>JAHSQG010000005.1:4456875-5942500 GCA_020631755.1 Colletotrichum sublineola | reverse complement strand
GACAGTCAAGACCGCTGACAGTTCCCCGTTGCGACGCCAGAAAGTATGCAAACCAAACTTGGAATTTCGCTCGCAGCAGAATCTTTTGAAAGTTAGAGCCCGACTCATTAATTGCAGCCTCTAAATTTCTATCGAAAAAATCCGGCGCTTTGGTTGGGCTGCATGGCGTGGTGAGGCTGCTCGTAAGCTGCGTGATGTACTGAGAAAGATGTTCACGTTCGTGGCCACAATATTGACTCATGTTTTTGCTACGACCATGGACCCGCCTTTTAGTGATGACTTGGGATAATGGGCTCTTCAAAAGGCTTTGGCATAGTGGGGAGGGGTTAGCTGTGTCAACACAAAGGTGGGCCTTTGCCATTGCTTTTAATTGGCCGTCGAGCGTGTCACCGTGTAGCACAGTAACACAGGGTTGTCAGAAATTTTAGTCATCAAGTCTGTTGCGCCAAAAAAACCCCATGCATGGGGCTGCTTGCATGCGACTCCCGAATTGGGATAGCACGAGGGGTGTCCTGACAAAGGCAGCTGCATCAGGGTACACTAGTCAACGAGTGTCCTGTGATGCGATGTTGACGCATCTGTTGCCATTAACCTGTTCTGCTCTGACAAAACACATCCACATGCCTACATTCCCCACAACGAATAACAAACCAACTCATGAATAGACACGGTACTCCCTATAGTTATGCTTCTGTATAAGTGCATTACTGGCAATTGCGCTTTCTTTAGGGTTCCCGTCACAGGATTGACCTGCAGCAGACCTCTGCCCTGGACATCAACACTTTCTTTTCTCGTCAGTCAACCCTGGTCCTGCAGGCTCGCTTCGGTGCATATGATGAATAGTCAGATCTCAGAAATCCAACCTGGTCCGCCTGCAACCCGTTGCCAACCATTGTCTCCATTATGTGCGCCGCCCCAGACATAGCGACGCGCTCAATCATGGGCTCAGTAAAAGCAATATTCTTTCCTCTTGCCCGCCTCTTATACCATCCGATCCTTTTCTGATTTGCTCGACTATCTATTTCTTGAAGTTACGTTTTGTTACAACGGCTGTCAACCCATATCGTTCAAGCAACTTCGTTACGATAGCTTAATCTTGTCCAATGGCCTCCATGAAACAAACAGCTCCGTCCCAAACCTGGAGCGGCTGGCAGCAACAACTTCCAGGCCACAACTATGCCATGATGGACAATTCCCATTTCGCACAGTACGTCTCGAGGATAGCAACGACTGCTTCCATGAACGGCGCCATCACGGCTTCTCATCACATGGTTGCACCCCAGTACAACATGACGCAGATGCCGACCATGGGACACCCAACACAAAACCACTTCGTCTACACGCAGTACGCTTCGTCTCCGACCAACATGAACATGCCTCTCAGACATCCGGCTGATGAGTGGCCAGTCAAGCCCGTGGCAGCTTCAGAGCACGACGTCCCTCGGGCTAGTTCTTACCTGCAGGACAGCCGATCTGTCGAAAACCACGGGCACTACAGTTCTCACAGTCCAAGTGAGCAAAATATGGGCGACCTAAAGGCCCCTCACCCGCTCCACACGAAGGAAATCAAGTTCAACAAGCCTACGAGTGCCGAACCCGTGAACTTCACCACTGCTATCGACACCCTCATGAAGGCCATCCAGAAGAGAAACGATTCCGAGGATATTGTCAAAGGTATCCTAGAGATCAAGCAGGCTGTCAAGGCGGAGCGCACGTTTTCGCCCAAGGTAAGTCTTGGTGGAAAACCTAGTGATAGCACCTGCTAATTCCTGATTAGCCTGAGGTTGGCCCCACAGAGTCTACAGATGCCCCCAAGCTCAAGCGATACATTTGCGACGTCGATGGCTGTAGCAAGAGGTTCTACCAGAACACTCACCTAGACACTCACAGGCGCGCCCACACCGGCGAGAAGCCATTCGTAAGTTGATACCCAGCCAGCAGCTGTTTGAGCGGCACTAACACATCCTAGCGATGTAACTGGCCTCGTTGCGGACGCACTTTCTCCCAGCCTGGCAATCTCAAAGTAGGAGGCCAACTATTCGTCCCAGGAAACCAACTAACCGGCTTACAGACTCACATGCGTCGCCACACCGGCGAGAAGCCTTTCCGATGCGAGCAATGTAGCAAGGTCTTTGCACAGCACGGCAATCTTCAGACGCACATGGCGACACATACCAACGCAAAGCCGTTCGTCTGCAAGCTGGACGACTGCAACAAGATGTTCACTCAGAGGGGGAATCTCAAGGTACGCGTTGCTCCGAGTGTGGAATACTCAATCTAACCTGTTGCATTACAGAACCATCAGAACAAGTACCATGAGAAGACCCTCATGGAGATGACGGACTGGATTGTGTCTATCTCCGATGTAGACGCCCTATCCGACGGCCAGAGAGAGCTGTACTAGTACTTTGCCAACCTCTACAAGAACAGCAATAAGGGCATCAAGGGCCGCGGTAAGGGCTGTAGAGTCAGCAAGCGTGACGTGAAGTTTAGGGTGGCTCCTTCGTCTTACCCAGTCAAGCGCGTTCCCAGGCCCGCCAGCCTAGCCGCGTACAGCTCGAAGCGGCTCCCTCCCCCAGAGCAGTGCATGCAGCAGCAGCAATATGGCCATCAAGGTTACGAGGTGTATGAAACCGACATGGACCAGTCCTCAAGCGCAAGCAGCACCATACACGACGGCTTGACTGCCGAGCAATATGACCTATGTGTAAGGAGTGAACTCGTGCGATATACTGATAGCCGAACACTGTACGACACACCAATGCCGGTAGAATTCGAGGCCTCCAGCAACGGCATGGCAGCTTCCTGAGCGTCAGCGTTCAAAATTTGATAGTTGGCCCGCTAACCATAGCCACACGCACTGCTGTATGGACACACAGTCACATCGAGGCCAGGGCGTGTGGCGAGCGTCGGCACTTTGATTGGAGAAGGCACGTGGTGATATGAGCGTAGACGAACCTGGCGAAGAATATGTGGCTACGGCGGGATGCAAGCATAGATTGATAATTCTCACAAAGCACCATACTTGTGCGATCCATATTCTAAGGAATGTCGGACATGAGTTACCACGACGGTTCGAATGATGATCATTGCCATGCATCATAATGCGCTTACGCGTAAACCACGGAACACGATGACCGGGGTCCTGGAGTGATATCGACCAAGTCAAGAGAACCACGGTGACAAGCCGTTCTTGGCTGCGCCATTGCCTCCGTCGCCGACGTTGGCCAATGTGGCCGGTGCGTCGCGCACCCCACAGCGAATGGCGGCCAAAACCTGGTGCTGGCGGTCTCCAAGCCCTGGAGGGCTGATTGTCTCCCCCAGGGTGGGTCGCGCCATGACCACCGTCTGTGTCTCGATGCGGACGAAAGTGGCTCGGACCAGGGTGCATTTCATCAGGGGTCACGCCGGGCGTGCACCCGCTGGCGTCGCTGCAGTGAAAGGTACCGCGGCCTTGTGGTGCGCTGAGCGTTGGAGCCACCCCCAAGCCTGTGGAGTCTCCCCCGCCGACGACACCAGACGGTACAGCTCGCGACGCCCAGACCCGAGATTAGACGCGATGGCCCAGCGGGTCGCCCTGTTGCTGTCTGCCAATCGCACTGCTGCGGGATGCCATTGCTCCTGGCGCGCTAGCCCAGATGGGACGTCGGGCGCTGGCCAATCACAACGCCCCCGTCCACTTCACCTGTTCATCGCACGCTACTTGGTGGTCGGCGGGGTCGGGCGACCGGTCCAATACTTGATGTTGGCTCTTGGCCGGGATACCCGCAAGCCGGGACATGGTCGTCAGGAGAGTCCTCCAGCTCCAACGAGATTGGTATCGACAGGGAGAACCGGCAAGTGCGGTGTCAGGGTGCACAACCTGCGAAGAGTATGAGCCTGGCGACTGTCATGAGGCTGTCGGCATTATCCAGTACAGTATACGACGATGTCCTGATCTAGTGCTACACTTTATGTTCGAGCTCGAGCCATTGCGATATTGGAGAACTTTGCACGCAAGCTCCAAAACGAGCAAGTCGGAGTGCACATCAAAGGAGATCCCGCCTTGCATAAACGTGTCGGGAACGAGGATATGCAACAGGCAAGGGGTCTAGTGAATTCATGCTTCGACCGGGTAAGAATAGTGCGGCCGATCGGGTCAGACATCTACCAAGCCACGACGCAACTAATGTGAAGAGCCCCGTCGACGTCGTCCAGTCGCCAACTGTAAGGCACTGGTGCTGGCTAACCTGGCTTCGTCCGAGACGTAGCTGGAAATATAAGACCCCTTGGGTTCTCGGGGCGACGGCCAGACCAGAAGCTGTCCGTCGACTCGCACCATAGCCGTCATGACTGAGCTCAACCATACTCCGGAGAGCGCTCCACCCCTGTCAGGCCACTTGGTCAAGGCGCACTACTACGTGGGTGGTCTCGGTCTCTGTCTTTCTATCCTGTTCGTCATCCTGCGGCTTTCCCACCGACACAGTTCCCGGCGCCTTGGATGGGACGATGGTAAGTGGCATGGAGACAGACGACAAGACGGAGTGACATGGCTGACTCCCGGCCAGTCTTTCTGTTTCTTTCCTTGGTATGTACGTTTGCTGGCCTATCGCGGCATGACTGACGGCGAGCCGCCAGGCTTTCTCGGCCGCCATGCAGATCCTGATGATATGTGAGTCGAGCCATCGCGTTCGGGAAGGAGATGCTTACTGGCCGCAGACGCAGTCTGGTTAGGGACCATGTGCTACCATCAGGACGACATACCGCCCGATCAATTCAACATCTACAACAAGGTACGTCTGTCGCCCATACCAGCTAGCTGGCCCCTGACAAGCCGTTCCAGCTCAGCTACGTCGCAGCACCGATGTTTGTACTGTCCATTGGCTGCGCGAAGATGTCTACTCTGTTCGTGCTCCGGGATATTGCATCCGTCTATGAAGCCTATAAGACCGCATTCTACTTCTTGATAGTGGCTATGGCCGCCATAACCGTCGCCATTACCGCAAGGTTGTTCATCGCCCGCCCTGGAACTTCGTCCGTCGGCGCCATCGCCTCGTTCCTTGCCGCGGCTTCCTCCCACATCGTCACAGACATAGTCTTGGTCGTCCTGACCATACTTCACGTATCTAGGGTTCAGTTGCCCCTCAAGAAGAAGCTTTTCGCCACAGGGATCTTCAGCCTGGGTTTGATGTAGGTTGATGGCCTCTTCGATGTGCACAGAACTAACGGCCATTCCAGAACAGCCGGTATATCCACTGCACACCTCATCCTCCTCACGCAGCTCCTAGGCAGCTCCGACCTCACATGGGACGCTGCGCCGGCCAGCATTATTTCGTACGTCAAGAGTGACCGAAGCCGTAGCACGCCCTGACCGATGGCAGCCTCTTTGAAGTGAACCTCTATGCGATTTTCGCCTGCACGCCTGAAGTACGTAACGTCTTCAGGGACATTAAGTCGCAATGGACAGTCCCGGCCGACCCAAGCCACGTCGAGGACCGCCCGGCTATCCCGAGTGAAGCACTATTACCTTTCGGAGGGTTCGACCTGGGACAGGCCGAGTCGTGCAATGCAAGCACCGACGGTACTGGCAGCAGCTGTACTGGATCAATAAGGGAATTGCCATAGCAGGCAGCCAAGAGCCTTGATCGTCAACGTTCAACATATGAGGGACTGTCCAATAGAATTGGCTGTGTTGTTTCAACTCTCCTAGCTGCCAATGGACAACTCTTGCCTCTTGATGTGCATAAAGTTAACACAAATGACGAGGTCACACCTTTGCAGCCCTACTCGGCCGCGGCTTGATGCTAACTGAAATGGAAGTGATTGAAATTGCCGTGACAAGAACATACTCGTTCGCTTGAAATGACCTCTTTTCTTAGCGGCTAGGTCTGAGCACTTCGGGACGAAGTCCAGACTCACGAGAGCCCTCGACATGCCTTCTGCGCTTTCTGCACCTCTTCTTGCTGAAGATTTCTGCCTAGTCACCGTCACGGTATGGCCTGACACGATAGGGAGCGGGAGCATGTATTTATGAAGTCTCGGTGATACTACATCCAAGTGGCCCTCGCATTGACTTCTTCACTCTGATGCCAGCCGCCTCGGACGGCAGTCGATCTATGGTCATCTAAATCAAGTTGTATGCAAAAGCTTGGTCCGTTTTCCTCAAAGACAACCAGTGAATCCCCATTGTCAAGACTTCGCAGATCACAGCCTGAGTACATCGGGCGAGTCGGGACCTGCCCTAGACAGGACCATGCTCTTCATCCACTAACCCACATTGTGACGATCTTCTACTCGTTTGGAGCGATCTGAGTTCTGTAGCGCCCTATGAAGACGCAACCATCTGGTCAGTACATGAAACACCTTGAACAAAGGGTGCGAGGTGAGCTACTTACTCTCGATTTATTACTGCCCCCGTTAGAGGACCCTCGGTAGTAGGCACTGACGAGCTTCCGAAGTGGCGGCAGGGAGCAAGCGATGATTCCCAAGCCGCCTTCGAGAACCGTCCAGAGAACTGTCTGTCCCCAATTATCTGTATCATTGATATTAGTATGCGAACCGAGAATGCGCAATGGCGACACGAACAAAGAGACTCGTTTGGGTGCTTTATGGTGTTGTATGCATGATAGTATCCCATACGGACCAGTCCGGCAGCGCTGCCGATGATGCCCAAACCAAGGATGACTTGTAATGAGATCTTACGCCGTTTCGGCATTTGTAGGCCCCGAATGAGGAAGAACGGCGTGATTGCGCACGTCCAATCCACCATGGCCAAGACGACAGAGCCGACGTAACTGACGTACATCCATCCGTTAGGGTTACGGCAGAACCCGCTATGGGACTGTTAGCTGGAGCCTCGTACAGGTAGGAGCGAGGAGACGCACAGTTTCTCATTCCACAGGGCAGGTACCGGCTCACAGCTCGTCAACAAAACAATCATACAGACTATCATGGTGGCGACTAGCACACCCATGTTTGTCCAAAGGATGTACGCATATATCTTGGTAGCGCTCAACCGCACAATCATGATGGACAAGGAGATTTTGGTCAGGACTGTTGAGGCGAAGTATGGGACTTCAGACGAAAACATGACTTGTTTCACCTTGATTTGATAGTAGGGAAGCGATCCCTCGGGGATTTGAGTATCGTGTGCCCCAAGCCCCCAATCTGTCCCAATGATGAGAAAAGCAACCGATGGCAAGAAAAAAACCTAATTTGTCAGACAGATAAGAGGCGAGGGACATGGTAACATATACATCCCAGGACGGCGAAAGTGTCATCCGGACCCCACGTTTTTTTCGATTCCGAAAGCTTGACCCTTACGTAAATGCGAAGAGAAACCACGAGGACGGAGAGAGCCGACATAACATAGGCTATGACCTGAATCACTGTTGAGAAGTTGCCGACTGGAACCTGTGAGAGGTTACGGACGATTTCTGCGATGCGCTCGACCTCTTCGTTGTCCATATCCAACTGTATGTCGATGCCGTTGTGGAGGCTGCAGCAGGTGGCGATAAATCAAGGAGAGGTTTAGACCATCAATGGAGGGGAGCGCTGATCAATATATACAGAGGCGACTGGTAGATTTCGGACAGATGACACACCCAGGTCTAGCATGGAGCTGTAGACGAGCATAGCTGGTTCATGCGGACGGACGAAGCAGGGCGTGCGACAATGGTGATCGGTTTCCTGCAACACAGTGTGGTCTGCTAAGGGCTAGTGCGCCATCGGGGATCGTCGCGTGGAGCAGGCCCCAGGCAGTGAACCAACTCGTTGAAAAACATAGCTGGGATTGTCGTCCAGCAAAATTAAACAACAAGGGCGTGTACTGAGTAGGTTCATGGGCATGGCGTGCCGTGCTCGTGGGCGATTGCCCCTTGGGTGATACCTCATCTCGGGGGAGGTTCTCAGCGGGTCCCGCGCAATGGGCGTAAAAGCACTCAACAGACGGAGCACGCTGGCGTGCTTGATACCTACGGAGTATACACACCCTGTCGCGCGGGTGGGGAATTTTTGTAATCTCGTCAAGGGGGTTGCTGGGTCTTCCACACGTCCAACCGCCCGCCATGTTCAGAAGCCGAAATCGGCGTTTGCCCCTTAATCATGTTACTTAAAGCCCACTTAGGGGGAAAGAAGGCGCAATTCCTTCTGCACGACTTCTGCCACTTTCCTGTCTTCTCTTACCCGTTCTGCTTGTGTTTCGTGACGGCAACCCGACAAAATGTCTTCCAGGGCGCCGCAACGCGTGCTGCCGGACCTTGTCGTCCCTGTCGATGGCTTCGACAAGAATCCTGTGTTCGGACCGTTCGTCATGTCCGTGGTGTTCGTATACAATAGTCAACTGGACACAGAGAAGGTATATGATGCTCTTGTACGCGTAGTTATGGGCGACGTCGGCTGGAGAAAGGTGTCGGGCAGGCTACGAAACAATGTAAGATACAATCCTAGTTGAATGTTGCCAAGGATCACTGTCCAACGCAAGTGCATGTAGGATCGGGGAGAGCTCGAATACCACATACCTCAGAGCTTTTCGGAAGGCCGTAAAGCCATCACTTCCGTTCGTGTCGACTGTAGCGACATGACACTAGCAGAAAAACTGGCAGAAAACCTGGATGAATCGAAGGATGGATTGAAGAAGGATGGATTGAAAATTCCCCGCCCGCCGTCTGATGACCAACCCGCGATTGTGGGAGACCCGGACGAAATCATCAAACGCATCGGCGCGCCCAAGATGCCAGAAAGGCGCGAAGACTATCTTCTCTTCGACATATCCCTGCTTGGTGCTGACTTCGTGTCATTCAAGGATTCCACGGTCCTTGTATTGCACTGGCCACACACAGCCTTTGACCTCATGGCTCTTAGCTCCGTCCAGAAAGCCTGGTCGCTCGCTCTGGAGGGTAAAGACTATGAGATACCAAAGGCTCTCCCCCCCTCTTCCTACCCGTTGGAGAACCTTGGCAAAACACCAAGTGAGCCTCATGTTCTCGCCGATCGACAAATGTCTCTGTTTGACATTGTTTTGTGGGGGTTACAAAACTTCTACCGTCTTGTAATCTGTAAAACAGAACATTGTATCGTCTGTGTGCCAAAGAAATTCCTGGAGGGGCTGGTAGTAGAGGCTGAGAAAGAGGATGCTTGAGTAACTCCAGGCGACGTTCTTGTTTCTTGGGTAACACACCTGACCTTGCCCGAATCTAAAAGGCACTCCAAGAGATTGGTGAGTGTTTGCCCCCATGGTTTTAAGGTTTTCTGCTGATCTAACTGGCTCTCCAAGGTTTGCGTACAACAGGCGTGCGACTGGCGGTCTGACATCCTAGAATCTCAGGTGCCATTGCTCCGTAATTGTGTTGGCTTCCTTGTTACGCTTATGCCCATTGGCGACGTCTTAACGAAGCCAGTTGGTTACTTGGCCTCGGCAATTCGCCGCTCAATTAGAGAGCAACGCACTAAAGTGCAGATTGAGGCCTATAGCTCGCTCATGCGAAAAGCTCTTATAACCATGATGCCGCCATTCTTCGGCAATAGCTTGATGAGGTTGTTGATGTTTTCAAATTGGACACGGGCAAATCTTTACGATTTTGATCTATCTGCTGCTGCTATCCCTGCACAGGACAGGGACAAACCATTGTTCCCTTACTATGTGTAAACTGCTCAGACACCACATAACTTCCCTGATGGAAACATCATTGTGGGCAGGGATAAGGAGGGAAACTTCTGGCTTTCTGGATTCAAGCAGAAAAAGGAATGGAAAGCCATGGAGCAAAAGATGAAAGAATTTGCGCGCACTATGGGTTTGGCCAAACATGAACTATACCTAAGATCCACACCGCCAGGCTATGGCACTTCTCTTGACATCATCAGCCAAACATTCGCAGTTGTCGGAGTGGCTGTAGCAACATGGCGTCTGGGCCGATTCTTCGCCTGGTACTGAGTCGGCAATGCAAACGGGTTATCCGCATATCGATGTCTTGCCTTCTGATGGCGCCTTTGTCAACTGTCTCGTGTTTTGGTTTCAATGCTCTCCGTCGAGGTACTTGGGGGAAGAACAACACCGGGTGTCACTGTACAATCGATTCAATGCCTGTATCTGCCACTCTGTAATACATTAATTCTTCCATGGCGGGTTCGCGGCACCCTACTGGTGGTGGTAGTGTTATTACCCGCCGTTTGGTATACCCATCTGTCCGTAGTCGCTACATTGTCTCCGTGCTCGTGCTAGATACGATCGTGCTAGTTCCTATCTACGCGGAAGAAGGCCAACTCTAGGTAGCACCCTTTTCGCGCGGGCACGTCTGCAAACTTTAGGTTTGACATTAAGATCAATATCAGTCTGAACCACAGCATACAAAAAGCAAAGACAGGGCTTAGGTCCTAACAGCAGCCGCCCGTTGAACAAGACCGGGGGCGGTAGCACGACTTGCGACTTGAACAAAGGATATGAGGTGACCGGTACTCCCAAAAACTTCGTCAACATAGACAAAGACCCGGCTAGCCAGGTCCTAGTAACCTTTGCAGCCGCCGGCAAGACCGCAGTCTCGTGGCCGTGTTGACGAACAGCCAAGCGCAAAGCACTGCGCCAGCCTTCGGTGAATTCGACAGGATCACAAACGTCTCGAGCACAGCTCGCATCGGGACTGTGGTAGAGATGGTTCCAGAATATACTGGGCCGATCCCTGTACGTCTCGTACTGAAGATGAATGTAGAATCTCCGTAACTGAGACGGCACATCGCCAACTGGGTGACCGGTACGACTTCCCATGAGGTACGCGTCGTGCATTTCATTCAGGAGACCAAGGAATATTTTCAAGTAGTCCAGTGCCATCTCCGCGGCGTCCTCCTTTACATTGTTCAGATTTTTCCATCATACCAGAACCGGGCCGAGAGAGTGCGTCCGTGAACGGTTACTCGGCTGGACCAGGCCGTGCGGCCACCTGTCAAAGTGAGTAATGAGGATGCCAGGAAACCAGGGGAACACTATACCGCGTCGGTCAGAGACAATCCGGAAAACAGAAGGGAGGATGTTAGCCTCACGGCAGGCATCTGCGCGAAGTGGTGAGTCTTCTCATGTCCAGTAGCATGTGAGGATGCTCACCTTCTAGACGTCCTTGCCAAGTCTTGCCTTGGTTACTACCATAGGAATCAGACATACTGGCTGCTAATGTGCTAAATCGGTCAAAAGCTGTGATTTGGATAACAATGCCACGTTAGGGGTTCCTACTGAAAGAAATGATAGAGGTAATATACAATAGAAAAGACGGAACAGAGCGAATAGAGGCAAAATCCGTGCCTACAGTGAGTGCCCATAAGAGAAAGGCCCATATCTGTGAGGGGTCAGATAACGTGGCTTTGGATGATTGGCCTACTAATCACTCCGGTATCGTCCCGTCGTCCTAAGTGGGGCAATTTTGCGCCCTAGCCATATGTGTACAGAGTATGGAGGAAGAATCTGGAGCCGTGTCTCGGCCGAGACTATGAAGCCACTTCTTATGTCAGCTTTGCCCGGGTAGCGGGGTCCGGCCAGCCGAAGCGGTAGGACGTTGGTCCGGACTCCACTTCGCCAATGCCCCTTTGACTATGGACTACTCAGAATTGAGCGAGGCCTTTGGCTGACTCAACATGAACCGCAATACATTAATACCCACAATGTTCGGCATTCTATTGGCAAACGGTTGGCCCAAACAGATGAGACATTACCAACGTCCAAACCCGTCAAGCTCAAGACATATGCCCCGATCCAGAGTCACACTACATGTGTGGAGTTTAATCAGAAGGTTCAAGGATAGTATCCTCGCTATATATCCCGTCATGATACCGAACCACCTGGATGCCATGGCCACTACTGGGTGGACCGAAAACAGGAGAAGAGTTGGCAGAAGGCCAGAAAAGGCTGGAAGGAGACTGTGAAAGGTTCAGAACATCTCACAGGACGGTTTCTTGATCGAAATCGATTTTTGCTTTGAGGATGAGATAGAATTTTAATTATCCACCTGGATATGGAGTTCAAGGCAAGTTCACGCTTATTGATACATTAGGGGTTCACATCCATGATGGGGGAACAATCTACCACAAAAGCTGGCTGGTGTACTTAAAATCGCCTTCATGTTGAATAAAGAACGTACATTAGACGTCTGAGTTGTTATCAGAACGCATTTTACGAGGTGACTTGCACGTTACTGGATGTGCCAGACATCGTCATATGCCAAACCAGATTGATCGCCACCAACCTGGTTCCTGTTAAAGTGCTCGAATCCATCCTTAATGATACTGCGTGCGTATGTACCAGCCCAATGTTGGTGCTCGCGCGACATGTGCCCCTTTGAGTGGAAATGCTCGTAGCACCGGGTTTCTCCTCTTTTGACCAGCAAAATCCGTCCCGGAAATGTTGCCACTATTTCCCCGCGGCTGGGCCAAGGGTCATATCCATCCTTGTCACATTACCCACATTGCAGCAAAAGAAGTGACATACTGAAAGATACCCCGAGCGCGACAAGATAACAGATCAAGACACCGAAATGTGCACAACGTAAGCATACTATAGAGTGGTTGTCCTTAGTAGCTTACTATATGGCTTCTGTCACTCGCCAGGCGGACAGCAGGCAGTAAGCACTAACCCCAAATTATCCCAATCCTTTACGCCGCAAAGTCTTTCGACCAAAATGTTTAGGGTCCTCCTTTGGGCAGATTGCCTTGGCCGCGCCTGCGCAGCGTGTACTAACCCCAATTTCTCTCAATCCTTTGCGCCGCAAAGACCTCGGATCGCAGTGGTTAACTTCTACTATTAACTGATAACTGACATATTTGATGCTTGACCATAGCTTCTGTCCGCTGGCTTTCTGCAAGAACAACGGTACTTCGACCATTGTGGCACTAGTGTGTCATACGTATGCGCCACGTACGCTGCACAACCAGCACAAGTCTGGGCTGATGCACTATCAGGCTCCTGCCCGATTTCCGGTATACAAAATCTTGCCAGCAGGGAAGCAGGAAGACAGAAACCACCAGTGCTTCTACTAGCAGGCCGTAGCGAGGCAGCATCATCTCAACTACTTATTCCTACTAAATAAGGATTAAGCAAGTAGGGGTATCTCTAACATAACGCTAGTTAATATACAGCACGTAGTCATTAGAATATCAAACAAGCACTATTAACTAAATCCCAGGTCAAGAGGGTAAGCATCTATTAATAATAAATAGTAGGAGTACCTTTCCTATTATAAAGCTATTAAACTACTAAATACCTTCTTATTAGTTTATAGAGTATTATATATAATCTATCTTATATTCCCTTACTAATAACTATAGTACTAAACTCTTAACTAGATAGTATTAACCTATAGTAGTCTATCTATATCTACTCTACTACTAACGCCTAATAGTTGTCATTATTATTATTATTACTATTGTTATGCCTCTTAGCTAGTATTAAGCTGCTCTCCTATAAAAGCAGCAATCTCGCCAAGCAGCCCATTCCCCCTAAACAAATCATTATAGCTGTCCCTAATACGTACTATCAGCTAGTTAAGGGGCTACTCCTACGACTTAAGGTAGTAAATATATAAGGTAAGGGGCTAGCCTTATCTATTAACCCGGCTTAAGGCCTAATTATGCTTATTAATATCCTTAACGGCTCTAAAATACACGCAGTAGTTTGCCACCTTTAAGCCATCTAAGCCCATACCATACAGGCCGTATGTCGTAATAAGCACCTTAGTAAACATCTTTAGCTTGCCTCCCTCTATAAAGGTATAGAACTAGTTAATAACTTCTTAATGTTTAGTCCTATTTAGTTTAGTATAGATTAAGGTAGACCTAAAGTAGTTATAGTTAGTATGCTTCTTAAACTATAGCTAGATAAGATATATAAGGATAGGCTACTTAATAAAGATAAGAATGTTCTTTAGCCCTTAGAAACCATCCTAATACTTAGCATCCTAAGGGTAGGTATCCCTATCTGCCTATACTATTATATAGATTTCATACAGCTTAGCTAGGCAAGATAAGTATAATAGGATATTATCTAGATAGTCCTAAATTACTAGCAGGACAATATTCTTACGTAAGTAGAGTTTAGGGACTAAATTACTATAGCCCTTTCTAATTGCCTTAGACAAGTTGTTAGTACGTATTAGAATAGTAATATTCTTCTTACTTATGTTACGCTAAGCTAGGATAAGACTAGGGAAGTAGATAGCAAGCTCTAACTGTTGTAGTTGTTTATCCTACTAGATAAGGAAGAGATCTATCGCCACACAGCTCTTAGGCTTTATATTATTAATACCACGTATATAAGAGTTATAAAGCTTCTTAAGTATAGATTTACCTATAGTCTAGGTAAGTTTACTAACAGCCTTTACGTAAGTCTTATTAACCAGGTAGTTATATATCTTAAATATAGGCTTACCCTTAACTATAATTAGGCTACTATAGAAGTAGCTATTACTAGACTACTAAAGGATGCCCTATAGGTCTGTAGCAGTATCAGCCTTATTATCGTCTAAGGCGTTAGCTTAGAGCTTCACATTAATTCTATATAGTTACGCCTTAATAGATTTAGCTTTAGCCTTAGTTATCTTATTCTAAATTAGTAAGAAAAGTAGTACTATATCTAATAGGTTATCTATAATAGGGCTACCTATTATAGGTATAATTATAGGT
Source organism: Colletotrichum sublineola (assembly GCA_020631755.1). NCBI lineage: Eukaryota > Fungi > Ascomycota > Sordariomycetes > Glomerellales > Glomerellaceae > Colletotrichum > Colletotrichum sublineola. The sequence goes on along the minus strand of JAHSQG010000005.1, from coordinate 5,927,866 downwards.
AGCTACTCCTAGTATGTTAGTATTTTAAATAAGACCTAGGTAAAATTAGTATTAAGGTTATAGATGTTATAAGCCTTATCCTAAACAATAAGTCTAAAGTAATAATAACTATATAGCGTAAGTTAAGCCTTCCTCCTATTACTAATCTTTAGGTTAATAAGGCCCTTCTAGGCGCTCTACTAACTACTATCTTAGCTAAATAGTTATATTATAACAACTAGTATAGTTAAAAAGGAAACTATCTCTAAATCTAACTTTAGGACTAGTAAATACTTAATACTAGTATCTACTAGCATCTTTAAGCTCTCTACTTTATTATACGCCTCCTTTAACTTTATTCTCCTTAGGAGGGGATACTATTAATCAGTAAGGTGCTTAAACTCTATAATAGCTACTACTTTATATACACTATTAACTAGCTCCTTTACGTAGTCACAGTAGGTAACAAACTTCCTTACCTAGTCTTTACCTTTTACACCTAACCCCCTAAATATAACTTTAGGGGAAAAGTAAGTATTAGCCTCCTAAAGTGTCTGTTTAAGAAGGCTGGCAGGCATAAGCAGCAATGTTACACCAGGCAACAGACCCTTAACAATCTTTACTATAAGCCTACCCTTCTTACAGGCGTACTAGATCCTAAAGGGCTAGCCTACTAAGCCGTACTACCTATCTAGAGAATTATACTACTAGGGATATATTTTATAGTAGCCAGTACTAATAATAGCAAGTCTCCTAACAGCCATAATAGCCTAGTACGTTATGGTTTTACTAACCCCCATTTAGTACGTAAGAATCACACTAAGATCCCTAGTGCTATTAGTAACAGACTAGAAGACCTTATAGATATCTAACATCTAGTAAGGGTAGAGAGCTTAGTTTATACTAGGTAGTTTCTAATAATAAGACGTAGTAATTATATTACTACTCTTGTTATAGCTAAAGAACATATAAGTCTAGTACTAGCTAGCTATATTATCTCTTTTCTTTATTATGTTATTAATCTAACTACTCTATATAGATACTATAGTATCTAACAGCCTGTTATTCTCTTATATATCTTCTAAGTCTAAATTAGAAGAGATTATTACTCTATTAATCTTATTAGTAGGGGTGTCTTCTAGCTTTAGTACTAGTACTTCCTCCTTATTAGTATTAATAGCTATAATATCTTAGTTCTTAGTGCCTTTAACTCTAGGCTCCTATAGGGGGCTACTTACCTTAGTAAATATTCTCTAGTTGTAGTCTTCTTTAGGGAGAGTATTCTCTATGTCTTACTACTCTAAGGCTACATCCTCTAATAGGGGGTTATATTAAGAGCAAATCTCCTAGTAAAGGGTAACTCTATGCATGTTAGGCTTACTAGTAATTTAGTCCTTATAGAGTAATAGCACCTAGTCTAATGTAATGTAGAATTAGCTACTATACTTAATTAGGGTAGAGGGGTAGTAGAGGGTCTACCTATTAAGCTTAAGGAGTAGGTATAAAGCCTTACTCTTATTAGTAAACTAAATATAGTTAGACTCTAGCTTTACCTAAAAACAGTCCTAACTATACTTACATACTAGACGCTATATATAGATAGTATAGGGGAAGGTACTAGGCACTAATAATAACTATATTAGATCCTTATTAATAATCTAACTACCTTATTCTATTATATATTAAGTAAAGAGGAGAGGATTATTAGGAAAGGCTAGGTTTATAGTACTATTATAGGTAGTAATTAGTAGGAGGGTTTAAAGAATAGTTTGTATTAATTTATAGGAAAGGGTGATAGGAGATAATTAAATAGTAATATTATTAGCCTTAAGGCTGTTATCTTAGGAAGGCGCTCTTAAGGAGCTAGTCTTTAATCTCTTACTTAGGCTTAAGGGCTTCTAGTCCTACTAGCGCTTAAGAGCTGTTTCTAGACCTAGAGTTTAAAGTAAGTTAAAAGTAGGAAAGTAAAGGGGCTGCCAACTTACCTATTAGTATATTAGATAAGTCTAGAGATAAAGAAGCAGAAGCAGCTATAGCTATAAAGACTAAAACTACTAAAGCGTTATTTTTTAATAGAAGAAATTAAGGTAAAAGGGCAAAAGAAAGAGGTAGAAGGGCAAAAAAAAAGGTAAGATAGGTAGAAGGCCTAGTAGGGTTGTTAAAGGCAGTAGGAGTAATAATAGCCAACAGCCATAGAAGGCAATATAAGGGACAGTATATAAGCCGTATTAGTTATATAAGCATAATATAACCCTACCCTACTTCTTTATAGATTCCCCCTCTATTATTAGCTACATACTTTAATTAACAACACATAACCTTCTACTAGCTAACAAAGGATACTAACAAACAGCACGCCTTTCTTAATATAACAGTAAGTTATATTTTTACTGTTATCCATACCTTTCTACTAAATTTCCTCCTTAGTAATAGTTAAATGCCATATAGACAACAACACCAGCGCATAGGACATAGTTACCTATTATATCTACTATAGTAAGGTTAATACCAGCTAGATTACTCCTAATTAACCCTATAACTTTACTCTTAAGAATAGTAATAATAGATCTACTATTAACCTACTTACTTACTAGGTTGTCGTCAACCAGCCGCTTAACAAAAGGGACAAGCACCTAAAAGCCCTAAGTAATATCCCTAAGCCTAGTAGATTATACAAGCCGGTTATCTAGGCAATCCTAGAATATAACTTAGAATTCTTACTAGTTACATCTAATTATTTTAATAATTTCCAGTTTCCTTCTAATATTAAGGTCCACCTCTAGTAGTCTATAGACAGTAATAACCTCTTTAGAGCCTACCTACTTCACTAGTTCCGTAATAGTAAGACCAGCCTTAACGCTATTATATAAACAACCTATAGTTATAACCTTAAGGACTACTATTAGATACTAAACCCTTATAATCCTAAGGTATATTATATACTCTATATATCCTTAGATGCGGCACTAATATTACTATAGACTGCTAACATTATGTATTTCGCTATAACCTACACTGTTAATAAATGCTAATTACTACGCCATCTCCTTAGCCCCTAGGCCAAAGAGACAATAGCCTAGGAGGATGTAGATGCTATTTATCTTATAGGCAATATTATTAACACTTGCTACGCCTTAGAGGACAGCCTAGGGGATAGGATCTAAGATAGATAGAAATACTACTTAGTAGCTAATAGGGCGTTTAGTATTTAATAACAGACACCACATATAGCTTTAGGGTAATAGATATTCTCCTATAGCATTCACCTAGGCACTATAGCATAGCTATTAATAGTAGTTTAGTTTAGGAATATAAGTATTAATTACTATATGATTATAGTATTACCTTATAGTTTGTCTAGTAACTTAGTATGCCACTCTAGAGCCTACCCTAGAGTAATACGTCTAGGATATATCTTTACTTAGTAATCTTAATAATCTTCTCTACGTAAGGTTACTAATAGCCCTTACCTATAGGACATTACAATCTAGCAGTACGTATTATTAGGTAAGGGTTTCATAGGCTAGTAGTTCTTATAGTAATTCTAGATATACTATAGTAGGTAATAGGGTTATATCTATAACAATACTATAGTATTAGCCAGCCCCTATACTATTAGACGCTAGACCTATCCTTTATTTAAAGAATCTCTATTAACAGCCTATAAGCCTTTATATCCTCTAGAAGCCATTCTATAGGAGTAGTATATATTATATCTATTATATAGTTTAGGCTGTAATTATCACCCCCCTACAACACTTACTTATGTAATATACCCCCTATTACTATAGTAACAGCCTGTCTGTTAAGATTAAAAACGCAGGCGCCTAAGTTACTAGGCTAGGTAAATTCATAACTAACTTTATCTACTATAATATAACACTCCTTAGAGAGGAACTTTTAGCCGTCTTAGACAGGTCTATAGGTAATAGACCTAACTTAGTTTATAAGCCTAAATATAAGGCCTAATATTTAGCCCCTTATGCTAATAATAAGCTTCTCCTTTAGGTTCTAGAGCTTAGAAGCTGCTATAGTACCCTATATATAGAGAGTACTATTACCTTTAAGGTTATTAATATAAACTACAGCCTTATAAGATAGGGTACTCTAAGGTAGGCTAATATAGATATAGTTAGAAAGCTTAGAGAGGCGTCTTTTATAGGAATCAGCCTTTAACCGTATTAAGCACTAATCACTAAGACATTTAGAGGTGCGTACTATATATTTACTAGTATATACAACCTAGCTAAAAACCTAAGTATCTAAAGCATTATAGAGGGTAAAGTATTATAACAAGCAGTTAGTCTTATATATGTCTTGTTAGTACTTAGTAATCTTACTTAATCTCTTCTCCCTATCTTAGTAGTATTCTCCCTTAGATTCCTCTTTATTAAGCTTTTTAACTAACTCTTATCTCTACTTATTAAGATTGTCCACCAGCTCCTTTATAGTTATCTCTAGTAGCTAGATAACAGACTTACTATATAGTAGTGTTTCCTTTCCTAGTAATTAACTATCCTTCTTAGAGTTACTATAGCAGACATACCAACAGGTTAAGGCAAATATCTTATTAGGCTTGCTATTAGTTTAGTATAGGTAGATTCCCTTTATGCCTTCCTAGCTAGGCTTGTCCTAGCTTGTAATAGTAGTACCCAACTAATTAGAGAGGTAGTATATATAGGAGTAGAGATTAGGAGAGTATAGATAAGAATCCTACTATAGGACTATAAAGCTAGAAGTAAGATTAACCAGTATAGACTCTTTAATCTTATAGTAAACATTACTAAGTTTATCTTAGAACAATAGGTAAAGATATATAGGATAGTAGATATCCTATATAAGAATATATCCTATAGAAGCAAGAATATAGGATAACAGGGGTAGAGATATATTGAATATAAGGGGTTAAAGGGATAGAAGATATAAAGAGAGTATAGTAGTTAGATTGTTACTATAGATATTGCTTGCTTAGAGAGAAAGACAGTAGTGTAGAATATAGGAGATTCCCATCCTTATATAACCGTATCCAGCTTACTAGAATATTCCATACTTACGTAAGCTGCTTAGAAATCAACTAGATAGACGCGTAAGCACTTAACCCTAACTGAATAACCCTAACTTAAAGAGATAACCTAGATAGTTAGAGAGAGGAGTAGTAAAGCCAATCTTGCTCCTAATAGAATCTTCTAGCATCAGGATGTGATTACGTAATCACCTGCTTACGTAATCAATATATATATTAATCTACTAGTTTAGTAGATTATATATATATATATATCTTATATATAAAACTCTATAATAGAGGAAATATAAGATAAAGAAGTATAGGAGTATTAGAGAATACTCTTACTTCTAACACTCCCTCTTTTACTCTATTATAGAGGTTAAAAAACCTCTAAGGTAAAAGAGTTACCCTAGAGTTAAAATATTAATAAGTTATCTTATTTAATAACTTATTAATAGAAATTCCTAAAAATATTAGGAAAAATATACCCTTAATATAGGTATATTATATAGGCATATCCTTATTAAATAGGCCTATAAGCTTAACAAATCCTTGAAATTTAACCCTAGGAAGGGGTTTTGTTAAGCCGTCTGCAGGCATAGAAGAAGTAGGTATATATTCTACTTCTATATTGCCTTTTTCAACCTCTTGGCGGGTATAGTAGTAATATATCGCAGTATGCTTAGTCCTTTGATGATATTCTGGGTTATAGGCTAAGCTTAGAGCTGCGTTATTATCTGTTTTAATAGATATAGGGGTTATATTATACCCTATTTCAGATAATAGACCCTTTATCCATATAGCTTCTCTAATAGCTTCCTGTAAGCCATTAAATTCAGCTTCTGTAGTAGATAAAGAGATAGTTGACTGTTTTTTAGATTTCCAGCTTATAGGACCGCCAAATAAGGTAAAGAGATAACCAGAAGTAGATTTTCTAGTCTCTTTACAACTAGCCCAGTCAGAATCAGTATAACCTATTAAATAAGGTATATTAGGGCTATTAATATTACCTTTATAGGTAATATTATAGTTAATAGTCCCTTTTAAATAACTTAATATACTTTTTCCTTGTTTTAATAGGTATTCTGAAGGGTTATGTAGGTAACGAGAGGTAAAAGATACGCTATAGGCTATATCTGGCCTAGTCATAAACATAGCGTATATAAGGGATCCTATTAGGCGTTGATAGTCCTTTAATAGGTCCTTAGAAGGAGTATATCCTTTTAATTCGTTACCTAAAGAGGTATTTAATATTCCTGGAGATATAGGAATATTAGAGGGTGATATATCTAGAAGATTAAATCTTTCTAGAAGTTGCTGGATATAGTAGGCTTAAGAGATAGTTATAGATCTTTTAGATCTATCTCTTGTTATATATAGCCCTAGAAACTTAGAAACTTCTCCTAGGTCTTGTATCTCTATATATTTAGAGATTTTACCCTTTATATCTTCTATATACTTAATATCTTTATTAAGTATAAGAAAATCATCAACGTGGGTAATAATATAAGCAGGATTTGTTTTATCCTGGTTATAATAAGTGGCCTCGTCTGATTTTAAAGGTATAAAACCTATATTTTTTAATATAGATTTTATCTTTAGTTGCCACTGCCTAGGACTTTGTTTTAGACTATATAGGGCCTTTTTTAATAGAATAAGCTGTTCTTTATTATTATCCCAATTTATAGTATTTAAATTAGGATATTTATTAAAGAAATCAGCTAGAGGAATATTAGAAGGATCTATATAGACCTCTTCTTCTAAATCCCCATATAGGAAAGCTCCAACTATATCAATTTGTTGGATTTCCCAGTCTAATGCTGCTGCTAGAGCTAATAGGACCCTATAAGTGGTTGGATTGGATCCTGCAGCAAAGGTCTGGAAATAATCGATTCCGTATTTCTGTTGGAATCCTCTTATACACAGCCTGGCCTTATATTTATCAATATTTCCATTAATATTGATCTTTTTCTTAAAGACCCATTTGGCTGTTAAAGGTACCCTAGAAGACTTATAGGCCTCCTTTGGGTTAACAGCTTGAAAAGTGCCTCGCTGGATAATTATAGCTATTTCTTTATATATAGCTTCCAGCCATTTTTCTTTCTCTTTTCCTTCTAGAGCTTGTTTTATAGTAGTAGGCTCTATAGGTATTATACTATAATTTATAATATTATAGTATATATCCTCTACTTTAGAGGAATAGGCCTTATATTTTTCTTTATCCTCTTTAGATATAGAAGGTATATTAACCTCTATATTAGTTATAGGCTTAAGAGGAGGTTTTATAGAAGTACTAGAAGGAATAGTAGTTTTTTCTCCCTCTCTTATAGTACTTTCTATAAATTTAATATGTGAAGTCCTTACTATAGAGGACTTATAAGGCCTAGAAGGAATATATATAGTATATATATTATTTCCTTCCTGAGATAAGTAAATACCTTCTTCTGTATAGGTATTTAACTTATTAGATTGTATATGCTTCTCTTTAGGTATATATATATATACCTTAGAGCCTATTTTGCGTATATTAGATAAATCTGGTTTATTATCCTTATTAGGATAAAAGTGATCTAGAAAAGCCTCTATAGGGGTCTTTTCTAAGCATTTTATAGCAGTATAATTTAATAACTTAGTAGTTTCTTTAAGGATAATATCCCATAGGAACTTAGGTAAGTTATTTGCTGCTATAATAGTCCTAGACTTATCTAGGATAGCCCTATTTGTTCTCTCTGCTATACCGTTTTGCTCTGGTGTATAGGGTGTAGAGGGTTCTAATATAATCCCTCTTTCTTTAATATAAGGGGTTAATTCCCCTATATTAAATTCAGTACCGTTATCTAGGCGTATTTTCTTAGGATAATTATATCCTTGATTTTTATAGTATTCTAGCTTATTCTTAAGGATATTAATTATATCCTCTTTATTCTTAGAGGATTCTATATCTCTAAGGCTAGAATAGTCGTCTGTAAAGGGTATAGTATACTTATTTCCGTTAATAGAGGTAGGCGTTATTTTTAAGGTATCTATACAGATCCTTTCTAACGGAAAAGTAGCTCTATTATAGTTAATCTTAGGCTGTTGCCTAGTTAACTTAGAGCTTATACAGTTAGGACAATATAGGTCCTTTTCCTTTAGTTTATCTAAAGGAATACCCTTAGTTATTTTAGCTGTTTTAACTAAATAAGGGTAAGAGGGATGGCCTAATTTTTCATGCCATTCTTGTGTTATAGAAGAAAAAACCTTGTTTTCTTCTATATTAGAAGATTTATTATCTTCTATAGTATTAATAGTCTCTTCTTCTTCTAGAGATATTTTATCTTCTAGAATAGTAGAGTTACTATTAATAGGTCTTTTATTAGCAATATTAAGGTAAAACCCCCTTTTTGCTATATCTATATTAGCAAAGGGTTCCTTATTACTATTACAGAGGTTCCAGTTTATTAGAAAACCGCCTCCTTTATAGTGTAAAAGACCTGAGAATATAGAGATAGGAAATTCAGGTATATATAAGGTATTAATTAACCTTATATAGTTAATTTCCCCTTTAAACTATATAGGTAATAGAATAGTACCTATTCCTTTTGGTTTAATAGGACCTGCTCCTGTATTAACTATAGGTATGTTATTTTCTATAGTTAATTTAGTAAAATAGTCCTTATTATTAGAAATATGGACTGTTGAACCCGTATCGTAGAGCCATTGATCCCTATGAGATAAGGGGAAAGAATAGGCTTTATAGGTATATTCTTTTCCTCTCTGAATAACCTCTTGAGAGGTCTGTTTGGTCTGGTTGGTAATAAAGGTCGCCTTAACCTTTCTAGTGTGATTTTGAGGCTGTAGGTTCAAATCAGGCTTATAGACCTTTCCTTTAGGTCTTTTATAGGGCTTATCCTTATTAAAAGGATTCTTATATCCCCTAGGGTTATTATCCTTATCAGAAGGATAATTATTACTATTATTAGACATAGGGGTATCTAAATCCCGCCTATTTTCGTCTAATATATCGTTTATAAGGGCTTGTAGAGAAGGTGGCTCTTTAGTCCTTAGAGCACTTCTTTGCCTTTCTGCCCATACTGGAAAATAGCTGCTTAAAGCAGCTATAAAGACCGTTTTTTGGTCTATATCTTCTATCTTAGCCCCTACGTTATTCAACTTAGAGATATAACCTTTAAAGGAGCTAATAAACTTATTTAAAGAGTTATAAGCCTCTAGTTTAATAGCATGAAATTCTAAGTATAACTGTTGCCTTAGAACAGGGCCTGTACCCTCATAGGAAGACTTTAATATAGATAAAGCCTCTTTAGGGTCCTTTAAATCAAAAATAAGAGATAAAGGTTCTTTTTGTAGATTTTGCCTTATTATTAATAGGGCTTGTGTTTTTTGTTGTTCTTGAATCCCCTTATATTCCTCTTCTTTTTCAAAATAACTACTAATATTAAGTAGTTTAAAAAAGAGATGGATAGTTGTTATCCAGGAGTTCCAATTCTTAGTACCCTGGAGACGTTGTTCTGCAGGCATTATATAGCCTGTAGTAGCCTTAATAATATCTGCCATCTTACTAGTATTTTACTAGTATTTTCTATAGATATATATAGATCTATAGAATAGTATAGAGGTCTTACTCTTTCTGCCTCTTTATATATATATAAAGCAGATATATAGAGGTCTTATTACAGCCAAAAAGGACTTATGTTGCCTCTTAGTTCTATAGTTACTTATATTCCTTTAGTTATAAGAGATAATAAGGGCTTACTCTTTCTGCCTTATTATTCTTATAATAAAGTATATAAATAGGGCTATAGAATATATAGATAAAGATAAATAGGCTACTAAAGAGATATACTATCTCTTATAGTATAGGTAGATACCCTAGGTTAAAGACCTGGGCTCATAACCTCTTAGAACAATAGGTAAAGATATATAGGATAGTAGATATCCTATATAAGAATATATCCTATAGAAGCAAGAATATAGGATAACAGGGGTAGAGATATATTGAATATAAGGGGTTAAAGGGATAGAAGATATAAAGAGAGTATAGTAGTTAGATTGTTACTATAGATATTGCTTGCTTAGAGAGAAAGACAGTAGTGTAGAATATAGGAGATTCCCATCCTTATATAACCGTATCCAGCTTACTAGAATATTCCATACTTGCGTAAGCTGCTTAGAAATCAACTAGATAGACGCGTAAGCACTTAACCCTAACTGAATAACCCTAACTTAAAGAGATAACCTAGATAGTTAGAGAGAGGAGTAGTAAAGCCAATCTTGCTCCTAATAGAATCTTCTAGCATCAGGATGTGATTACGTAATCACCTGCTTACGTAATCAATATATATATTAATCTACTAGTTTAGTAGATTATATATATATATATATCTTATATATAAAACTCTATAATAGAGGAAATATAAGATAAAGAAGTATAGGAGTATTAGAGAATACTCTTACTTCTAACAGTTTATGTTTAACTAGGGCTTCTCTATACTCCTAGGCCACCTGGCTGCCTATCTCCTATAATGTATGCGCCAAAACAGAGATAGAGATAATTACAGGCTTTTCCTTACCGACGTATCCTATATAGAGGACATTAATTACCTACTAGTTAACATCCTGCTTGGTAAGAATACCTAATATTTTGTTTCTTAGTAGGGAAGGCTTATTATTCTATTTACTAACAATAGGATAGTTACTAACTACAGCTAGGGTTTTATAATCTAATAACTATATATTACTATAAAAGTAGAATAGTATTAAGCTAGAGTATACTATAAGCTTAGGTTAGCTAGGAAGGCTAATATAGAACTAGTTACGTTTAGGTCTAGTTAGCTGGCGCCTAGATTTAGTTAGCGTATATTAGGGGTCTATATCTTACTATAAGATTAACCTTATATATAGCCCTTTTTTACTTAGTTTTAGCTTAATTATTACTATATAGGAGGAGCTTTACTAGTATTAGTAGTAACTATATCTAGGGGAGAGAGAAGCCATTATATTCTACCTAGGTACACAGCCTATCTCTATTAGTAAGGGGGCCCTAATAGTTATAAGGAAGGAGAAGATAGTAGCATACTACAAAAAGATAAAAGTTTACCCTATAGTAAGTATTTATTCTAGCACCTCTATAGTATTCCTAAAGATAATTATAGGGCGAAATCTTAGGAATAATAAGAAGCTAGCTAATACTTCTTATATTAGCTATGTTTATCCCTTAAGGAAAAGAGCAAGGTAATAATTAAATAATAGTAATAAAGTAATAAGGTTAATAGGACTAAGGCTAGTTTACTAATATTAAAGAAGACTAGGTTTTTTAAATTAATATAGACCTATAATACAAACAAATAAAAGCCTAGTAAGGAACTAAATAGAAGGAGTAGTAGAATAGTAGTTACGTCTAGAGATAGGAAGAGCAAGTATAGTAGTTATAGTAAAGACTCTAAGGAAAGAGGAGCTATTATACTATTACTATCTTACGTAACTTATTCTTATATAGTTAGTATTATTATAAACTAGGTAGGTAGGGAGATAAAGAAGATCTATTAAGGTAAGGGGTATATTATACTAGGTAGTAAGGAATAATAGGCCGTACTTACTCTACTATAACTATTACTCTCCTTAACCTCTAAGTACGCCTTATAATCTTATAAATTAGGCATAAATAATAAGGGTTCCTAAGTTTTACTACTCTTATCCTAGTAGCTATTACTTACTATGTCTGTCTAAAGGAGCCTATTACTACCAGCTAGTAGTAGGTATATATATAGAAAGTAAAATATAATTACATTAGGAATAAGTATTTACCTAAACACTAGAATACTATTATAATTACTAAAGTTTACCTATTTACCATAAGGATATATATACTTCCTAAGTACTAAACCCCTATATACCCTTTATTAAATCTAGCCCCTAGTCTATCTATATCTAATCTAGGCCCTAGAGGCGTTATTAGTCTAACATTTACTTAGGAAAGGTAGATAAAGGAGGACTTACTAGGAGTAAGGCTCTATTATAAGCACCTAAGGCAGGTAGAACTTAACAAACCAGGCTATATCTAGCGTACTATTAAACTAGACTTAGATAATATTATACTAGAGTTTGCTATTTTCCTAGATATAGGTTTTAAGCTAATATATAATCCTTAGAGGGCCTAATATTACCTAGAACATAGCCGCCACTATCTTAAGGTCTACGTTAAGCCTAGTATCTCTCTATATAAAGCCCTCTATACTTAACTATATAACTATTATGGCGCCCTTAGTTGTAATCCATAGCCTCTATCCCTATCTTACAATACTCTTAGGGTACTAAACAACCTATATATAGAATATATACCTCCCTACCTAGTCTATTAGGATGCCAGCCTACTCTATAGTATAGAGGAGTCTAATAAACCGCTATGGGATGAAGCCTTTATCCTTATTACTATAGGGTCCTATTTCTAGTAAAAGTCTAGGGAGTACTAACTATATACTAGACTTTAGGTAGTAGCTTTATATCTTAGTAATATTAAGCGCCATCCTACCTATACTATCTAGGAGTACTAGTAATACCCCTTTATCTAGAAGAGCGTTAATAACCCCTAAATTACCTAGCTTAGCTGTAATATATAGTACAGTCTGGCTATAGCCATCCTTTATGTTAATATTAAGGCCCTTCTAGATTAGTAGGGTAGCTAAGTTAGCTAGAGCCTTAAAATCCTCTTATTACCCCTTAAGATACTTAGCATAGCTATTACTTATGCCGCGCACAAGAGGTGTAGTACCTATCTTATAGTAGGCATCTAGAGTAACATAGAGTATTATATTAGACGGCCGGCCTAGGAGGCGTGTATGGCAGTTAGTACCTAACTCTAAGAGGGCAATAGTAATTCTATATTACCCTATGTTATATACTATTACTAACAGCTCTATTCTATCCCCTATGGCTACGCTAACGTCTACTAGACCTTTTATAACAAGGCTTTTAACTAGCTCTATAGCGGCGTTTCTAAGAGTACAGACTTAACATAGGTTATATAGTATTATCTAGTTATATATGTTATAAAGGAGTATATTACTATCTATCTCTAGCCTATTAGGGCTATTTACTATTACGCTTATACCGCCCTCTATAAGCTACTATACCACCCTAAGGTTATAAGAGTATACTACTATATATAGGGCTGTCTATATTACCTAGTAAGGGGTCTTATTATAGATTATATATACTAGCAGCTTGCCTAAGTAACGCTAGTAGTATAGTATAAGGCTGTCTAGGGGAGTACCTACCTATATTAGCACCTCTAGTATCTTCTTATAATATAGCTCTATAGTAATATAGATAGCACTATACCCCTTAACCTTAGCGTTAAAGATCTTCTACTATAGTAGATAGTTACTCTTCTAAAGGCTTCTCTATTTCTACAGCTATTTTACTTTAAGTAAGACTCCTATGTTAACAGCTGTCTAAAGTGCCCCCTTATTACTAGTTGCTATAGCCTAAAGTACTACTAAGCCGTTTTTTTAGTTATTCTTAAGAAGCTATCTACTAAAAATAGGTTAGAACCTCTATAAGACATAAGTTACTATTATAAGATTACTATCCTCTAGAGCTAATACTACTATGGCTAGTACCTTATTAGGTAGTCTATAAATAATTATCTTATATAGTAGGAATATTCTAGTTATTTTACTTACTTTCTTTATTACTATTATTACTGTAGTTATTAGATATAACTACTAATAGGGGTAAAAGCGTTCTGTTTTATATTCTTATCCCTAGCTATTAACTACATACCTATCTTAGACAAACCTTAACTATAAATAAAGTTAAGGACTAAAGGTAATAAAGAACACATAATAGTTATAGCATAAGATAGGAATATATAGATAAAGGTATTAGTTTAAATTAATTAATCTAATAATAGGTTAAGTATCTTATTATATTATAGGGCTTTATTAAACGTAGTAGCCCCCTAATACAGACAGGTGCTTTAGTATACTATGTTCTCTAGTAAATCTTTTTAAAGGTATCCTCTCTAGACTTAAAAACCTTAAGCTATAGGAATAATATTTTAAATATATTAGCCGCCTGGTTTAACCCCTTAAGAGAGCTAATATAATCCTCCTTATACTTTCCTCCCCTATTTACCATAAGAACTATACTTACTAAGAGCCTCTATAGCAACTATTAATATAGGAAGAATAATAAAGCTAAGAGAACCTTATTAGGCTGGTAGATACTAAACCTAAAATATAGTTCCTTTAGTTTAGGGTACTTATAGGCAATCCTTTCTATAAACCCCCTTACATTCTATAACAATCTAGAGGCTAGGTTACAGCATAACAGCTTAAGTCCTTATATTAATATAGTTATCTCTAAGATATATTCTATAGTAAGCAGAAATATAGCTAGGGTGATTATCTTATGCTATAGAATAATAAGCTCTATTAGCCTGTTAAGTAAGGATAAATAAAAGAGGTCTTCTAGCTTAGCCTTACTAGGGAGGAAGTTTATTATAAGGCTTTAGAGACTAGTTATTACTCTAACCTACTCCTAGGTATGCCAGCTAGCTAGCTAAAGCTTAATAGTATAGAGTACTAGGAAAGATAGATTTTCTTATCCCAGCCCTTTAGAGTAGTGTCCTAGGTTGTTGCTATAGACCTTAGATTAGAGCCTTATTTTAGTTAGTCTCTTATACTACATAAGCACCCTTATTATCTTAAGTAGGATCTACTTATAGCCAGTACGTCCCTAAGCTAATAAGACAGTCTTTAAATCCTTCTAGACTACTACTTAGGTGTTAGCCTCCTAGTCCTCTAGCCTATCTACTATGCTAGGACTGCTATATATAAGATCTATATTAAGCTTTACTAGAGCGGCAAATTACAATAGGATAGCTAGTATCAAGCCGTTCTTAGGCCAGGTCTTAACTTAGATTATACTAAGATTAGGTATAGTCTATATAAGATACTTTAGGAGTAATATCTAATTACTACTCTTAACCTTAAGGCCCTATAACGTAACTAGCTTAGGGAAGTAGAGTACTTTAAGCTGGCTAACTATATATTATATTAACTTTAGGTAAGGAATTCTAGGTCTAAAATTAATAAGGGTAATAATAGAGTTAGTATATAACTATACTCTATAAAGTAGTATATTAGGGACTATAATCCGGTATATATAAGTCTTATACTATAAGATGTTACTACTATATCTAAACTAAAGCTTATTTACCTATATTACCTAGGGAATTAATATCTAGCCTAGCTTATATAAGATTATTACTATAATTTTAGGTAGTAGGAAGAGGGAATAGCCTAGGGATCTAAGGGTCTTTATTACATTAAGTTTAGTTAGCAAAGGGATAATACTAAGAGTAAAGTAGTTAAGTACTAGCACCTAGGGAAAAGTCAGCTATAGAGTAATAGAGAGTTAGAAAAGTAACCTATACCTAGGTAACTAACTGGCGGGGTTTAAAAGGAGGCATATCTTAGATATTTAGCCTTAGGAGTAGCTATTATTATTAGTAGCGTAGTAAGTTAGCTACTACTAGAAGGATCTATTAGCTAGAGCATAGAGTAAGGTTTCTAATAGCAACTACCTCTAGAAAGTATTACTATAAGTAGTTAAAAAACTAATCTTAGTACTAGGGCTTATTTAATAAGAGTATAGAAAATAAGAAAATAAAAGAATTAGTAATAGACTTTAATTAAGGAAGGTAGAGGAAATTTATAGACTAAAGCTAGCCTTAAAGGTAGGCATAACAAAGCATATAATAAGGAACATCTAACGTAGCGTAGTTTTAACTCCCTAAAGCTGTAACGGCTACTACTAAAGCTACTATTAAAGCTACTATAGAAGTCATACTATCTACATCTATATTGTACATTCTAATAGGTAAAGAGGATTCTAGGTATTAATATCTTATTATATAAAGCCTACTTATAGTATAGAATATACCTTAGTTAATATACCTCTTATAAAGCCTTATATACTTATAGTATAAGATAATATTAGGGTAGATAAGTAAAATAATCTATCTAGCTAATTTCCTACCCTTATATCCTATATTATTCCCTTCCTTTATGCCTAGTAAATAAGTAATCTAGGAAAGGTAAGTTAGTTAGTATAGTATATCTAGTATCTATACTACTTACTTACCTCTTCTTTTCCTTTATAGTTAGAATAAAGGGGAGGATAAACCATAAGAAGCTAGTTTTATTATAGTAGTTATAGAATTCCACTCTTATAATATGCCTCTATAACGCCTTAACATAATAATTATACGTCTTAAGCTTTAGGATAACCTAAGGCCTTCCTCTAGCAGCCTAGAATACAGCTAATATACTACTAAGGGTAAACCTAAGAAAAGGGTGCCCCCTATAGTAGGTTAAGATAATATAGGGAACATACTTAAGAATTAGATCCTAGCTATTAATAACTACCTAGCCTTACTAAAATAGACTACTTATAGCTTATGCTATATAGATCTTACTAAGCCTAAAGAGCATCCTACTAGTATAGTCTATAAGATAGTAGGTATTAGAGTTAATCCTAAGTACCGCCTTAGTCGCCACAAGAAGAGGGTAATACCAGGCTACTACAAATCTAATATTATTACTAGTAATTAGGTATAGTAAAGGCCTAAACCTAGGACGCCTATACTAGGGGGCTAGGGTTAGTAACAGGCTCTACCTCTTAACTAGATCTAAAGGGACTATACTAAAAGCATCTTACATCCCTAGGTTTACTCCCTTTCTTAGTAGGAACTTAACAAGACCAAGCTTACTAATAGACGTAGCAACATAAAGCACTATCTACTAGTTAGAATCTATTATATTAATAGCCATACCCTTATTAATTAGCTAGTATATAAGCCCTAATACTATATTAAATGCTTTATCCTACCCTAGGAGGTAATATAAATACTTATTATCCCTAGTATTAGCTGCTAACTGTTAGGTGCCTATATCTATATAAGCTCTTAGTATAACGTAAACAAGGGTCTCTGTCGGCCATGTTGGCACGCCGACGTTATAGTCCACGCCTAGAGATAGCAGCTAGTAGGCCAGCTTAAACTAACTAGTAGCACATGCTATAGCTAGAGGTGTTATACCTTAGTCTGTTAACATATTAATATTAAGGCTACCCTATACTACTAACTAGCTAGTAAAGTTATAGGCTCTAGCTTTAGGGGTCTAATAGTAACTTAGATTATAAAGGGCTAATAGGTTATAAATATTAGGTCTAGTAAAGTTAACCTAGTTAAGTATATCTTCTAGGCTATCTAGGCTATCTACTATTAAAGACAACCTATAGTAGATAATAGCTTTAGCTATATTCTAGTTATAATAATATAGAGTAAGGTAGAGTAGTATCTTTCTTACTATTTAAGGCGTACTATTATAAAATATATTAGTTTCTACCCCTACCTTATAGTACTAGTAGTATACTATAATAGAGTTAATATTAGTATTAGTATTAATAAGTATCTTAATTAGATAAGTATAGCCTAAGATAGTAGTAACTTATAGGGCTATATAATATCTGACCTTTTACGTAAACGTAAGCTACTTTGCTAGGTAGGACTGCTTCTAGGGGCTCCTCTACTTATGTGGCTATTATGTGTTAATAGAGACACTATAGTAGATTGCTTTTTAGAGAGTAGTAGTATCCCCCTATACTATTACCTAGAGTATAGATAGGCTAGTTAAGACGTCTTACTAGTAAAGGGTACTCTCTAGCTAGGTATAAAGGTTATATAAGTATTATATAAGGTTATTAAGCATACTAGTTTATAGGGATAGCTTAAGCTACTTAAGAATAGCATACTATAACTCTAGGGGCAGCTTTATAGTCTTTTTATGTAATTTAGCGACTTAGAGGGTTAAAAGGAGTACGTTAGAGAGGGTATATTATAAAGGCTTGTTAGAGAAGGGATAGTTAGGTTAGGTAGGTAGTACTTAATACGCTAGGGGATAAAAGGGAGAGGGTAGTAGTAGAAGAGGAGGTAGAGAGATTTTAATAATAGTAGTTATACTATATAAGGTATCTTAACCTATATAAAGTTAGAATATAGCCTGGTTTTACTAATATAACTACCTACATAATAGTAGTAAATAGTTAAATAGAATCTTAATATAAATAGTAAAGTAGAGGTTAAAAATAATAGTAGATATAGATATTATAAGAGCTAGGGTGGTTATTAAGAGATTACTTAGTAATATTAGAGGAAGGAAAGGCTATCTATAATCTAAGAAGAGAAGGAGTAATAAGTCTTCCCTTACGTACTATTAATAAGAGACCTCTCTTTACCTTATACTATACCTATCTCTTACCTTCTTATATCTATCTATTACCCTCTTAATATAAAAGTCTATAGCAAGAAGTAATAAAAAACCCCTCTAGTAAGTTATATAGTTATAGCTACCTAAGATACCTATTTAACTAACTATTTATAAGCCTCCTGACTTTACTATAGCGTAACTAGATAAGTAATCTATAGCTATAGCTGGTTTAACATAGTAACTAGAGGCCTTTTAGTATCTTTTAAATCCTATCTACTATTAAGGAGTTAACATCCTATATAATTACAGCTATACTACGCCTAAGCCTATTACCATCCTTAATAGTAAGGATTATAGTCTATAAACTAATAAAGAAGTTAAAGACCTCTATAAGAGAGTAAAGTAAGAACACAAGCCTAGCTTCCTTAATAACCTTCAGCTAGATATATTAGCCTAGACAAATAATACTAGAGGTAAGAGAAAGAGCAAGCCGAGAAAGAACAGGCAGACAAGATCATTAGGAAGCTACTAGCAGTAGACTTAGCCTAGTAGAAGTATAGCATAATAGTAATAAGCTACTAAATTAGACCTATCTTCTCTATTATGCTTTAAGGTAAGGCATCCTACCTTCTATATTATTCTACTTTAACTATATCTATAGTAGTAGTATACGTAACTTTACTATAATAGTCTAACCTAGGAGGTATTACTTTAATAACTTTTAGAGTAAGAGACTACCTTCTATTATATTACTAAGGATAACACCTATAGTTATTAGTAAGTAATGCCATAAGAAGTAGCTAGTATAAATAAGATACCTAAGATGTGCTTTATATATAGGAAGGTTGGCTCTTAGTTAGTTAAGTACTTACCTAACTAGTGGCGTAAAGCCTACTAATAATACTAGGGTAGCCGGTATATTAAAGACACCTCCTTAGCTATATAATTTTACTATAAAGATACTAAGCCTCTTAGGGACGCTAAGGATAAGGAGGACCTTAGTCTAATTAACATTAAGCTACATAGACTTCACCAGGCATTTAGCCGCCCTAATACTACTTACTTCCTTACGCGACCTTTCTATAAAGGCAATATAGGAAGCTCTCTATCTTAGTAGTTATAGACACCCTACTATTTACTACTAACTAATAACTACCTTATCTTATCTCTTATCTAGAGGTATTAGCTTTATTAGGGTTAACCCTTAATTAAGTAGAAGAATTAGTATTAGGGAGGTATTCCTTTAATTAGACTATACTATATAAGGCTATTCTACTTTACAACCTAATAAGTCCTAGAGGTACTTCCTAATTAAGACGACATACTTTATTTTGTTTACTCCCCTTATTACTCTATATATTCTCCCTTATTATTTCTTCTTCCCTACTACTATCTTCTAGGGCTAGCTTTACTAGTTTAATCTAGGCTATACCTAGGCTAGTAATTCTATAAAGCAACATTCTTAACTCTTATCTACAGCAATAGTAGTCTTATCTCGCCTATAACGCTATATCTATATGTTATCCTAACTTAGCTATAGGGCAGGCTAAACACACCTAGCTAATAATAGTAGGGGGATACCCTATAGATAGCCTCCTTATACTTAGATATCTTATTCCTACTATATATAATTACTACCTTATCTATACTAACTAAGTATGTTTCTAGTAGAGAAAATAAGAATTAGACAGCTAGATTAACTCTTCCTACTTAGAAACTTATATATAAGGTAGTAATATAGTCTCCTCTATATAGTAACCTAGAGGGAGAGCAAACAGTAGTAGCCTATTATAATATCCTCTAGGGATAACTAAAATTACTTTAGTATCTAGTCTATTTTTCTAAGAGATAAATAGAAAAATTAAAGTTAGTAGATAAGCTACTTTTATTTAGCGCTCCCTCTTAGCCTTTAGTTCTATATTATCTCTAGGAAGATAATATTAATAACAACAATAATAATAATAATAATAAAGTATCTAAGTTTACCTAGGTAATCCTATTAGCTTATTGGCTTTTTTAATTCCTTTCCTAGAAAACATAAATATAATAGAGTAAGACGCCTTATATCTACTTTAGATACTAGAGTAATAGCTCCTCTAGTTAGAGCCTAATCTATTATATCCTAGGGGCTTAGCTACTTACTCCTAATTACATACCCTATAGAACTTAAAAGGCATTCTATTAGAATTATATCTTCTACAGCATACACCAGGCCTCATACAGGCCACTTTAATACCTCTTAATTATATTACTAGCCCTAGTCTTATATAGGGGTATATAGATTAGACTACTAATAGCTTTAGTATTTTAAAGTACTATAATTTATCCTAGACCTCTATAACTATATAGCTGCTTAGGCGCCTACCTTATAACTATACTATAATCTACATACTAATAAAGGATGTACCCCTATCTAATATAAGACATAAGAGAGCATACCAGGAGATCACATAACTAGATCTAATCTAATCTAGATACGCCTAGTAACCCCTAAAGGCGCCTATAGCACAGTTATCCATCCATTTAAGCCTACACCACCAGTTAATACTCCAGGTTGCATACATTCCCTATAGCCTTTAGTAAATAATTAATTTAACTACCTTATAGAGGACCCTCCTACAGCTTAAGAGGATTATCTACATCACATAATAAAGCAACTATAGTCTACTACTCTAGTTCCTAATTTTACTACTAGGTTGTTAGCAGCTTGCCTGTTATCTAATAACACACCTAATCTAGATTCTATTATGCATGCCATATACCCCTTAAAACTACTTTATTAAGTGGCTTTGTTCTAGGGCTGGCACCTAGCTAAGACGTCGTCTGCCGCCAGGGTTTCTAAAGTAGGTAATAGTAAGGGAAAGAAGAGAAAAGGTAAGGGAAACCACTAGATAACTAGGGCTTCTATTTAAGTCAGCCTGTATAAGGAGCTTATTATAGGGCTTCTTATAGTTATTTAGAGGGAATGTTATTAAGGTTAGGCTAGCTATAGGCACCATAGTAAGTAGGTAAAACTATTCTCTTATACTATAGATTAAAGAATTCCTATATAGAATTTAAAGTATTCCCTTACTAATACCACCTAGTATCTAGATGCCTAGTATTTATCTATTACTATTTAACTCTCTCTAAAGCCATAATAGATAAATAATATAGGTCCTAAGAGTAAGTATAGCTAGGACTAAAGCCTTCTCTCTATATTAGTATCCTATAATAGGTTATATGTTTAATAAGGCTGGCCGGCTAGCTATTATAAAAGCCTTTAATAATAGATATCTATCTACAAACATTAGGAGCTTATAGGTACTTTACTAGAATTAGCTATTTAAATATAAGAGCACAAACAGACAGGATTATCTTTAATCTAAATTATATAAAGGAGGTTCCTTTAGATTCCTTATGAAAAACCCTTTTGGCGCGTCTCTTAGGCCTATACTAATCTAACCTAACCTAGCTACTATTCCCCCTCTAAGGCAACAAGTACTCCTTCCCTTAGCAGCCTTACCTTCTCCTACCTATCAAAAGGTTACAGCAACTTCTTCTTTACTACCTATAGCTACTATATATTTCTTCTCCTTTTCTATCTTTTTTTATCTCCTAATCTATAATATCTTCTTATTTCCCTAGCTATATTCTCTAGTCTCTTTACTAACAACCTAAAGATTAGCTTTAGCTCCTTACGTAACAAACCTAGTTAATTACTAGTATGCCTCTTACTACCTTCCCTTCCTAAGGCTACACCCTCTATCCTTCCTATCTTATAGTAGTCTCTAACTTAGATAATAGGAACAACAGCATACTCCTATAATACCTAAATCTAAGGAAGTACCTAAGGCCATACTAATACTAACCCTCTTAGGCACCCTCTCTAAGGACTATAAGGATTAGTATAGAGGCGTTATTAAAGTACTTAGTAAAATATATACCTATATTTATAAGAGGGAGTAGTACGTAGTGCTGTATAAGCTTAGCGTAACTAATAGTAAGTATATACCCCCTGCCTTCTAGCCTTTTATCCTTTATCTTAGTTATCTATATTAGGTTAACAAGCTTTAGTATAACCTATATAGTAGGAAGAACATCCTATACTATATTACTAAGAAGGAGTTAATCCTACTCTTTAACAACCTTAATAGCAGCCTAGACCCTACCTATAGTATTACTTTAGTTGCTAATCCTAAGGATAGGTCCCTCTAGAAGTATAAGACCTAGCTTAACAGCGCCAACCTAATAGTAGGACCCCAAACCCTAGGAACCCTCCCTTTCTCCCCCCAGTAGTATATACTATAGTATAAGCATACCTACTAATATATATCCTCTCTATATAGACTAGACGTATTGTTATTATTACAAGAGATAGGGAGCCTTACTAGCCCTTTAGACCTACTTTTAGTATAGTACTTCCCCCTTAAGTTACACCCCTCTATTATCACCCTAGCGTCATAAAAGATCATACCCCTTAGGTAGTTACTCTTAACCTATATCTAGCTAGAGAGGCTCCTACTAAGGTCTAGCAGACAGATACCTTAAGTAAGATGCTCTCCTTTACTAGTATTCTATATTAGAACTCTAGGATGCTATAGGACTTAGTATAATAGAGTATAAGAGGTAGAGTAGAAGTAGGATAGGCAAGAGTATAAAGTCTACTAGGTAGATAAGGAGGATTAGCAAAATTAGCCTTAGGGAGTCAGTCTTAGCCTAGTCTACAGTACTAGGGGATATATTAAAGGATAGGCATTACTAAAGATAAGTAATTAATAAATCTAAAAGCCAGCCTAAAGAAATATAAGAGCTTATAGCCTTATTAATTAACTTAATATACTTACTCCTAATACTTTAGCCTACTATCCCCTTTAACAAGACATACAAACCAGCCTATAAAGTTATGTCTTAGTCCTAGGCCTACTACTAGGCTTTCTCTTGCCTATTACTAACACAGGCATACCCTAGTAGAGAGAAGCTTTCCCTAGTCTATAACACGCTATTATCTATAACCTAGCTCTATTACTAGCCACCATAAGAATAAGGCTACTATAGTAGATTAGTCTACTACCCTAAAGCGCCATCTCTACTATGCTTAATAATATATAAAAGAGCGCCGCGCTATGGCACCTAAGGCCTAATAGTTCTCTTAAGCTGGTAAATCCTCCCTAAGCTACGTAGCATACCTCTACTATATTATTACTTAGCATAGAGTACTTATCTACCTATTAGGTAGCAGACTTACTATTATAGTAGTTACTATTCTTAGCCAGCTAGCACCTTAGTAGTAGGAGTAATAACTACTCCTTTTATCTATCTATAACTATAGTTATAATACCTCTAAAGTCCTAGACGGCCTATACTACAAACCTACCGCTAAGGAGGAGGAAGACCTTACTAGTTACTAGTTCTAGATTATTATTAATATCTATAATACTAACTAATATTTTATACTCTTTATCTATTAATAGTCTTAAATTTATACCTATTAGTAAGGTAGTATCTAAGAACTTTACTAATAGAGGTAATAATAGGTAAAGTTAGTAATAAAAGGGAGGGGGAGGGGGAGAGTTACTACTACTAATATTATATGCTAGGTAGTAGTTTAAAGTATTACTTATACTACTATCTGCCTAGTCCCTTTTATATACCTAGTTTCTACCTATTAATATAGAAATTTAACCTATTTTATTATGCTACCTAACTTTAACCTCCTCTCCTACTTCTCTTATAGAGTATTATATCTTATAGCTACTAGTGCTACTAGATAGAGCTTTAATTCTAACAAAGACCTTAGGATAACCGCCTAATTCTACATAACTCTTATAGCACCTAGACTTTACAGCTAGGCTAATAATCTTCCTTAAGATAGAATAGTATTCCCCTACTTATTATTATAATTACTTACTATTTTCTTTATTTAGTCTATAAGCTGCTCTATAATAGCTACCTATCTAAGGAAATAATATGTATTATTAGTCCCTATATTATAGGCTAGCTTACTCTAGCGCTAAGATAATAAGGTTCCCTAGAAAAGTTAATCTAAGATGCTTATAATAAAGTAGAGAAAAACATACTTAATAAGAAAGGTAGGAGTATCCTAATAGATTATTAGTACTAGGAATATAGTTAGCCTTAAGGGAGAGAGTTAGTCTTAGGAAAGACACCCTTCCTTTTAGTTAATAAGTCTTATTAATAAAACAGCCCCTAAGGTAAAAGCTTAGTAAGTCCTACTATACTATAAAACAGTCCTATTTGCGTATTAATATATCTAGAGAAGACAATCTCTTTGTTTATAACCCTTACTTATCTATCTAGCCTCCTCTTTACTCCTATATAACTCTTACTAAGGCTAACATACCTAGCCATTATGCCTACTAGACCACCTACTATACCTACTAGCTAACACCAATACTAACACTACTCCTACTGTCTTTTATTGTTTATATACTAGCCTTATTATTTTTGCCTTAACTAAGGAAGGTACCAGCCTGCCTCTTGCTATAGGCTTTAACCTCTTTACCCTTAAAAAAATCTTTTCCTCCCCTCTTTAACCTTACCTAACCTAACCTTTTTTCTCTTTAATCTATCTACTTTATTATTACTAACTTATTTAACTACTTCTAAAGAGGAAGTAATTATGTAATAGTGTCTCTTAGTAAAGACGCTACTAGTAGTAGCTAGATGCCACCTCTCCTAGCCAGCTAGGTCATCTATAACGCTAACGCTAAGGGTAAGTCCCTAAGCATAATTATTACATCTCTATTTCTATCTCCTCTATAGGCTAGTCTACCTTATAGCTACTAATATTAAAGTCATAGGAACTAGCTTACCCCCCTAATCTTACCCTTAAGTTAGTAAGTTAGATACTATAACCCTAAGCCCTTATCTAGCCTTAGCCCTAACGCTATACTACTTAACCTCCTATAATAGTAACTACTATCCCCTACTAAGTAGCTTTAAGCTATATAACCTAATTTAGATCCTTATATATCTTAAAGACTTTACCTTTAGTAGATCCCCTACTAGACCCTCTATGTCGTCTGTGTTCTAGTTTAGTAGTCCATATTAACCTACAAGCCCTACCGGCATGTAACTTAACCCCCTCCTATATGCTAACATGTCTTTCCTAGACAAATGTACACCTATGCTACCTAACTAGGTGTAGAAAAAGTAGATGGCCCTACTGTAATAGATCCTTATCTATAAAAGCCTATTTTAACCTATCTATACTAAGTAGTAACAGCCTACTAAGTTTAGTTAGGTATTACTTATTAAATACCTAACTACCTTCTGCCCTAACTTTAATCCCTATAGTAACATCCTCTTTACGTCCCTCCTTTATAGGGGATAGCTACTAGGTTGTAGGTACCTTAGTAATAATAGTAAGTTTACCTATACTATAGGCTATATACTTATACTTGTCTGTAATAAGGTGGTGGATGAGAAGGAGAGCTTCTATATTAAGGTTTACTTTGCTATGCGCCGCGGCTGTGCTAATACTGATAAGTATGCATACTTTGCCCCTTACACCCTTAATACCCCTAATGCCCCTAATACTACTAAGGGTGGCTACGTTACGTCCCTAGTTATCCCCTATAATGTCGTTACTAATACTAATAATAGTTAGGAGCCTAGCTTAGCCTTAGATATAATAATTCCCTAGCGTAATAAGGATAATAGCGATATTAGAGGACCTAATAGTAATAGTCTATTACTACCTAGTCCTAGTAATAACAGGAGTAATAATGTTATCCTTGTTAAAGCCTAACCTGTCCTAAGAGGCGAAGTTGTCTAACCGTCTAGTATAGAGCTAGTTAGTAGAGGTGTATACTATAGGGAGAAGCTAGTAACTAACTATATAGGAAAATTAGTTAAGATGACTAATAATAAGGCTATATGGCCTGCCACCTATACGTACTTTAGCTATAACCTAGACAAGCAGGATAAGACTATTAACTATAGTATTATCCTACTAGGTACTAAGCGTAAGTTATGGCCTATCTAGATGTAGGACGTCTATTACACCCTAAAGCTTGCTATAGCCAAGACTACTACAGACCGGGGCGCCCTCCTTACCTATAAGATAGGCGTTAGGAAGATAATAATCTACTAAGCTATTATTACTATATAGAGGCTTGCCATCCTAAGCGACTAGTACATAAGAGACCACCCTAAGGAACACACGTCTACTACTAGTAGGTGTAGGCTAGGCGTACACCCCTTTAGGATCTAGTATGCCTACAAGCAGGACGGCCTTACCTAGGCTATTATGAAGAAGGCCTATACTAGTACTACCCTTATCGTCACGCCTAGCTTTATCCTCTAGCAGACATTACGTAAAGCTAGATCTTACTTCTATAACTACCTAACAACACAAACACTATATAGCACCCTAATAGATTCCCCCTTTATCTATATTATTAATTAGGTAGAAGTTATACCCAAGCCTACTAGCTACAGGCCTATTACTAACCTAATAATTCTTAGTATATATTTAATATTAACCTTTACCCTAGACGATAAAGTAGAAGACCTCCCTTTTATAACTAAGACCTAGTAGCTCTATACTAAGTATAAGGGCTAGGTGCTACTAAACATACTTAGCCTAAAGGTGTTACTATTGCCTATAAGTAATGCGCTATATAAGCTATTATTAATCCTAATTATTATTACCTAATAGCATGTTAGTTAGGATAAGTTATAGTAATATATATTAACTAAGATAGTGGCTCTTAATATAGAGGGTAGTAGGTAAGCTAAGATCTAGTACCTAGGCACCTACTACTTTAGCCTTATCATCTAGGACAAAGCCTACTAGGTCTAGAACATAGACTCTTCCCTTACTAGGGTGCTATTTGAGATAATACGCCGCTAGGCACGCAAACCAATGTTTATTGCTACAAGTAGGAGCCTAGTTACTATAACCCTAGTAGACTTAATACTTGTGTATGCCCTTCTATATGGCTGCTATACTAAACTAGAGATTAAGGCTCTCTAGGAGGAGCTTAAGAAGGCTAATACTATACTATAGAAGAACCTATTACTATTAGAGAAGCTTACGGCTACGTAGCTTCTATATGGCTTTATCTGCCAGACGTTAGCTAGCTTATTCATTAACTATCCTATTATATAGAAAATGCCTATTGTTATGTTAACTACTGAATGTCTAGTTAATATAAGCTTTACCCCTACTATTGCCATGCTGACTTATAACGTTAGTAGTAAAGTCCTTACTAAGCTTAAGGCCTTAGCTATAGCTAGCACTGCCATCCCAGGCAACTAGAACACTAGTCATGCCAACATACTTAATAGGGACTAGGACATCTACTACCTTAACCTTATCCTTAACCTTCCTGGCTTCCTACAAGCACTTAATAAGGCTAAGGCCAACAGCAAGCCTATCCTAACCCTTACTACCAAGCTGGCAAAAGCCATTAGTTCTAGGGGCTAAGGAAATATCCTAAGAGCATACCTTAAGGTAGGAGATGTTCCTACTGTAATATAGGACTGACTAGCTACTATCCTTACCCCATACTCCCAGCTGGAGGCCTTGCGTGCTGCCTATAAGACAGCATACTGCAACACGCAGGCCTACCTAGACAATAACAAGGGCTGGTCTAACTTTACTAGGCCTAAGAACGTAGTAGTATTTACTAAGTAGCCTATTGTTACCTACCTCCTATAGCTCTAGGTAGAGAGTAAGCTAGATAGTAACTCTTACTAGTCCGGCCTACTCTATAGTAGTATAACTAAGAAATAATAGATAGACCTAATTAACTAGTTTAGCCTCTTTATTAACAAGGAGGATAGAAGCCTAAAGGCCTAGATAAAGATCCTCTTTAGCATATACAAGCTTAGTAGTATAGGTCTTAACAGGCTTAAAGTTACTAACTACCTTATCTACTATAGTATAAATAAGAATGTTATTAACATCTCTTAAGTAAGCAGCTATGTTAATTAGTAAGGATAGCTGCTAACCTATTTTATCTAGTTCCTATAGTTGTCAGAGCAGCCCTTTAACCGCCTAACGCTATCGCTATAGGACAGCCGTAACAGCCTGTTTGGGCAGTAGGGCATCCTAGGAGAAATTGCTAGTTGGTCCTACTCTAGCGACGCCATGGCCTAGTAACAGACATTTCCTTACGCCAAGATGCCTAGTATTATTCCCAACAGTACTTAATAGTCTGGTATTCTTAGGATAGTAGGGTAGATAGTATAGGATAAAGAGAGAATAAACATAGCAATTAGCTCTACAATTAAACCCACATTATCTGCTACTATAGACGCCCTGCCTTACGCATAATATATAACTATAGTAAGGACGTCTAGGCACCTATTATCATAAAGCCAGGTATTACATGCTAATAATAACAACAGCGCTATATCCCCTATAAGCCTACCAATTCATATAGTCAACCTAGGTAGCAGTAGTAATCCCACCTTTATCTGCACTAAACGCTAAAACTAGCGTACTAATTATCAGTAAGTTCCTAATCTACTAGGGTTATTAGCGTAAGGTCAAGTAGGTGTTTTATTAGGTATAGATTCTAGCTCTATTAGCTAGGGCTCTATAGTAACTAGCACCCTATAAGGAGTATTAACTAGCCTATGTCTATAGTAACTCTAAGCCCAAACATTACTTAATAGGCTTAGTAGTAAAACTAGAAGCTACTTTTATACCCTATTTAAGATTCAGACCTATATTACCCTATCTAAGATCTATAAATAGCGGTAGTAATTACAGCCTTAGTTTTATACTACTTGCTTATATCCACTTTATGTAAACTATAGTTATACATCTAGGGTACTTACTTTATATTGCTGTTTGTAGATCTTATATTAGATATAAGCCCTAAGGTATAAAGATAGTTTAGAAGTAGTTTCTAGCTTTTACCATATAGGTCACTAAGGCATGTATAATTTACTATGTAGATCCTATAATATGCTCTATTAGTAATGTCTATATAGAAGAATGTTAGTATAATACTGCTATAGCTAATGCCCCTAGAATAGGTTAGAGGATTAGGCATAGTAATGTTAGTAACGGCCTTGGCGCGTAGGTAAGCTACTTACTAGTTAAGCTGTTCTTACTACGTATAATAACGTCTAAGGGATAGCATCTTTAACATAGCATCTCTACCCTACTTTTACTCTTCTATATACTCTATAGCTTAGTTAGTAAAAATATAGGGGGACTTATATTATAGCTCGGCTTTATAGGTAGATATAAATTAGGATAGAAGACATACTTATTAACTACCTAGGCTATAAGTTAACATCCTACCTAGACGACCTCTATATAGTAGAATATAGCTACCTTAATAAGTAAGGCTATCTCTACCTTAATTTTACTAGTACCAGCCTAGCTGTATAGTCCTAGCTTTATATCTATAAGGGCTATATTAAGAAGTTGCTCTTAGGAAACCCTTACTCTATTAACCCTATAAGCTAATATGCTACCAACCTTATAGAAACTACTAGGGCCTACATGCTTACCTACCTAAAGGCACCCCTAGATAAGTATACTATTATCTTTACCCCTAACGCTATAGGCGCTATAAGGCTTATCGCTAAGGCCTACCCCTTTAAGAGGCGGACAAGACTAGTCCTTACGTCTAATAACTATAATTTAATTAACAGACTAAGGGAGTTTACATACTAGAACTATACCTAGACTATCTATATCCCTACCTACGCGCTAGAGCTTAGGGTAGAGTCCTCTAATCTTATGTTAGTGCTAAGATGTTGTAGTTAGGGGCTATTCAGCTTGTCTTACCCCTATAGGAGCAGCTTATTTATATACCTAGCCTAGAGCAACTTTAGTAGCATATATTATCTACTCTTATAGGTCTATATAGCATAGTAGTAGGGGTATAATATACTACTTAATATAGCGGCTTACCTACTAACTATAAAGCTTAATCTATTAGCTACTAGCGTCTAACTAGAGTTTATTATTACTAGCTAGTATAAACTATTTAGGTACCTAACTAAGGTTAGTTGCCTAATTATGCGGCGCGACATGCTGGCCTGGCTGGCCAGCACGTAGCCGTAGTTCTCAGGAGGCATAGTCATAGTAGTATTAGTCAGGGTATACTAGTATGTTATAGCACCAGACAAAGTAGTATTTAAAGATAGTATAGTTAACTTTTTATTAATCCCTAACGTTTAGTATAGCCTAGACTAGCTAGATAGTATTAGTATACCCCTAATCTTAACTAGGGTCTAGTACTTAACTAGATAGTACCTTAACTATCTATAAGCCTTAGAACATAGCAATAGGTTACTAGTAGCTAGGATCTATAGTCTAACAAACATAACATCACAAGGTAGCATAATATGCTTTAACTTCTTAGATGTAGATAGTAGGGTAGTAGATAAGAGGCTAGTAGCCATAAAATCATTAGCACAGAAGATCTCACTACATACCAGCTGCTTCTATAACCTAGGTGCTGGCAAAGCAGCCTTTAGGCTAGGGAAGAGGCTACTAGAACTACTGAAAATACTCTATACTAGCTCCTTAGATAAGTACGTATGGCTGCTAGCCCCTATTAGGGCCGTCTACGTCTCCTTTAGCTTTATATTAATAATAAGGGATATAGACTGCTTTATTACCTTTATAGAGAAGACATATTAAGATAGACTACAACCTAGTAATGGCCTACTAGTATATGGCTATTACTAAGTCGTCCTATGCGCAGACGATCCTCTATTACTCATCCTTTGTCAATTAATTAGCTAATAATAAACGTAGGCCCTCCTGTCTCTTCCCACCCATACAGCCCTATAACAATATAGCCTAGGTAGACTAAGCTCTCTTATAAATAGTAATAAGGCTATATAGTATCTAGATAGCTTGTAGTCTTAACCCTTATATAGCTAGTAGATATACTATACCTTAAACTAGGTTTATAATAATTTTTCTCTTAGGTAGCCTATATTAACCTAGGAGTTTAAAAGATTTATACTTTACTAGCTACTACTAGTATAGTCAGACCTATAACAAGCATACAACCTTTATTATAGCATAAAGCTCTATATAGACCACTACTTCTACTTTAGACTAGAGTTTTATAACTACTTAGTTACTAAATAGTAAAATATAAAAATAGATTATCCCTATACTATATAAACATCTAAGAGCTAATATATCTATATAGAAGAATATTAGTATTATAGATAGAGTAAATTTAAAAACTTATGTTGTCTAGAGGTACTAGTATAATACCTATATAGTGTCTTTTCCTTATATAGATATATTTATATATACCTATATAACCCTATATAGTACCGTCCTATACTAGTACTTTAGTAGATAAGTAAAGCCTATGTTTTTTATAGACCCTAGATATAGACCTCTATTATTCTAGCAGATACATATTACAATCTAGGAATCTTAAGCCAAAAGGGTCATTTCTATCCATTTTGGCTGTTAGTTCTTTATACTTTTACTATAAGTTAATTATAGCTATACACCCCTTACTATTAGCATACTCACATAGAGCCGCTAATAGCTACCAGCTAGAATTCCAGCGTTACAAAAAAGGCTGATAATATTAGAATAACTAGTATTAGAATATATAGCACTACAGACGCAACTAGGGTACTATCTAGTCCTTAACTTAAGAAAGTAACTTATTTTAAATATATATAGATTTCTCTCCTAGTAAAGGATAACTAAAGCATACCAGACCCCTATTACATTACCGACAGTACCTTCTCTAGAAAGCTACAACCAGCTCTTAGTATAATCTAGCCTAGTAAATAACTTAGTATAGAAGCTACTTTTAACGTCTAGGAAAATACAGTATCTATAAAGTACTAGACGCTAACCTTCACATAATATACCTATATACTAATAAAAGTAACTTTAATTAACTAAGTTAAGCATTAATAGTTAGAGCTAACAACTACTTACCCTACGCGCTTTAAATGTCTATAGTCTAATATCTACATTCTAAAACTTAACCTTATTAATTAGGGATTCTAGGAGGTATAGCCTAACACAAATTAGCAATTATAATTCATACTTAGTTATAAAAATAAGGCTTAATAGCCTAGGAGACAACTTTAGATAATACTAATTCCACATATCGCCACAAAGCATCCCATAAGACTTAGGTTATCTAGTAAAGATTAGGGTAATACCATATTAAAAAGACCACCACACGACTTATAGGATAGGTTGTAAGATAACTATACTATTGTTCCTTCCTAATGCTACAAACGCTACATAGCAGTATAACTAAAAGTAGTAATATACCTATAAGTCCTCTAATAATACTAATTTCAACTAGTGTTATTATAAGGAAAGATAGTAAACAAAAGGTTAACATATATATATAGTACTATAGCCGTAGTGTTGTTATATATTAATATAGATATTAAGATTTAGCTTATATCTTATATATTAAGATGCTTAAAAAGCCGATGTTGACATTAGAGTCGCTAACATACCGCCAAAGCTATAGGAGCGCTAATAGAGGCTATATAACAAGTCTATAATGCATACTACTTATATAGAAGGATGGCTAAAATCTAAAAGGGACTATAGGTATGTCTACCATACCTATTATAACAGCTAATATTAGCTAAGCCTAAATGTATAAAGACGTTACTATCTATAGTATAGTATAGACCACTATTTCTATTAAGGCGCTAATTATTATATATTAGATAGCCTTTTTACTTATAAAAGCTCTAAGCCGCTTGGCTATTCTATATAGTGTCTTAGGATACATAAGAGAAGGGACTACAGCCTATTACCATATAGGAAGAGAGAACTCCTTTTAACCACACGGTTTTCTATTATCTTATGTTAACTAGGGTACCCTTAAGGATAAGAAGAATAAGATAGCTGCGTACTATAGGACCACAATAGGCATATAGCGCTAGTTAGTCCTTAACCTAAATTATTACCTAGTTAATATTAACAGCAATCTAATAGCACAAGATAAGTAGGTAGATCTCCTATAGGCTATAGCAAGGTACTAACTACTTCTAGGGGGTGGTTCTTTTAGTCTACTAGCTCCTATTTATCTAACAACTTAACGATATTATAGGCTAACTATAAATACGTTATAGCTAGTAGTAGACCTCATGCTAATTATAGGATAGACCTAAGTAGTATATATAATCTATTATATAGTTATAAGTAACTAACGTTTTATAGATAAGGTAGTTAGGAATAATAGTAGTATCCTATTTTATAGCTATTAAGCCTTCTATAGGGATATAGTTAACATAGAGTAAGTCAGCTAGTCGGCCTTAGATATTATAATCTATATGCTTTCTAACTAAGCATAGGTGACAAAAGGTATTATAAGGTAAGTAGTAGATAAAGGCTATAAGTAGGAAAGAAGTCTATAATGCAAAGTAGCTTATAGTCTATTATAGTTAAGATTCTACTATGCTATAGGTTAGACAGGCCTAGCATATATCTATATGGCTAACTTAGCTTGCTAGAAGCTATATATAGAAAAGTATTCCTATCTCTATATAGTAAATACGTATAGTTACTTTGCTATAGAATATAAAAACATATAGACAGGATGCCCCTTCTCTATATATAGAACGTCCTAGAGTTACTAGTCTATAGTCCTATTTTAGTCCTATTTATTTATATAATAAAGTATTTCCTAGCTATAGCAGCCACTAGGCTAGTATATAGTAGAACGTTAATATTACAATCCTATAATATAGGAAACCTATAATAGTACTAGAAAAGCTTACTATTTAGAACCTTTGTTTTTAGGTTATATAGAGACACTAAGAATCTAAGAATTGTTTATTAAACATATAATTACGTATAATTACGTTATGTCTTTAGCTCTATAATAACCTTAGTATTTAACCTAGACTAGCTAAACTCCCCTAGGACCTACCTCCTTAATATATACTCTATAATTAGATTATAGCTCCCTATTTATTAATACACCCTTAATTAAGAGACTTATTAAGAGCACCACTCCTAACAAACCCACATAAAGGCTATAGACGCCTTATAAGCCATATACATACGTGTCTAAGACCTTAGACTATAGCTTAGTATTATTAGAAGTACTTATAATAGCTGTAATAGCGTTAATCATACCTCTATATAAGGTAGTAGCTAATATCCCTAACTCTTCTAGCTTAACTAGTATTATGTTCTAGAAGATAAAGCCACTAACACTAACCCTAACTACTATTCTAAGCTATCTTAGAAAGGCATATATTATAGTAGCCCTAGCCTTATTACCTTTATTATAGAGGGCTTATAAGGCAACGTTTTATATATTTAAGATAACACTATAGCTAAGACTAAGAAGAATAAGTATTAGCACCTATAGTTTTACTAGCATGTTAGCATCCTAAAGGAGCATTAGCCTAGATATAATACTAGCTAGCATCTAGCCGACCTAGATTAAATACTAGTAGTTATTTATTACTACTACTAGCTAGCTAGTAATAATAGATACTAGTACTAATATAAACATAACTAATAAGAGTATAATACTAGTCTAGACTAGTATAAAGCCCTTTATATCTATAAAATATAGAGGAACATAGTAGAGGTTCCTATATATCTATAATTATTATTAGTACTATACCCTACACCCTTAAGAGTATATTACCTATACTATAAGCCCTTAGGCTATACTATAAGCATATATTATAATAGTACTAGCATTTTAGAATAGTTACTAGTATAGGAATAAGTTCTCTATAAAGCATAACTTATAGATTAATATATAGGCTATACTAGCCGTACTAAGAAATAGAGGAAGGAGAGTACTAATACTCCTCTAACTATAGCACAAGCCACCCTAGGACACAACCACTAGTAATAGAGTAGCTAAGCTAACAAATAAGGCGTTACTAAGCTAGTCTACCTTCTATAGTTTATCACCTATATCAGCCATTAGTAGCTTAATATTAACTAACTAGGGCATAAAAACTAGGCCAGTAGTATAGAATAGAAACATAATATAAAATATCTAGCACCATAATATATTCTAGGTAATAATGCCACCTAGTATAGGGCTAACATAATTACCTAACGCCTACACCCCTAGACTATTAACCTATATCTTAGTAAAAGAAAGAGAGTTTAGGGTAGGGCTACTTACATTATACTATACTACTTAGGCTAGGATTATAAAGAGATAATATTAGTAAAAATAACTAGGCATAAGACAATAATACTAGTACCACTAACGCCCTAGAATAACCACCTAACTAGTATTAAGCCGATTAAGTTAGACACGCAGCAGAGTATAGTACTAAGAGAGAAGCAAGAAACAGAAATAAGCAAGTATGGCTACCAACCAAAGACATAGCTTAGGTCTATAATATAAGGCATCATTATAGCATTAGCCAGCAGGTATGCTATACTAATCTAGAAGCCGTCATACATACTAAGCCTAAGGTCTTTAATAATAACCTACAGCTATTAGCTTAACATATAATAGATATAGCCCTAAAAGCATAACTAACATATAACAAGGTTATAATAACACAGGCGTTAAGGGTAACCATAAGCAACAGTAGGGCTAGTATTACTATAATAAAGAGATAGCGTCCTAAAGACATTAAGTCTTTATTAATATAAGTAGTCTCTAGCTAATATATAGTAAGGGGTAGATTTAAAAGTAAAGAACAATCTTTTATAACATATACTATAAGAAGGTACTATCCTAGTTCTAGGTCCTAGCATAGGGGATAATACTTAACTTATATAGCCTAGAATTATAGTAGAGCACCTACTTAGGAATCTACCCCCTAGTTATATATACTTCCTAGGTACTTAGGGTATTAGACTCTAGAAATAAATGCGAAATAATCTAGGCCTAGCTATTAGCTCCTCTACTTAATAGTTAATATATACTATTTTATCCTTATAGTAGGTAGTTACTAGAACTACTATTATTAACCTACCTATTAATACTATTCTTAACCCTCTTTGTTTTTATTAAACTACTAATCTTTAATACTACTATAAATAGGAGATAAAAGCTATACTTTAAGTTACGTCCCTATACTAAGAGCTAATTCTAGCTATAGTATAGCCATCACGTCTATAGATCTTATATATATCCTTAGAGTAAGCCCTTATAACCCCTAGTAGTAGATTACTTAAATTTATAGATAAAAAAGCCCTTAAATATAAACTAGTATAAGACCCCGCCGCATATTTAATTTAAAATAGATAAGTATAACTTATTCTATTATCTAGCTACTTACCCTTTCTCTACTATAATAATAGAAAGGTTATAATATGCTTTATAGGTTATTTAAAGTTACTACCCCTAACTAGTACTTTGTCTTAACACAAAAGAGACAGCCTTAGAGTTCCTATTAAGGGAAGATTTCTTTAAGCAAGAAAACATGCCTTTCTATGTTAGTAAGGAATAGATTAGTTATATAAACAATATAGCCTACTCTATTAATATTACTAATTAAGAGGTGCCTATATCTCTATAGCATTTTGCCTAAGATAGCTATATAGATGTCAACATAGTTACTAATTATCTCTAACTACTATAGCTATCTTATCTATCCTTCTACTTAAGAGATCCTATCTCTATCCTATCTAGCCTTATAGGAAGTATAGAGCCCTTAGGAATACTAGATACTAGAATAATTATTCTATATAAGTATAATAAAGCCTAGTTTACCACTATTACCTATAGAGATTACATATAGGTGTATGGAGTATATAAAGAAGACGGCTCTAGACTAGTATAGTAGCTCTTAACCTTATTTCCTAGTTGTTTAATTTAATTTTTAAACCCTCTACCTATAGCTTAATCCTATAATATAGGGGTGTTAATGCTTTTAGGCATATAAATGCTAGCATAGGGGAAAGTACTAATACAGCATGTTAACAGCATGTTCCTTAAGAATATAAGAGTATAACTATTTATAGGGATATAGATAAAAAACCTAAATATAGATATAGAAGATTCTAATATTTCTAACTAGATTTAGAGAGTATAAGTAGATAACTCTATATACTTTAATAACGCTTTCCTACCCTAAGAGAATACTTCCACACTAGTAGTATTAATATTTATAGTAGATATAGAAGAAGACAGTAGTTTTGCATTTAGTACCTCTCCTAAACTAGCAACCTATTCTTTACTATTAGCTAAGGAATGCCGCTTACTAAGAAAGTAGACTTCTACCATAAGGACTAAGATATTAATATAAGCCCTATATAATTCCTTACTACCCTTATAACTAATTAAGCTAACTTATAAGAAACTTACCTTACTATATAGCAGCTAGGTCTTCTATATAAGGATACTAGAGATACTACCTCTAATGTCTAAGTAAGAAAAGACTATTCTTAATATGTTAAGTAAGGCTATAGCTTTTTACTAGAGCTCTTACTTATTAGAAAACTTAGAATTAGTAGTGATTTTATCTACTATTAAGAACGGCTATAAGAGTAAGTTTTATTACTACTATACTAAGGTGCTATTTTACAAGTAGATAAGCTATCTTAGTAGTAATAGAAATATTAGTATATATATACCTAAACTAGGCGAGATAAGATCTCTCTAGAAATAGTTTAAAATCTAGTATAATATCTACTAACTATAATATAAATAGGAAGACACTTAGTATATACTTCTTTACGTTCTACTAGAAAAGCCATATTTAGAGCATATAAGTAAAGAAGAACAGAACAACAAGCTAGCTCAAGTATACAAGTAGCTTTATAATCTATATAACTACCTATTAAGCTACTTAGAAGCTATAAAAGGGCTATATAAAGCTTTAGTCTAACACTATCTCCTATACGACTAATTAATAATTAACACCTATTATATAAAGGCATACTAACAGCTGTTTAAGGCCAAATTTACTCTATATATAAGCCTTAAGCCGCAGTACATTCCTATCCCTAGGTTAGCACCAGCTAGAGTATAAAAATAGTTATTTAGAAGCTAGGCTAGATCTATTATAACAAGAAACTTTAGTAGCCATTTGGGTATATTACGTAGGGTAATTAGACTACTAAGTCTATATTAGTACTTTTAGACTTTCTCTTTTTTTACTTTAGATTAGATAAGCCGTAATATTTATAGATAGAGAGGATATAGTATAAGGGGAAGAATTTAAGAATCCTATAGGCATTCTCTCACCTCCTCCCTTATAGAATACCCTAAGTAGAGATATAATAACAACTTATATAATCTATATAAGTTGTTAGTATGCTATATACCACCCTACTAGTATCTCCTTTTGCCGCCACGCCTTCCCTATATAGAGCTTATTAGGCCTTCTAAGTATTATATATTATTAAGACAAATAGTATATATAGTAACCTTTACTCTTCTTTATACTCTTATAGTAAGAGTACCTATAAGTAGCTATAAAAGATTAAAGTAGTTTAATACTAACTTCTATACTATGTAATATACCTATACTATTAGAAATAGCTCTATTATTATATATATACGTTACATAACAAATATAGTAGAGACTATACCTATTTATATACTTGTTTCTTATAGGTCCCTAGCTAGTCTTTCTAGATTACTAAAATAAGTCTATTAGCCGTAATTTTCATTATAATGTTTAATATTATAATAGCCCTCCATACCGTCTTAATAGTCATACTACTTATATTTACCATTAGGGTTCTATAAGATAAGGCAAACAAGATAAAGGGTATAGTATAGATCCTAGTACGTACCTAACCAGCTATATAAGGGACTACAACTAATAGTAGTAAAGCTATATAAACAAGCATAACACTTCGTTTAGGTTCCTAATATAGTTAGGTTAATTACTACAGCAGCAAAGAGTATAGCATCTAGTATAGTAACTACTATAGTTATATTAGGGGAGTCTTTAGTAACTTTAAGTCTGCTATTAAGTATGTCTATAGGAACAAAATACGTATATATAGATTCCTAGTATGCTGTGATCCCTAGCTCTATTATTCCTCTAGTCTAAAACCTTACCTTATTCCTACCTTCACCCTAGGAAATTAAAAACTTATAAGACCTAGTAGATAAGTACCCTAACTTAGAGGCTGTTTTCTCTATAGGGCTTAGGTTAGCGTTAGTTTTAATAATACTCTTACTTACCAGCCTTAAGTTTAGGCTGCTTAGCTTTATCTTATTTAGGCTAAACGTTATGGCTGTAGTGCTTTTTATAGTAGTAATAGGTTTTATAGTTTTACTTTATATAGCATCTTAAGCTGTTATAGACTTACTTAGTATAGAAGTAAGTAGGGGGGATGTATTTAGGGCCTCTATTAGTGATTTAACAGTAAGTTTGGCTATATGTATGTTAGTCCTCTTCTAGATTTTAATCTAAAAGGGTTAGTAGGTTAGAAGCATCTAAATACCAGATACACAGCTTTTATTTCTATATTCAGCTATTTACAACAGCAGTAGTAGGCAAGATACACACCTACTCTAGTAATTAGTTAATTAAAGGGCGTATAGCCTAGGTTTATTTCTTACTTATAGCTATATGCTACTATAATTACGTCTTAGGAGTAAATATTATACTATATATAGGGGCTACTTTCTATATATTTAATATTACCTATAAATTCTACTCCTATCCTCTAGTAGCTAATTATAAGATAAAGAAGGCTAGTAGTATATCTTAGATATAGTTTATATAGTTTATCTACTTATTAGATAAGGATTATATAGAGGAGGGCGCTATAGGTACGCTACTAAACGCCGTATTTTATTAACCTACCTACCTTTACTATATTATATATTACTTCTTATGTTTAATACTATATCTTACTAATATAGGTATTTATAGCCTTATGTCTCTTAACATTATAATTATATTTACCTTAGGGGTAGGTAGGCCGAGCGGTAAGACCTTTAAATAGCTAAAACGTTTTATATACTATAATACAGACATTTATCTATTAGATATTAAGAACAACGCTCCTATAGTAGTTAGCTAGTAGAATCTAGAGATAATATTAGCCAGGCTTAGCATCTTAGCTAAATAGGTGTAATCTACTAGTTATTTAAGAGGTAAGCTTATAACTCTTATAGACTATTAAGCTGTAGGCTTATATAAGGAGCATAGTAGTAGTAAAACAAATACTATTAACATATTAAAGTAGAGGAACATAGAGAATAAATTACAATCTACTATTAACCATATTAGCTTATACATCTAGAGGCTCTACTATTATTATTAGAACTTAGATAATATATAAAAGTAACTAGAAAAATTATTGATCTTAACCTTAGATAAGGTAGACTAAGAGGATCTAGTTAAAAGGATTTAATTAGAGCTAGATCTCTTTAATAGTAATAAGGTAGATATATAACTTATAACTTATAAGTTATTTTCTTTAACGCCAGTAGACTTTATAGTATATAGGCCGCTATAGGTATATTATTAACTAGTAGTAGAACTATACTCTCTATATCTCTAGGTCTAGATAAAGGTTACTTTACTATATGTTATACTTAAATACTATTAGCCGTCTAAGCCTACCTATATATTAACTTTTACTACCTCACTACTTTACTATAGCTATTAGCACTACAACTATCTATAGAGAAATAAAACTTCTTTATATTTAATATAAACCCTTACTAATACCCCTTCTTATTATTATCCTATTTATAGAGTTCTAGATATAAGAATAACATAGCGTCTCTATTAGATATAGGGGAAGATATATAGTAATTTCTTATCTTAGGTTAGACTAGCGGCTTATAGTCTTCTACATAGCCAGGGGATTATGTCTAGGGAGTTAGGCATAGGTCTGTTTGAGCTTGCTAGTAGGCGTTTTCTAGTATAAGGCAAAGGAGACTATTTACTTACCCTTAGGGTCTTCTACTAACTAAAGGACTAACTTTAGGTAGTATTAGGTAAGGAAATACAGCTACTTAATAGCTGTATAATCTATCTACTATAGAATATAGCTTAAGCCTCCTTTAAATCTATAGTCTCCCTACTTTAATATAGTACTTAGATTATAGCATACTATCTATAGTAATAAAGCCCTACTAGGTAAATATTTAGCTCTTACTTACTTATTCTCTACTTTAATAACACTATAATTTCTTTAGCTAGAGCCAGAGTAGGCTCTACTTACAGGCGTGATAATTAAATAGTACTTACTATACTACGCTTACGCCTATAAATTTCACATAAGTTGAAATTATAATAAAAGAGGCTTTAGTACTATAGGGTATAGCCTAGACTTTAAATTTAAACCTATAATAAACATATATAGCTTTACTATATGCCTCTTCCTAGAAGTTAAATCTAGATTTTTAATAGCGTAGATATACTATATTCTAAAACTCTAGGTAGAGTATTTATCTATACTATACTATAAGATTATATAAACCTTCTTTACTTTATCTATATAGTATATAATATTTCTTACTTACG
This sequence comes from Colletotrichum sublineola, assembly GCA_020631755.1. NCBI lineage: Eukaryota > Fungi > Ascomycota > Sordariomycetes > Glomerellales > Glomerellaceae > Colletotrichum > Colletotrichum sublineola. Next base: position 5,886,235 of record JAHSQG010000005.1, on the reverse strand, counting down.
TGTATAGTAAAGGAATTATAGACCTAAAATAGACTTAAGCCATTAACGCCTTATATAGTATAGACACCTCTATTAGCAAACTAAGGTAGGGTTACTAGATTATATATAGATTATAAGAATAGATAGATCTTACTCTAACAACAATAAATCTATACATAACCATACACTTAATTACACCCTATTTCCTATCTATTAAGTACAGCCTTTTATACTCCTCTCTAGCAGCCGCTATAGGTTATATAGACACTAAGGCGAAGGAGGGTTCTATTACTTATAGGACCCTTTTATACATCTAAGTCGTCTATAAGGATTTAAGATACTCTAATAAATTACTACCTCTACTAAGTAAATTACAAAATAGTTGTTCTATCCTTATTATATAGGCTACCTATATGTAGATATATAGGTCTACATATAAGTATATATTACCCTTATGTTACCCTATATCTCTTTTATATAGATAGACTGTTTTTACTATATTTATAAACCCCTACCTATAATAGTCTTAGAACTATATATAAAATAATATTAGGTAGAAATACTAAAGTAGAATAGTTAATACGTCTAGTAAGCTACAACTATAGTTGATTACAGCTTATACTAGCTACATAAAGCTATTCTAGTTTCATAATAGCTATTAAACTACTTGTTTAGAAACTAGCTATGTTTGTTATAATACTATACCTACTAAGCTATCTACTAGTAGTATTTATAGTTGCTATAGGGAACATACTTACAGGTTAACTAAAGTATGTTAATACCCTAGCTAATAATTAAGCTCCTATAGCTAGATATTAGCCTCTAGGTATTTACAGACAGCTTGTACTTTATAATATTTATTATACAGTAGGTAGTCTTCTCTTACTAGGAATCCCTTTATAAGGTTATAAAGTACGTCCTATATTTTGTTTCTAGTAGATACTATAGTACTAGTAAGATAATAATATTTAGCTTAATAGAAACAGCTCTTACTAAGAATTAATATATCCCCTATCTTCCCAACTACTTCTTATACTATATAGTTAAAGATGCATAATACCTTACCCTATAGGCCTACTATAAGGTCTAGACTACCTACATATAGTCGCACCCTCTTCCTAAAATCCCACACACAAGCCGGCTTACTATATAACTAACTAGTACCACCATAAAGATGCTTTATAACCAGCTGCTTAATATTAGACACGCTTAGAATATATGTTAAAGTACTTTTAGTTACTAGCTTATTACTAGTACAACCTAAGATTAGCATCTTAAGGTCTTTAATAGGTATTCCTTATTCACACATATTATAATAAATAGAAATCTTAAGGATCTACTCTTAGCTTAGTTAATAAGGTAGGTTAATACTTATTATAGGGACTTATATATATATATATAGCTATTGTTAAGCGTATTATTGTTTAGTATAGAATTAAGGATTAACTTAGCTGTATATATAATCCCTATTATAAGTTAGTTTGGAAATAGCTGGCGCCTTAAAGTTTGCGTTTTACTCTAACCTACTAAGATTAGTTACCTACTAAATCAGGTGTATCTACCTTATACGGCCTCTATAGTAGTTATAGCTATATATAAGCTTCGCTAGGTATAGAGCCTAGGTATAAAACCTATAGTCTATAGCCACTATAAGTATAGCCTTATAGTCCCACACTAGCATACTAATACTATATAGGCTAGAAAAAAGGGCTAGTTAAGGCATAATATGCTTATAGGAATACCAGACCAGACTAGATGTAAATCCTTACTAGGGCTTAATAAACAGGTTAATAATGCTTTATTCCCCTTCTGCTTATAATATAATAACAAAGGGATAGTACTTAAACAGCTAGACTCTTAGGATCCATAATAAGATATACTAGCCTGCCTTAAACCTAAGTAGCCTCAGCAGCTTAATTAAGACCTATATGGTTCCTATAATATGTTTGATATAGGCTTACCTAAATGTTTGTCCTATAGCCCTATTATAAAATACTATTAAGCCGCCCTAAACCAAGGTTGCTATTATTATTATAGTAAGGTAGATATACACCTATAGCTTAAACCGGCTAGTAATTAATAGTAAGTATAGTATAATCCCTACTACTATTAAGGCGGTAAGTACCTAGTAGGTTTATAGATAAAGCTTATAGATATAACAGTAGAAAAAGGGTAGAAAGGAGACTATTACTACTACTACTATTATAATTAAGCCCTACTAGAGAGGTTAAAACCTATAAGTCTACAAATAGGAAAGGGGGGGAGGGCTTCTATTATAATTAGCAGAAGGAGCTTATTAACACCATCTAGCACCTAGGCCTAATATTTATCGTTCTATATAGCGCTAACAATATAGGCTATAAGAAGTATTACTATAATACAACCTAGCTACCTATATATTACTATATAGTGCTAAAAAGGTATAGCTAGTATGTCTACTATAAGATCTAAGTAGGGACTAGTAAATAGTAGGAGCATATTAAGGAGGGCTAGGTTGCCTAAGTAGGAGAGTAGGGTTAATAGGTAGAAAGCTAGGTAGAATGCATTTATACTAATATATAGGATTAGTAAGAGTAAGGATATAGCATTCTAAGGGCTAAATAAAGAATAATAATAGACTAGAAATTAGTAAAGTAAATACTACTTAAGCAGATACGCGAATTGTTTTTAAGCTCTACTTATATAAGACAGGATGTTTATAAGAATAATACCTACAGTTATGCCTATAAGGTAGATAGTATATAAGGTAGTAACCTAATCTATAGTGAAATCTTAGTTAGGGAGGTAGAATATTATAGAAATAATTACGTGTGTGTTGTATAGAAGAATAAGACTAAAGGAGTAGATAATAAGATAACCCTAAGAGAAAAGGACTTTATCTATTAATATAGGATAAGGAGTAGGAAATAGCTTAGACACTCTATTTAGCGCCTTATCTAGATCCTATACTTATACTCTCTTAGGAAAACTAATATACACGCCAAGCTAAGTAGGTTAAGAAGGCAGTTAGTATTATAATACCTTATAAGTAGGTACTATAGATAATAGTAAGAAACCTAACTATAAAGTAAGAGGGATACTAAATAGCAGGTACTACTAATATTTTAGAGCTAGTTAATTAATAACGCTAAATTAATTATAACTAAAAAGGTAAACCTATCTAAGTCTAGAGGCTAGTAGTTAAGGTTATTAATACCTAGCGTCTCCTTTTTATACTTTTATATAAGAAGCTAAATAAGCTAGCTTATGGCTTTAATATGGTATTAGCTATAGCCCTTAAGCGGCTAGTAAAGCTCTTAGCTAGCTGCTCTATATTAGACGTCAGATCTACAGCCAAACAACATTAAGTCCTATCGCTCTAGTATATATATATATATATATTTATATATACTAAAAAGGGATAGGGTTATTATTAGTAGTAATAAACTTAGATAGGATTTCTATTTATAAGAGTTAGGTAGGGGATATACTTACTAATCTTTACTAATCCTATATTAGTTACTAATACGTTACTACTATTAAGTATAGGATGCTTAAAGCCTTTGGCTTCTAGATAGCTAAGACTACTAACAACCTATAGCATAGCATGTATTACTCTTAATACCTAACTCCTTACTCTCTATCTACTTACCTAGCTTATAATAGTACTTAGCTAGGCTTTATTAGGGTACTTTAGGCATTTTACTAAATAGAAAAGGCTAAATATTATCAGCTTAAAGATGGCATATAAACAGGAGTCTATTATATAGGTATAGATAAACTTAATAATATTCTAGTAGTAGAGTCTTCTAAACTTTAATAGAGTATCTATTAACTCTAGTATAGATACTTTTCTAATATAAACTTATATTCTGTCTTATACTACTACTATAAGGCTGCCCCTAAGATTATATAGCTAGAATCCCTCTCTATAATGTTTCTAAGGTAAGTTCTATTTAACATCTAATATATAGGCTAGGGCTATAAAGATAGCTTTATATAAGTAATTAATACTCTATGTTAGGTCTATAAATAGTATATAATCTTCTGTCTTCTTTACGTCTAAAGCGGCATACAAGTCGTTACTTATTACTGGCATATTAATTATAGGGTATACTCTATAATACAATATAATATTATTATAAACGCTTAGGTAAGAGGGAAAGATAGTAATTTAGGTCTTTTAGTTAGGTTTTATTATATTAATCTATATGTCTCCTACTACCTCTATTATAGTACTACTTAATTATATATAAGTAGACTTACTAGAAGTATAAATTAGAGACTAGGAGAAGTAGGAGAATAATAGATTAAAAACTAGTAAAGAGTAACATGTCTATAGCACTGCTATATATAGAAAGCCGGTCTAGAGGTGGGTTCCCTAAGGCTATATGCTATTTAGAAGTAAGGAAGGAACCCTTTAGAATTTAGTTATTATATAGTCTATTCTAATACATTTACCTATAGAACTGCCTTTATTACTATACCTCTAACTAATTAAACGCTATATAGAAATAGCCTTGTTCTCTATATGTATCTCGCCCCTAATAAGTAATCTAAACATATATTGCTACTAGGTATATATAGATAAGACTATGTCTATAGTACTTTAATAAGTTTAACAACCTAGAATATAGTATAATTTACTAGATAGCTTATTCTTTCCTACTCTAGTTTAAATCTTATTATTATTAGTAATAAATATAGCTAATTAGCTAACTTAAAAAGGTCCTACATAAGGTTAAGTAGAGTCCGCTACAGCTAACATATAGCTATAAGCTTACAATAAAGAGCCATATTCTACTTAAGTAGTAGGGGTATAACTATGTTATACTATTTATTAGCCTGCTTTATAAGCCTTAGTAGTAGGTCCTCTAGCTTAAAGGTGTTAGAGTAAATACTTAAAGTATAACAAGGTTCTATTATTACTATAGTACTTATCTAGTTATAATCTACTTTAGTACTTTAAGAGTATCTACTTCTAGCTTAATAATTAGTATTAATTAGTAAGAGACAAAGTAGATTAGGGGGTCCCTAGGGATTAAAAGAGGACAAGGGAAGATTACGCTTAACTTTATTAATATTAGCAGTAAAGCTTAGACGCTTGTTAAGATTTAATGCCTATAAGCCTGCCTGTTTATATACAGTTAGGTCTAGGTACCTACTATAGCCCCTAGGAGCTATAAGTTAATATTATACTACTAATTCTAGCTTTATGTTAAGAGAAAACAGAACTACTACGACTTCTAACTATATTCCCTATATTTATTATTTAGTACTTTCTATAGTATAATTATAGTTATATATATATATATATCTACTTATAAACAACTATCTTATCTTAATTTAAGCATTATAATCTTATGTATACTAGATTTCCTAACCTACGCCTTTTAGCTATAAATATTACATAAAGAACCCTTAAGACATAGTAATAGACGCCACTAGATTACCTAAGACATACTAGGGCCTTTAACAGCTAGTAACAAGCCTATATAGGACTATTATAAAGTATACGCTCTATAGAAATATAGGCTAAGCATAAGAGGCTTCTCTTTAGGATAATATTCTTAACCTAATAGAGAGTATTCACAACCTTATTACGCAGCCCTAGGACTAGTAGCTATTACATATTATCTAAAGTAACAAAATAGCTACTATTAAGCTCTTTAGTTACTAGTAGGCCTTTAAATACATTCCAATTAGATAATCTATATTCTATATATAGCTAAGTAACTAGGTAAATATTAACCCTCCTCTACTTAGTAGGTAATACTGCCTAATCCTATACTATATAAAGGCATTACTAACGTCTATAGTATAGGTAGTATATATACTTATTTCTACTAGCGTCCTAAAAGAAGCCAGGCCTAACTGCGTTACGTATACTATAAAGTCTGAGATTTTCCTACCTAGAAACCTATATAGAGACCTAGACTAAGTTATATATAAATCCCTATTAATAGTAGTGTTAGCTCTAGCTAATCTTCTAGAATAGAATATAGGTTATCTACCTGCGACATAATCCAGTACTTTAAAAGTAACAGGCAAACTAAGCCAGACAGCCTTAGCCCTAGTCCTTTTACCTTTACAAAGGGTATATAGGGGAACAACCTATAGGATATCTACAGCAACCAGAGCAAAAAGGAGGAGTTCATATAGGTAATAACAGCATTAGATTACATAGCGCTAATCATTAGCGTCTATAACTTTACGTAGATTACCAGAGCATTAAACTAGACTAATAACAACAGGACTATATTAGTCAACATCAGTAGTAACAGCAGTCACGCGGTCCAAGCCATCTACTAGAGCATTGATCTACCGTTGGGGCGCTGCGTGCTGCAGGACAAAGAGCCTATCATCACAAAGGTTAAAGAAATAGGCAACCTGCCAGGATTAAAGCTCATACCTATTAACATATATAAGGAGCAGCCAGTCTAAGGTATATTAGCATCCAGGCTGGGGTAGTACTTTAGGGACTGATATTTAATAAGGGGTGCTAGTATACTATATTTACTATTGTCTTTATGACTATAACAACTAAAAAGCTAGAAATATTCTACGACATATTGCTAAAGCCATAGAGGTAGATAGTACCCTACTAATAGCTGAAAATATCGTTAAGTCGCCTCTTAGACCTATATCTACCGCTATAGACATACTTATACTAGCTGTAGGGGGGAAAGAGCAGACCACAATAGAGTAGACTTAGCTTCTATAAAGTAAGGGGCTAATACTAGAATACACCTATTAGCTTCCTTACTTATCACACTATGTTATCTAGTATAGTAAGGCTACTCTTACAATTAGTTAGGATAAGTTAGCAATTAAAGTATAGAAAGATTTCTTAGCCTAGTTACTGGCTTTTATAAGACATAACTAGTATTAGTATATAGCAGAGAAGCTATATTTGCCTTAGGAACTTTGTCTATAGATCGTAAGGCATATTCTCTAGGGCTCCACCCTATACTAGTACTAGTATACTATGGCTTTTACACTTATACTTTACTAGAGAAGAAGGAGGATAGCAGCTCTTATATTTGTCTTATAGCTAAACTTTAGGGCTACTTGTTAATATTAAAGGACTTTAGTATGTAGAAATAGGCCATAATACAGCCTATTTCCAGCTAGATTCTATATTTATAGCCGCTATTACCATATCGCCTATATCTAAATAACAGGCCAGGAATACCCTCTTACTAGCTACTATCAAGTTAGTAACTATAACATCCATAGATTTAATCTACATCCTATAGGCATTCCTTAGTAGGCTTAAGATAGATATATCTAATACCTAGAAGATAGTAGAAAAATGTAATAGTAGAAATAGCAGATAGATATAATACTTCTAGTATTACTACATAGAGTTAGAGGCTATATAACTATAATAGGCATCTAGAACTAGTAGTCTAGCCGCATCTAGCTAGCTGGGTGTAGCCCCTAGGATAAAGACCTTCTCCTACCACCCTAGGGTAGTCTAGTTAGTAGTCTAGCTGTTATTTATTACTATAAAGTGCCAGCTATTATATTAAGGTAAGTTAGATAATAGGAACTATTAGGCGTAGACTAGCTTACCCTTATATATAACTAATAGGGATAGGGATTATCTACTAGTAGATATACACTCTAGTAGTAACACTTATGCCCTAGATCCTAGTTGTTTATTTTAGATATATCTAAATACCTTAAGGGCATTACGAAGGGCTTCTTAGGTAGATATATAATCAGCTAGCTTATCCTTATAAAGCTAGCATAGACGCTATATATCAGCAAAGGCAGTACTTCTACCTTTCCTACTATTTAGCTAATAATAAAGAGTGTTATATAGAATGCCCTATTAACAAGCAACTATGCTGATAGGGTGCCTACCTCCTACTTTGAAAAGGGGATGTTCTAGTTAGAAGGGGATAAATGTATTTTAAGTATTTCTAGAGGGAGGGCTCTTCTAAAAGTAGGGCAGTAGAGCGATTCTATTAAATAGATCTATAAAGGTTAGTATAAAGAAAGGTTCTTATTAACATACTACTACCACTATTAATAGAATCTCCCTAGGTTTTAGATTATTTAACCTTACTTACTATTACAGTTATTTATCTATTCAAATCGTCTTTACCTTTTTACAACTTAATAATATGCTAGCTTTAGATTATTATATATACCTTAATAGGGGTTTCTATTATAACTATTATACTTCTACTAGCCTACTACGTCTAGAAATAGATGTTATAGAGAGCCTAATAAATTACAAATATATTAATATTACCTAGAGGGCTTTAGACTAATACTCCTCTCTAGGGAACATTATTTATTAAATAAATTAGCTCTAGTATAGTTACTTTCTATTTGTCTACCCCTTACTAAGAGCTTTTTAGGTATATAACGTAATTACTTATATAGAGGGTTTTCTACCTATTACAGCAACAACAAGTATGCTAAGGTTTAAGTATAGAAACCTATATAAATATAAGGGATATAGATGCTAGCAGTAGGGAGAAATGTTAGCTACTTAGAGCTTAAGTAATATAGGTTGCTAAAGGAGACCTAGGGAGTATATATAGGTAATAGATTTTATAGCTAAAGCCGGGGTGGCTAGATTAAGCTCCAGACAGACTTCCTTAATATAGATATAAAAGTTCGCCCTCTTATTATAGGTAGGTAGACTTATTAGATCTTATATAATTAAAATAAATCTATACTATTATGCTCCTCTCTTACTATTAGCTATACTTATAAGGCCGTAATTTGTTTAAGGAGCTAGTTAAGGGTATTAAGGTATAGTAGTAATTAGCTAATTAAGGGTAGATAGGGTAATTACTAAAGTATTAGCTTTATAGGGGTTTATTATAGTAGATTAGTTAGAATTAAGGTTAGTTACGTGCTAAGTATATAGAGACTAGCATAAGATAATATTTAGATAAGACTAGGTGCTAATAGAAATACTAGGCTTTGTTTGTGTTTATAATACTTCCTCTTATCCTCCCTTATTCTCCTCTAAGCTAGGGGGTAGCAGGAGTTAGAGGCAGTATTAATAGCTAATCTACTATAGGTAAAGGAGATAGTAGTAGTAATGAGATTTATGATGTCTAGGGATAGTAGTTCTTTAGGGTCTAAAAGCTACTCCCCTACTAATCTAGTACTACTAGATATAAGTACTAGATTTAGCGTATTATAAGCTAATACCCTATTATACTACCTTTTATCCTTCTAATAAGCCTAGCCCTAACACCCTAGTTATCTTATAGACCTATTACTAATTCTAAGTATAGTCTATACCTAAGTTTACTATATTAAGATATACTAATAGAAAATTAGTAATATTAGTTCTATAAGGGGTTAACTAGTCTCCTTATATTAAAGTAGAGAGCTGCTATAAGAAGAGTATAAGAAATATATAAGTAGGGATATATTATCTAGTGTGTACTAAGGGCCTTTCTTTTTAGGACGTACTTCTAGCCCTAATTTCCTTTATTCCTATTAATACTATTCTAGTAATACTACTATAATAGTTCTACTACTCCTACTAATATTATTCTAGTAATACCACTATAACAGTTCTACTACTCCTACTAATACTGTTCTAGTAATGCTGCCGTAATAGTCCTGCTATGTTTCCTTTTTTCTGCTAATGCTATTCTAGTAATACTACTATAATAGTTCTACTACTCCTGCTAATACTATTCTAGTAATGCCGCTATAATAGTCCTACTATGTTTCCTTTTTTCTACTAATACTATTCTAGTAATACTGCCGTAATAGTTCTGCTACTCCTACTAATATTATTCTAGTAATACCACTATAATAGTTCTACTACTCCTACTAATACTATTCTAGTAATGCCCTATATAATAGGCGCTAAAATTTAGATTCTATAACCTCCCTATAGTACTACCTAGGAGCTACTATTAAGGTAGAACTAGTATAGAGTTATAACAGAACGTTCTAGTATAGGAATAAACTTAGGTAAGGGATTTTAGACTTAGACACTACCTCTTAAGGGTAGAAATAAGGCATCCTGCTACCTCCTAGATCTAGGACTAGTAGGTTATAACAGACGCATTCAAGTAGTAGGCATTTCTTATTTACTTAATAAAAGGCTATTCTAGTCCTATAAACCAGCTAAGCTGTTTCTTAAATAATATATATTTAATACATATATTATACTAGGCATTAATAGCTATAGCTAAAGTAGCCTACTACTACTATCTCTAGGTATTTCAGCTTAGTTAATAGCCTAGTATCTAAAGAATACTACTATTAGGGGTCTAGGAAAACACGCCACAGCTGTTTCTAGCTTTTAATATTAAGACTATACTTAGAAGGAAGCCATACTTACTCTAAGTAGTATGCCCTATAAGCTAGTTACTTACTATACCTAAGCATACATACTTAGGAACATTACTACTATATATAGAGCTAATTCTAGCTTTAGGTAGTAGCTATCTTTAGTATATAGTAAGAAGATATATATATGCTAACTTTAGCTATAAAAAGATTAATAGCATATAGAAAAGAGGGAGGTAGACGTCTTCCTAGATCCCCTAGTTAAACAACTCTATAGACATATGTTTACTAGTCTCTATTATATCTATAACTTTAGTTATTAAGCTTTATTATATAAACTATTATAAGGTAGTTAAGCTTACCTTAACTAATAATCCTAAAGATAAGAATATAGTATAGATTAGATACAACCTGTTTTATTACTCTAATTACGTAAAAGCAACTAGGTATATAGAGGCGTATAGCTGCTAAAGCATATTAGCTTAGCTATAGGATGCCACCCCTATATTAATCTAGTCTTAATACTTAAACAACATAATAAAGTTAATAGAAATTACAAATAGTTACTTAATATATCCTAAGCTACTATTCCTACTTACTAATAATAATATATTCTAAGGGCAATAAGATCTATTAAACTAGAATACTAGAGGACTTACCTAGGAAGTTAATCTTAATAAGCAATCTAGTATAGTAGTAGCCTATCCTAGCAGGCTATAAGCCGCATACATAGTAACACCTACTATAGAAACTATTACACCATACGTACTTAGCTTCTAGTAGAGCTGCTATATACCACTCTTATGTTTTATATACCTAGGCAATCTAAGACGTCTTAGGATAGTCTAGTATGTACTTAGTTTCTAGCCCCCTCTATCTTAAAGACGTCCTGCCTACTAATATTAAACATATAAATTAAAGTATTATATCTACTTACCCTATTATTAACAGCCCTATTAGGCGTTTTATAGTAGTTAATTCCTATACCCCTACTATGTTACGTCTTATTACTACTATCTTTTACTACTACTAGGGTACTATTATAATTTACTTTTAGATTATTAGTCTAATTAGTGCTGCTATAGTTAACAGTAATGCTATAGTAGGGGTCTATATCTATATCTATCTTCTCTTCTATATTAGTATTAATATTAGTACTGCTAGTCTCTACTATAGTCTTACCATATAATAGACTATGGCGTGTTAGGGCCTGCTATAGGCTATATGTTTAGACTATGCTCTACATACTATTCTAAAGTTCCTCTAACTAGTCTAGGTTTACATTAGTATATACTATAAGGCTGGATTTCTACTAGGGCTTATAAATCTATTTATATCTAGAATAACTTAGCTATTAGGAACATATATAGCCCCTTCTAGACATCTATATGTTAGGTTAAAGTAGACAACAGCTAAAAACACACTAGCTTCCTTACTAAGCTAGATTGCTTTTCTTTTTACGCTACTACTAGATTTATAGACCTTATTCTTAGCCCTCTTACTATAGGTATAAGACCTTTTTTTTAATAATATACCTTCTATAGTTCTATTTATCTAGACTTTTATAGTAAATATGTCTATTATGTTTCTTATAGCCATAGGGCTTTAAATAGACTCTATATCCTAATATTATTAAGTTGCTCCTAGATATAGTACTACTCTAGTATAAAGCTATCCCTAGTTTTATTATATCTAGGTGTCTTCTCTTACTTTACCTAGGACAACCTAGAGCTAAATTCTAACCTATATCTAGATTCTAACCTAGAGCTAGATTCTAACCTAGAGCTAGATTCTAACCTAAAGCTAGATTTGGCTCCTAGTAGTAGGTAGACCTAGCCAAACAGTTCATAGCTATCCTAGGGTCCTTTAAGTTTATATAGACCTACACACATATCAACCATATACCACTAGGCTAGGCTAGCCTTAGGAGGAGGCCATTATCTATAAGGGCCTATAGTAGTAGTTAAGGCCTAGCTTAGTTATTTATACATTCTTTTAGGTTAAAGTTATAATCCCCTAATAGACTATAGACCATCCTAGATAACATAGTAGTTAAAAGCAATATTATAGTCTAGCACGCCTCTATATTAGTAGTAATAATATTCCTTAACTAGGCTCTTATAAGGGAATCTAATAAACAGTAGCCTAGTATAATAAGCTATTCCTATATAGCTATTTAGGGTGCTATATATACGGCTATATGCGATTTTACTCCTAAAAAGCAAGTAGTTTAGATAATTACTAGTAAGTTATACTATAGATTAAACTTACTAGCCTCTTAGCTAAGGAGTTAGGATATACTAAGACATAAGTAGTCTACCTAGTAAAGTCTATAGAATAACTATTTAGCCTTAGTATTATAAGTAGTACTTTATTTAGACTAAGCCTAACAACCTAACAAACAAACTAACAAACTAACTAGTATACTTTATAAATAGCTTTATATTAACCTACTAGCTTTTAGGCTAAAGCTAGGTTAGTTACTCTAAATAAGGTGCTTATTACTACTAGTTAGTAATAGAACAGGTTAACTTATTATAGGCCTACTTATAGAACTTACTAAACTTAAGCTAATAAAGAAGCTAGGAAGACAGCCCTTAGGCCCCTACTTTAACCTAACAGCTTAGTAATAAGGTAATAGCTTTACCTATAAGTTTTAGGCAGGTATAATAAACATTAAAATAAGGGGATAATCATCAGCCCCCTATATAAAGTATATATCTATAAGAGCGAAAAATAGGGTTAGTTCTATATAATTATTAACAAGCCTAGGGATCTATTAGCTTAGCAAAATAGTTATAATAGAAAGCAACTTAAAGCCGGCATATATATCATAGTATTATACGTTACTATATAACATTATAACCTCTCTATATAAGAACCTTATAAACACTATATTACCTTATAGCTTTATTATAGTAGTTAGTAAGGTAGAGCATCCTTAGCTAGCTAAATTACATATATGCCTTATTAATAGTACTTATGTATCTTACTACTAGTAACTTATCTATAGCGTCTATAGTAGGGACTAATAATCTAGAAAGCAAGCTAATAGTTTAGCCTTAGAGTTAGAGTCTATCCCCCTAGTCTATAGTTAGTCTAACCTTAGAGTTTAGTCCTATACACCAGGTTAAGAACAGGCATAAAGGTTTACTAATAGGTTCAACTAGAAGTAGGGCTAATAGGGCCTAATCAGCCTAATTTAACATACTAATTATATACACATCCTAGTTCTAATATAGCACTTGTCTTTCTATAATACGTAATAGATTAAGTATATTACGCTACTCTTCTCTAGGGACAACCTTTACTAGGCTGGTATGTAATAGTATTTTAGATAACTAGCATAAGTAGTAGCAGATAAATAATAAAACAGATAAGTAGTAGTACTATATTAGAGAGAACAGGCAAATAAAGCGTTTTTACCTTAAGGGTCTCTAATACTCTACTCCACCTCCTATATAGGGCGTAGTTAGTTTAGAGGCTAGCCTAACGTTTATGCCCTAATACTTAGCACTATATTACTAGTACCGCCTATAACGCTAATATAGTTTATATAAGAGTCTTTAATAGAAGAAGACATATACAAGCGTATATTAGAGTAGAACAGCTTATCGCCTATGTATTAGTATTTCTATAAACAAACAGGCTTTATATCTAGTAAGGTAGTCCAACATAATGTCTGTAATAGAAGACAAGTAGGCTAAGGGGTACATATAGCCTAGTATTAATAGTACTATTATTAATATAAATAGTTTAATAGGATCTAGGTTAGTAAGTAGATAAGGCTAGGTAGGTAGGTAGGTATTCCACCTACTTATCTATTATAGGGTAGAGAATAGCATAAAGGATCTTGTTGTTAGTTCTATATAAAAACCATAGAAATTAGGGTCTACTTAGGGGATCCTTAGTATATAAAAGATCCTTAATTAGCTAAGTCGCCCTTAGCTATAGTGTTTAAACCGGCTTTTCTAATAAGCCCCTTAAAAAACATTACTATAAAGCCAAACTAATAGATATATTATAGTGTAATATACTTAATAGGTTATCTAATATAGATACTAATCTAGTTACAAATAATAAGGGCTTAATAGTATAGTTAACAAAATTATTATAGCTACCTTACTTTAATATAATATCTTACTACTAACTATATAGCTAAGTAAGCACCTATATAGGTACTTTAGGGTAGGGTATCTAGTTAGCTGTCTAAAAAAGTATACCCTTATTAGAGTCTATAATTATAAGTTAGTAGTAGAGTAGATTACTAGCCATATTAAGTCTGGCCACACTAGAAGCCTAGTCGCTTATATAAACAGGCCTTACTCCTTTTGCCTTATTTCTCTTAATAGATTAGTATTATAAGATACTAGATGCCTTCTACTCTAGCAGCTATAAATACCCCTAAGCTGTCTTATACCTATGCTAACTATATCTACATTAGGTAGTACCTATCTTTATTACTAGAATCCTCTATAGTCTTACTTACTTTTAAGCTACTAGCTCTACTATTATAATGTTCTAATATTCGCCCTAGTTAACATATCTGCTAGGCTATTCCCTATATTAAACGCAATAGGCCTAGGGATAACTAACTACTATGGTTTAGGCTAACAGCTCGTCTAATATCTAAAGAACTAGCTATAGAGGTCTCAGTAGCATACCAACTGCAAATAATACCTAGCTTGTGCTTTCAGACATATAACACCTCAGCCTAATACCAGTAACGTTCAACATTAATAGTCCAGTAACACCATATAGTAATAGTCTAGTAATAGAGTACTTAGGGTAAGTTATATAGGCCTAGCCTAGCTTCTCTTAATTACTAACTAGAAACTAGCTACTAGGTAAACTACAGGCTACCTAATACGTAGGATTCTTAGATAATATAAGCATAAACTAAAAGGCATATAAGAAAATACTAATTATTAGTAGGCATATTTTTATAGATCTATATATAATCCTTAATTAAGTACAACAATTAGAAAAAGATTAATACAAAAGGAGGAAGTAAGAAATAGATTAGTAAGTTACTTTAGCTAGAAAGGTTTCTAAGGTAGACTCTTACTCTAGTAGTATAAAGCACCTTTAGGATAAGTAAGGCAAAGCTATAGATATAATGTATTTGCTATCCGACCTAGCAGAGTAATTAATAGGGATTAAACAGTTAATTAAAAGCACGCCTAGAAGTATAACATAGATGTCTGTCTTTATACTATAGCTCCTTTTAGTATAGTTCTTAAATCTAATAGCCATCTTTATAGTTAATATTTATAATAATTCCCAGATACTACAGTAGTTTACACCACATAGTTCTAGCTAGTAATATAAGTTTACCCTAGTGCCTATAGTTATAATAGAAAACTAGCTAAAGATTTATATGTTTTCTTATATTTCTATTAGTAAGGGGTATTAAATTCTGTCTAGTTAAGTAACGTAATAGGCTATTTTAAGAAAGGATCTATTCTTATCTATATGTTTAACGCCTTCTTATAAGGCCTCTATATAACCTTTACATATAATAACCTATTATAGTAAAATAACCTATTATACCACCCCTAGCTATATACTCCTTTATTTCTTTAATCGCCTAGAAAAACTATACCTACCTAATAAACAGTATAGTATTATACGCCTCTTCTTTAGTTATAGCCTTAAGGGGGTATTTCTTAAACAGCTTCTAATAGAGAGCTAATAACTTTCTATAAGGTTAATAGTAGCTTCCTAGATATTCTCTTTAGGCTCCTATATTATATTAGGAGATCTAACCTAAGCGACCTTTAAGTAGGTGTTGCCATTAGGCTTTATCTTATAGGATACAACTTAGAATACATGCCATAGCTCCTTATCTACTATTCTACTCTCCTATCTACCTTTTATACTAATCTAGTAGGTAAATAAGGTTAGTATAGTATCTTCCTAGAGATTTCTCTTAGACTCCTAAGTCTCTTTGCCTCCCTCCTAATAGACCTTAATCTTAAAAAGCATATTACAGCTAGGGTTAGGGCGGTCTATAAGTAGCTCCTTAATCCTAAAGTAATTAGCCTCTAAGTTAGTTATTACTTTAGTTCTAAGGGCAAGCCTATATATTACACTAGAGGTAGCTACAGCCTTTAGAACAATTAGCCTAGCATCTTTAGCTACTAATAGTAAATTAGTATTAAAATATATAGGAGATAATAGATTATACCTAGTAATATATCCTCCTATATACTAGTAGTAGTTTCTAGCTTAGAGGTAAGATAATTTATTTCTATTATATAGTTTATCTCTACTATTAGGGTATTAAGTATAGTTATTAACATATTAGCTTTTAGGGCTATTAGATATATAGTATTATAGTTAGAGAGAAATTAGATAAAGTTTATTCTATAGGAGAATCTGTATTTTATATATAAAAGGATGAGAAGTGTCTAATATAGTGTGCTAGAAATTAATAGGCGGCTAGCTAGGCTATTTATTAGTCTAGGTAGTTAGACCTTTTGCTAATAGGGATGTAGCATATCCCCTAAAAATACGCTACCTCTTACTAAAGCATAGAGTCTAGTAGGGGGGCGTAACCTAATTAGGAGTATTAGTTTATTCCTAATAAGTACTCTATAGCTAGGTAGTAGGGTCCCTAGCTTACTGCTATAGAGTAAGTATAGATTAAGCATGTAATTTAGTAACATAGCCTCTATATTAATAAGCTAAGCTCTAGAGTTTAGCGGCTATGCTTATTAGCCCCTATACAGGCTAGTATCTATAGCCCTATCTGTTCCTAGTAGGAATAGTAGGCTTTCCTAACTAATTCATATACCCTAGCTAGCCTAACTCTACTATAGTGCTTCCTTATCCTCTATATAAGACGCTTAGGATATATTATAACTTTTACTTCTATATGTAATAGTTAGTATAGTAAATCTACCTTAGCTAGGATATAGGGTGCTTACTAGACTTATGTTAACAATTAAATATTAACATACTAGAGCTTACTACCTAATAGTTATTATATTCCTTAGTGTTATTTATTAATACTAAAGGGAGATTATATCCTTAATATTGTTTAATTTTCTATAATAGGAAACATAAGATAAATAATACATAATATTAAACTATAATATTAGGATAGATAGATTCTATATTTATAAACACTCTATCTGTCTATATATACTATAGTACTAGTAGACTTTATAAATTTAATAATATAGGTCTATAGCCAGATGTGTTAGTTTTAAGGCGGGGGTATTAGTATAGTGTCTAATCCTACTTTAGGCTTTAAAAGATATTAGAGGTGAGCATACCTTATAGCTATATGTGGATCTACCTATTAAGCAGAAGCATTCCTAACGTGAGACCCCTGTTATCACTAGAAATGGCTATGCGATAGAGTAACTTCTGGATTATGAGCCAGCTAATCCTAAGTAGGCGTGTACGTGTGTCTGTTATAGGAGCTTTATAGGTTGTAAGCTGGTACCTACTTACTTATTATTATTATTACTAAACATAGATTGCTATAGCTACATAAGGATGAAAGTAGCATATTCTACTATTTCTATATAGTAAGGCTAATACTCTTATACTACAACTTCAACCTGACTTCTACTATTATCTTTTTAGTTATAACTAGTACCTACCATACGACAATACACTCTCTAGATACACCAACCGCCCTGCTTACGGCTTTAGATACTATTTACTATAGAAATATAGTTAATTAACTAAAACAACAATAATAGTAATACATCCTTAACTAAGTGGTAGGTGTAGTAGATCTAAAGACATAACGTTATCTATAACGTAATTTACTACCACATGGTTTAGAAGCCAACCTAGGAATATAAAGATAAACTTTAATATATATTGCCTGCTATTAAGTCTTAGAACATTTACTATAGCTATCCTACATCTAGGAGAACACCACTAGATTAATATAGCCCTACCCTAAAGTACTAGTAGGGGAAGATTATTAGGAGGAAAAGAATAAAGGGTTAAGCCTATTATAAGATTAAGTAGGAGGTAACTATAGAGCTAGAGGCTAATCTAGAGAACATAAAGAAACTTATTTACAAATATTAGGCAACACTATTAAAGCCTAGTAGTACCTAATAGATACGCATAGTTATAAGTTAGTAATTTATTAGCTTAACTTAACGTTAGTTAGTTAATAATATATAAATAATTCATTAACTTATAACTAATGTTATAAGTAAACCCTATAATGCTTTATTAAACCGTTATGTTTAGTTAATAAATCTAAAAAAATGCTATAAATAAAGTATGTCTTTTTATAGAGTAAAAATAGAATTATTTAACTTATTTAAATTAGCCTATTATAACGTCTAACATAAACACACTTAGACTACGTACTTACTTATACCCTTAAATACATATATATAGAATAGATAGATATAGTAATATACTGTTGTGACCTATAAAATTCTATTTATTATCAAACCGTATAGGGTTATATACTCCATCTGTTATATGTAGTAAACTCGCTTTAAAGTAATATCTACCTCTTCTATTTGCCTCTTTATTAGGTTTCTACTCTTAGTCTATAGTAACTCCCTTACTTTAGTATCCTATCTGCTTATGTCCTCTACTAAGCTTATAGTTAACACTAGTAATAGAGTAAAAATGTCGTCTCTATTGCTTATGTTATTGTTATTAGATGCTTGGTTATATGTTTCCTATAGGGCGTCCGCAAATGCTTCGCCCCTAGGGTTTAACTACATGTCTACAATAAATGCTTTTAGGCTTTATAGCGATATTAGAAACGCTACTAGTAACATACTTATGTCTAATAGTTCTATAGGAGACATCTTAATAGAAAACCTCTTAAACTCTAACTATCTGATATGCTCCTCTTATGTGTAGATGGTCTGATCTTATGCTTTAATATGCGCTTTGTATTGCTAGTTCTTTATGCTAAGTTCCCTAATCTAGATTTCTTTTAAGGTGGCGTAATAGTACTAGTGCGAGATACATATTGTTAATTTGTGCGTGATGGCTGTGACAACCCTAATGGTTAGATTATCACCTCTACTATAAGGTGTAAGCTAAGGAGTGTCTATTATAACGTAAGTTGGTTCCTAAATCTTAGATTAACCACCTAGTCCTAGGTACTTACGTTCTTTTTAAGGAAATAAATAATAGTAGAGCTGCCTTAGCGTTAGCATAAAGCCAATAGTAAGAAGCTGTTTTCATCACGTAGCTAAAACTAGCTGCTTATCTCTACTAGAAGTTAGCCTACATAGCACATTTCAGTAACACATAGCATTTAACACAGTCAGAACGTTACTATTAGCTTATGTCCTATATAGTAACACATACCTATAGAATCGCCTTCTATCATCAAGATAGTAAAGTAACACAGTACACTTAGATATAGTTCTATCCTAAAGGTAACATAAGCCATAAGCAAATATAGCAGTAAGGTTCTCAATCTACATATAGTACTCTCCACATAGGAGAAAGGGCATATCCCATTACAGCTAAAGATCACTAATAGCCTTCTAGAAAGTAACCTTCAACTACTATATAACTTTACACCCTAAAATTACTATAATAATAGTAGTAATTATTAACCTATTTCTAACTAAGCCACTCTAGCGTTACACTAGGCTGCCTACTTATGTGGCTTTAAGGTGAGAGTTAGATAGGACTAGATAGTATAGACGTTTATACGCATAGGCATTACTCCTAGACTTATCTCCCTCCCTATCTTCTTGTTACTAGTAGTATCTCTTATTCTATTAGTAAAGTTAGTATACCCTTTTACTATAAAAGCTAAACAAATACTCCTTAGTTTAGTTAGGTTATAGTAACCTTTAAAGTAGTTACCTTCTGTTTAAAGACTATACGTCTATTAAGACCACCCTTCTGTCTAAAATAGAAGTATTTAATCTCTACTATAGTTACCCTACGTAAGAAAGTCACAAAAGGTTTCAGGACAGACAACAATAAATCTAAAGTACGCCTTATAATATTCACCTCTTACTATTCGTTTAGGTCTAACAAGTATCAGGATAATCCTCAGCAGGGAGCCCCCTAGTATAGTAAAGAAGGCGTAGGGTAAGGAAGGACTTATGTGGTGTGGTAATCTAAGGGAAGAAACACTACAACCTATATAAGTAACACAAAATACTTCCTCTAATTAGCTTAAGTTACTTAGTTAATTAATTAAAGGAACTCCTTTAATTAACATAAGAGTTCTCCTAATTAGTAGGGTAGAAACTCCTAGGTTTCTTATGTTATTATAGTTTAACTAGAATTATTAAAAGGCCTTATAGTATGATCTAAGAAAGATAGGTATGTATGAAGAAAGTGAAAAATTGCTTGATTGTCTACTAATCTGCCTGATACGCCTTTTATCTTTACTAATCAGGCGTCTTCTAGCAAGTTCCTCAGTTGATCGGTATAAGACAATTCCTGATCGCCACCCCACCCCGCTACAATAGTATTTCTTCTATTGCGTACTATACCACATACTGTAGTAGTGTATGCCCTTCGTAGGCATTTAGATGTGTGCCTTCTAAGCCTGTTTTCTGACCTAGTCTCGACCGGATCGTAGAGCTGGCTGCTACGTAATGTACGAAACGTGTCTAGACCACCTGACACGTTCACGAGACATATATTACTCTCCAATTTCTATCATTTCCTTCGCTATTCGAATATGGCTATCGTCGACAATCCTGCCTTTCAGAGGATTGATTCGTTTTCTCCCGCCAAAATAAAAAGCAAGCCTTAGCCGGCCTGCTGAAGTGGGTAGCGAGATACAAATACGCGTAAAATTATACTATGATGACCAAAGGAGAAGACCGATATGCTACCTTTTGATGGCTACATCGCATCCAACGTTTGCTCGACTGGGATGATCGTAGAAAGATCGTCAAGCGTTTTCTACAATGTTGTAAACGGCTCGAGCCTCGTCGAAACAGTCTTCCGAGCAGTCCACTGGCTAGGCCGGTTCCTCTGTAACTTCAGGCGCGCTCGTCTTGACGATAGCATTCGAAGACACAGCTTTGTTCGTCGCACACTTCAATCTTAAATTATATGACTACACAGAGGACGAGGCTAATGAGTAGCGGAGTTGGTGTCGCATGAAGCAACTGGTGCCGTGAAATACCTACCAGATATGTTTTTCAGCCTGCCCCAGCCAGTCGGACATGCCGGTTTCTTGGTTGCGCAATAATGGATATGCTTCGTTGCTTAAAACTGAGGCCTATCGACGGCCCCTCGTCCGGGCTGCGATCCTTCGCAGGTATCTTATGAGGGCTAATACGGCCTGGGTTAGTTGCTTTTGAGAAGCGGTTGGCAACACTAATCCAATGGGTGACCGCGTAGTGCCGGAAGGGTTCAGGCGGGTTGGAGTCGACGAGCATGGCTCCCGTGGCCTCTGCGAAAACACGGCCAGCGCGCTCACCTTTTCCCTTCATACGGCAGTTTCGGCGACGTGCATCTGGGCGAGCCCACAGACACCGGCGCCGAGCATGGGTGATCGCCATCCCGCCCGAGTTGCTCGCCGGTGGCTCAATGCCCAAGTTGAAGACTGGCCGAACATGACTCTCGCGTCTTGGCAGATCATCCATCCACAAAGCCAGATAGTAAAAGGCGTGAGGGGCGGAGGGCGTGGACCCATGCTGCGCCAGCCCCGTCGACTCGGCGATCGAGCACTTCTCCCCTCGTCCGCAAGGATGTCCCAGCCGGGGCTCTCTCCCGGACATTGTCACGGCAATCTGATTGGGTCAGACGCGGCATGTGTTAACCAACGTCGGTCACGGAATTAATGCATTCGAATGCCCTAGACCGCGAACTACACCAAACGATCCGTAACGCCACCATCGAACCAACGCTGCAATGTGACCTTGAACCAACACACAACGCAACAGGCGGCAATGCCACTCCGCCATCCATGTCCTCCGGGGTCCCCCCAGTAGGCATCAGGCCGGCCGAGCCTTTTTCACCACCCCGGCGATGTCTTCTGCCTTCCGCTTCAGCGAGCTTTCCGCGCTTTGTGGCGTTGTGTCGTCCCCGGCCGCTGTGTGATTGACGATCGCCGCGGTCTCCGCAAGGGCCAGCAGCGGAGCTAGGCCGTCGAACGGGTCCTGGGCGAGACCGTCCTGATGATCTTCATCCTGGGCTCTGCGAGGACACGAATGCTGATCGAGGCCTTCGGCAGGATGCTGGTCAGGATCTCCGTAAACACTCCGATCAAGGCCTCGGCGAGAACTCTGGTCGAACCCCTGATCCGTTGAGAACGCGTCGAGCTCGAAGATCGAGTCCGGGGAGCTCGGGCCGAGCAACAGCTCTGCGTCAAGGCCCGCTGGCGACGGCCAAGCTGACACGCGCGACCGCTCTAGGTCATCCTTCAGGCTTCGTATGTACGTCGCCTGGCTGCGGAGGGCCCGGACCTGGAGTTCGGCAGTGGCCCTGGCGCTGTCCAGTTGTTCGTTCAGTACGCGGATCTGTTCCTCTTTCGCAGTGACGAGCGTTTGGCACTGCAGTGACTGTGACGACAAACAGGCCCGCATTTCTTCTATGACGACCGTCACGAGTCTCGTGGTGAGGGTGTCGAGTCCCCGGTTGGCGCGTGCTGCGGCATGGCCATGTTACGACTGGGATACGCAGCTTCGAGCCAACGGTCGTCCATCGCTGGGCCGCCGTAACCTTTTCAGTCCGAGCAGACTACCGGTTCCGAATCGCCGGTTATCGACAGGACGCTGCGTCTTTTTCCATTTCGCCATGCTGGTTGGAACGTGCCCCAGCGCCGCGGCCATAAACGTCTCCCGCCCGAAGCGACGCTTCTGGGCCTGGAGACTTTGACGAGCAGGGCCCCTCCCGTTATTCGAATACTGTAGCAGGCCTGCGAGCCGGAACCGGACAAGCGGCAGGACTAAATAGTCAGTGACGCCTGTGGTAAGCTTGCTGGGCCTGTGCTGCGCGGATACGTCTACCATTGACCAGGATGAGGATGGCATTTGGAAGTAGGAGGCTGCTCCCAGCGATTGTGATGGTTCCCTTTTTACTCAGTACGTGGGGTCGGGCCGTGCGGTTTACCACTATCACCGTCGGTCGAGTCGTCACGGCCACCCACACTATATGCGTTAGCCCCTTGACTCAACATACGACTGACCGACAGGCGAGCGTCAGTCAGAGTCAGAGCACGACGGCGGATCCAACCACGGCCACGACAGACACCGCAACGGCAACAGCCGCCACAGATCCGGCAGCGGAGAGCACTCGGTTTACGACATCTACGTCACAGCCTCCATCCCCAGCATCAAGTCCCGAAGACTACGATTGCCCGCATCGCCATTACGGTTGCATGATCATCTCCTAGCTCTGCCGTAGACAGCACGTAATACCAGTAAGCCCCATGCCACTATTCACGGCGATTCTCGGTGGATACTGTCATGCCATCCTCGATGACGAAAGCCAATCAAGAAGGGTAAGTCTGGCCAGTGCTTTCATCGACGTCCAGCCGTTCTCCATCGACGCCCGGCCGTTCTCCATCAAGAGCCGTTGGCCTTCGCTTGAAGACAGCGCTGGTTCCCGCCTTCGCTCTACCGCTGCCAATGCATGCCAGACCCTGTGAGACACCAAGTATGCGACCCACCTCGCTTGCGGTCGAGTTTCCTCGTTTAGCAATAGAGAGGCGGGCGCACTTGAGCACGCTCCCCTGAGCCCGACAGTACGGTAATGTGGTGTCAAGGAAATGGACGCTGATTAAGGGGACTAGGAACTGTATGCTCGACAAAGTGAGGACTGACAGAAAACAGTCAGGCGCTGCTTTTTCCGCTCTGATTTTTTCGACTAGGAATTTCTCAACAAATACCCATCCCAGCAAACACAACAAATCAAGATTTAGTTAGGTCCATGGTGGCCCTCCTCAGCCGTCCCACCCACAATTGGCTCCAGGGCTGCAGCGTGTTTTATGTCATTAATAAATGCGTCGATCTCGGATTCTACTCGGTTGCATCTGCAAGATGTCAGGCCGCGTCATTCTGGTCATGTGACTGCTTAACGTACTGCGATATAATGGCTTTGTGATGCTCCTCGTCGTCCTTATTTATCTTGGCAATCGTACTTACGATATCCCTTACGATATCCCTCGAGTAATGATCGCAAGTGCTGAAGCCAGAACTGTCAGTCTTCCTTCGGTCGGCGTTCAGCGAAAGAGGAGTTCCCAACACAAACACTTACCTGATGTCCTGGCCTAAGGCGTTTTGTGTGCTAGTAGAACTGTGTAGGCTTTCCAAGGTTGGGGGTAAGGGCGGGTCCTGGATAGGCGGGTCCTGGATAGGCGCCCCCCAGTCGATAGTCTCGTAAAGAGGCCTCTCGTGAGATTGGAGGTTTTGGGCCAATTGTGTTGTAGGAATAGTAGCTCCACGAAGCCAGGACTGGCTTCGCTTTGTACGCTGCTGGCGCTGTGGTCGGCCAGGCCGTCGAGGACGTGCCTGAGCTGGATGCATGATGCCACTCTTGGACTTGACGTTGCAAAGGATGTATGTATTATGGTCTGCCGCTAACAACGGCACAAATGGGCGCATACGGACTGATGACTGTTCTCGCGACGACGACGGCGACGGTTTTGCTCTTTAATACGGCTTAGACCTAGCCGTGCTATGATGCAGCAGGCAGAAGCAGTTTCCAGGCGGGCCAATTGCGTTGGATACCGGCAGGCTGGAACGGTGCTGACCGGATTCCCCCCTTTTCTTCGAAAAATCAAACGATATTCCGGGCTGTTGGAACGCAGTGATGCACAGATGGATTCGCCAACCTGCAATGATATCACATTCGTCCACCGGCGTACGCGCGCAATGACCGGCGGAGCCAATGGTTCGGGTGACAGACTGACACACGGCTAACCGTGAGGAGACCCAAGCCTGCAGGTACAAGGGTGCGGCGGAGGAACGGAAGAGGTTGTGTGTGAGAGAGTTGGAAGTGTTTGACTGTGGGGTTTTGTTTGATCGCCTAGAGGTTATATCCCGGTTCCAACAGAGCTCCAAGGATGAAGTTCGAGCTGGCTAGTTTACTGTGCCGCCGGAGCCAATCCCTCAAAAGGGAAGTGCTGTTCGCCCAACCGGTCAGGGCGCTAGCAGGCCACTGATCAGTGCAGAACAGGGGATGATGACGTGTGCACTATTCCTGGAGCTTTTGCCTTGTGGTGCAGTTGATTGTCCAAGCCTGCCCGTAACACTCTCGCATTGCTCTTGGCGATAAGACGGCTTGTGGCGCCCTTGTTGGGCGTCTACTCCGTATAGGAAAGGGAAACGTACGTACGCTTCCGCAACTCTGTCCAGGATAGACCCGTCCTGGAGTGTGATTACTTTACATTACAGTGGGGGCGGCCCGTCGAGCAGCAAGGCCGGCACAAGGCCTGTACGCCAGTCTAAGGGTTGACGGGCAGCTACTCGGGAAGAAAGACTCTGGCGACTCTTGAGCCCATGCTGGTCTTGCGAGGCCGTCTGAGAGAGGAAGACTGTTGTGAGTTTCTGCTCTTTTCGTATGTTTTCTTCTGGCCCTCCGTTGATGTTCGTCGGCTGATTGACGTCGGCGTCAAGGTCCGTGGGGTCATCACTGCCTATCTCCGCAATTCCCGCATACCGTACGTTCGTTCTCTTAATCACCAGGCTCCCGTAGGCCGCCCTCTTCCTGTTACGCCTAACGGGTCATAGTCTTGCCACGCCAGTTGAAAAATAGATCCTCTATAGATTAGATCTGTATCTGTATAGCAATGGTGACCTAGGGCTCCTTCATCACAAGGTTCGGTCCCGTCCAAAAGATTCTCCCCTCGTCCACCACTTCGCCATGGGTCCCCTGATGACCGCAGAAGAGGACGCCGTCATCGTTCCCAAGCAGATCGTCTATGGCAAGTTAGCAGTGTTACTAGGGCACGTTCGTCGTCTAATATACTGAGGTCGATTCCATGCGCTGTATGCCTCCCCTCTCCCGCCGAGATCTCGCAACTGCAGGCATAATTCGCCCACGAAGACGTCGAATTATCGTGCCAGCACGGGCCACACGTGCGAAAGAAGAGACCGCTGGTCGATGTCAGATGCGTCGCAAGCATGATATCGTCGCGACTTACTCGTCTTGCGCCATCAATTCACCCTGGCGGTTGACGAGACAGGAGTTCAGGTCCAGGACGGACCAGCGCCATGTGCCCGTTCTGGATCTGCAATACGCTGCTACCTTATACTTCTCGTTCATCAACGCGCCCCAGTCGACACACGAGGATAAAAAGCCATCGGCGTGGGTTAGACCATCTCTTCTAGACGCGCCAGCGGCCTCTGTTCGTCCCGAAAGAACGCACATGAGATCGAATACAACCAACACACGATACAGAAAGCTACCGTAGGGAAAGGCAACCATCATTGGGGGATGAGCGAGGACGGGGCAAAGGTTGATTCGGCATTGGAAGATGATATATTTATTCTTCCCGGTGTCCAGAGTTGGCTCTCCTCGCCCGGGAGGCAGGAGGGAGACAACCGCCGACGTGGGAGGAGCTATATTTTGCTCCTAGAGGCACGCTCACACTAGGCGGTTCTTGCCTTGGGATTGTCCAAGTTGTGTCTGGTTGTACTCTTCTGCCCCATGGCTTCTTTGCAGCGCGTCCGTGACGCCCCGGACCTATTGTCTTGTTACCGTACGAGCCGTGCGTCCATGGCCGTCTTGTTGACCTCGACGTTGAGATACACGGCGTTATCCAAGTGGTCTGGCCCGCGGTTGAATTCGGCCCACCGCGGCGGACATAAATCGTACTTTTCACGACGAATGTCCGGCCAACACTTCTTTGTCTATCACCAAACACTCAGGCCGCTGTTTTACCATGAAAAGCACGCTCGCTCATCGACTTATTGCTGTAGCCCTGCTCGTCCCGCAGACTCTCTGTAATGGGCTGGAAGCGTGTCTCGTTACCTGCGTATGCTCCTTGGACTTCTCTACCACGGCCACCACAGATGGAATCTATACGGTGCAGACATATTGCAACGAAGAAATACCGACGTTGACGGAAACAGCCACGAGTTACATCGGAGAGGGGAAGCTATCAGTAGTTACGGTTACAATGACGTCTACTTCTACCTCTACAATGACTTTATCGTTGACGACGGACCTATAGAGACCGATATGCTTCTGTGTTTTGGTCATTGGGTACTGTCCTTCCGGTCTTTCACTTCACGGTAGACAGGGGAGTCCCAGTTCGATAGGGGGAGTTCATGCACAAAATACTGTTGTCTCTTGAAAGGTCAATTGCAGCACTAGTGTAGTGAAGATGGATTCCTGTTGGGTCCCAACCATGATCAAGCGTATACCCAAGAGACGGCCCTGTAGATGAAGCGTAACGATACGCCACCTGGGATTCATTAACCTGATTGATCGTTTGTTTCTGCTTAAGAACGCGCAACAGAATAAGCTTGCGACGGAACCAAAGGCTTCGGGACCGTCTACCACCGGGGGTTAGGTACTGTAGTAGTCGCCAGACGTCTTGGCTGCTTTCCCTTCCCTGCCGGTTGGCGTTTTGAGTAGAAACGTATATATCGAGGGTTAGGGTTAGGGTTGCAATTGATACTGATAGGGATGATGTTTTCCTACGAAGATGGTCCGAAAAGAAGATACAAAGCACTGAAGACATCAGGCGTTAACACGGTCATATCGCATATCGCACCTGCCACTAGACCAGGCAGGCGGCCGAGCAGCGACATTGTGGCAACGTAGTATACTTGCTAACCCTTGAGTACTTGGCATTCGGTGCCCTATGGAGCAATGTCTAAAAATGGCTCCAGAGGAGTTACTTATATGAACCGGTGTGTCTCGTCTGCGTTGTACGTAACTATTGCCTAGGCAATCTATTCCTAACAGAAATGGCCACCTTCAGGAACCACGTCTTCGCCGCGTTAATTATGAACACTCTCTTGGTCGTTTCTAGTGTCCTTGGTAAACTCAAGTGTGACTTAAGCCATCCGAGCGGTCTTCAGTGGGACGTGTTTTACGGTCGGAGCTACAACGTTGTATCCGAGTTCTGCAAGCAGCAAGCACAGGACGAAGCAAATGCTCTGAGTTGGAAGGTGGATATCAACGGCAACAGACAGCAGCCGGCAATGGAAGAACGTAGCCCACCGATCACTCCGAACACCTACAAGAATTACCAGGTGAATCTTGTATGGACGCCACACAGGGATTTCGTCTCGGGTTTGTGTCCCCAAAGCTGCTTGCAGACGTACCAAGACATAGCTCAGAGTCACTGTAAGCCGACAGACGATATCATCTCTTCTTATCTGATAATTGACAATTTATCAAAGGCGGTCATACTGGCGGTGAAAGCAACATAATGGCTAAAAATGGGACGTCGGACATTGGTTGTGGGCAGTATTCGTGGTTCATTACCGAAGCGGCTCGCTCCTCGCTGACCTTGTCGTATGAGCCAAGTCAGCCTATTCCTACCGAAGATACGTCCTCTAGAACTGCAACGAAGACGTTCATGTAGTAGCTTGTCGCCCTGGTCTTTAGGATAGCGCAGAGTTAAGTCTGTTGCGGCTGCTGGAATGTCGAAAATCCAGGACAGTTACAGCAGTGCATCTAGGACAGCACTACTACAATATAGATTTTACTGGTTATATATATCTATAGTTGTCTGTACGCAGTTTTATATATTCGTATGGTTGTACGGTAGTTACATAATGTTGAGGTGAGGTGTGGGCACGTTACCCCACCTCACCTCTAGTAGGAGCAGACTAGTCACCCACTTGGGCAGGGGATCCTGCCCTTGGTTTTTCCTTTGTTGCTCACCTCGATATAGTGCAATATCATCACTTTCGCCCTCACTGGTTGCGTCCCCTCACAAATAATACACTAACACTTCCTTAACGTCAGGATCTGTCGAACTTGTCTACCACTCGCCTCCCAACGCAACACGTTAGAGACCAAGCTTGTAATCATGCGTCGGTGCTCACACGTGGTGTTGGAAGTTGCTCGATCCACAGACGAGCCACGGTAGGTCCTCACCACGGCAGCAGCCGAGCACGTCTCCGAAGTTCTGGTCTAGCAGCCTTACAGCCAACAGGATAGGTTCGACCACATCGTCCACTCCAGCTAATCATATTCCGTCATCTAGAGTAAAGGCGGTTTCTAGATGTATGGACTACCGGTCTTCTCTCCATGGCTGCTTGCTTCCCTACTGACTCATAGTTGCGGCGGTCTTCTGGCATGGCAACTCGGCTGTATTTTCGGTTTCCTCGACTCTGAACCGTTGCTCCGACATGCCGAACCGATTGGACACCCAGCCGGACCTGGCGGATACTCCTGACGTCAAAGTCTCCCTTCCGTTTTGCAAGCCGGATCTGCTTAGACACTTGCCAAAAGAAGCGGTGAATCTTTTGTGTGTTCCTTGCAGGCCGGATGACGGGTGCAACAGCAGCCGTTGGCGTCTCCTGGATTTTCGTCTCATTGCCAGGGCCTTTCTCGCTGGTTTCCGCTGTATTGGCCATCGCCGTGTCGCCTCGTGTCTCCTCCACGTCTACAATTTCCCAATCAGTCATATCGGTGTGTTGCCGATCTTCCTGCTCACTGCTGTCGGCCGGTCCAGAAGTCGGCAGGGCTATGCTGTCCGTAACGCCAAAGCGAGTGTTCGTATCGTCTACCATACCAAACAGGTCATGCATGCCATCCCCGAGCAAGTCGATAAAGGAGGCTTCGGCGCCCACGTCAGCCTCGGCCGCTGTGCTGGTGTCAACCATGACGAAGTCCTCCGTCATGTCGTCGTCATGAGCTTCGCTGAGCAGTGCTGTTTCTTTGGGTACTTCATGTTGTGATGGGTCCATGGGCTCCTCGTCCAAACGGGTGTCGCCTTGTTCGGCGCCCAACGCGACGCCGCAGGTATCAGCGACACCGTTCTCATCGGCTTCGAGCTCGTGGGGAGCGTCCGACTCTTCATTCGCTTCTGCGTCTTTGGCTGAGCTGGTGTCGCCCTCTCCTCTTTCCCTGCCTGTGAGTTCCCCCGCTTTGTTGTCGCTCGCCTCTACCATAACTTGAACAGGGTCGGAGGGGGTTTCCACCCGTCGACGGCGTGTGAGCCGACGCTGGCCTCCAACTCCGTGCATGCCGTTGGCGAGTTCCGCCAGCTGGTCCAGGCCTACGTCAGAACCCCAAACGACTTGTCTGTTGCCAACACTTACAAACTGGTTCACGTTAGGAATACTTTGCCCTTGCGGGACGTACACAGCGCCGTCTAATTTCCCGTAGGTCGGGTTGAAATGGACGACTGCCGAAAACACTCGAGCCCCCAGGCCCAGCTGCACGGCTTTGCGTTTCGCGCTTCCCCCACATTTCCGGACCTTCTCTTTCGCCTTTTTGTCGTATGTGAAGACGACCTCGTGCGACGTCACAGGGGCCATCGCGTCGTGCCCTTGAGTCGCTCTCACAGCATCTAGGTACGAATATGATCTCATCCATCATGGCGACTGCTGGTGTGACTACTTCGTCTTCAAATACGACTTCCCTCGGGCGAAGCCATTACATGATCTGTGGTACGGCGTGATGGAGCCGGTTTGAGCTCTCATTGCTGATGGCGCAGGTTTATCCTTTGCCAACTGCCAAACAAACAGCTAAAAATGGCTTTCACATGAACTAATAGAGGGGCAGAATCCCACAAGCCAGGACGCAAGAAAACATCCATTTATTGACCTATAACGGAACATACAAGCAACATTGTCAACGCAGCTATTTGTGGATTGTGCTCGGTAGAGGTATACTGAAGGACGCATAGTGCCAGGTGCCTTCCTGACGATGCCTTTTAGAGGAAGTAAGAGTTAGCTTCACTTATACGCTTAAAACTCTAATGCTTTTCTAAATGTTAAGTCTTATGTAGGTGAATCTACGAACAAATACGTTATTTACTTGTATAGTTTATTTGTATCTAATGTTACAGTACCATTATGTAGGTTACAGTACTATAAAACCCTTTCGTTATATAGGAACGACTTAAAGTAACTCCTTGACGCCAGTAATCAAGGTAGTAAATGTTTAGGCTATTGAATTGGCAATGTCTCTTGGGATTAGGACGTATCTTTCACATTACGTCTTCCTATGCTTCTTATAACAGAGTTGGCACTTGGTTCCAAGTAGAAACTCTAGCAGTAGACGTGAACTAGATCTCAGTCATGCTTCCATTTCGCATCAGCAATTTCAGACCGCATATCGAAACACCCATCATCATGTCCCAGCCACCAGGAGGAGTAGGATTGGTCTAACAAAGACGGTGCCAAAGTGGGATGCTTAGAAACAAGGCAACAAAGATTGCAAGGCGACTACAGCTAGCGCCATGCGAAGCGGTTGCGCTGACTGTAATAGCCGTAGTGGTATGTAGTGTTGGTTTGTGGTATGTCCAAGACGGTTCAACATTGCCACTAGATACCGTTGTCGTAAGATTATCAGTTGTGCTGGCGCTTAGCGTTTCGTAGTCGACACTGGCATTCCAGAACCGATGGCTTGATACCGAGGTGTTGGGTAGGGCGGTTATATGAACTGCGGCTGTACTAGACGCATCGCTCTCGGTGATGCACGTGCATGATGGAGGAACCTCAGCCGTTGTTTCTAACTGCGGCTGGGCGGTAGTAGTGACCCCCGGAGGAGCGGCCGTGTACACGTTGGCAAACGCCCAGATCTCCATTGCAATGGAATCCGATTTGGGTTAATACATAGATAAGGCTGCGAGGGACAATGATCCTTCAACTAACCTGTTATATATGGCCTTCATTTGCGGAAGCCAAAAATGGCTCTGAAACCTGCACCTGTGTCTATGGTTTACAAAAGCACGTATTCGGGAGTGCTGCTGGATGTGACTATGGCTTGTTTAGCGTGCTTTTTATATAGAGCCCTGATATCGTACATTCAACCCTTTGCTGTCGCGAGGTTACAACATCAAGAATGACACCGGAGTTTCCGCAAGACTCATCTCCTGACCATTTCGGGCGAACAATGACTGACGTTTACGAGGACCTTTTGCTCTCTCCCAACGTGACAAGCCGCTCTTCCGCAGCAGCACAACCACGAAGCCTGCCCAGCGCCGCTGTGTTCCAGCTCACGCTGGAAGAAGCAAACAGCCCTGCGGCCAGCGGCGCCAGACACAACCCGGAGTCGCCGTTCCGCCCGGAGAGCAAGTTTTCTTCAGCAAATACGCCGTCGGCATCGGGCCGAACAGTATGCCTTAGAGACTTAGAGGTGACGAAGGGGCCTGGGTCAACCTTGTGGGGATTAGAGTACACGCAGGATTGGCGAAGCAAGTTAAAGATTGCACAAGTTCTTGACGATAATTCTGGTTATTTAGGAGGCCTAGCTATGACTGAAGAGGGCTACTGTGCATCTGAGTTATCCACGGGTCACAATTTTACCGCGCAGGTGATGAGACGCTCAGCATTAGCTCTTATGTCCTTTTTTCCCCCTTGATATGCTGCTTTCAGAACAGTTTGGACATGAGTGATATACTGTGACTCTCTCTTGTACTGTACGCTATGTCTAAATGGATCGAAGTGCCTGCGAAGATTCAAGCAGGCGACCAGTGGAACACGGGTGGGCAACTCCAAACGCCAAGATGAACACCTATCATACGACCGTCGTCGGCCATGAAATAGCACACCATCCTGCCATTCACAAATTCCATAATAAGTCTACCACTCGTCACCCAGCCGAACGAAGCGCCGGGCGTAATCGCTTCGTATTGAATGTTACTGCGACGGTCGCCGTTCCTCGGTCTCTGGCCGCTGGCAAGTAGTCAGTCTCTCATTCCATAGAAGCCATGGCGTTAGAACCGTACCGTGAACCACGTATCCCTGAGGTGTTCCCTTCTAGTTCGGCTAAGAGAGTTATTGTTACGGATCTAATAAGGAATCCAGCTGTGACAGAAACTCACTCGGGGGCGCAGAGTCTTGCATCTCCGTGCAGCTCATCCGTTTCGCAAGTAGCGATGTCTACTACACGCTAGGTGTTCGTAGTATTTGCGGTACAAGCCGTTGCTGAATTCTATCTTGTTACGTGTACTGTTGTCTAGGTATGATTTCCTACGGCAGGCTTTGATGTAGGCTAGATATAACATAACATTGCCGAAGCTTTGGCCTCAATTACTCTTACTGCGTGGTTGGAGTAATACCGGCTTGTCCAGGTGAATGAACAGCTCCAAAAGAAGCTTCTGGGATATACGTAATAGCAAGTTTGGAATGGTCCTTGTATTGGTTACAAGGTCTGTTGCTGGACGCAAGCGGCGTTGTGGCGCCAATAGTGGTTTACAGGGTGAGAGGGCGATTTTAAGCGATAACAGATACTTACTGCCTTCCAACTAAAGGCTTGAAAAACAACAAACCTTTTAAATACCTTGCTATAGCGATGAGATGCGCCCTTGCTCTGGTTCAGCATTCTGAACGGGCTCGGTAATTATTGTCTTGTCGTGATAGCTCGTTTCGCCTGTAACTGTACGAAAGGCTCGCTTTCCGAAATGGAGCATCTGTACCAACACTCATCCGACTTATGGATCGATTCTGATCCATTTGCTTTGAGGTCCGAAGGGACGACTGTCTCTTCGGGTTCATGGTCATCGGGCGTGAACACGCCATCTTCCGGCGTTAACAGTCCCGAGCGAGGTGTCACATCACAGGATGCGTATCCAGACCCATCCAATAGTCCCTCGGCTTCAAAGGCCTTTCAAGGCAGCTGTAAGAATACCAGCTCAGCACATGCCTCATCGGGAGATTGGTGTAGCTATCGAGGACAGCGAGAAGCCAGTAGGGCGGATTTGGTACTATTTACAAGCAACCATCACTACATGTACACTGACATACCTGATAGAACGATTTCATCTTTCATGTTTTAGTGCGTACGCCAGAGCGCTTGTTCAGACGGGCCGTGTCAACGGATGCTTGGTACCAGCATCAACTGGATTGCGACCGGAAGACCCAAGCGTTACACCACGCCCTCACGAGCTCTACAAACCTCTTCCTCCGGGACTCGATTGGAGACACTATCTTGCATACCCTGGCGGGCGATTTTGGGTTGCCAAACTTGTCGGCAGAGACCGAGGGTTACGACATCCTCCAGCGGCTCTTCGACATTGGGCCAGACGGTTTCGGGCCGGCAGTGAAGTCCTGCTGTCTGTCGATGATTGACTTGCAAAACGACGGGTATTGCACGGCTGACGGAGCTCCGGCGGAACCATTCATGCATACGCCTCTTGGGGTCGCAATTCTATACAACAACCTTGCCTGCGCCGAGCTTCTTCTCCAACACGGGGCCGGTCCAAACATTCCAGGAGAGTGGGGACAGCGTCCGTTGTTCTTTGCCTATCGGAATAACAGCAAAGAAGCAGTCGAACTGTTGACCGCCTACGGAGCTTACCTTTGACGACGTTCCGGGATTTGGCTCAATACAGTAACCAATACAAAGCGCTGCAATTGGTCAGTAATATTCACTGTATGTTAAAGGGAAATTAAGCTAGGGAACCCAATCGATATAGTGGTTTCTCAACAGCCGTAGCCACAGCTAGGGCTAGGTTTCCACGCATATCTCCTAGGAATTCCCAAGCTATATTATTGCTCTGTATACCTGTCGTGTTTGTTCAAATGGCGAGATAAGGTGAGGGAGAAAAAGCATCGAGGTCTCACCAAGGAAAGGCCAGCTACTAAACCATGCGAGAAACAACTCAACTGCCCTTTATGTTTTCTGCAAGTTGTATATTCGACGTGGTGTCTCGTGTTCTGGGTGTGTCTATGACGATGAAGTTGTAGGCCTAGTTAAAGATGAGAAGGATAATACTTGCCTTTAGTGACAGTTCTGATTTGTGCCACGAGGGGAAAGACCTGGAGGCGTCGGGCTAATGAGTTCCCACTTAGGCTTAAAATAGGGCTTAAAGGCACTAGTACCTAAATGCATTGCCTTCATCTACCAGTATGAGGAACTTCTTCTCAATTCATCTCTAATATAAAGAAGAACAATGCAAGCTGTCAGTCAGCTGCAGAACACAAATATTAATACCATCTCTATCCACCAATGGCTGCCTAAAATCCGACAGAGAAGCGGATTTGCCCTCCTCGGTAAGGATCTCGAGGGTCTACTTAAAGACGAGAAGGTAGTAAAGATACTTAAAGTGAAGTCCTATATATAGGGAAACGAATGTAAAACACCACGTGATTTAGCATATAACAATGCAGTTACAGAGGGTGGAATGAATGAAGCTATCGTGACAATAAATTAGTACAAATACAACTTCCGATAGAAGGCTTGTAGCGAGATGTTCTTTGATTCTGTAAGGAGGAAGTTTTGTTTATTGTACGTAGTACTAAGTAGCAACAAAGCGACAGAACCGCGGCGTAAGGCTGAAGAGCCTGATGTCGGCAACCCCACTACCTCACAGAAGATATACCCCGGATTTTTTGATTCTGAAAGAGTAAGTTCACGCTATGTATGATGCCGCGTTCGCGACCTCAACACACCGTGGGACGTAATGGCAAGAGGTCGTCTAACAACGGCCTGCATACCAGAGGACGGCGTTCGCGCTGGTATCCCTACTGTCTCATTTCATACACTACGGCGCGCAAAGCCTCCTCTGTCCTATGCTGATGGCGGCTGAGGCCCAGCCGCTGATCAACGCAGCCGTTTTGCTCAGCCGAGAAGCTCATCAGAACCATGTTGATTAATTGCAGGTTGTCTTCTGCCTTGGCAACTTGGGCCCGGAATTCCGGTGGCTGAACCTTTCGTCTCTCGTTTCGTGCCCCTAACATCGCTTTTCGGATAGCATTATACTGCACGGTCCTTTCGTGGCGTGGTGATGCGGCTGACATGTCGCCTTTCTGTTGATCCCGCGTTGCCATGTCGTGCATCGTATGGCGTCCACGCGTATGTAAGGCCTAGAGCGGAAGTAGCTATATGTAGTACAGAGCGATGGCGCCACTTTGGCTGTCGGAAGCTGGAACTGGCCTCCGCGGCAGTCTCGGTCACCTAATCCTATAGGCAACAGACAAGCATTGCGTATGTACTGTGCGTACTTCAGTGGTGCATATGGGGGTCGCAATCACGTCTCCTATTGTGTGGTCGGTGTTATTTTGGCCTTTGGAGCACGTATCTCTCTAGAGCTGAGAGCAACAAGCGTCTCCCTCTTGCATAGATGGTGATGGAGCTATTGTGTAGTATCCCGAGCGCAACTCGATGACCCCCCGGCGTCCTCTCCTGATATGCCATGGACACTCATCAGTCTCTGCTGCTGCCTCCATGAAGTCAATTTTTGCTGCCAGTTTTTCTGGCATGAGTCAAAAGCCAAATCAGGATTACGCAAGGACGGAAGCTTTGTCTTGTAGAGAAAAAGTATTTAAGCCAGAGGATATTCTCACTTACCTGTAGTCTCTGAATAGGCCGTGCCACCTTGCAATCAAAATGGAACCACGTAGGAGCGCGAGGATCAGCGCCCAAGCAGCCGCTACCACGGCGGCAGCCGCGAAAGCCCCAATGGCCGAAATCCGTAAGGCTAAGAAGACGTATGCGAGAAAGGAACAAAGAGTGGTCGCGGAGATGAATCAAAAGATGGACCAATTCTCTGCAGAGGCGCAGCTGTTTATCGCCCAGTTGTCGGAGAAAGCTAAACAAAGCGAAGCCCAGTTGATGGAACAAGCCAAACAAAATGAAGCCCTGTTGCTGGAGCAAGTCAGACAAAACGAAGCTGAAGCGCAAGCTTTCAGAGTTCTGATGAAAGCCGGGATACCAAATGGACGAGGTGACGATGAATCGGACCTGGAAGATGTGTCCATGGACGAGAGCGACGGCGAAGAAGATGAAGGCCTCTTCGTCTCCCGGGAGAAAACCTCACTTCTTGTCGCAACCGACGATAACGATGATGACGATGATGAAGCCACTTTGGTTACGTGGAATGACATCCTCGACTATGACACCAAGGACACCAAGTACTATGGATATCTCTCCAGAGGATTCAACCGGACCTACGACGTCATAGGTCGAGGGCCACGTAATGCTGAAAAGCTAGAACTCGTCCCGTCCCACAGAACTGTAGAGAAAGACGATCCTGATAATCTCACAGCGCAAAGGGAAATCAAGGCTGAGAAGAGACCGAAGAATGGCAAGACGCGCATGGATATACAAGGAATTGCTTGGGTTGCATCCCAGTGCCCCGAAGATCCGATCTGCCTGATGGATCCACGACACTGGCAGAAAAAGAGATCCGAAGGAAATAGAGCCAGTTTCCCTTTCACCATAATCAAGGTCAAATGGGTGACCACAGATGACGAGGGCAAGACAACTGTCCAAAGGACGTTCGAGACGTTGACTACAGTGCGCAAAAAGTACGGCTCACAGTCCAGGTCCGCCCCACGGGACTATATGATCGGCGATCGGCTGGTTCTTCCCAGGGGTGAACAGATGAAAGCTGGAGATTTGGCAATCTTTGCTGCGGCTATTATTTCGTGGGACCGTCACGAGAAGTGGAAAATCAACCCCACAACTAGAAAGGACCGTAGTCCTACTCCGGACGAAGTCCTCCAGACGACGGAATCGACGCGAACCAGGGGCGGTCGGAAACGAGCGGCCAGGCAGTGAGGAGGCGCCATACTTGATAAGGCTCGATTTCTCGCCCGACGTGTCTCGTTCTCAATTCACTGGTGATTTTATTTCCCTTTTCTTAGTTAGTTAGTCAGGTCCGAATTGATTGAAAGTGCGCCACTGTGTTTCCAAGCTCACATCAGTAAGTCAGAGCACCCACATCTGGGCCACCCCCACATCTGGGCCACTTCAAAATGATGCCATCACAACCACCACCATCCTTTTCAATTAATTATCAATAATCTCGCGATGCCACTATAATACATTCCTCGGCCACACTAGGGGTATCAGATGCGCTGGATTCATCTGTATCACTTTTAACATCGCCAGCCTCACGCTGGGCCTCCTGCACCTCTCTGATTGTCGCGAACTTCGTATTTGGATCCATCTTAACAGCCTTCCTCTTCCTGGGCTTACTATCGTCAACTTGGGCCTGGAGGAGCTCTATCCGGTGCCGAGCAGTAGCTAACTCATATGCCTGCTCCTGGAAGCCTTTTTTCACCTTTTTGAATAGCTGGCGTTGTGTGGCGATAGTTTGATCCAGCTTGCTAAATAACCGCAGTTGATCATCCAGCTCCCTCATCTTCCTAGGCGTTGACTACTTAACAGCAGATGCAGCAGACGGCCAATCCTGGGCATCCTGGGTATCCTGGGCATCCTGGATACCCTGGATACCCTTGTTGAGTGGTGTTGATGGTGCTGTTGTATCTGGCAGCAGATGGGAGCTTATTAGAGGCTTGCCAATGCTAACTGGCTATAACCTAGTATATTTCTAGCTACTTTTGATGTTGCTCTCTGTCATACCAGCCTTGCGGGCCTTTTGATAACAGGATATGAAGTTCCTCTTGCTAATAACAGTTGATTCGTTCTACTGGATGATATATCCTAACCCCTTGCGATAGGCAGCCTTGATAGGGCTAAAGACTGATTGATCTAGTGGCTGGAGGACATGGGAGGAGTGTGGCGGTAGGAATAATAGATGGACGTTGTTTATATAGCATATCTACATAAATTTAGTTGTTGTATGGCTCCTATGCCTATCTAGGATAAGGAGTCTGGCCTGATTAGGCTGGGTAGGGGTTGTCTGAGGGAGGAAGACCTTCTTTAGCCATTTAACAGTAGTATTATTAGTAGTCTAGCTATTCTCTGTTGCTGTAAACTCCCATCCCTTATATGGGCGAAGATCTAGAGGAAACCACTGCTGTTGGACTGCCTTGCCCTTATATATAACTAAGGGATGGATAGTAGTGCCCTCAGCGGATATACACTCAATGATGGATACCCAGGCTCGCGATCCTGGCTGTTTTTTCCTCACTGCCTTCGTCTGAGCCCTGCCCAGCACCAGCCCATTATCCCCTATACCCTTAAGGATACCAGTCTTATCTATATTATATCTGTTGGCTGGTTTGATGGCGGCGATCTGGGGGATGGCGAGGTATCTGAACCAGTGCTTAATAACCTCAGTAGTTGCTCTATTAACACGTCTAGAATCAATAGAACGACTTCTCTGGACCTTGATAGAGGGATTTCTTCGCAGGAAGCCATCTATCCATCGCTTGCCTAGGGGCTTATTATCACCCATCGCACGGAGGATACGCTGGGCGAACTCCCTCACTTGTTGATGGGTTGGAGGGAGCCTAAGATCTGCCTGTATTTGTATCCAGCTGGCCAGCTTAGACTCTTGGGTCTGAGAAAGGCGCTGGAGGTCGATAAATGCAGTATCTCTACTCTATATCCCATTTATGCGGTTCTGGATTGTAGATCGTGGTACGCCCCATCGTCTGGAGGCTTGGCGAGCTGATACGCCATCTAGGACATCGTTAATAGCCCGATTGACCTCATCTTCGGTATACTGGCTCATTGGGTAATAAAGAATATATGCTGAAAAAATGAAGTGATTTGGTTAAGGTTGAAAAATGTGGTGATAGTTTGAATATAGAGGGTATTAATATTATGAGGTGGCTGGGAGGCATTTTTGGGTGGCCCACATGTGGGGGTGGCCCAGATGTGGGTGCTCTGACTTATTCCCTAGTCGAGTAGAGTATGCACTAATACCGGCTGGAAGCGCGTAGCTCACAGGGAAAGCCAGCCCATGGGTATGTAGATCACGCAAGAGCGCGACGGCTGAGTACATTTATTTCCTTGTCACTTGACGATCAATCATCGGCCTTCTTACCAGGCAGTAGGCACTGATGCGCTGATCCATCGCTCTGTCGAATGAATGATTACATGCAATCTCTATGATGCGGTTTGCTGTAGGCTATCCGGACGACGGTCATGGGCAGGCGTGCATGCTGGTTCTCGAGCTCTGCATTGGTTTAGACCACCATAATGTGCAGCTGTTCGGCGAATAGTCAATCTTACCGGAAGAACAGCTGTGCATCGCGACAGCAACGGAGTCAGATTCATAAAGGGACCACGTCGGAATACCTCATCTCGATTTGGGAAGCCGAATCATTTCATTATTCACGCGAGGCAAAAGGCAAACCCGATAGAGGCCATGCGGTTGTTCTGTGTGTTTTATACCCATCTCGAGTCAAAAGCGATACTGTTAGAACTAAACTATGCCTACATTCACATTCCTGTATAGTGGGCTGCGCTTTCCAATGCGCCCCGCCTACTTCGTAGTAACAGGCTCTCCGTCATACATTCTATTTCTTCAAGATCCAAGCTCGCACCCGGTCGGGATAAACACCCTTCGGTAGCTGTACAGCCAGTCCATCGACATCGGACGTTGAGATAACTTGGCAAAACTCCAAGGTACTGGCAGGCTTCGATAAGTCGTGCGTGGACAAGAACATGGTCTCTGTGTGTGCAACCCCGTCAGTGACGAAAGATGCCGAAGAAACGCTTATCTCTCCTTCGATGGCGCCGGGGTGAAGAAGACCGTGCAAATGCAAATGAACGGTGGTACCATCTGCATCGATCTTCAGCACAGATCTCGTCTCGTCCATCTTGCCGCCATCCCTCAATGAGGCCTTGAGCGAAACCATCAAGTCATCGTCGGCTGCGAGTGTCTTTGGAAGTCGGTCCGACATTTTCTCCTTGCCGTGTGCCAGTGTAAGAAGCAAATGGAAGTCGCGCTTGGTCTCCCCATCAAGGATATCGGCTAGGTCCCTGCCGATAAGGAACAAAAAGAGGCCGTTGCTAGAGAGCTTCTGAAGATAGGTGTCGTCCTTAAAGAGGAGCTTTTTCATCTCCAGCCAATCTTGGCTGGTTTCGCTTGTAGTAGTAGTGGTGGCCATGGTTGTTGGTAGGATGATTTGGTGGTTGTTAGGGCTCTAGCAGTACCAACCCTCAACTGATGACCGGCTTATAACTACCTCTGCGTGATGGTTGATAAAGCCGGATGTAGCTTTACGAAGCGCCGCCTACTAAGTAGTTTTACAGCCAACTACAAGACAGCAAAAACCCAGCGCTAAAAGCCTTTTTTAGCTATTAACAAGTTTACCTTACTACACAGGCGTGTAAGGTTTTATTCCATTCTTAACTCTCTGGAGCCAACTCTGGCTTCCATGCCATCTAGGTAGGGTTAAAGAGCCTGTTTTGGATCCTCTAACCTCTATTATTAGCAGCTAGAAGTACCCTTATGTTTAGATGTCTATTTCCACCAAGCCTATATTAGGTTAAAAATATAGATATAGTAACTACAAAAGAAATATACGCTACGCAAGCATCTATAAGCTAATACTATATAGAAAGACATTGTAGAGCTATATGCTATATAGATAGAGTAATTATATAACATATACATAACTACTATATTAGCCCTATATATAAATCTAAAATCAACACGCTAGGGGGCGCTAGGAGTTAATCTAGGGCTGCTTCTGTCTTTATAGTACCCCCTTCTATTTAATAGGCAATTATAGCTTTATTATGGGATGTATTATAACCCCTAAGTGCAGCTCTACCTTACTCTAGGCTAGGATTACCGCCTTAAGTAGTCTAACTCTATGTTAATACTGCTCTAGGCCATTACTTTAGATCGCCTAGCGTTCTAGTCGCCCCTTTCAACACGCCCAGAAGTGTCTATATATATATATAGGACAGGCCGGCCTACGCCAGATGTTAGTGTAATCCTTACTCTATTTTTAGCGGCTACGCTAAAATCAGCTCTAGCTCTTAACTAATACCACCTATAGCCATAACAGCCAATTGTTCTCCCAACTGCGTTAACTACTTAGGACATCCCTAACCAACAGCTCCAAGGCCTTC
Source organism: Colletotrichum sublineola (assembly GCA_020631755.1). Taxonomy (NCBI): domain Eukaryota; kingdom Fungi; phylum Ascomycota; class Sordariomycetes; order Glomerellales; family Glomerellaceae; genus Colletotrichum; species Colletotrichum sublineola. The sequence continues at coordinate 5,844,202 of JAHSQG010000005.1, read as the reverse complement.
CTAGAATAAGCCCTACCCCTTAGCTATTATTAATTCTACCCTACTGCCCTGCCTATAGTGGCTTATTATTATTTTTGCCTTTAATAATATATTAACCTCAAACTAAGAGGCCTCAGCCTAGACTTCCACCCCAGATATAGCCATAATAGCACCCTCCTTACCTATATGCTATATGTGTTCCCTATAGAAGTGGCTATTAACAGGCTGTTAGTAGTAGTATAAGAGCATAGAGGTAAGGTCTAATTGCCTCCGCGGCGTAGGGAAAAAACAGCCCTAACAGCACCTCTAATAACCCTTAATCTCTACTAGCGTCCTTAACGTTAGGAAAACTAACCTCCCCTACTACTCTACGCTTACTAAGCATCTCTAGAACAAGCTCTTAAAAAGTCTCTAAGACATAAGAAGACAATCCTAAATTAAGGTACTATAATTCTATAAGCCATTCCTATGTTTAACCCCCTTGCTGATATCCACACGCAGCGTAGGACCTACCTCTCTAAGGAGTTAAACAGCATTAACTAGGGTCTATACAACCTTATAGAGGAGTATGTCTACTAAATATTACAGTAGTTAGCTATATATAGTAGTTTCTAATATAGTCTTTAGAGTCTGCTGTGTGTCAGAAAGAATAGAACAGTTCTATAGGATATTTAAGACAGCTAGAGTACTAGAGGAGCCGGAAGACTTAGAGATAGACAACCTAGGCTTAGGAGACATAACAGATTTTATTAACTATTAGCCATAGCACATAATTAAGTCTAGCTAGGGAGGGGGATAGGGTAGGGACTACTACCATACGACTAAGTTTAAGTATCTATCTATTCTTAATATATAGAAACTAAGATAGGTATTAACCTATTATAGTACTAATATCTTCTAATCTAGTCTACTAGCAATAGGGCCACTATGTTACTAGAACTACTTAATAGGGCGCCAATACTTAGTGACTAAAGGAGCAAGGATTTCACAGCATCGACATGGTCTACATAAGATTCAAATTAAATAACCTACCTATACTACTTATTATAGGCCTGCTAATTATAATTCCTTATGTTTCCCTATATGCTCTAAAGTACAGTATAGTATATATAAGTAGGACGTGATTAATAGTAAGTAGTAGCTCCTTAACAGCTTATTATACTTCTTTTTGTTTTATATTATACCTTTTATCAGCATAAAAATAGTTATGTTAAACAAACTACTACTCAAACTTATTATTATAATATTTAAAGCTAGTAACCACCTAACATAGATACGGCTCTTATTATACCTCTAGATCTTTTAGGATGCCTTAGCACCATAGATCTATTAGCGGAATGTTTAATCAGAGGGCTACTCTACTGCTCTATAGGTACTTCTCTACTGTTATAGAGACAATATAGTCCTATATATAGTTAAAGTATTAGCCACTACCGGAATGGATATCTAGGCCTCCTAGTTTAGATTCATCACAAACAATATCTACCCTAAGAAATACATATTAAGGATACCATAACAGCTGTGTTAGCGTGCTAGGCTATTACTATTTACTACTACTATCCTTAAGTAGAGAGACAAACTTATTATATCTCTTCTTAACACATAACATCTATATAGGGAAAGGTTACTTACTCATAAGATCACAGCATATTTAGACAGGCTGATAGAAGACCTATTACCCTATAGGAGCCGTCCTATAGCTCTTTACATAGCCTTAGCTATTAGCCTTAACGAGGTTATTAAGAAAATACTTAAGGAGACACTAGCAGAGGTTGCTTTACTAGACGCACATAGCCGCATACCGCTCTACTATATAATCCTTTATCTACTAGTAGCACCTTCTACTATTAAATTACTCCTTAGCCATAACGCTAACGCAAATAAGAAGACTAACTTAAACGGCCGTATGGTCCCTCTCTTAACATACTATTATAGGCTAGGTCTCTTTAGCTTTGCCTTAAGCCTCCTCTAATAGGGAGCAAAAGATAACCTATAGTAGCTCCTCTATCTGGCTCTTTTGGCTCTATCTATATTACTTTAGGGTAGGACAAGCTTATAGAAAGCAGCCTTAATTAAGAAGCTTGTCTAATATAGAGCCAACCTAAATGGTATAGTACGACTACTAAACATAGAGATAGAGGAAAGGCCCTTACTCTTTAATATGGTATTAATATCTACTTCTGTAATAAGACATCTCCTTACTATTAGAGGGGTAAATATTAATATAGAGGATTTGTTAGGGTAGATAGCTCTTAGCCAGTTATTATTAAAGAACTACTAGAACCTTAAGATAGTTATATTACTCCTAGAACATAGCGTAAGGCTATAGCTAGGTTTATTAAACAGGGTTATAGAAAATATAACATTCTGTTCCCTTTATAAGCTTATATTAATATTAACATAACATAAGGATGCCTTTAACCTATTTCAACTTATTTACTATTACTACGTCTTATGTGTGGAAAGGGATAGCAAGATAATGTCGTTCTTAGCATTATTTACCCTATAATCCACAGTACTAGCACAAATGTCTAACGTAGACATCTACGCTATTTAAAGGGGAAAGGTTAGGCCTTTAATATTATATTTTAAGACCATACTATTACCTCTAGGCTATCTCTCTTAGGGTAAGAGAGTAAGAGTAATCTATATACTATAGGGTGATTTATAAGATCTATACTAAGATTAGGGCTAGGCTTATAAAGAGTAGTAAGAGGCTTTCTTCTAGAGTACTAGTAGGATGCACCTAGCTTAAGGGTTTTACTATAGTAGGTTTTACTATAGTATGGTTTTATAATATTCTAAGTAGGTTAGGTAGTAAAGAGAAAAAAACAAAATAAGATTATTTTCTACTAACTCTAACTTATTACTATATATACTTCTATAGTAACTAATAGTAGGTAGCTTAGCATTATATATTAGGCTATCTTAGCTTTATTTCTATTCTCTTATTTTACTTACCCTAACCTAAAACTATAACTATAGAAAGATACTATAATTTAGTAACTTCTATAGCTTTATTAGGTTACATAAAACCTAGTTAAACCTCTATAGTAGCTGCTCTTAGCATTAGTATATCCTCTTAGTAGAAGTTATTTACTAGGCTACAGAAGGGAGACATACCTTAACTAAAACCTTCTATAGCTCTATTATCGCCACATTACGGCCCAGACATTTCTATTTCCTATGCCTAAAGATAAGCTCTAGCGTTGTCTCTATTAGCCTTAAACCCTCTACATCCGCCTTAAGCCATCATTCTAGCCGGAACTTATCTATATCCTACCCCTAGACTTCAGCCTAATAGAAGATACCCTACGCCCCATACCTAATCTAAGTTCCCTCTAGTAAGTAGACGCCCTTAAACGTGTTGCCGCCTTTAGGGACCTCTTTTAATATCTAACCTATAACAGCTAGGAAAATATGTAAGCCTTCCTTAATAACAGCTTATAGATATCTTATCTTCTGCGCTTCTGCCTCTATTATAACAGGCTATAACAGCCATACTTCTTTAATTTCCCTATAGAGAGTAGTAAGCACGCGCTAGTTAGTAATAATGTGAAGTAGTGTAGCTTGTATTGCTGTTGCCGTTATGTCTTATCCAGCTAGTCTATTAAGAGGAGTCAGTAGGGTCTTTAGGGAATAAGTAAGGTAGAGGGAAGCAGGCAAGTTGTATATATCTATATAAGAATCTCTAATAACGCCTCTTTCTAGGTTAGCCTATATTTTATAAACAAACTAAGCATATCTTGCTCTATTTTCCTACTAGGCCTATAGCGTTTAGCTGTAATTTCCTTTACTACCCTACTAAGTTATTAGTAATGTTTCCCTTAGAGAACGCGTAATAGAGACTATGCGTAATAGAGATCATGCGCAAGAGACCATGCGCAAGCCGACAGCCCAGATGGCTAACCCTCCATTAGGTTACAGCGTAGGCAGGACGCACCAAATCAGCTTCCCAAGGCCTATGGCATCCCTTTCTAAAGGCAGCAGCCGTCAGAGCAAAGGCCATAAGAGTATAGTCAGTAGCTAGGGCAGGATGGTTATGCTGATAATACTTAGTATGTTTTGTTCTATTGTGTGGATGTAGTTATAGACATCTAAGTTAGACGTTAGGTCGCCAAACAGCTGGCTAAATATAAGATTAGAGATAACATTAAGGGTAAAATACTATACCTTTAGCCTAAAATTAAACTATCTGTTCTTAGACGTATATATATTAATTAGACCTATAAAGTAAAGAACATTACTGTCTATCTTAGCCTTAAGGTTAATAACTTTTTTACTAGAGTACTATATACCATAGGTGTTAGTGTTCTATTAGATAAGCTAGTTTGAAAGATGTTACCTACTCCTCCTACTATCTAGGATTAAAGCTTGGTATGCGTCGCGTTGTCTCAGCTAGATAGCACATTATCGTGCTAGGGATCTAGCCGCATAGCGTTATACTAGTCTAAACGTGTGTATTTTATGCACACGCCAAGCATATGCCTTATAAGGTCTAGATTACTTGTTATAATATCCCTTAGACCAACCTAAGTAAGAGGTCCTATAACATTCTTTAGTAGCTTTCATAAGAAGTACAAGCTATTATATATACTATATTGCCGGTTCGCCTTATAAAGTCTTAGGTACATCTTACTACTATATACTACTTATAGAAGCTACTATAGGGAGAAGCCTATGCCAGGAGGGCCGCGTATGTATTACAGCCATACATACTAACAAATGACAAGTGTCGCGGCATACAAGACCAGGCCCCCTATCAAGAGAGCTACATAGACAGTACTATACTATATTCTACTATTAACTTAGTCTTTATCTTAGTTAAGGCTTAGTAGATAAGTATTATACTAGTATTTATATTATATAGTTTATATGGGTAGGACTATATATATATTCTCTAATAAGGTAGTATATGTGACAAACTATAGAGTGGACGCTAGGTTTGGCTTTATTAACTATGACATGTCGGCCGCTTTTAGATGTGTGTAGCCAACTGGTCTCCCTGTTTGTTTGCCATTGTCTGATCTCTTTCTGGCCCTTCAAACTTGCCAGGCCAAGTCAGCCCAGGAGAGCATGCAGAGCCAGAGCTACAGAGGCTTGCAAAACTGGTGTCTGTTTTCATAAATATAAGCTTTCCGTTAAGCATAGACCATTCGATGCTGAAAACGCTTAAGGTACATGACCAGGGAGCTAGGGTACCTTGACAAAGGCTACACGCTACATATCGGAGCCCGAAATGGATTACAGAACAAATGGCTGACAGGCGGTCATCATGACCGTTAATCAATGTGACGTAAGCAAGAAATGGCTGATTATGCACGAGCGTAGCATCAGCAACAAGCGGCAGTCTTCCGTTTAGGCGCAGCGTTATAGAGATATCGTTCTAACCGAGCCATCGTTCTATCCAAGCAGTAAGCAGTTTCAGGCGCGCTCAATATACTTCTGCTGCATACCTCGTCTAGATAAGTAATCTGCCGAAAGTGTCTTTTCGATGTCATCTTTGCCTGTCGAGCTCGTAGCCACTTGGAGGCGTCGGAACAGGCCTATACTATATTAATACAGGGTAGAGCGTGAAGACCTACCTTTTAACTCTCAGGCAAGCCCAATAAAGCCTCGATCTGCCCATTTTTAAAGCCTCCCCCCCTTACGTTCTGGGGAAAAAGACAGTAACCAAGTTTCGTTGAAGATCGCAAGGAGATCGCGTCCTCGGGTGTCTTCAGCCGCGTCCCGAGGCCAAATGACATACCATGTTTGGCAGTTCGCCTTCAAGATTGAAGGCTTGCAAAGTGACGCCATTTTTATTCCTCCTTTTGAATATTGCGATGCGCAGACCGAACTAAGTAAGCATTGGATGGCATCCATTCTCGCTCGAAAGTCGCTCGATGGTCGATTGGCTTGCAAAGGGTATCTGGAATCGTGGTCATCTGGTCAAGTGACGCTGGCAGGGAGTCTGTTATGTCGGCGTATCCTGGCACCAGAGAAACGCCTCGATGGATTTTCTATAATACTCAGCGTGAAGTTCTTTAAGACGAGCGTTTGTTGGCGTTCCTTACCTTCGCATTAGGGTTCTCCGGCAGAAACGGAGCGAGTGGCTCAATAAGCCATGGTAAGAGTTCGACTCGGCCACTCAGCTCGTGAGTCTAGTCTACTCGACGAAGGAACAACCAGCCGTCGGCGACTCCATGGTGTGCGGTTGCATACGTGTCCCTTGAAACGTGCACGTTGGAGAAGAGGATCCTAAGCGTGAGTAAAGCCGATCTTTAACCGAAATGACAGAACTCCACGTGTCCCTTCCACTCCAACTCCACTGAAAGTACCTCATTCATCATCAACAATGGCGCCGACTCTCGCGCAATCGCAGCACAACTTGATTCGTGACATGCTAGCAAGCGAAAACTTTACTAATGCCGAGATAGCCAGGACCGCGAAGTGTAGCACTCGTGCCGTTCGACGCATCTGCCAAAAGCTAGAATGCTTCGGGTCGACGAGAGCCCCCCCGAACGGCGCTGGCCGACCTAGAACCGTAACCCCGCCCATGCTCAGTGCATTATGTGAACGATTGATTGAGAAACCGGACCTGTATCTGGAAGAAATAGCGATTTTCCTGTTCGACGAGTTTGATACCTGGGTGACGACTTCTACAATTAGTAGGGCTTTGAAGAGGGCTAGATGGACGAAGAAAACCGCGCGACGCATCGCTCGAGAACGGAATGCGGAGTTGCGTTACTACTATCTCCATAAGCTGTCGGCTTTCCGGTCCTACCATCTAGTCTATATTGATGAGTCTGGCTGTGACAGGCGATGCGGATTTCGACGTACGGGCTGGTCTCCTCTGGGGTTGACACCCACACAGACAGCCAAGTTCCATCGTGGCCAGCGGTACCAGGTGCTTCCAGCGTATACACAAAATGGCGTTTTATTTTCGCAAATTTTCCAGGGCCATACTGACGGCGAGGCTTTTGAGAAATTCATCGAGGCGTTGCTTCCACGTTGCGGCCGGTTTCCCGAGCCAAACTCGGTACTTATAATGGACAACGCCTCGATCCATCACTCAGTGAGGATTCAGCAGATGTGTGACGATGCTGGCGTTTTGTTGCTATATTTGCCGCCGTATTCACCCGACTTGAACCCTATTGAGGAATACTTCGCAGAGCTTAAGAGTTATATCAAGCGACACTGGGCAGAGTACGACGACTGTCCCGATTTTGGGTGGTTTCTCGAATGGTGTGTGCAATCAGTCGGTTCTAGGACTTCAAGCGCAGAGGGTCACTTTCGGCATGCGGGTGTGGAGATAGACGAGCATCAATAGGGAGGAGGGCCATGCTGTGTAGCAGATCATTCTAGTTGTACGAAACCACGTAGCCTATTGCCGTTATTGTTCCCGACACTGGGCCCACTCGCGGATGTCCCTGATAAATCTCGCTGCGGCGCCCTTCTTAACACCGTTATCCATGAAGAATTGAGCATCTTGGTCCTCGTCCACTTGTTCAAGGTCAAGACAATGGTCGACCATAACCTCATACGCCTTCCGATATCCTGCTCTGAACGCGTCATCCAGCACTTGTGAGCACTGCCACTCATAATAACTCCTCAATGCGGAGTCTCTTGGCCCTGAGATCTTCAGTCGGGTTGGAGTGTGGGGAGATGTGGATGCAGGCGTTGGCCTGGGCCCATGTCCAGGCAACGGTACATCGGATCCGGGTAAGACATTAGTAATGTTGATGGGTGGATAATTCGCATGTGTCTTAGACCGCCCCTGACGGTCCAAACGCTGCTGATCCTCCGCATACAGCAGTTCACGGATGCTACTAGGGACATCGCTGTGGCTCTCAAGCCTTCCACCATCCTCGACGTAGGCAACCATTTTTGTCAGATGACGAGTCACTAGCTTGTAGTGCTTCTTACCGTTGTCATCAACCCAGCAGTGCGGTCCGAGATTACAGGGCGGACCAGGACATCTCATAAGGCTGTACACTTGTTCCCAAACCGGCGCCTGCCCTGACCTAATGCGCTCCCCTTCGAGCTCTGCATCGCGTTCAGCCAACATCCGTTGCGTTGCTGAGCGCTTTGTTCCTCGTCGACCAGTAGTGCCGGCCACCGGTCCGGCCTCGACGTAATTGAAGGAGATGCTGATCTTAAGCCTTTTACCAGCTCGGAACAAGTGACTCCAGGTGCACAGCTGCATCTCGATGACTTCCCATTGTATATCCAGATCGTCGAATCGCTTAACTAAGTCTTCTTCGGCGCGGTCCCGCACAGACACTGTCACAGTGGTATCATCGGGCTTGAAGGTTTTGTTGGCCGCCAACTTTTTGGTCACGAGGCTATTGAGCTTGCTCCGCAGAGTCAGTTGCCAGAAATCACTCGGGGCAAGGACAAGATTCGGCTCGCTGTCTTTGGAAACTGTTCTGTTGTTCGCTGTCAACTTCCATTCAAGAGAGTAATGGATACAGGTTGGCAGCTGCTCATCGTAATTGCGGAGTTCATCCCATTCGATCAGCCGAAGCAGAGGGAGTCTGCCGTCAGAAGTAGGCTGCTGCGTTGCTGCCCTGGACGATGCGGATGGGCTGCCTCCATTGATCGACTCGACATCGGACCAGGTATCCCGGTCAAAGCTGGACGGGGAACCTGTGAGAGCCATCGTCGCGTGTGGTGTGGACGAACGGGTGGCAAAGTCTTGCAATAGCCATTGGATGGTGGAAGCCGATCATATGGAAATGGACACGCAAGGCAGCAGCGGACGACACGTGGCCTTAGTTCATTCAGCATTCGCCCAAAGTAGCCATATTGACGAGCACGTGATCTCGACTTATCTCGACTTATCTCGCTGTCATTCGCCAGCCTCAATTCGAATGCCTAATCAATGCGCGCCATTGGCCTGGGGAGATGCTGTTGGAGCAAGCTGAACTCTTAAATCACGTGTCTCACACAGCTTCAGCCTTATGTAATTGTTCATAGAGGAATTTAGGCATCGAATCTCATCCAAAACATCACATACCCAAAATCGAACCTGGAGCCTTAAACACGAACTTCTTGCTGTTAATTCTCTCCCGATCATTGATTTAGTAGTCATGTCTTTCTCCCGCCTTTTCCAAAAGGTCAAACCTACTACTAGGCGCGATAGGTCATCCACTCCGCAAGCGGAAGCGCCATCCGCCCCGCCTGTTCGCCCACTTGGCCTGGCCATCCTGGTGGAGGGAACAGACCCCGTCGTCGAGTAAGGATAAGGCCTTTCTCCACCGTTTCAAACTTTGATTAAAAACCTTATCTAGCATCGTCGCTATCCATGGCCTGAACGGCCACCGAGAACACACTTGGACTGCTACTGGCGACAAGCACTGGCTGCGAGACTTCCTTCCGGCCGACCTACCCAACGTCCGTATCCTCTGCTGGGGTTATGATGCCAATACACATTCAACCTCTGGTGTGAGCTGCCAATATCTCTACGACCATGCCCGGGAACTTGTGGCAGATTTGAGTAGAAAGCGGGAATTGACAAAGGTCTGCAGCCACTGTGCTGTCTTGTCTGACAACTAGTACTGACTGCAATCAGTCAAGGGAACGGCCGATCATTTTTGTGGCCCACAGTCTTGGTGGCATCATCGTCAAGAGCGTAAGTGTACGGTTTGCACATCCTTGTCCACTCTAACTTGACCTAGGCTCTCATCCACTCCGATGCCGCACGGGAAGGCGCGCTAGTCGAGCATCGATCAATCAAGACTTCCACACATGGCATCTTGTTTATGGGAACCCCTCATCAAGGAGGCAATGGAGTTCAGCTTGGACGCGTATTGGTGAATGTTGCATCCATATTCATCTCTGCAGACGACCACCTTCTCAAGCACCTTGAACGAGACTCGGAATGGCTACAACAACAACTGGGGCAATACGGGCCCATTAGTACTGACTTTGTGACGAAGTTTGCTTACGAAGCGTTTGAAACACGTACTCCCTTTGGACAAATCATGGTTCGTCTTTGACTATCCATTTCACGCTTATTTGCTGATAGGCAATAGGTTGTACCAAGAGCATCGGCTGTTGTTCCCGGTCAAGCAAACGGCGAACCTATCGCCATTCATGCTGACCATATCAACATGGTCAAGTTCGCTTCAAGGATGGATCCAAGCTACGTCAAAGTGTCAGAGGTACTGCAAATTATGGCGGCAAACGCCACGGAGAACATCCAATCGATGTGGGAAATGGAAAAGAGGGTTACTAAGGGTACGAGCTCTTCAGGCATTTGTAACTAGGTATGTTGGCTGATAGATGATTGCTATGTAGCTCGATGCGGAACAGAAGCAACTAATAAAAGGTGTACGTGCCTTCTAGAAGTCTTATCCGCTTCTAATGAGCATACGGCTGGGCAGGTATACTAATATCTGACACAGTGGCAGTTGGACCATTTTACTTCATCCCGTTTGCAGACAACAAACAATTTGTTGGACGGACTGAAACGCTCAAGACCCTTCATTCAATGTTGTTTCGCGACAATTGTCAGAGAGTCGCCCTTTGTGGATTAGGCGGCGTTGGAAAGACGCAAGTCGCTCTGAAACTCGCCTACTTGATTCGAGACGAAAAGCCTGAGTACTCGATACTTTGGCTGTCAGCATCAAGCAAGGAGAGCTTCAATAAGGCTTACCTAGCTATCGCCAGAGACCTTGGCATCCATGTCACCGACAACGAAGATCCCAAGATAGCACTGAAACAACATCTCAGCTCGTCTGAATGTGGCAAGTGGCTCATCATCATCGATAATGCAGACGACGAAGACTTTCTGTATGAGTCTCGAGACAGTTTTAACGGAGTTCATGACTATCTGCCCCAGAGTGACAACGGTGTGGTTTTGTTTACTACTCGCTATTCACGAGTGGCAACGTCAGTCGCTGGAGGAAACGTCGTCGACTTGGCAGAAATGAGTTACAATGAAGCAAGCAGCTTCATGAAACAATCGTTGGCGAAGGGTCTTTATGATGATAGTATTGTGCTCATGGAACTTCTGGATGACCTCACACACCTTCCCATCGCCATTGCGCAAGCTGCGGCATACATGAACGAGAACAGAACGTCGATGGAAGCATATCTTGGCCTGCTTCGAAACACAAAGCAGGATATGATCGAGCTGCTCAGCAGCAATTTCCATGAGAGAACACGGCGCAAGGACAAGAAATCACAGCACCCTGTGGCAACTACGTGGTTTGTTTCATTTAACAAGATTCACAAAGTCAATCAGCAAGCTACTGATCTGCTCATGTTCCTCTCGTGTATTGAGCCGAAGGGCATTCCGCGATCGATCCTGCCAGATTTGCCCTCAGAGCAACAAATGACAGCGGCCATTGGTACACTTTGTGCTTACGCTTTCCTCACTCAACGAGGGAATACAAAGGTGTACGACATGCACCGCTTGGTACACACAGCGACAGGGATATGGATTGAGAGACAAAAGGAAGAACACCAAGAAGAAGACCTTGCGATCAAAACTCGGGAACATGCGGTGTGGCACGTCACCAAAGTGTTCCCTTCAAATGTGTTTGAGAACCGCTCCTTATGTAAAGAGTACATGCCGCACGCATTAAGACTGTTGGAAAACGAGATGTTAGAAGTAGCGAAAAAAATCCACCTGGGCTACTTGGCTGGGCAATGTTTGGTGGTAGACGGTCGAACTAAGGATGCTATTAAGCTACTCGAGCCCGTTGTTGAGGTTCGCAAGACGACGCTTGACAAAGGATATCCTGACCGAGTTATGTCACAACATACCCTCGCATAGGCATATCAAGCAGACAGGCAAGTAAAAGATGCAATCAAGCTACTTAAGTAGGTTATTAAGGTTTGTAAAGCGACACTTAACGAAGGATATCCTAACCAACTTGCGTTACAAAACTCACTCACATAGGCATATCAAGCAGACAGGCAAGTAAAAGATACAATTAAGCGACTTAAGCACATTATTAAGGTTCACAAGACGACACTTAATAAAGGACATCTTGACTAACTTGTGTCATAATACAAACTCGTAAGGGCATATCAAGTAGATAGGTAAGTAAAAGATGTAATTAAGCTACTTAAGTATGTTGTTAAGGTTAAAAAGACAAAGCTTAATAAAGGATATCCTTCCTGACTTAGGTTATAAAACGCACTCATAAGGGTATATTAAGCAGACAGGTAAGTAAAAGATGCAATTAAGCTACTTAAGCCTGTTTTTAAGGTTTACAAGACAACGCTTAATAAAGGACATCCTGACTGACTTATGTCACAAAACTCACTCATAAGGGCATATCAAGCAGACAGGTAAGTAAAAGATGCAATTAAGCTGCTTGAGTATGTTGTTAAGGTTTACAAGACGACACTTAACAAAGGACATCCTAACTAACTTATGTTATAATACAAACTTATAAGGGCATATCAAGCAGATAGGCAAGTAAAAGATACAATCAAGCTACTTAAGCATATTATTAAGGTTTATAAGACAACACTTAATAAAGGATATCCTTCCTAACTTACGTTATAAATATTACTTATAATTATATATTAAGTAGACAGGTAAGTAAAAGATGCAATCAAGCTGTTTAAGCATGTTATTAGGGTTTATAAGACGACGCTTAATAAAGGACATCCTAACTAACTTATGTTATAATAATCACTTGTAATTACATATTAAGCAGACAAGTAAGTAAAAGACGCAATTAAGCTACTTAAGCATGTTATTAAGGTTTACAAGACGACACTTAATAAAGGATATCCTTCCTAACTTAAGTCACAAAACGCACTTGTAATCACATATTAAGTAGATAGGCAAGTAAAAGATACAATTAAGCTGCTTAAGCATGTTATTAAGGTTTATAAGACGACGCTTAACAAAGGACATCCTAACTAACTTACGTTATAATACTTACTCACAAGCACATATCAAGTAGATAGGCAAGTAAAAGATGTAATTAAGCTGCTTAAGTACATTACTAAGGTTTATAAGACAATACTTGACGAAGGACATCCTGACTGACTTACATCACAACACTTACTTGTAAGCGCATATTAAGCAGACAGGCGAGTAAAAGAGGCTACAAGTTAGACGTTATGTAACGTGTCCGTACAAATAAAACAGATCTGATGTAGCAATTTGAAGAACTAAACATAGAATGGGGAATATTCGGAATGCAGTTGCGCACACAGAACCACTTGTTTCTTGCTGGCAAAGGGCTAAAAGTTAGGTTTTTGTTAAATTCGGTCGATCTGTCTAAGCGACTAGCACTGTTAGGTAATAAGGGACAAAGCGCCTAGCAAACACAACAAATGTTAGCTAAACGCAATGTGACCTTTACACGTCAATATGCAAATATACAGTACAGGTCCATCCATACTTTTTGGACTGGCCGTTAGCTTGAGGAGCAGCGGCGCCATTAAGAAGGACACACCGGTGCTTAGGGCAAGGCATGCGGTAGAAGTAATGATGCCTTGAGCTGCTTATTACGTAGGTAGAACGGCAGCTCGGGTAAAACAATATCTCTATAACGCTGTGCCTCGAGATGATATCATGTCGGCTAATAAGGCAACTAGTTTGTTTGTTGCTAATGATCTCTACTATACACGTGCACAATCAGCTGTTTATAGCAGCTGTTAGCCATCTGATCTGTAATCTATTTAGGGCTCTGATACGTAGTATGGCCTTTATTAAGGTACCCTAGCCCCCTAGTTATATACCTTAAGCATTTTTAGGCTTTAATGGTCTATACTTAACAGAAAGTTTATACTTGTGAAAACAGACACCGGTTTTATAAGCCTCTATACCACCTTAACGACTGTATCGCGTGCTGGTACAGCATGAAATACAAGCATGGAAAGAAACATGCCAAAGGACTCCTGTCATTACCTCTATGTCAACTTAGTTGCGTCCTTATAGCCTTAAGAACTAAAAAGACCACCTATTCTCCACACGTAGCGTTACTTCTAGATCTTTACGTCATAGGTTTAAATACGTAAACACAACCTGCTGGCGGCTACTTTTCTAGCAGCCTGACATAGAATCTTCCCCTAGATACGCCATACTATAGCAATAGGTTATAGTCCCTTAAGGCCTTCAGACAGTTTACAGCCAGACCTAGGCTATGGCCTATCTATATACTATCTAGTTACTATCACCTATCCGCCCTACTACTCCTCTAACAAACATAATAAAGCATGTTATGTGCTATAACTATAGGAGGCTTAAGGCAGAAAGTCTTACAGCTTCACATACGTCGTCTATATTATTAACAACAACCTACTTAACAAGTCGCAAGCGCTCACTCAGGCAACAGTACTAGGCCACATATAGTAGCTAGCGTCTATTTATAGGCTTAGAGTTCTAGTTAAATATCTAGATTTCTTATCTAAACATAACAATAATCCTAAGGCTGTAGGGGAAAAGTAACTATATCTAGACATACTAGTAGCCGCATCTAAAGTAGATATCATCTAGAGATAGGACAAAAGACCAACACCAGCTGTCTATTAAGACCCTAAAGGGGGCATAATAGCTAAGTAGCGTATAACCGCCGTTATTAATAAGATCCAGTAGAATAGGGATATAGGCAACATAGACATTAAGAACTAGATTAAGCCTAAGGTTGTTACTATGCTTTCTTAGTTTATAAAAAGCTAGTAGTTAGGAGAGATTATTATATTATATAACTAGATTATAAATAAGGCCCTAACCGTAATGGCTATAGGAATATTAAAGCTATAGGCTTAGTTTATTTTATAAGCCTAAGTTGCCTAGGTAAGCCTAACTAGTAATAACAGAGCGACGCTAACTATTGCTATTAGCTTTATACCTAACTAAATCCCTAACGTAACGCTTATTAACATCAAAAAGCAGCTAAAGTTAGTCTTTATCCTACTAGTAGAACACATAAAGGCGTTAGAAAAGTCCCTCTATTAAGACCTGTATACTATGCAGCTAGTCTCCCTCAGGACCACCTATAGTAAGGGCGGCCAGTAGTAAAGAGAACTAGATAATTTCAGGTAGGCCAGTATAGATATCATCAACCACCTACACCTAGACTTAGACTAAATGCTACTACGCAGCCTAGGACTACTACTTAGTTATAAACTAATACTAGGATCTATAGACCCTATTATTAACTAAGGTAGAGCAAAGGGAGGGCTGTAGGCAGACCTCTATAGCTATAGGGGTTAAGTAATCTATAAGTACATAGATGCTTACGTTTGCTAGAAGCCAGATATAGCACCAGGCCCTAAGTATATCTAGTTAAGCCAGGATACCTAGGATATAGTATAGGCTACTTATTAAGGAATGATATAAGGAGTGATAATCTTTAGTAGGGGAGGAGTACTTAAATAAAGCTATGTCCTTGTAATATAGTAGCTACTTAGAAGGGGCGTAATTAATTATAAGTTATAAGGTACTATAATATAGTACTTACTAGGTACTAGGCCTTAACTTCTATTATCTTATATAAATTAATATATACTTTAGTACTCTTAGATAATAAATATATTATGTTATCTATTAACACCTTAATAATATAGCCGTAAGTTACTACTTATAATGCCGGCTAGAGTTTCTATTCTTTGTCTGCTAGGTGTATGCTACGTATTTGAACGTTAAAATACGCAAAATGTCTAACACAGACAAGATAAGACCCTAACTACCTAACACTAATCCTCACGCCAGGCATCTAGTAGTACGTAACCTTACTAGCTAAAATACCTATAATAAGAACTAAAACTACCTACTACTTTACTTACTTTAGGAAATACAGGTCTTAGTCTAGTTCTTAATAGTAGGGGTACTAGCTTAGTCTAAAAACAGCTCTCTAGACTATATTATTTCCTATCTCTATAATAACAAGGGGTAGTAGCGTCTTAGAGCTATATCCTTAAACGCATAGAGGGCTAGTATAACAGCATGTCTTAAAGACGTCAAGATAGTAACATAGCTTTAGATTAAGAGAGTAGTAGTACATTACCTTACCTATATACTAGCTCTCTTAACCCTATATAAATCCAATATAACAGACAAGAACATTAGCTACCACATAAACTATAGAGACTAGAGTAAAGTTAGACCTATATTAGCTAAAGTACTAACAGCTATTATTAAGAATATCTTTTAATCTTTCCTAGCCTAGTGTGACTATATATGCTGTTGTTTACTATAGTACTCCCTTTATAATAACTATTTAGGATGTCACTAAGCTAATAATCCTTAATAGGACTAATGTTGTTATGTATGTAACAACCTCAGCCGTATATGGATCTAACCTACACGTCTATTATGGCTATATAGGCAGTGCTGTACTATAGACTATAGGCTATAAGGCTATTAGCTATGTTTTAGAGGTTAGTAATGCTATGTCTTCCTTTACTATTAGAGACTATATTATTATCCTAGATACTATGTCTCTAGATTAGCTAGAGATAGAGCTGACGTTAAAGGAATATTTTAGCTTTAGTAATAGTAAAATAGGCCTTAGCAGGCTCTAAGGTACAAGTAGCCCTACTAGACAACACGTCTCGGCACGCCAGAGTGCAACCTACTAATAATAGGATGGTATACAGCTAAGTACGCAAGGGTCCCTTTCACTAACGCTAATTTAATCCCTATCCCTCTAACCCACGCAACCACTAACTTAACAATCAAGCATAACTACCTTACTATATTAGATATCTTTACTACCAGGTAGGCTAGAATTAACTATAGTGGCTTCTAGGCCGGTAATTCTGTTGCTGTCTTTAGGGTAGGTCCTATTAGGCTGCTGTCTGCCTACTTAGCTATCCTATATAGGGCTTCTAGGGTCTATATTATCAACTACGTTAAGGAACGCCTTAAGCTGGCCGCTTCTATTAGGGCCACCCTAATCAACTTTATAGAGAACAATCTAGTCGCCTAGATCTTAGCGTGTAAGCCGTGTAGGGTAATGCACGCCATTGACTATGTTAGTATGGAGGCCCTAAACACTAGCCTTAAGAGGGATAAGAGCGTTATCGTATAGTAGATAATTAACATAGCGTATTTTAGAGGAGGCATTAGTTAGCTAGGTATTTACCAGTCTTAGGACAGCTCACCTAGTGTAGCATACAGCAGCAGCATGTCGTCTATAATCCCTTTTCCTATTACAACCTTTTTTACTAAGGGCTTAAGCTTCTAAATAGGAGCTGTTAATCCTAAGAACTATACTCCTCTACTAATTAACCTTATTAATAGTAGTAAAGCCTATCCTAGTTTTATAATTAGTACTATTGTTAGCATTAAAGCTGTACTAGAGTACTATAGCTGCTTTAATAATAAAAAGGAGATAAAGGTAGCTATCTCCTTTATAAAGTAAGGTAGGGCAGGCATATTAAGCTTAGATTATATACGTCCGCAGCATCTCGCGCTTTAAGGAAGGTTATATAAAGTCCTTCTTAAGTATAGAGACTCTATAAAGATAAGCTTTATATTATAATCTAAATCTAAGCTAGTCTATACTATAGTCTATATAAAGTTCTTATATTTACTCCTATTAGTAGAAAAACTATTAATAGAAGGTTTATCTTAGCTAAATAATATTAGACTAAAAGCTAGCTAGTAGTATATTAGACTAAAGAGCCTCTATGTGTTTAGAGTTTTAAATCTTATCTATAATTTTTAACTAGTATATATTGTTTACTTTAATATGTTATAGCTAGTTAAGTTAGTATTAATATATAAGACATAGAACAGAAGATATAAATAGCTACTAACCTGTTACTATTATAGTAATAATTACTATTATAGACTACTTACTGCTATAGATAGTATAGAGATTAAGGAGAGTAGAAAAGAACCCTATTAAGGAATTTACTAGTATAGGGCTGACTATAAGCGGCGTCTATATATATAAGCTATAGAACTTATATAATAATTTACTAGTTTACCTAGATATAGTTTATATGCTACTTAAACTATAACTAAGCAAGGCTGATTAACATACTGCCTAAGAGTATAGAGGCGAGAGAGATTAAGAAATTATTTAGGCCCCTTAATATAATATAGCTAACTACACCTATACTTTTAAGCACCCTTAATTACTATAAGGATGTAAATATTAAAGGGAAGATAATATAGCTGGTAAGTAATAACTATAAAAAGACCTTAGCAAGTAGTAACTACCACTAGTTAATGTCTTTGTTGTTTTCTAAGACTATCTTGTTATACCTAGTAAGCTGTGTTAGTTGCTTCCTAAGCTTACTACTAGTTAGCATTATAGTATTTATTTTATATTATCTAATTATGACGACAGAGTAGCTGCTTTAGGTAAGGATAAATAGGTAGGTTTTAGATAGAATTTATATAATACTATCTCTATAGAGCTGTTTCTAGAGGAAGCCACCTCTATCTTAGTATGCTTTATGGCTAAGTACTAACTATAGATGGGGCATTCTTACTATCTATTAACTAATCTTATTAAGACTCCTTTTTTACTAGCTTTACTATTAAGACTAATATCGCTATGTAAACCATAAGGACTATTTACTATTTGTTATGTATGCTACCTATATGTAGGTATTTAGGGACCTAATCACATGTCATGCTATCTATAGTACCTCTACTAGCTAGGGCAAGCTTTCTAGCCTTCTGTGTCTATATGCTTTCCTATCTCTAAATGTATCTCTAGGAATACTAATATATTTACCCTATAGCTAGTATTTAATTAATCTCTATAGGCTGTCTGTTATAATATAGTTATAAGAACTATAATATAGTTCCTAAATAGTATGCCTAGAGACTAGGCCTATATTAAGTTAGGGGCTACTTTAGTGTCTTATAACTATAAAACTTAATTATATTAAATAATATATACTAAAAGTATAGAAAGGGTAGGAGACTAATAGAATTTAATAATAGGGTGCTCTTAATTATGCTTCCTTTTAGATAAAGCCTCTATAATGTTTATTCCTACCCTATACTATGACTTAAAGATGTTAGTCTCTTATATCTCTAAGCCTTTAGGGACTAATACCCTAGTTTTTTTAATGAAATTAAATTTAATTAAACTTATGTATTTACTAATCTATGGTCTGGTATTACTTAAGGTCCTGCTTTAGACTGATATGCGTACCTTATTAATAACTATTTACTGCTTCTTTACTAGCCTTACCTTAGAGTCTAATATCGCTATGTAAACTATAAAGACTATTGCAAATTATAGAGTAGTACCTATTATACTATATAGTGACCAAAAGGACTAAAGGCCTAATAAAAGCTAAATACTAGGTATTAACTTCTATATATATCTTAAAACTCTATCCTAATGGGGTTAAGGCTGTAGAAAAGCGTCTCTATACCTAAGGCTGGTCATAAAGGTGTCTAGCTTATAGATTATTATCACAGTAGCAGCTATATACTAGTACTTAGTAAGAACGCTAAGAAGAATAATAATAATATAAGTAGGGTGAAATTAAATGAAATTCTGCCTAATTTAAAGTTAGAGGTCTTTAGAGGATATAGGAAGAGTAAGGTAGTTAGGGTTTATAAAATTAAATAATAGACTAGTAGCTAACTTCTTAAGAACGCAAGTAATATAAGGCTAATATTATTTCCTTAGTATAGAAAGAATAACTTAAAGATCTTTAAGAGATAATATGTTATATTAGGCGTAAAATAAGATAACTAGGGCTATCTAAGGTGTACTATAGTAGAATATTATAAGGTTGTATTATAATTATAAGTATCCTAGCTACTACACCGATTTTTACTACTACTACCTCTATTAAAGTATAAAATATCCTCTTCCCTATATATATACTAATATATATAAAAATAGTATGGCGACTAGAATTTAGTAGCTAATGTAATTACGTATAGTCTCGTATTTCTATATAAATAGCAAACGTTACTATTAGGAATAAAGGTAGGGTAGCATATAAGACTACAGTAAGGTAGACATAGACAAGCTTACTATAGGTATAGATTTAGACTAAGCTAGGCTGTAATATATATAATAAAAAGTAGTGAAAAGGGTACTTATGTATTATATCTCTAGTAGCTATAAAAACTAAAGTTTTATTATAAATAGGTTAATCTAGATCTTATCTATTAGTCTTAAACTGGCTTGTCCTATTGTATATTACTATATGCTAGGCTATTAATAGAGCTACTTTTATTTCTACCTTCCTAGTGTTAATATGTTAGGGCTAGACACTTTATTAATCAAGAGTAGAATGTAGCTCTTATGTAGAATTTCATTCCTATTTCTACCTTATTAGAATTAAGATAGTATAACTAATACTAGAGATTTAATATATTACTTAGTCTCTCAACTAAGGCTCAAACTGTTACATATACATAGTATTTTGTTAAACTGATTAATACTACTAAACTACTTCCTACCTATTAATATTATAACGTAAATCTAACCCCTACTTATTATAATTAAAGCTGGCAGCATTAGACTCTATGTTACGTGTTAACTAGGCTTATCATACTATATCCTTATTAGAGATTATTTACCTACTACCCTGTCTATAGCTAAGGACTTACTTAGTTCTGCTAGTTATCTAATAATAGTAAAAGATATTAATGTTTCTTCTAAGACGTTAGTTACCTCCTTTACTAAGGCTACTACTAAGCTTAGTCCTATTAAGACTATTATCCTTATAGTTAGTATATCTAGCGCTATAAACAACACCTAGCTAATCTATGCTACTAACCTTGCTAGTACTACTCTTATCCTTAACACCTTTCTTCCCCTGATGCCTCCTAGAAGCTCCCTAACTATTATAGTATTAGTTGCTAGTCACCTACTCCCTTAAATCCTAGAACTAGAGACCTATCTGGTAATAGCCCTAATGGCATCCCTTATTATACACTATAAGCTAGAGCGTAATATAGACCTAAGTCATGCTTATAGCGTCTTAAAGCTTGGCTGTATTGTCTATGCTTAGAGGTAGGCTGCTAAATAGGGACATAGGGGAGTACAAATCAACACTATTAGCCCTAGGGCTATTAAGACCCCTATGCTTAGTTAAGTTTTATGGTTAGAGTAGGGTCCCTTTGCGCAAAGCATGATCTATAATACTCTACTTAGTAGAATAGGAATACCTAACAAGATTATAGGGGTAGTTGTATTTCTAGCCGGGCTAGATATAAGCTTTTTTACTAGAACTAACTTAATTATTAATAGTGGCATCTTGTTAATATAGTAGTGGCCTAGGAGCGCTATGGAATTAGTATATGTAATTATTTTATTAGATAGGTATAAGGAATAAACTATAGTTTAGATATATAGTTAAGGGTAGTAGCTTCTAAGCCTACATATATGTTAGATTATACTCTATAGTCTTACTATTATAAATTTAATTAATTACTATATTCCTATTTTAGTTAATACCCTTACTCCTCATGCAAACTACATGTAAGTATGCTTTCTATATAAGGCGCTTAAGGATTTGAAACTAAGCTTAACTAGGACTATAGATATTGCCTTTTTGAAGAATATGCTCGTACTGGAGTAGAAAACAGCGCGGGAGTCACGCAGCTGTAATAATAGGCATAGCGGCATGTGTTAGTAAGAAAGCGCGGATGTTATTAATCATCTGCTAGAAACAGTAGGCTAGTAGTGCTAGATCTAGCCATAGGAACCTATTATATATCTAGTACTAGTACCCTAGTAATCCTATAGACTTGTTGTCTAGTCTAGGCCTAGTTTAGGCGAAGCCAAATGTGGCCGTTTACTTATTTAGTAACCCTCTATATATCTAATGCTTTACCTCTTGCCCTACTATATAGTAGTACTGTTATCTAAAAGGATGCTCTATCTAATAGCTTGTATGTATAGTAAACGTCTAGGACTGTCTTAGTTAACACGTCTAACTTAAGGTACTAGATAATATTTAAGGTCTTTACTACTAATATATATACCTAGGTTTAGGGCTCTTAAGGCCTAAGAGAGTAGTACTATCCTATAAACTCTATAAAGACCTCTTACTATAATTTTGTCTTTATTTCTAAAGCTAGTAATATAGGGAAAATAGGGTTCTTACTTATATACTATAGTATATAAATCTAAAAACAGCTCTTAGTATAGATAAGGGGTATTACTTATTAGCATATATGTTAGTAACTAGCCTATACAAAACTTACTATTACTTAACCTAATAGGTAAGCCGGTTTAGGCTGCCTTACTTTTAATATAGTTTAAATAGAGGTCTATTTACTATCTTCTATTATATGTACTATGATGTTATTAAATCTTCCTCTATAAACATAGCTAATACTAAAAGCCTAGTCTTTCCTATAGATAATAAATAGCTAGACTCTCTAAATAATTATAATAATAAGATATTTAGTAACCTTAGAGATATAGAGGTAAGGTCTAGAACTTCCTAAGGCTATACTACTATAACTAATTATAATATTACCTTTTACCTATTATATTAAGTTTTATCCTTACTTAGGCTAGGATGATTGTAGAAAGTATGTTAAGTAATTCATCCTATATTGCAAATTGCTTGGTATTCCATTTAAGGCAATCTTCTTAGTAGTTAATTATATAGACTGTTTTCTATCTAGAAAGACTATAAGATCTTATCTATAAATCCTAGGCGTAGTCGCCTTTATGTTAGCTATTAAAAATAAAGTTGAGAAACACTATTAACCTTTAGTTTTTAAACTTTATTCCTCCTATAGCGAATACTATATAGAGAGTAATATATCCCTTATTTATAACTAGCTTATAGAGATACTAGATAACTCTCTTAGAATACTAAGCCCTTTCTACTTTTTACGCTAGATAGTAGCTATAGATAGACTAAGACTAAATATTAAGATGTTTATATACTACTTGGCTGTGACTACTATACTTAATAAGAAATTTATTAGTATTAGACTAAGTTAAGTCGTAGCTATATCCTACTTTCTTTCCTAGATATTATATAAGGCAATAGGAATGCATTATAGTTACTCTAATCTAGCCTAGGTAAGTAAAACTTTCCTAGGGGGCTATAGTTACTATTAATAAAGTCTAGTTAGTTTAGTATTCTAAAATCTTAGTATATAATAAACAGGAGTTAAAACCTTTTTTATCCCTTATTTTAGTTACTATATAATAAAAGCATATTACTAACTCTCTTAATATACTTATAGACAGCTTTAATAAGTTTAGGCTAGTTACTAGTCTACCTATATAGCACTAGTATAACCTTTTTTTATAGAATAGTAGACATAAATTTAATTAGGCTCCTTTATGCTACTTAAGGATAAGCTATTAAAGTTAGTATCCTAACTTAAAGTCTTAACTTAGGAGCCCTTACTACTAGAATATTATCCTTACTATTTCTAAACGCTAGTAGCATACTAATAAAACTCTTTATAGCTGTCTTATTAATTAATAGGGCTGTGATGTATGCGTGTGTGTTCGCCCTATCTACTAATAAGGGTAGATAGGGTAATAAGTTGTAATATGCTTGTTCCTTATTGTCCTACAACCTAGATAGGGAGCCATATCTATATTCAACAAACTAGGTAGGGTCTTCCTAAATATAAGACTTCTTAAATAGATTAAGCACCTATAGTGGAATGTCGCTCTGTGCTTACGCGGCTTTATATACCATATGTTATCTAATAGCTTCCACTATAGACCTATATTAAGGGAGAATGCTATTATTATAGAATACACCCCTTAGACTACCAGATGCACTAGACGCCATAGCAAGCTTGTTAGTAGCCTCCTCTAATATACCCTTCTCATACATCACAAGGGGTGTTATTAGGTTGGCTGCCTATAGAAGCTAATATCTATTTACTAGGATTTTAGAAGTAAGACCTAGTAGACGCTAGGATTAGTAAGCACCTCATACTTAGAGAGGAAAACCTATAGATGCTAATAACCAGAGTGTCTCCCTTAGCTATAGAGTTTCCTTAAAAGTCAACATAAGTTTACTTATCTAGTTATATACATATAAGCCCTACTAGCCATAGCGCTCTACTAGCTTAGAAAGTAGATAGGATAACTATACTACTAGTACTTTAAAGGCTATAGCTATCCCTCTACAAACATCCACGCTTTGTTTTAGGTTTATAAACTTACTAACACTCTATAGCACATAGGCATATAGGACTTTACTATATGTTAGTACTTTTAAGATTAGCTGCTGTTATATACTAAACTAAATAACAGGCAGCTTTATCCCTTATCTAACTAGCCGCTACTAGCTATACATAGTAGTAATATAACCTACTACCTTAATAGTAGATACCCCTATAATAGAGAGAGAAAGTATACTAATAGAGACTCTTTAGATCTAGGTAAGAAAGTCTTCTTATATATTATTAGCCTATAATACTAATCTAAGAAGTACTTTAGGGTGAAGTTATATATAGCAAAATATTATAATAGAGTAGTTAAGTAGTTTAGTCCTAGGTCGTATAGGCAGAACATATAAGATAATACTAGTATATATCCCTCCTATATTACTAATTAGTACGATAAATAGCTTTACCCCTCTATTATTACTATCTATAATAAGACAGGCAAAAATAACTATAATATAAGTAATACTAGCTAATAGTAATATAGGAGGTATTACTTTAGCTACGCCTACTATTAGTATATTTAGGATAAATAACCTATTACTCTCTATTATTACTATTATTTATAGATTATAGGTATTAAGACTATAGTTAACTTCTATTAGCATAAATTCCCTATATACTATAAAACTTAGAAGATTATTAAGTATTACCTTAAGATTAGGTTACTCCTAGGAGAATTATATAATTATGCTAATATATAAGTTAAGGTAGATAGTAGTAATAACAAATACTATTATATCCTAAGTAGTAACAGCTAGTAGTAACTCAGTTAGCATAACTTACCCCTAACATACTTAATAGTACGTATAGTTAAAATAAAATTTCTAAAACCTTAGTAATAATTTAATAATATTATTAATAGTAAGGCCTAAGTATATTTAGCGTTTAGTTATTTATTAAATAGCATCTTAGCTATACACCTTAGCTTAAGTAAAGCATCCTAGCTTATTTATAGTATAGTAGGATATTTATACTAGATAGTTTATAATAGCTATCTTATATAGCATCCTAGGCTCTACTATAGAAGAGAGACATATTAAAGTCTATAGCAGGGTTATTATAATAAGACTTAGACAGAGCAAGCAGTAGACTTAAGTATAGGAGGAGCATATAGATAAGCTTTTCTAGATCTAGACACTAAAAAAATAAAACTAATATTATACTAGTATAATAAGAAAGAAGTCCTTAGTTTATAATTGTCTTCTAGGGGGGCTAAAACCAGGGTTATTCCTTAAGCAAACATAAGGCAATCTATAAAAGGACTATACCTTCTAGGTCTATTTCTAGATCTAATAAAAGGTAGAAACAAGTATAAATATATTTAGCTCCTAAGCCAATACAGGTTTTTTAACCTAGTATAGTTAGAAGAATTTTTATATATTCTCCTATAGTTCTTAACCTTACTTAGTTATCTCTATTCTTATAAAAGCTGTTTAGTATATATATTAATCTAAACATATTTATAGTATACTAAAAGATAGTATTAAGAACTATCTTTCTAGATCCTAGTTTCTCCTCCCCTCTATATATCTTCTCTATTTTGCTTACTATTAGGATGCTAAGCATCTACAAATAGTAGAGGAGCCAATCTAGATTACATGCCACGCTACGTAACCCGCCTTAACAGCTCTTTTAATATCTATAGTACTGTTACTAGCCAGCGTGCTGGCCCTCTTTCTCTTCTATTTAACTCTAGTAACATCTTTAAATATACTATAGTTTAACCCCTATATCTAACGTTAGATCCTATAATACTAATACTTACTTACCCTACTATTACATATAACCATAACTACTATATAATCTATTAAAATCCTAGCCTCTAGGCGCTTTACACTCTAATATTGCTAGGATAGCTAGAAACATAGCGCACCTTATAACGTTACTAGACAACTAAATAATACATAACTATTGAACTTATCTATATATATAATTAAAGATCATACACCCTAATTATTTTACTAATTCTAATATATAATAACTACATCTCCTTAGTTAGCTATTATAAAGGTATAAGTTAGTAATTTTCTAGGTTACTTGTTATTAATAGATATGTAGCCTATAGTTGCTAAACTATTATTATTATCTAAGTAATTATAGTTACTATAGGTAAATAGGACCATTATAAGAGGAGTAATACCTTAATAGAGCCTAGATATATATATAACTTAGTATTAGTAGAGAACTACAAACTATAAAGGGTACTAGCTAGATATAAATAGAGGCTATAGAGTAAGATAGGTAATTTAGAAATAGCTGGTTAATATTTTGTATTAGTAAAATAGGGCGTAATGGATTTACCCTAGGTCGCGTTAGTAGTCAGCCAAACCCTTCTTTTTGCTATTTACACACTACTAATACAACTAGATTTACTATTATAGCAATATTACTACTCCTCTATAGGGCTATAAACTATAGGGATTTACTATTAATACAAAAGAGACACTACTACATCTAAAGTGCTATTTTTACTTAATAGCTGCTTAAGTTAGAGTATATAGAAGCTTTTTTTTTTAACTACTTATATCTATGCTATAGTAGTCTTACAAAAGATGCCTATAAAAGATAACTATCTAACTGGCCTTATACTAAGCAACCCCTATTCTTTATTATACTACTAATATTAAAGCTACTAATATTAAATAGAGATAGTATTTAATTTTTACTTTTTTCTTTTTCTTTTATCCTAATAGTAAATTACTACTACTAGTATCTTAGTTATTTATAGCTTACCCTATTATTATCCTCTTCTTAATACTATTTCTTATAATAGTTAGAGGTACTAAAGTACTAGCTAAGCTTTTAACTCTATACTAGCTGCTAAATAGTAAATAGCAAGCTACTAATACTACAGCCCTTATTAGGAGTCTCCTATAGGCAGATAGCTAGGGACTCCTATAGACTAGCTATATAAAACCTTACTTCTAAAAAGAAATAGCCGTCTAGATAGATTACTAGGTATAATATAAAGTTATAAGCTACTTTATAGCTATTAATATAGAAGTAGGCCTTACTTCTAGCGAGCTGGGATATAAGCTCCCTTAGGCTTTTAGAGTAGGCATCTAGCTAATAACATATATGTCTATAGTACTTATACCCTCTATTAGAAAACGCGTATAGCCGTAAGGCATACAGCTTAAAGACAAACAGCTA
Source organism: Colletotrichum sublineola (assembly GCA_020631755.1). Taxonomy (NCBI): domain Eukaryota; kingdom Fungi; phylum Ascomycota; class Sordariomycetes; order Glomerellales; family Glomerellaceae; genus Colletotrichum; species Colletotrichum sublineola. The sequence goes on along the minus strand of JAHSQG010000005.1, from coordinate 5,817,015 downwards.
CGCCCTTACATAGAGCCTTAGCTACTTTAAGGCTAGTAGGCCTCAAAAAGTATATATATTATTATATTTAGGGTTATTAAAGCTAGATAGGCTATCTAGTAGTAGTTTAAGGCTATTAAACTTAACATTAAAGTAGAAGAACTTACCTAATTTACTAACCTTTTTATATACTACAAGCTATTACTAAGCATTCTTATTACTTTAAAGGGTCTAAAAGGCCCACACTAGGTAGAGGGGGAAGCAATCCTACTATCCCCCCTTAGGCTTACATACTAGCTGTTTATCCTCCTAAGAGGAGCCTATACCTACTAAGACTAGTAGGCTTAGGTTAGGGGCTTAAGGGAAAAGCAAAGCTACCTCTTATAAGGCAATTAAGGATAGGTTATTAGCCACTAAGCTGCTATCTTAGAAGGTACTAAGGCTGTTAATAGACTAAGGCGTAAAGTAGCTAGATCTATTAGTAATAACCTATCGTGTAGTAACTAATAGTATAATAGGGCGGCTAGTACTAACTATAGAGTAGTAGTTATACACTAGATACTATAGGTCTAATTAGCTATAATAACACAAGCAAGATACAGGAGGGTAGGGGTAACAAAAGGAACTACATACATCTCCTATAGGGCTACCTATCTACTACTACTGCTTATTATTAATACCTTATACTCTATAAAGCCTATTAGTATTATATTATTAGAGTATATAATTTAGAAATAGGTATACTACTGTAGTCTCTATCCTATTAGCCTACTCTATTATAGTTAGTAAAGATATAGGCGCTTATATCTTATATAGTAGCGACTGTTATCCCTACTATAACGCCTATTATATTAGCAGCTAAGTAGTTAGCTATGCTTCTTTTTAGGCTAAATATGTCTTATAGGGCCTATTTAATATGCTATGAAGGGTATTAGCTATTAAAGAGAAGTAAAGCTGTAGTATATAAGACTATGCTGAGAAATAGAATCTATATTATCAGCTGTATAAATAAACCTAGGATGGGGATAGGGGGGAGCCTATAGGGCGTAAATGCCTAGTTTAATAGGGACTTAAAGTAGGTAATATACTTATCTACTGTCTAGCTATTAATATAGAGAGTACTAGTACTAATTACACCTACTATAATGCGTCAGCTAATAAGTTACTCCTATATATAATAGTAATAGTCTATAATAAACCTAAGCTAGTCTTAAAGATAATATTAAAGTTTTTTTATATAGGGTAGCCTAGTAGGTTAATATTATCTTTAAGCTCCTTTAAAAGCTTAAGGGGGTATTTCCCCCTTATCCCGCTACTATTAATATATAGTACTTAGGGTAATACTATGTCTAGCTTTACTCTAATCTATATACTAACGTCATGTCTATAAAGGATATACTTATTAATATTAACTAGTTATAGATTAGCTATACTTATAATACTAAAGATCTTAATATAGTCTATATACTAGCTATAGCTACACTTAGGGAAGAACTATAGGTAATACTATAGATAATAGAAATATATACTTTTAGACTAAAGCTGTCCTTAGTCCTCTATAAATATGGCGATAAGCTGTTAGTAGAATAATGCTGCAGACTAGCCTATAGCTAGCTACTAAAATATATAGACTATCTAGGCCTTAATTATCTTAGAGAACTAAGATAGTAAGACAAAATTAGTAGACCCTTTATATACTAGAACAGTAGTACTATACACATTATAGCATACATCTTTATAGAATATCTAGAAGACATCTTATAGATTAAATACTATAGATAGTTAGTACTAATAGTTAGGGTTAGCTAAAGCCTACAGACATATAGTACATACCTAGGGGATAATAGTCTAGTAGGAAGCTAGAGGTAATAACAGGCATAGTAAATTATTATAATATATTAATAGAGTTATAATAAGTAAGAAACTGCGTGAGGTATACTTATAGATCTAATACTACTAGGTTGTCTAGCTGAGAGATAGTAAGAAAGTTAAGGGGTGGAGTATTAGTATTACTAAGCTGCTTTATGGCGCGGCGTAGGAGAGCGGTAAGGTAGGTGGCTGAGAAGAGGCTGCTGGCGACGACGTACTTAACCCTCTTAGTCTTAGTTATATAGGTAAGCTTATTAGTTAGTAGGTCTTAATATAGAGAATAGAGATGGCGTCATAGAGACCTAGGAGACATATTGGCCAGGCTTATGACGCAGACGCTATAGAAACGTTTGGACACATAGATATATATCCTCTTATAGACAGCCTATAGTAGCTAATAGTATATAGAGTCCTCTTTACCGCCGTTTATAATAACAACTAACTAGGGATATACTAATAATATAGAGGGCGTCTCTAAATCTAGCTATAACACAAGCTGCTAGGTAACAACCTCTATACTACTAACATTATTAGTAAAAAAGCAGACTATATTAGCAAATAGGAAAAGCATATAGTTAAAGATATAGTTACCTACTTTTACTACTATAGATAGGAGGGCTATGCCGTATAGGGCTGCTATTAGCCTTATTACTAGTTTATAATAGAGTATAGACTACCTTAGCCTCCTGGACTGTTTATAGGGGGGGATATTAGCGTTAGTAACTAGGATAGGTCTCTTACTAGATATACTATCTAGGGCTAGAATAAGATAAATCTTACTATAACCCTAGGTTATGTTAGGCTAGGTAATGTCTACTCTAAGTCTTTATATAGCGACCTGCTTGGCTATACTTCCTATTAATATAAGTATACTTAGGTATTAGCTGTCTGGATGTAGCAGACTGTCTAGTAGTCTCTAGGCATAGTCTAAACTTTTGACGACATAGGCCTAGTCTTTCTTTAACACACATAGCCAGCTAGTATGTTTATAATAGGTTATTATAGGCATAAGGTTATACTTACTAGTCTACTATAAAGGAGATAGCATGTCTTTCTTTATAGTAGTAATAGATAGGTAATTATAAAGCTAAAACAAGCTGTAGGTAGATAAATTAGGAGCCTAGTAGGTTAATAGAGATCTAAAACTATCTATAACTTATTTGGCTAGGACTTTAAAGACACTTTAGGCTAAATAATTAGACCTAAACTAGGATAGTAAACAGCCTTTTGTAGTAGTAAAGGTACCTCTTTAGTAGGAGTAAAGCTAGCTAGACTAGGACGGTAATACTAGCATACTAAAGCTATAGTACTATAAGTAGTACTATTTATTTATAGTATAGTAGGCTACTAAAGTAGGATACTATTATTCTCTTAATTTACTACATATAGGCGTATTAAAGGGCGTAGTATGTAGCGTATTAATTATTAAAGGGAGGATAATCCTAGTCTAAAGTAAAGAATAAGTATATTTATCTAAGTAGATTAAACTAGCTAAGTAGATTAAACTAGTAAAATAGAAAGGAGGCGTTAATATTAGACGTACCTACTAGATCTGGCTTAACGTTATCTAGCTGTTAATTACTATGTAGTACTTAATAATAGGTAAGCGCTCTAATCTTATGTTAATATAATTCCGGTTCTACTAGTCTATTCTCTAACGTACCTATAGAAGTCTGCTACCTGCTTACCCCTAGCTTAGAACAACTATTCTTAGCTCCTAAATTATCCCTAATAGAGCAGCCGCTTTTGGCTTTCTTAAAAAGAGGATAAGGGGTTTTAGGGTATAGATGTTATTATATAGCAGCTTTTTAAATTAGCTAAGGATAGGGATTAGTTTAATATTAGGATTATATATAGTAGTAAGAATTAAATACGCCTATGTAATCTATATATATGTGTGGTTATTTTAATTATTATCTTTCTCTAGATACTCCTTATTTTAGGGGTGTAGACTCTAAATGTTAAATAAATCTAGCAACCTTCCTAGTAATAGCCTCCCTTATAGAGACTAAGAGCCCTATCTTATTCTATAGTAAGTATACTACTATGAATATATCTAGTCTATCTGATTACTAATTCGGCATAGGGGCTGTAGAGACTAACTATCTAAAGAGTCTATACCTAATAGTCCTCCTTACATCTACTGTTTCTAGTAGTACTACTATTATTATGTTACTAAATAGATTAATAACAACCACCTCTATTTTAAATAATATCTTAATATACCTCCTTATCAGCTTAGTTATTATGGCAATCTTTATAGTAATAATTACAATCATACTATCATTTAAGTTCTAGAGTAGATAGGGGCCTATAGGGATATATTAAGTAATAGTATAGGTGCTAGTCTTCTTTTTAGATTTTATGTTGTTTAAGTTGGTTTTTAGTCTAGTATTTTAGTTTACAGCTAGATATATATAGCAATATACTACTCTCCTCAGCCTAGTATTAGGATTGCTTTTTATAGTAATAGTAGCTATAGCTATATAGATAGTAGTAAAGACCAGCCTATTAAGTTATATAGTTAAGTTACCTAGAGAAATAGATAGAGATATAGACTAATAAGGGCTAAAGGTACTAGCTTTTTAACTAGTAGTACAGCCGTATATTAAGGTACTTTACTAACTATATAAAGCTATTTTATAAAAAGTTTCCTACCTATATATTTTTATAGTACCTAGACTATAGTAGATATAGTATAAGGTAATTATAGAAATCTATTCTTAACCCTCTATAGAGGCTTTACTACTTACAACAGTAGAGTACTAGACCTAATAATCTCTTAAAGCTAAGCAATATGCGTATTACACCTTATTCATTACTTATAGGTAGATAGATAGTCTTAATAGGGTTTCTATTACTATTAAAACAGACGGCTATAATGTAAGATTATAGGTCTAAATGGCTAGTATGTATTATTTCCCTATAAAGATTAAATACTTAGTACATATAATTATATAGATAGTACTAGAGGCTATTAGTTCCTATATACTACATATAGACTTCAGCCATTCCTATAGGCAAAATATCCTTATGCTTTTCAATTACTACCTATAGTACTACCTTTATAGAATTAGCTACTAGTTTAGGTCTAACCTAGTTTATAGTCTAAGTTGTAGTAGAAATTATAATAGTATGTCTGCTGGCGGTTAGAACTAAACTAAGTAGTTTCTTTCTAATAATCTTAGACATAGCACTTAACTAGTAGATAAGATTAAGAAGAAGAAGAAAAATTATACTCTACCTTATAAGAAAGAAGATAAGATTAAGTATAGAATATAGTAGGTATAAAAGGAGTTTTTAGTGCTAAGCTTAAATAACAAGACTAAGTTATATAAGATAGTTGTTAACCTTTATACTAACTAGGCTTTATAGGTAGCTCCTCTAGTAAAGGCGCCTAATCTTATCTATACTTATTATTTAATCTTAGTATAAGGTGCTTAGTAAAGAGAATAACTTAAGTCTAGTATTAAGGTATTAATTAACGCCTAATAAATATATTATAAGACGCATCTACAATCTAGCGTCCTTTATTATTAGCTTACAAACCCTATAGCCCTCCTTGTTTCCTTAAATCCCCTATATTATAACCCTTTTTAACTGCTATATTATTTCTTAAGTTATTTAATTAGACACCTTAGATTATACAGCATATAAACCTTAAAACTTAAATAGTACTAAGCACTACTATAAGCTGTATTATAGTACTAACTAGTTTATAGTAGACCTTATGCTCTAATTTAATAGCAGCTAAATAGTAGGAGGACCTAATAAAAGTAGTTTTTTTCCTTTTCTTTTTTTTCTTTCTTTCTTTCTTTCTTTCTTTCTTTTTTTTTTTTTTTTTTTTTTTTTTTTTTTTAGCTAAAGCTAACCTAATAGATAATAAATTACAGTTTAATAGTATTACACTTTAATACTACTAAGAGGTATATACTTAACCTTAAAGTAGTTAAATTCTCTTAAGGCTTTAGTTAGGGCCATATAAATCATTCCACCCTAAACTCCTAGATGTCTATACTATATACTATTTGCTAAAGTTATAATACTAGCTGTTAACTCTATTACCTAAACTATTTACCTCCTTAGGTATAGGTTCCTAAGTATTATTTAAGTCTTCTATAAACTATTTATCCTTAAGAATCTCCTCTACTATTAGCCTTTCCTATAGGTCTAGCTTTAAGATACGCCTTATAAAATCATTATTAGCAGAAGGAATTTCCTTTATTAACTACCTTTTAAGTAGCTTTTATAGAGGTCCTTACTAGTTAAGGAACTAGATAATCCAGAAGGCTTTATCGTTAAGGATTTTAGTAATTAATAGTAGGAATAGGCCTAGTAAGTAGTATATTTGTTTTAGAACTATAATCTTATAGTCTTATTCTCCTAGTTTAATTCCTTCCTAGCTAGGATTAAAGTAGTAGTAACTACCCCTATACATAAGGCTAAGGATCTAGAGACTAGTAAGTTAAAGGAAATAAGGATTATTATTTATAACACATACTATATTTCTAAATAACTAGACGTCTATTAATATGCCTTAAGAAAGCTCTAATATAGCCTTAGGGCTATATGTAAAGGTGGCTCTAATAGTATAGCCCTTTCTAGTAAAATCTAAGTCTTTAGAGACTATACCCCTATAGTTACCAAGCTGAATTTCTAAGAAGTACTACTTGTCTTAGCCATAGTTAACAAAAATGTTATCTAATTTCACATCTATAGATTAAGAGGTATATAAGAATCTAGAAAATCTAAGAATAGTAAATATTATAACACACCTATATAGACCATTCTATCCTTATAAAGGATACAGAGGGCCTTAAGAACATACCTAGCTACTTACTTAATTTTAGGGTGTGTTAACTACTTCTTCTTTAATTCTATAAGAAGCTTACTATCTAGATGCCTAAGAATAATAGATAGTAGATTAGTAGGTTATATAACCTTATTAACTATAGGGTAAAGGAGTAGGGTCTTTAACTAGTAGTACTAGAGAATATTAGCTTTATTCTATAGGCACTAGTAGCTATAAACACTCTTAATAATATATTTGCTTTAGTTTTAATCCCTAGATTCTAGACGGTATTATATTAGCAAGGGGTTATAGGCAAAATAAGCAAACACAAGAGGGGGAGGGGGCGTAAGAGGGTTGTTGCTATGAGGCTATACCTAGCTAGATATATAGCGCCTTTGTCTACAGCCCTATAAAGCTCCTTAATAATAGTATAGGTTAATTTACATCCTTAAAGAATCTAATTAATACTAAGCAGCGGCATTAAAGTATAAGTAGTAGTAATCTTACTAGTAACTAGACTTAATCTATTGTTCGGCGCAGCGTTTAATTCTATAAACATACTGTTATGTGATTTACCTATTTCTATTTAGGTTTAACTATATTTAAGTAGCTTTATACTAGTTAGGAGATTATATAACTACCGCCTTATAATTAGCTATAAAATACAGGCTATACTAGTAAACTATAGGAAAACCTAATAGACTATTACCTAACCCCTAATACTATATACTATAAAATAAGTAGCCTGCCTAGCTATAGTAACTTTATAAGACCTAAATATAACGCTATAAAAGTTTAGGTATTAACTAATAGAGTCCTAGTAATTTTAGACTTAGATAATAATAGATAACTTACTTAGTATAGTATAGAGTACTCTACTTAAGTAACTGCTATATCCCTAGCTAATTACGCTTATTATAGGTACTATAAGCCTAGTATTTTAAAACACTACAACCTTCTTTATAGGTAAGATTACAGGCCTATATACCTAAAATTTAAAAATCATTATAGTCTTTATAAACTACTAGACTTCTTAAAAGGCTAAAGGACTTAGTAGAGACTCTAAGAATTACTATAAAACATAAGACTACAGCTAATAATTAGTATATATCAGACTTACTATAGCCAACCTAATTATATTATTTAAAAGTAGTATATACATATAGTACTATATGTAAATAGTTTTGTTTTCCTTTTATATTTACTATCTACCTTCTATAGTATATATCTATAGTCTAAGTTTCTATGTATACGTCCTTTAATAGCAGCCTATTAATACTATAATACTAGATAACGCTAGATCTAACTATCATATCGTCTAATAACCATATGTTTCTAAGTAAGAACTTAAGCCTATACCTATAGTTACTAATATAGCTAATATAGGAGGAAACCTAGGAATACTAGCTTGTAATAGTAATGTTCTACTTAGTACTATCTAACTAAGCTGTTGTAGGCTATAGGAGTAAGTATAGTAGGGCTAGTTTACATAGCATCTACTATCTAAGTTCTAAGCCTATAGTTAACTATCTATATACTTTAAACTATCCTATGTTGCTATAAGTAGACTTAGCATTAGATAATTAAAAGAGGTGTTATCTTTAACCTAGCTCTTCTCTAGGGATATAAAATTGTCTAGGCTCTAAGTACTATTATAGGTATAACAAACCTTAGAGATACTCTTTAATATATATAGTAGTATAGGTAGTATTACGCTATTTCTCTCTATAGTAAGTACCTAGACCTTCTTTCTATAGCTTACCTAGGGTTTACATATTAGTTTTAGGTCTTCCCCTATAAGACACTAACATAAGCCTTTCCCTCCTAGTTACTAGAAGGCCTATTTCCTATAGGTTAGTAGATTACTACTTTAGTATTACATTACTTTACTATAAAACGTTAACAAACCTTATTTAGGTAGAGGTTCAAGTAGACGCTATTTTTCTATCCTTAATCTCTATTTCTAGCTCTCTTAGTATTATACTTAAACTAGTTATAAAGTTCACACAGTGTTATTTATCTCTTTTCTATACTAAGAAGTACTTTATAGATAAGCTTAGTATATATTAGCTTACATCTATTTTAATCCACCCCTGTTTTAGTAGCTAGCTGTAGAGAGACTGGCTCCCTACTTAAGGTGTACTACAGCATACAGCATACATTAACTTACTAGTCTATATTAACATGCTGTTGTTTTTAAGGAGGTATAGGGGAATTAACTTTAGGAGAAGCAGGCGATATACTATTAAGATCTATTAACTTAAGCTGGCTTGCTGTACTACACTAGTACTTAAAAGGCGGTATTAAAAATAGAATACTTACTAATACGCAAACTTATAGAAGCTCTATAGATATTTAGCTAATTATACTCTTATCTTTAGGCTACTATAGTATCTCTTATACTACCTAGTAATATATAATATAGAGTATCTAGTAATATAAGGCTTGTTACTAGACAAAAGATCCTAAAGTAGCTCTTACTTACTGCTAAAAGTAGCATAATAGAAACCTAGGTCTAGGTGCTAGGCGTAGTATATAGGAGTATCTTCTAGCTCTTATATACGCAGGTCTAAAATATCTCCTATAACCCTATAAGACCTATGTCTATTACTACCCCTTAAGACTTTAAATATATAAAGGGGGACTATAATACTAGTAGGTAGGTAAGGTAGGGTTTAATATGTTCTTTAAAAACCCTAGACTAAAAACATCTATATATTATAAGTATAGCTTATAAGTAATAAACTATAAGTTAATATAAGCCTAGATAGAATAGTTCTCTATAAATTTATTCTATTACTACTATAACTATATATATTCTACCTAAGATCCTTACAATAATTATAGTATAGTACGACTAAGACATACTTTAAATTTTATTATTATATAACATACTGTTTTAAATCATTAGTACCCTAATTCTCTATAGACAGGACTTAAAGTCTTCTATCCCCTATGCTATTTCCTAGGCAATATCCATATATAATAACAACTCTATATCCCTCTATATGCTTAAGCACGCATAGCTATTAGGTAAGGATTTTTAAAGGAGACTACCTTATAACTACTTCCTTAGATACTATAGGCCTAACGTCTTTACTAGTTAGTAGGATAATTAGTTCTAAGGCACCTATCTCCTATTAGCTTTCTAGCTTACTATCCTCTTAGGTTGTAATAAGATCCTTTCTTTCCTCCTAGACTCCTATTCGCATAATAAGGAATTAATAGATAGCGGCATCTAGTTACTAATGCCGTGTCTTATAAAGTAACTAGCGAAATATCCTCTACTTTATAAGCTTAATAGTCTAACTCCTACCTCTATAGTATCTACTACTAGTCTTTAATAAGTACTTTTATAGCTAGTCTAATCTAGAGGGGGTAAGGCAGCCATAGTAAACCTACGTAGGCAAATACTAGTCTACTTTACACCCTAGTTTCTAATATTAATAGAAGAAACTCTAGATTACCTATTTAAACTTAGTATCTTTAGTTATATAGATATTTATAGGCTTATACTTAAGTATAGGATGACATTTATTATTAACATAAAAGCTTTTAGGCCTAGATATAAGCTATAGTAAAATAGTAGATAATAGGGTAAGTAAGCCCCTAACATCTATTCTCTCTTACATACTATACTATAATGTTTAGTTGCTTATTATAACAACGCTATATTATAAAATCCCTATCTTTATAATACTACTAGCACCTTATAGTATTATCTATCTATTTTATCTATCCTTACTCTATATATATTAATAATATAGCTAGACTTACTACTTTAAGAATTATTTATAGAAAACCTTATCTACTAGGACTATTTCTTAGCCTAGGGTAGGCAGGTAGTAGATAGGGTAGCAGGTCTATAGCCCTATAGGGCTGGTGGTTGACGTCTACTATTATCGTCATAAGAACACCCTTACCTATTTATTAGTATGTAGGATTACTGCCTTTTTGCGTCTATATACGGCATTACCTTATCTTATTAAAACCTAGTAAATTCTCTTTAAAGAAGAAGTTTTCTAATAATACCGGCCGGCATTAGGGTGTAATCTTAACAAGCAGCAAACATAGAGTAGGCAGACTTATATATAGCATTACTATAGACTACTTAATAAAAGACTAAACTATAATATTAATATAGTCCTATATCTTATTAAATGTAGTACTATACTCAACCAGATATTTAATATAGATAGCTAATGTTATATAGGTGCTACCTACTATGTTAGAGGCCTGCCTTCTAGGAGAGGGGGGGGGGGGGGGGTAGGAGACAGCCGACTCACAAGGAACCAATACTAAATAGCATAATAACTGCTAGGTGCTATAGAAGAGAAACCTTTAGCTACTAGACGTAGGGGATTAGTAGGAGTAAGATAGTAATGTCTTCTGCTATAGTGAGTCTACTACTACTATATCCTACTACCTATAAGTTTAGGTAATAACAGTTAGTAATAGTATAGTCCTAGATTAACTATATAGGTATATACTATACTACAAATAGGATGGTAAAGAGCGTGCCGTAAAGCAGGAGGATAATTATAATACCCTAAGTGATTCTCTAGAAGGTTTGTAATAGGAAGATATAGTAGAGGAAAAGCATAATTAACAACTTAATAGCGGCTTAGAGGACAATATAGATAATATTTCTAACATAGAGTATCTAACTTAGTGTTAGTAAGGCATTATAGCTAGTAGGCCTAGAATCCCACCTTATAGATAACAATACTATTCCCTACTAGTATTATCTAATAGTATATACTAAAACTAATGCTTGTAATATATAGGTAGACTACTATTAGAGTAATAAGAAGGACCTATTAGGTAGTATTAGAAGGGTTCTTTAGGACTAGGGGTTAAGACCAGTTACTACTATAAAGATAGTTATATAATTATCCCCCTATAGGCTACTAGTATACTTAATCTATATAAAAAGATAGAGGGTAACAATGAGAAACATAAAACTACAGCTAATAATAAGCATATATTAGACTTCTAGCCTCTATGACTCCTTAGGGTATGCTTCACATAGGATCCCCTCTACTACTACTACAGCTTTGTTAGGTTAGGAAGAGCACTATATATAGAGACAGCTAAGCTAACTTAGCTAGTCGCCAAACAGACAGTATGTTTATATATATGCTAATAGTTCTACTTAGATAGTAATACTAGAATAGATATAGGAAGTCATGTCTTCTGGCTTATAGGTTAACATAAGGAATATACTACTAATATAGTCTGACTAGATGGATAGCATATTAGCATAATAGCAACCTAAATAATAACACCAAGACGCATAGCACATAGCAGAACCTACAAAAGAACTTTAGTAGCCAACATTACCCTCACAGCAGTAATAGTAATCTAGAGAAGCAGGAGTATAGAAGTAAGTAACAGACAGGACGTACTAGAGGGCATGCTAGCAACAAGGCGTAGAGATACTAAGATAGATAGGTAGTAACAATCTTACTAGAGGTTACAGTACTAACAGGAGCAATACATACTATACATAGGGGAGCATACCTTAGCATACTCTACTATTATAGTAGATAAAATATATATAATACTATAAGAGATATATCTAGTGTTAGCTATAGTAGATATAACATGCTTTCTATTCTCCTGCGCGAGAGGAAGGGCGCTACTTATAGAGCCTAACGCCAGCCTACTAACTAATACCTAGTATAAGCATACTAGGCCTTTACTTTTAAGCCTAGCTGCTAGCTTCTAAAAATCTAGACTATTCTTATATAGTTCCTATAGAATAATAGATAAGTAGATCCTTAAACTATCTATAAGCCATTATTAGCATTAGTTATTAGCAAGCAGCCTGCCTGTTTTTTAATATAGCTTACCCTAGGAAGAACATTTAATATATTATAGCCTTACTAGTTTCTAGATAGCTTAGTAGAACCTAGTATAAGCTAGTTTACTTAAAATATATAGATATTAATTAGAAGATATAAGATTTAAGAGTAAAGGTTATATAAATAATTAACAACTTAAGCTATTAGTATATAGTAATATTTTATATACTTATAAGGCTAACTACTTAACTAGTCTATATTATCCTTATTATCTATAGTAGACCTTAAGCTATCCTTAGATATATCTACGTCTTTAATAAAGCTGGAATTAACACTAGGCATACTAGTATACTCCTTATTAGATAGGCCTTCTTTATCTATACTATATATAGAATAGCCTACTAACTCTAACTCTTTATTACTAAGTAGGTTAAGAAACAACTTAGATGCTTTTACGTTATTTAACTAAAAGAGGGCTCTAGTATAGTTTATAGATAACTTATGGGTGTCAGGAAGTAAGATCTATAGGTAGTAGTATATATAGAGTATCTTTTGTAATATGGAATTATCGCATATATAGGGAGTAGGGGGTAGCAGCCCTAGCTAGACAGTATCCTCTAGCATATAGCTCTCTAATATGCCTACTAAAAACCTCAGAACTTACTCTAGCACCTTAATAATAATAGGGATGTTACTATAGTTAAAGTTCAACACCTTATTAAACTTAAATAAGAGGTTAATTCTATTATTAGGTAGGCTATTATCTAGCTAGTTATATGCGTTATAGAGTTTAAGGCATATAAGGAGTATAGCCACCTTAACAATAAACTCTTTACCTTAGAGCAGCCTAGACAGACAGCTTATAATATAGAAAACAAACTAGTCTCCTAAGGTACTATTAATATCCTCTTTTACTTTATTAAATAGTAGATACTATAAGTTACTAATTAGTCTAGTATAGGGATAGTTAACAGCCAGGTAGATAGTAAGGCAGTACTACTTATCTTATCTAAGCAGGTTAGTCCTAATATCCTTAGTAGGCTATTTACTATAAGTAATAATATATAGCTTACTATATAGAGTCTATTATATATATAAGAACGTCTATAGCTATTTAATATATTTTACGTATATTATATTAATAAGGACTTTTATACTACCTAGTCTAGTCTATTAAGCTATTCTACTATAATAAGAAAGCATAACATGCTTTTTATATATATAGAGTTATTTTTATCTTACCTTTAGATATTACATATAGGAAGAAATAAAAATAAAAATAAAAATAAAAAGAAAAGATAAGATTTTAGCTACTAGGCTTTATAGAAGCTATAATTAGCTAAGTAGTTTAAAACTAATTTTTATAGTAGGCTTAAGAGCCTATATATAACAGCAAAGTAATAGTATATATATAGCTGTTATTTATTAAGACTAGAGCGCCTCTTAGGTTATAGATAACTATGCTTAGAATATAGTAACAGCAGCGGTTTTATATGCCTTACTAGTTGCTATGCTAGCTTTATAAGAAGCGTTTCTAGCTTTCTTTTTTATTAAAACCTACTACAAAAGGTGCCTCTCATACTATATAGGACAGCTATACCTAATTTAGTTTCTCTATAGTAGTAAAGCCTACCTATAAAGCATAGCAGTATGGCAACTAGACTATTAAAACACTCCTACTAATCTACTAGCTGGCTAAGCAAACTAACTAATATAGATAACAAAGTTATAGCTCTTAGTAAAACAACCTATATAATTAACTTTATAGAGGCTACTATATAGTCTTAAAAAGTACTAGTTAGTTAAGAAAAACGTCTGGAAGAGCTTATAAGAGACTCTAGCTGTCTTAGGTAAGAACTTAACTACTAGAAAGGCGTCGCCTAGAATAGGTTAATGCTTATAGCTAACGTTAACAAAGCCGTAACGCAGCTTCACAATATTATAAGTAGATTAAGGAGTACTATTAATAATATAAACTCTATAGTAGGGGAGAAAAGCATGGCGTGTTATAATCCCTTAGAAGAAGATCTATATAGCGATATAGATATATAAACTAGTTAGAGACAAGACTTACTATTAACAGAAATTAATATGCTTATAAAGCCTACTATATAGGCTTAAGAGGGGTTTATTATAGATCTAAAAAAGAGTCTAAGACAGCTATAATATAATAATAGAGGCTGGTTCTAGTATGGGGAGCGTATATTTAAGTTAGTCTAAGCCTGCTAAGTTTATATAACTACTTTAGTTATATATGTCTATAAATACTACGTAATATAGTACCTTATAAGGCTATTTTAGTTAGGAAAACTATAAAGCTGTTGTAATAGCTTATATTATAGGGAGGATACTTAAGCTATATAGAGTAAGATGTTTTGTTATATAATATAGAGGCATTTTCCTAGTAAAAGTAACTCTAAGCTCTAAAATAATTCTAAGTTCTAAAGGGGTAATAGATACCTAATAGCATAGGCTCTTCCTATTAAGCCTTCTTTATTCTATAAGGAATATATCCTAAGAGGCCTTTATAGCTTTACCTACTACTATCTTTATATCCTAACTATAGCTAATAAGAATAGAGGACCTATATAGGCTATTTATAATATATGAAATTACTACTATCTTTATAGAGAACCTCTACTATTAGATATACCTTCCTAAAAGGATAACTACTAAATAGTATAGTAAGTATCTTTCTACTATAATTTATATATTATTATTATAGTCTAAGCTTTCTACTTTCTATTTGTTATTAAAGTACCTCTACTATACTAGTAGGGGTATATCTAGAGCTTTATGCTATTACTATTTTAGTTGTTCCCCTTATTAACTACTACTAAGCTCTTAACAAGATACTATACAAATAAGCCGACAACAGCGTCCTTAACTAACAGGTATGTTAGTATGATCTTTACTAAGTAGTACTTAGAATTAGCTCTTTAATTCTACATAGGCACAGCCCTATATAACCCCTATAATATATAAGACCCCTAATTACAGCCTGCTATCTAGCTTCCCTTAGTATAAGTAACTTTAATACTTTACTATAGATAGCTAGGTTAGTAAAGGAGTTTATTCTAGTTACTATACCTATCTTTTTTAAGAACTATATATAGCATAAAGTTGCTATACTAATATATAGAAATATATTAAATACTACTCCTTAGACTACCTATAGTTAGCGTTTACTACTTATAATATTGCTAATTACTAAATAGCAACCTATATATGTAGTTAGTAATATATAAGAACAGACAGATAGATAAAGGAAACTACTACATACTAGTAAGTACCTAATAAACTCTAAAGTAGAAGGAAGACTATATAAATTAGGGATAATTAAAGGCTCTATCTATAACTATAGTAGAGATTAAAGATATATAATAGAGCACACCTAGTTTATTCCTAGTAGTGAATTATAGATAATAAAATTCATTCTTAAAGGTAAGGCAAATAGCTTAGAATAAGGCTATGCTCTTTCTTTTCTAGGCTTAGTAAGAATTTATCTTACTAACTTACCCCACTCTAATATATATCTTTAACCTCCTATCTTTATTATCTAAAATCTAAAGCAAACCTATACCTATTATAGACTAGTAATAATAATAATACTATCTACTAGAGATAAAGTTAAGACCTTTAACTTTATATAGACTTTACTTAAGCTTGTTAATAAGTAGTTTCCATAAAGTTTTGATTTTTTATAAGAGCCTTAGGTTCCTCCTAGAGCTAAGCGTATTTATTAGACATATATAAGACGTTTTATATATAGGTAAAAATCTATAAAAAAAACTATTACTAACACTCTCTAGATATATAGTAAACAGCTCTATAATAACTATTATAGCCTTTAACTAGGAGCTACATAGGTAATATAAACTAAATTAACTAGATCTAATATAAAATTACCTAACACCACCTCTATAGCAATAGGTAATAAAACTATAATAAGAGGGATTACTAGTTGTTCTTAGTAGGCTACTTTAACTAATTATGCAGCCAGGAGTGCTACTAGCCGCAGCACAACTAGTAGCTAGGAGCTACTACTCTATACTACTATTAGTACCTCTCCCTAGGTATAACTCCTAATAGCCTTAGAAGATAGTTGTTTTCTCTTATTTTACGTCTAGACTAGATAGGAGGGTAAAGGTAGGATACTATATTAGGAAGCTATCCCTATCTTAAAGTTAGTTAATAACTATAGTCTCTTTAAGTTTCTAAGAGATATATATAGTAAGAAATAGAAATTACGTTCTTATCTTATACTATAAGCTGTTTCTAAAGTTAGGAACTATAAGGTAGGTAGTATAGTAGTAAAGTAATAATATATACTAATACTAATTTTTAAATAGATATATATTAATTTTAGTAGACTTATTACAAATATATATAGATATTACTCTGTTTACTCCTGTAATATTACCTCTCCCTACCTATACTAGCTAGACCTAATAAAAGATAAGTATTAATATATTATTAATAAGCCTTAAGAAGTATTAGATATAGGGAAGAACTATGTTCTTTATTACTTCTAATATCCTAAATGTCTTAGGATGCTCTAAAAATCTATTATTTACTACGTACCGCTAAAGCAAAAGACTTAGCTTAGGGGAAGACTAGATAAGCTAAGCCTAGGGTAGGGCTTCTACTTTAAGGAGGGATAGTATTAGAAGACTATCTAGCTTATAATATTAATTCTTTTGCTTATAAGCCTTTTGTTTCCTATTACCTAGTGGTTTATTATATTAAACATCTAGGGTGCTTTTAGTCTTAGTAGCTACTACGTTATAGTTACTACTCTATTTTTAAACTATCTCACACAAGCAAGCTTCTAGATATAGATTTATCTATAGCATACATATAGTACTATATATATACAGACAGAGTTAATTATACCCTAGCTAAGCTATAATAGGCTCTTACCTCTACCTTATATACTCCCCTTAATAAGTTATTACCCTAGTCTTAGAAGGAGCCTATATATAGGATCTAATTCTATTAGTATTATATTTAATTATTTCCTCTAATTATTATAGTATCTTATTATAGTTAGTAATAGGCTATCTTAAGGCTAGTTCCTCTAAGTGTTTTATAACTTCTATGTCTATAGCTATCTGTTTTACTTTATACTATAGTCTTTACCTTCTATTACTACCTTACTATATACCTTAATCTACTAAGGAAGTCCTTAACCTAATTATAGAGGAAAAGTTTATAAACTATAAATAGTATTAGGCTACTATGTAATTAGGAGTAAACCTAATTTTTTTAGTTTAGCCCTTAAAAGGCTTATTAAAGGTAAAAAATGTATAGAGTATTATCTCGCCTTTAAATTAATAGACTAGACTAGCAACCTTATCTATAAAGTAAAACTTAGTAATACCCTAAAGAACCCTAGAAAGGAGGATAGACAACTTATAAGACTATAAGACTAAGGATCTAAGGTTATACTTAACTTATTATAAGGTAATAATAGCATAACAATAGATAATCTTAGCAAGCTTTTCTATTAAGACTCTACTAGCCTTAAAACTTAGGTTCTTTACTATAACTAGTACTAATTATATAGGACTTTACTAGTACATACTAACTTACATTTATAATAGTAATTACATACTACCTATAGTAAAAGGTAAGCTAATCTTATACTATAAGTATTACGTAGTAAACTTACATTTCTAGCTTTTTTATATAGCATATTATCTATATCTTATAGCACTATTTCCTAGGCTTTTAATAATATAGCTATGTCTTTTAGGTAGACAAGAGGCTAGGTATTTATATGCTTAATCTAATCACTAAGGGAGCCTAAATAGTATTAGGGGTATACCCCTCCTAGCCAGGCTGCTTAAACATAGGTAACTAAATAGCGTCTAAATATATCTAGTAGAACTTCTAACTAGGCTTTAATATAATATAGTTTATTATAGATTAGTTATTTACCCTATAAGATAGTAATATTATCTTTAGGTAGTTAGAAGATTAGATTCTTATATTAAGTTAGGACATAAGAGAGTAAGAACCCTACTCTATAAAGCTTAAAAACATAGGCTACTAAAAAATCAGCCTAGACTAATTTATATTTACAGCTATTCTAGCACTCTATATAACAGATACCCCTTTAAAAAGACGTACTCCTACTATAAAAGCTAGTTATAGACTTAGACAAACTACTCTTATAATCTAACACTTAACTCTACATATATAAAATTTCCTTACTATTACTATTTATAGTAATTATTAAGGGGCTCTTGTTATATTTCCTATAGTCAGGGAGTTTAAACAGCAGACACCATCTAAAGACATATTCGCATAATTCATTTATTATTAGTAGTCCCCTATTTAGCATTAGAGCATATAGTTCTTAGGGCTGGCATATTTCTAGTAGTAAAGAGAGTAAATCCATCCAGACAACAAGGGTACTAGCTTTAGTTAGTAAATACAGCTAGTAAGATTAGCTAACTTACACTTAAAATAGTAAACTTATAATATTTAGGTTATATATAAAAGAAGTTCTTATAATCTAACCCATATTAGCGTAATATATTAAAGGTTAAATACATTCCTTCTTAAAGTCTCTTAGTTTATAGGCTTCATTAGGTTAAAATATACCACATAGTATTAAGTTATATAGAGTATTTAAGACTACTTAACGCTTATAGAAAGCTATGTAATTAACAAATTAATAGTAACTAATAGTTTCACATAGCTACATCTTATATAGGTATACTCAGTATAGTATAATCTATAGTGTTGTACGTAGTATAAGACTACTCTAAGAAGTATTATTAAAGTTATTAAAATCCCTAATCTTGTTATAGGGGTTAAGGAGATTCCTAGAGATCTATTATTATCATACTAATAGAATAATTATTAAAGACTAAATGCTTATATTAAAACATCTAAGAGGTTAAGTCGCCTCTAGAATTAAGAACATAGGTTCTATATAGTATAAGAAAGACAGCTAGAGTTATAGTAGGAAAGATGCCTTAAATATTAGAGAGCTAATAAGGGTATGAACAATCCTATAGCTAAGGCTAAGATTAGTAGCCAGGGGGCATATCCGGCTATATAACTGCCTCTAAGGGGTATCTAAAGCCACTATGCCTATAGCAACTAGAAAGTCAGATTTATGCAATATATCTTTCTAAATCCCCTGTAACTTACCACTAAAACAAGGTGTAATAAACTATAGCGTCTAGTTATTTTAGAATAAAGTAGTTATTCCTTTAAGAATCTATCTATAGACTAGAGAACTAGTAGAAATACTAGTTTAATAAAGGTCTATATAGTTAGTGCGCCACTTCTTAAGTAGAGATTACTAAAACTAGCCATATAAAGCTATTCTAGCTTTACGACATAAGGAAAGTATGTTTTTTTCTACTATTAGTCTTAGTATTACTAAAAGGGTAGCTAGCATGATTAGTAGCTAGCAAAGACTGCGTGAAGAAGGATAATAACAATAGATAACTATAATATTCTTATAATAGTTACTACTACTACTACTACTACTATAACAATAGTATCTACTACTACTATTACTATTATTAATAATATCTCTATAAGTAACAGCAACAACAGCAGACAATATACCCATCCTAGTGGTATTACCTACGTAACGCGGGTAGTTAAGTACTTTCTCAGTAGGTTAGAGGAGTAATTTACCACCCTTTTTTATATAGGTAAGGCCGACTTTCATCAACTTATAAAGTAGCTCTATAATAGTAAATAGGTAAAAGATACTATATATTAGTTAGTTAAGCAGTAACTACTAGTGTTTTTATATCTAGTTAGGTAAGGAGAAACCTAGTAAAATACTACTTACCTATTCCAAATAACATAGAGTACTATAGGTACTATTATTTATAACCTCCTTATAGTAATAGTTACTCTTCATAGTAAAGTCATCACCTAACCAGACTAGTAGTACATTTCTCTAACTATAGAGCTGTCGCCTTAGGACTACTACTTTACTAGGTATATTAGAGTAGTTAACAATACTCTTCTTAAGGCCTATATACCGCTTAAGAACTAAAAGAGATTCTTCTACTATAAGGGTTATATATTATAAAACATCCTTACTATAGTTAACTTTAACAGGTTATTTATATACGTAATAGCAGGAGTAAAGAGATTAATAAATAATACGTCCCTAATAAAGTAAGCAATTAGTAGATTGTTTAAAGTTCCTACTAGGCAATATTACCTTAGTAATACTAGATTTACTTATAGTAATAGGATAGTAACCCTATACCTAGGCAAAAGATACCACCTTTAAGAATTTGCCTAAGGTAGTGTTGTACTAGTAACAAGGAAGGAGTTATATAATATATACTACTTAAGGCTTTAAGTTATAGTTAAAAAGGCCTTTAGTAAGCTAAAAAGAATATAGAAGATACTATAGGTAGCTACGCTAGAGTATAGCTTCAGAGAGTAAATCCAATTCGTATACGTAACAACTACCCTATATAACTTCATTTAAAAAGGCGACAGTAGTAGCAAAAGTAAGGTTAACAAGGAGCAGTTATTAGTAAGAGTAAGTAGGCAGGTAGATATTACTATTAGCAATAAGTTGCCTATAGAAATTCGCTATAATACTACTATAGTAGTATAGGAAAATCAGGTAGCATATTTAGTAGCACGTAATAATAATTAACCAACTATTTAAGTAACTATTTAATAATACCAGCTTCTTAAAGAAACTCCTCCTTACTATTAACTAACTTTATTACTAACTACATAACTACTATATAGGCTGACTTTACAAAATACAACACAACCTTAGCTGCAACCCAGTTATCCAACTTGCCTTTAAAGAGCTGTTAATAGTTATTAATTGCCCTAGATATATTATTAGATCTAGGTTCTCATTACGCTGTTGCCATTACAACAGGCTAAGGAGTTACAAGGGCAACCATAGCCTCACTTAAGGGTATGGCCAAAGGAGGTCAGAGTATCATACCTTTCTCTTCCTCCTCTTGTTATTTTTCGCCGTGCCGATTATAGTAAGTCCCCCAGCAATTCTAACATTAGTAGCAATAATAAAAGGGGATTCATATTAGGGTCGAATTCTTCCCTTCTTTTCCTCCTATTGCCAACTACTAACTATTATTCTTCTTCAGCCTCATCCTCTTTGTTAACCTCTTACTAGTTATTTACCTTATTAACCTCTATAATATACCAGCCTATTACCACTTCCTCCAGCCATAACTTACCTATCTCATCTATATATAGGAATCCCTTACTACGTATAGATTTAAGGTAAGGAAACCACTCTTTAAAGGTCTACTAGCTCTCCTCTAACGTTATAATAATACTAGTATTATTATTATACCTAACTCCCAAGCAAATAAGAGTCTTCACTTTACAAAAAGAAGCCAGTAAGTGCCAATATTTCATATATAAGGTAGTTACTAATAACTACAGGTTAACTTTATTTATTCTTAGTAGTATATTTACTATCGCTTGCCTTACAACTAGCCCCCTCATACCTACTAATACCCCTTCGTTTACTTACTACTAGCAGAGCTAGAGAAAGAGTAGTATATAGGCGCGGTCCTATACTGCTTGAATTTAGCTGCCTAGTTAACCAGCCTTTCGCTTTTTCCTCTACTGTGGTGTTAGTAGTACTAGTAGTAGGGGTAGTAGCACTAGTAGAGGTAGTAATAGTAATACTAATAGGGATAACTATGTGTTGCTACACCTATCACTATTAACCATACTTAATTCTTTAGGTAATAAGTTTATTATAACATTAAATATTAGTTATTTTAGCCGTAGATCTAACAATATAAGATACAGGTATAAACTCCTCCCCTGCAGTCACCTATAGGCTTTAACTTTCACAATAAAACAATATAATAAACCCCTAACTATTTAGGTAAGTAGTCAAGTAGTAGTAACTATACCCACTTTAGCAGTACAACAAGTATAAAGTTAGAGTAGCATATAAGGGTATAAACAGCCGCTAGTTATAAGTAGTAATTAGTAGCCAGGAGGGACTTTTTATTACTTATGCCCCCCCTGCTGTGTGCTTGAAGTACTGCTATAATAGGTATAGTCACTAGGCCTGTTCGCCAGCTGACTGCTTACTTAAATAGTCAAAGGTTTATAATATTGTATTACCATAAAAGTTAAGGCCGATAGGTAGTATAGGGGAAGGGAGTCAATATCTACATTTCTCATTATTAGATTTACAGCCAAAATAACCAATTTCTAATACTCACAATAACTTTATTACCTAAAGAGACTAGTATAGATAATACTACTACAAGTAGTAGTATACTACTAGTAATATCGTCTCCATCACCATCACTATCACCACCTCTAATAGTACAACTACCACCACCATGGGTAGTGCCACTATCACAGCCTTTAAAAAATCAAAAGTCCAGCCAGCAACAACAGCAGCCTAGAAGGGCCACATAGACCTATAGCTATCTACTACTCTTTCTCCAACTCTACTAGCAACAAGTTAACAAAGGTATATTAGTAGGTATAAGAGGGCCAGTTATAAGGTAAGTAATAGGAAATATCCTACTAAAAATAAATAAAGTTAACCTATAGTTATTAGTATCTACCTTATATATAAAGTATTAATACCTTCTAGCTACCTTCTATAAAGTAAAGACTCTTATTTAGTTAGGAGTAGGGTATAATAATAATAGTAGTATTATTACTACATTAGACAAGAGCTAAGAGGCCTTTAAGAAGTAATTTCCCTAGCTAAAATCTATTTATAGTAGGGGCTTCTTATATATAAATAAGATAGGCAACTTATGGCTAGAGGAGGTCACAACAGGGTAGTATATTATAGAGGCTAGTAAAGCAAACAATTAGTAAGTAGTTATTAGAGAAGAAGAAGCTAAAGAAGAAGAAGAAGACCAGTCAGCACCTAACAATAGAAGGAGGAAGAGGAGGGAAGAGTATAACCCTAATATAAATCCCTTGTCATTATCGCCTCCAGTATCTAAAATAGTAGTAGACTCACAGCAATTAACATAGCGAAAAATAGCAAGGGTAGGGAAGGAAAGGCATAATACCCTAACGTCTTTTAGCCAGACTATTAAGCAAGGCCTTAGCGGTTTAAGTAAGGCTATAGTAGCTCTTACAATTCCTCAGCTAGCAACAACAACACCACAAGAACCCGGATCTAACAATATATCCAAGGCAATTAAAAACTATTAGCAGCTCTTCAGGGATAAGTTAGATAATTAGGTTACAGCAAAAGTTATATTATTTTTTATAAAGTCGGCCTATACGGCAGTTACTTAGTTAGCAATAAAGTTAGTTAATAGTAAGGAGGAGTTTTTATAAGAAGTCGGTATAATTAAATAGTTAGATATTTATGTTACCTATTTAGGCCTATTATTACGTACTACTAGATATAATACCTAATTTTCCTATACTAGTATAGCAGTATTATAGCGAATTTCCCTTAATATCCTCTTACCTACTATAGTATCTACCTGCCTACTTGCCTCTAACAACAACAACTGCTACCTGTTAACCTCTTCTTTACTATTATTACCCTCACTTTTTGCCATAAAGTTATATAGGGTAGTTGTTATATATATAATCTAGATCTAGCTTATAAAGCTATATTTAGGCGTAGCTACCTATAAAATCTTCTAAGTCTACTTTAGCCTTCTAAATACCTTCTTAATAATAACCTATAGTCTTAAGTAGTATAGATTATATAACTCCTTTATAGTTACTAGCCCTACACCCCTATTAGCAAACTCTTTAAGATAGTATCTTTTACTAGGGAATAGAGTAACTATCCCCCTTTTGTAAGTAAATCCAGTATTACTAAGGTAATAATAGCCCTCTAGTACTATAAAAGACCTACTAAATCCTTACTTTATTAGGCTTATGTTGTTTATTAATCCTTTAGCTCCTACTATTACGTATATAAATAACCTATTAAAGTTAACTATACTAAGTATGTTTTGTAATATATAACCCTTATAGTAAAAGAATTACTTCTAGTTGCTAGAGGGGTATATAGGCCTTTACTAGAGTACCGTCTACTACTCTAATACACCTAGTAAAGTAATAGTCCTATAGTAACAGCTCTATTAAAGGAGATATATACTACTAGCTAGGTAAAGTAACAACTTTAGTATAGAGAGTAACTATTACTAAGAGGAGTTATTAAATAATAGCTAATACTATACTATATACTATTTAGAAGAGGTAGGTAGTATTTTACTAGCTTTCTCCTTACCTAAGTATATATAGCAATACTATAAGTTTCTACTTAACTAACTAATATATAGTATCTTTTATATAGTTGCTATCTTATAGCTACTTTACAAGTTAATAAAAGTCAGGTTTGCCTATACAAAAAAGGCCTCTAAATTACTCTTCAGACCTACTAAGGAAGAAATCAGCTATTTGCCTTACGTACTCTACACTACCCGGATAGATATACTGTTTTTTACCCTTATTATTATAGATAAGGGTATTATTAACAACAGTAGTAGTTAAGGCTAATACTACTATTACAGTAGTAGTAGCAGCAGCCATTAGGATCTCATGGTAGTTATCCATAGTATATTTATTGTTATAAGTATTACCTCACTTTACATATCTAGCCTACTTACTAATTACTCTAGCCACCCTTTTAATAGGGCTAGGATTAATAGTAAAAAACCCTCTTTTAAATAATACTTTTCCTATTTTAGTAGTAAATTACAACTATTTTAAAAAGATATATTATATAAATCTAGCTTTTAAGTTATAGCAGCCATATAGGGCTTAGTAGCAATAGATACGTTTACAGCTAAGTTATACATGGTGGAAACCCCTCCTGGCCACTAATTACTACTTATAAGGAGCGGCCGAGCACACCCTTATGCTTGTTAAGGTAAGGTATAGGCATATAACCCCACCTCACCTCCAGTAGGGCAGCCTTAGAGCCTACATCTGGCTCCTGCCAGCCCATAGAGGGCTTGGTGGTTTCTCTTTTCCTCACCTATGTTAGTTAGTAATAATACGATATTATTACCTTACTTTATTACATCTCTTTACTCTATAGGTTATAAGCTCTAGGCCATAATTTTTTCTTTTAATTAAGCTAGTAGTATCTACCTCTCCTTTTAACCTCTTAATTACCTTATAATAGCCATAAGAATCACCCTTATTACCCTTATTAATTACCCTATAATTAATATGTTAAGTAATAGTAACTTTACCTCTAACTAACTCTAATAGTCGCCTTAGATCCCTATGTATTGACATATATCTAACCTCTTTAACTAATGTAAATTTCTTACTAATATAGTAAGATCCTTCCCTCTTTTATTTATATTACTGATTTTTTACTTTATAGATTATTAATTAATTAAGTGTCTGTTAAAGGGTAGTAATCTATAAAATGTCTGTATATACCTTCTATCTTATAGAAGAAACGCCTAGGTTTGTTATATTATTAGGCTACCTATGGCTTAATTAATTCTTTATATCTTTAGTAATACCTTAGTACTACCCTTACGTAAGGCACCCTAACTTTATTATAGCAGACGCCTATAATTACTAATTAGTATTATTAAAGATCCTAACCCTTAAGGGTGAATCTAACTAGTCTTTATAGTTAGTACTTATTAACTCTATCCTCTATATAAACTATATTAAGAAATATATTAATAGTAATATCCCTAAGCCTACTAATCTAGCTAAGAGAGTATTATAGGAAAATAATTATAATGTTATATATAACCTCCTTATCTTATTATATAACATATTAATTAATAAGCTTCTTAATATAGGTTAGGAAGATAATAGTAACCTATTTACACTTATAAGAGCCCTTAAGAGATATATCCCTAAAGTCTCTAAGGATGCTATTAGAACTCTTATTACTAAATTTAGTAAGGGTGACGCCTATAACTATAAGACTCTTTATAACG
Organism: Colletotrichum sublineola; assembly: GCA_020631755.1. Taxonomy (NCBI): domain Eukaryota; kingdom Fungi; phylum Ascomycota; class Sordariomycetes; order Glomerellales; family Glomerellaceae; genus Colletotrichum; species Colletotrichum sublineola. Next base: position 5,790,655 of record JAHSQG010000005.1, on the reverse strand, counting down.
CCCTCAAACACATCTAATACCTCTACGCCTATATTACTAGTCTCTATAGTGAAAACTCTAATTACTATTAGGCTATTCTTCTACTTAACTACTTTAAGGCGTACTTACCTAATATATATAAAAGATATACTAATAACTCTAAGAAACCTATTTAGACTAATATTATTAAGACTATCTATACCCTTACTTAAGATAAAGAGTAGAAGATAGGCCTTACCTTATACTATAAATCTACTACTTCTAATATAGCTACTTCCTCTAGTACTAATTTAGTGCTAGCTAATCCTACTAAGAAGAAGGATCACCCTACTTACCCTTATTACGGTAAGGGTTATACTACTATAAAGTGTTAGACTACCTATCTAGATCTAATCCCTATAGATTATATATACTATAATAACCTTCTTACCTATACTATAAAGCATATCTGTAATAAAGATTGTAAAGAGACTTTAACTAATAGTAATAGTAATAGTAATAAATCTTCTATATTTATTAAAGGTACCTCTAGTGTAATTAGTAGTTCTTTAGTTAGTAGACTTACCCTAAAGAAATCTATAATAATACTTAATAAGGCTATCTATATAGTAGTTAATAATAATACTATTATAAGCTCTAATATTATTATAGATTTAGGTTACTCTAACCTTATCTTTAATAATCTTACCTTTTTTATATCCTATACTATTTATAATAATCTTTAACCCTTTATAGCTACTAATAGTAAGGAAGTTAAGCCCCTTAGATCTAGTATAGTTTTCTTCTAGGTTAAGGATTTAAATAACTCCTTACATACTATTAACTAGACTATTAAAGACGTTAAGTATAGCCCCCTTAGCCCTATAAATCTCCTTAGCCCTAGTAAGCTTTATAAGAGCTATATTAAATATAACTATACTACTATAAGCCTTATTAATACTTAGTTACGTAAGGGACTTACTAAAGTCTACTAGATATCTAATATATATATTGTTAATACTATTAATAGTACTATAATCCCTATAGATATAGTACTTAGCCTAGTAAGTATTAAGATAAAGTTACGCCCTATACTAGATCTTATATACTACTGCCTTATCTATACCTATCCTTCTTAAGTTATTAAGGCCTACTATTAAGTAGGTATTTAATTTACCTAAGATAAGATTAACTCTTTTTATTATAAGGTATGTTATCTTATAAAATCTATAGAGATAATTAGCTATAATACTCCCCTTCTACTTACCCTTATAGGTAAAGAGATATATCTTAATCTTATTAAAGTTAAGCTACTCTTAATCCTTAGTAACTAATACGCCCTTTACTTTCTTAACTACTATAGTAGATATTACTAGCTTACTCTACTTAAGACCTATTATAGTAATAATATTCTTACTATAATTAAGTAATTTAGTACTACCTTTATAAATATAACTACTCTAAATATTAAGAGTTAGTTATATAATAATACGCCTAAGTTAAAGAAGGTTCTTTATAATCCTTTCTTTAAAGGTACTTAACTTAACCTTACTACGCTATATACTCCTTCTATAAATAGCGCTATTAAACATATAGGCTATACTATCGTTAAGGCTGTACGTACTATACTTATTAACAATAGTCTGCTAGAGGAGCTCTAGGACTATACTATTAACACTATAATCTAAGTGCTTAATCTCCTCCCTTAACCTAATAAGGGTAAGATAAGCACCTATAAGATTATTACGTAGGAGCTTAACCTTACTAAAGATTATAAGCCGCCCTATATTAAGCACATCTATACCTTTAGTTACGTGGCATATATACATAAGAAAGGCAGTAAGTACCTACCTTATTCTACTAAGATAGAGCCCTATACTATAAAAGGCATCCTAGTTAGATATAGCTCTCTATACGGCTATATCTACTATGTGTATATCCCTAATTAGAAAAAAGTTTTTTACTACTAAGATGTTTGTTTCTATAAGGGCCTAGAGAAGACAGTCCTCCACCCCTTAGATAAAGATGCTATCCCTACTAAGATTAATTATAATATACTCTTTAATAAACCTAACTTATAGATCTAGTATCCTAACTAGATCCCTTCTTCTAACTAGCCTAGTATAGATAATATATCTACTAAGGATACCTAGCCGGCTTAACCTAAGGATACTTATAATTAGGGTATAAATACTATAGATTATATAACTCCTCTACCTAATAATTACACTACTGTATATATATCTTACCTAACTAATAATACTAATTTAGGTAATAATAATAATAACTTTACTAATGCTATTTAATACTAGGAAGCTAATTACCTTAATCCTAATTTAGATCCTCTTTCTATTAATACCCTAAATATAGAGGATTCTTTTATTACTATAAGTAGCTGCCTGTATTAATCTACTACTATTAAACCGCCTAGTTACTACTAAGAAATAGCTAGTACTTAATAATATAATAAAAAGGCCAGGTCTAGCCTAGATTATAAGATTATTAATAATCTTTATCCTTAATATACTACTACTAATAAGAAGGCTAGGAAGGCCTACCTTATAGCTGACATCTATATTAATAAGGATACCCTATATATTATTAGTACTCTAGCTGCTATAGCTATATCTAAGATCCTTCTACCTAGATACTCTATCCTATACACTATTAACTAGGCTAAATAGAGCCCTTATTAGTAATAGTATTAGAAACCTACCTATAATATAGAGATCTAGTAGATAGTTAATAAACACACCTTTAATCTAGTTAATCTACCTACTAGCATAAAGTTACTACTAGGTATGTAGGTATTTAATATTAAAACTAACTCTACTAATAAAGTTATTTAATTTAAGGCCTAATAGGTAGTCTATAGTAACTATAAAAAGGGCAAATAGTCCTCTTAAGAGGTATATACTACTATTACTACTACTACTATAATCTACCTTTTCTTTATAATTATTACCCTCTATAGACTTTACTATAAGATATATAACTTTAATACTACCTTTCTTACTACCCTAGTCCCTAATAGAGTATATATATATGTCTGCTAGCCTACTAGATACTCTAATAGTACTAGTAAGGTCTGGTTGTTACGTAAGGCGCTCTATAGATTACATAAGTCCCCTCTATAGTAGTTTTAGCTTATTAAGTTAGAGATAGAGAAGCTTAGATTTATACTAGTTAAGGGGGAGATTTACCTCTTTATTAACACCTTATTAGATATATACGCCCTTATATATATTAATAATAACATAGTAGCTACTACTAATAAGGAGACTATTAAGAAGGTCTATAACATACTAAAGTTAGTATGCCTACTAAAGGACCTTAGTATTACTACCTAATTTCTTAGCTTTTAGATATACTAATCTATTACTAAGATCTTCCTCTTATAGTATAAGTATACTAAGAGTATCCTCTAGTAATTTAGATACTATAATCTTTACCCTATTAAGACCCTATTACCTACTTATAAGGATCTACCTATTACTTAGGTAAAAGATAAGTACTCTACTAATAATTATTAGACTTATATTAAATAGACTAGTTACCTTAATTAGCTTACTACTAGTACTAGACTAAATAGTACCTTTACTATAAGTAAGCTTTACTATACTAACTTAGGCCCCTTAATTACCTATTAGTACGTAATTAAGTATTACTTTTAATACCTTAAAGGTACTACTAGTTATAGTATTATATTTAGAGGTATAGATCCTTATATAGATAAGTAACTTTTGCTCTACGCTATGGCTAATACCGTATTTATAGATAACTATTCCTTATGTGTATCTACTACTAGATATGTTGTCTTCTTTACTAGCACCCTAATTATATAGAAGTTAAAGAAACAGACCTTTATTACTCTAAGCTCTATAGAGGTAGAGTTTATTAACCTTACTCCTACTAGGATTACCCTTATATAGATTTAATAATATGTTAAATAGCTTCTCTAATAATAGATTAGTATACCTATAATCCTCTTTACTAATAGTATAAATACCTTTATTAATATAATAAATCCTCTTAATAAGGCGTATACCTATAGTATTAATATTAGATATAAGTAGATTATATAGGAGGTTAATAATAATAATACTATCGCCTTAAAGCTTATTAAGGGTACTAAGATAGCTATAGACAGTCTTATAAAGTTACTTAACATAATTAAGTATATAGAGTTTATTAGGATGCTAGGCATAATAGATAGATTAGATTAATAGATATAAATAGATATAGGATTATATAGAGGATTTATATTAGGACTTTAGTATATTAGCTCTAGATTAATTAGGCTAATTAGTAAATTAGCTAACCTTTTGCTAAAGTATTTAATACTTTAAAAACTCCTTAGATTTAGAGGATTTTAAGATTAGGCTGTTATTTTGCCTATTTCACCTTATATAATAGATATATAGCTACTAGCTGAGTCTGCAGGGGAGTATTAAGGTGAGGTATAGGCACGTAACCCCACCTCACCTCCAGTAGGGCAGCCTCAGAGCCCACATCTAGCTCCCACCAGCCTATAGAGGGCTTAGTGGTTTCTCTTTTCCTCACCTACGTCAGTTAGCAACAATACGATATTATTGCCTCACTTCGTTACGTCTCTTTACTCCACAACGCTTATAAATTAAATTATAATATTATGTAGGATACCAGCATAATCCCACACAACTATACGTAGTCCCACTACGCCATGGTAATCACCATAACTAGTAACATTAATATAAAGATTATAGAAGCAAAAGGATTAAAGGTTACATTTAATAATATAGAAAGGTAGACATACTAGCCACTATAAAGAGGGCTTAGTAAAGAAGGGCAATCAAATTAAGCTATTACAAGGGACAATAATTATTACAAACGCTATAGGGTAGAGTAGTCCTTTTTATATATATATACTATATATTTCCTAATTAACGATATACCTACCGTCCTTTTAACCCTAAACTTAAACTTAATATTACTATCTTTTTCTACCTTAAGCCTTAGCTAGCTATAGATATTCTAGTACTTTACCCCTCTATAAGACAATAGGAAGGGAAGTCGCCTAGATACTTATAAATTCTCACTTATCTTATAATAACCATAGTTAATAATTATTACCTAGGGATAACTAAGATTACAGGTAAAGTTAAGCACCCCCTTATAGGGGGCAAAAAAAGGGGGGTCATAACGTAAAAAGGGGGGTTACACCCTATCCCTTCTTTATCCTACTTTTTGTTATTTTCTCACCAAAACAATCAAATATTAAGACAATATATTAATAGATATCTATACTATCTAAACTAACAACCCTAATCTAACCTAATTAATATACCCTACTAAAGTAATAAGAATCTAACTACTACTAAAAAGGTCGCTAAGTTGCTCTTTACAGCCTAGCAACAGGCTAGCTATAACCAGCCCGGTAAAAATACACCTACTATACTGTCTATACGCTAATATACCTAGGAGTATGGCGTATCTAATATGTCTATATACCAGCACCTCTATATTATAATTAGGATTCCTAATAGTAAGTTTCTACTAGAAGTATAGCTAAGGTTAATACTTAATAATAGTAATATTAGCTTACTAGTCTATTAATTACTTAGTAATTAGTCGGGTAGTTAATAGGTTAAAGGTAGAGCTTATATAGCTTAGTAACTATAAATCATAATGTTAGAGTCTAAAAGGTATTTAGAGAATATATTATAAGTTAATTACTAAAGAGCTATAGAAGTCTATCTTAAGTCCTAGACTTTATTTATTCTATATATAAGTCCTATATATCCTAGTGTTATACTAGACTATCCTTAAGACGTTAGTCCTACCCTAGGACTGCTTGCTATGTGTTAGTCCTTCTTATTATTACATGACTTAGTCTATAGTTCTTCTATTCTAGGGGAGTTATCCTTCCTGTTTCCCTACCCTTGGCCTTGTTCTATATAAATGCTGCGCCGCCTATGCTTCTAGGCTCCCAGTAGGGCCTGTTACGGCAGCCTGTAGGTATTAAAGTATAGGCAATAAATAGGCCATAAAGTAGGGCACTAGCCCCGCCCGTAAGGAAAATGTCAGGCACATTTCAGGTATAAGGCGTCCCCACCCAAAATAAGGGAAAAACAATAACGCATGTATTTTGCCTTAGGTAATTAGAATAGGGGTACTTTTAGGCCTAGATACACACACACATACACAACTAACAAATTAAATAAGGATAATCGCTATATATACGCACTTCAATAATTAACAGTCTGAATCGTAAAGCGCTAATTAATATTACTAGAAGTAATATACGGCTTATACGTAATATATACGTTATTAACTATTACCACTATAGCCAACAAGCTTATAGGTAACACCTAATTAAAGAGCCAGACTAACTAGCCTAATTAGTATTAATAACTTAAGTAAAAGGCGTATATATAGGGCATATAGGAATCTATTACCCTATCGCGAGATAGATTAATTTATGTTATAACAAACTATCTACTAGAGCCTCCTACCTATCCTACGCTTAACTAGTTCTAAATAGCTAGTTAGACCTATATTAATAAGTAGGTAGCTAAGAATACTATGCTAGGCTAGCTGCTGCCTTTACAAGATAATATAAAGGCATTACAGATCTATTACTTAAGTAAAGATAACCTAAAGCACTTTAAGATGTTAAAGGAGAAATACCAGGCTAATAATAAGTAGTATAAACAAAAGGTAAAAGCAGTCTATAATATATCTAACTAGATTAGAGTAATAGTTAACCTAATATTAATATCCTAGTACTATAAACTAGTAAGCCTAATCTATAAATAGATTAAATAACTAGAAGCCTATATTAGTATTTAGCTATAGGAGGATAAAGCATAAGTAATTATAAAGTATAATAGAGTTATAAGCCAGCCTTCTAAATATAAGATATCTAATATAAAAGATATAGAATAATAGGTAACAGATTAGGAGAATACTATCTTCTATAGTATTTATGTTAAGTAGACTACTATAGTAGAATCTAGTAAATAGTTCTTAGCTTTAATAACTATGTTAAGATATACCCTAATAGTAACATAGGTAGAGGCATATAAGAGTAGTAAGAAAGACTAAGTAATAGAAGGGATTCTTACCTATTATAAGGTAATCTTAGACATACGTGCCTATATTACAGTAGAGCTAGATTAACTATAAGCAAAAGTGTCACGCAAAGCATTTAGGCTGGTATCTATAGTAACTATAGCAGACCTTAAGGACTACATAAGAAAAGAGCCTACCAGACAATATAGTAGTAGTAGTAACAGTAATAGCAACAGCAGCAGAAGGCAAATATATAAAAGGTACTTCCTCTATAATGTTATTAGTTATAAAGTAAAAAGGTGCTTCTTTATAGGTAAGATATAACTATAGTATATATAGAGGCTGAAGTAGGAGACTATTAAGTATGTAAAGAAGTCGCTTAATAATCTATAAGTAAAGGAAAAGCTCTAAGAAGAGGATATATTAATAGCAGTAGTTATAAAGAAATTAGAGGAGCTAGATTTATTAAAGAGAGGATTATAATCTAAGGCTGTAATACCCTTAAAGTAATAATTAAAGGGACTACTAAAGAGTAGAGGCGTATTAATAATATAGTTAGTAGTGTTTATAGCTTCTATATATCTACTTAAAGACTATATTATCCTTAATTTAGGGGCTATACTCTATATCTTCTACTTATAATATTAATTTATTAGTATATCTCTAGTAAATTTAGATAACTTTATTTAGGCTAGTAACATAATAATCCTAATTAAAGGATAGGGAAAGGTAGTAGTTAGAGTAAAGTAAGATAGTTATATAGTTAAGATTACCCTATATAACGTTACTTACTACCTATTACTATCTTATAACTTAGTATTATATATATAGCTAAAGAATTATAATAACTAGTAGTAGGATAATAGCCTATTAAATAATTTAATCTATAAAGTAAGTAACTATTTAGTAGTATTTAATATAGAAGAAATCACAGGCTAATAGGTAATTAAGGCTAGTAGTATAACAAAAGGTGCTTGCGCGGTATACCTAGTAGTAATAAGCATAGTAGACCTAGGCTAATACTAGCAACTATAGGCTGTTAAAGCTGTTTGCTGGCATAACCGGCTTAGGCACCTAGGCAGCCGCGTACTTCGCCGCATCATAACAAAGGCGAGGGGAGCCTATATACACAGAGCTATACTAGAAATACTTACTTGCTAATATAAAGTCTACGCGATAAGTAAGATTAAATACTAAGTTACATAACAGCTAAGGGAATTAATTAAATAGGTAGAAGTAGGTAATAGAGTAGTACTTGATTTCTACCTATTTAAGTAAGGCTATAGTAGATATAAGTTAGCCTTGTTATTAACTAACTATAAGTTAGGATTTATATAGGACTATTATATATAATAATAGATAACTAGAGCTATTAAGGACGTACTTCTTAACTTTATTAAGATAATTAAGGTTTATAAGGCGACTAAAGTTATAGTATTTAAGTATAATAATAAGATTATAACTTCCTATTTATAAGTAAAAGAGGCTATAGAAAGTCTAGGAATCCTATTTAAGCCATCCACACCTAATATGCAAGCTTAAAATAGAGGTGCTAAGAGGACTGCAGTAGTTATTAAGCAAAAGGGAACAGCACTATAGTTAAAGTTAAAGCTACTACCATATCTATAGCTAGAGATCCTTAAGGTAGTAGTATATCTATATAATTATATGCTAGTAGAGTCGTATAGTTAGTAATTACTATATAAGATATAGCACGCTACTTAAGGGCAACTATTACTACTATATATTAGCTACTTATACGTCTTTAGATACTAAGTATATATAATAACCTTAGACGCCTAGTTAAATTAAGGTTGTCTATAATGTTTTAAAGCTAAGGTGTATATTAGATACCTTATTAGATATATATTAACTAACTAGTAAGTTAGAGCACCTATATCTAGGCCACCCCTATATATAGGCCACCTAAAAATGCCTCCTAGCTACCTTATAATATTAATACCCTCTATATTTAAACTATTACTATATTTTTTAACCTTAACTAAATTACTTTATTTTTTTAGTATATATTCTTTATTACCTAATGAGCTAGTATACTGAAGATGAGGTTAATTAGGCTATTAATGATGTCCTAGATGGCGTATCAGCTTGCTAAGCCTCTAGATGATAGGGCGTACTATGATCTATAATCTAGAACTGTATAAATGGGATATAGAGTAGAGATACTGTATTTATTGACCTCTAGCGCCTTTCTTAGACCTAAGAGTCTAAGCTGGCCAGCTGGATATAAATACAGGTAGATCTTGGGCTCCCTCTAACCTATTAATAAGTGAGGGAGTTTGCCTAGTGTATCCTCTGTGTGATGGGTGATAATAAGCCCCTAGGTAAGCGATGGATAGATGGCTTCTTGTGAAGAAATCCCTCTATTAAGGTCTAGAGAAGTCGTTCTATTGATTCTAGACGTGTTAATGGAGTAACTACTGAGGTTATTAAGTACTGGTTTAGATACCTTGTTATCCCCTAGATTGCTGCTATTAAACTAGCTAATAGATATAATATGGATGAGACTGGTATCCTTGAGGGTATGGGGGATAATGGGCTGGTGCTGGGTAGGGCTTAGATGAAGGTAGTGAGGAAAAAACAGCTAGGATTGTGAGCCTGGGTATCTATTATTGAGTGTATATCTGCTGAGGGTACTGCTATCTATCCCTTGGTTATATATAAGGGTAAGGTAGTCTAATAGTAGTGGTTTCTTTTAGATCTTTACTTATATAAGGGATGGGAGTTTATAGTAATAGAGAATGGCTGGACTACTGATAATACTGCTGTTGAATGGCTGAAGAAGGTCTTCCTCCCTTAGATAACCCCTACCTAGCCTGATTAGGCTAGACTCCTTATCCTACATAGGTATAGGAGCTATATAACAACTGAATTTATGTGGATATGCTATATAAATAACGTCTATCTATTATTCCTATTACTACACTCCTCCTATGTCCTCTAGCTACTAGATTAATTAGTCTTTAGCCCTATTAAGGCTGCCTATTATAAGGGGTTAGGATATATTATCTAGTAAAACAAATTAACTATTATTAGTAAGAGGAACTTTATATCCTATTATTAAAAGGCCTATAAGGCTGGTATAATAGAGAGTAATATTAAAAGTAGCTAGAAATATACTAGGTTATAACTAGTTAGTATTAGTAAGCCTCTAATAAGCTCCTATCTGCTACTAGATATAACAGTACTATTAACACTACTTAATAAGGGTATTTAGGGTATTTAGGATGCCTAGGATACCTAGGATACCTAGAATTAGCTGTCTACTGTATCTACTGTTAAGTGGTTGACGCCTAGGAAGATAAGGGAGCTAGATGATTAACTGTGGTTATTTAGTAAGCTGGATTAAACTATTGCTATATAATGCTAGCTATTTAAAAAGGTGAAAAAAGGCTTCTAGGAGTAGGTATATAAGTTAGCTACTACTTAGCACTAGATAGAGCTCCTCTAGGCCTAAGTTAATAATAGTAAGCCTAGGAAGAGGAAGGCTGTTAAGATAGATCTGAATACGAAGTTTGTGACGATTAGAGAGGTGTAGGAGGCCTAGCGTGAGGCTGGCGATGTTGAAAGTGATATAGATGAATCTAGCGTATCTGATACCCCTAGTGTGGCTGAGGAATGTATTGTAGTGGTATTGTGAGATTATTGATAATTAATTGAAAAGGATGGTGGTGGTTGTAATGGCATTATTTTGAAGTGGCCTAGATGTAGGGGTGGCCTAGATGTAGGTGCTCTGACTTATTATATATATGTTCCCCTAAAGAATAAAGTAATTACTTTACGTAATATAATCTTTAATAAAGATAACTACTTCTTAGGTAAAGAAGATAAATAGGTAGATAAATTAGTAAATACTAATAAAGTAGCTATTAACAAATAGATTATAAAAGTATTAAGTAAGAACTTTATAGATATGGCTAATAGTATTAATATAGACAAAGTTTTTATTAATACTATTTAACACTAAATACCTAACAAACCTATAAGTAAATTACAGGACTATATAAAGTTATACTTTATATTAATAACTCCTCTAGAGTTACTAAAGGCGTCCTTTGTTATATAACTATTAGATGCTATTACTATAAGAGGGTAATATATAAATAAGATATATAACAAAGTCTATTATGCTGATTATATTAACTAATAAAGATGTGTATACCTATGCGAATTATAGAAAGCTGCCTTTATGGCTAGGACAGTTATATACCTATACCACCTAAAACATAACTATTCCTTAAGGCGGATTGAGTTGCCTGATAGGCCTATAGGCTGGCCCCCTTAGGACAGCAGGTATATAGATTAATTAGTAGGAGAGGTAACCTCTAAAAGCTCTAAAGATAAGGTAGAGCTAAGACAGTAGGGAAGCCCTTAAAGGGATAATACAGCTAGCAGACGTATTTATTAGAAGGAACTGCCTGGACTGCCTAGATTATATGCTGAATTAAAAGATTATCTATTTATAGATAACTTCCTTTAAGCTAAAAAGGATTACTTATAAAGCTATAAGGTAATAAACAGCTAGGTTAAAGTTAGGATTTAGGAAGCTAGTAATAATTAGATTCTTAATTACTAATAGGTATATACCTATAAGTTAGATAAGTATAGATACCTTATAAAGCTAAAGGCGTGCCTTATTATTTATAGTAATTAGTAACTAAAGGACGTAATCTAAGATATATATATAGTAATACTTACTAGATTATCTTTTAGATTACTAATTATAATAGTAGCTAAGTTAGATCTTAAGCTAATTTAATTTAATATAGTAAACGTATTTATATATACTAATATAGATGAAATAGTATTTATAAAGCTTCTACCTAGACATCCTAACTATAGCTAAAAGAGAATTATTAAGTTAAGAAAAGCCCTATATAGTTTATAACAATCACCTCTATTATAGTAAAGGTACCTTAAAAAGGGACTTTATAAACTTAGATTTACTTTAGTTATAGGTAAGCCCTACTGTTAGTAGAAAGGAGCTATTATATTCTTCTTTTATATTAATAATTACGTCTTTATGTTCCCTAAATTATAGTAGTAAGAGGCTAATAAATTAATTAATAGGATAAAAGAGTAATACTATCTAGAGGGTAGTAAAGAGATATAATAGTTCTTAGGTATAGAGATACTATGTAATTAAGATTAATAAAAGATATAGTTGTTATAGGTAGTATATATTAAGAAAACGTTAAAGCTAATTAATAATAAGAACTACCTACTACTAGATAATATACTAATAGGTAATAAAGAACTTCTTCCCTTAAAGAAGATAGCTATAAACTTTAAAGTAGTAATATATTAGTAGAAAGTTAGTTTAATCCTATACGTAGTAATAATAATAAGACCTAATGTTATATTTATAGTTAGTCGCCTAGTAAGATTTAATTATAATCTATTAGCTACCTACTAGTAAGTAGTAAATTACATACTATAATACCTTTATTAAATAAAGGGACTTTACCTTAAATTTAGTACTAATAGATTAATAATAATTATGTTAGATATAAGCTTTAGTAATAATTTAATTAATTATAAGAGCTTATAAGTATATGCTATTAAACTATTTAGAGGCCTTATTAGATAGAGGGTGAATAAGTAGCAAACAGTTATAACTTTAACGACAGAAGTAGAGCTACTTACTCTATTACAGGCCGTAAAGGAGGCTATATTTACAAGCTAATTAATTACTAAATTAACAGCTAGTAAAGAAACAATTACTCTAAGCCTAAAAGTTATAATCTAATATAATAATTAACAGACTATTAGATTAGTTATAAAAGAGCTAGTATAGCTTTAGATATAACTCTACTATATAGATATCTATTACTACTAGTTATATTAAGAGATTACTAAAGGACAAGTTGAAGTTATCTATACTCTATTAGCTAAGCTAATGGTAGATAGATTGACAAAGGTGCTGCTGAGGTAGAAATGGGCGACTTTTGTAGATTAATTAGGTATGGTTGATTAATCCGAATGGTTATTACGTAACCGCAAAGAAGAGCTTGTGGCAGACGAATTGCTAGCAGCCGGCAGTGACAAATTAAATAACGACAAAGTAAAGAGAAACAAAGCAATTGCGACTGCGGCAACTGTAGCAGAGGAGGAATAACCGGCCGGTGCGGCCCTGACTGGGATAGTCAATCAGCATGGTCGCGCCGGACGGGCGGTCAAAGTGGGGTGGCCGCGGGTGCGCCCGGACTTCACAATGTTAAAGACAATTAATTAATCAGAAATATTAATAACTTCAACTACAAATATCTTAATAACTACATGTTGCTTATGGTCGGCAGTTATACTATTATAATTACCTTAATTAGGGCTATAAATTAATACTAACTATAACTATAAAAGACAAAAAGTTAAAAAGTAATTAACTAAGAGATAATTTATTAATCTTACTAATTACTTTAAGGGAAAGTAATAAGACAATTTTTAAAGTCTATTTACAACCTTACATAATTAATAGACTAGAGGAAAGGGATTATAATAAGGACAACCTTACCTATATATTAAAGTTATTAAGGCTTAGACTTTACCTATATATTATAGTTATTAAGGCTTAGACTTTAATATTAATAACTAACTAACTAATTAGAAGTAGGTATTTATAGACATAACTACTATTAAGTCTTTTTACCTCTACCTAGATTTAAACCTATCAAGCTTAGATTACAAGTTGCTATCTAATAATTGCGATTTGTTAGTAGTAGGCTAAACTACTTAACTATACACGCTTTGGTTTTAGTTATTAATTATTAGTTAATTACCTCTATATATAGGCAGGAGCAGCAATTGAAGGAAGTTATAGTTGCAGCCAGGCAGTAGCAACAAAGTTGCCAATATAGTTAGATTTAATCTATAAATAGCTTCAATCCGAGAGGGCGTGTCAAAGTATAGGCAACAAATAGGCCATAAAGTAGGGCACTAGCCCTACCCGTAGGGAAAATATCAGGCGCATTTCAGGTATAGGGCGTCCCCACCCAAAATAAGGGAAAAACAATAACGCGTGCATTTTGCCTTAGGCAATTAGAATAGGGGCACTTTTGGGCCTAGATACACACACACATACACAACCAACAAATTGAACAAGGATAATCGCTGTATATACACACTTTAACAGAATCGCTCAATCAATTCTAACTAGTACTACAGCTGGTAGCAGCCGGTTATATAGGCTGTCACCAGGTGGGACCAAGTGGGCCGAGGCCGACAGTCAGACCGGGGGATCCACCAGATCCACCAGGCTGACTAAGGCCATAGTCACAGCTAAAAGGCGCCCCTTTTAGACTATAACACTTTATCTAAGGGGCTAAATAAGGAATATAAGGGTTAGGGTAGGATAGGAATTACTATAATATTATTTCTTATGATTTAACCCTTATTAAAACCTACTATAGAAAACTAGACCTTTTTTAGGCTTAATTTCGTTTTTTAAAAAAATAAGTAAAAAAGTACCCTTTAAGGTATAATAAGGAAGTATACAGCTCACTCTAATACACAGCTCACTATACATATATGTTAGTTAGATATATATTACCTTAATAAAAGTAGTGTATACTAGTAAAAGTAGTATATACTAGTAAAAGTAGTATACACTAGTAAAAGTAGTATATGCTAGTAAAAGTAGGCAGGTACTAGTAGGCACTAGTAATAGTAGGTAGGTACTAGAAATAGTAGTTAGTTACTAGTAATAGTAGGTAGGTACTAGTAGGCACTAGTAATAGTAGGTAGGTACTAGCGGGCGCTAGCAATAGTAGGCAGGTACTAGAAATAGTAGTCTAGCACTAGTAATAGTAGGTAGGTACTATAATTATAGGTATTACTTTTTTTCTTATAGAAATAAGCCAGAAGGTGCAAAGGACTAAGGCTAGGGCTCTAATTATTATAGGCTAATAGGGTGTAGGAAAATTACATAATTATATATAGATATCTAATTAGAGTCTCTAGATTCTAACTATTAGTAGGTCTCTAGCTATACTATACTATAGTTATATCTATATTCTATCCTAAAGAGGAAGTTTCTAATTTTTAAACTAGTAAGTCCTATAGGCTGCTATAGCCTGTGTTACCTATAGCTTGTTAGGTTGTAACACTCCATACCCTCTAGGCTGGTAGTAACCTCTAGGCCAGCCTACTAGCAGCTCTAGGCCGGCCCTAGGCTATTATAGATGCTAAAGATATAGCCCTTATGGCCTATATTATATAGCTTAAGAATGCTAGCTTCCTAGCTATACTAATAGAGCTTAAGGAAACAGCTAACTACCTCTATAGTCTCTAGGGTATACTGGCTGTATTAGAGTACTTTATCTATACCTTTATTGCTAACTACCTAGAGCTTTAGTACCGCCGTGTTATTAAGCTAGTAGAGCTCTACTATAGAGGCGTAGAGCTAGACCTAGTACTAATAGAGGACTTCTTTAAGTAGTACTAGGGTATTATCTAGGACTATAATCTCAGCCTATCTGAGATATAGAATACTAATAAAACTAGGTGCTAGATTAGCTACCTTAGTAACTATATATACGTAATAGTCCTCTAGCGCCTACTATAATATAATAGGGCGCCTAAGGTTATTAATCTAGCAAATTAAGAGTTATGTATACTAGTAGGAGGTAGTAATACTATTAGTAATACTCTACTAGTATATATAATATTTAAATTATAGCTAATTACAGCTTAGGTAGATTATTAGATCTAAGAAGGCATCTGTTTTATATATTTAACAATAGGGTTTTTAAGCTAAGATATTATGATAGTGTTAAATAGACTCTCTCCTATCTATAAGAATCCCTTATGTGTAAGGGGGTAAACAAAATGTAGGGTAAACTAAAGATATATTATCTATAACTGTCCTTTCTAACTATAAGATAGCTATTATACACTACTTATATACTTAGCTATAAGACTTAAGTTAGGTAAGTCTTAAGTTATATACTAGTTTATACTTAAGGTCTAAGTATCTAATCTAATAGCCTTTATTCTTTCTGCTTAACTTAGGGTTTACTATATGGTTATGTAAGATTACTATTCTAATAGATAGATTATATATAGTACTTTAACACTAAGTTATATATATATATTTAGCTAAGTTATAGTATATAGGCTACTTACTTAGGGACTATTTTAAATCTAACACATACAGCCGTACTACTTACAATTTATATCTATAAGATAGGGCGCCTAGCAGGCAGTCCCTTAAGTACTATAACTATTAGGATACTATTAAGAAGTCTAAGCAGCCATATTGCCTACTACTCCTTAATAGATTTACTAGCCATATGAGTATTAAACTTATAGAATATACTATAGCCTTTAATATTATCCTAGGATTTTTACTACCTTATATAACGCACTTTCTTTAACTAATAGATGTTAGAGTCTTCTAACTATTTAAGGCTGCCTAGCAAAAGGTGCTCTACAGCTGGTTTGTAACGATGTTATATTAGCCCGGCTAGTAAAAAAGATACAGTATAGTAATAAGGATATACTATCCTAGCTTATATGTTTTTTACCACATAACAATCAATTCAACAAGGCGATACTTACTGCTAAATATATAGAGCAAAAATACAGTAGTAAATAGAGCCTTAATTTAAGGATAGGATATTAAGTAGTTAAGTTAGTAATTAGTAAGGGAGCTCTTAGTAATAAATACTAATAGTACTATATCTAAGATTACTAAGTAAGGTTATCTACACTATAGTAAAAAAAAAAAAACAGCGCCAGCAGGCCGTTAAGCTATCACAGCATTATAACAGGATATGTAATACTATTTGTCATCCTTCCTAGCATAGGTAGTTAGCGTCTATAGCGTCTAGTACTCTTTAGTTAAAAAGGAAGTCCTTAAGTCCTATCTTTTCCATACGTATTTACATAAGGATTAAGCTCTATCTCTTACTTAGCCCCTTATAAAGCTAAAGGACCTTCTTTATTAGTCTTAGTATGTATTAGAAGGTGGTTCTACCTTATATTTCTACTGTCTACTTGGCTTACTATATTTTATTCGCCTCTTTATATGTCTATATTTTAAGTATGGATTTAAGTATATATAGATACTATAGTATGTCCGCCTTAGTGCCTGTTTTGCCGTTCTATCTCTATCCTATAGCTTCTTTAGCTGCCTTATTAGCGTCTTTATTGCCCTAGATCCCTATATAGGCGGGGACCTATTAAATCTCTGTTTTAAGTCCTTATTCTTAGAGTTTTTATGTCTTACCTATAATTATTTAGAGTAGGTAAGAGCCTAACTTGCCTTTTAGCCTAGCTAATAATCTAATAGCTACTTGGTTGTTAGTATAGATTAGGAGCTTACTTCTATTATTTCCCCTCTGTCTATCTTCTTTAGCTATTTTAAGGGTAAGGATAATACCCTATAGCTCTCTAGTATATACTATTAATATAGCATTAGATCCTATATATAAGTTATAGGTCTAGTATATAGTTATATATACTACCGCTACTCCTATATAGCTGTTAATACTACTCCTATCTATATAAATATATATAGCTTTAGTCTTGTAATTAATATATTTCTAGTACTCTTTCCTAGTGCTTTCTATAGTATCTATAATAAATATACGCAGTCCCTACTACTATAGTGGGGTCATAAAGGGGGTAATGGTCTCCTGTTATTACTGATATTTTGTGCTATTGCCTTGCTTAATATATAATTCTTATTTAATTATTTGCTAAGGGCTTGTTTTCTTTTAGAAGGAGGTGTATTTTTATGTTAAGTACTAAAAAGGATGTTACCCTAAAGGTACTACACATCGCCCTTGCCGCTCTGGCCTATAGTCTTTACATTCTGTTTAGGGTTTAATTTATATATCCTTTACCACCCCAGCTAGCATTCAACCATACTAAGCATGTATATATTATTTATAGGATTACTATCCCTTAGTAGATGTTCTATATTTCCCTTACTCTTACTCCCTAGGTAGAGCTTCCTAGGCTGCTAATAGCTGCTATAGTCTTTAAGACTTTATACTCTATTTTATTAATATATTATTTCTACCTAAGGGAAGTGTCTATAGTTAAGCTAAGGTATTTATATACTATCTTAGGCTTTATCTTACCCTATTTACTCTATAGTAGTGTATTAATGTTAATCTATAACCTTACTCTTATGAAGTAGATAAATTAGAACTTTTTAGGTATAAAGATAGATATATATATTGTTGCCTAGCCTTCTGCTACTTCTAGTGTCTCTTAGAGTTTACTGCAGGCTTCTTCTGCTATATCTACCTATATAAGGATAGTAACGTTGTTAATGAATCCCGTAGTAAATGTATCCTAGCCCTAGTTATACCTTTTAAGGAGGTCTATATTGTAGAATAAGTAGAGTATTAGTAATAGGGGAGAGCCTTATAGTATGCTAGTAGTAAGTATATATGGCTTAGACTAATAGCTATTAATATAGATATAGGTTTGTCTATTTCCTAGGAAACTAGTAATCTATTATACTATTACTTTATTAACCTATCTCTTCCTAAGGTTATAAAGGAGTCTTTAGTATAATATGTTATTAAACACCCCTAGTACGTTAAGGAGGAGCAGACTTACCACCTTTCCTTATCCTTTATTCTAGGCTTTATATATCTTATTAATAATAAGATATAGTACGTGTTCTATTAACCTTTGTTTTCTTCTACCTATATAGTTTTCTAGTAGTAGCTTATATGTTTTAGCTATATAACTTAGCCTTTCCGCTATAATTACATCTATAACCTTTCTAATAGTATTTAATAGTACTATTAGTCTATATACTTTAGGTATTATATAGTTATCTTTACCTAGCTTTTATAACACAACTATTATAGACTACCTAAAGTATTATAGGTAGTATCTAAGCTAGAGGCTCTAATTAAATATCTAAGTTAAATAGGGGCTAATCTATAGTCTAGCTAGTTATAGCACCTTATTAGTAATTCTATTAGGACTAGGTGCCTTAAGCAGTACTGTTTTTTATATAGCCTTATCTACTTTATTTTCTAATATAGGTAGGAGCTTAATTTATCCTTAGTATATTATGTTCTCTATATCTTTAAGGTTAGCCTCTAGGGGCGTTAGGAAGAACATTCTCCTAAAGAGTTCAGCTTTATCTTCTAGCGTGGTAGCTATTTAAGAGGTAGTAGGGTTTGTAATCTCTAGCGTAATAGTTAGTATTTAGTTTTTTTATGTTTAGGCCTATTTTATAATCCTCTAGAGTAAAGCTAGTAATTCTACTACTATTTCTACTACCTTATGGTATGTTTTCTATAGTGTCTTCCTAATAATCCGGCCTTTCCTATTTTATGCTATAAGGTATGCCTCCCAGCTTTATTTAGTTTGTTTCTTATTATATTATTAACATAGTCGTTTAGTTTTAGCAAGGATTTCTACGTATTCCTTATTCCAGCCTGCTCTCAACTTAGGGGAGCCAGTTTTCGTTAGTACCCCTTTATTAATAGCTATAGTAAGGGCTTCAGTTATCTCCTAGATATATCTATCTAGGGCCGCTTTTGTCCTTAGCCTCCTTAGTAGGGGAAGAGTCTATTTAACAGCTTTTATAAAGACAGTTTTATCTATAGCCTTCTAGTTTCTCTTCTCTTCTTATTATAGTTATATAATTATTAGGTCTAGTAATATTATAATAGGAAGGTAGTCTAAGTTATAGTTTACGTTATTGTCTATTCTGTATTTTATAAGCCTATTAACTAGCCTAACTATAATAAGGTAGAGGTCTATTATTAAGTAGCTGTCTCCCTCTATATATATAATCATACCTATAGGTAGTTAATTAATAAGGTTGAAATTTTCTATTAGTTCTATTAGTTCTCTTGCTTTAGCATCTAACGTCTAGATCTTACTTCCTCCCTATAGCTTATAGTAAAGGTTAAAATCCCCTACTACTATTTGTTTAATATAGTAGTTAGCTTCTAGCGTTTTCTATAGTTACTATAAGGATCTTATCCTATTATTCTCTTAGTTTTATAGGTTATATATGTTATAGATGGCGACTTTAGTGTTTTAGCCTATGCTAAATCCTAGAGTAAGAGTATAGAGATCTTAGCTATGTTCCTTAAATTACTACTTTAAGTAGTCTAGCTTCTTGTTTATAAAGAAATAGACCCTTACTAGGCCTTCTTCCCTATTTAATAGGTAGTAGAGGTAGAAGTAGTCCTTTACTAGGTAATACGTTATAGCGTTATAGGGATTTATCTATAGCTCTTAGATAGTAAGGATATTATAGTTATTAATCCTAGGGTTATAGAGGAGTATAGCTATTACTATATCCCTTAACTTTCTTATGTTATACTATAGTATTATAAGTATGCTTTATATAGTTATTCACTATTATTAATAATTTCTATAAGGTGGCTATCTTTTATTATCTGTATGTTTGCGTCTATGGCTTTAAGTGCTTGGCGAGAGGGAACTATTGCTTGTCTTAGCTGAGAGTCCTCTACTATAATAACAATTATATTCTTATCTTATGTCTGGCTCCCTATTAGCTACTAGCGTTTCTATATCTTCTTCTTTATAGGTGATCTACTATGCTCTAGGCATGTGCTCTAGCTCTGGCTTGGTTCTAGTACTAGCCTTAATGTCGTCCGGATTGTTAGGGCTGTTCCTATGGCGGTTAGGGCTGCTATGGCTTCTAGGTTGTACCTTAGTTGTTGTTTGTATGCCGCTTTGATTTTAGCTAATTCCTATATCCTGGTTGGGTACTAGCCGTGCCATGCTTTATGTTCGCCATGGCATGCTACGTACTTCTAGGGTATGGCTGTGTCGCTTTTTAAAGGGCACTCTTAGGTTATATATTCTTACGCGTAGTAGCTATATGTTATTATTACCTTACACTAGGTTCCTATATAGCCATATATATAGTATCTAAAGTATTATCTTAGACAGCATTATCTATTATATTATTTATATTAGAAAACCTCACCTTACTAGATAAGTCCTTTATTAATAAGTTTATTAGTATCCTCCGCCTTAGCAAACTTAATAATAATAGATAAGGCAGACTTTATAGTAGAGGATCTAGTTAACTATCTAATATACTTAATCTCTATAGTAGGGATAAAGGCTTTATTATCCTATAATAGTTTGTCTTAGAGTTCTATAAAGAGTTCCATATCTATTAAGCTAGTTTATATGCTATATACTAGGATTCCTTAGGTTAGGATCTATACTATAGCACTATTACCTATTTAATATTCCTAGTCCTCTATAAACTATTATAAGGCCTCTATATCTATAGTAGTAGCTATTTTAATACTTAGGTTACTGCTTTTTAGTTAATTTATAGATATAGTCTTTAGTTTATAGATATACTTATTACTACTCTATTTAATAGTATAGTCTATATACGCCTTAAGGTTATAGGGGTTTATAGCTCTAATACTAGTAATAGTAGTAGGATCTCTAATATTTATAATAACCTTATAAAGGGTTTAAACTTAGGATAGTCTTTAGTTTTATAGGTTATATATGCTTACTATAAGTCCTCCCCTAGCGGCTATATTAGCATAAGACTATATAGCGCTCCCCTAATTTATTAGTCCTAGTGCTTTAATATCCCTTACTATCTTAATAGTTAGCTTGCTAGCTTTTAGTACCTCCTTAGTAGCTGTGTTAGTATCCTTATTAGTATTAGTATTCTCCTTAATTTTAGCTGTGTTTTACTGGATTATAATTCTAATGCTACTTGTGGTTTAGGTGGTGTTTTTATTAGCTGCCTTTGTCTCTATCTGTAAATTTTTAATTGCCTGGTGAATATAGCTGATATTAGGGATATTCTATATCTTTATAATAAGTACTAGAGCCCTAATAAACGCGGCCCTAATTCCTTAAGGCTAAATAGGTTGACCATTTCCTATATTAATTAACTTTAGTACTATCTAGAGGTATATACTTAGTTCTGCAGCATACTCTTAGTATAGCGTTAGCTAGGGCTAATCCTTAGGCCATAGGGTTGCCATAATGCCTATGTCGCTATAGGCTTTATAATAAGTAAAAGGCTATCTAATTAACTAGTTAGATTATATTATAGTGCTATTATTTACTCTAATTTTAAAAATTTCATTCTTACTGTTATAGATGTTTTTTAGAAGGCATATTTTAGTTATACTATAGGAATAGTTCTTAGATAGTAGTAAATCAGATATTCTAAGTTAATAGTCACAACCATAAGTTTAAGTTTAAGGATTAGATAAGCATCTCTACTACTAGGTATAAGGTATTTATTCTATTAGGCCTAAATTAACTCCTTGTTTACTTAATCTAATTTACTCTATATGTTATCTTTTTAACCTAAGCTATATCCTATTATTAACTACCTAATTCTAATACATATCGGCTTACGCATAATACACCCTTTTACTACTACTTAAATTTTAAGGAGCTCTAGTTTCAAATTACACCCTATTATACTTAACTAACACGGCTTACTAATTAGTATACTAGTTAGTAGTTAACCCTACTTATTAGATATATAAATACTACTATGTTTACTAACTCTCTAGGCTAGTTGTGTTAAAAGTCTTTATAATAGATAAAGTCATATTAGTTTTATACCTAGATAGTATTAGACTATTATAATATCTATTAGAAATACGGAAATTACTTTAAGAAGCCAAAAATCTAACCACCTCTAATAGATTAGTAAATACCAGCCAGCTTATTCCTATATCTAAAAAAGGCGTTACTAGGTATAAGATCCTATAGTCTAATTCTAAAACTATAGTTATAGAGGAACTTATAAAATAGCTAGTATATCTTAATAAGCTTAGACACTAAATAATACTTATTAAATTATAAGAAAGGTAAGAAGGCTTAGTAAGATAAAATCTACTAGTTAATAAGAGAAGTCATACTAGAACCCTTACTACTATCTTTACTACTAAGAACTATATATATTATAATACTATAATAGTTCCCTAGTAAATATGTAGTTAGCTTTAGGTTTAAGGAATAGAAGCCAGTATGTCCTAAATAGGACCTTAAAGTAGTATACCTACTTAAACTAGAAACTAAGGTTACTATAGTAGAAGGGAAGGCTAGATTCTATGTTATTATATTTAATACGCCATCTTATCTATAATAGAATAGATAAATAGGGTAGTAGTAGTAAATATATTTAATAAGCTTATGTTCTTAAGTATGTTAAGTTAGGTATAAGATAATATAATAGCTATTAACCTTTCTTAACTTATAAGTATATTAATATCTACTAGCTGTTTATTCTAATTAAACTCTCCTAGACTAATAGGATAAAAGAAGTCTATATAAGACTAGATGTCTAATAATAAGAGATTATTACTATACCTATAAAAATTATAAGATATAGGTAAGCTAGATTCTATCTACTCCTACTCTTAATACTTATAATATAACGCCTAATACAACTAGGTATCTAGGGGAATAACGTTAGTAATAATAGTAGATAAGGCGCCCTCTTAATAATTAATACTAGGATTAAAACTATTACTACTTTTAAGATATACTTTATTAGACAGGTTGTCTTAGATAGGTAAAGTATATATGCTACTCTACTGTAGTTATAAACCTAGCCGTAAAGAACCAATAGTATTTAAGCCCTTATCTAGCAAACTAGAAGGAGAATACTAACTAGTAATAGTAGTTTCAGCTGTTATATTAGGCTTAATAAGGACTTCGCGATTTTTCTAGCGTTCACAGATATTCCTAAGATCCCCTATCAACACCAGTATTACACGTCTGGATTAGTATTCTATAATACTACCATTCTAATACTATTCCTCTAATATATCTAGTTCTTACTTAATACTAGGATTCTTAGCTGCTCTACCTAATAGACCTAAATAGTTATAAACCTCTATAAAACTAATAGAGTATAAACTATAGTAACTATAAAGAGTTAAAGATAAAACTTATAGTCTCCTTATAAGCTAACTAATTATAGCTAGTATGTATAGTACTATAGTAGTATTAGGTATGTATGTAAGCTTATATTCTAGGAGCTATAGTATAGTATTACTAACAAACTTTTCTTTTTTACTCTTTAAAAGGCGTATAAGGTTATAATAAAGACAACTTTTAGCTTCTAGTAGTTAGCTCTTAAGGAAAAGATTTAGCTTAGATTTCTTACATAGGAGTATAACATATAGGCCCTATATATTAGTACTAATAAGAGTATAAAGTTTATTAACTAGAGAATATAAGATTTCTGACTTTTTTTTATATCTCTTTTTATTAGATTCTTATCTCTTATGTATAGCTAAGGAGAATTAGCTGTTAGTACTACCTGTTATATACTACTAAGTAATTCTACCTACTTTACTAAGTATAGCTACCTAGAACTTTTCCTGTTTTTTTATTTTAAGGCTATAAGATAGCCCCCCTTTAAAGGCATCTATAATGTTATTACTTTAAGAATTCCTAAAACCTACTATTTTTATAAAGAGACTATTATTATTATTTAGGCTACTAGGCTCCTCTTCTATAAGCTTCTTAGCGCCCTATACTACTGTTTTAAGGAATAATATAAGAGTTTTGTTATAATTAATATTACTAATTAGACCTTTTTAGTACTCTTTTTCTTTTTTTGTTGTCATTTTGACATTCTTAGCTTTAGTTTTTAACTAATTAATCTCAGATATTTTAATATTCCTTAGATCTCTATAAATTACCTTACCTAGCTTTATTCTTAATTAATATAATGCCTTAGTAGTATTAGTAGCTTTAACAGCCTTAATAGTCTTAACAGCTTCTACTATCTTAACAGTCTTAACAGATTTAGTAGCCTTAGTATTTATATAGTTGACATAGTAAGACGTAATCCTTAATTACTTTAATAGTTCTTAGGGGTTATCTTTAGTTATTTCCTATAAGCCCTTTTACTTTTTAAAAGCCTTTTTAGATACTCTAGGAGTTATACTATAAGCCGGGTAAGTAGCATCTTCTAGATAAGACTCTTAGCATATATGTCTATTTTGCTATTTAGCTAACTATCTATAATACTAAGGTCTAGAGACTTTACAACGTTTTTCTTATCTATTATTTAAGCTTAAGGGTATAAAAAGGCGCTAAGAGGGAATCAAGCTTATTACCTAAGACGCTCTAAGAGATAGGTAGGACTAACTAGATTAATATTAGTAGTAATATAGTATTTTAATAATTATATAATACCTTAACCTAAACACTATAATTACTACCTTCTAGCAGGTAATTCAAGATACCTAAAGAACTACTTCCTAAAATAGGTTTAAAGATATGCATAGTAGTTATTATAGCTTAAGGTAAAGAGGAGTATATAGTTATAGAAGTAGCTTAAGGTAGTTATAAGACGTCTAAAAACCTAGGTAAGCTAATAGACTGTAGTTTATAAGGGAATAAGGGACCCCTAGTGGTAGTTTTTAAAAAACCACTACTAGGGGTCCCTTATTATAGGCCTATATACCTATACTACTATATATCTAGCTGTTATTACTAATAATAAGTACCTCCTAATCTTATTACTTAGTATAGGCCTTAGTATGTAACTTTTAACTAGGAATTACTATGTTGTCCCTTATCTATAAGTATTAAATTTCTATTCTTCTAATTGTTATTATAGGGCTATACTATAAGTATTTCCTTAAGTATTAAAGATAAGACCTTATGTAGTTCTACCTCTTAGCTTAATATTAAACTAGTATGTAATATTACCTTTCTTATATTTTCTCCTTAGAAATAATTTCTTAGGGTTTTACTCTAGAACAAGCTGCTATAACTATTTATTATACCCTATTTAGGTTTATAGTTTTAACCTTCTTAACACTAAACTAAAACCATAGACCTCTATCTAAAGATAGCGTATTTAGAACTATCTACCCTTAAACATTCTAATTCCTATACTTAGTATAGAATATACTACCCCTACTACTTATTTTAGCTCTTTTTTATATTAGATAAGGCCCTTAGGTAATAGCCTTAGCTATATATATAAATCTTAGTAAGGTAAGGTAATAAACTCTAGGCTTAATAGGGTATTCTAATATTTTAAAGCACCTATATATAGCCATACTTTAGTAACTACTATACCTTCCTATAAAAATCACTACTACTATTTTAGGGAGTAGTGCCTTACTGACGTGTTGTTTGGTAGGTATGGGGTTAACTTATAAAGGTTAATTAGTCTTAGGCTTCTTACTCCTTAGGATACCTAGGATAGTACTAGTAGGCTTTTACTACTTCTAATCTATAATATTATAGAGAAAGAAGCTTATAGAGTAGAGAAACCACTAGTTCTAATAGATAAGTCTTATCTATAGAGCTTAGGTTATGCTTCTTATAGTATTAACCCTTATATATATCTTTATAGTAGACACTAGATAGGTATACTTATGTGTTATAGTATTAGAGCTATCTGCTAATCTTAAGAGTAGATCTTCTACTTTACTACCCTCCCTATAAAGTTAGCCTAGGCATACTATAGGCTGTAATGCATATTAAGGGTAAGGTAAGCTAGTAGGGGAAATAAAGTAAAGACCAAATAGCTATCTTAGGAGACTCTCTATACTAAGATCAGCTAGAGTAGGTTATATCTAAGCAAGGAGTTTAGTAGTAGCTTCTATACTACCCTTCTTATTAATAGGTAACCATATTAAGTAATTAGATACCACTCTATACACCTCTACTACTAGAGCTATATCCCTATTAGCAACATACTAATTAATTAATTAGGTTAAATATAAGAGACCCTCTAATATACTTATATGTCTTATTTGTTAAAAATATATACGTCTCCCTTATAGACAGTAGGATAGATAAGGTTCTTACTTCTATTAGTCCTAACTAATTGCCCTATAAGGATACCACTATAACTCCCTTATCTCCTTATTTAGTTAATATAGAAGAGACTAAATCTATTATTATATTTAAATCTAACTATATTTAGTACTATAATATATACAGGTAAGACTACGTTATATATAATAAAAAAACATACTAGTTGGTTTTTAAACTACGGAGTGTATATATAGCTATTTAACCTAGAATAGGCAGCCTTACTTTACTAATTTTAATAAGCTTATATAAGTTCTAATATAAGTTCTAGGTCCTAGCTAATTCCTAAGACATTATATATTTAACTGTCTCTATAGAGTAGGAAGATATAAAGAGTTATGCTTAGTGTATCTATAGGTATATTACTAGGAAAAAACGCTATTATCTTTCTCCTTTTCTAATAAGGCTGTTAGCTTAGAAGGTTCTAGATGTTAGTATAGGGTTAGGTAAGTACACAAAAGGTTAAAATTAAAGATAAGGTAGTACTAAAACATAAGGTAGGCTTCTAGGTAATATAAATATCTATCAGCTTTTTTTTAGCGTAAACTAACTTAATACCTAGCGACTTTACTAATAAGTACCTAAGTATATCTATTATTAGCATTAATATTACATAAAAGATAGCGCTAAATAGTATCCCTTTAAATCTTAAGATATAGGTAAATAACACTATAATATATAACTTATCTCTAATTATTTATATAGACTTATCTAAGACTATACTAATAGATAGCTATTTTGCGGATTAAAATTTAACTTTATTCACGCCTATAGACTTATTAGGGCTATTATAGACTAAAAGGCTTTATTCTCTAAGGCTTATAGATACCTTAAACTAAGGTAGTAGTTTAAAATAATTAAACTGTTATTCTAAATTAAGGATAGGCGCCATAACATACCTTATGACAGCCCTCTCTAACGATAGGAGAATTTCTTTATTAAGAGCAGAATAAATTAGGGCATAAGTTTTACTATTCTAAAAGAGAATACCTAGAGAGAGACTCTAGAGAGAGTAGGTTTTATTAATATTTAGGAGTAGGACCTAGAGGTAAGTAGCACTAGCCAAATTACCACTATAAGCTTATATATATAGATCCTAATAGGTAAATAGCTATTAGACAATAAGTCTTAGGAAGCTAGACTTTCTATATATAAAGCCTTATAAAATAATATTAAAGGTACTTTCTACCTACTTACTAAAGAGGCCTATTTTAATAATAATTATATATTAGTCTTTAAATTCTAAAAGGAACTTTATTATAAGGATTAGTAACTATTAATTTAATATAGGGTAATCTAAGGATAGAAGCCCTATAATTATTAATTTAAGTATTACACTATAGCTTATAGTAAAGGGGATTTATAGTTATATAGATTCTATTATTTTATTTCATTTCTATTCTTATCCTACTTCTTAATAGAACCTATTATAACTTAATACTAGCTAGAATACATATATATATAGTAATATATAAAGCCTAACTATGTTCTAAGCTATTTCTAGACTAATATCTTAATTTACTATCCTGTTCTATAGTGTTTAATAAGTAAAATATAATAGAATAGGGTTATAATAAGTCCTAGTATAAAGCTAGAATTTATTAATCTAGGCTTAGTAAGTAAGGAATTACATATAATATAGCTATAACTAATATTATAGGAAAAACAAAATGCTATATTTATACTACTATAAACCCCTACTGCCTTACTTATCCTTAGGTTTATTATAAAAACACCCTATTAGTATACTATAGATAGATACTCTTATATAAACTAGTATTATTATTCTATTAACTACCTAAAAAATAATTTATACTCTAAACTCCTAATATAATAACTATATAACAGTAAGTCTGTAATTCTATAGCTAGTCTTAAAAAACCTATTAATAGCTAAAGGATAATCTAGGATATATACTAGAAACTAGTATAATACCTTATAATAGACTACTATTAATAATACTCTAGTAGCCTATATTTTTAGAGGGTAATTTCTACTTACCTACCTATAGTAATATATAAGGTTACTTTACTATAGTTAAGCTCTGTTTAATATAGTATTTAAGTACCTTATAATATTTTATATTAGTAGGCGTTACTAGCCTTAGTATAATTTCTTCTTAGATCTAGTTTAATTTCCCTATCCTTATATGTTAGTTAGTAAGGAAAGACCTTAGGGCTGTAGTTTGCTATAATTTATTATATTAAACTATCTCCTTACTCTCTTAGCATACTTATTTCTATTACTTACCTTTATATAGTACTAATTATAGTATATAAGATAGTATAGCCTAAGATATCTAATAAGAACCCAGCCTAGTTTAAGGTCTTATATTATTAGAATACTATAAGTTACTAATACCCCTTTTTAGGATACTAAACTAACTATATAAAGACTAAACTAAAATTAAAGAAACGTATTATTAAGGTTATTACCTTTATTACCTATATTATTAGTAATAGCTATAAGACTAAGATAAAATTAGGAACATTTAATAAGGGGAGGCTTATATAGGAGATATAATATAGAGAAAAGCAGCCTATATAAAATCATAAAGACAAAATATAAGTAGTACTATTATAGTATATAATCTTCTATATATCTAAATAGGAACTACTAAAGAAAGTAAATATTAATACTTCCTACTATAATAACTTAGAGCTTTATATATTACTTATATATATAAAAGGAAAACGTAACTTTAGTCTTATTAACTATTTACTATTAGGATAGACTTTACTATATATAAAAGCTTTTTAAGGAAGAACTCTTATAACACTAGATAGTATTCTTAGATATTTCAAATAAGTTAAGGAATAGTTTCTTACTAGACTTCCTATTAGCCTAGTAAGTAGATAGCTTCTCTAATATAGGCTGACTAACTTATAACTAGTTGTGTGTTCCTCTAAGTATGACTAAATATCTATACCCTAGAGATAGTACCTCCTTAGTAAAGTTCTATTATAAGTATAAAATAGCCTAGAATAACACTAGTATATCTATACTAGACAGACTCTTATTCCTTATGTAGAGTTATTCTAATAGAAGATTAAGTAATACTACTAAGGACTTATAAGCCTGGATTATAGGAGGAATCTCTAAATCCTTCTACCTTTAAGTCTTAGACCAGTCTAAACTAAGTCTTAAGATAGTCTATGGCCTTATGGGAATATTCTATTATAAGTATATTACGTTAGCCTATAATTATTCTAAAATATAATTATCTAGCCTTCTTAGGGACTTTAATATACTTCTATATAAATAAGGTGTTAAATATCTAATATCTATGCTTATATGCGTATTAGTACTAATATGTTAAGTACTTAAAACCTATAAGTACTAAACTACTAGCTTTTTTACCTGCTTTATTAGATAGGTAATTCTAAATTTAGATTTAGAGTATAAGCCTAACCTAACTATTAGGAGGTACTTAGAATTAAGGGTGCTACTATAGGACTTAGAATCTTTAAGTATATTAATTTACTTTATTATCTTTAAGAAAGTAAATAGTCTATTAAAAGGCAAAAGGGCTGCTAATAATAATACTAAGGGGGAAGGGGATAAACCTTATAAGAGGGCTTATTAAAGGTATATATTAGGAGGGACTAAGTAATTTCTAATAAAAACCTGTTTAATTACCCTACTGTTTTAGTCTCCTAGGGCTATTACTATACTATTACCCTACTACTCTTAACTAATATAACTTTACTACTACCTAAATAGTAAACTTTTTAAAGTAAGTAAATATACTCTTTACTTATCCTATATTATTCTATAATTTCTCTAAATTCTTTTAGCTAAGCTAAAAGGTACTATAGTAGTAGTAAATATTACTAGTCCTAAGTTCTCTATACCTCCTAGTATGCTAATAGATCCCTTTACTAAAGCTACTATACTAGAAGAGTACCTTACTAGCTTATAGAAAACAGGAAGCCTATATATTTATAATAAGGTTATGTCTTTTAAAGACAGTAAAGTTTAGTAGAGTTAGGCCTTAAGTATAGCAGACGTACAGCAGCACAACCATATTAATAGCTTCTACAAGGCAAGCTATTAGGGAAAGAAGTACTAGCTTAGCTTCTTTAGCTACCCACAGTAGAACTAAGTAGGTATAGGGAACATAGGGAAAAATAATCCTTAGTATTATTTTATAGTTACTATTATATCTAAGGCTAACAAACCTAGTAAGTACCTTCTTATAAGTAATAATAATCCTAAGGAGGCGTCTAGTAAATTATAAATTTCAGATATTCTATAGGGCCTTTAGAAAAGCCTATAGGAGTATGTTAGGAAGTAGACTAAAACCCTTATAGTATAGTATAATATAGACGCTAATTCTATAGGTAGTAACTAGTACCTTAGGATAGCTATATAAAAGATATAAGAATAGTCTTTTTTAGAGGACAAGCCCTTTAAAGGGCTAGGAGACTACTAGGTAGCTGGCTTTATTAAGCTATATTAGCTATAAGATAATAGATCTACCTATATAGTACTAGTCTAGCTACTCTAGGTACCTTATAGGTAGAGAGGCTACTCCTCTAAGATAAGTAATTATTATCTAGCCTATAGTATATATAAATAGGGGGCTATTCTTTAGCTTCTATAGCATACTATATAGAATATACTGTTACTTCTACCTATAAGAATCTTAGGTAGCTAACATAGCAGTCAGACCTCCCTTCTATCCTATATACTTTAACTATAGTAGTACTATATAATATAGTAATAAGAACTATATATAAGAGTCTAGAATAACTGTATATATAGCTATTTAATAAATAGTAGTCTAGACCTAATCTAGGGTATACTCTAGAGTATAAGGATGCTAGTATTATCTAGGCTAGTATTACTTAGCGAGACTAGATTACAACCATAAGCATAAGTATAGTAAACTAGTTAAATTACTATTCTAGCGTCGTAATAGCAGGCCATATCATATATTTCCTACTTATTATAGTACTTAATTTCCTTCCTATCCTTCTAGTACCCTACCTAGACAAGATTTTCCTATCTAAGACTACTTAGACCTTCTAAAGACTATCTTCTTATAGGCTCTAGAGGACTTCTAAGAGTACCTATTATCCCTCTAGGAGCTAATACTCTCTAAGTTTATATGCGACATTCTATCTTAACACTTTAATAACAATATAAGGGGCCTTATTTCTAAATCTAACTCTTTAAGTACCATCTATAAGGTGTAGATAGCTAAGATCCTATTAATTACTATTACTATCGGCTTAACTCTTCTAAAGACAAGATATTTATTACTTGCCATTCCAGCCGTAATAGCCATATAGGTTATATAGTACTTCCTTTTCTTATATGTTAGTAATAAAGTACAGGTAAGTAAGAAAGATTAGGATAAAATAATATACATAGAAGCCTTACCCCTAAGGTATACCTACTAACACTAAATAGAAGAGCAGGCAATAAGGATAAGGATTACTAGTAACAGTATATAAGGGACAAGTTATGCTTAGCTAGTAGGCTAGGGCTATAGAGGGCCCTATGCATTACATACTATACCTTACTTATCTATTATAACCCTAAGCTAGATAAGACGCTTATAAACTAACTCTTATATTAACTTATGTCCCTCCAGACTATACTTATAAAGGAAATGCATAGGACATTGTCTACGCCGCCTTCTAGTAGATAAAGCCTAAGGATACACCGGACTACCCTAACATAGAGACCCTATAGGGCCTTAAGGCGTTAAAAAGGGCTAACTCTAGAAAAGTAGTATATCTAGCAATAAGTATTTACAACATAATATATAAATCTAGGATATTATAAAAGCATCTCATAGTAGCCTATTATTTATTATTAATATAACTATATAGGAGAGCTTAGGGTAATAGTTATATAGATCTAGATAGACCTATATAAGGCAACCCTACTAAAAGTAGCTATCTATTTCCCCTAAAGCTACCTCTATATTACAGTAGCATTAATATTTATAAGGATCTAGAGGATATAGCTAGGGGTAATAAGGGATAAGCTAGATTTTCTATTAGGATACTATATTAGTATAGCTACAAAAGGACTAAGGATAGCAGGCCTAATTAGATAGGCATAGTTTAATATCTAGGCGTATATGTTATATATCTATAACTTTAGGCTTCTATAAGAACCTTATATAACCTTATAAACTTATGCTATAGGAGTCTAAGGAACATAGCTATACTTATAATAAATTATTATATTATATTATTTAGCTAGGCTTTAGCCTAGCCTCCTCTTACTTTAGGCTCTACTTTAGAGATTAATTACTATTCTAATAGGTTAATTAATCCCTTCTTAGCCCTAACTTCTTCTACTCTAGGCCCTAATACAATAATTATAGGCTCTAATTTAATAGGATATACTAAAGAGCCTAAGTCCTATAGACTACAAGAGCCTCCTAATAATTATAATCTAAGGGAGAAAGGCTATAAAAGAACATACTTTAATTTAATAGACTATACTAAAGAGCCTAAGTCCTATAGTCTATAAGAGCTTCCTAACAGCTATAGTCTAAAGAAGAAATACTATAAAAGAGTATAGAAAGCTTATATACCTTATAGAAAGCAGAAGGTTAGTTCTTAGGGCCTTATAGAAGAGTAACTTTAGTAGTACTAACTTTAACTACTTAGGGGAAATACTCTTCTCCTAGATTAGATAGTAAATACTTAAGTTGCTCTATAAAGGATCTTAACTATAATATTATCACAATAGAGCCTAAAGAAGAAATAACCCTTAAAAAATAGTATGTTTAGAAATATATAGAGATAACAAAAGGCTTATAAGAGTTATAGGAAGCTTAATATTATAGAAAAAGTAATAAAGAGCTCTAAGATAGGGCTTAACAAATACGTTTATAAGTATCTAAATTGTTTAGGTAATAATAGCAGGAATGTATTAAATAAACTAGAGGATACTTAAGAAGTAAAGTCTACCTAAGCCTTAGAATTCATATAGACGCATCCTGCCTACCCCTAAGATAGATACCTAGGGTAGCCCTCACAACTTTCCTTTAGGTACTAAATACTATAAGGAGAATAGTACTCTATTACTTCTTTATAATTCTCTCTTATAGATTTACTCCCTCCCCTTTTTATGCTTATAATCTAGGTTCTAGTAATATATCTTATTATCTATTATTAGACCTAATAGACCTAGGAATAATAAGTTACACTTATGTTAGAATTCTTATAATTATAGCAATACCTCTTATAGCAGCTATTCTTAAAAATATCTTTAGATTCCTCCTTTAAGAATTTTAAAAGCCCTTTAGTACTACCTAATACTTTAAACTAGACAAAGTTATTAGCTAGTATAGATCTAATAATAATAAATCCTATAGCTTTAAATTCCTATTAGAGATTTACTAACTTATAGAAGGGCTCCTTAGGGATAGCCTAGTTATAGTAGATATAATTAATCTTATCTAAATTTAGTTTGTACTTTTTGACTTCTATATTGCTTAAGGGCGTCTAGTCTATGGCGTAAATTAAATTTATGAGGTTTATAAACTTAGTAAGAGAGGAAACTATAGCGAACTATGTGAACTATAGATAGCAGCATGCTCTCTTATAGAGCGTAAGCTACTATCTTAACCCTTTACTATACCTATAGTTTAAGGAGATCTATAAGTAATAGGGAATTTCACCTTAGCAGTAGAACATTATAGTCTCTTCCCCTCCTTCTAGACCTCCTCCTAATTATAGTAGTATACTATACCATAAAGGGACATAATATATATACCAGACACCCTCTATAGATTACTAGTTAAGTATGGGGTATTAGCCAGGCTAGTTAAGTCCGCATGTGCCAACTACCTGTTTATCCTACTTTATGCATAGAATAGGCCCTACCTAGTATTAGTTACCTAATCTTCCTCCTTTATTAAACATATGGCCAGGTGCTACAGTTAGTTAATTAATAACAGAGAGAAAAATCATCCATGTATTACAGAAATACCTAGGGATATTAGTCATCTGCGCTACGCTAAATACCCCCTCTAAAGAGGGGGCAAAAAAAGGGGGGTCACACCCCCCATCACGAATATCATTACTTTTGCCTATTATATATAGTATATACTACTTTTCAATTCAAAAGACTATAACCACCACAACATTATAGAAATAACAAGAGTAGTATTAATAAATAGTCCTAATTAAGGGCTATATAATAGTACTAGTATTTCCCTTTTTGCATAAATACCTAAAATTCACATCAAGAATTCAATAGAGCTATCCCTAGAGGTTACATCATCTATATATTACTAGTTGTTTTTTTCCTATGTTAGTTAGGGGGTAAGCAGGTTATTCTCCATAGTACCAGTAATTCGCCAGGTATCTATACTATCTTTAATAGCGTAATATTATGACTTATATTGCCTTAGTACTAGTAATAATGTTGCTTATGTTGGTTATGTTAGTTACGGCGTTCCTAGCTGTATTATCAGTTCACCACCAAAGTCATTATTATCATCACTAGGTATACTAACAGATCCTCCACTAGATATAGCCTTATTAGCGTCCTCATCAATAGGATCATCAATGTCTTCATTAATATCCAGATCAACATCCTACCGAGCTGCCTCTACGCAAGCATCTACTAATACTTAAGTAATATTAACTTAACTAAGGGGTCTTACTATATACTTAAATTAATCAAGTATATACTATAGTAGAGGGGCTAGATTAAGATTAATAGTGAATTTCTCTGTTGTATCTATATGCTAGTAAGGATCTAAGGGATCAAATAGTATGTAGTTGTCGCCTTCTTTTGTATAGGCCAGCCATTCCTTAAAGGTTAACCGCTTCTTGCGGCCATCCACTATCTAATACTTTGTAGCACTATATCTTTAGCGTACCTCTTTTTCCTACTTACAGGCAATCTTTTTAATTACTACTTATTACCTTTACATCTCAGCCTTATTAGCCTTAGCTATTTGCTTATTACATGCCTCTTTTATATTGTTAATGTTAACACTTATAGATATTAATAACTCTAACGCTAGGAACTTAGATCTATCCTAGGACAACATAACCTCTAGGTCGTATTAAATAAGCATAAAGCAGCCATAAAAGCTATTAGATTTATAGAACAGACTAAGATCCTTAGGTAATTTAGGATTAAGTCATAACCTAGATAAAGCTGAATATTAGGGGGAGACTATAGGTATATAGAACCACAGTATAAGGCATTAGGCCTTAATAGATCCTAGTATATAGATCATATTAGTAAGAACCGTAGTCTACATATCACAAGTTAGAGTATATAGTAGGGTATAGAGGAATTAAGGTCTAAAAGGCTTATTCTATCTAAGTATAAGTATAGAGATAAACCTCTATATATATAGGTAAAGTATATAAGTAATAAGTAAAACGCTACATAATAAAGCATATAATAAAGTAGCTACTAATAGCTAAAGCTATCGTAACACTACACAAGGTGGCCGCCAAATATAGATAGAGGTTAGAGAGCAAAGCAGGAAAATAGGGACGGCTAGTTAATGTTTTATATTAGTAAAGTAGGGCAGCTCTAATTAACGTCTAAATGCTTCAGCTATTTACTAGACCCTACTATCTAGGCATAGCTACTAACTAAAGAGCAGCTCTATAACTAAGTAGGAATTAATTAATTAATTAATTAATTAATTAATCAAATATGCCTTCTAAAATCAGTTATGTTTAGGGGTAACTCTACTAAATAATAAGATTAGGATTATTGTTTCTTCTTTAATTTATTACTTACTTATTAGTACCTTTAAGTAGATCCCAGCTAACCTCCCTCTATAATAACAGTAATAGAAGTACTACTAGGGGTTAAAGTATTATTAGGGGCTGAAGTCGTATTAGACAGACTATTAGATAACATAGGTATTTTACTAATAGAATGGAAATATTTAGAATTATAAATATATATTAGACACTCTAGGCCTTATTATATATAAGAATAAGGAAATAGTTAATAATAATAAGATAAAGACTTATAATAGTATAGACTTATCTAAAGTAACTTTAAATTATAAGGTATTAATATTACTTTTATAGCTATTAAAGGCATAAAATAGACTTACTATCTCTTATTCTCCTATAATACTTAGGGTTACTATTATACATATTGTATCCCTAGTCTCTAGTATAGCTAACAATACAGCTAGAGAACTAACCAGATAAAGTAAGATTGTTTAACAATATAACAGTTAAATTCCTTATTATATACATTTAACTTAGTAACTCCCCCTACTGTTTAATCTAGGTTTTAGGTAGCTAGTTATGGCTTTAAAGGGCTGTTATATCGCCTATAGCTATACCTTAGCTATCTAAGCGACTTTATAGTAAGAGCTTACTATCTGTTTCTAAACAACTACTAGAATGTATAAGTTAGTTAGTATATATGGCGTATTACTTATCTAGACTATAATATAGCTAAAAAACAATTATTTAATAATATGTTTAAATAGCTATTATGCTTAGTTAGTATTATAAGAGTTAATATACTGTACTATAAAGTACTATTACACCTGTAAATCTAGAGGCTATAGCTAAGAACAGCCATCCTACTATTCTCCTACTTACTTTTCCACCTATTTACCCATTTACCCACCTAGTATCCCACCTATTATTCCACCTATTATCCTATTAACTACCCTATTTATTATGCTACTAACTCTCCTAATTATTACTAACCTTACTAGGTAGATTACAGCCTAAAACCAGGGTAGCCTAATAGGTATGTACTACCTATGTTATATATATCCCCACCTTAACAAATCAAATACTTCTAGGTTAGGATAGGTAAGCTAAATTATTATAGATTTGTTCCCTAGTTCTTACTTTATCCTCCCACTTAGTCTCCTACCTAGTCTCCTACCTAGGCTCCTATCTATTCTCTTATCTAGTCTTCCTCTATTCTCCTTAACTATCCTTAGTCCTATCTTCTATTATAAGGTTAGTTTAGAAATAGAATAGTAGACTAATTAGAACCAGTCATAAGAAATATATATATTAAGGTTCTTATAGCCTTTCTTACTAAATTCCGCTATAACGCTATTACTAACGTCTATATTAAAAACAGCATCTTAAAGACATGTCGCTTACTTAACAAATAAGATCCCTTTACTAATAAGTTAGGTTCTAGTTAAAGCCGGCTTAAAACTACTAGGTAAAACTTAAGTAGTATTAAGAAGGAATTTAGAGATATAGTCTATTACTTATGCCTAGTTACACTTAGTCTAACGCTACTTAGCACCTATATAACTAGCGGCACTAGAATGGTGTTAGCCAACTAGCCAGATAGACATAACATCCCACTAGAGCTTATAGAGAAGGTAAAGAAGGTAGTTAAGACATATTTACCAGAGACGCAAGATAGTGATATATTATTAACTATAATATTTAGTCTAAAACGTTATTAGGAAGTATTTAACAAAGATAATTAAGGCATAACCAACAACTACAGAAGAGCACTAAAAAGATCTAGAACGCGTTATAGTTTAGACTTAGACATAATATTAATAGCAGAAATCACTAAAGGAAACAAATAGACCAAAGGAAGCCAGTAGTCTCTAGGTATATTAGCTATATAGGAGGATATTAAAAGTAATACAAGTCCTTAGAGCTTATTTATTAATTAATATAGCCATAAAGGTACTAAGGATTATTAGCTTCCTTATATAGAACCCTAGGTTATTCCGCCTTTACGTATAAATACATAAGGAGTTATTAGTTATAGTATAATTACTGAAAACAACAGTAATAAGAGTAATAATAGTAATAACTATAATAAAGATAAGGTAAACTATCCTCCTAGCTACCCTCCTATATTAGAAGTAGAGTACCTTCTAATAGTCTAAGATAGTCGCTTACTAATACTACTAATATAGTAGTATAGTATATAGTAATATAGTATGTCGCCTATAATAAACTACCTTATAGAAGCTAATACTACCTAGCGTTTCCTCCTAAATTTAATCTTTTCTATATAGATAAATTATATAGATACTAGGGACTAGATAAATTATGTGGCCTAGTAAATCTTATTATGCCTATTTACTCTAGTAGCAAGCTGACTATATCCTATTTAATACCTCTCTAGTTTACCCTAGACTTTCTAGAGAAATAAAGGGATATTATTTAGGGTTATCTTCCTTAGCTACAACCTTAGTAAACTTGTAATTCCCTATGCATATAAGTCTCTATCCTTCCTGCCATAGTATTATAATAGTATATCCTCTAGACTCCAAGCCAACTATACCTACAAACGCGTTATTTACATTGCAAACGTAGACAACACCATCTCTATTATATATATTAACTAGAATAAGGATTATACCTAATTCTAGGTTATAATTAGTACTACTACTACTAGCATAATGCTATTTAGGATCCAAATAGGGCTGTCTAGACTAGGAATAAATAAGTAATTGCTATTTTATATTAATAGAGTATTCCTACTTCTTTCTTATACTCCTTTAGGAGTTTTTATGTTAATAAGGCATAAAGCTCTGTTTTAATCTTTTTTATTCTATTAGATGTTTATAGGGTAGTAAGTTGTTTATAACCTATTATAGGTTTATTCTCTATTAGTAAGGTTAGATTTTTATTATAGTACCTATAAAGGAGAGTATTAGATTACTAGTTTAAGTATTATATTAAGCTAATATACCTCTATATATTACTATAGCATATAAGTACTTATGTAAAATTTTAAGTTAAGGTAGAGGAGTTAACTTATTTGCTAGTACCCTATAATTAACGCCTAATCCTTATAACACCTAAAGCCTCTAGATTAATATAGTTCTAGGCCTTAGACTAGTTAGACTATACTAGCTATAACCTAATTATCCCTACTTATCTATCTACTTATCTATTCTCTAATCTATCTATTCTCCTATCCATCTATTCTCCTATTTATCCTCCTATTTATCCTCCTATTTATCCTCCTATTTATCCTCCTATCTATCCTCCTATCCATCTATAGATAGGGCGCTACTAAGGCGTTACTTTTAAACTAATTAATTATTAGATAGCACTTATAGATAGCAATATTAAATTAAGGTAGGGGCATATAGAAAGCAATTATTAGTTTTCTAGTATTTAGATACGTAAATCCTTACCTTAGTAAATTAACTTTAATTACAGCCCTATACTTTTATTACGTATAGTATAGATAGTACTTATACCCTAGGAGACATACCGCTAAGATATAAGATAGATATTACAATACTCCTCTAATACCTAGCAGCTCCTTATCTATAAGCTAGGTGCGCATAGTTGTATATACCCTAGTTGCTTACTAGAAGCGTTTTATCACCTAGGTTGACTAGTATCCTAGTCTTCTTACTATAGTACTTCCTCTACGCTACTTAATAATAATACCTCTAGCTTACTTATCTATACTATTTTTTATTAGTAACTTAGTAATAGTAGGGGACTAGCTAGCAAGCAGCATTCTGGTCCTAGGGATCCCCACCAATCAGGGTCTCTTTAACCAACCAGAGCTAAACCTTAACAGCATAAAGAATAGTAAGAAGGGTAATAAGAATATCTGTCTTCTTTTACATACTTTCTCCCTAAAGGGGTGAGAATCTAACATAGCAAGGCGCCTAGAGAGACACTAATCTATCTAGCTCCTCTACAGACCCCTAGGTTCAACCACGCCGTTATTAGACTATAAAAACAAGCCACTTCTTATAGCATTCCTATATAGGTTTAAGGGAATAAGCAGATAGCTACATGCCTTTAGTATCTAGTTAACTATGTCATTATTATTAGAAGTATGGCATATACTAATATATAACTATATGTTACTACTCTTATGTTATGTTACTAAATTTCTAGTTTAAGGAATATAGCTTTATGCTTACTAGGTATAGTAAGTTAAAGTAAGCAACTACTGTTATTTAAATTCTATTTACAGAATAATATGGCATAAGTTCTAATATGTTATAGGTTATTAAAGTCTTTTTAGTAATAGTAAGAGACATTACTATATAGTATGCTATAGCTTATAGTATTCTAGGTTTAATATAAGTTATATTATTCTATTATTATAGGGAGAGGAATAAGGTAAGTAATAATAAAATAGTTATTAAATATATATAGACTAACCTAATAGAAATAGTATAAGGGCCTATTTACTCTTACTTAGAGAAGAAGAAGATATAGGTAGATTCTAATAGTAGATAGGGGAATCTAAGGCCTCTTAACTATCTCTAAGTAATTTCTATAGCTATTAATATTATATATAGCTATTATACGTTCCCTTAACCTTATCTAAGGCTGTAGGGAGCTTAAGTAAGTAACTAAATACCCCTACTTACTAGTAGTAGGACAGCTAGACGTCTGGCATATATAAATATCTACTATTCCTTCTCTATCTAGACATAGCATCTAAGCAAGATTAAGATTAACTCCCTATTTACTATACGCAAAGCTTAAATTTCTATTATTAGTTATATTATTTATTATATCCCACCTAGTATTAGTAAACAAGAAGAGGTTTAAACCTAATAGAAGAGGGGCCTATAATACCACCAGCATACTAAAGCTGCCTCCTCAACCCAAGCCGTAATAGACAGGGGATTAGTTATTTTGTCCTTTCCTTAGCTATACTACTCAGCTAGAACATAGCAAACTACTAAGAAACATTACTAAATAGCTAAGCCACAGCGTATTATTAGAGACAAACGTAACCTAAGGTAGATGTTATAGGTAAGGATTATTAAAGGCCTTTAATAAAGTAAACCAGTTAGATTATTATAGAAAATATTAGCTCTATTATAATATACTATGTTACTATCTTATATATAAGTTCCTCTTCTTATTCTTAAAGCCCTATTAACTATATTTACATCTATAGGAAATAGAGAGGGGTTATTATTAATACTCTGACTTCCTCTTCTAATTTATAAATAGTAATTACATATATCTTAGTAATAAAGATAACTTATTAGGACTTTTATAGGAGTGTTTAGAGAAACATATAGTTAGTTAATAATATTATTAAAGAGTAATCTAGTTATTCTATACTAGGAAATACAGTATTATAAGGTAATAGCTAAATTATATTTATATAGGAGCTAACACCTACTTCTTAGCCTAAAATACACTTAAATAATATGTTTGCGTGTTTTAATATAACATCCTAGGCATATATACTATAAATATTACGCCTATAATTACTAAGTTAATTAGATATATAGAAAGCACTATTGTAATTCTCTATAGGGTATTTATAGGAGTCTATTATCTCTATAGGCAGGAGACGTAGGATAGTATGGCTTTTTATGTTCTTATGCCTATAAAGATTATGCTTTTCTTTAAAACTATTCCCTTCCTTTAAGTAATAACAACCTAGATTAAGGCATAAAAATTCTATACCTATATACTAGACTCTCTTATAGTAGTAAAGAGACTACCTACTCTTAAATAAACAACCACTATAACTAGGATTATTATACTTAAGCTCTACTGTAATAGTAGTCTTACTAGAGACTTAGATAGGAGCTCTGTTAATTAAATTAATTTAGAAGTATAGGTATTATATTAGGTTGTACTTACCCTATGTTACTCTCCCTAGCGACCCTAAGCTAATCTACTAGAACATTACAAGTAGCATTAACAAGAGGGTAGGAAGAATAAGATATCTACAAGATAATAGAGTTATTACTAGACTAAAAGACTAGATACCCTATAATACTTCCCCTAGTAAACCTAAGCTAGTCCTCTATAGCGCCATATATAATATTAACTAAACTATTATAAGGGACTTTAAAAGAACGACAGGGAGGTTAAAGCATTTGCGAAATAATGCATTCCGTTATATTATTGCTAGACTAAAAGACTAGAATTGAGTGGTTGTTATTAAACGATTTGAATCCTGCTGTAAAGTTAAACTTAATCAAATAGGTCCCTGATTTACTGTCTTGGAGCTTAGCTGTGCCAACCAGGAGACCAGAGGGGCTTATATAGACCTGTTGTGATAACAAAAGTAGACCCACAGTTGCCACTACTACAACTGCATTTAAGTACCATCACAACACCTATCTATTTGCCTTTTATCATCAGGCAACCGGTTGCTACCCCTATTAAGTACTATGAAATTATTAATAATACGTAATAGGTGTTAAGGAGAAAATTTACAAGTATGGCATGTAGTTCTAAGTGTGTTTACTATAGTAGTAACAGATAGAGGTAGAACTAATCTACACCTTTTAGTCTATTTATATATACTAGAAAGTTAATTTAAATAAAGTAAGGGTACCTCTAATATAGTTAGTAAGGGACTATATTATACTTCCCTATACCTATTTATTTTTAGGGAATCATCTAAGCAGGCTTAGTACAACTTTATTATAAATAACCTAGCCCTATAGTTAATATTAAATTACCTATACTTATTAATTAGCAAACTAGCCTACTAGCCATTACATACTTATAGACCTCTATTTCTTATTTAGAAGAATAGATAGAAAATAACAGCTAGAGTAGTCTATAATTTACATCTTAAGCTACCTAAGTGTCATATAAGGTCTTAGAGGCAGATATAACAAAATCTATACAAACTTATTAATTAGTTTAAAATACTACCCAACCTTTCCTCTTTAGTATAGCCTTATTATAGTTACTAACTACTATCTTCTCTAATCCTTTAGCCTGTTTAATAGTAAATTACCTGTTCTACTACTATCCTTAACTTCTTTCATAGCCGCTACATAGCTTTTCTAGTCTATAAGCTGCTGTTTTAGTTTGTTAGTAATAGGATCGCCTTAGTTATTATAATTCTATAGTATATTAATTACTAGTAGAACCATCAAGAGGGTTAAGGGAAAATCTACAAACATCTCCTACAGCCTAGCAAAGGATACCTCCTAGTCAATTAAACTAAGGATATAATACTTATTATTAACAATAATATTATTATAGCTAAAGTCGCTATAGTAAAGAGGGAATAGGCTATAGTTATAAGCTAAGAGTCTACTAGTAAGGTTAGTAATAGATTTTAGAAAGGATAAGATAGAGGGGATAATCTTATTAGCATATTAACTAGATACTACTTATAATTTTTTATCTATTATGCCAAATATACTCTTAGCTACCTATACTTTAAAGAATTTAGTTACTATATTAAAAGGACTACTAAGACCCTAAATTAGGCCTTACTAGTACATACCGTCCTTATTTCTTAAAACAATTGTCCTAATTATAGGGAGTTATATTATAGCTAACTAGACCTATGCTATATTAGTTAAGGATATACCTAGAACACAAATCAGCGACTTACATATATCTACACGAGACGACATAGGAATTTTTGCTTATATTCCAGCAGTATCTTCATACCTAAGTCTATTCCTATGTTCCCTAGTAGATAGTCTATT
Organism: Colletotrichum sublineola; assembly: GCA_020631755.1. Lineage (NCBI taxonomy): Eukaryota > Fungi > Ascomycota > Sordariomycetes > Glomerellales > Glomerellaceae > Colletotrichum > Colletotrichum sublineola. Next base: position 5,746,446 of record JAHSQG010000005.1, on the reverse strand, counting down.
AACATAAATAGTACCTTAACATTATAATCCTATCTAGCCTTAATAGTATAGATTTTAGGGATTAGTATACTAGTCTTTTATTACATAAGGGAAATAGTGTTGTATTTGTAGTTTTTAACTACCTCTACTAATTTATCTAAGTTTTTAAAGACACCTAAGGTACCAATAGGAGGCATTCACAGTCATACCACCTATTACAAACCATTATCAAACTAGATAATTCAGACTATATAGTTATAGCCTAGGCCAATATTAGGAAGGAGCTAGCAGCTAGACCTATTCCTTATCCTAGCTACATACTACAGAAGTAAGTTCTAGTCTATAGATACTAAAAATAACTCAGCTTATAAACAAATAGGACCCTCTTATAGAGAATTATAATATGTCTACTAATACCCTAAAAAGGATTTAGAAGTCTCTAGAGAAGGTTAGTATAAATAAAATTAAAAATAATAAGGGGAAGTCCTTATAAGGCGTGTTATTAGACAAGCTCCTCTTAGTAGCGTTACTTTCTATTACGTATTATAATATAGTAGCGCCTTATTAGTATAATATTTAGGGAAGAGGAAAAAGTTAATATTATAGGAGGAATAGGAAGTAAGGTTAATAATATAAGGTTAGGTCTATTAAAAGGTAGCTAATTTTAGCTAAAATTAGGTAGTATCTAGTAGGGTCTAGCCCCTATCTACCCCTACTATACTACATAGTCGTATAGTAGTAGTAAACAACCCTACGCCTATAGGCCTTAACTATATATATAAGTTATAATTCTAGGTGGCTAACCTATAACAACCTATAGCTACTATGCCGCTATGTATTATAATAAGCCTCTCTACTATAATACATAGCATCTAACTAGTTCTAGCCTACTTTATATACATAAGTCTAATACTTAGATAAGGGGATTATCTATAACCTACACACCCCTCTAGTGCCATTTAGTATTCACCTAGAATAAACCCTACCCTCTATATTATAACTATCCTTCTCTTAATACACTTATTTAGTTTATATTTCTACTTAGTATAGCCTATTATAATTATACTAATTATATAAGAAACCCTTAATATAACCTTACTCTATACTCCTAAACCTCTATGTTTATTACTTATATTAAAGCTATATAAGTTTAAAGAATTTTAGCTAACCTATTATATATACTATAGTAAAGCCCTTAATCTAGACATTTATAGATATTAACTAATAATAAATAGTATTACCCTCTTATATCTACTTAAGATTCTATTAATATAGCTACATACCTAAAACCTAACCTAGTTAATTTTAGGGAAAGCCTTTATACTACCTACTATAAATTAGGATATAATAAAGAAGTAAAGCATAGAGAGAAATATATATATAGCTAGTAAAATTAATTTAGGATATTAAAAGCTAGTAATAGAGGGTATCTTATAACTAAGGGAATCTATAATATTAAGTTTCTACCTAGACATAATAATAATTATTAATAAGTCTAAAGAATTATATTAAGTTCTACTAACTAAAGTAGGGAGGGCTTTAAATTCCTATATGTTATAAAAAGGTGTTCCTAGGATAATAATTTAGTAGATAAAGACTAACTTAGTACCCTATTATTATATAGTTTTAAATTAATATAATTTGCAGGTATTAACACAGCAGCGTAATACATACATGCGTTAACAGCTAATGTACTCCACGTTAATATTCTATTACACTCTAAATATTAAGGCCAACACTACCATTCTAAGACATAGTGTACTTATGTGATTGCCTGATGTATTGAGTTTACTATTAATTGCTTAGTTAGTTTATTAGTACTATATTAACATAAATGTCAAGCATAGTAGCAATAAGAAACGACTATATTACTATATACTAAATTAGAACAAGGACTTAGTAAAGATAACATCACAATTCACATCCATATACAGGCCTCCCTTTAGAATACTAGCTATAAAGCCTAAAATATAATAAAATCTATAAGTATGTTACCTACTACTAGGCTAATAAGCCCAGCCACATCCTTTACTAGTTCATACATATATAGGACAGCTAAGGGTATAGCTAGGTCCCTTAACTAGTAGATATATTATAATAGCCAAATATAATATAACTAACATATAGTAGTAGCTATAATCCAGCATAACTATTAATATCTAATTAGATAATCCATAAGGTTACTAAGTAATAAAAGAGTTCTAGAAGTAGGTCTTACTTTGCCTTAACAGGCACCTTATTAGTAAGAAAAGGCACCCTGCCGTTTGTTAACTAACCAAATTATTAGCGTTAAATAGGGTCATTTTAATAGCCATACTTAAGTTTCTCGCTAGGAACTAAGTCTACTTTAATAAACGTTAAAGAAATGCTAGCAGCCTGTATTACCTAGCTAAAATCCAGCCCTAAGTACTATACTAAACGCAGTAGGGTTTAGATAGTAATCTAATATACTAGAAAGTAAGGGTGTTAGGGGTAAACATAGCTTAGTATGTATTATAGTATAGTTAGGCTACATCCTAGGCTCTCCAGAACTACGCCTCTGTCTAAAGGACGCTAGGGCTAGTAGTACTTGTCTCAAATCTATAATTAGTCTACTATACGTATCATAAGCTAAGCAATAGCATAGATAAGGAGAAATATAGAATTAAAAGACATCTAACCTACCCTTCTATAATAATAGTTAGAATATTACAGAGTTAATAGTAGTTAGCATTAGTTAGAATCTCTTATCAGCAAGCTTTAGAAGGCTTACTGTCTAATTTATCTAATACCTAGCCTATAGGCTAATTATAGTTAAGGCAGGTTAAGACAAACTAGGTTAATAAAGTTGTAAGTAATACTTCTACCCTTACCCCATCCTCTTCAGCCTACTAACAATTCTCTCTCTATCTTAGCCCCCTAGACTACTATTATTTAGAGGCATGCCTATAGCTATAAGGGAAAAGAAGTAGTAAAACTCTTAAGGAAGGGGGTAAAAGATTAAGATAAATATAGTTAGCAAATTATTAGGAGACACCCTCTTCCGCATTATCATTACCTCAGATATTAGCTTTATTATTACTACTAGTATTACCTATAGAGTCAGCCTATACTAGGTGTTTATCCTTCTTAGCCTACTAACTAAAGATACTACTATATATAAAGTATATAAAGCTGTCTAATTAGCTAGTTTAGCTAACTTTAGGTGCTATATTATAAGTAGCTGTTAATAGATATTATTACTATTAGAGATAGATAGATAATAGAATAATATTATAGATGATTTGTTAAGATCTTAGTAGCGCTTTTTACTTCTTTTTAGCAAGAAGCTCTATAAGTTATTTATAATTCTTAGTATGTTTCATAGCAGCCATACATTAGTAAAAAAGGCATCTTTGTCTAAGATTAGGGCTAGCATAGTATTAAATTAGTCTTACTAATTAGGTAGGTATTATATAATAGTCTATTTTAGGTCTTAGTTATAATTAAGGTGTAGGTATTTTTACTAGCATAATACACACTAGAACTAACAAGATAGTAGAACAAGCTGGTAAACTCTAGTTATAACTTATTAGTTTACAAATAAATTCATAATACTATAAAGATAGACTATATACACATAAGTATTAGGCTTAGCCCTATAAGAGTTGCTGTCTCTTCCCTCTATATAGTTAAGACCTATAGACGCCTATACCTCCTTTATTACTATAGCTTCTCTACTTTACTAAAGGGAGAGAAGGGGATTTAGATGCTAATAAAAATATTAGGATACCCTCTTCTACTAGTATTATATAGTACTACTTAAAGGCTTTATGCCGCCTACCTAATATAAAAGCCCTACTTTCCTTACTAATTACTATATAGACATACTCTAGACTTACATAAGGTACTATTATAGACACATAACATAGATAATTACTTAATACCTTATAGAGTATAGTTACTAAAGTATTAGGCTATAACAAAAGTAGAGTTACTCCCTATTTAGGACGACTTTAGATATAGTTAAATACTCTAGTACTTTATTAGTACTCTATACCCTACTAATACTTATTACTATATAACTACACTACCTACTAAAAATCCTATATCTAATATAGTCCTTCCCTTATATAACATTTCTTCTTTACTCCTTATTACTATATATTACTAAGGATACAACCTAGTAGGAACTTTAATTAGGTATAATACTATCTTTATAAAGGACGTGTTTATTTAAATAGCTACTCTTACATACAGAACATCCTATAGTATAAGTAAGACTAATTAGCTATAATTATAGGCCTAAGATAGCCAAGCTATTAAGATTAGGAGCCTATATATAGTATAGTTATATTTATCTCTTCCTTATAGAAACATACTTTAGTTCTCTTCATTTACCCTATAAGGGCTAAGATTAAAGGACTTTATAGTATATAGCTTCTTAATATATTTTAGAGGGGGATAGCCCTATCTAAAGGTAAGAATTAATATAATTAATTAAGTATGCTCTAGGGGTAAGATACTACTTATACTATTATAGCCTATATAGACCCTATATTTTATTTGCTAATAGGTAACTATAGCTAATAACAGATATTTAATATAGACATAACAGTTAGTTCTAGCTCTTCTAAAATATTAAAAGCTTATATATAGAGGAAGAGATTTTTACTTTTTACTATATAGGCTAGACTAAAATAAGATGTTAGTACTATAGATAAAGAAACCTATAGGTATAGCTATATATAAGACTACTTAAGATTAGGTAGTAAGACTTAGTATATAATAGCTTTATAGTGCCTACTATAGAAGCTAAAGCTTAATTAGATACCTTAAAAAGTTAATTCTAGTTTTTATAGTAAGTATTCTTTTCCTCTCTATACTTACCCCTAATTCTATAAAGCTAGGTATAGCTCCTGCTACGTAGTAAGTATAATAGGGCCTTAATTAACTAGCTAATAACCTAGTAAAAGTAAAAAACTATAGTATACTATTACTAATAATTTATATGTGTTGCTATATATATAAATAATCTGCCTTAACAATATGTTTTAGAAAACTATATTATAAACTCTTAATACCTAGAGCTTAGAATTGTTAAGAAACTTACTCTAGTAAAGTAGAACTCTTTTACTAAGTGTTATAGTATAATATAATACTAGATAATTACTATAGAACTTATCTAGAACCTACCCTTACTCCCTATAAAAAACGATATTTAAAATAAATTCTAAGTTATTAAGGCTTTTATATAGTATTTAATAACTTATCGCATATTCTAGGGATTTAGCTAGGGCTTATAGTTAGGAATCTCTATAAACTTATTAGTTTGAGATATAACAAAGTAGGTACTAGGTTTTTATAGCTAAAAGATATACTAATACTACACATAGGAATTACTAAGCTACCTCTCCTTTATCTATAAGACATAGCTGTAGGTTATAGGAGGAAATAAAGCTAAATTAGAGAAGATAGACTAAGTTATAGTAGAAGCAATCTAGCTTAGGTATCTAAGGTTCTTAGCTTTAGATAAGCAAGTACTTTGTAGTATTATTCTTAGAGGTAATACTTTTAAGAACTTTAGTTATACTAAATAACTAACTATCCTAGTAAAGCTTTACTTATTTAACTTCCTAATCCTATTATTATCTACTTTCTTTAGAGACTTTTAATATCTTAAAGAATACGGTAATTTTATTAAGCGTTTAGTTCCCTTTATTAGAGGTAGGCCAACTATTTAGTAATTACTCTTATAAAATTTCAACCCATTAGTATTATAAGAACAGTTAGAATCTATACCTATAGCTAGATTTAATTATCTTAAAACTTAGTTTAAACTTAGAATAAGGCATCTATAGCTATTTATAATAAGGGAATTCTACTCTATCTACATAGATCCCGGTATTTTACTAAGATTTATAAGGCTAGCTTTTAATCTAAGTTTTAATACTAATAAGATTTATTCCCTTAAATAGCTCTCTCCTTACTAGGAAATAGTAAGACATATAATAGTATTAGCTTAGTCTTCTTAGGATTAAGACTATAACATAATAGACAACAAAATAGCTATAGACTAGATTATAAAAGTACTACCTAGAAGGTATAGGTTATAAAAACAAAACTATAGCGCTTTTACTATAAACGTAACTATAATAAAGCTAAATAGTTATCTATAGATTAATCTAAAAGCATACTTAATAGATACCCCTAACCTTATTATAGAAATCCTTAATCAACAGCTGCTTATTAAGAAAAAGAAAGTTATAAGCTTGTTCTTTCTAAGATTAATCTATAGAGCTATATTTTATAAAGATCTAGAAGATTTCAGCAATTAATTTATTAAAAGAACTAGTAAAATAAGAGAAGCAAATTATAAAGAGGCTAACCAGCCTACTAATAACTAAGTAATAAAAGAGGATTAGGATTTTATAATAACAAAAGAGTAGGTAAATAGGACAACTAGAGTCTAGAGTAAAAAGCCAGGAGGGACGCAAACAGCCAAATTAAAGATTATAAAAATAGGAATACTACATAAGGAGTAGCATTTAAATATCAATATTACTAATAAAAACAAACCTAAGTAGGTTAAGAAGATTATTAAATAATTAATAGTTAAGTATAAGATCCTACCTTTCTCCCTAAAAGGGTATCTATTATTAGCAAAAGAATACTATAAAGAGATTATACAAGAGGGTTATAAATATATATATATAATAGATAGAGGGAGGTTTATAATTTAAAAACTTTAAAATAAACTTATTAGTAACCTATTACTATTAAGTATTAAGGATATCTTAGGACGTCCTATTATTATTCTAGGATGTCCTACTATTATCCCTATGTTGTCCTAGGACGTCCTACTGTTATCCTAGGACGTCCTACTGTTGTCCCCATGTTGTCCTAGGACGTCCTACTGTTGTCCCTATGTTGTCCTAGGACGTCCTACTATTATCCCTATGTTGTCCTAGGATGTTATCCCTACTATACTTAAGACCTTAAGCTTCACGATAAGTTCTTCTTTCCTTATAATTAAGTAGCAACCTTATTACCAGAAGAGGGTATGTATTCTCCTTTAGATAGTTAGCTCTAGGATGTTCTATTTAGTTTGGCTTACTATTTTATCCCTAGATCTAGGGAAACTAGGCTTATCTAAAGATATGTACTTATAGAATCTATTCTTCTAGAGGACTTAGATATACACGTTAGTACTATACTACCTTCTTATCTACTTATAACGCTATATAATATTTTTAATTGCTTTAACATAATTCTTATTAGTCCTATCTTATTTCTTAGATAGGCTTATAGAAGAAGACATATTAAGCCATTAGTTTACATATAGACTAAGGGAGAAGTTGGCGTTTTCTTCCCTATACATCTCTCTTAATATATATATATAGAGAGAGTATAAGGGGGATATATAGTTATATCTATCTATTTTCTAGTTGTGTTTCTAAAGGTTATTATTATAGCTGTTTATAGATAAACTTAGTAATAGAAAGTAAATACAATTTACTAACTATTATATATAATACTTTTTATTAGAAAGCAGAAATTATCTTTACTTTTAGTATAATTACTAGAAAGGTAGGATAAGGATATATTACTATTAACTATATGTTAATAGAGGAACACTACTAAAGATATATATTACTAGTTAATAATTAAAACTCTAGTCTCTAGGGATATAAAGAAAACTATCTAATAAGACATTAATTAAAACTACCTCCTATTAGACTCTACTCTAACAAAAAAGAAGTTCTCACACAAACTATAGACTAAGCATTTAATTCCACATAGGCGTTATAAAAGAAACTAAGAATACTTCTTATATAGTAGGCAAGTTAGGTCTTAGGATACTATTCTCAGCAGAGGATATAATAAGGCCACTTATATCCTAATTATAATAATGTATAATTATTTCGCTATTGCTACTAGCTATTCTTAGGTATAGTAATTACTTTATAGAGGGCTTCCTATATATATAGGCTACTTAGCATAAAGGGTTTAGTTCACTCTTCTTAGTTATAACATTAAGTCAAGCTGCTATAGAGCAGGCAGCTTTAATTTCAGCTGTCAAACCTTAAGACAAGATGCTATTTATATAGCTACTTTCCTAGTAATAACACCCTTATAATAACTACTTTTACTACTTAATACTAGTACTTTCTTTATTAGAGTCTAAGAGGAGGAAGGTAACTATATAGGTTAGTAAAAGCCTTAGCTATAGTAATTTCTTATTCTCTAGGACAAGCCGTAAAGGGGAGAATACTAAGTAAAGCTTTAAGCTTATAATATTTCTAGGTAGTTTAACTATAGCCTACTTATTATTAAGGTATATTTAAGGGCTACTTAGTTCTAATATATATATTACTTTATCTTAAAAATAACACCCTAAATCTATAAATTTCCTAAGGTAATAATAATACTCCCTACTATAACTAGAATCTATAATTAGATCCTATAGATAGGGACGTAGTATAGTAGTTATAGTTATTATTAAAGGTTTAAGAACGCCTATAATAAAAGGCTAGAGCCTACTCCTCTAGGAGCTAGATATAGATTTTACAGATAGAACCTTAGGTAAGAAATAGCAGGGGAGACTTAACTAAAGACTAGAACTAGCTTCTACGCTATAGTTATTAGTATACCTAGACTAGCTTTCTAGGTTATAGCTTTCCTATATATTAATAAGGATAGTAAAATAGAGTTTTATAGGAACTATATATAGCATAGCTTAGACAACTCTTCCTAGGATCTTAGGACACTAAATAGGCTCTAGGTATATTCCCTACTATTTAATATATAGTAATTAGAAGCTAGTTATAGATCTTTAGAGCTACTATAAGGAATAGAGTAAGAAAGCTCTTTATTATATAGCTAGGAAGACTAGCTAAAACTAATACCTAGCTAAAGTTAGATATAAAGTAGGTAGAAGGAGGACAAAAGTAAGGTATGGTATTCTAAAAGAGCTAGACCTAGATCCTTTAAAGCCTATTATAGTTAGAGTAGGGATAAACCTAGCTAGTTAGAATAGAGCTAGAAATAGATTATATAGATATTATAACTAGTACCTATTAAGAGCTAAAATAGGTAGTTAATTAGGTCCTTAGCATATAGCTAAAAAGATAGCTAAATCTAGATTTTAGTAAGAGCTAGGTACGCTAAGACTAGGTTTCTAGGTTATTTCTAATTAAAGCTAGATTAGGATTTTATATAGACCATACACAGCATAGTAAAGGGTTTACTATATAGTATAGATAACCTATCTAGGGATCTTAGTAGCCTAAATAGGATACTAGTATGTCCTAATATAGTAATTTAAGGCTATTTATAAATCTTATAGTTACTATAAGGAATAGAGGAAGAAAGCTCCTTATAGTATAGGCCAGCTAGAACTAGTTCCTAACTAGAGCTAGATATAAAGTATAGAGAGGATAAAAAAAATCTAGAATTAGATCTTATGTTTAGGTAAGGATAATCCTACTCTAAACCTAGCTACTTAGAATAGAGCTAGAAATAGACATATAGTATAGATATTATAAATAGCGCCTACTAAGAGCCAAACCTGGCTTTTTTAAAACAAGAAATAGGGTAGTTAATTAGCTCCTTAGTATATAGCTAGGAGGATAGCTATATTTAGCTTTAGCTAAATCTAGATTTTAGTAAGAGCTATATATAAATACTAAAGAAAGGAGATTATAGCTTACCTAGTTGCTAGTATAGCTGCTTATAATATAGTTATAGTGGTTTTCTATACTAATAGCTAGATCTTAACTCCTATATATAATAGGTAAAGCTAAAAATAGATCTTAAGAAAAGGGCATATATTAGGTTAATAGTACTCTCCTTACTAGTCTGAGGGTTTCTACTCTAGAGTTGAAATTAGCTCCTAGAAGGAGCCTAGTAATGTCTTTACCTCTAAAGCTAAGTCTAGGGGGGTATATATATACTAACAGTCACTTATACATAACGCATACGTAAAATGCCTTAAAGCTGCTATATAAGAGTATATATTACCTACTTAGTAAATATAACTACTATTAGAGATAATAGTATTAAGAGTAGATATAGAGTAAGTCTTTATGTTATAGTATAAAACTACTAAGGCTATCCCCTATGCTATAGCCTAGTATATAGGCTAAGTTATTACTTAGTAGCTATAGTAGTTCTTCTCTATAAAGTTAATCCCCCTTAATATTATATAGCATATCTTCAACTATAGCAAACAGCATGTCTAGTCCTAATTCACGCGATGCTTATATACCTAGTATTTGTTTTTTAACCCTAAGCTATACTAGTATAATATTATAAACAGATAGTATTCTACTATCTTTAAGACTATTACCTACTATATAGACCTATATATAGCCCTTACTATACTTAAGTATACCTAGCAAGCTAGTACTAACTATAACAAACTAATAATAATATATATAGTAGAAGACTAATAGCCTAGCCCCTTTCTTATTATAGTACTATACCTAGCCGCCTTAAAAGGCTACTATAAGATTATCTTGTTTCTCCTTAACTATAGTGCTAATATTAATAGGGTGCCAGACTGCTAGCTATGTACTCCTGTCTTCCTATTACTTCTTAGCTAGGATATACTAATATTAATAGTCCTCCTCTAGTAGGGCGTATATATTAAGTCTCCTAAGTTTAGGATTAATATGCTCTACTAAGCTACTACTATAGGCCTAACTAATATCATTACCTACCTAATTAATAAGAAGAGACTAAGGGTAGATAAGGCTAATAGTAATAGGGATATACTACTAATTTACTTACTATTATTACTATTACTAGAGATAGTTATTACCTACCTTATATAATTTAAGGTAGATATAAACTAGCTAATAATAATTAACATATAGCATATAATACCCCTAAGTATAGCATATAAAGACAGTATATTCTCTATAGTACTAGTAATTCTAGAAGTAGGAGTAAACGCTATAGGCAAGCTAGACGGCTTAGTTAAGGGGGCTAACCCTATGCTTAGTATCTATAATTAAAAGCTACTTAAGCTAACCCTACTAGCTTAATCTAAGTAGATAGAGGGGAGGATAGTAGTAGTAAAGGAACAGCTTATCTACTGTCTTATTAAGTTAGGGGTAGACCTAAACATAATAGTCTATATATCCGCATACTACAACTAGATAGGGCTACTCTTACTAAAGCTTGTGTGCGTAAGGCGTCGCTAGGAGGCTAAGATGCTGCTCTCTTCCAGGCTTACAGACATTAACTAACGCGACTCACATGGCGTGACAAGCCTTACCTAGGCGCTCTCTACATACTATAGAGACCCTATTATAGCGTTAATCCTACTATAGCGTAGTGTTAAGATAGATAAGGAAGTGCTACATAGCGTAATAGATAAGCTAGTATAGCTAGCAGATACTTAGGATTATTAGGAAGTAATTAGCACCCTAACGCAGGAGCCTAAGCTGTTAAGGATATTCTAGGTGTTATATTCATACTATTTCTAGGAGGTATTAAGAAGTAGTAATATAGTAGTAATATAATTTCTATAGGAGTTACTAAGCTTAATTATATGTATGGTAATAGAGATACTAAAGCATAGGATTAGCCTAAATAAAATAGGGGTTATAAATATGTTATGGTTTAATAAGAGTAAGGAGGGTATACCTAGGTTAGTTATTATAAGGATGTTTCTATAATATTAGGTAGGGGGTACTAAGTATAGTAGTAGGCTAGGTATTCTCTCTAGGACAATCAGGACTAATAGACTCATAATTATAGTCTAGTAGCGTCTGTTTAGACAAGGGCGTAATTACATAGTATATACATACGTCCCTAGTAGCTATATAAGAGAGGCTATTATCCTTAATATTATTATTAGAAGGGTAAGACTAAGGGTTCTATGGTAGCAAAAAGGTATAAATTAATGTATTCTACTTATAAATATAGCTTAGGACCTTTACTCTTTATAGATTTCCTTAGCATGTTATTATATAATTTTAAAGTTATAGCCCTTCCCCTCTACTAAAACTCTTCCTTTAGTAACTTAGCTATATGTTTCTTTATAGATTTATTTCTTAATATAGATAAGCTTAATAAGTAATAAGCGTCTATCTAATCTTCTATATATCTATAAAAAAGGATATATATTAATAGTAGTAGGCAATTCTACTATAAATAGTACTAACACCTACTAATATAATAAAGTTAGTACTAATACTACTATGCCTTATAATAACTACATAACGCCAGACATATTAGGCATACAAACTAGGCCTATAGACTCTTAGCAAAAAGGCGATATAGTAATTAAGGTAACTACGTAAGTTTCTACTATAACTACTCTAGCATAGGAAGTTATATAGGAGGTTAGAAAAAACCAATAGCTTATTAATATTAGTATAGAATTTAATAGTAGTAACACAACAATATTTAGTATATATATCTTACCTTAACATAAGGTTATTATTAAGAAGATAACAAGCTTAGCTTATAGATTCTACTAAAATAACAAGAAAAATAACAGCGGCATATATATTGCTATTTATCTTAGAAGTTAGGTATAAGAGAGAGCATATTTATTATTAGGAGTAAATAATAGTCTTATTTCCTATATAGCTACTAAATACTAGTTAAATATTAGAATCTAAAACACAAATAGCAACTCTAAGTGTCTAAGTAAAAAAGTATATAGGATTAAAAAGTAGCTATAGATAATAGCTGGTATATAAATTCAGTCTGCCTACTAAGAGATAATAACCCTTTTCTCCTATTATCTACTTCTCTATAGCTTTATTTATTTATCCTCTAGAGGAGACCCTAACTATACCCTTAAGAAGCTATATCTTAATTAGCTAACATATAAGTATAATAAGGCATAGTAGTAGATACTACCTAGTTGCTACGTCTTAATATAGCCTAAGTTATCTATACCTTTATAAGTAATAGCTAATTATTCTATAGCGTAGTCATAAAGGTTCCTAATTCCCTTATATAGGATTAGCCAGATAGTTAACAACTACTATAAGTATATAATAATAGACACTCTGTTAAAGTATGGTAGGAATATATTAAGCAACCTTAACTAAGCAACCCTACTTAGGCGTTATGTCTTTAGTCTGTTATAGGCTACTATAAAAACAATAGCAGCTATGTTTCTTATGCTATCTAGTAGGATAGTTATATATGCCCTATATAGGAGGCAGAAGAAGACATGTCAAACTATAGCTACCTACTAGTAGAGTATAATCAGACCTGCATATATAGGTTAAGGCCTAAGTAGTATAGCCAAACTAAACAATAAATACTAGGGTGAGGCTACTAAAAAGCAGACTAAACCTTATAGTAGGTTAATTTACTAGTTAGAAATATATATCTAGTTTAAACTAAGCCTATTTGGTATCTTATTATATATTTCTAGGCTTACTAATATGCTCTCTACTAGATAGGGGTATAGATATAGGTAGTCTAGAAAGGGCTTTCTATAGTATTATTTACACCCTAGATAGAGGCGCCTCTTTTGGCGCATAGGGATCTATAGCTTAAGCAACAGCTTTATTATAGATGCTTAATAGGAGTCTAATAACTATAAACTATAGCCTAAGGATTTATTATCTAGTATTCAACATAATATATAATACGTAATATAATACTTAAAAATAGAAGCCTTACTTCTAACTAGTTATTAGCTAATTAACATGTCGTACTAGTCTTTAGTGTCTTTTAACATTGTTAGTAACTAGCTTTCTTCTATATTACTACACCCTAGAAGCCCTCTATCTTCTACTATGCCGCCAGAAAAGAGACGTACTATTAGCAATTAGCTATATAAAATACTACTCTCCCTATCTATTCTTACTAGCATACTATACTACACGCCTTACTCTAAGAGACAGGTAAATTAGACCTAACCCCCTACTAATAACAACTAGTATTACCTATCTTATGTTATATCTTATAATAAGAATAGCCTATAGGGGCGCCTAGTAAAAAGGGTAAGAGTAGATACCTATTATAAGGCTTCTAGCTACTATAACTTTAGTAGATATACTATTAGTAATAAAGATAAAATAGTAGGGTAGGAAGACTATATTAAGGATAGTAAGCTACTTATATACTATCTGTAATTTACCTACTACGTAATATCAGATAGCACTACAGCTAGTTGCTCCTTACTTACTATTATATTAGATTAGTCTAGTATTAGCATAAAGGATAAAGACATAGCTATATATATATAGATAGAGGGATACTTAAGGTAATTATATATAGTACTATCTTCTAGATTAGGCTTTAATATAACTATATTACTAGCCCTTAAGCTATTAGACTAGGTAGTAGACACTATAGATATAATCCTAGAATCTATCTTATATACTTATAAAGGTAATCTCTTATATATATATATAATAGTTATAACGCCCTAGTGTCTATCCTCTATTATATAGGAATTATATAAATATTACTATACTTTTTAGTACTAAAGCTGCTAAATATAGATTAAACAAGTTTACCTTATTATTAGGAAATAATATAGATAAGGTTATAAGTCTATCTAGCTCCCTAGTAAGATCCTAATTATTATTATCCCTAAATATAAAACCCTCTTATAAGGCAGGCTAGGAGCTAGGGCTATAGGTTTAGGGTAGAAGTAGCTTAGCTAGTATACCTAAGCTTATATTAAGGGTTATAAGTCTATCTTGCTCCCTAGAAAGATCCTAATTATTATCGCCCCTAAACATAAAACCCTCTTATAAGGCAGGCTAGGAGCCAGCACTATAGGTCTATAGTAGAAACAGCTTAATTAGTATATTAAAGATTATATAAGGGTTTAAAAGGGTTAGGTATAATATAAAACTATAATCCTACCTATAATAGGACAAATTACAGGTAGATAGGAGAAAGAGTAACCTAGGCTTCTATAGGTTAGATAAGTTAAGGGTGTACTAATTATATTTAGATAAACTTAAACTTATTAGTAGTAATCTCTTAACTCCTAATAGGCTAAGGCTTTTTCTTACTAGGTAAATAAAGTAAGATAATAAGGATATATAATCTATTCCTAAAGCGCTTTACTTAATTCTTTTACTAAATATTATAGCCTTTACCCTAAGAATATGTCTTATAAAGCAGGCTTCCTATAGGATGTTAGGTTTATAGGTAATAGTAATAGGTAGCCTATTATAGCAGGGCTTACTATGTTAGAGAATAGCTTAATATCTACTCTAAAGTAATATAAATTGTCTATTAATAAAGACATACCCTACTATAGTAGGATCTATAGTCTAGATATGTCTTTAGAAGAAACTACAACCTTAGCCAGTATAGTATACGCCATATTAGTATTTAGTAAGTCTTATATTAAGATTCTAGCAACTGTTATTATTAGAAGGGTTTATTAAGTATATTAGTAAATCTCTAACTATAGTAAAGCAAAAGGTAAAGTATATAGTAGAGGGATTACTATACTATATAAGCTGGCTGTTTAAGTAGGGCATCTAGCGATCTTTACTTTATTCTATAGCTAACACTAGCGCAGGTAGTACTAGGTCTTAGCTACAGTAGAGACAAAGGTGCTTAGTATTCTATATCTCCCTTACTATAAGTCTAGTTTCTAATAAGCATGTGAATTAGTAATATAGGAGGTAATGAGAGCTAACAGACAGCTCCTAGATCTCGCTGCTATATAAGCATAATAACAAAGTCAGGGGGTTAGCTAAGAGTTGCATACAAAAGTATACTAGTTATAGCCTAAGGTACAGTCTCGCTTAGTAGGTAACATCTATATTACTACGCCACAGCTATTTATAGATTAGCAGCCTAATATAACAGCTCCTAACAACTAGGTTGTCTTTACAACTAGAAATCTAGGCTATAAAGGGTGCTTCTAAGAGTAGTAAATAGCCTATACCTATATTACTTACTTATAGATTTCTTATTAGATACATATATAAGACTAAAATATAGAATTCTATTATTAAGCCCCTACTCTAGCCCCTTATTATAGTTATAGGGGGTTAGAGCTATTTATAACTTTAAAAAATATAGCCTAACTGCTTCTAGTATGTTATAAGTAGATAGATACATCTAAACGATTAGCTGCTATAAAGTGCTCTATGCTTTAATTATTTCCTAAGTACTTAATAGGTTTAATAGGCTAGGCTAGACTTAGGAGTAGAAGGACCTAGCAATAGCTTTAACTCTAAGGCTCTACTAACATAGAAGCTAGACCAGAGATTAGGGACTACTCTCTATTTAGGTATTAGTTGTTATATACCGCTAATATCTTTATTTCTATTAGTCCTAATACTATATTATAATTATTAGAGACACTAATATAAATATATAATTACGTAATATAGTACCCCCTAAAGGATAAGGTCCTACCATTATGTTTTACTGTTTTATTTGCCTCTTAGGAAGCTAAATAGTATATACTAAGCTATCTTTTAGTACCTTTAGGCTTTAAAACAGCTCTCTTAGACTAAAAGCTTTACCTCTAAGGTTAAAGGCTACTATCTTTACGTTATTAGTCATACTACCTAACGCATATATATAGTAAGTAGGCCACCTTAATAAAGTCTTACAGGTGTGTATGTAAAATCCTGTAATATAAGTATTAAGCACCCTTAGTAATTATATAACAGGATTTTACATATACATCCACCTAATTCTATTAAGGTAGCCTACTTACTATATATATACGTTAAGTTGTAAACTATATTACTTAAATTGTTAACTAAATCCTCTATAATACCGGCAAATACATATAGATCTTTATATAGGCTATCTATATATTTAATTAAACTAGTACAGTTATTAGATAGTAGTTCTAGGTCGTCCTATATTAGCAGCCAGTATATTTAAGTTATTAGCTATATTACCTAGGTAACTAATTATATTCCTTAAATCCCTAATACCCCTATAGCTACTAAGGTTAATATACTATAGCTAAAGACTATAGTATAGGGTAGTAGACTTTATTACGTCGCATAGCTAACATCTTTTATAATTGTAGTATGGGGTCTACTAGTAGGGGATAGTAGAGTATAGCTATAATCACTAAGTATAAAAAGAGCAGCTATTATTATTACTAAAGGGAAAACACTATAATTAGCTTACTAATAATCTACTAGAATTATTAAAGCCTGTTTAAGCTGTTATTTATAGGGTACTAAGTAGGCTAGGGTAACCAACTATACCTTAAAGCAAAAGCTTTAGTATGTATTAATACGCCTATTATAATCTACTATTCTATACTATATAGTTACGCCAGCCAGCACCCTAGCTAGTTAGGCCGTAACAGGTATATTATATTATTAATATGATTTCTAAGATCTATATTATTAGGAAGACTCTAGATTAATATAGCTATTCCCTTATATTACTATAGATAAATTTATAGAAACCTTACTAGATAGTAGGCAGAAGTATATATAGTATAAAAAGGACTTCTTCTAGGGATATAACGTAATTTAGACGCCTTATATAGAGCATCCCTTACAATAAGCCTGTTAGCTTAAGATTCTATAGCTACAAGAATTTAATAGCCTGTTTCTCTACTAGTATCCCTATATGCCGTTAAGGTTTAAGAGATAAATAGATCTAGGGCTCCTTTTACTTTATATTTTTCTTTATAGTAGATAGAGATTATGTAGATCTAAGATACCCTTGGCTTATATTTTATTAAATTAAATATCTTTTACTCCTATTATTTTATACCCTACTATATGCTCTACCTTACAAGATAAGTAAACTATAAACAGCACAGACACGTCATATATGTTAGGCTAAATAATAGTATCCCTAGTAATATAGGCCTTATAATATATATGTAATTAACTTATTTTCTTTGTTAGGGAGTAGAATAGCTGTAAAAGATGAGGGCGACAGAACGATATAGAATATAGTTTAAAGTAGCTAAACGCCATAAGCACATATAGAAGATATTAGATAGGGAAGAGAATAAATAGAAGGAATAAAAAGGTTAAATAATATAATATATATATATTCTATAAACTAAAAAGGCAACTTAATATTATACTATATAATCTTTATATATAGCATATATATAGTAGAACTAGTTAAAGATAACCCCCTCTATAACTTATATTATCTTAGTCTAGCTATAGTATAAGTAGGTATATATATTACAGCATATAGTATAAAGCAGTTAATAATAAGATTAGCTCTTATAATAACAAGAGAATTAAAGTAGATTTTAGCTTCTAGGCTATAAAGGGTATAAAAGCCTACCCTAAAACCCTCTTTTTAATTTCGTTAAGTTGTTAAAGTATAGACTTATTTTTCTATTCTATAGTAATCCTATATAGTTATAGCCTACTCTAACAACCACGCCTCTACCTATAAGATTAATAATAGTAACTTAGCTATTACTAACAACTTAAAGACAAACAATATCAATAAGCCTCTACCTTACTTAGAGTAGGTTACTAACATTAAGAGATTAAGTAACTAGATAACCAAGTCCTCTATTATATAAAACTATATTATATTATTTAGTAAATTTACTAATAAGATAAATAAAATATATCGTAGGGGTAGAACAAGAGATATATACATACTGGCTTTATCCCTTAATAATTCCCTAGGGAAATACTAAATACTAGCTCTTTAGTAACTATAGGAATGCTATCTAGAAGTTTACTTAGAAGTTATTAATATTATTTCTAAGATCTATATTAATAGGAATACCCTTAATCCAGACTAGCTGTTTCCTTATATCGCTATAAATAGGTTTATAGAAACCTTATCTAATAGTATAAAGAAATATTTCTACTATAAGAAAGAATTTATTAAGGGATATAACATAATCTAGAAGTCTTATGAGAAGTATACTTTATATCTAGCCTATTAGTTTAGGATTTAGGAGATAGAAAATTTTAATCTTCTATCTTACTACTAGTATCCCTATATGCTATTAAGGTTTAAGTATTAAGGTAGTATAGGATGAAGTTATAGGTTACCCTACTTCTATTTAGGCCTTTTTACTAGTTTAAAGTAAGTTATAATAGCCCTGCCTTAATATGTATAGACCTAGGGTGCTTGTTCCTTTATATCTTTACGTCCTTAAAAAACTCTAGCTGGTAGTTATGACTTTTAAGAGAGAGAAAGGGAAAATTAAAAGCAGCAAATAGTCTATTAGGTTAAAGATATAGTTTATAAGTCTTTATATACTGTATTTAGCTAGAAGTCCAGCTGATTTAAGCAAACATCTCTGTTGTTTTCTACTCCTCTGTCTAATTCTTTATCTAGTATAAGCATAATATCCTATAGGGTATCTTTATTAACATAACCTAAATTTATTAGCTTACTAGCATCCTTAAATTTAGGTTTACATACTAGAAATTAGTGTCTTACCCTTTCTATTATAAACCTCCTTAGCTAAGACTTAATATACCTTTATTATACTATAATATAACTTAATCTACTTATAACCCCTAAGTAGGAGAGTAATGCCCTTAGCATTCCTCCTAAAAAACTACCCTCTTATAAATACCTACATATTAAGGACCTCCTACATATTAGTAAGGGACATATAGGTCGCAATTCACTTATAAATTTAGTATCTAAAGCCAGAAGTTTAT
This sequence comes from Colletotrichum sublineola, assembly GCA_020631755.1. Lineage (NCBI taxonomy): Eukaryota > Fungi > Ascomycota > Sordariomycetes > Glomerellales > Glomerellaceae > Colletotrichum > Colletotrichum sublineola. Next base: position 5,726,914 of record JAHSQG010000005.1, on the reverse strand, counting down.
CTATCTAATCTCTTACCTAGTAATAATAAACTAGAAGATATTAGTAGGCGGCTATAGCATAAGGATATTAACTACCTTCAGCCTTAATCTCCTAGAATAACATAAATCGTTAGGCTTTAACATTATAGTTAGTAAAATAGATAACAAGCTCTTTTATAAGCTATCTAGTAATCCCAGCCCTAGTTGTAAATAAGAGGACTATACCAAATATATCTACTTTAGGAAACAGACTATAAGGACTATTAATAATAATAAAATATTTCTATTCTTTAACGCTAAAACAAAGTTACAGGTAAATCCACTTTACGCTTTAATAAGAAAAATAAGTACGCCATAATTATTCTTATTATAGTAGCTCTATACTACCTAAAATAGATAGTATTATATAAAAGACATATAACTAGGTCTTAAGGTAGGAATATAAAGATATATAAACTACCTAGCTTAAAGGTTAATATACCTAGAAAGATAAACCTATACTTCTAAAAGCCTAGCGACCTACTAGACCTCAGCCCTTCCTACTCCTTATAATAGTATACTAAGAAATCTAACGTATTTAAGTATAATATAGGCAGCTACTATAATAAAAACATAGAGTTAAGGGGGCTTAAACGTATATAAGGGTAGAAGGTATGTCTAAATAGTAATAATAATTGTTATAGCGAAATAGTAGTATAGATTTAAAACCATTTTATACTACTATTTTTATATAGAAGCTAGATATAGTAATAGGATAAAAAGAACAGCTACTACTACCTAAATAGGAATTAACTTAGTTACTTTCTAGGTATATAATCTACTTATAATTAAACTCTAATATCTCTCTAGTTTTAAAGGGAAATATTTCTAGTATATAATATAACTAGCGTATAGCTAAAAACTTTAAATATAACTATAATAGTAAGCTAATAGTATATAGTATTATATAGTTCCTTCCTAGTATAGAGCATTTAAATAATAGAGTTAATACTAAAGCTAAGGTATAGTAGAAGTAGGTTAAGTAAGTTAAGGAACCCTATATTTTACTAACCCCTATATTTCACCTACCTAAAAATCCCGCCTAGCCACCTCCTTTCTAGATAACCTCTAAGTTTAAACTATCACTATATTTTCCATCCTTCTTTAAATCCCTTAACTTTTTTAAGATATCTTATTATTATATAATAGGCTAGTATACCAAAATTTAACTTAATTAGGTAATTAACAACGTTTTAGATAGGGTATCTACTTATATTACCTCCTAGTAATAAGGCGTACTATAGTTAATAATCTAAAGTCGTATAAAGGGCTCCCAGCACCAGGCTACAGCACTTAAAGACTATTTATATACATACTCCTAAGGCCCCTTCTATACTTAGTAACCACCATATATCTCCTTATTTTTCTATTAACTACAGGCAGGTTAATAATAGGAATACTATACAAAGTCTTATCTAGCTGCTAGTACCTAGTCAGAGGAACTATACAGGGATTCCTATACAAATAAACATTCCGGCATGTTCCTTAGACAATTTCTTTCTTAACTATTAGTAGCCTATAAACATAACATCCTACTTCTTATCTTTATAATTAATATACTTAATTCTATCTACTAGCGTCTAATTCCTAATACTAAGACAGTAGTTTAGAAGTAATAGTATAGATAATAGAAGTCTTAGTATCCTAATACCCCTTAGCTAGAATCTAGCATAAATATAATTAAGACCATCTATAAGTTAACTTTAAGGTAATAACCATCTTAAATCATCCCAGTATTTTCAGGCATACTACAAGTTTCACACTATTATATAGTAACGCAACTTAAAGTAAGAAGGTAGGTAGACTTTCAAAGGCCCTACCGACTAGTTAATAGTAGTTAACAGCCCTCTAGTCCTAAGGGCTATCATACTTCTCTTATTAGCTTCACCCTAATTCACTAAGTTAAGCTAAGAAATAGTACTTAAAGGTAAACTAAAGCAATTACTAGACTATAGTCAATTAAGCATATATAGCTAATAAGGCTAAGTAAGAAGTACTAACATATCATTAATAATTTCCTAATAAGAGACTAGGGCTAATAGGGAACTAAGTATCAGGATGTTATAATCACGCGTGGCGTTAGCAATATAGGAATTTCACAACTCAGACTCTTAACATTGGCTGCGTTAGTCTGATACGCTCTCTGACCTAGAAGCAAATCGTCAGGTACAAGAACAGAGCCTAGTTTATTACCACTAAGGAATAGTTTTCACATTACATACAACTAAATAAGTACACACTAGACCGCCGCCTGCGCTTATTTGTCTGTGGCCTGCCCCCTTACAGTCTGCCTTATTGTTAGGGTACAGTAGGCAGACTGTTACGACCCAACAAGTTATCAGCGAAGTTGCCCCACCCGACAGGAGCATGCGGGCGGCAATTGATTGATTGATTGATTGATTGATTGATTGATTTATTCCTACTCGGTTTCAGCCGCTTAATCAGCAGCTATGCCCGGATAGCGGGGTTTGGCCGACCGCCGACACGCTCCGGGTGTTAATCCGTTGCGCCCCACTTCGCCAATGCAGAACATTGACCAGCTGTTTCCAAATTTCCCGCTTTGCTCTCCAACCTCTATCTACATTTGGCTGGTCCCCTCGTGTAGTTCGCGGTTCTCTACTAATGTACCCACGTGTCTAGATTCGGTCGAGGTCTTGCTCCTCTTGCGATGGTTCCGTTTACCTACAGTCTCCCCCCAATACTCAGCTTTGTCTGGGTTGCGACTCGATCCCGTATTGCCCAAGGATCTCGGTCTGTTCTATGAACCTGATTGCCTTGGCGGCTGCTTTGCGCTCGTTCAGTATGACCCGGAGATTGTGTCGTCCTGGGAGGGCTCCGAGTTCCTGGTGTCGGAGCTGTTGATACTTGCGGCATCGCAGCAGGATGTGCGACACCGTTTGTCGTCCTTCCTGGCATGGGCAGTTGGCGCTGGTGATACCTGGCACTCTTCGGCTGAAGAGGAAATCCTGGAGTCCGATCTTTTCCGTGCGCATCTGGACCAGGAGCGCGCTCTGGCGTTTGCTGAGCCCTTCGTGGGCTTGAAGGACCTTCTTTGTCGGCTTCGGCGTGAGGCGGAACAGCGTCCTTCCTCGCGTCTCGGCTTCCCAGTCTGTTTGCCATTTTTGGTGCGACTGCTTATGTGACCAGGTCTTGACTGTGGACCTTAGCTTGAACAGGGCTCCCGGCTTGTCTGCCTTGGCGCCTGTCTGTCCGTCCTGTCTCCATCCTGTGGCTTCCTTAGCAGCGACGTCTGCTGCTTCGTTGCCTTGGATGCCGGTATGGGCAGGGACCCATCGGAGTTCAATGTTGAGTCCTTGTTCGCGGAGGGCTTGTGTCTTGTCTGCGATGATCTTGAGGAGGTATGCGCCGGATCTCCCTTTCGGTTTTGCAGACGATCTGATAGCAGCTTGGTTGTCGGTGTGGATGAAAGCTTTGCTTCTGTAGTTTCCGTTTTGCTTGTCTGCCTGGGCCATTTGAAGGGCTAGAACGATCCCCTGCAGCTCACCCGCGTAGACCGTTGATGTAGTATCGTCGCCCATGTGTGATTTTCTGGTTTGCTCTGTAGTTGTGCAGACTGCGGCGGCTCCGATCTGGCCACTGATGCCACTACCATCTGTATAGATGTGGATTGCGTTGGTGCTCTGTTCCAGACACCGTTGGTGTTCTTTTTCAGCCTGTTCTGCGCATCCAGCGATCTGGATGCGTGGGCCCTGCCACCATGGAGGTGTGACGAAGGGCGGTATGTGCTCAGGCTCCTCGCTGATTGTCTCTTGTTCATCGAGCAGTCGTTTTGCTATTCTTTGTCTCGGGCTCCTTTTTGTCCCCCTGCGTACAGGAGCTTCTGCCGTGCCCACTCTGCTGACGGTGTCGATATTGTGTTTCCATATCTGTTGTTCGACTGGCAGGAGATGCATCTCTACGTCTAGCGCTGGGAATGAGGTCGCTCTGTACGCCCCGCTCATTGTCCTAGCTGCTCTGGCTTGAAGCCTTTGCAGTCTGTGAAGTGTCCTTTTAGTGTAGCCCTTCTCTCCCCATCCACTGTTCGACCATAGCGAGCACGCGTACATCATCTGCGGTATGGCGACTCCCTTGTAGATCGTTCTCATCTCTCTGGTCCTTACGCCCCATGTGGAGTTGCCCAGGCTGCTGAGTGCTGTGATGGTGTTTGTTACCTTGCGTTCTGTCTCGTCTATGTGCTGCTTCCACTTGAGGGATGAGTCCATAATAAGACCGAGGTATTTACAGGTTGTCTTAGGCCTGATTTCACCCCATTGGCTCTGAAGTGTTGTGCCTGTGTTGATTCTGGTTTTCGCTCGTGTGAAGTGGGTAAGCTGGAACTTTTCGGGTGCGAAGACGGACGCGTGAGTGAGGGCCCACCCCTCGGCTTTCCGGAGCGTTTCTTGGAGTTTCTGGCAGGTGTCCTCGGTGCTGTCTCCTACTGCTAGGATCGCTACGTCATCAATGAAGCCGGTGGCTGTCGTGCCTTCAGCTTCATTGCAGCTGTCCAAGAGATCTGCATTGTAGAAGAGGTAGAGTATGGGCGACAGGGGCGATCCTTGGGGGATGCCGGTGTTGATTCTGTATACTTCGGATCGAAACCCGTCCACGTGGATCTCTGTTTCTCGTGATCCAAGGAAGCTTGTGATCCATCGTACCGTTGATTCGTCTATTCGTCTTTTCCTCAGGTTGTGCAGGAGTCGGCGATGTGAAACATTGTCGAAGGCACCCGATACGTCCAGGAGGAGCAAGCTCGCTACCTTTCCCCTCCCTGAGCCCCAGGCATCATATATCTGGTCAACTATTCGGTGCAGTGCATGTTCCGTGGATCGTTGTTTTCTACCTCCAATGTGGCTGTCTGGTAGTAATCCGTGTGTTTCGGCGAGGTAGCTTAGTCTTTTTGCGATTATGGCGTCCATGGCTTTTCCTACAGTATTCAAGAGGGCTATCGGTCTGTATGCTTTAGGTGTTGTGTAGTTGTCTTTGCCTGGCTTCCTCAACACTACTGTGGTGGACTTTCTGAAATGTTGCGGGCAGTATCCAATTCGAAGGCTTTGATTGAATATACGAGTGAGGTGTGGTGTGATCCATTGTCTCGCTATCTGCAGAGCTCTGTTGGTGATGCCGTCAGGGCCTGGGGCCTTCAGCGGCGCTGCTTCTTGAATAGCCTCATCCACTTCGATTTTTGTTATTAGCGGTAAGGCGATCTGGTTGCTGTATGATACATTGTCGATATCTTCGAGGTTTGCCTCTGGAGGCGGAGGGAAGAAGGTTTCCTTGAACAGTGCCGCTTTCTCTTCAGGGGTGGTAGCGATCTCGATCGTGTTGGGTTTCTTGATCTCCGGTGTAACGGTTGGTGGTTGATTTTGTCTATTCCGGGCCCATTTTGCGATTCTCCATAGCGATGCGGGAGACTCGGCCGCTGTTTCCACCGCCTCGCGGTGTGCTTGTTGCAGTGCTTTCCGTATAACGCGGCCTTTTCTGTTTCTCGCCTCCTTATACGCTTCCCAACTTTCGTCCGTCTGTTGCTCGCTGTATACCCTGCGAAGTCGTTTCGCTTCGGCCAGGGCGTTCGCGCATTTTTCGGTCCAGCCGGTTCTGGATTTCGGCGATGGGACCTTGGTTGGTACTGATGCCTCGATGGCGGTTGAGAGTGCTTCGACCGTTGCCTTTACATAGCCATCGAGTGCTGTTTTCGTTCTAGGTCTCTGCAGTTGTGGCAGCGAGACCCGGAGCGTCTGAATAAGTGTTTTCTCGTCAATGGCTTTCCAGTTTCGCTTCTTTTCTAGCTGTAGCTCTGCTACTGCTAGGTTTAGGGACGTCACTATGGGTAGGTGATCGGAGTCATGGTTAACATCGTGGTCTACTTCGCATCTGATAATCCTGTCGACGAGGCCCATTGTAACGAGGCATAGGTCGATGGTCGTCCGGCGGTCCCCTTCTTCGTATGTGATAGTCCCCGGTTGTAGCTGGCTCGTAAGATTCATATCGTCTATGAGGTCTAAGAGTTCTGTTGCTTCGCGGTCTCGTGCTCGGATATCACTTCCTCCCCACAGCTCGTGGTGAAGGTTAAAGTCGCCTACGACAATTTGTTCGCTGTCTCGGTGTGTTTCTAGCGATTTCCGCAGTTTTTGTAGTACTTGCGGTCGGTTTTCCTCCTGAAGTGAGGGGTTGTATATGTTATGTATGACCGTGGGCGGTTCATTATCCTCGCCTGTCCTGATACTGATAGTGCAGAGATCTCTGCTGCTCTCATTGAACTGCCATCGAGAGTGATCGAGCTTTCTGTTGATAAAGTAGCACACCCTGGCCGGTCCTCTTTCCTCATTGGATGGGTAGCAGAGGTGAAATCGGTCCTTAGCTGGGTGGTGTGTCGTTGCGTTGAAGGGGTTCCTCCACGGTTCCTGGATGGCAATGATGTCGTAATTGTCGATATTCGGGTCGCGGAGGAGTGTTGCCATGACTGTGTCCTTGGATTTTCTTACGTTGTACTGTAGTATTGTGAGTGTGTGTTGTCCGTTCATTCGCTATCGTCAACTACGATCTCCATCGCTGTGCTGTCGTTTGTCATCTGTGTGTTTGGGTCGAGCGCTCCGAGCGCTCTTCGAGTCCGGACGATCGTGCGTCTCGGGCGCGCGTTTTCCGCAGCTACTGTGATCGTCTCCTCTGATTCTGTAGTGGCCGCTGGGTTAGGCCTTTTCTGGACCTTCTTCGTCGGTGACCGGCTTCGGCTTGGTTGGTTCTCCTGGGATTGACCTGGTTCCAGTGCCGGCCGTGTAATCCTCGGGTTCGGCCTGGTCCGGGCTTCCGGTCCTAGGGCTGACTGCGGGGCCGGTTGTTCCGGGTGGTACCTTGGCCGTTGGTTGTAGGCAGTCTTGATCTTGGCTTTCTCGCGTATCCTGGTAGGGCACCTGCCATTCCATGCCTCGTGTTCGCCGTGACATGCGGCGCATTTCCTGGGCGTTTCCGTGTCGTTTTTCGAAGGGCAATCCCGGGTCAAATGTTCTTGCGCGCAGTAGCCGCATGTTATCGTTGCCTTGCACTGGGTTCCTATGTGGCCGTATGTGTGGCACTTGAAGCATTGCCTCAGACGGCAGTATCTGTCGTATCGTTCGCATTGGAACACCTGGCCTTGCCAGATGAGTCCCTCGTCAATGAGTTTATTGGCGTCTTCCGCCTTTGAAAATTCCACCACGATTGATGATGCGGTCTTCTTGCTGGCTGATCGGGTCAGCCAGCCGATATACTTGATCTCTGCGGTAGGGATGAATGCTTTGTTGTCCTGTAGCAGATCATCTCTGATCTCGTTGAAGCGCTCCATGTCCATCGAGCTGGTCCTTATGCCGTGCGCTAGTACTCCGTAGGTTGGGATCCGTACCACGGCTCCGTTACCAATGCGGGTTTCCCAGTCCTCGGCAAACTGGCGCAGGGCCTCCATGTCTTTTGTCGTGGCTGTCTTGATACTCAGGTCGCCGCTCTTAAGCTGATTGGCAGACACTGCTTTGAGCTTGCGGATGTGCTCGTTACTGCTTTCTTCGATGGCGCGGTCTACGTGCGCCTTGAGGTTACGGGAGTTCATGGCTCTTATGCTGGCAATAGTGATAGGGTCTCTAATGTTCACAATGATTTCACGTAGAGTCTGGGTCTGGGACGCTCTCTGGTTATGGGGGTTATGCATGCTTCCTGCAAGTCCTCCTCGGGCGGCTACGCTAGCATATGACTGTGCGGTGCTCCCCTGATTCATCGGTCCCAGTGCTTTGATATCCTTTGCAACCTTGGCCGCCAGCTCGCTGGCTTTCCAAGCCTCCTTAGCGGCCTCGCTGGCTGCGCGTGTTGTGTTGGTGTTCTCCTTGAGTTCGACTGTGTGTTGCTGTAAGGCGATCTTGATGGTTCTCGTTTCGCGGGTGGTATTCTCGTTGGCTGTCTTAGTTTCTGCTCGCAGGCTCTCGATAGCCTGGTGGAGGTGTCCGAGCTCGGGCAGGTTCTGTAATTTGACGATCAGGGAGAGGGCCGCGATAAGCGTGGTCCTCACGGCGTGTGGGTTGAGGGGGTTTCCGTTTGCGGTGTCGATGGACTTGACTGCTGTCTGGAGGTGTCTGCTAAGTTCGGTGGCATGCTCTCGGTGGTGCGTTGGCCATAGTTGCTCCGAGGGCCATGGGGTTGCCATGGTGCCTGCGTCGCTTTGGGCTTTACGACGAGCACCAGGCTATCCAATTGACCTTTTGGAGTGTGTTGTGGCGCTGTTTTTGCTCAGATTTCAAAAATTTCGTTCTCGCTTTTGGTGATGTTTTTTTCTCCATGCGGGCGGCAATAAGCCTTTGTACGTCAACAGAAGGGCGACTCCCACGGAACGGAAGAACTATGGTACAAGTCACGTGAAGATAAGATAAGGTGATCACTCTGCAGGACCCACTGAGCGATCACTAGACCCACCGAGCGATCAGTAGACCCACTGAGCGCTCACTGGGGTATGCGAAGTGATCAGGACCAACAGGATCAAGGGATCACGAACAAGCAGGATTACATGGGACTTGTATATAGGATGGACTTGGACGCACTCAAGGACAGACTTCCATAGCTCTTCAGCAATCAACTTGTGATACATTCTCTGAATACCTTTCAGTATCCCTTTAGTGATTCTGTCGGGATGCCGAGCATCTACGGATAAGTGGAGGAGCCGATCCGGATCACGTGCCGCGCCACGTGACCCACCTCGGCGGCCCTTCCCATATCTACGGCACTGCCGCCAGCCAGCTTGCTGGCCCTCTTTCTCTTCTGTTCAACTCTAGCAACATCTTTGAATATACTACGGTTCAACCCCCATATCCAACGTTGGATCCTGTGATACCAACACTGATCAGTGGTTAACTTCACAGTTACTACTACCGCAGATCAGCAAGGTTAACAGAAGAGACTGCGAATGCCGCCTATCTAGGCCGCCCAGTGCTACTCAGCCGAAGACGCCGATTAACCAGATAAGTCGAAACCGACGATCTGGCGAAAACCCCTTCAGCCCTGCGTCCGTTACGCAAAAGAAAGATCACTATCTTCGACTTCGTCTCTCACAGAGAAGTCCCCTCCTTCCTCACTTACACGTTACTCACTATCTTACCAGCTACGGCAAATCCCCCAACTACACAACTCTTTCAGTTGCCCATCGCCGTCAAGGGCGTATCGTCAAAACCACCGCGTCAACGCCTTCGCCGCCGTTCAAGGCGAGCAAATTTTTCACCTTTACAAACGCCCGAGCAAACGGGCCCTTCCCGTATTATCTGCCTCTTCCCGTCGGCACCGCGATATCCGACGGCAACGCCTACGGATCAATCCACTTCCGACAGGCGTCGTTGCTAACGCACCTCGATATCCGCGGCAACGATCAAGTATTTGAACCTCGCCAGCCCCCGCCCTCGAGTCCTCCTTCTTCATCTTCTCTATCCCCTTCCGTTACTTTCTCTCTCATCCAAACCACCGTCGCTACTCCTGTCGCATCTTTCGCCCTTCAATCACATCTTCCATCTGTTGTCTGTACCACCGGCAGTAATTCCTCTAACGAACGGATTCACCCCCGAGCCTACACGGTTAGGGGTAAGTGCCCGTGTTCGAGAGGTCGTGAGGCCAACGGAGGGCAGCAGATCAGCAGATCCATTCCCAGACAATCACAACCATCATCGATGGCGCCTGGAGAGTTCCCTGCCGAAGAGCAGGATCCCTTACACCCCGCGAACATCAGGAACCCATTCCCTATCCCCAAGCAGTATTGGGGCCAAGTCGATGTCGAACAATGGGGTAATACCTATATCAGCGATATCCCCGCCGATGCCTCCGAGGATAAAAGGAGGAAAGCCCTGGCCGCTATCGTCGTCTTCCGGATGATGAAGTACACGAGAGAAGGGCTCTGTGGGACCCACCTATGGGATGCCTTACAGGATGACTTCGAGGGATGGACCGAAGAGGACTTCGTGGCAACGCACCGCGATACTCTGACAATGTTCCGTGACCATCTCCTCCGCCGAGGGATATTCATTAATACCACCCGAGGTGGCCGGATCGCGCCACGACTATACGCCGCCATATCGGCCCCCGAAGCACCGAAGTGGACGAAAGAGCAAGTACTTGCCAATATGGGTAGGACCAACGACTTCAAGACGAGAGCCAACGACCCCAACTTCATCCGCGATATTATGGGATTGTCACCATCAGACCCATGGCCAGATGGTCTGCCAGCTCCAGCCCCAGCTCCAGCCCCAGCTCCAGCTCCAGCTCCAACCCCAGCTCCAGCCAGCCAAAGGCCAGCAGTCAATCCGAACTCCTCATACAACAACCCTGACTTCGTCCCTCCCTTCCCTGGCGCAATACCAGCGCCAATCGCAACCATGCCATCTGTTGGAGGAACACCACCCCTCCCCCAGCTTACCGACCTCGTTAAGATATACCCAGAGGAGCTCAAATATGGCGGAGGAGCATATGAATCGATCGAATCCAAGCTTGCCATCTTCCGAGACCGTTGCTTCAAGGCAGGGATACCGCAAGATCAATTCGCTGGCACGTTCTTCATCATGCTCAAAGGGGCAGCAGCAGACTTCTACGCCGACCATCTCTGCGATCCATCACGTACCCTTGACTTTCACACTATGGTTACGATGCTTAAGGGCAACTTCGAGACGGAAGAAACGTATCAAGCCTGCCTCGCAGAGCTGCGAAGAACCACCTTCGCCAGCACCATCCGCGATAACCCTGAAAAGAGCAAGCCTGAGGCCCTCGAGATCCTCATCCAGCGAGTGAATACCCTCCTGCGGTCCGTCACGAGGATCGGCACCCCATCTGACGCGGCCCTCCGCGATCAGCTTCTCAACTCCTGCCGAGGCGTAGAGGAGTGCGCCCTCGCGCTGTTCAACCCAGCCCCGACATTCGCCGGCGTATGTGGCCAGCTGAGATCCGCTGTTGGCAACGCTGCTGAGATCAAGCAACAGCAGCAACATATACCGCGCCAGTATCCTACTGACGTAGACGGCCAATACGAATATCCTGGCGACGATCAGTACTGGACCGACCGCACGTATAACGGCCAGCGCGGCCGCCGCCGATACATCCCTTCCAACCGCAACAACCGCGATTACGCAAATAACGGCCCACGGCGCCCTTTCAACCGCGATCAACGCCAGCGCAACACTTCCTCGAAAAAGTGTTACGTATGCGGAAAACCAGGATGCTGGTCAACTAAGCACTCCAAGGATGAGCGCCAGCAATCCTACCGCCGGTACAAGGATCAATACCCGACGGAGGGATCGATGGAGGCATTTCAACAATTCGTCGCCGACTTCGAAGGATACGAGCCCTTTGAATCAGACAACGAGAACGACGATCGCGCGGATCACGACGATGAGATCGGTACCACGTTCTTCACGTCGACCACCTTCTTCAACTCCGCAGCGGTAGACGGCCCTTCGTTATTTTCTGCGCTGCGCAACCAAGCAACGGCACACTTCCTCACAAAGGAAGATCTCCGAGGGGATCAAGACGAAGATGCCCAGCCCGCAGCGGATATCTTCACCATCGACGATCGGTATTCGGCAACCACCTTCCAAGGCATCATGCCAGACTCAGGCGCAGCAGAGCACTCAACGGCAGGATACCAGCAGTATCTCGCCCTCCGCAAGCTATTTGGCGGAGACTTACCCCTGGATACAGACCGCGCCGGAGAAGCAAGGATCCGATTCGGCAACGGGATATATTTCGTATCCAAGGGGACCATCGACGTCGCTACTCCCCTGGGCACCCTCACCTTCCACGTGATGCCTAGCAACACTCCCTTCCTACTCTGCCTTGCAGATATGGATCGTCGGAGGATCAGATTCGACAACCTCACCAACCAACTCATCCAAGGCAACACTATTGTCCCCGTAATACGCAAATGGGGGCATCCATGGATGCTGTTGGAACGCCCAACCCAGAGTATCGCCTGGCACCACCTCACTGATGCCGAGCTACGCCGAGTGCACCGCCGATTCGGCCATCCGTCAGTCCAGCGGCTCCACAAGGTGCTCCAGCAATCTGGCAACGAGGTGGAAATCTCGGCCCTGAGGAAGATCGCTAGGGTCTGCCACCAGTGCCAACTGAACGCCGCGGCGCCAGGCCGGTTCAGATTCTCTTTGCAGGATAACGACTGCGACTTCAACCACGAGGTCATCGTCGACGTGGTGTATCTCGATGGTAACCGCCCTGCGCTGCACGTCGTCGATGCAGCCACCTCCTTTCAAGCAGCACGATTCCTTGAGAATATCTCCGCCGAGCACACATGGGAGGCGCTCCGCATGTGTTGGATCGACGTATATCTCGGCCCGCCGGATTGGATCGTTACGGACGCCGGCCTTAACTTTCACGCGGCCGAATTCAAGCAATCCGCACGCGCCCTCTCGATCCACGTCAAAGAAGTCCCGATCGAAGCCCACAACAGTATTGGCAAAGTCGAAAGGTACCACGCACCTCTACGCCGCGCGTACAAGATCTTCCGCGATGAAGGAGAATCCCCCACCGTGGCCCTACAGCTCGCCGTGAAGGCCATCAACAGCTAGAGACCCACTAATAGTTAGAATCTAGAGGTTCTAATTAGATATCTGTAGGTATATGATTATGTAATTTTCCTACACCCTATTAGCCCATAATAATTAGAGCCCTGGCCCTAGTCCTTTACACCTTCCGGCTTATTTCCGTGAGAAAAAAAGTGATGCCTATAATTATAGCACCTGCCTACTATTACCAGCGCCAGACCACTATTTCTAGCACCTGCCCACTATTGCCAGCAACCAACCACTATTTCCAGCACCTGCCCACTATCGCCAGCGCCCGCCAGCACCTACCCACTATTACCAGCACCTAACTACTGTTTCTAGCACCTACCTACTTTTACCAGCATGTACTACTTTTACTAGTATATACTACTTTTATTAAGGTAATATATATCTAATTAATTTTCTTAAGAAATAAAGATATTTAGAAGTAGATATATATTTCTAGTAAAAACTCTTAGAAACTAGTATTCTAAGTTAAATTTTACTCTTTTTATATAGAGAAAAAATAGAATAGTAGCACTAGCACATACACTATAAGTAAGCTAATTAGAATACATACTTATAAAATATCTATAGGTGTAAACATAGTAAAGGCAGTTGATTTTTAAACCAGTAAGTCCTATAGGCTACTATAGTAATAGGTAACTTCTATATTTATTACTAATAGAGGGATCTATATATCTATAGGTTACGTAATAAACAGAAGGGAGAGTTTAGAGTATAAAGTAAGTCTTTAACTACCTACCTATATTATCTAGTTAGGGAGTTAGGATGCTATACCGCCTATTAGAAGGAGCTAACCTCTTAAATATTATATACTACCTACCTAATTTAAATAACCTAGTGCTTCTATAAGTAGAAATTAATAGGGTTTCTCTAAGAGTACTAGCGTTTCTATACTACCTTCTTCTTAGAGCAGACTAGGTCTTATAGTAGTTACCTACCAAAAGGTAGAACAAGTCCCTTAACACTCTACCTATTAGACACTACCTGCCTAATTAGGCTAGTACTCTCTATCTATCTAGTTCTAAAGGATATATAGTATCTACTACCTACTAAAAAGAGACTATAAATTTATAATATAGACTTTATTTGAAAGTTTAAAACAGTATATTAGCTTTACTACCTACTCCTCTATAGCCCCCCTATTATCTTATAAGAGCTGCTTGCCTACTAGGGCAGGCTGCCTACTAAATAGCTACTAATTCTTTAATATCCCTTACACGCCACACTTTATATATTACCTTACTTACTACCTACTGCATATTATAAAGAGCACCTAAAGATAATGCTGGCAGCCTTTAAGAACTATATTATAAAGTCACTCTTAATTAGTATCTATATGCTAGCTGACTATATCCTATATTCTCTTATTAAGGCTAAACGCTAGGGAGATAGGTAAGCTAGCTACTAGGTTTAGCAGGTGGCGTTCTACTTTACTAGCGCAGCATAGGCTGCTATTAACTTAGATATTATTAACTATTCTCTTATTAATTTCCCTAGTTATAACCTACTCTCCTTATAAGAGCCTTAATAGAGATACTAATAAATACATACTTAAGGAGTTTAAGTAGTAACCTAACTTAGAAAACACCTAAGTCTTATCTACTATATCGCTTATGTTAGGAGCTAGGGAGGGGGGGGTCTAAGGGGTACTAGCAGTAGGGCTGTATTAGATAAACTATTAGCTAAGGGACATATAAAAGGGCTTTCACAAAGGGATTATTAGGATTAGAGGAGGCAGATTTAAATAATTATTATAATTAAACCCTAACTATACTTACTATTAACTCCTTTACTTAGTATGATTATAGCCTCTAATAGCTTACTTCTATAGTACTCCTCCTTATTTTCCTTGTCTTCTAGAAGCCTTAGACTAGGCTTAAAGACGTAGACAAAGGTAATAGTAGGTTTGCCTATATACTATCTGTTCTATAGTATGGTTTTATAGTGTTAAGTAAGGTTAGGTAGGCCCCTATACTATTTAGTATAGTACTAGGCTCTAGATTAGCTCCTATATTGTTTGCCAGCTCTAAAAGCTTAGTATTATTAGCTGTTTTATTATAAAAGTTTGTTTTTAGGATAGCTATAGCCTATCTAGATTTCTCTTAGACTCTTCCTACTCTATGTTCTAGAGCTTATGCTTATTGCTAGCATATTTATTAAAGAATATTACTAGATAATTAAATAATATACTCTAATAGAGATATAGGAAAGTAATCTATTAGGATGCTAAGTAGATGTTTAGCATATTATTATCTTACTTATACCCTCTAAGGTATCCTAAAGTTTAGGCAGCCTTTAGTATGCGCCACTAGTAGTATTAGTTAGAGAAATACTTCTTACTATCTCTAAGAGGATTAGTGTTAATAAGCTACTCTAGCGCTAAGGCCTAGAATAAGGAGATATAAGTTAATACTATAATTCTAAACAGGTAGAATTTATATTTAAATTTATAATAGTACCTAATACTTATAGGCAGAATAAAAATATAATTAAATTGCCTTTATAGTATCTCTCTTACTGTAATTTTAAGGTTGTAATAGCTTTATTATCACGCTTATGTTTCCCTACTATACTAAAATACCCTAGTCTAATAATTAGTTAGATACGTTTAGTATTAGTCTTATAGATAGACCCTAAAGCTATTCATAACTTAGTAGAAGTATCTAAATCACTTTACTAACTCCTTGTCTTTCCTCTCTATAATTACCTAATGCTAAGTTATAGCTACCTTACTTTAATAAAGCCTTTTTGTAATCTATAACTACTCCTTCCCCTCTTTAAGGTATACTTACAGACGCTCCTCTTCCTAATCTATCTAAAGGTAGCACTTAGACCTACTAATTAATGTTTTCCTTAAGATTATCTAGACTAGAATAGTAATCACAACTATTACTATTACTTTAGCTATTACTTTTACTAGGGATTTTATACTATATACTAATCTTACTAGGAGCTATATAAAAGTTTTTATTAATATTAAAGTAAGTTCTACTTTTTAATAAATATATAAGAAAACAAGGGTTAAGGTATAATAAAGTATATAGCTTACTTATCTATCTAGCTTACTTATTATATACGTTACTATTATTATATCTATAGGCTTTAAGGGCCTTAATAGTATAAAAATAGGTTTTTATTATAGGGTTTAAGTACTTAGATAATACTATTAATCTATCTAGTAGGTATACTTAATACTACTATATAAAAGAGTCTTTCTAAGTACTTAAATAATAGCCTAAGGTGCCTACTTCCTATAACTAATCCTAGTAACTATAACTAATTTCAGGCGTAGTGTAAAGTTTGTCTATAGATAGCTAAATAGGAGTGTAATTTTTATTTCTCTTTCTAGTTAAGTTAGGTTTTTCTCTAGCATAAGTAGCCTCCTTAAATACCATACTCTCTACGTCTTTTACATAGCCGTAATAGGTAACATATATGCTATTATAGAGCTACTTATTATCTTTATAGTAGAGAGTAACATAAAGGCCCTTTAGGTCTTACTAATAGATACTATTAATAGAAGTTATATTATAAAGCTCTAATCTTATTAGTTCTTAGCATTAGAATTAACTTATAATTAGCTCCTTAGATGTCCTATAGAATATATAGAGAGTACCTACTAGATAAAGACTACTTATAGGTAAAGCTGTTTATCTCTTATAGTCTAATATACTAAGGCTACTAACTATTATATCCGCTCTATAGTTTTAGGAATATAATCTTTATAGAAATAATATTTAATAATATTAACTATAGATATATTAGTACTTAACTTTAAAGTATAGATAAAAGAACTTAATATTTCATTACCTCTATAAGCACATATTTTATATAAATATTAAGGTCCTCTAAATATACCTTAATTACTTTAATTACTTATGTTTAGCTTAGATAGATAGGGTAGGATAATCCTATAGAAGCACACGCTAATCTAGGCTAAGTATTATAGAAATATATTCTTCTCTAATAGCTATAGTACCTTACATATAACACTATCTATTAAGTATATATAGGTTTTAGTTAGACTAATTAGTAGTATAAAACATTACTATTAGGGACTAACTATAGTTAATAAGTAGTTTCTCTAAAAATAGATAGTAAAGGTGGCTAATAGTTAGCTAGTTAAGACCTATTAGACCCTACTAGCTAACTATTAGCAGCTACTTTCTCTAGTAGATCCCATACTAGACTAACCTACAACACCTTAACATATATACTTATTAGTAGCAAAACATTAATTAACCTCCCTCCTAGGTGTAGGAATATATTAGTTAAATATTATTAGCCTCTATAGGTAAGGGCTTACTTTAAGCCCTTAATTATTCTTTATAACTTTATACTACTATAACAGCTTACTAAGTACCTCTATAGTATTACTATACTTCCTCCTACTAAAAATACGTACTAGTTTGTTACTACAAATAGGAAAGGGTAATCCTATCTTGTCAATTATATCTAAGACCTACAGCTATCCCTTGCCTGCCTATTATTCCAGCCATTCTGGCCTTATCTTTAGTATGTAACTATAAAGTAGTAACTATATCCATATGTTTTATATTGTTAGTCTAATTTATTAGTTATAGTATTATATATAATCTTCTATAACTTATTATATACCCTATTTTCTACTACTAGTGTTAAGGCTGTTAGGGCTAAGTTAGTAACACCTAGTAACTATTATTTTATAATTATTTAGGCATTATGCCTTTAATATAGTATATTAAGCCTCTATAGTAAAATCCATAGAGTAGTCTATAAGATAGACATTTATTTGTTATCTCTATAAAGCCATAGTAATACCTTTACCTATACCTATCTATACTTTTATACCCCTACTCCCCAGTCCTTATATCCCACCCGGCCAGAAAGAGGGGGAGTCTCTAGTTATAACTAGTTACTTCTAGTAATAGGATTCCTTATCTACACCCTCCTTATTACTCTTATAAACAAATAGTTGCTTCTTAATTACATAACGCCTTATTATAGCGCTTCTGCTTTATATATATTAACCTACCTACTTTCTATCTTCTAGTTTAGTAGGCATACTTACCTTTACTAGTAGGCTTAGTTCCTCTACTACTTAGGTATTAGAGAGCTCTAGTAAGGAATATAACATATAAGGCGACATAGTCTATACTAGAGAGGGGCTTCTAGTTAACTAAGAGGCTTTTAAGGGTAGCATAGCGGTAATAGTAGACAAATTATCTATTAGTTGTAGCAATATAGAATATAAGCAGGATAATAATCTATAGGTAGTTGGTGATTTTAGTAATATACTTGTCGGCTTGGGCGGCCATTCCGTAGAGCTTCCCCCTTTCTCTTCTATTTCTTCCCCTAATATGCCTGATTTTATATTGTGCGTACCTATTAATAATAGCTAAAATTAATACTCTAAAGTTGTCTTATCTATATTATAATAAGCTGTTACTCTCTATAAAGTATGGCACTACATACTATCTACTTGTTTATCTAAGTTAGGTAAGGAGTATAACTTAGGGGGGAATATATTCTTATATTCCTATAGATTACCTCTACCCTTAGAGACATTATCTTCTATGTCGCTATTATGTTAGGCATTAGGTCTATTTTTAACCGTACTAGTATTATTAGCAGTAGTAACCTACATTAGCTGCTAATCCTTAGTACTACTCTAACTAAAAATAACGCCACACATAAATTATATAAAGCTGTCTATACTACTAGTTTGGCTAATTTTAAGTACCGTATCGTAAGTAGTTATAGACAAGTAGTACTATTATAAATAGATAGATAATAGGGTAATATTATGGATAGTATTGTTAAGATCTTAGTGGCGCTCTTTGTGTTTTTTAGTGAGAAGTTCTTTAAGGTATCTGTAATCCTTGGCGTGTTTTATAGCAGCCATAACATTAGCAAAATAGGCGTCCTTATTAAGGAGTAGAACTATAATTATGTTAAACCACTACTAGTAGTCACCCTATATTATTTTTAGGTTACTAAAGTCTGGCTTTACTATTTATCTCTAGGCCTTATTCTTCTTATATGTTATCTCTAGTAGCTAGAAGGTAGGTATTATATAACTATCTAGTGCTAGTTATAGTTAAATTGTAGGTCTAGCCTAGGCTATAAAGGAGAGTAGTTAGGTAGTTAGGTAGTTAGGTTAGTTAGAGGTATAGGCAGGTAGATTAAGTAGATACTAGTGTGTAAAGTTTAATACTTATATTTATATAGATAATAAACTTAAGAAGAGGAAGGATACTATAATAATACTAGGGAATAGTTTAGAGGTTAGGTAGTAGAGGTGTTATTTTAAAGATTAGTAACTACTTATTAATAAGGGATAATATAGTCTAATTATTAGCCTACTTTAGTACTAACTATAATATATTTAATAAGTAAGCACCCTTCCTAGGTGTAGGCGCTAAACTAGTGCTACCTAACCCTAAGCCAGTATATTAGTATAGGTACCTTACTAGGTATTTCCTAGATAAGGTCTTTAGAACTACTTATAACACCCTATCTTAGCCCATCTTAGGGTTATAAAAGACTCTCTAAAGCTATAGTACCTTACCTACCTGCCTTTATTTTTATAATAAGTTCCCTTTATAGCAAATTAACTTAGTCTTTTAGTAACTCTACTAAGCTATAGTAGCATATAGACTAGGTTAAGGCAGAATACTAAGAGAGTAGCCAACTAGTTAGGTAAGGTAAGACCTATATAGTAATAAAAGCAATAATATTATTAGCACCTATTAATGTTAAGCTTACTAAAGTTATTAAGGCTTTTACTAACACATCCCTCGCCTTATTACCTAATACTCATCTTATTTTTGCCTACTGCCGCCAACTACATAACACTAACTCTACTATAATTCCCTTACCATATAAAATTAGCAGATAGAACATAGTTAGTGTAGTATAGTACATATATAATGTAAACTTTACTCTATGTATTCCCCTTAATAGCCTACCTTACGACCTGAAATCTATATAGTTAATACCTTTATAACTTTAGTATAGTATCTACTATAATCCTACTAATAATAACTATATCCTAGTTAATAAATTATATATAAGCTTCTATCTCACCAGCTTATGTTCTTTAATAATCTACTAGTACCTATCTTATAACCAGACCATAGTAATTAAGCCTAGTATATAGAGGATTTTAGTAGAGGTTAATAACCACACGGCTGAGCAACATCTTGTTAACTTCCTAGTACAGCAGAGGCAATTCACCATCACTTTGCATAAAAGTCTACCTAGCTCTTCATCTGCCGCCAAGCGCCTTACCTCTAGTAAGGAGCAAATAGCTGCCAAGCAATAAAGGCTAGAAGGGGACATAACAGAAGTCATCCTTACTACAGCCATAGACCTAACATGCAAACCAGCTGTTACTAATATCGCTAAATCCCTGGTTCCTACTATTACAACCTTACAGAAGATTACTCAAGCAGGCAGCATACTAATTCTAGACCTCTTAGATAGAGGAGTTGCTGTCGTCTACTCTAAGCCGCCAAAAACAATAAGATCAACTATTCGCCCCTAACTAAAGAACCCAGTAATATTTCTAGGTGCGGCAACTAGACCACCTACAGACTCCATCAGCTAGAGCAAATTACTAATACACTATCAGCCAGCCTCTTTACTAGCCGCTACTTAGCATTATTAGGAAAGGTTATAGCAAAGGTGATTAGGTATAATAAAGGCAAGACAGCTAAGGAGCTAATAAAATACGTAATAGTCTAGAAATAAGAAAAGTCCTTCTTAGAAAAGCTATATTACGTATATTCCTATATCCTAGAAACTAACTAGTATATCTAACCTCTACTAATAATAAATAGCCAAACATAATTTCCCTTAAGGCCTTTAATAGCTACGTTTTTACTATACTTATTAAGGAGCTTCTACTATCCCTTTATTATAGGCTTTATTTACCCTTTAAGCTAAGTAATACCTATATAATACTTAATAGTATATTATCCACCCTTATATATCTTATAGACTAATAGGTAATCCATAATAATATTAAACTAACTAATATTACCTATTTACCTAAGTATAGCGCTATTCTTCTTAATTTTAGACTAGCTATAATAATTAATAAGAAGGGGCTACTAGGTAGTACCCCTTAGTATATCCCGCCTAACCTTGTTATATAGCAAACATAAGGGACCCTAGGCAACATGTAGGCCTTAGGCATTACAATGCTTTATATATTAGGAAAGATAACTCTTCTAGAAAGGACAACTAGAGGCTGGCTTATCTATAATATAATAAAGCGGTATAGGGAAGCTTGTAAACGCTTACTAGACTAGCTTAATATAGTTACTTATGCTAGGGCGAAGTTAGATTAGACTAGCATAGTAGAAAATACTATTTTTTAGATGCTAGAGCCTAGAAGCAACTTAAGAATTCAGGCCATATAGATCACAGCCGACCTTTAGGATTTAAGAGAAACATCAGCTATTAAACCTCTATTACAAAACTTACAGCCTTACTTAATTAGAAATAAATATAAACCATCCTAAGAGGGAGATTACAGAAAAGGAAAGTATAATATATATTTAATAATTAACTAGTCTCCCTTATATATTTTAGGGCTCTTACGCATATATAATAATTATTCTCTCTAGAACTTTAATAATTAATATTAAATAGAACTATAGTAATAATTAAATCTCTAAGCTTTAGGCATCTAAAATTATAGAGATTATAATCTAGATATTATAATAGTAAACACTCTAACTTTAGTAAAGTTTACTTATCTCTCTTTGCTTAATATTACCTATATTACTATCTATAGCTGTCTCTTAAGCTAAGTATTACTCTTAACTATTGTAAACGGCACTTACTTAAGGCGACATATAGCTAACAAGTATACTATAAGGTTATTACATACTAAATAAGCTCTAATAGATAAATATAAGTAAGTTGTCTATATATTTTTGCTAGATTATGTCTAATAAAAGGGATATAATAACTAGGTAACTAAAGTAGCCCTTCTAGAAAAGTAAGTTAACATATTATAGGGCTAGTTAGATACCTAGTAGTAGCATAAGAGGAAGAAGGTCTAGTTATTACCTAATAGTACCTTTACTAATAAAGAGTAGATTTAATAGGCATAGATTAAAGCTAGTAAAGTAGGTAATAGTCTAAATAACTTTAGTATATTAGAAATATCTAGTAAGGCTAAAAGTTATATATTAGTAGGTAGTAGATAAAGTAAAATAAGTAGTAATAATAGTAGTTTAAATATAAGGCTGATGTAAGAGGTGGGTAGTTTAAGTAATAAGCAAAAGACTAATTATTTAGTTTAAACCCCTGCCGCCTATTATGTTTATCTAGGAATTTAAGTTTACAGACAATATCGCTAAGAAAATAGCGTTATAAATCTAGTTATAGATATAAGTAATATAGAACTAACTAGTTAGAGGTGCTAACTAATAAGGCCCTACTATTTAAATTATAGCCTTTACTAATAGTACTCTACCCCTTTATTCCTTAACTTCTCCCTATTATGTTTCTAATAAAGTCTGCTAAAGACTCCTTCTATAAAGATACTAAGTACTAACTATATGTTTATTACTTTAACTTCTTATTTTATTATTATGTGTTGGTTTTAGAGTTTATATCCTATAGGTTGATATAATTTCTTAGTAGTAATAAGCCGACTCTTTCCCCTAAATACCCCCCCTATGTTTTATGTTTACGTTAGAGAGTATATTAGAGTACTATATTCTATCTATACTTACCCATAACCAAGTCAAACTTAGTTTTAGGTATTACAATATCCTCATCATATAGTTTAATACATATTTCTGTTTTACTAACTCTTATATATACCTCTAAATACAACTCTTACTCTTCTTTAATCTTTAGGTATATAGCCCTATAAACACTTAATTCTACTTTATATATTACTTAATATTCTTTATAAGTAGCTATAATAAGATAGATTATATTGCTTTGTTATATAGCAAACCATATAAATTAAGTAGCTTCTTAAGGCTGCCTAGCTTATTATACTTTAAGAAGATACTATCCTAAGAATTAAGCAACTATTATAGTAGGGGTATATTAGTAGAGAGGTATACATAATTAGCTTATAGTTTAATTCAGGCTACTTACATAATATAGTAAGATCTCTTTAATTAATTTAAATTAACCTATAGCATCTTTATAGAAAATAAGGTTGTTTCTATATTATAATATTTATTAAAATCAAGTATTGTTATTACTATATTAATAGTATGCAGTTAATCTTATGTTATCCTAGCTACCCTAGGACATAGATATAAGCCACTACAGCTAATAAACAAGCATAATGTTAGACACATAGGAGCTAACTTAACTAATAGCTCCTAAAGAACCAAGAGCCCCCATAGAGTTAACTATGCTAAGTACTCTATAGTTACTTACAGAAGTACCTTACTACAGCCCTTTAGAACATAGGTATTTACTAATAGTAAGTATAAATATTTACCTACTAGAACTTATATAAAGCTAAGATATTATATTAGCTAGAATATAGCTTACTAAGATAGGGTAGTATAGGCCCTATATTTAGGTAAACTACTAATAGAAGTAAATAACCTAATTCCTAATCTAGTTAGTAGTATATAACCTATATATAGGGAGGCTACTAATAGGTAGAGAGTATTAGATCTCTACCCTTCTAGGTAGTAATATACCCCTTATTTAGGAAAAGGGCTAATAGGCTTATAGAAGAAGCACCTACTAGGTAAGTTAAACACTAAGCAGCTATATATCTAGCAAACGCTCTAAATATTTATCCTTAGCCGTACTAAATTCCATAAGACTAAGAACAGTTACATAACAATAGCGCCAAAAAGCTCTACCTCCTTATAATTCTCTAACTCTATTAACATTTAAACTTTTAAAGTAGACAGGCCTTATTATAAACAAAGGAAAGCATCCATAGAGATAATAGCAAAGCTTATTAGCAACTTTAAAGGCAAATAAGTTATAGATGCCATACTAAAGGACATAGCAAAACTCTTTAGCAAAAATTACAGCATCTAGGGTAATAGGGGACCTAGAAAGCCTAGTAAATATATCCTCTTTCCTAGTTTACAAATTCACTAAAAATGCCGAAAGGAAGCCGCATAAGAATAAGCACAGACTATCTCCAAGCATAGTATCTTCTAGATAGATCAAGCAGCACATATATTACTATAACTATTAATAAAGTCCTAGTAGGGAACATGTTTACGTGTTACTAGGAGCATATAGGTCGTTAAGTCTACTAGGTAACTTAGTTAGTAGTTTATAGTAATTACTATAAGTAAAGGCTTATAACTACCCTCCTTTTAACCTTAATTAATAATAATAACGATATATTTAGGATTATAAGTTCCTATCTAGCTGCTTGTAAAGCCCTTATAAAGGTAGTTAGAGGTACATACCTAACCTTTCCTAGTGAAGTCTTTACTAACTAGGTCTTAAATATTTAGTTTTCTAAGGTCTTAATAGACTTTACTTGAAATTATACTGCTAGTATGTTAAAGGCGTTACTAATTAACTATATATAAGACGCAAAGCTTTATAGGAGTCTTTTCAACTCTAATAATACTACTAGAATAGTGTTAGGTGTGGATTCTAATTTCTATGTTAATTACAGCAAACCCCTTAATATACTTACCTAGTTTAAGGAGGATAGAAACTAGCCCCTTAGTAAGTTACCTAATAGGCATGAGTTTTTATTTCTAATAGAAAAGTCACGCTAGAGGCGTTCTTACTCTACTTTGTTATAGGTAGGGTATATAGAAAACAATGCGGATAAGGCGTCTAAAGTACTATATTAAGTAGTTAGGTAGTTCTATATTGCCTAAAACCTATGGTTTGTAATTTACACTAAATATCGTTAAACATATATATACTAATACTTAGCAGTAGGTACTCTAGTCTCCTATTATAGAGAATCTTCTCTATACAAGTAGATATATTCTATATACTATCTATATTATCTAAGTAGTAGCTTAACTAGCTTAGATATAGGTAAATAATAGTATAAGTAAAAACCTCCTCCTCATATAGATTATAATCTATATTAAGACATAGAGCATCCCTCTAATATGTTTTAGCTTATTTAGGAAGGTATGTCTAAGCTAGTGTAATATATAACCAGACGTGTCTAAGTTAATTAATAATATTAAGAAATTTAATATCCTTATAGAGGATTAGTAATTCTTTTAAGGAACCCCTTACCTTACTTACTACACCTTCTTAGAGTTAAATCTCTAAAAACAATAAGAGGAGACGCTAACGACTTTTTAAGTTTACCACCCCTACCAATCTAAGGGCAGGCTTAAGTAATAACCTAGCTTATAACAGATAATAGTATTAAGGATCTTAAGATATATAATCCAACTTATAGTACAAGTTAGCTAAGGCAGATAGGATAATAATCTTTTTAGATATCTAGATACTATAGGTTCTAGAACATTACTTAAAGTAGATCTTAGTACTATAAAAATCACCTTAGCCCCTTATAATATAACTAATATAGTAGATTTAGTCCTAAAGCATCTAAACCTAGTTGTTATAGGGATTCCTAGAAACTTAAATGTCCTATATAATCTAGTTAGCGTCTATATACTTTAGCTAACAAATAAGAGTATTTACTAGCAACAATTATAGAGGCTCCATAAGGTAATATAGTAGGTTATATAACTATTTAATATACATAAGTATCTCTTACTCTAACCTTAGAAGATTACCTTATAGTTATAAAGCTATACTACATTAGTATACAACAGCTACCTAGGCTATAACTAGTGCTAAATCCATAAGCATTACCACAGCAATATTAAGAAGTTACATCCTATTATCAAGCAGGCTGGATTTTAAAATAGTAACTAGAGCCTTAATCATATAGGTCAAACACAGTATTTAGCATCTAGTCTCTTTATAGAGTTAAACAATCTAACAAAGGATAATAGAGAAGATAGTATAGTATAGCCTATAGCTATAAAGTTAGTTTATAAAGAGAATAATAGGTCCCTTAACATATAGTAAAGCTATAACTTATTCTTCTAGCTAGGACATAAAATAACTACTAAATGCATTATGATACTGTTTTACGTCTAAGTTAATAGATTTATATATAGCCTCTAAGCCTAGCCAAAACTTTTCTAAGTCTTAAGAGTTAGTAATAGCAAATTTAATCTTAGGAGCTATATTAAACTTACTATAGCGAAATTTTTAGTATACTCTAGTATTAACAGCCATTATTAGAGCCGTAAGTAATAATTATATAGTATAACTAGGCAGCTTAGATATAATAACTAAGGGATTACCTAGAAATATACTATAATATAAAAAGAGGGTATTAAATTAACTATCTAAAAAGCTAAGTACTATTTTCTCTATATAAGTCGTAGCGTAGAGAATAAGGCTTATACTATTTAAAGCCTATAGCTTTAGCTTCCTACTTAAAGCTACCTAATTCTCTATATAGTTTTACTTAAAAACAAAGCGTAAAAAGTTGCTTCTTAACTTAAGTAGGTAAGGTTCCTAAAGCACTAAGTTAAAGTTACACGCCAGGCCGACCATATCTAAGAATTAAACCCCTAATATATAAGCCCTATTACATAATTCTAGTTATTAGAACATATCTACCTCAAGCCTATTTAGGCTAAGAGCAATAAAAAGAACTATAGTTATTAGTAAGTATTAGATAGAGAAGTTTATTAGAATAATCTTACTTATTACTCTAGGATTATTATAAAGCTGCTTCTTATATTAGTAGCTATCTATACCTAAATAGTAGGGTCTAGCAGACAGCCAATACGTTCAAAGGTTAATCTAAACCACCCTACTTTACTAATACAAAACATTAACCAGCTGTCCCCTAATTCCTACTTTACACTTAACCTTCATCTATATGTAGTTATACACCGCCTTTATGTAGACATTAGCTTCCTTCTAACATAACTTCTATACTAGGATCTATCTAGGGCCTGGCGCCTAGTACTATAGTTCTACATACCTACAGTCTCCCCCTAATATATAGCTTTACCTAGTTTGTAATTTAATCCTAAAGTACCTAATTATCTTGGTTTATAATAACATATAAGTAATATACTTAGGAATCGCCGTTTTATTAAATAGTTTATAAGGTGTATAGTAATAACCTAACCCATTAATACAGGATGCCAAGGTCTCCTAATATATTGCCAGCTCTAGTACTATATAACTTCTATACTAAGTTTAATTATTAGGTAATTAGTACTAGCTTTAAGAGCAGTAGAACTAGCTTACGTCTAGGGTTAGCTCTATATAATACAATTATGTAATAAGTAGGTAAGGTCTCCCTCCCCCTCTTTGCCTTCCTTATTACTTTTACTATTCTAGTAAAAGGCATAAGAAGTTATTAGCTACTTTATTAATTATATCCTATAATAAGTACTACCTAACTTCTAGTTTCTCTACTAGCTATAATATACTTAAATATCTATCCCTAGTCTAGGACTATAGCTAAGGTTTAGGTTACTAGTACACATCTACCCCTAGTAGTAGGAGATAAAATCCTATATCTAGGGTACTAGATAGTATTAGGTCTTTACTACTAGTTATAACAAGGCTATGGCCATAAGACTAGGGCTAGATAGAAGGTTGTATAGGTGGGATACTAGTATCTCTCCTATACAATATAGTTACTACTAATTACTATAGTTAGATAATAATATGCTAACTAGTCCCTAGGCCGCAGCTTAGGTATTGGTGTCTAAGTGACTAGTACTAAGCCTATTAGGAGATACTTTAACTAGTACTAGGCACTATTAGACTATAAGTTACTAGTCTAATCTCTAAGATAAATTTCTAAGACTAGTTATACTAACCGCTATAATATTAGTAATAGGAGGCTTAGTTCTTTTCTAGCTAACTATTATATCTAATATAGTATAGGATTACTAGTAATAAGGGCTTAGCTTAACTAATACTAACTAGCATCTAGACTAGATATACTAGAATACCCTATATTAAAATATAGTAGTAATAGAATTAGCTAGCTAGAAGGTTACTTCACCTAATAGAGCCAAATTTAGCTTAAACCTAGGAGCTAGATGCCTTACTAGTTGAATTATTATGCCTTTACAGCCAAATGTAGCTTATATTAACCTAAGTAATTCTAATTAGATGTAGTCTTAGGTAAAACATAGCTAGACGACATCCTCCTTAGCATTAAAGGTGTATAGATCTATCTAGCTATCTGTAGATAGATTAGGACTATTATGTGTATTAGTTTCTAATTTGCTTAGTTAATCTATTACTAGAGTCCCTATAAAACATTAGTAGCCAGCATATAATAAACTCTCTATATGTATTATTTAGAAATTATTACCTAAGCTTTTACTTCTGCTTTATTAAAAGCCTAATAATTATGATGTGAAAATGTAAGGAGATTAAATAAGTTTAGCTTATAGTTTCCTTAATAATTATTACTATATATTAGTTAAATATATTAATCACAAGCTATGCCTAGTACCTAACGTAAGTATAAGATAAAACAACTATATATATTACTAAGTACCTTAATATATTTACCCCCTTATTTAAGGTCCTAGTATTATAATGTCTTATTATTAGACATACTAAGCAGGTACTTACCGCTAGGGTAAAACATAAGGGCCTACACCTAGTTATCATAGCTAGTTAAGGTCTTAATATAATTCCCCCTACCATCCCAAAGACAAATTATCTTATTACGGCTGCCTATTACTATAAACTCAGCTATATTTATTATAAGCAGGGGTTCCTAGCCTATAAGTTTAGCTAGATAGATATATATAGTAGGTAGTATAAGTATATAACATATTATAACATATTTATAGTAGATAAGTATTAGCTTTACCTTAGGATTTATTATGCTAATATCCTAGAGCCGCCTTATATAGTTATTACTAACTAAGAGAAGGAAGTAGCTATCTAGTAATAGGCAAACATTATAAATCTAGTCTATATACCCTTATAGTATCTTAATATAGTAGCTAGTTAAAACGTCCTAAATTTGTAGTGTCTTATTATAGCTAGCTAAAATAAGAAGATTACTTAAGCCTAGAGCGCCAGTAGCTCCTAAGGGGATAAACCTAACGGCACTTACGCTATAATTATAGCTAGAAAATATTTAAATGTTTTTATAGTTATCTAAAGGATCCTATAGTTTAATATCAAGTCATTTAAGCATAAAGCCAGCAGTATAGCCCCTTATAGTCCTCTAAAGTTAACATTAGTTACTACTTTAGTATACCCCTTAACAGTCTTCTTAAGTTTACCTAGCTCTTAGTCCTAGACCTTAATAGTATAGTCCTTAGACCCTAAGGTAAGGACTAAAAAGACGGGGTAAAAGGCAACACATATAATAGGTTTATAGTAGAACTTAAGAGTATATTAGGTAGGGGAATAGGGCAGCCAGTTGGTAGGATCATTAGTTTATTAGGATAGTAATATTAGTATTACATTATTAAGTTTTAGCTATAGGGATGTAGTTTAAGACTTAAGTTCTATTATCTAGATTAATATTAGTAAAAGCTGTTTCATAGTAGTTAGTATAAATAGAAATAACATACCCTCTTTTATAGCCTTATACTACTAGTCTATTTCTTCTCTAGTAGACCTTTATATCTCTTAGAGGTAGCTGTATTAAAGGTTTTGCTAATCTATAGCTCCTCCCTAAGGGTAGTAGTAACGTTTAGGAGGTTAATTAAAGAGAGGTATATAATAATAGCTTTATACCTATTTAGACTAGTTAGTATAAACTCTAGATTGCTATACTAGTAATATAGATAAATAGTTTGTCTACTTAGTAAGGGATTAAGATTTAGCTTATTATAATATGTAAAGATATAACTAAGAATATATATTCTTTAATTAAAAGCTTAGTTTTAGTAGGTAAAAAGAGAGTAGTTAAACTCCTTATTATAGTAGCTATAATATATAACTAAGTTTAAGTAAGTTATAGCTAAGTAAGCCTAAGCCTATTCCTAATATTAATTAGCTAGTAGAGCCTAGCCTAGACTCTACATAACTTAAAGGGGAGCCCTTAGTAGAGGTTGTAGCTAAGCCTTAGCCAGACTCTAGGGTAGACTTTATACTAGAACCTAACCCTAAACCTAAACTAGTAGTAGAGATAGAAGAGTTCTTATATATCTAGTCTAAAAAAAGTAAGAAGGTTAAGAAAGAGAAGAAGGGTAAAACCTAAGAGGATGTTTATATCTAGAAAGTAACATATCTTTTAGATAGCAGGTAGGAGGATTATTATAGCTGTTAATAATACGTTATTAGCTTTATATTATCCTATTATAGTTAAAAGAAAATAGGTTATTAAGGATATAAGGTAGTAGTTTTTATAGGACATACTAGATAAGTAGTTTCTTTCCTTAATACTACAAACTTTTCTAGGATAATAATTAGTATAATAACACTATCTAATATATTACTATATTTAAAGACCTATAATAGATCTCTCCTTAAATATCTAAGTCTATTATTATTCTCTTAATCTATTAAACTATTTATATATATATATTACACCTTATTAAGCCCTTTATCTTATTATCTTTAGCTTAGTAGAGAAGTAGACTTATAGTATCCTAAGAGACTAGCTAGGAAAGGAACTTAAGAAATAGTTGTAGATCTCCCTCTATAAAAGGTCCTATCCTTTTAGTTAAACTAAAAGTTAATTCTCTTATTCTAAAAAGAGGCATCTAGACTTAGCTAACTACCTTATAGACTTTTATCTCTTTAGTAAAGAGCCTAGGGCCCTACTTACTAAGGGATAGTAGTATGTTTATTATTATTCTATAGGCAACTACTCCTATTATAGTTAAAATGTTGTTTTAAATCTATCTATAATGCGTTTTAAGACTATATTCTTAAGAGGCTACTTATTATATTATATAAAGAAGGATTTAGGGTCTATTTTATTACTAGTAGAAGTAGGAGAGACTAGTAGGCTTAGAACTCTACTTATCCTTAGTTACTTTATAACCTACTATAACCTTTATGTTGGCTTTAATGCTAATTATAATAGTATGTCTTATAGTCTTAGAGCCCTAGTAGTACTAATAGTTTCCTAGAAGTTTCTTTTGTAATATTTAAGTTTTAGCTAACTATATTAGTTAGAATTATCCTTATAGCCCTAAGGCCCTTACTAAATTCTACCTAAGTTAGCTTGGTCTCTAAAGTAGTTATTATTAGTTTTATAAGTACTATCCTTAATGCTAGATTCTAGGTCTAAATCGGCTTTAGTATAAGCCCCTACTAGTAGTTGTAATTTATAAGCTTAGTAATAGACTAGAGATAAGGACATAGAAGGAGTATCTACTACTATCTTATTAGTATTCCTATGTATTTTATTTAGTAAAGGTAAATAATTACTAGAATGAGACGTAGTTTTAGTAACTAATAGCTTGCTTTAATTAGTTAAGCCTAGGCTACTTTCCCTACTACTAGTATTTAGCTATAGATTAGAAGTCTCTTATCTAGAGATAAGTTGGCGTGTATACTTTTTAGTATAATATAACGTAGATTAGCCTAGGGATGCCAAACTAGAGTATAGTAGTCTACTTTTAGCTATAGCTAGATGTTATATTATGCTAGACTTTTTAGTAGTCTATCTTAGGAATTCTAAGGCCTCTCTAATTTACATATTGCTAGATAGAAGGGATTATTTATATTACAGCCAGGTTATAGAGTTATTATTAGCTACTTAATTTACTTAGGGTAGCTACTTAGTATAGGGTGGAGTAGTTTCTTAGGTAGGGGTCTCTAAGCTAACAGTTAATACATTCTTAGTTAAATTTTAAGGGATAGCTAGGTCGGCTATATTCTTAGCAGCTTAGGGACCTAGGTATAAGGGAAACATTGCAGTATTAAAACCCACAGATAGTAGCAAGGGCAACAAGACTAGTAGATAGTTAGTAGACCAAGCTGCTAGCTTAGGCGAATTCTCGTGCTTATCAAAGTCCACTACTACAGGCTTTTTAGCTAGGCTATAGTCTATATCGCCTAATACTTAGAGGTATTTAATCTACAGATAGCTTATATCTTTTAGAGTAACTATATTATAAAAAGTTGCCTCTATAAGGGATTAAGATAATAGAATTAACTTTTTATTACTATGGCTTATAGTCTTATTAGGTCTAGTTGTTATAGCATCTAAAGAAGGTATTAGGGTTCTTCTTATTATTAAATAAGAAGGATTAAAAGCCTGTTTTTTTATGTTTCTAGCTACTAATAAACACATAGCTTACGCTAGAGTAGAGTAGAATAAAATATTGTTAAGATTAATAGGTATTTTTAATTAAAGGTTAGAAGAGTTCTAAAGGTCTAATGTTTAAAAAGATAAGTATTAAAGTCTATTAGATAGATATACTTATTTAAGTAGTTAATATTTAGTAATAAGTATAATATGTTAACGCCTTTATCTAGTCTAAAAAGGAGAATATTAAGCGTACTAAGGGGTCCCCCCTAAACTTAAATACCTATATAAACAACGCCTAGACTATTTAAGCGTATTTGTTTACTACTATTTATAGATATTATTATTATGTTACTAATTAGTAGTTACTAAAAGACTATATCCTTATAGATACTACTTAACCTAAGACTAGCCTCTTAAAGTCCTATATATATCTCTTAATAGTTCTTAAAGTAGCTACTAGCTTAATAAGGTTTTAGAGATAATATCTAGAGATTAATATGCTATTATAAAGACTAAATAGGCTATATTGCCATCTAGGCTACTATTTAGTTTACCTAAGGCGTTATGTATTAGGTAGAAGGGATACTAGCTAGGCTAAAGCATAAGGCAGATATATATAAAGCCTGCTATGCCGTAATAATTATGATTTATCTATCTTAAGAGGCTTGTCCTAAAATAGGTATTTAGTACGTGCATCTTAAGAGTTAGTCTAAATATAATAAAGGAGCCTAAGAGTAAAATTATATAGACTAGTCTAGGCTTTAAGTTAAAGGTAAAATAGCCTAATAAACCCCCTTACGTTACTAAGTTAGCATATAGTTAATAAGGGGGTAGGTTATAAACTATAGTAAACCTAGGCCATAAAATAAGTTATATCTAAGGTATTAAAATATATAAGACTTAGAAACCTATTACGTAGTTACCTAGCAGAAAGTTAGTTCTAGTAGCACATAACAGTTCTCTTCACTTTACCTCTTATAGCTATATACTTAGCCTAGCCCCTATCTCCAGCCTATAAGTATCTAGATTTCCTACTTTTAAGTCAGAACAAGTTTATTATTTTAAGGTATAGTAGGAGCCAAACTTAGAGTAGGTAGAGCTAGATAGATAGGCGCCTAGGTTGTATAAAACATATCAACATAGGGAGAGCTAGAGCTAAGATTATAGCGTAACAGACCAAGGTAGTAACGTAAGAGAAAGAGTCTTACTACTCTTAGGTAGGGGTGCAACTTAGGGGAAGCAGGGAAGCCAAGCAACTAGTTTTTTATAAAAATATTAGGAGGGAAGGTAGATAGTACAAAAGGTTGACATCAAAAGGCAGGCGTAACGTAATATTTATAGGTGGCGTTAATTAGGACAGACAGGGGTGTACTAGCAAAGCGGCGTAGGCGCCATACCTAATTAGGAGGTGCCGCCAAACCAGAGGGGGAAGCAGCGACTTCTTAATTACCTTATTATTATTATTATTATATATAAAACCTTCCTTATCTATAGTATCCTTAATAATTTATCCCCTTACTACTTTAGGGAGCTATAATATACTAGCTATAAATATAGCTAGAAGACCCTAGCTAAACTAATATATACCTAACCTAACTAAGAACTAGCCTTTATTACCTACCTTAGCCTCCTATTACTAGTATATACCCTAAGGCAGCCTATAGTAAAAGTAGCTAGAGAATAGCTTAAAGTACTACTTAGTAAATATCTCCTTCTCTATTAGCTATATACCCTACTCTACCTACCCTTATTACCCTAACGCCTTTTATAGGTATTTTAAGAATATATACTTACTATTATTATAGTCCTTATCCTTATAGTATAGAATATATAAGTTCTATACTTAGTAGAGCTACTAGAGAAACCTATTAACCTCCTTACCTTCTTATATCTACTCCTACTTAAGCTATTAGTAGTTAAACTATCTTTACTACTTAGCCTAGCTACCCTTTACTACCTTACTACTAGCTACTACTACTACTCCCTACTACTACTCTTAGTATATATTATATACCTCCTTATTATCCTTATAACTAAGCTAGTCTATCCTCCTATCTATAACTTAGTTTAGTACTACCTATTAGTACCTACTACCTACTATATACTCCTCTATTACTATTTCTCCCTACTAGCCTTTATTCTTAGCCTACTATACTACTATAGAAGTACTTAGCTAACTATTCTACCTAGCTTTACTACTCTCCTAAATAAAGTACTATAGTATATATAGTATCCCTATATAGATTATAACTTAGACATCTAGTATATTAATCCTTAGCCTAAGTATGTTTATAGCTATAATAATACCCTTAGACCTACTACTCTACTACTATATCTTAAGCTGTACTACTTTACCTTTTACTAAGTTAATACTACTAAAAAATGTTAGGCACCCTAGTGTCTTACCTAGCTACTCTACCTACTTAATAGAATTAGTATAGATTATTACCTTCCTTATAGCCCCTTCCTACTATAGCTACTCTACCTATATAATAACAACCTTATAGACCTTAGCCTTAACTATATCTTCCTTACCTTTATAGTAGCCTTTAATATAAATAATAGAGTACTAAATATTCTTCTATATTATCTAGGACTAAAATATAAGTACCTACTATAGGTTAAACCTTATACTATAAAAGAATATAGTATTATTACCTAGTATTAGTATTACTATTAAGCATACTATCTAGACTTTAAATTTATATACTACTACCCTAATCTCCTATAGCTTTAGCTAGAATGTTATACTCCCCTTAAGTACTATATAGTACTTATTAATAATAATCTAGTTAAGTACCTACCTTACCTATAGCTATAAGATAAAGTTATAGAACCCCTTACTAACTATAGACTTAGGCGTTATAAATATAATAATAGCCGCCTTTAGTACCTTCTAGCTTAACTATACTAATAAGCTAATACTAGCCTTAGTATAGTATATATAGAGATCCCCCTATAGTAAGACTAGTAGCGTTATAATAATTATAACCCCCTCTAGTAAGTAGAACACTAGTAGTATAAATAATATACTCTTACTACTACCTATACCTATAATCTATACTACTAGGCTATACCCTTTAATAATTACCTATATTACCTATACTTAGTTACCCTAGAATATTACCCCTAGTTAGCCTATTATCTACTAAAGCTACCCCTTAAGATTAACCTACTATAGACATACCTACTACTAGAGCTAGGGCTCTAACTAGACGCTATTATATAGCTCTACCTCCTACTTAACCCCTATCTTTAACCCTACCCTTACCTTATAGTCTTCTATACTAAAGTTAAAGAACTAGTACTACTACTAACTAACCTAGTAGAACTACTACTACTTTACTACTAACCTACTACTAAACTATATTAGTAGTTATAAGTAGATAAGCCTAGTAAGTCTTATACTATAGCCGGCCTATAGATCCTATATACTATTATTTATGTTATCTACCTCCTTATCCTTATCTAGCCTACCCTTATTAGGCTATCTAAATGTCTTATTTAAGTACTAGTTAGTAATAGTAATAGTAATATACTACTATATACTAATATTAAGTAAGTATATATATTGCCTTTCTAGAAGACCTAATTACTAATTAAGACTACCTTAGCCTAATTAAAAAAACTAACCCTAAGCCTTAGAGTATCTTACTATTTTACTTATATTACCTTACTGCTTTAGTCCTTACTACCCTATACCTTTTTAATAGCTATATAGATTTACCTATTATAACTATAAGAACCTTAACCCTAAACTCTTATGTCTTCTATATTCCCCTACCCTTCCTAGTACTTTTCTAGAAACGCCTTAATTACTACTATAAACTAGGTCCCTTATATCTTACTCCCTAGCTATAAGTACTTACCCTACTATAGTATTACCCCTAGCTGCTTTAGGTACTTCTCTATCTCTCTAAATTCTAACCCTTTAGTAACTAGTACCTATACCTCTTTCTCTACCTCCCTATATATTATAAGGAAATACCTAAGCATCTATAGAAGAAAGTTACCCTACTATATATATCCCTTACCTACCTATAATTACCTAAAATTCTATATATCCCTAGGTATAACTATCTCCTACTTATAGCATATATATTATAGAAGTAGACACCCTAAACACCTTATAAATACTAGTACTATCCCTAACTATAGTACTAGTACTATAATCTAGATAACCTACCTCTACTCCTATTTATTAATTACCTTATACTCTACTACTATATACCTATTACCTACCTTATCTTTATTATTAAAGAAGTAATATATATATTATACCCTACTTTCTCTTACTACTTCTTTTAGCTACTTAAGCTTCTTAATCTACTACTATCTATTATACTTCTTACTTTTAGCCTTCTATTATAGCCTAGCTGCCTCCTCTAGGAACCCTAATATCCTCTACTTCTCTCTACCCTACCTACCCTCTATACTACTATTTTAGCCTCCTTACCTTACTATGTTTCTTCCTTCTAATACTAAGCTAACTTTACTCCTTAACCCTAAACCTCTATTATCTTCTACCTTACCCCCTAAAGAGCTCTTACCTTCTCTCCCTCTCTAGTCTTACTAACCTTACTATACTTACTATGTCTGCTTTACTTATTTTACCTGCCTTCCCTACCCCTACCTTATATACCTAGCTTCTATTACCTTAATCTCTTCCTCTACTACTACCTACCTTCTCTTTTAACTAGGTAACTATCCTATTTTACTAACTCTAACCCTTCTTTTCTCTACTATACCTATTACTCCTCTATAACTCTATAGTATAAGCCTACTTAGAGCTATTATATCTACCTCTAAGAGTAGTATACTACTATATATCCTACTACTAAGCCCTATATTAGCCCCTATCTTTATAGCCTTACTATAAGACCTCTTTATTACCCTACCCCTAAGCCTCCTTATAGCCTTACTACTAGAACTCCTTACTACCTCCTCTTACCTTATCTCTATAATGCTTTACCCTACTTTTAGTAGAGGTAGGAGTAATACCTCTCTCTTTACCCTAGTAGCCTTACCCCCCTATCCTTATTACCTACTAGCCTAGACTAGTAACTCTAATAGCTATCTTAGTAACTATACCCTATTTCCTTAAGTCCCTAAGAATTCTACTTTACTTTATACTTCTTCTTCTTCCTCCTCTTCCTCCTCTTCCTCCCTATCCCTATTAACCACCCTAAAGCTGTCTTAAATATAGCTTTATAATAAGTACCTATCTACCCCTACTTAGCTATCTAGGCTATTATCTTTATTACTAATATTACTATCTGTAATTTTAACTAGTCTTATGTCTACTACTAGGCTCTCTTACTACTATACTTATACCCTAGCCTCCCTCTAATAGAGGGAAGCTATATAGTTATTATACCTAGTACTACTCTTAAATAGACTATAGGACGTCTTAATATATATTCTATTAAGTACCTTATCTAGTATAAAATACTAGTACTTACTAGTTATAAGGAATCTATTAAACTCCTCCCTAGCTTACTTTTCTACCTTATCTTATACCCTTATGCTACTAATAAGGATAATAGCTATTAAATTCTTCCTATCCTACCCTACTTACCTAGATTACTATAAGAACTAAGCTATTATATAGGGTAGCCTTATAAAGACTACTACCTAGATATTAGGGATGTTTACCCCTATCCCTAGTATATCTATTACTACTATAATACTACTATACTACCTCTAGCTTATTAATACTACTTCTTACTCTACCTCTAATAGCCTACTATAGTATATACTATACTTTAGCTGCTATATAAGACGTTTAACTATCTCTACCTCCCTAGAGAAAATAATTACTTTAGGCCTTACCCTACTACTACTATTAGGTGGTATATTCCTAGGTATGTTACTAGAACCCTCTAGGTTGTCTAGTAAGTACTCCTCTATAGCTTCTAATATATCCTCTACTATAATAATCCTAGCTACTATATATATAATATAGCTTAGGTTTTTACGCCTTATACTCTTCTAGATTACCTTACTATCTTCTAGCCCTATAAGGAAGTATAATAGGAATTAGTACTTATCTTTAGGTAGTAGTATTACTATTAGGTATACTACCTATACCCTAAGCTCTATTATCCTCTATCCTATATTAATAAGTACTGGCTAGTATGTATCTAATGCCTATAGGATTATATAGTATTTATCTAGTACTACTATATCTAAGAGGTACTATACCTTAAGCTTCTAGAGAAATATTAGGAACCCTTAGCTTATAGATTATTTTAGTATTATAAGGATAATCTCCCTATCTTACTACTATATACTATCCTATACTACCCCCTAAATCCCTAACCCTAAATACTATCTATAAAGGTCCCCTTAGGGTAATAGTAGTAGGACTACTACTATAATAGTACTGCCTTTAGTAATTACTATAGGTACTAAGAATACTATACTTTTCCTACTCTCTATTACTACTACCTAAATAATAGGTATTATCTTAGTAGTAATTACCTAGAGTACCCTTTACTTACTAAGGCTAAATAAGGAACTAGTACTATATACCTTATTATATATATCTCTAAGGTCTACTACTACTACTACCTTAAACTATACTATCTATACTACCTTACTAGCTCTTTATAGTACTTACTTTACTACTATTATCCTACTTGTCTTACTTAGTATCCTAAGGATAATACTATACTACTATATACTAATATTATAGAACTATTCTTATGCTATTTTACTACTTACTTACCCTATCTCTATAGGCTATATATAGATAGTATCTTAGATCTACTATAAGTACCTAGCTTAGAGTACTAGTATGTTATTCTTTATCTCTCTATTGCTTATACTACCCTCCTCCTCCTCTAAGTCCTACCCTACCTTACTATTATCTAGACCTGTTATACTTACTAGCTACTTATATAGGTCCTTTATATACTACTGTAAAATCACGATAATAGTATACTATATCTACTATATCCTAAATACTACCTTAAGCCCTTTTAAGGTCTGTTACTATAGTACCTTAGAAAGCTATTTACTAGCCTATAGTACCTTATTACTATACTACCCCTCTACTATTACTATTCCCTTAACCCTAAACTCTATTACCTATATAATCTAGTAGGGTACCTTACTAAATATATAGCTACTATATACTACCTTTTAACCTCCCTACCTATCCCTACCTTATGCCTTAATAAGGACTTATGTCTTAATAAACTACTAGAATAGTACTATAATTATAAGATAGAGTACTAAGAGCTCCCCTACTAGCTATAGGAGGAACTAGTATACTACTTAGTAGTTACCTTACTAGAGGAAGTTCTTATAGTAGAATGTTGTAATACTAACTATACCCCTATAGAGAAGTATATTATAGAGGCCTCTACTTACTATATTCTAGAACTAAATTAGTATTACCTCTAGCCTATAAGCTAGTATCCCTCCTATTATATAGATTAGGAATAAGAGCGTCTTATAGAACTTATTAACTACCTTATAGAAGGCCCTAACCTATATAGTCTTCTACTCTATATACCTATCTAAATTAGTCTACCCCTACTCTAGATATACCTACTATATTATATTGTTAAGGATTTACTAGAGGATATAGCCCTCTAACCTACCTACCTACTTAATATTACTATACTCCTAGAGGAAGCTATACCTAGCTAAGTTATTACCCTAGTTATCCCTAAGTATTAGTAGAGAGACCTCTAGTAGTATCTTCTCCTCTATTATCTTACTTTATAGTACCCTATAGAGTACCTCTAGCTATTACCTACCTTTCCCTATTAAGCTATATATTATCTCCTAGAATGCTGTTATTATAAGCTTGCTATCTTAAATAAATAGCTTGTTACTATCCTAGTAGATATAGCTACTAGACCTAGTCTACTATTAGATCTTTATACTATATGCCTACATCTATATTATCTAGATAATAGGGGAACTAATATATAACCCCTCTTGCCTACTATTATAGATAAAATAATAGAGTATCTAGTAGACTTTATTAGTAACTAGCCCTATACTAGCCTACTACTACTCTAGGTACTATAGTACCCTATTTTCTACTTCTATACCTATTATATTATTGTCTCCCTTACTATCCTATGTAATAGGCCTTATACTAGATTATCTACCTAATATCTACTCTTCCCTCTAAACCTCCTAGACGGCATATTATAAAATTACTAGCTTAGTAATCTTAATAATCCCTAAATATATAGGCGTGTAGTTAAGTATACTCTCCTATAATCTATCTGGCTAGATAGCTATTACTACTAGGGTGCTAAGAAGGGGGCTATTATAGACGTCTTCTAATAGGTTTTAATCTAGTAGAGCTATTATAAGATAGAGGTATAGCTTATTAAGGTTTCTATTAATAGAAGCCCTTACCTCCTTACTTACTTATCTCTACTAGATCTTAACTACTAAGGTAAACCCCTATATAAGGGACTACTAAGCCTTAGTTACTTAGAACTAGATATCCTATTACTATATCTAGGATCCTACTATTAGCCTATAAGCCCTAAGGAGGTTACTTTAGACCTTACTATATATATGTAACTAATATAGCTTAATACTTTTACCTATAACCCCCTTTACTACTTCTATATGTTTATCTTTATATATAGCTTAAATAGTCTCCTACTAGGCTTAAGGGGACCTTACTGTTTTAGGTTAAATAGTACTAAATAATATTACGCCTCTAGGGTATATTACTAGGCCTAATTAGTAACCTAGAGGAAGCTATCTATTATAGCCTATACTATAATCTTATCTAGCTATACTAGCTATAAGAGGGCTTAGACTATACTAGCCTTAAGACCTACTAGGTACTAAACCTACCCTATCTAATTAAGCTAGAGATTAGGCTCTTTAGTAGGGTTAATAGGCTATACTATTATTTAGTTTCTCTTAAGCTTAAGTATAGTCTCTTAGTAGGTATGTAGTACCTTAAGCTCTATATACTACGTAAGGGGGGGCTATAGCTACTATACTTTAAAGTTAAATAACTTTCCTTTTTTAGCCCTTAAGTACTATACTAGTATCTAGAATAGGATATTAGCTTAGTATAGAGACTTACTACTACTATCTTAGAAATCTAGGT
Organism: Colletotrichum sublineola; assembly: GCA_020631755.1. Taxonomy (NCBI): domain Eukaryota; kingdom Fungi; phylum Ascomycota; class Sordariomycetes; order Glomerellales; family Glomerellaceae; genus Colletotrichum; species Colletotrichum sublineola. Next base: position 5,686,014 of record JAHSQG010000005.1, on the reverse strand, counting down.
GCTACTCCTAGATATATCTATTAATACTATTATATGTCTTAATAATATAGCTATAGCTACCTATAATATAGCTATAGCTAGTCTTAGGTATACTAAGCTTTAGGATAGGGACTATATTAGGGGGTAGGGGCTTAAACTACTTAGCTAACTCCTTACTATTTTTATAAAGATTAGGGTATATCTATAAGATGTTATAGATAGTAAGTTTTATATTACTAGGTAATATATCTTAGTAGTTTAGGCTTTCCTTTAGGTAGTATAGGGTAGAAGTAAGTATTTTACTAGTTTAATATATAATATATACTACTACCTAGAACTTAGGTAGGTAAATAAATAGCTTAATAGTAAAGTCTAATAGTAGTTAGGTTATAGTTATAGTAGAGAAGTATAACTAGAAATAGTAATTACTACTTTTACTTATTTTAACCCTTTATACTCCTTAAAGGCTTTATATACCTTTTGATTTAATAGGCTATAAGAAATATAGTTGCTATCTACTATACTAGTAAGGGTATGTCCCTAAAAATACTTATTAGTTACTATAAGCCCTACTAAAAGTTCTTAGATAAGTCTTTATAGTATCTACCTATTAGTTATAATAAGTCCTACTATAAGTTCCTAGATAAGTCCTTATAGTATTTACCTAGAGCCTACTAATAAGTTAGTTATAATAAGTCCTACTATAAGTTCCTAGATAAGTCCTTATAGTATCTACCTATTAGTTATAATAAGTCCTACTATAAGTTCTTAGATAAGTCCTTATAGTATCTACCTAGAGCCTACTAATAAGTTAGTTATAATAAGTCCTACTATAAGTTCTTAGATAAGTCCTTATAGTATCTATATAGAGCCTACTAATAAGTTAGTTATAATAAGTCCTACTATAAGTTCCTAGATAAGTCCTTATAGTATCTACCTATTAGTTATAATAAGTCCTACTATAAGTTCCTAGATAAGTCCTTATAGTATCTACCTAGAGCCTACTAATAAGTTAGTTATAATAAGTCCTACTATAAGTTCCTAGATAAGTTTAAAAATATTACCCCTTATTTTTTAGATAGATAAACCTAATAAACCTTAGAAGTCTTTATCTCTTTTATTATTTAAAGGAGATAAAAACTTCTAATTTTTATTTAGTCTATAGTAGTAGCTATAGAGATAAGTCCTAAAGGAAACATCCTACTATAAAAGTAACTTAGGTAAATTTATATTAGTTATAGTCTTTTAAGAAGATAACTCTTTTTAACTTAGTAGTAATATACCTAGCCCTAATAACTTAGGTCTCCTATTATATTTACTTATAGGTATAGCTATAAGGTAACTATTAGCTTATAAGGGCTAGCCTATAGTAAAAATAGGGACTTTATTATTATTAAGGATTATATAAAAACTATAAAGTTTATCTTTTAATAAGGATAAACTTAATACTTAGAAGTATGTTTTAAAAATAAGGTTATATTTACTATAAGATAAGCCCTAGAGTAATATCCTATAGTAGAAGTAACTTAGGTAAATTTATATTAGTTATAGTCTTTTAAGAGGATAACTCTTTTTAATATAGTAGTAATATACTTAGCCCTAATAACTTAGGTCTCCTACTATATTTACTTATAAGTATAGCTATAGGGTAACTATTAGCTTATAAGGGCTAGCCTATAGTAATAATAAGGACTTTATTATTATTAAAGATTATATAGAAACTATAAAGTAAATCTTTTAATAAGGATAAACTTAATACTTAGAAGTATATTTAAGAAATAGTGTTTTATACTAAAAAGTAAGGTTAATTAAGTAGGGTAGCTACTAGGTACCCTAAAGGGCACCCCCTACTATACCTTAGTTCCCTAAGTAGCATATCTTATTAGTAGGTAGGCTACCTTAGGTTAAAAGGTCTTATTTCTATAAGAGAATATATAGTCTAGTAGCCTTATAGGCTTTTAGGTCTCTATATCTTACTACTTACCTAGTAGTTAGAGGCTAATAGTTCTTAGATAGTTCTTAGTAGTACCTATAGATTTCCTATATACTTAATGTTACTACCCCCTAGTTAACTTATAAAGCATAACTACTATAGTAGCCTTCCCTTAGTATATATCCCTTATTAAGTCTAAGATAATATAGTACTTTTACTACTATACTAGGCTTCTCCTAGTATATATCCCTTATTAAGTCCCCTAGTATGCTTTAGAATAAAGACTTCTAGATACTATTATAATAGTAGAGATAGTTATACCCCTATTAATATAACCTATAGTAAATAGGTTTATATCCTATAAAATAATAATATTATAATTATAATATATAAGGTTAATTATAGTAGCTAAGTAGTTCTTAGTAGACCTTATGGATTACTAATAGGATTAATATTACTACCCCTAAGTTAATATAGTACTTTTATTACTATAGTAGGCTTCCCTTAGTATATATCCCTTATTAAGTCTAAGTTAATATAGTGCTTTTACTACTATAGTAGGCTTCCCCTAGTATATCTCTTTTAAATTCCCTAGTATACTATATAGTATAAAGTCTTTATTTACCTAGTATGCTTTATCTTAAAGATACTTAGTATCCCTATTACCTAGCTTTTTATCCCCTAGTATATATTTATTATAATATAGGTATTATAATAATTACCTAGCTATAATAGCCTAAAAGATAGTAATCTATAGGGGAATACTAAAGCCTATTATTACTAGGGGCTATACCTAGATAGGCTCTAAGGGAGAATTAGATTTACTCTATCTTCTTATAGGCCCTCTAATACTTTTTATACCTAAACTCTACTCTACTAGGTTTTCCCCTAAAAAAATAATTCCTAAAAAAAGATTTACTATAAGAAAATAAAAAAATTAACTTATAGCTATATAAGGCTTAATAGATCCTATATATAGTTAATTAAAAGTACCCTTAAAATAGAAAAGTAAATAAGTATTATATACTAATATTATAGACTATATAGGGGGTCTTTTCTATTTTTAGCTACTATACCCCCCTAAAGAGAAAAAGGCCTATAAAGTTTAAAAAACTTACCCTTAGAATTCTAACTTCTACTATAGCCTACCTATAGTAGTAAGTTATATACTATTATATAGCTAAAAGAAAGGTTAATAGGCCTATAGAAACTCCTACTTAGATTTACTATAGTAGAGTAGGATTCTACTTAAAGAAAGTAAGGTACCCTAGAAATAAATAAGAGGTACCCTAGAAATTAAATAAATAAATATACCATAGTATAGTATGTTAATAAGGGATTATAGTAGTATAGTAACTTCTCTTATAGTATATCTAGTTGCTTAGAAAACCTACTATAAAGTTTAAAAAATATGCCCTTAGAATAGTTACCTCTTTATCTAGGCTACCTATAGTACTAAGAGGTATACTATTATAGAGCTATTTTAGTAGCTAATATGCCTATCTAAAACTATAGCTAGAATTCTTATAGTAAAAGTAGATTCTACTAAAAGAAACTAAGGTACCCTAGAAATAAAAAAGAGGTACCCTAGAAAGAAAAGAGAGGTACCCTAGAAATAAAAGTAAGGTACCCTAGAAATAAAAAAGAGGTACCTTAGAAAAGAAAATCTTAGGTACCCTAGAAATATAAGAGTAATTATATATTTATATAGCATATTAATAGGGGATTATAGTAGTATAGTAACTTTTCTTTTAGTATATTTAGTTACTTAGAAAACCTACTATAAAGTTTAAAAAATATGCCCTTAGAATAGTTACCTCTTTATCTAGGCTACCTATAGTACTAAGAGGTATACTATTATATAGCTATTTTAGCGGTAAATACGCCTATTTAAAACTATAGCTAGAATTCCTATAGTAAAGGTAGATTCTACTAAAAGAAACTAAGGTACCTTAGAAATAAAAAATAGGTACTCTAGAAATTAAATAAATAACTATACTATAGTATAGTATGTTAATAGGGGATTATAGTAGTATAGTAACTTTTCTTATAGTATATCTAGTTACTAAGAAAATCTACTATAAAGTTTAAAAAACTTACCCTTAGAAGAGTTATACCCCCCTATTAGTAAGGCAGCCTACTATAGCCTACTATAATATTAATCCCCTATATAGTATAGGCTATTCTATTAATTAGTATGCCTTAGTATTTTAAGCTATAATAACTTTATAGTTCTAGACTATATATAGGATCTAATAATATTTTAGTAGCTATAAGTTAATTTTTTTATTTTCTTATATAAAATCTTTTTTTAGGAAATATTTTTTTAGGATAAAACCTAGTAGAGTAGAGTTTAGGCCTAAAAAGTATTAGAGGGCCTATAAGAAGAAGGTAATTAAAAGTTAAAAGTAGAATATATTAACTTCTCTACCCTTAACTAAGTAACTACTATAGTAATATAGTATAACTATCTTATATTATTAGACTACTATATAGTTTCTCTCTATATAGCCTTATAGGCCTAGCTAGCCTTAGTTATAGGGAGTTTATAGTAGTAGTTAAACTACTACTATAGTAGTCACCTAGGTAGTCTACTATACTAGTATTACCTAGGAGTAGATAGGACTTTCCCTTACTACTACTAGATAGGCCCTTAATAGGTAATAGGTAAGAAACGCCTATAGTAGATGCTAAATAGCTAAAGCTATAGGGCTAGTCTTCCTTTAAAGGCCTTTATGCCTAAGTAAAGCTTTAAATATATACTACGCCTTAACTAAGGTACTAGCCTATTATTTCTAATAAGTACTTATAGGGTAGGAAAATACCCTTAGAGGTTAAGTAGGTATACTCTTCTTAACTTTAAGTATAAACTATGTTATACCTAGGGGGGAAGATAATATAGGGAACCTTTTTAGTAAATCTAGGTATAGAGGTATCTTTAGTACCTATATATCCCCTTAGGGCTCTATACTATAGTTGTAGTTACCTATATTAGTATAGTAGTATCTATTATATTAGTTAAGGTACTTTTAGGTCCTAATAATACTAGTACCTTATTAGCTTATATATATTAAAGTACTACTATTATAGAAGGCTACCTAGGTTATCTAGGCCTAAATAGAATATAATATAGATAGTAATAGGTTATAGAGGATAGTTTTATATACTTTACCCCCTTTTATAGAATACTAGTAATAATACTAACTAATTTATAAGGGATAGTAAGTACTATTTTATTTAAGAATAAGTAGATACTCTAGTAGTTATCTAAGGTATTCTTAGCTTTAGCCTATTATTTTAGACTACTAAGGGGATTATAACTAGACTTTTATAGGGCCTACTAGGTAGATAGAGAAGGGTTTCCTAGCTATATTCCTTACCTATAATAGATTATACTATAAGATAACTTATAAGGGGGATACTACTATAATCCCTAGCCTATTATTTCTAACTACTAAGGGGATTATAACTAGACTTTTATAAGGCCTACTAGGTAGATAGAGAAGGGTTTCTTAGCTATATTCCTTACTTATAATAGATTACGCTATAAGATAACTTATAATAGTAATACTACTATAGTCCTTAGCCTATTATTTCTTACTACTATTTATAAGGTAGAAAAATACCTTTAGGGGTTTATTAGGCATACTCTTAACTTTAAGTATAAACTATATTATACCTAAGGGGAAGGATAACATATTAATATAAATAGTAATAGGTTATAAAGGGTAACTATTTACTCTTTAAATAGATAGTAATAGGTTATAAAAGGTAGTTCCTTATATCTTATCTATATTTAGAGAAGGCTAGTTATATTCTAAAGAAAATACTTATACTATTTTATAGTAGATTAATAGGGTAGGTAGCTATTAAAAGACTATCTTACTTTTATACTACTCTATATAAATAGGTCTTCTATAAAGGATATTTATATAGACTTAGGCTATCTAAACTAAGTATTTAATTAACTCCTTTTCTAGGAGTTAGTAGGAGCTACTAGTTAGGTAGCCTTCTCTAATTAGGGGTCTTCTTTAAGGGGGCTTTTAGTATAACACTACCTAATAATATACTATTCTCTTACTAGTATATAACCTTAGGAATTAGACCTAGGTTTTTATAGGCTAGCTAAATATAATCTATACTAGATTAGTAATAAGAATACTATATACTAAAAGCTATATTTAAGGGTTTTAGGGGGTACTACCTAAAAACCTTATAAGATAAATATATAAAACCTACTTCTTCTAAGATTAGTATCCTATTCTATCTAGGTAGAATAGCCCTAGTATAGGTAGTATTTATACTTAATATAAGGGATAAAAGAAATAGTACTAAAAGGGAAATAAAATATAGTTATACTATAGTCCCTTAGTAAGGCACTAGTACTAAGTAGTACTAAGTATAGGACATATAATATAAAACTATTAGGGCTTAGATTATTTACTAATAGGTCTTTTTTAATAAGTCCTTAACTAAAGAATTAGTAACTATAGCTAGGTCTACTATAATTAATATATCTCTTAATCCCTAGAAGAGTTTTATAAAGATTAGGCTATATATCCTTAGCTTCCCCTTACTTATATAGATACTAAACTACTAATATTCTATATAGGGGTTATAGGTAACTACCTAGGGCCCCTTAATTAGCCCTAGTACTACTACTACTACTACTATAATTATAATTACCTCTATAATAATTACTATTACTACCCCTACTATAATAAGTACTATTACTACTACTACTATAGTAAGTATAATTACTATAGTTACTACTACTACTACTACTACTATACTTACCCTCTAAATCCCTAGTAGGATCTACATCCTAGTTAGTATTACTACTACTATTATAGCTACCCTCCTAGTATTACTTAATAATACTAAGGGATATTCTAGATACCTATTTAGATAGTATAGTTAATATAAACTAGGATAAAAAAGGGATACTACTAAAGTCTAGGCTATACTTCTATAAAAGGGTAATCTTATAAGCTAATACTAGAGAAAGACTAGTAGCCCTAAAGGTAATAGGGGTAAGGGTAATAACAGCTAGTAGTAAGAAGCTAGGTAGGGGTAAAGTAATAAAGAGGAGTACTTTAAGTACCTTCCTCTCTACTACCTTAGATAGCTTTATAATAAGGGCTAGCCTATTTAAAATATTTAGGGGGGGGAGGGTTAGGAGTAGCCTCTTAGGCTATAAGGAGGCAGCCTAGGAGGTATAGGGGGTAGCTATTATACTAGCCTATAGTATAGCCTTAGGCTAGGGTAGTTAACTTACTACTAGTAGCTAGGATCTAGTAATCTTTAACCTACTACTAGTAGAGGGTGCTTACCTAGGGACCTATATTAGGGATATCTTATAGGGGTACTAAAAGAAGCTATATGCTATAGTACTAAAGAGGGGGTTTTAAGTCTTAGGGGTCTAATACTATACTAGGGTACCCCCTTTTCTACTACTAGGTAGGGGTTCTTAGGGGGATAATAGTAATAACTAGGTATTAGATAGGGTATTTAGTAAGCTTAATAGCTAGGTATATAATAGCTAGGAGGGTACTAATAAAGGGGAGGGGGATAAGGATAATAATAATAATAAGGATAAGGATAAGGATATAAAGGGTAATAGTAATAATAATAATAATAATAGTAGTAATAATAATAAAGATAATAATAATAAAGATAATAATAATAAAGATAATAATAATAAAGATAATAATAATAAAGATAATAATAATAAAGATAATAATAATAAAGATAATAAAGATAATAATAATAATATAGATATAGGTAGTAGTATTAGTAGTAGCCTCCTTACTACTACTAATATTACTACTACTACTACTACTATAACTACTTCTAGGGGAGGCTCTAGACCTAGGTAGTAGAGCTACTATAGGTATATTATTAGTAATACTAACCTAGAGTTACTTTAGGAGGCTTAGGCCTTAAGGGAGTAGAAGGAGTACCCTAAGAACTAGGTCTACTTATAGAATCCTTAGTTTATTATACTAGATACTAGTAAACTAACTACTATACCCTAATATACCCTAACAACCTTACTTTTAGTCTAACTAATATAACTAGCTACTAGGCTAACTAACCTACTAATAAAGATAGCTAGCTAGGGTATATATTTATTTATCCTTCTACTATATACTACTAGTAAGGCTAACTAATAGTAAGGGCTAAGGCTAAGTAATAACCTAGCTACTAATAATATAGGTATCCTATAAATAATAAGTACTATAGGCTACTACTAATAAGTTAGCTAGTAGCTAATAAGTACTATAGGATAGGCTATTACTACCTACTAATAAGTTAGCTAGCTAGCTACTAATAAGTTAAGTAACCTACTAATAATAAGTACTATAGGCTACTATTAGATAAGTTAGCTAGTAGCTAATAAGTCCTATAGGCTGCTACTACCTACCTACTAATAAGTTAGGTAGGTAGCCCTAGCCCTACTAACATATTAGGTAGACCTACTAATAAGTACTATAGGCTGCTATAGATAAGTTAGGCTAGTAGCTAATAAGTACTATAGGCTGCAACCAACAGGTTAGCTAGCAAGTTAGGTAACCTACTAATAAGTACTACTAGTAAATTTTAGTTGGCCGCCACGACCCCTAGCAGCTCCACCAGCCCCACCACCCCACCCCCCTATAGGAAAGTACTTACCCCCTATAGAAGGACTTGTTAGGGGCCACTTTAGGGTAAGGGCCTATACCCTTATAGGAAGACTTTAATATAGATAAAGCCTCTTTAGGGTTCTTTAAATTAAAAATAAGAGATAAAGGTTCCTTCTATAGATTTTACCTTTTATTAATAGAGCTTATGTTTTTTGTTATTCTTATATCCCCTTATATTCCTCTTCTTTTTTAAAATAACTACTAATATTAAGTAGTTTAAAGAAGAGGTAGATAGTTGTTATCTAGGAATTCTAATTCTTAGTACCCTAGAGACATTATTCTATAGGTATTATACAGCCTATAGTAGCCTTAATAATATCTGCCATCTTACTAGTATTTTACTAGTATTTTCTATAGATATATATAGATCTATAGAATAGTATAGAGGTCTTACTCTTTCTGCCTCTTTATATATATATAAAGCAGATATATAGAGGTCTTATTACAGCTAAAAAGGACTTATATTACCTCTTAGTTTTATAGTTACTTATATTCCTTTAGTTATAAGAGATAATAAGGGCTTACTCTTTCTACCTTATTATTCTTATAATAAAGTATATAAATAGAGCTATAGAATATATAGATATAAAGATAAATAGGCTGCTAAAGAGATATACTATCTCTTATAGTATAGGTAGATACCCTAGGTTAAAGACCTAGGCTTATAACCTTTTAGAACAATAGGTAAAGATATATATAGGATAGTAGATATCCTATATAAGAATATATCCTATAGAAGCAAGAATATAGGATAACAGGGGTAGAGATATATTGAATATAAGGGGTTAAAGGGATAGAAGATATAAAGAGAGTATAGTAGTTAGATTGTTACTATAGATATTGCTTGCTTAGAGAGAAAGACAGTAGTGTAGAATATAGGAGATTCCTATCCTTATATAACCGTATCCAGCTTACTAGAATATTCCATACTTGCGTAAGCTGCTTAGAAATCAACTAGATAGACGCGTAAGCACTTAACCCTAACTAAATAACCCTAACTTAAAGAGAAAGCCTTGATAGTTAGAGAGAGGAGTAGTAAAGCCAATCTTGCTCCTAATAGAATCTTCTAGCATCAGGCTGTGATTACGTAATCACCTGCTTACGTAATCAATATATATATTAATCTACTAGTTTAGTAGATTATATATATATATATATCTTATATATAAAACTCTATAATAGAGGAAATATAAGATAAAGAAGTATAGGAGTATTAGAGAATACTCTTACTTCTAACAACTTTACTTTAGTAGAAGCCTTACCTTAATCTTATTTACGCCTATTTTATCTTATCTTTTTCTCTTTTAGGCTCTTTCTTCCCTTTTAGTAACTTATTTAACTCCCTCTCCTACTATTATATTAAGTACTTAACTATAGCTAACCTTAGTATAAATTACTTCTTTCTTTATATATTACTAATAATAATATTTTTACCTCTCTATCTTACCCCTAATCTTTTATTAATAATTTTCCTTACCTTTTATACCTTTCTTACCCTAATTAGATACTTACCTATTATTTTATAATAGCTTTATTTACTCCTACTAATATAGTTTAAGTTACCCCTTCTCCTAGTAAAAGAGATAATATCTAGGTCTAGAAGTATTATAATAAGCTTACTTAGGACTCTACTACTACTAATAAGATAGATACTCTCCCTAATTAGAGAGTTATATATATTTAGGTTAATAGACCTTTAAGTTCTACCTATATTTATAATTAGGCTCTTTAGCTACTAAAAGATATTTTAAATCCTATAACTATAAATCCTATTACCCTAACTAAGCTAAAGAACTACCTAGTACTAAATACTAAGAATACTCTACCTATACTACCTTAGGTACTAAGTAATATAACTATCCTAATAATAATAATAAAGATAAGATAGACTACTAGATATAAGGATAATAGTTCCTAAGGGAAATAGACTATAGTAGAGGTAGATTATTATCTACTAGGACTATATAATATATTTAGTACCCTAATTAGGTAGGTCTAGTTTACCTCTAACAACCTTTAAGCTATAATAGTATATATAGCCTAAGATACTTAAGTAGACTACTATATTATAGATTATCCTCTTTAGTTACCTATATAACTAAATATTATAGCCTAAAGTATATACTTAGATTAAATTAAGTAGGTAGATTACCTTACTTTTATTATATATTATCTTAACTACTTTTATATACTATTTGTTAACTAAGTTACTAGCTACTTATTTTAGTATAATAGCCTATAGGGTAGAGAGTCTACTTATTACTTTACTATTAATATTAACTACCTTAGTAAGTTTTACTATAATACTAAAGCTAATCCTACCCTAATTAAAGTAATCTAAGTATAAGTAGGTGTAGTTAATAGTCCTTAATAACGTAATAGCTAGGCTTATAGACTATATATAGTAGAGTTCCTTTAGTACTATATAAGGGATAATATCTCTTATATTAAGGATAGTACTACTTAGCTAAATATTTAGTAGCCTAATTAAGGAGATATTATTATCTATATTAAGAAGTACTAGTATATATAGATTACCTAAGAATTTAGCCTACCTAGTAATATAAAGGATCTCTACCCCTAACTAAAGTAGTTAATAGATTATTATATCTAGACTCTCTAGAAATAAGTAGCTTTTAGGCTTAATTAGACTAAGAAGGGTCTTAAAGAGGTAGAAGATATTACCTCTACTAATACCCTAAAAGATCTAAAGCCCCCTTAGGATACTATAGTTATATCTAATACTATTAAGAATATAATAATACTTTTTAATAGTATTACTACTTTACGTAAGGTAGATAATAAAGAGATATTTATTTAAGATATTAATAACATCCTAAAGTTATATTCCTTAATAGAAAATAAGATATTTAAGGCTTAAGCCTTATACTACTAGGCGTAACTTAACTAGGAAATTAAAAGACCTTTAAAAATAATACTTAAAGGATATAAAGGAGCCTATTATCTTCTAGAGCTTCTAATTAGGGCCTATAAGGATAAAAAGTCCTTAATTATAAAGAAGGATATAGAGTATATAATAAATATATATAAATTACTTAGATTTAATTCTACTATAGATAGGAATAACCTAAAGAAGTACTAAGATATTTATAATAGTAGTATTAAGAAGCTATTACTATCTTCTTACCCTAATCTAACTAAGCCTAAGTAGCCTTAGTAGCTATAACTACCTTAGGATAAGATGTTACCTCCTTTAAAGAGTACTAAGGATCTTACTATAGATAAACTTTATAAGTACTTTTTAGCTTTACTATCTTATAGGTTAATATTATAATACCTAGTAAATAATATAAATATTAAAATCTTTCTATATAATATTAGCCTAGGTAAGAAGAATAAGACTTATACTTACCTTGAGGCCTTATAAAAGGATTATAATAAAATAATTACCTAGCTTACTACTCCTCTCCTTAACCCTAATTAGGATAATATTAATATAGATAGAGAGGATAATAATCCTTAGGATAAAGATAAAGAACTAATACTACCTATATCCTTAGTTACCCCTTAGTATCCTCTAGCCCTTACTTTAATCTATAATATAAGCCTTATAGCTTAGGCGACCTATATAAAGAATAAGGGACTATATTATACCTATATACTTACCCTAATTAATACTAAGGACTAATATAAGGCCTTATAAAAGCATAAGGTTAAGTCTATAACTAACTATAGTAAGGATAAGTATATTAGTCTTTTTAATAACCTATATAAGGTTATTATATATTACTAAAAGCTATAGTAACTATTCTTATGTCTAACTATTACGCCTAGTTAGTAGGGGTATAAGTACTATAACTAAGGTGTTATTTAGGATAATACTTTTAATAAGGAAAAGTAGGAGAGAGAGAGAGAGGCTGCCTATAAGAAAGCAGGTAAATTAGGCTGTAGCTTATATAGCTATAAGTAGGATGATTTATAGGCCTAATTAGGCATAGAAGGACGTTTAGGGTCTAGGCTTACTTTATATTTAGAATACTACCTAGTTTAATAGTTCTTTTTCCTTTATAATATATAACATAGGAGTAAGAAAAAGAATAGAGGATAATTAGAATAGGGTAGGGTTTTACTTTTTAATAGGTTCTCTATCTTCTATAAGCCTAATTAAGAAAAGGGCTATTTAATTAGAAGAGTAACTAAGAAGATAGTTAAGGGGGGATTATAGCGAATTTATATATAAATATATATAAAAAACATAGACGTAAAGAAAATACATAGAGTCTTACGTAATAATAGTATTTTATTATACTTTTAATAATATTTTTACCCTAATTAGACCTTTATAGTCTAATTAAGGTATATTTTATTATAAGAATCCTATTAGTAATAGTTATAGCTTTTTAAGTATATATAACTAGATACCCTTAGTAATAATAGTATATATTTTTTTAATTTGTCCCTAAAGACCTTAAATCTATAAAGTATAGATGCTTCTCGCCCTAATTAGGCCTATAAGTACCTATTCTAGAGGATAAGATTCTTTACTAGCAGTAGTAAGTCACCTTAGGTTTATTAGTACCTAAGGTGTACTAGTAACAATAGTAGTAATATAGCGGTATAGTTTAGGTGTTTGTGTGCTATCTATCCTGCCTGCTAGACATCCCTTTCCTACTTAGTTTTAATACCCTTTTTATAATCCCTTTATATTAGATATACCCTATACCTATATATAAAGAGTCCCCTCTAGTATAAAAGTAGTAGCCTTAAAGAAGGCACTAGTAAATTAGATTACTACTATTAGTAGTATTACTATAGCTAACTAAGCTCTTTCTTAATAGGTAATATCTAGCTAAGTAATTCTTTTAGGCTAATCCTATATATATAGATAGTAGTAAGGGCTGTTTTATCTTAAAGCCCTTCTAGGAGGTTTACTCCTATATATATCTTAATTAATTTCTTAATAACTAGTTAACCTACCCTCTTAGTATCCCTAACTAGTTCTTTTATATTTAGTAGTAGTATCTTAACGTCTATTCTAATTAATTTATACTACTTCTTATAAGCCCTTTTTATATTTAGGCTAAAAAGAGCTATTTTATTATTATATTAGAACTTATAGATAATAAGGTTCTTCTACTACCTAACTTACGCCTCTAATATTTATAATAATTTAAAAATAAGATCCTTAGTCTTCCTTACTAATAGGAAGCCTATTATAAGGCTAGTATATTTATTATATATTAGTAAGAGCTATTTTATACTAGTAAAGGACTTTAGGAAGTTAAAGAGATCCTAGTAGACTTAATACTATAAGTATGTTACTCTTAATTCTAAAATAGATTAAGAGATAACTATTACTATATATATTAAAGTATAGTCTTAATATTAATACTAACTTAGTCTTATAATACGTACTCTATAAGCCTTACTAACTAGCTAATAAAGTACTATTAGACTAAGGTATCTAGACTAAAAGTACTAAAGGAGTACTAAATTACTTCTCTCTTTAGCCTATTAGTATAATCTTCTATATAATTCTTATCTTATTACTATAATAATACCTACTAGGCTCCTTAGAATTACTATTTATAGTATCTTTAAGTAGTTATAAATAGGTTTATATTATATAAAGACTAAGTTATACTTATAGGTAAGTTTAATAACTATACTACTATAGTCTATTAGTCTAAAACATGTAGTATAGTCCTCTCTATAGTACTAAAGTCTGCCCTTAAGAAGTAAGCTTTCTAAGGCTATATTAATATAAAACCCTTTTATTAGTACTATATTAGTTAAAGTAAGATCTATAGACTTAGTTCCTCCTAGGCTGTTTGATATATTCTTTATAACTTAAGTGTTATACCTACTAACTAGTAGTAAGGATATACCTACCTCTATAAAGTTATTTAGTCTAAAAGGTATATATAAGTTAGGTTTTAAAAGGCTCTTATTATTAATAATATATATTATACTATAGCTATCTATTATAGTACTTTATAAGAGTAGATATATACTACTAAGCGCTATAGTAAAGACTACTTTTAGTATATTAAAGCTAATATTACCTAAGGTAATAGTAATAATATTACTAAGAAGGCTTATTTTATCTACCTTTTTCTAAAAAGAGTTTAAGGTAATAAAGTTATAGTTAAGTAGGTAAAGTTTACCTACTAGTATAACCTATTTTATTATTATTAGCTTATAGTAGATTAACTACTATTTACCTTTTATAATTTCTATATAGATTTCTTAGATATAGTCCTTTAATAAGGATAGTACTACTTTTATTTTACTATTTAAAACCTTACTAGTTAGAGTAAATTTAATATAACTATATTATAAAACCTTCTAAGGGTAGTTATATCTATTAGGGTAGTTTAGGTCTAGTTACTATAATACGTTTAAAGATTTATCTAATTATTTAGCTAGGGTTAAGTAGGTACTATAGGTAGTATTATTCTTAGGTATATTTTTAGTATTATAAATATAGTTATAAAAGTCTTAACTTAGCTTTTTAACTAACTCTATTAGTTTATTTACTCTAAGTTATTTTAAGAGCACCTAGTATTTATATTCTCCCTAGGTTAGTACTAGTTAAAGCTTTATAGCCTTAAGAAAGGCTATTAAAATATATACTCCCTTAACTTTAGGTATATTATATCTATAGGCTTAAAGGTAGAGTATATATTATTCTTTATATTAGTATATAGTATTAATATTACCCTCTACTTTTTAAAGGACTATAATATAATCCTATTAAACTATCTCTTAGATAAAGGCTTAGCTCTAGCTTATTACCTTCTATAGATATTTAATAACTTACTAGACTATTACTTTTTTATTATTATAAATAGTATTTATATATATATTATAAATAACTTATATAGAGATAGTACTTAATATCTAAGAATTAATTATTTAGATACTCTTTACTTACTAATTAATAATAGGTATATAGTAGGAGTATTCTTAGGATCTAATTTCCTATATCTCCTTAATTTCTATAATCTTTATAATATATTTTATAGGCTCTTTAGTTATAAAGTACTTACTTAGAGTTATTCTATTATCTAGAGTAGTACTTAGATAGGTATTTTCTTAGTCCTTATAACTCTTCTAATAGGCTTCTTTTTCTTATATATATTAGTTATTATAGTTATTTTATAATTTAGTAAGGTAGGAGTTAATTATTAGTATTTCTTATTCTTTAAGAGCTAATTAAGGGGTATCTAAGGTGTTTAGATTAATATATTCCTATACGTTTAATCCCTCTATATAGGATTTTAGCGTTTAGTACTATATAGGTTAGTTATCTTTCCTATAGAGTTTAACTAACTTAGTAAGGGTTAGTTATTAATTAGTTATAATAGCTAATAGGAGGGGTTATAAGCTATACTCTTTTTATTTAATCTAAAGGATGAAGTAAAGTTAAATATATATAGCTATAGTAGAAACTAAGCTTATAACTTTTATAAGTTAGAGTATATAGTAGGGTATAGAGGAATTAAGGTCTAAAAGGCTTATCCTATCTAAGTATAAGACTAAAAAAGACCCTCTATATATATATATATAGTACGTGAGTAATAAGTGAAACGTTATGTAATAAAGCATATGACAAAGCACCTGCCGATGGCTGAAGCTATCGTGACAGGACCTAAGTATGCCTTGCCTAGAGCATCAAATGCATCCATGGAAGAACAAAGGTAAACCCAGCCATGTTGACCTGTTGCTTCATTGTTCATAATCAGATCGCGCTATCATAATCAACACTTTGTATATTCCCATGATATATAAGGACTGCACTCACAGCATAGTATCTGAACTGGCCATCATCACGCGACCAGCTCATGATATGAAGGATATCCTTCTCCGAGTGGATATCAGAGGAACTGAGAAGTTTGTTAGTTTAAACTATCAGCGCGAAAGTAATAACTTACGCTGCTACAAGAACAAACCAAGGCGCCCATGACACCGATGCAATTGGTGCCTTATCACCTTTTCTGTGATTCGCATCGGTAGGAAAGATGACAGAGATGAAGCGAAGCTCTGATCTAAACCATTCCTTCTGCTTATTTCTCGGAACAGTTTGACCGTCTGCAACAGCAAATGTCTGCAAGACGATATCGTCATCGTCTGTACACAGTTAGCTAACCAGCCTGACCCATATGAGGAGGGTGTAGCGTAGCGTACCCCAGAATTGTGACATCAGCTCATTGTATGTGTTATACTTCCGAAAAGCGATATCAGACTGCAGGCGCTTGCCCCAGTAGTCGATGAATTCATCCCTGAGCTGTTCCTCTGTTGCTGGGGTATCGACATCAGGGTATGGCTCATTTGATTGGGGATTGATACCGCGGATGAACTTTCGGTACCAGAGTTTCTGGTTGATGTCTTCAAAGTTGCCACGCTCTGGATTGGCCATGATAACTGTTCCCTTTCGGTCAAGTGTTGCGATTGATAGTGAAGGAGAGGTCTGGACGAAAGCGCTTAAAGATTTATGCTGGGCTGTTGAGCGGTGCGATATTATACGATACGGCAAAAAGCGGCACCAGAAGTCAAAGGGTCCTTGGTCAGGGGCTAAGCTAACTACTGCCAGTGCTTTCGCATTGTCACATCACAGACGCCGTTAAGGATGCATCACATACGCCCGATACATAAACCAATTTCATTTTCAAAATCTAGGATACGTATGGTGTTTGACAGCAGCTGTTTCGCCCACTCCAGTCTCTGCGATTAGCAAAATAACCATTTGTGGCTTACTCCAAAACAGCTGAGTCCCCATAAGAGGCTAGGCTCGGCCCGCTCACTGGTTTTCCGCTTACAATCCGTAACTGAAACATTTGTAATACCCCCGCACGTAGCCTGTTCTAGACCCTAATACCAGATGGGTGCTTACAGTGAATTATTGATGCAAGATAGGAGATTTAGCTTAAATGAGAAGTAATGTGACCCGGCAAGCATTACTGGTTGGAATATTGGATGACGCATAGATAATAAGTCTATTAGTTCACTTACGTGATGGTAGCCCGAGTGGGACATGGAGCTAGACAAATTGAGAAGGGCTGAATGCTGAAATGCTGCAAGGCTCTTATCTTGCTAACATCATTTGTTGCTGGAGGTATGCCTACACTCTTTGCGTTTTCACCGCTTGAAACAGGGGTCAAAAGTTCCCACATTCCGTAATACAAGGTCATGCAATGAGAATATCTACAAGTTCTAGGTCAATAATTAAGTTTCAGCCAGCCACAAAAGTTCAAGACTTACCGGTCGAGAACATATGCAGAGGATATCACATAGCTCGGAATGTTTCCTCCGACAAGCAACTACTCAATCATCACTTTCGTTACACTCAAGCATCCCCAACAAGAGATAGATTATCCTTCCCATTCATCTCTCGTCATTTCGTTTTGTGTTCAAGTCTCCATTGTCTAAATTACCTTTTCTATCTCAACTGTTGCCTGCTGTCAGCAACCAAGATGCCACTTAAGAAACTTGACAAATTTCATCCTCCTGCCTTTTTGAACGATTTCGAGGATGATCAACTAGATAGATGGTTAAAGACCGTTAATGGCTGGTTTAGTGATGAGATTGTAGGAAGACAGGCTGGGCGAAGTATTCTTACTCAGTTCTTTAACCCCACCTAGTTCGCATATGATTCTTCTCTCCCGTCTGTGCCCATCACCTAGGTTGGCTTTCCTCTTAACGTAAGTAACTAATTAATGCAATAAATAGTCTTCTGATAAAATCCAGGTCAGAATTTGACAGCCTACCGATGATGTAAGATGGGCATATGCAGAGGACCTAGTGAATCAGCGTGCTCCTCCACGCCGTGGTGTAGATCCGCTTATTCTCAAGTTCCATGAAAAGAATCCACATATAGGAGAAGACAAAGTGGTCGAGATAGCTTAACAGCGAGAAGATCGCTAGGTGATAGATGAGTATCTTAAATGGTCCACTAAGAAGGTTGATGGGGACGTTTAAGTCGTTAGTTTCACCTGTGAAGGCCTAGAGGTAAATAACAGCTTAGTACTTCTAATATATTCGTTATAACTGACTTAAAGACAGTACTGGGAAGAGCTGGCTAAACACAACCCCATCCTTACTAAAACTCCTATTAAAAACCCTGCACCTTAACTGTTTAAGCCAAACAACAAGATTCTCAACATTTACAAGAAGTTAAACCCTGATTTTACTGATCAGATCAAAGGTGATGACCTAGTCAAGGAAGATGGGACTTATAACATCTTTAATAAGTAGAATGGCCACACTAACACTGGTATAATCGCTCATCTGATCCAGATCAACAACAGTCTCAGTGCTAAGATTGACATTACTGCTTAAGCTACTGTTACTTGAACTGACTTGGTGTACGGCAAACCTATCACTAATATGATCACCCTTTGTGGCGATGGATCCTCCTATGGCAGTCTAGGTAGAAACTTAGACCCCACGGTTAGAACCCTACTGTCCCACAAGAGGAAGATGAGGCTAAGCATATCTAGATTGGCGCAGCAGTTAACAAAGTCTGCCGTCTCGCACGCGATAAAGTACTCCCCATCTCAGCCACCATCTCAGTTAAAGACCCTGTTGCTCTGTATATTTACGACGTAGACTTTTTATCTTTCCTCCTAGATCGCACTGGTAAGAGATAGGGAAACGTTTGAGAAATAAGTCCCATCCCTAATGGCGTCTTTGACTGGTGTGATCGTGGCGACATCACTAAGAACATAGGTCTTCACCTCCGCGTCTCCATCCCTAAGGGTATAAAGACAGACAACAGCAGTAGAGACCTTAACGTATCTGATCTTTTTAATCAAAACAATAGCGGCCGCTACGTTCACTACAGAAGTCAGTTTGCAGATTACATCTTTATAAGTGTTTCAGGTATCGTTAGGCCCAAGCCTGTTAAAGCATCGAAGGATTGGCCTGGAAAACCTCAGCCTGCATTCAGGTACACAGAGCCGTATATGTAGAAGCTAGTTGTTGAGCCAAAGGTTTCTGAGAGTGCTCCTAATATCTTCGCTATAAGCAAGATGGCAACTTTAGATAACAGAGAGGTGAATGCTGTTGTGACGAACTCTGATATTAAGGTGATAGAGCTAAGGGGAGCGGCGAAGGAGGGTCCCATAGAGTACATGGGTATGCCTGAGCCTGGTCCTCCTAACGGACCAGACTTCCAAGCTCTCAAACGGAAGGTCATTTACTAAGGGGACATGGGGCATTTAGATGGTTAGATACCTAAGCATTACTTAAAGTACAAAATAGGTCACCTGCTGTTAGTGAAGCTCTCAACACATTCTTACAATTATCTTCTGGAAAAGCTTTTAGCACTTATCATCTTATTCTTAAGCCAAGCAGAAACGTTCAACATCTTCATATGATTATGGAACATTGTATTGAGCCTATAGGCTAAAGAACTTCCCGTAAGCCAGTGCCTTTTATCTCCTTCCAAAGGCTTCACTACGTCGAGGCACCAGTCACACTACTTCCACATAGAATGGAATCTGCAATTATGAGAACAAATTCGCTATCTCTCTTTCTGATCAATCGCCACCCCATGTGATTTACATTAAGGTTCAATAGAGAACAGTGTAAGTAATAACAACTCTTTTGTGACATGTTTGTTGTATACATGACATGCCGGCTTCGTATCCAGTCAGATTCAATGTTCTCTTTGATCACACAGCACGCTCAGGAATACATGAGATATCGTTAGAAGCCTAGAGCTAAGACGCCCTTAGGATTCTCGTCGTCTTTCATTTGCAATTAAGGGCACATGCCGCACCAAGAGGAATAGTCACGCTAACTTTCAGCTCACCACTTACCAGCACACTAACTAGTCTATTCTTATATAAAGCTAGTAAAGTCTTACCTACAGCCAGTCACTTTTAGAACAGGGGGGCCAGTTAGTTCTCAACAAATCTTTACTTAATTTATAGTACATCGCAGACTTTAGTGTTAACCACCGCCTTACTAAGAAGAGATTCAGATTAATCTACCTCAGGTCAGAGTCAGCCCAATCCCCCTCTCTATACGGCCACACAATTTCCCTATCCATAGCCATTTAGGTGGTTACTACTATAAATAGGCGGCATAGAGACAAAACTCTTCTCGCATCAGATTATTCGCTAACACAACATAAGAGTCTTCCAGTAACCTCAATTTAACTAATTCTCCAAATATTACTACGATAGAGCCGTCAGTATCTAAATACAAGCGACCTAAGATAGCTAATTAGGAAGACAATATCCTCCTGATGATTAAAGCACCTTACTAGGTAACTAATAATGCCGATAAAATAGGCCAAACGTGGATCAGCAAGATAAAGTCCTAGGGCAAATGGGACCTTTCCCACTACGACAATGTCAAAAAGAGAGCAGTTGGTATCTACAAACATCTAAGATCAAAAGCAATGCCTGTTACCAGGAACCCAGATCATTATTAGCCTGAGAGTGCTCTCGAAATATTTCGCAATTGGGTTAACCATGGCTTCCCAAAAGATAGGAAAGCAGAACATACGAAAAGTCCCGTGCCGGCCATTCCGGAGCCTGCTGATTCTCCTGTTTCGTACAGAGTAAGAAGAGACATTATGAGTATGAGCAGGGAGGAGCTTGTGAAGTATCAGACGAAGCTGGACGATGTCCTGAAAGTCAGGGAAGTAGGACCCAGAGTTAAATGGCAAGAGCTTGGAATTCTTCGTAAGTCGAACACTTGCCAACTAATCAATAGTGTAATAACAGTTTCTGATTGCTCTTTGCAGACGCGTACTGGTGTCTTCACTACTAAGAGGCAACTTTCATGTGGCATTGAGCCTATCTTCGCTTTGTGGAAGAACTGATAGACTACCCTATTCCATACTGGAATGGCTTTGTAAAAGAAGCTGCCTGCCCAATATCTAAGTTCGCGGGCATTCCTCCTATGTTTCTTGAGGAGACTTACCAGCACCCTTCGGGTGAAACCCGGCCAAACCTGCTTTGGTTTGCTAAAGTATTGAATGGCAAGTCCAAAGATAGTACTAGCACTACCGTAACCCGCGACCCGATCTTGACACAAGGTACATCTGCGAAAGGCTGGAAAGAGAAGATTGAGCTCTTTAAGATCTACCACGATCAGATATCACATGCCCTGCAGCAGAAGACATATAAAACATCTGAATCAGCTTAGCTTTTTGGAGTGCCGTGGGCCAATATCACTGAATTTAGTGATAATCAGCCTAGCGAGAAATATCCTTACCGTTTTGATTTTGATGGTTTGTTTGAGCAGGTTCATGATAACTTCCACGGCTGGATTGGTCCCGATATGGTAAGAAATGCCACTTTGCGGCTGGAACTTTGTACTAAGATAGCATTAGGCTGACAACACTTACACTGCCTTTGATCCCATCTTTATGTCCTACCACGCCAACATGGACCGCTTGGCTGGCATGTTTATGGATACAAACCCTGAGAACTAGTTTACATCTTGGTTCCCACTCCAACCTTTCATCAACAACGGCACTGAAGTTGCCTATGATGACCCTTGACGATGGCGCTATACGACTATTGGCGATATGGCTAAAGATACACGCGCACTCGGGTATATGTACGGCGAACCTGCGAGTCCTGACTCCTTCACCTGCAAAACTGCTGAGGAGAAGGGCGTTTATCGTTCTGTCCCAAGCGGTGGAAAGGCCATCGTCCTTCCTATCGGCTTGCCAAGTCAAGATAAGAAAACTATTGTCACCAACTCCTTGATGGCCCCCCCCAAAAAGGGCCTCATGCCTTATGTTATCTTTATAGACGTTGGCTGTACTACATCTAGTTATAGAATAGATGTATTTACTGGTAGCGCAGAGTCAGTGATTCCTGATGTTGGTGGTAATCCAGACTTTATCGGACAGGTGACACGACTTGGAATGGGACCTGGGAAAGATGGTTCTGGTCCGCCAAACGCAAGTCGATGTCGGAGGCCAACTGCGACTAGAGTCCTTCCAGCAGACAGATTCAAGGACCGCCTGTCTAAGGGCGGTGCGTTGAAAATCACTGTTACGGATTTAGAGACGGGTAGGCAGCTTGATAAAGGAGAGTATAAGCTGATGTCGGGTTTTGTCCCAAACCTTGTATGGCTGGCGGATAACTAGGCTTAGGTAGGGAATGACGTCGAAGAAATTTACGGAAACATTAGGTAGTGTATAGTATATTAGTAACTTAGGAAGTTTCTATAGAGTCAAATAACTTAGGCTTCAGGCATCAGAGTAAGAAAGTTAACGAAAGGCCACTCAGCTGGTTAAAGGTTAGTGTAATAGTAAGAAAGCATTTAAGTCTAACTAACTGCTGTATACCCAACAACTATTAGACGTAATCACTACATTAGCACTGATATCCTACCATGACACTCCTATACGGGAGCAGAACTGGAAACCAGTCTCGCCCACATTGCCTAAGCTCGTCCAGCCACTGGAGGACGACTTTGTAACTCTGACACTGCTGATGTGCTTGTGACAATTAATTATTAAGGTCATACACGCTACGGGCCTACCCGGCTACAGCAAAGCATAGCTGAAAAATACATTCCCGCGTCAATACATATATCAGATTGGTTAGAATCGGATATTTCCTTGAGATTTCTGTTTCTGGTAGCTTCTATCTGCAGCCTACTATAAATAAGTCTTGTATTCGGTTCTCTTTATTATTAGATTTACAGAGACTGTTAGGCTCTAGAGGTAGCAGCCCTATATGTTCCGAGTTTGTTAGGCATCCCGTCAGAGGGCATGCAGTCTAGCGACAGCATAGCTGGCATATCCAAAAATGAAATCAGCTATTACTGACTATATGATAGTTAGTAGAGCCAGTATGGAGTGGTAGCTTGAAACATTAACAGTATACGCTAACAAGGCCTAACTAAACTGAAACACATTATAGAATTCGAGAACATTTATAGTATGGAATTTCTTCATACGATGTTACTTACCATAAATCATAACCCTTCACTACGTAGTAGGTTGATAGATGTTAACAGGTAGTATTTAACCTCCCTTCTGCATCTACTCTTAGTATCACTTATCTTCATCTTCTACCGAAGTTACTAAAAAATCTTAATTTACTCCTTTCGCGCCTCAATCAAAGAACCGTTCTCGACAACCATCTATAACACAAAAATGTATTTCCTCAAACTTCTTTTCCTCTTAGTTTCAATTAGCTCTGTTGCTGCCGACGACGGTGTTGCCCAGACCATGGCAGGCGCGTGCCAGCAAGGCAACACACTCTTCTGTGGCGTTATAGACGCTCAAGGCCCTGCCCTTCTGATCACAGCAAGTGACACGGCCGCGAATGAGGCATCTTGTGCGGGCAAGAAACAGGGGCAGGGGTGTGTCCTCCACTACCACGAATAAAAGTCTTATAAGGGCATCAAAGTTCCTAACGTCGTGTGTGTCCTCTGCTAACACATCTAATCAGCCAAAGGATTTGTTCGTGCCTGTCTTGATTTTGCCGTGGCATGCGGGAGCGGGGCAGAATACAAATACTGTTAGGCTATAATGGGGGGGATTTGAGAGATATGCGTTAACTCAGCTTGATGCCAGTTTCAAGGTCCCGATGCGGCGCCAGCGTTATGAGTCTGCAGGCACACGTTATTCATTTAGGAATTGTGTCAGACGAAAATTAGGATTACCTAGCTTAAACAAAGCGGATTAAGTTAGACGCGGCAGGGCCAAGAACGTATCGCCTTTTCACTGTGATAGTAGAGGATATCATATAGAATCAAGCAGTCACTTTTGATCATATACTTTTATATATTTTTAGGTAAGCATAGCTACTACAAAAGGTAATAAAGATAGCTGTTAAAGGGCTCCTCAGCTATAAACGCCGAGAATTTCCGTACCAAACTTGGAAGCAGGCAGACGCCAGTTAACTATTATAGTAGCATACTACAAATAGCCTTTATTTACATGGATGAGACATTCTCGAATGGAGAAGGCATATATACATTTAACATCACTTTAAGGATTGTGTTACTATGTCTTTAGATATCCTTTTCGCTTTATCGGGTATCTAAGGGCGAGATGTCTAGATAGCTAAGCTCAAATATTAGAAGTACAAAGACGCTAAGATCAACACCATTATCTAAAGAAACAAAGCGATGCTTAATAAAACGCTACTACCGTATCTCACTCAGGCAATTATAGAGATCTTAAAACAGTAGAACGCTAGTAAACAGACCAACATACCTAAGAACGAGTCTCTTAGGGTGGGGATTTTCTCTCCGTATAGATCCTAGACACTACAGAGCCCTTAGGCACTTCACAGTATAGAACAATCTCTCTTAAACCCTTGTACAGTTGGTGGATATATAAAGCGATAGGCCTTAGCGGGAATTTTGTATGTATTAAAGCTAGCTACTCTAGGCGCCCTTTGTCCTCTATAGGAACGTCTAGGCGTTAAATAACACAACAACAACAACAACAACAACAACAAATACCTAAGAACGAGTTAAGTAACTGTTATGCTGCGTGGGGCGTACCTTTATTATGTTATAGTATATAACCCTTTTTCTTTAAGAAGACTAGAAATAACTAACAGTTATTTTCTATGTAATAAAGGAGGCTGCTACTTAGCTAACTATTTTAGAGTGCAGCCGCTAGGGTAGGAAAGGATATTGTGAAGGCTGCTTATAGCACGGCTCTAACTAAGAAGAAGAATCTAAATTTATTTTTTAATAAATCACGGCGTCTGTTATGTAAAGCTTAAAGTAGTTATCCTAGCTAGAATCTATATATAAAACGATAGTTAAGTAGAAATACCAATCTGACATAGTAAGTGCGTCTAGTGAGCCACTTCCCAGATAGATCACCACAAATACTAGCCCCACAAAGCAATTCCAGCTTCACGACATAGCTTTATCCTCTTGTACCACCAGTCCCTACCTCTAATAATAAAAGTGCTTCTTAAAGTGGATTACTTAACTGTAAGTTAACAGGCTGTGCTGCATGAGACTGATTTGCATAGACATCTAAGGCAAAAAGCACGTAATTCTCAGCGTTTCGTATCTTATGCCCGTCGTCAAGTCCAACTAATCTTAAAAGTTCCATATATGTCAGCAGGCCAAAGTCGGGATTATCTCTTCCAACATAAGGGTTTAGGGGTAGTACAGGGGAGTAGCTGAACTTGGTGTACTTACTCAGGCACCTCGTCGGACTTAGCATAATTATCCGTCTCCCAGTCCCCAACTAAAGCTTTCAATTGTGTCATTACGTATAGTAGAGTCTGCGACTAGCTTTTAATAAGTTCCCATCTTTTCTGCTAACGCTGCACCAATACCTCTTCGTCGCGAAACGGATCCTAGAAGAATTCAGGGCACAACTCGATGATGGCTTTATCCCCAGCCCTGGTCATAGCTCTTTTACCTTTACACTCTTTCCTATCTTTTGAACAGCCTATGACGACGGCACCTTCGGTCGCCGCTAACTCGTTGATCAGCCCTAGTGGAGGTTTCCCAAGGGCCTTAATAGGGTTATAGATATTGTTTTTTTATTCCCTTTGCTGTTATAGTGTTTACGTTTTTAACTGGGACCCCCCTAAGGTATTAGCAGGTTCTTTAGATACGGTTCTCAAGATAATCTTAGTTATGTTACCTCCAAATCATGCGATGTATGCTGCAGTAGAGAACAAGTCATCCGCCTCTAAGAAAAGACTAGCATCACTAGCATATCTTCTCATAAGGCTGATTACGTCTTTGATTCTGCGAGTTGCTTTGATGCCGCAACTATGCTTGCTCCGCCAGCTTTTATATCCTGAGACTACTAGAATCTGGTTAACAGGCTTTCCTTCTCTCCTGCTGAGTTCGGCAAAAGGCTTGTCGGAGTCCTATGTAAGGGCAGGGGCCAGAAGGACCCAAGTAGCACCTTAAAGGAGAATGGCTCTTCTTGACATATTCAATGACGAAAGCAATGTATATGCTAAAGGGTAAGATGAATTGAGGAGGATAAAATGACTATAAGGGATAATAAGAGGAAGCCACAGGAAGCAATTAGTATAAAGGTTGAAATAATGATTTAAATACATCTAGAAAAAACTACTTAGATTAAAAAGAAACAATAAAAGTAATAAAATAAGGAAGAAAGTTTTTAATAGGACTAATAAACCGAAATACTCTAAGTAGAGATGCACTTATATAAAATACTATTTACAATCTTACCGTATAGCAAATATTACCCGTCTGCTAATGGTAGCCATAGACAACCCCGTGCTTGGAAACTAAAGTTTAGAAAAAAATACTTCCGTTAGCCTGGTATCTACAAATATTAAGATATACTCGCTCCAGCGATATGTCTGTACTAAATTTCTGTAGCGGTAGTAAAGTAAGTGGCTATACGACGTCGAGTAATGAAATAGTCTTAGCCCTATGCTGTGATGCTGTTCAGAACTTTCTCTGACAAATGAAGACTATGACAAGTCGCTCTTTCAACAGAAATAGAACTACTAAACACGTTATGTGTCAATAATTGCAGGAGGCCTGAATGTATATACGGTCAACTTAGAAAGTTTTAATAGTCTTTAAGTGAATAAAACCTCAATGCAGGAAACCCAGCAGCTAACTCTCGATTGTCGTAATAATACCTGTCATAGGACTCGAGAAAGCTCAAGGTCGGGAGAGAAGTCAGAGAAACTTCCAATAGTGTTCTCGTTAGTTTAATAACGTTCAGCGTGAAGTTACTACACTAAGAGCATAAATATAGTAACCACAGAGTATTAAGTGAAAATTACCTGCATTACTGTTGTCGTTAAGTCAAAACCCAAACCAGCAAACTTCACATCATGGCACGACGCAAACAGATTTTATTATAGTATTAACATATATGCAATATGTCTGGAATCATTTAACAGAAAGAAGCAGAATTATGAGGTTTCTTGTGTTATTTAACATTATATAATGCTTTGTTAAGTAACATTAAACTTTTTACCCCTAAGTGTTCTGCTCTCACTAAGAATTCAACTTGTAAATAGATTAGTAAGATTTAGAGACCTAAAATACATGTATTGCTGTAGTAGGAGCAGTAATATCTAACAGTAATATCAAGTAATAAAAGTAGACATAAGTTACTTACACTCTAAAAAACAAGTAAAATAATATTGAACAAATTAAGGAAAGCCGTAGTTATAAGAAGAACCTACATTTATCCAATCGCCAGATCAACAGGCCGACCACGTTAGTGGTTTTCATTATCGGCCGTTCTATTTAAAGATAAGGCTGGACTTTTTAACATATAGCCTCAGCTGTACTAGCAAGGAGGGTAGGCGCAGAGGAAAGAGTTAGTCTAAAACTAAGACATTACATATTAATAAGAGACGTTAAGTTTAGTAAACAGCACCGAAGTGATGTTAACTTACATCCCTATGCTGGATGTATAGCTAAACCTCTGTTAAGCCTCTTTAGCCAACATATATTTACCCTCGCCTCACTCCCTTCCCATCTCTAGCCTTATCAGTCTTCTCAACAGTATCTTTATTTCTTTATAACGATGGACGCCCCCTTCACTAAATATGACTTACCTAATTTATGTAGGACGTTGCATAAGTTAGTCTTATGGTCCCGTTTTAGGTGGTTGTTAACTATTAGCCGAGATGACGGGAGCCTCCTAGTTAACTCTAAGCTTCAAAATACAACAAAAGGGTAAAGGCTTTTAGTATACATAATATTTGTTCTTTAATAGCTGAATTAGATAACCATTAGACATTTTAATTGAGACACAAGGTTTGCATTACAATTAAGAGTGCTTTTGTCTATGTGGATATCTGCCAAGAATCCCGAGATGCCATAGTCGAAAACCTAGCGCCCTATTCGATTGGTGACTCGTTCTCAGAAAACAGCGCACATGGCCCGCTTTGCATACGGATATGCCATTATAGCCAGGCCTGTGGTTCCAAATATCTGCAAACAATTCTCAAGGTATACGTAAGATATTTAATATAATATAAAGTTCTCTAGCGCTCTTTTGGGCCTTTAATGTAGTATGTTCGGCTGGCCAGAGTACCTATTTTCCCCTACGTATTCTATTAGTATAGCACAGATAGGTGGTTAATACTGCTAGCTGCTATAAACCTTTTAAGAGATAAACTAAGGCCTTAATTTTAATTTAATATAAAAGCTCTAAAATTTAATATATTAAAGTATAAGTCTGACTGCCGTCTGATTTAGTTTACTTAGAATCTTAATTTTAGGCTACTAGTATAGTAGGATAATAACACGTAGTACTCTATTATCTTCTATTTATAGGACTATTAGGTAGGAAATAAAATATATAATATTACTTTACTTTATTAAAACCTAACGCTACTAGCTATTTTCTTAAACCTTAGTAATTAAAAAAGTATTATAACAGATATAAGTATAGTTATAGTAGTAGTAACTATAGGTCTACTTTTATTATTATAGTTATAAGCCTAGTTTACTCTATAAGCTTATTTATATGCCTAAATAGTATACTCTCTACCTTATATAACTAGTTAGCTACTATAAGACTATATAGGTTTAAGTCTTAGATTAAGAAGGGGCCTTAATTACTAATAGGTAGCTTAGCTAGTAAGCCTAGACTATATAAGACCTTATTAAGAATATAAAAAGCTAAGATTACTACCTAAACTATAGTAAGATATACCTAATTAAAAGGTTAAAAAGTTAGTCTCCTAATATTATTAGAAAACTAAGGGGGTATATTATAATAGATATAAGTATAGTTATAGTAGTAACGTACCTGTATAGCAAGCAGGCTAACATTGTAAGAAGGCTACTTCTTATTACTAGAAAAAGCCCCTTTTCTAACTATTTATTAAAAACCGAATTCTTAGCTAAAAAGTGTAAGGGGATTGCCTAGGGGGCAGTAGTCAGGGAGAGCAATGGATGGATATCATGATAATAGATAATAGGTGTAGGTATGTTGTAAGAATTCAACTTGACTTCTCCCTGCTGGTCTGGCTACGTAGGGGGTTTATGTCTGTATATGACTAATCCGGCCGGGCCGACGTATCGCCGAGGGCTCGCCTATTGTATCCATGGGCATCCCGCCCCTTGGCCCAGGGATATCCTTACAATTGCCCCCCCTTTTTAAAGGGCTGGTCCCCAGGCCGTACTCCTATCGTCGGGTGCTCTTTGGCTGTTGCTGATTGTGGGTATGGATGGATTCTTGTTATTGCTTGCTGTCGGATTTGAACCGTTGTTTCGCCGGGCGCTCCGCGAGCTGTTGCCGATCGTGAAGTGTTCATTTGTTTGTTGTATTCGTCAGATGGGTGCTCCTTAAGCTTTCACTAATTAACAGGTAAAGGGATTTCAACCTGTAGACTTGACTTATGATATGTATCTAGAGGGTAATTAGTCAATTGCTAGGCGCTTAATAAGCTATTACCACAGGTAGATGCTCTAGTTATAGCTATATGTAGGTGCTTTCTTCTGCTATCGCCACATTGGGTGCCTTTGCTATTACCATGTTGGATGCTGTCAACTATATCTATTAATCGCTCTTTTATATCCTCTCATAAGGAATTAAACCTTATTACTACTTCAGTAGTATATTACTAACTACTTAGCAGTCTATTACTAAGGCCTAGTAGATTACCATCCTTTATCTAATAAGTCTACTTTGATCTAACATATAGGGAACCTAGCTGTTACTACGTTTACTATTATAGTTGCTATAGTTACTCTTAGCATATAGCAGACTAATATAATATACCCCTTTTTGTTATACTTATTATATATCTTATCACAATAATAATTATCTATATTATAACCTTTCTTAAGACAGATAGTATAGTACTAGTCTGACTTCTCTAGGCGTTACTTTACCAATAGCTCTACGACAGCAGGTTCTTATGTCTAGACATGCATCCTCTTTGCTGACGGCTCGGCGACAAATATGCAATCCGGCGTCTCAGACGTCCGCTCTAAGGCGCTCCGCAATTGGTCTTGGTCAGCGCGGAGCTCCCATAGTCGCTCCGCCGCTAGGGCAACGTCTCTTAGTCGCCATAAGGCGTGCTTCTAATATATTAATACCCTCTATAACCCTAGTTACAGACAGTAGAAGAATGAGAAGGCCAGCGGCCGACTGTCTTCAAGGTCTCTAGTGCCTAAGGCCTGATGTATTACCAACCATTTGGCAAAGAATCACAATGGCGACTGGCCTGGCTGATGCCAGGCATCGTGAAGCTGGCCATAAAGGCGGCGCTCCTGGAGCTCTAGGTTGACATGTGATTAACAAACAAACGCTTCAAAGGTTGCCTACTAGCTAATATCTCCATTACCTATCACGTTAACTATAAATTGGTGGTTACGCTACTACGTCTAGAGCACTAGGGTCACCTTTATAAGAGCCTATTTGATATAGTGGTTTTCTAAGGCTGTCAGACGAAGCTGATTGCCTGCTAGAATTGCTGCTAGCTAATCTAATACTTGCTCTAGCGTACTATTCTCTAGCAGTATGCTACAAGTATATACTAGAGGGCGTTTGTATTGCTTTACTATTGCCAGGTGATTGGCGAGTAGCTGCAAAAGCGTTGCATTTTGCTCCTAAATAACCTACATTAGCTTAATTATTAATAGGTTAGATGGGGATGGGTTTAATAATGATGGATCTACGTCAATTAATTGGCAAGCGGTCGCTGAAGAACGCGTCAATCGCGACGATAGTTGCAAAGTCCCTTCGTCCATTACTCAGGCTGACTGCCTCTAGGAGGTTAAAGTTGAATAATTGTAAGGGGATTACCTAGGGGGCAGTAGTCAGGGAGAGCAATAGATAGATATCATGATAATAGATAATAGGTGTAGGTATGTTATAAGAATTCAACTTGACTTCTCCCTGCTGGTCTGGCCACGCAGGGGGTTTATGTCTGTATATGACTAATCCGGCCGGGCCGACGTATCGCCGAGGGCTCGCCTATCGTATCCATGGGCATCCCGCCCCTTGGCCCAGGGATATCCTTACAAAAAGGCCTAGCTTTTAGTATTATATAACAATAAGAGTTAGATTTTAAGAATTAATAGTAAAAAAAATCTTATCTCTCTCTAACCTATATATACTAAGCTTACTTCTTATCTAAAGGTATAGATAAGAGATATAGGGGTTAGAGTAAAATAATAATTTTATACTATTATTCCTTAGTATTTAACTCTTATTATTACTTATAGCTTAAAACTAGACCTTTTTTATGCTTAATTTTAATTTTTAATAAATAGGTAAAAACATGGCCTTTAAGGTATAATAAGGAAGTAGCCTACTTACTATGTTAGTGTAAGGATGCAATCAGTTGGCAACCAGTCGGCAGGCCTTATAAGGGCATGTGTAGTGTAGTGCTGGCACTAAGTGCCAGAACTAGTTGATCTTTTGGTCTGTTGGTTAAATAGTCTATTATTAGGTATGGCACACCACCTATACCCCTTACAATTATTCTAGCACTTAGTAGGTCTCCTGGCTGAGCAGGGTTGGGTTTAAATCCCGCCTATAACCGTCTCTTTAAGTATAGGCCTAAGGGGGCTAAGGGTTATGACCCAATTGGCGACCAATCGGCCTCAGTACGGCAGAAGCAATTAGCTGGCTAGGCAGCAAAAAGAGGCAGCTTACGTTAGGCTCAGAGGGACTAGGTGTAGGGAGGTAATCCTAGTACTAGCCAGGGGATTCCCAGCTGTCGCCAGGTGCTAGGCTGTCTAGGGCCTTTAGGGTTAATATAACCTTATGCTCCAGCGCATAGTTACTAGCGCCAGTACATGTAGGCCTTAGAGTTACGACTTAGGACGCGTCGCATTAGAAGGGGGGTAATTGTAAGGATGTAATCGGTTGGCGACCGGTCGGTAGGCCTTATAAGGGCATGTGTGGTGTAGTGCTAGCACTAAGTACCAGAACTAGTTGATCTTTTGGTCTATTAGTTGAATGGTCTATTGTTAGGTGTGGCACACCACCCATACCCCTTACAGTTAGCCTGCTTGCTATATAGGTACGTTAGTAACTATAGGTCTACTTTTATTATTACAGAAAGTTAAGTAACTACTTAGATAGTTTTATAGACTTTATATCTATAAATCTCTAGTATAAGTCTGCAAACTAGATATAAAATAGCAGTACTACTATAAAACTAATAAGCTAGGCTATAAAGTTTAACTAGCTCCCCTGAAAGTTAATCTAGGCTTAGATTACTATTAGTAACAAAATATTTCCCTTAGTTAGTTAATTTATCTACACTGCGTAGTAGACGAGATAAAGCACTTAACTAATCTCACCTAGGTAAAGTACCCACCAGGTAAAGTACCCACCAGGCATTAAGCTATATCTAAAGTATCCCTCCTGGTATGTTTTCTATCGACAAGACTAACATAATAGCTAAAACACTATACCAGAACCACAGCTATACTATTTAACCTATAGGCACCTAGTTAAAGTAACTAAAACTAAGCGTAGCTCCACTATTACCTTATAATAGCCATCAGCTAAGTAAAAAAGCTATAAAAAATATAAGCTAATTTATAGCACTAGTAACATACCTAGCGTACTAGCCTAAGATAGGAAGCTTTAGCCTTAGTTCTTATAGGTCTGCTATTATTATGCCTGCTAGGAAAAGCCCTTACCCCTAATTTCCTAGACTCTATTACTACTAGAAGATACAGGCTATAAAGATAAACCTTAGAATAGTAGCGACTTACGTAAAGGCTTAGTAATAGAAAAAGATGAGAAGGAAGCCCTAGAACTCAACGCCAAGTGTCTAGGTCTGAGGTAAGGTGTCTAGGTAATCACCTAATATGACGATTTCCTAGAAACCGTTCCATGACTGCTGGAGCTCAGCCTAGAAAGAAGACTGCAGTGGTATGGTATTTGTTGAGCCGAAAGCGTAAAAGGCGCCGAGCCATCTCACCAAAATGAAGTTGGAGAATAGCAACACAGGTATGACGGGCAGGAAAAGCCTGAAGGGCCGGCGTAAAACGCTTGATGAAAGTACGTCGGTCGTCTCTCGACGATGGATCTTCTTCAAGGGCCCATAAGAAAGCGCAAAGCCGCTGATGACAAAGAATAGGGCAACTGAAAAGCTACCATGAACCATGAGGCGAACGAACGGGAGCTGGATAATTTGAGTGTCGCTGGACTCGTCACCGCATCCTCTGTGTATCAGAGGAAAGTATTCTTCAACATTACGTTACGTCGCAACTATTAGGGACACAATACCTCAAAGGCCATTAAGATGGGATGTTGCGTTTGGTTGCGGAATTACGCCATCTCTACTGTCGTGGTCTTCGTTATAGCTCAAGTCGTATCTATGGCGGACAAAGGAAGGCAAAAGAGACTAGAAAGCACTCCGAACTTAAGCGTGGACACTAGGGCCACTCTTCTCCGAGTGCTCGCTAGGGAGGTTACTGCTACCATTCTCGTGGTTGGGTAAAACCATGTACGGCTCATCTGAGGCAGCTGTCCGCCAGAGAAAGGGCCTCAACTGCATCGCCAAATCTCCGTACAACGGTAGTAAAAGAAATTAAACTTAAAATTGGTTTAGACAAGAAGACCAGCTTAATGCAAAGGAGCGACGGGTTTAACAAGGCAACATTCTCAACCTAGTACTATTCGAATAGTGGGACTACGTACTATAAATGGTCTCATGTCTGGCCTAGTCATTGATTTTCCCCCTTTTCTATTTCTCCTCCTAAGTAAGATTGATGCTGCGCCTGTGATACGCATTATCAGTTAACTGGCTAGTTCCCGCCTACCCTTGCTGTTCAACGGCGTGACCGAAGGGTTACAATACATCAAGTATGTCGGGAGGTTTAGCTAACCCCTAACCTGCGAAAGAGCATCCTGTAATGGTCTATCAGCACGGGTATGTATGCCGGCACGAGTCATATACTCGTGCTCCGCATCCACCAACTTCGGAACTTAGATCACAGGGATGAGCTGTCCTTAACAACGTTCCGGGCTCAGCAGATCATAGTCTGCTGTACCTTGCATCGCGCTTAATTAGGTACAAAGCCTTGAGGACGGGCTGCTAGCCCTACGGCCGGACGAAACACCCACATGCGACGAACTCTTGCCAGGTTGTCGATACCAATCGTGGAGCAGTAACGCTCTCCAGACTTAGTAGCGTGCTACTATGGGTAATGATTTGGCGAATAAAGAAAATCCGCAGCCGACATGGCTATACTAAGATTGAGGTAACTGTTAAGTTCGAGCAATAAAATGGCCAATTGTAACTCCCCCCTCAGGCTAAGGAGGCGAAACGGCACTGGTAGCCTGGGATCTTCGGGTTCATCCGACGACGACATGGGCAAAGGTCACTCACCCAATAACCCTAACCCTCGTTCCCCGAGTGGATGGTGGAATTGGGTGAGGTAAGACCCCACCCTACGTAACGGGCCACCCCCCCTAACGGGCTACGCTTAATTGCCCCGTTTTATGCCAAATGTGTAGTGATTTTACAATAGTATGAATAGCCAATAGTAAGTTAAAAATAGATACACTTTACAAAAAACGTATTTCCTATCTCTATTTTCTCCACTTAGGGTTTTTTTTTTTTTTTTTTAGGACCTATTTCTAGACCTCTGTTGCTGCTTCTATTACTACCTCTTTTATAGTCGCCTCTTGTACCCTACCTTTTTTACTGCCTAAAATTGCTGACTAAGACCTCTAAGATCCCTTTTTTCTTACCTCTTTTTCCTACTTTTTTTCTCAATATAAAGACACCCTTTGTGTTTAAAATTCTAGAGGAATTATCGTAAATAATATCTGCTATAATAAGCTATAAATACTGCTCTAAAGAGTTTTAATTATTTTTAAAAGTAAGATATCTAAGTTTATAGGAAAGAATTAGGGAAAATTATGTGTAAATGGCTGGTGTAGCCCGTTACAGATCTCTATCTATGCCTTAGTACTATATGCCACATCACCCCATTCCAATGGGCGTTATGGGATGCGTGGCATAAGTAATTACCTAGGCATCAGTATTTGTAACACCTCTTAAACCTATAACTTCAAGTTTCTTCATCTCGTTGGTCTCATGGCTGATGGCTAACAAACTTAATAATAAAGCAGTATACACATTACTTTTTCATGTTCTGATCAATTGAATATGGAGCATAGATCTAAGAATCCTCAGTGTTATGAATGAGACCCCGGACTATGCTGGCGTTCAAATTAAAAAGGAGTCAGGGTTGTCGTTGAGAAATTGCATAGCCTCAACTCGCCAGTCATCTTTAACTACTTTCGGTCCCTCCTCTCTGAAGTTGTATGTATCCAGACCATCTTTCGTGTACCTCGGCCACTTTTCAAAGTTCAAGCCGTGATTGTTCGGGTTCAGCGTTCGAATGAAGGAAATGGCGGTAGCCTGGTAGGCCTGCGTGTTTTGACTCAGCGCATTCGGCAAACCCGCGAACATGTAGAACCAGACGTCAAAAGCGTGAAACGAGCCCAGAATGGGCAGTTGCGTTAGCGGGCCCAGGTTAGGTAGCAGACCAGCAGATGGTAAGGTGACATCGGTTACATAGTTCCATACAGGATACTCGGAAACATTGTAGTGCGCAAGCAGATTGCGACGTTGGGCTTGGAAGCTGTAGTCACCTACCACTGCAGCCAGTCGCTTGAAGTTGGGTGTGATCGCGTTCAAAAACGACGTATTGAAAGGCGACCCTTCGGTAACGTCTGAGGGATAAAGGTCCATGAGCCTAGCCATGTCGGCGTCAGTCGCTTTGGGCCACCAGACGGTTCGGAAATACGATGCAAAATCCTTGTCAGAAAGCGTCTCAAGTTGAGCAATCAGAGAAAACAGAGTGCCCTCGTCGCGCATGTCGCCAGTAATCAGAGGTACCGAGGCCATCTTGCCGGCAGCGGCCAGGCGATGGGGTGAATCTTTGAGGTGCTTCCCATCTGGGCGAATGGTCCAAGTCGAAGCTAGGGATCGAGGTCCAAGTACTAGATGGATCATGTTGTAAGTCAAGCACGTATCGTCAACAAGTGATGAGAAACTTACGGAATCCCTCATCGTTGACCGATTCCATTATATCGTCGAAGTCGGCAACTTTTAAACATGCAATCTTGTCCGTAGCATTAGCACATCCCGTCTTTTCAACCATGTGGTCAAAGACGGGCTGGGATCGCTCGGCACTGTCCACCATGACTGGGCCGCCAGACAATGCCATCGCACCTCGGAACAAGTCAGTGGCGCCCTCGCCCTCGTCCCATAGTAAGTGCGCCACAACGGACCAACTGCCAGCTGACTCGCCCATAATGACAACCTGATCTGGGTCGCCACCGAAGTCGGCAATGTGCTTCTGTACCCATTGCATGGCAACTCTTTGGTCTTCGAGGCCGAGGTTGAGTAGTCCAGCTTCTTCCATCTCTCGCGATGCAGAGAAGCCGAAGGCGTTAAGCCGGTAGTTGGCAGAAACACCGATCACCGGTTGACCAAGATCAACCGAGGTCCGCACCAAGCCACCAACATTATAGTTGAGCACAGCACCCCGAATTACATCCGTCTCACTGGTGTCGGTGAACGGACTCCCAACCTCAAAACCGCCACCGTGAATCCAAATCACGACAGGCAGCTTATCGCCCTTGCTCGCATTTGCCGGAGTTTGCACATTGATCAGCAGGCAATCTTCGCTGCGAGTTCGTCCCACTGTGTTGAACACCGTATCGGCCAGAGCGCCCGAGATAGGCCCGATGGCTGTACCCGTCTTGCCCAATATAAGGCTTGTGGATGAGTTCAGACTCAAGATGGAAGCCGTAGTCTTCTGCGGACAGATGGGTCCGTAATCGCTGGCGTCAAAATCGCCCAACTGCTGGGTGTAGAGCTGGGGATGCTCAAAGCGACCGGCTGAGGCGAATGGGATGCCTGGCACGAGTTAGAAATGACACCCAGGACAACCAGTACTTTCGAATAACGTTGAATAAGACGCACCTAAGAACTCTTTGATGTTTCCGTTCAAACGTCCAGTGATATTGGCATAGTCGATTTCAACTTTAGGGTCCAAGGTGTTGTTAGCGGTATGATCGATTGGGCTCGTACTGACCAAGCTGATGTTGAAGGCGGCCACAAATGCGGCCAACACCGATGACTTGGGTGTCATTTTGCAATTGAATATGAAGGGAAAATGGCTATTGAACGTATTTGGGAGTCGATGATTCAACTCGCCGTTAGGATGCCAAATGACGGAGACTAGAACATACCAACAGCCTCCATGAAGCGCTGCAGCTAAACAATATAAAGAGAATGTGTAACCCAAGCGTTCTTGTGCACTTTATGATCTTTCCCCATTCAGCTACCCCCAAGCCATGTAGGGTCCCCTGTAAATGACTGTTGATCGTCATCCAAGACACCGTAAACAATCCAAGAGATCACATCTTTAGTCAAGTCCCCGTAGTACATCAGCATACAGAGTAGAGTGCTTCAATCACTTGAGTACGAATACAGGTCACTCCAACAGTTACAGAGTAATATTGAATACGAATTGTTGTTTTATATCAAGAGGGACGAAATTCACCTGCTAGGCAGCTCATTCTTCTTTACCCTCCATCAGACTAAGACACTTTCAACCACCAGCTTCTATTAAGCGTAGCACTCAAGTTTGTCAACGCCCCTCTCACAGTGGAACTTGATGGGTCAAGTATTCACTTAAAATTATCTTATTTTAAGTGGACAAGGCTTGCAAATTTTAAGCTTACGATTGTAGAGCATGACCCAGCGTTCACGTCAGTTCAGAATCGTTTCGGATATTGTCCGTCGTTTGACCCTTTGCTCTAAACCCTACCGTTTGCGAGACCACTAAAACGTCGCGGAACATTCCGAGCCCTGGTCATTGAATAATTGATATGGATACTCGGTATTCAGTAAATACGGCTTGTGGGCACGTACATGACTCATTTATACGCTCTCGACGCCGAATTGGAAACGAGCTATCAAGGCAACAGGGGTCAAGATGCTGGTCAAATGGGGCACGTCACTCGCTGGACATAATAATACGCGAAGAATCAGGTTTTCAGCTGATCTAAGGTGTCTAATGCGCTGAAGTAACTTTACTCAGTAGCCTGGATGCAAGCCTCCGGCGTACAGTTACAACAACCGGGAACTCCAAGACCGGAATCGTTTAGAATAACTTCGAGCGACGTGAGCTCATGGCGAGAACTTGACCTAGAAGTAGCAAAAGTACTCCAGAATTTGTCTATAAAGCAGTTTTAGGCCTTAGACATGCTGCTTTACGTTTCGCTCCTCCTCCCACGTGACATCCTTTTGAACAACGATGGTGTCCATAGGTAGATCTTCGGCGGATCCCCCACGCCTATCACCGTCCTTGGTTGACACCGAATACTTCATGCCGCTACCATTATGTAAGTATTCTTCCGAATCGTTACTTGTGTCTAGACGCTCGTGGTTCTGTGAGCGTTTGAAGTTGTGGGCGCCAAGACGAGATGCATCGCCGGAGGATGGGAAAGCGCCACGCCCTGACGAAATCTGGTTGGACCTCTGGTCCCCGGTTGAATACGGCGTACCGTATCGCATCTTGCGATACACAGGAACAAGAGTCACTGCGCAGGCGCCGATGATGGCAATGTAGATCTCCACGACAGTGGCGGTCCACATAAGGGCGTATTGCTCTGGAAGAATGTTGGCGCGCCAGTTTGGAAAACCATGAGATTCTGATTTACTTACTTGTCATATCCGTCACACCAACTGCATAAAGGGAGGCTAAAGACCCGAACCGCACAAGACTGGCAACTACGACACTGTTGTCAAGTCATCAGCATGAAATGGCCAATGGCATAATGTCCTCCGGGGTGTACTCACAGACTGCCCAGTGCGAAAACGCAGCAGATGCCCAATCTCCTGCTCGAGCTGACCTGTAGCTTCATCGTCTCGCGAATGGGCAGCACCAGCGTTAAGATATCGATCAGAGTGTTGGCGATAGAATTGCCCACAAAATACAATACCAAGTCAATGCAGGTTCCTGTGCCGGGAGTCACAGCTTGTTCCCAAGTATATGACAGAGGGCGGCATTGGAGGCAGTTCGTGATGAATATAGCAATAAGCCACCCAAGGCACGCTGCCGATAACGCATAGATGCCTTTCTTCATGAATGACGTAGGAAAAACCCGCCAGTAAAAGGCCAGTAGAGACAGCTTAATCAGAGGCGAGGAAATACCGTAGAAAAACTCGGCTGCGACTACGCACTAAACCATGTATCAGCTTTGGAGGCTTTAACAACGTCATGACAGTTTGATGCAAACCTTCAGAAAAATAATCAGTTCCATTGGGTCCTCAGCCATAACATCAAC
This sequence comes from Colletotrichum sublineola, assembly GCA_020631755.1. Taxonomy (NCBI): domain Eukaryota; kingdom Fungi; phylum Ascomycota; class Sordariomycetes; order Glomerellales; family Glomerellaceae; genus Colletotrichum; species Colletotrichum sublineola. Next base: position 5,646,188 of record JAHSQG010000005.1, on the reverse strand, counting down.
AATGCTCCGACCAAGACCACCTTGAACTGTGGCCACGACGGTGGTGACGCAGAAGGCGTGGTTGACGATCAGACTAGCTAGCGCGAGCCAGTCGTCCAGGCCCCATCCCAGTCGTGTGAGTTTCCGTGCCCAAAACCTCCCGATACAGGTGAAAGTGGCTATCACCCCCAGAATTACATTGATGGCAATGATTGCTGAACTCGTGTGCGAATAATTGCTGGTCGTCATTGTCGCCGAGGCCATCTTTTACTGCTCGCCCTTACTAGCTCAGCTCGTAGTTAGTAAATGAGTGAGAAGTTCAAGAAACTAGTCTGGTCGAAGACGACGGACCTGAGTCGGTGAATGTATTCTTTGAGTATGTCTCATATGAAAAAAGCCGAATTATTCTCGAGGCCAACCGATTGATATTAATGAGTTGCTGTACGTCTTTGCACACTCCACTGATAGACAATAATATAGACAAATAAAGCATTGAAAACATATTCCTGGTTAACCCCTTTCTTCATTTTCTTTTCTTTCTTTTTTTTTTCACGATTTGATGTATTTCGCGCTCGGGTCGTAACGATCTAGATTTCCGCGTTTAAAACTTCAAAACAGATCCGAGGTGGAGTAGAATAATAGCAAGTGGGTGCGACATGAATCGCACACATAGATTAGAATAATAGCCAGTGGGTGCGACATGAATCGCACACATAGATTCCTTGATCGGCAGACAAGCGTCTTTCTAACGGCACAGGGGATGCTAGTTCCGCGTCAGCCAGAACAGGTAACCTCTTCATGGCTTGAAGGATTGAGGATGGAATGGAATACACTGCCGCCAGCTCTGGCTAATCTCCCGCCAGCTCCCAAAATGAGTACGGCTATTCGGGCCGTATTTAACCACACTGAGCAGCTTTACCACACAAGCCATAACAAGCCTGAATACAGCCCTAACATTTTTTTCGCCCCTAAACGCGATTCCGCACAGTAACTCTGGTCTAACTAACCCTAAGCTATATCTTTCTAGATATTTTCTCTCTTTTTTGTCATATTAATTACCCTTCTCTCTCTGAAATACTGTATGTAGTTCCTAGAGAGTTCGTGTGAATCTAAGGTTTAGATAGGGGAGCCGTTACCCGTGCGTTAGAGTGGGGACCACACAACACACTCTCTCGAGGTACGACGAGTCTGGTGTGTACGTAAGCTACCCCACCGGACGGGTAGCCCGCTTTTTGTGGAGCAAAAGCGACCTTACTAAAAGCGGTTAAATACAGCCAAACTGCCGCACCCCCACATAATTCCTGGCAATTTAGGATTCTGCGCTAATTAACTCTTGCCTCACTAACAGAATCTTTTCCCTCTATGAACATAAAAACTTGTCAAATATAAGTAAAAAAGAATAGAAATAAGATGTTACATAGAATTGCTTAGGGTAAATTCTAGGGCTAAATCTAGAAATAGGCTAGTATTAGGGATCAAGTTAGATTGTGGAATGTGAAATTCGCTAGGGTTGATATGTTTGTGAGTTGTGAGTGGCGGCAGATCAGCCACAGCTGGCGACAGCGTATCCCTACCCCTGAGAACCAAGATATCTCTTTTCTCTTGACCCACGTATAGTTCCAGGCTTTTATTTGGTCGCACCGGATATGGAAAATCGCAGGTTGCGGAGACAGGAAAGAAAAAGAAGAAAAAGTAAACCCTCGTTGGTGCCGCTATGCTCGTCTAATTCCTGATTGAAAAGACATGGCACGACAGACTGACTGTCTGTAACAGTTCCTTTGTTGCTTCTACTTGGCACGAGCACTCACTTGGCATGATTACCAGTCTTGTCAATGTGAACGGATTCTGTTTATGACCCCTTCCTCTTGTAAGCTTCACGCTGAACACCTTTGCATATCGAAGCTCCCTCACATGATCTCCCCCATACTTTACCAGCAAAACACACACACTTACACACCCATTTGCGTCATAGAGCAGCATTCGTACAACCTCTACAATGGCCATCACTCAAGGCGAAAACTTTCCCATTCTATCATACCAACCTTTACGCCTCTTTTATCAGCTCTACGGCGCCGTCTCTATCCTCTTCTGCATGCCCGTCTGGTGTATTAAGGCCCTGATCCCAGCATGCCGCCCTCATCCGAAATGGAACTTCAAGCAGACGCTGATGGCGCAGTTGACGCGGAAGATCATTGACTTGTACTCCAACCTGGGAATAACTGAGAAACACACCCTCATACCTGGCAAGGACGGAGACCGTTTCCAGTCAATAGAGCCATTCCCGTCGCATCTCTACTGCGGACCTCTGGCCTCAAAACCCAATGTGAAGCCTACTACTGTAGGGGGAACGTGGTTTCCTGACAAACCTGATGTGGAAAAAGGATTTGATGGCGCTGTGGTCCTACACATACATGGCGGTGCGTTTGTGCTTGGCGACGGGCGCACAGGTTACTGCGGCTTTATAGCCAAGACGCTCATCGACAATGCGGGTGTCAGTGCCGTTTTCGCGCCACAATACCGACTTTCAAGCTATGGAGCTGCCGGAAACCCTTTCCCGGCCGCTCTCCAAGATGTCCTCACCAGCTACCTGTATCTGATTCAGACACTCGGTATCCCCACTCACCGCATCGTGCTCTGCGGTGACAGTGCTGGCGGTAACTTGGTAATCGCGCTGCTTAGGTATCTCGACATGGTTGGACAAGACATTGGGCCCGGCCTTCCGCATTGCGCAGTGCTGGTAGCTCCATGGGTAAATCCATTGGCCAGCCTTGGACCTGACTCGGTTTATAAGCAACACAAGCACTGGAGTACCGACTACCTCCCTGTGTCATTCCTGCGATGGGGCGCTAAGGTGTATTCTTTTGGGATGTCGGAGGAGACCTTACCATATGTGACACCCCTTGGTAATCCTTGGATAACTAAGGTGCCTATTTTTGTCAGCATGGGCGAGGTTGAGATATTGGAGACAGATGGCACTGCGTGGTGCCGTCAAATGCAGGATATGGGAAATCATGTGACTGTATTATACGAAAAGCATGCTGTGCACGATACACTATTAATGGGAGCCATTATTGGGTGGTCCGAGAGCGCTCGGTATGTAGCTGAGAGAATCGGGGAGTTTATTAACCAGATAAAAAAGGACTAAGAGATTAATAAGACATACAGAGAAGGAAATGTACCCATAGAGACATTAATACTGCTATTACAAAAACACATTACTTATCATAGTACACTATAAGAATCTCAAAGCTGAAGACTTGTTATGTACTATTAAGAGTGATGAATTGAAGTTTCTGTATATTAAAATATCTAAGGGCTATTTTATATAAAGAGCTAGGCTTATAACTAAAGTATCTAAATATATAAATTCAAAAGTAGTTATCTCTCTAGAATCTATAAATAAAACAGGATTAAGTAAAAATACTTAACTGACGTAGTTAGAGCGTTAAGTAAGCTATATCTTATATAGGTTATAGCTAGTACTAGCTATATAAAGCTATTCCTACTTTATAACACTATTAATATACCTATTAATTAAAAAGGATTATCTAACACCTGTATACGTACTTTAATAACTTACTCGTCTTGACTATTGTGAACGGGCTGGCAGCAGGCTTCCTATACGTTAACTTAACAACAGCTATGCAAACTTAGTCGGACTAGAAGGATTGCAGGTGATACCTTAGCTTGTGGCAGGCTATGATGAGCTTGGGCGCCCTTATTGCAGACATTATCAGTTCGCCACAAACTACCGCTGCTCCGACGTTGGACGTTGGTGGCGTAGTTTGGTTCAAGTACCTTATCTTTATCGTTCTCAAGTGCACCGCCTTCATTTGGGCCCTGCTCCTGTCGCTGACGAAGCGTGTGTGGCGCAAGAATGTAAAGCAGAGTATGTGAAGTGCAAGCCATCATATCTAGATAGGTTAGATAGGAACCACTAGGCCTGTATGGATTTGCCTTTATATATAACCAAGGGGGGCAAGGAGGTCCCAGCAGCCGATACATACTCTATCAGCAATATCCGTGCCCTAGATCCTAGCTACTTTTTCCATATATATCGCAATACCGCAAAGCCCAACACCAGCCTATTAGCTCCCTTACCCTCCATTATACCAGTTTCATCCATATTCCATCAGTTAGATAGATAGATCCCCTAGATAGCAGTAATACTGCCCATACAATAGAAGAAATCCTAGATAACCTTAGGAGAATAGGCTGCCTATTGCTAGGCATCTATTGCTCTAGATCGCTTAGTTCTAATAGATAGGTTTCGCCGCCTAAATCAGCGTATCTATTTCCTCCCTATAGGAAGATACCCATCACCTATTATACGCTCTGCCAGTCCCTTCACTTGTTAATAGGTAAGGGTCTGCTAAGGGTCTCTTAGTTATATATATAGGCAGCCAGATTATCCTCCTAGATCTAGGATAACAGCTAATAGTCAGCCCAGGCAGTATCTCTAGACTGCCTACCTTAAAGTCGTACTTGCAAGCTTGATTCTGAAACCCCCCATGTGCAAGCAGCAGTCCGGATACAATCACCATTATATGCAGCAGTAAGCACCTGTTAGAGCTCATCTTTCGTATACTCCTTTATATTGTAATTAAGATAATATCCTAAAGGATAACGTTATTTAGTATAAAATAGATAATATTATAATAGTTAGAAGTAACTAGGTATTATAGGGGGTAAATCTATATAGATATCTATAGGTATTTTTAACCCTAGCTGAAAGGTATTGATCCTCTTAGTGACTCCTGATAGCTGAATTCTTCTTAGGAAGTTAACAATCTAAGAAAGACTTAAGACACCCTCGAACGATGGCTACCGAGATTTGTGGTTTCTCATCACAGCATATGCCGTGATTTTCCTATTCCAGACGCTAAAAAGCCATATAAATTTCGATCATCTGGAAGGCCGAGGGCCCGGAATGATTGCATTCGTATTTCTCAGTCCAGTGGCTTGGCTCATGTTGTTGATTCTACAACATGTCTCCGCGAACGTAGAGTCAGACAGTGAGATCATCACACAAAATTGCTCCAGCCAGCCACCAGCGTGTCTCATGTCGGGAAGACGCACCAGTGACAGTTGGCTGACAAGGCGGGGAAACCCGTTCGAGCCTCTTGATTCGACGAATCGCGCTGAGAGACACGGAGCTGATTTGGACAGTCAGACAGTGGTCGTGCCATGTCTCAACCGGCCTCTCAGCCCGTGGCGCTTGCCCGTGTTCGGCGAGACGACGTCTCCAACAGGATTCAAGCGCCGTGTATGAAGGCTATGTGGCTAACTGAGAGCCTAAACCGTAACAGATAGGCGCGAAGGAAATCTGCGATCAGGACGAGGATGGGATTGTGATTGTGGTGTTCATTGGGCTGAGCGCGTGCGCTCTAACGGAACGAACGTCTTAAACTGTGATCTGCAGTGGAATCTTTCTATAATGCTGAACATGCTGCTAAGGAATAACCAAAGATTCAATTTCCGTTCCCATATTTCGGCTTGTTCATGACATGTGCTGATGCAGCGGCATACCTAATGATACTACGGTAGCAGTAGAAATCTCAGGTTCTGATTCAAGACTCAGTAAATTGACATATATAGTCATCTCTACCTATCGATGAAAGTTGAAAGAAACCAGCCAAGTCACAGCATCTCGAAAGTTTACTTCAGTTAAATCAGCACCTCGAAAGTTTACTTCACTTACAGTCAAAATGACATTCACTTCCAACCAGTCTCAGGCTTCTATGGACACGGCGTTCTCGTCTCCTCAGAACAGTCCAATCCAGCAGGAATTTCCCAGTGGTCGATGGTTGCCAGGAAAGAAGAAGAGAAACCTTCTTTTGTTCTTCGATGGCACTGGCAATGAGTTCAGCGGAACCGAGAAGGACACCAACGTGGTCAAGCTGCTGAGCATGTTGGATCGCAACCATGAAGACCAATTTCACTACTATCAGAGTAAGTCTTGACTACAGGACATAATTGCGTGGACTGACGAATTATAAAAGCCGGGATTGGAACTTATCAAGTCAACGAGAAATCTGTACACAAAGGACTTCCAGGAAAGCTGCGGGAAAAGGTCTACTCCTGTGTTGATCAAGGGTTTGGTTTGACCTTCGACGCCCATATCATGGCTGGCTACAGATTCTTGATGCGTTACTACGAGACAGTGAGTGACTTGACTAGGGCTTTGTTAGTATAACACTGACTTGATTTGTAGGGGGATGACATTTACATGTTTGGATTCAGTCGCGGCGCTTACACGGCCAAGTTCCTCGCACGTATGGTCAACACCGTTGGGCTGCTTTGCAGGGGAAACGAGGAGATGGTACCATTTGCCTATCGCCTTTACGATCGTCACCTCGACGGTGAATTTCGTTGCAAAGACAACAAGAAAACCAAGAAGCAGAAAGAAAAGGAAAATGGTCTCTATGGTAGAGCAGTCGTAGACCACGGACCTGACCATGACGATGATGAGGCATGCACCTCCAAGGAACAAAACTACGAGGATCATGACGAAAGTCAACGCGTGGAGCGGAATCACGTTTTGAGGAAGTTCAGCAACTCCTTCTGTCGCAAAGAACCGAACCCCGACAACGACAGGAAGAAGCAAAAAATGGTTAACGTCAAGGTTCAGTTTCTAGGTCTTTGGGACTGCGTGAACTCCGTGAGCGTTATGGAGCAGAAGGCTACCAAGAACGTCAAGGTGAAGGGTACCGCTAACATCATTCGCCATGCTGTCGCTGTCGACGAGCGCCGAGTCAAGTTTAAGGCAGCACTATTTCAGCAGGATCGAAAGAAGCGCAAACACAACCACGAGAACGTCAAGGAAGTTTGGTTTCCGGGAAATCACTGCGATGTCGGCGGCGGATACGATCCAGTCAAGGACCTCCCCCTGAAGGATGGCTTCTTCACGAGGATGTGGAACAAAATGATTCGAAAAGAACCCACGTCCCCTACACCACAGGACAAGAGCACAGTTTGTGTCGTCTGTAGAGACTGCGGCTTGTGCAAGGACAAGAAATGTCAGTTGTGTAACAATCACGAGAGGTGCGCTTTTGAGGAGTGTTGGATGTGCAAGGAAGATCTGATCTGTAGAGACGCAAGCCATACGGAGACGGATCACATCGAATTCAAGCCATGCCAGCTGAGCGACATATCTTTGGCCTGGATGGTGCGAGAGCTTGAGCTTCTTGCCCCTCGCATAAAATGGCAGCAAGACCAAGTCAACGAGTTCAAGCATCGGCTGGAACACAACAAACCAACGGCGATAAGTGGCGCCGTTCATGACACACTTTGGGACAGTGGCTTTAGCTTCAAGAGAGCCCCAATGATCATTTTCTGGAATCTGCTGGGTGAGCTTTTCCAGATAACCGCGCTACCTTGAACGTCGAGTCTAACACAGACAGAATACTTCCCGTTGATTAAAAGATGGGAGCGTATACTCGTCGACGGGAAGTACAAGTGGGAATGGGTACGATTCCCGCTCAACAAAGGTCTATGTAGAGACATTCCGGAAGATGCAACTCTTCACCACACTCTCATTGAGAAGCTTGTAGAAGATCCTGGCTACAAGCCCAAGAACAAGCATGGGGACAAAGGAGGGGAGTGCCTAGTCAAGGCCAGCATGAACAAGGCCAACATTGACAAAATTTATCGCAAGGCTACTGCTAACCATCCTGACCACTGCACTTACCAATTCGAATGGTACGCAAAGAAGGGAGACAATGCGAAGAACATAGACCACAAGCACCATCATCACATTGAGTTTGCCGGCGCGTAGGGTCTAAACCCTATCCATCTTTCTTTTATTACGGGAGGTTACAGGATCAGAGGAACGTCCTTGCTGGAATCAAATTAGCAAAGGATTCAAGGCGTCCTATTGTGTTTACTAGTAGTCCGAAGAAAAATTCCGTTAATAGTGATGGACATCGAATCTGGCTCGCTCGAGATCCATCGCGTTAAGACGTGCGTAGAGCCGCCACGCGGTGGATCGTGCTAGTGCCACGTAACGCGCGCTTCGGAGCTTCTCGACAGCGCTCAACTAACTCAGCAACATTATTGAATAAATCTTTGTGCAATTAAATATCAGCAATCTTCCTCTGGAGCACCACAAGAGATCCCTCTTACTATGCTCTAAAGAGGTTTGCAAAACTTCTCAGACGTGTCTACTGTAGGTCTTGGTGCTTGTATGAGTTAAGGTTTTTCTTTTTTTTTTCTTCTTTCTTTTTAGGTACAGCAAGATTACCCATTTGGGACAGTTGATCCGAGAGTCGGACCCTTGAAGGCGTAAGCACAGGCCCCGTCGCGCGTCGCGACCGGCGTCGTGTTGTGTCACCCCCTCATGATTGTCAAATCGATCATGTTCAAAGGATCTTTTCTACAATACCCAACCCCGACATGACAACCTCTAGAGATAACCTAACTCTCCCCCCGTCTTCATCTCAAGTCCTGCCACCAGCATCACAATCACACTTCGCCACATTCGACAACTTTACCCCCGATGCCAGTGCGTCCTTTGACCACGAGTTTGCACGCCTAGCGTCGTCTCAAGAATGGCTCCCCGGCTCGCAACAGTACACTCGGGAACGCACCATTGCCATGCGTGAGGAATTAGCATTGCTATACTTTCCCCCAACACCACTGGCCATTAACAACAAGCGGCCGAAACGACTCACCGAGGAGCAAAAGCTGAAGGGCTACCAAGATCTGTGCCATAAGGTCGGCTTACCCCTGGGCGACTCTATTAAGGAGTACAAGAAGAACCTAAAGAGCACTCTTGTCAATATTATCGACTTTATCAATGCGCGGCGGACGCACTCGGCAGTTATGGTTTGGCAAGATTTCAACGCATTTCGCAATTATACGCTCCAGGATAAACATCAGATCAACAAGGAGGAGGCCAAGAAAGGCGAGGGGCTCCTTACGTCTTTACTGCAGAACTTTGGGCTAGGGCGGCAGCAAAAACGAAGACAAAGAAAGAGCAATGCAGTCGCTCACAAAGTAATCACAGGGCGAGTGGGGAGGAAAAGCCAGCAATGAACACAATGCTGTGCCGTTGTCACGAATGCAAGCTCTGTACGTGTGCCGTAACAAGACATTAGATAGATACATATTCGTGATATACTTCTCTTCGTTTTAGAAGGCTCTCTCAATATTCTAAGTGATAACACCACGGCTGACAACAATCTTATAAGGATTCTTTGTAGCGTTATGGCTTCTGTGAACGAATGTCTATCTCTGTTTGTAGTTCAGTTGGGAATGGGGCGGCGTTAGGATGACAACTTGTCGTAACAGTGGAACATATCAGGCCGGGAGGACATAAAATCAATAACAGACCAGTTCGTTGAAGTGAGCACTGAGACGATAGCTGACGTGTCGTGGTCGTGGAGCATGAGGAAATGGGGCACGTAGCAGATGCTCTTATTCGGCGTAGGCTGGAGGCCAAGGAATGTACACTATAAATCGCGACGTTGTTCCCAACGTAATGTAAACTAGGCGGGCACTAAATCTGTCCTCATCATGGTTGTCTGATGTGGAAGTAGGAATAGACAGATCATGACTTTATTTTAGCGACTTTTAGGACGGCTTTGTGTAATCAGGACAGCATGCTTATTCCAGACTACGCTGAAGCCCAAGTCCCTTATCGGGGCGTGTCTCAAACACAACTTGCACATTTTTAGCGGCCATCCGCTTTCCGTCATGTAGGACTGTACAGCCAAGACTAACGCCGTCACATGTCATCTTCATATCCCATTTAAGATAATAGAAAACCTTTCCCGCCAGATTAATAAACTTCAGGAGACTTTTGAAGTCAATTCCCTTACTCCACCGGATGGTGTACAACCGCTTGACTGTCTCGTCAATTCGACAAGGGAGGTGTGATACAGTTAAGTAGTACAGCGTTTTGGTGATTTTATCGGCAATATTTGTAAATCAACCAACCCAACTTCAGCCTTAAAGTTGGTTGGTTGGTTGGTTATTTATTGTTTTTTTTATAATAGTTTACTAGTTTGGTTGTTTCTAGTTGATTTCCCTATGGTTATATATAATGCGACTCCTATAATATACAAAGGTATTCCCCATCCCCAATATAGTGTTTCTTTTTCCCATAGCAACATGGTTATGTGGAAATAGACATAAGAGTATTCTCAAGTATCATACATATACAAATATACCCCATATCCCCACTTCTATTATATCCCTATCCCTCATTGTCTCTATCTTTCATCTATTCAACTCATCCCCCTCCTCATCCCATCCCTCATCCCATTCTCACATTATCGGAAGGTCTATACATCTTCACACCGGTAACAAACCCAAACGCACACATCCTTAAGAAAGCAGCACAAGCGGCACAGGATGTAGATAGACCGGCGACATTCACAGAGGATAAAGACGAGAATCTACTGAGCAACATCGCGATGGCGGAACAAGAGATTAAAGAGAGGTATAATACTAACAAGATGTACCTTAATAAGATGTCAATTAAGGCCTGTTTAGCTACAGACAAGGTAAACACCTAGTTATAATAGAACATAGATAAGGCAAGACCTTAGGTGTCGTAAGCAGATGTTATAGATAATAAGGCAAATTATTAGGATGTTATAAACACCTAGACACGTCTGGACAAGGACGCTACGGGCACCTAGGTATGTTAGAGTTAGGGTGTTCTAAATAACTAGTCATTATAGGATATAGATAATACAGACTATAAGGTATTACTAAAAATACCTAACTATAATAACTATCGTATATTACTAGAGACACTAGATATTAGTAAGTCGTCTAGCTAAGGGCTATCACTAGATATACTAAGTATTAGCAGCTTATTTACCCCTCTATTACATACCCTTTAAAAGTACTGCCTGTCGCCAGAGACACCAGACATTAGTAGCTTATTGTCAGGGGCCTGCCAGCAGGGGCCCTGGGGAGCACCGGCGGGGCGTCTTAGTCATCTAGATGAGGGATATATACCCCTATTCTGGCCTACAACTAGTTAGAAGGCGAGAATCGAATGTTGTTACACCACCATACCTACCTTCTAGCCAGCTAAGTGTTCTATTATCGACCCTATTACTTAGATACTAACCTATCTCTAACACGTTTAATTCTTAACCTATCTATAGGGGTTCTGACCGTTAAGGCGATAATAGCGACGCGCGCACGATTAGCTGCTGCCTAGTAGTCCCCCAGCCAGCCTAGCTCTAACCAGACCACAGCCTAACTGTCGCTATCGTTAGATACTAAGAGCGAGGAGGAGATAGCTAGTTAACTATTAGCCCTCTAGAAGAAGAGGTTAATTAATAAGATATAGTAACTACGAGAGGGAGGGGAAGTTAAAGAAGAAGGGCTAGACTACTAGAGGGTCTGCTAGTCCCCCCCTTCTTCTATACCCTTATCTACTCTTAGCAGAGGGTTACTAGCCCTTATCTTTAAGGGTTAGGATTAGAATAAGGTCTAGACGTTCCTCTTTTAATTAAAAGGCTGCTTCTAGATATTCTATATCTCTAACAACCTCTAGAGGGTCCTCTACGCCTCTAGCTACCTCTAGGGGATAGTCTATTACTAATAGGTTATATATATAAGTAACTATAGTAGTATAGAGGGGATTACCTAGGGAGTAATAGAGATATAGCTAAGGGTAAGTATCTTAGCTAATAAAGATACCTAGGCTTTCTAAGTAGTAGGAAGGATACTAGTAATAAGGTAACAGGCTAACTAGACCTATTAGTAATTTATTAACTAGTAGGAAGAGGCTAAGTTAGAATACCTAGATACCCTACTAGAAAGGATCTAAGTAGTCTAGGTAGTCTACTAGCTCCTCCCTAAGCTATAGTATAGTATAATAGCCGCTAGGGTACTAAAGACCTAGGCTAAGTTAGACGGCTAGGCCTAGAGGGTAGTGTTACAACCCAACCAACTACAGGTGATGCGGGCCCCACCAGAGCCCTGGAAGCGCGGGCGGCATAGCATCTTGTAAGAAACAGGCTTGTGGAGCAAGGCAGAAGGATGACTCCCCCCAGAACGGAAGAACTATAGATCAAGTCACGTGATAATAAGAAGGACTGACATATAATAAGCAGTCCCAGGACAGGACCAACATATCCCATGCGGTCCTAGGATAGGACTAATATTCTAGAGATAGTCTAGGACACTACTAGGACATATAGGATTTATATATAGGATAGACTAAGTCTAGGACTTAAGATAAAACTACTATAGCTCTTTAGTAATTAACTTATAATATATTCTCTAAATACCTTTTAGACCTTAATATTATGTTTACTATTATCTAAGCTATATAAGCTACCTTCTAACCTATTAACTACCTAACTAATTACTAAGTAATTAATAGACTAGTAAGCTAATAATATAGTTACTAAGTATTAACCCTAGCTATACTTCTAGTAGAAACCTACTATTAGGAATCCTAATTATAATACTTTAATTACTCCTATTAAGTAAGTTAACCTTAATACTTACCTAATAGTAATATAACAACATATCTATAAAGAATACTCCTACCTCTTCTAACTCTATCTCTAAGGGTAAGGAACCTACCCCTATAGTCGCTAAGAACTTAGACAAAGAAATAAAGGATATAGAGAACTAGTTAGACAATAATAATAAACTTATGTTTACTAAAGAAGTCTATAAAAGCCTATAGAAGCATATTAAGAAGAACAATAAAGATATAGCCTAGATATAAGGTATAATTAATAAGGTCTATACTTAGTTATAGAATAAGGATAATAAAACTAAATAGCTAAAGGCTATAATTAATAAGACCCTTACTAAACTTAAGATTAAATTATAGGAAGCTAATATGCTTAGGTAAGAAGTTAAGACCCTCTAAGTAGCTACTAATATTATTATAACCCTATTAAACAGGCGTAAGAAACTTAAGCTTAACTCCCCTAGAACTTATAATAGTACTTAAGGACAGCTTAAGGGATTCCTAATCTAAGTATATACCTACTAGACATTTTATGCTACTAATTTTAGGAATAAAGTTAAATATGTAATCCATATAGGAACTTTCCTATAGGGGAAAGTACTTACCTAGTTTAAACTATTCCTAGAAGAATTCCTTATATATAATAGAACTATTAAACTATATTTAAGGGAGACCTAGTTAATCTTTAGAAGTATAATAGGCTTTAAACACACCCTAAAGTTATTATTCTAAGACCTAGATAAAAAATAATAAGCCAAATAAGATCTTACTAACTTATAGCAAACTAAGGTAGCATCTTACTACATAGTAGAATTTAGACGCCTAGTAGCTAGACTTAACATTACTAATAAATCCTTAATCTTTATGTTTTACTTAGGACTTAAGGAAGATATTAAGGATAAACTAGCTAAGATTATAAATACTCCTAAGGACTTTCTCTTATATATTAAGCTTACTATAAAAATTAATACCTAGCTATTTAAATAAAGAAGAGAATAAGGAGAGAACTAAAGACCTACTACTAACTTAGGGAAATAATATAACTAAGGACTATAAATAACTAAACCATATTAGTAAAATAAGAACTAGTAACTATATTATAACACACCTAGCACCTCTTATAGGTAACATATAGGACTAATAGACATAAGTATTACCTAGAAATAAAATAATAAGGCCCTATAAGATATTAAAATAGTTAAATACTATAACTATAAAAAGATAGGATACTACGTATAAGACTATTAACAACCTAAATGCTTATAATATAAGGCCTTACCTAAAGGAATAAAGAAAGCTAATATAGCCTATAAGGAAGCTCCCTATAGGTTGCTCTTATAGACTACCTATTACTATAATAAGTATACTACTTACTAAGATAGTAAGGAATAAGCCGGATAGTACCCTAAGGAACTAAAAGAGAAAACTATTACAATTACTAGAAAACAACAACCTTAGTAGGAATAAGCTTCTAAACAATAGAACTAACAACTTATTAGAGAACTCATCTAGGCCTAGGACGCTATATAGGAACAACTTAATAAGCCATATATAAAAGACACCCTAGACATTATTACTAAATAACTAGAAAAGCGTATCTAGGCCTAAGGCGATTACTAGAAGCAACTATAGCTTAAATAGGATATCAAAAATACAGCATTTAAATCTATAAAGCTTAGAACACAACCTATAAAGATTATTATAATTACTTATAAGCAACTAATCTTCTATACTAGTAAGCTAATTATATAAACCCTAAGTAAGCATAATAAACTAGTAATCTAGAACATAAACAAGACTATATACTACCTATAACACTAGCTAGATAACATATAATAACAAATCAAATAAAGGAAGAAGGACTAAAGGGACCTAGAACAACTAGTATAGAGCTACCTATAGCTCTATAAAGTACTTAAGTAGTAGTATAGATAAGAAGAAAAGCCTATAGACCCCCTTAATATCTTAGAACTTACCTAAGGACTTTAATTAGAAGTATAGAAAGGACTAGAGCCTACCTAGGAAATCATATAGTATAAGACTATTATAATAGTAAGAAAAGGAAAAGAACCTAAACAACTATAGTTTACACCCCTAAGACTCTAATACTAGGAACATATACCTTAAGACATAATTAAGTACCTAGGAATATCCTCTAATATCTATAATACTTCTAACTTAGAATCTTTTATAGATAAATTTACTCCCTAAAGTAAAGTTAAGTAACTAGCTATAAAATAACTAGTAGAACTAAAGAGAGAAATAACCCCTATAACTAAATAGACTAGTAAGAAATCCTAGCATATCTAGTAGTAGGCTTACTAAAACTCTATACTAACACCCTAGGACATATAAAACAAACATAAGGCATATAAGGATGCCCCCAAACTTAGGAGGAGAGAATAAAAGTACCTTAAAGAATAACCCCTAGTATAAAGAAACAATAACAACTAGATTATTTATTTCTATAGAATAGAAGACATAGATATTAAAAACCAACCTATAGTATTAGTATAAGAAGAACTAGTTTTTAGAGATTATAAACTACTTTATACTATAAACCTATACTATTATATAATCTTCTAGGCTAATTATATCTATAATAAATGTTTAGTACACCTAGTTAATAAGGAAAAGCATGTATTCTTCCTATAAAGAATTACCCCCTAATACCCCCTATGTAATATGTATATAGATTAAGACCTATATACCTAGATAGTAGAAAGCTACTGTAAATAACAACTCTACCTACAACCTAACCTAGAATACCTACTCTTATGCAGCAGCAGTAGAAGGTACTAGTTAAACTACCTACATAATAAGTATAAATACTACTATAAAGGGAAAGCATAAGCATAGCAAAAGGAAATTAAGGAAGCAAAGACTTCCTAGGTTAAACTAAAAAATAAGGAATACTAACTATAAAGGGACTATAGGAGGTAAGACAGGACATAAAGTCCCTATATATAACAAATATAGAAGACAAAGCACACCTTATTTATAACATTACTATTAACAGACAGCCTACTAAAGTTATAATTAATAGTAGAGCCTATATTAACCTAATATTACTATAATTAGTAAATTAATAAAAAATACTATAGTAAGAAAAAGAATAACTATATTACCTATAAACTATTAAAGGAGAAGTAGTTATATATAGTAAAGGAACTATTAATAAGGAGACTACACCCCTCCCTATAGTTATCTAAGGCTAATACTAGCAACTAGTCTTTAACATAACAGTAATAGGAGACATAGACGTAATATTAGGAATGCTATAGCTATAGAAATACAACCCTAATATAAACTAGAGAACAGGCTAACTCTAGTAGAGAGACTTAACTATAAGGACGTGTTATATACTATAACCCCTAAGTAAGCCTAAGTAACTAACTTAATATATCGCCTATATTAGAAGGATTAAGCCTATAAGAGACTAGTAACTTACGTCTATAGTAACTATATAATAAATAATATAATAATAGTATATACTAGAAGGGTAAGGAAACAACAATTTAAAGGAAGACCATCTTAATATAGTACCTCTTAAATATTAACAATACGCAAAACTATTTACTAAAGAACTAGAAATAGGACTACTAGAATATAGACTATATAACCATAAGATCTAACTCCTAGAAGGGAAGCACCTAAAACTTAAACCTATCTATAGACTAAACCTAATAGAAAGAGAGATACTTAACAAATAGCTAGATAAGAACCTTAAGAAAGGATATATTAGACTATTAGAATCACTAGTAGGGTATCTAATCCTCTTTATACCTAAGAAGAATAGAAAACTACAACTATATGTTAACTACTATAAGCTTAATAAAATTACTAAGAAAAATAGTTACCTACTACTACTTATTTCAGAACTATAAAACCTATTACATAAAGCCAACTAGTTTATAGTACTTAACCTTAAGGGAGCTTATAACCTTATTTAAATTAAGGAAGGAGACAAATAGAAAACAGTATTTAGAACTTAATAAGAACTATTCAAAACACTTATTATACTATTTAGACTTACTAACATACTAGTAATATTCTAAATAATAATTAACTATATGCTTTATAAGAAACTAGACATCTTTATTATCTACTACCTTAATAATATCCTAATATTTTCTAAAATACTTAACAAACATAAGGAATATATATACTAGGTACTCTAGAAACTCTAAGAAGTAAAACTCTTAGTTAAACTAGAGAAAAGTAAATTTTATAAACAATAAGTTAATTACCTTAGATTTACTATTACACTAGGAAGTATCTATATACAAGCTAGTAAAGTAGCTATAGTTAAAGATTAGCCTATACCTTAGAATATAAAAGATATTTAATCTTTTAATAGCTATATTAACTTTTACTAAAAATTTATAAAAAACTTTAGTAATATTACATAACTAATATAACAACTTACTAGGAATAATACTAAATTTAGCTAGACTTAACTATACTAAGAAGCATTTAATAAAATTAAAAAAATTATTATATCAGAACTAGTCCTTAAGATACCTAACCTAGACAAATAATTTAAAGTAGAAGCTAATACCTCTAACTTTACTATAAGTAGATAACTTAGATAACAAGATAAGTATAGAAGACTATACCCCTATATATTCTTCTCTAAAGCATTCTTAGGACTAGAATTAAACTACTAAATCTATAATAAGGAACTTATAGTAATAATCTATGTATTTTAAGAATAGAGACCTTAACTTTTAGGAACTAAGTACTAAGTTCTTATATACTTAGATTATAAGAACCTTACATACTTTACTACCTTAAAGGTTCTTAACAAAAGACAAATCAGATAGTTAGAATTCCTATTAGAATTTAACTTTAAAATTATTTACTATAAAAGAACTAAAAACAGAAGGGCTAACACTCTTAGCTAAAGAATAGATTATAAAGTTAAAATACTAGAAGAAACTTATGTCATCCTTAAGAATAACAACACTAGAAACCTTATACCTATATAGAAACTTATTATAATTAGTACGTATGCTTATCCTAACTTAATTAATAAGATAACGCTAGAATAGATCTATAAGATATATAGTACTAGGGTATATAGACACTAAGGAGTTACAAAGATATTTAAATAAATTAGATAATACTATAACACATAAGTTATATAAGAAGAAGTGGCTTTAGTAATTAAGGACTATAACATATATAAGAAAAGTAAGAACAGTCCTTATAAACCATATAGGTATATTCAACCATTACCAGTACTACTAGAAGTATAGTACTTAATCTCTTTAGACTTTATTATTAAACTACTAAAGTTAAGAGAACTACTTATAAAGGCATACTATAACAGCATCTTAGTCATTATAGACCAGCTTACTAAGTACGTATACTTTATCCTATATCTAGAATCTAGTAATATAGAAGAACTAGCCTACACCTTCTTAAAGTATGTTATTAATAATTACAGACTACCTAAGGAAATTATGTTAGATAGAGATAAGCTGTTTATGTCTAAGTTTTAGAAATCTCTAATTTTATAACTTAGAGTAGATTATAAACTATTAACCTCTTTCTACCTACAGACTAATAGACAAATAGAACAAGTTAACTAGATACTTAAGTAGTATCTTAGGTGCTATGTTAACTATAACTAAGATAATTAGGTACTACTACTACTAATAGCCTAATTTGCCTATAATAGTGCTACTAGAGAAAGTACATAGAATTCCCTATTTTTCCTTAACTTTAGATACTAACTAACTATATATAGAGAACCTTAATAAGGACCATAAGCTCTAAAAGCTGTAGTAGATATAAACAAACTCTAAGAAATCTAAAGTAAAACATCTTTAGATCTAGAATTTGTTAGGCAATAAATAAGGAAATACGCTAACCAAACAAGGGTTAAGGGACTAACCTTTAAAGAGGGGGATAGTACGTACCTACTACGCCAAAACATTAAGACAACATAACTAAATAATAAACTTAACTATAAAAAACTTAGACTATTTAAAATTCTTAAGAAAATTTTAGATATTAACTTTAAACTTAACTTACTAGATATAATAAAAATACACCTAGTCTTTTATATCTTACTACTTAAACTAGTACTAAGAGGATTAAATACTAATAACTATATTATTATTAAATCTAATAAACTAAAATACAAAGTTAAATAAATTATTAACTATAGAATAGAAAACAGTTAAGAAGAATACCTTATTAAATAGAAAGGCTATAGATATAAAGAAAACTCATAGGAACTAGTTAAGAACCTCTAACATACTTAACAACTTCTCTAGAACTATTATAACTCCCTAAACTAGACGCCTCTACTAATAGACCTAAATCTACAAACTTATTACTAATCCTAAAACTTATCTAGTTAATATTATTATTAACACTAATAAATTACAAATTATCTACTACCCCCTACTTATAAGCATCTAGAGTATAAAGAAGGTCTTTATTATCTAACTCTTATATACCCTAATAAAACGCCTCCTCTTAATACTTATAAACCTTCTTATAGATCTTATAAATCTATAATAATTAACTAGCAGCTAGGGCCATATCTAATTGAATTTTTACTAGCTATATATAAAGGGCTATAAACTCTGTACCAGCCTTCTCTTCTTTTTTATCCTACTCATTTTACTAGGTATTTAGTTTTATTACTATAGAAAGAAGTTAGCAACTAATTAAACATAAAAGGACTACCTTACCTATAAGTAGAAGCCATAAGCACCTTATCACACAGCTTCTTCTTCTTAATATACAGAGCATATTATAAAGACCCCTTACTAAAGCAATAAGCAACCTTTATATAGTAGTAATAAGTATAAGGCATATTAGGAGGAACAGACTAAGACTCTACATAGGATAAGAGAGCCTAGTATTTATAATCTTTTAGTAACATCTTTTCTAATTTTAATTTTAATTTTACTACACAACCTAACATAGTATTAGTATTATAGATAAAACAGGAAAGCACAATTAACAACTCCCTAATCTAGGAGACATAACCTACTTATAGGTCTTAAGGGTAAGACCTTTTAAGGGGAGACCTAATATTATAACCTAACTAACTATAGGTAATACAGGCCCCACTAGAGCCCTAGAAGCGCAGGCGGCATAGCATCTTATAAGAAACAGGCTTGTGGAGCAAGGCAGAAGGATGACTCCCCTTAGAACAGAAGAACTATAGATTAAGTCATATAATAATAAGAAGGACTAACATATAATAAGCAGTCCTAGGATAGGACTAACATATCCCATATGGTCCTAGGACAGGACTAACATTCTAGGGATAGTCTAGGATACTACTAGGACATATAGGATTTATATATAGGATAGACTAAGTCTAGGACTTAAGATAAAACTACTATAGCTCTTTAGTAATTAACTTATAATATATTCTCTAAATACCTTTTAGACCTTAACATTATGTTTACTATTATCTAAGCTATATGAGCTACCTTCTAACCTATTGACCACCCGACTGATCACCAAGTGATCAACAGACCAGCAAGCCAACGACATGGTTACTGAGTATCAACCCCAGCTATACTTCTAGTAGAAACCCACTGTTAGGAATCCTGATCGTAACAGGTAGAGGTCTTTTAGAATCCCTAGGCTGGCCGGCTAACTAAAGTAATTAACCTAGAGAAATCATAAGGGGGGGCCCTAGAGGGGGAGCTATAGGAGAGTAGAGGTCTAGCTTAAGACTATAATAATAGTATAACTATAAGAGTCTAACTCTATTAGCAGCAGGCTATAAGATTCTAGTAGAATCTGTTAGTAGTACTAGCTATCTAATAGGGACTAGGGGTACACACCTAGGACCTATAAGGGGTATCTCCAGACAGACCAGGGGGTCAGCTAGGGGGGCCACTAAGTAGTCACAAGTAGGGTAAAAGACTAGGCAAAAGGGTAGGGTAAAGAGGCTACCCTAGAAACAGTACTACTCTTCCTACCATATAGTAGAGGTTTAATAAGGGTGGCGAGGGCTGGGAATAGCTTTACAAGCCTTAAGGGTAAGGCTTATAAGGGGGGGGAACGTGTTAGGGGCCTGCTAGTAGGGGCCCTGGGGAGCACCGGCGGGGCGTCTTAGTTATCTAGATAAGGGATATATACCCCTATTCTAGCCTACAACTAGTTAGAAGGCGAGAATTAAATATTATTACACCACCATACCTACCTTCTGGCCAGCTAAGTGTTCTATTATCGACCCTATCACTTAGATACTAACCTATCTCTAACACTTATATACCCCTCTATTATATACTATTTAATAAGTAGTATCTTATAGGGTAGGTAGATAACCTTAGTATTTAGTATTATTTAGTAAACCTATAACTAATATATCTATAACTAAATACTAGGATATATAGTTAATTATAATAGATATTATTAACATACTAATAGTAGCGTTTCTGCTATACTAGAGAGAGACTAGGTTAATAAAGTACTAACTCTTATTTATAAGCTTAGCAGACTATAACTATTACTATTAAGGAATATATTAACTATTATTAGTTAGATAAGTATATAGGTTAACTTTTATAGTTATTAAGATATATTAGGGTTTTTAGTTTCCTACTACATTAACATAATATATTAGAGGTATAACGGTTATAATATATTGAGAGTGTCTTTTTGTATCAGTCCTTTCGTATTAGTTTTTTCCTTACATATCAGATTTCCTTTTATGTAATTATTTTAGCAGTATATACCCTACTCAGAGGGCATATAATTATGGTTTATAGCTCCCGAGATGGTTACTCGGTCGATTCCTGCCATGATGGCGAAGGGGCACGGACATGCCCGACCTGCAAATACAACCCCACGCAACAGACAAGCACCATCGTGGTGTGGCATGTCGAAAAGTTCTCCGCTATTTTTTTCCTTTTTCATACACGGAAGGGTTGGTGATGGTTGGAGGTAGATGGATGGATGGCATGGACGAGGGCGTCAGTCTTTTCCGGAAATCCGGGGGGCACCCCCCTTTCATTCAGTCCTTCAAGAGTTCAATTGCTTCTATAGTCTCCATACCCATTGACTGCCTTTGCGAAGTCAGCAATAGCTTTGCAGAGCTGAACTCTCTTTCGCAGCCTGCTGCCATCGCTAGGATGGTAAGGATGTCCAGGGCAAGCTGGCTGACCAGAGGATAATGCTCATAATAGTTAATCCGCCATTGTTCTAGTGAATCTGTCTCAGCAGTAGGTGCCTCAAACCACTTCTTCAGCTCATTATCAACTCAATAAGGCCGTTATACTTGCTGTTGTTTTTGCTTGAAGATATTTAGAAACTACTGTTATCTAGAGTCTCCAACCAGTGGTGTGACTGTTGGTATGATGCTGGGAGTTGGCGTAGATGAGGGTGATGCTAAGGATGAGGATATAGAGCTCCCTTGTCTATACTGATTATTAACTAACCGTGTAATATCACCCTTGACCCTCTTCACCTATCTAGACTGTTCTTTAGATTCCCAGACTGCTTCAAGGTGTTCCAATCCATAGGATGGATGAAAAACAACTAAGGCTGGGTATAGAGGGGACTTATAGAGCATTTTATAATACTCATGAAGCTTATCCTATGCTAAGAGGATAGATCCACGTAAATAGGTCTGATAATCACAGTCCAAGTCCTCAAGGGCAGAGATTTCTTCAGCCTGACTTAGATACTCTCTGTGAGTGTGAAGAGGGAGGGCATTCTCAGTGAACCTCCTCCTCCATGACCTTCGAGCTCCTTCAACCTCTACCTCAATAATATAAGGTCAACAGACTGAGTATAGAATGTCTTCTAGTCTTCAAAGTATTGGAGATGTTCCATTCCTGTCTTGATCTCAAACAGGCGACCAGTCTGACCAGACTTCCCACTGCCCTGGTTCTCAAAGTCTTCATACAGGAGCTCTAGTATACTTTTGATCTCAGACAGGACTTTCCAGTCACCCAGAGATAGAGTGTCTACAATAGGGAGATGGCAACCCTTCTGTCATTAACCTGGCTCCAATTGACAAATGTTATGATCTCTGACTGATTCAGAAGGGCTCGCTGGATCATAAGAAAGGAATGGTTCCATCGAGTGTTGTTATCTTGAAGAACTTCAAGCTCAGCTGTTGACTGGTAGTGTAAATGAAATCCCCCACCCTCTGCCTCCCTTACTAGCTCGCAAAACTTGTGGCTTCGCTAGGGGGAGGAACTGATGAAGCAAATAGTATTTTGAAGCTTGTCAATTGCTCTAAAGCAGCGGAGGCGATGCTCCTTGCAGTCCTGCTCATCCATCGATGGGTCAATAAGGGGATAGAAATACCTCATACAGGTGTCATTATTAGAGGCATTGTCACAAACAACTGAACCAAGCTTTCAAGTGATACCCCAGCTGTCGGGGACCTGAAATATAGTGCCAGCAAGATTCTCACCATCGTGGGCACCAAGCTGCTCCTTCAGAGCAAGGAGGTATTTCTGGCGATGCCCTTAAGGACTAAGGAAGTGTGAGGTAATAGCAATAATAGCCCTGTTATTAGGGGATATCCAGAGGTCAAAGCAAATATAGATCTTAGAGAGAGACTAATTTAGCTGCTGCTGTAGAACCCTTTTGCCTCGTTAGTGTAGACGTAAGATACATTGTATTCTCTAGGACCTGATACAGAATGCCTCGGAGAATACTGCTGGGCCAAGTTGGCTCTTTAGATATTAGTCCTCAAAGATGCCAATAGGGATGTTGTGGGATGCAATAAAGGCCGCAGCAAGGTTCTAAATAGCCTCAATCTTAGCTATAGGAGTAGTGCTGTAAGGAACCCTACTTCTCCTTTGCAGAGAGAAAGTGCCATCATTGCCATCATCATCCAAAACAACATGGTTTTCCTCTTATCACGCCAAACCACTGGATCAAATACCCAAAAGAGACGCCTCTCCCAGGAGGCAGTGGAAGTGGCCTATGTCGGAGTGGGAGATGTCTGACACCTTTATAATCCTATGTGCTTTTAATAGGTGCTCTGCTGCTAAGGTTGTTAAGGCAATAGAGAATATCTCTAGATGACCTTTTTGGTCACAGATCCTGCAACACCAGAAGCCTGACCCAGCAGTTAGGTTGGGTTGACCATAACTATAATAAACTATAGGGTCTAGTTATTTAAGAGTAAAGTAGTTATCCTATTTAGAATCTATCTATAAACTATAGAACTAGTAGATATACTAGGATAAGGAAGGTCTGTGCGGTTAGTATGCTACATCTTAAGTGGAGAATACTAATACTAGCCACACGAAGCTATTCCAGCTTCACGACACTTGGTCAGCCTGACCATGACGTAATAGCAGTCGCCTTTCGTGGTGTTCATGGCCTCAACCTCCTGCGACTTTACTAAGGAACCATCGACCGCATAGACGTGCATCTGGTGCTCGGCGATGGAGAAGGAACCCGTAATGAGGCCGAAGGTGCCGATGAGATCAAGGGCGACCCAGGTCTCGTTGACGTCGGGAGACATAGTCACCTCGATGACCTCACAGGCGCCATCAGTAGCGGTGTAATTGTTGCAAATCTCGGGAGGTATGGCTGACAGGTTCGACTACTTGCCCCTTGCCTAGACGCTGGCGATGACGCAGTCTGGCAAGCACCTATGAATGTGTTAGGAGTCGGATTAGTTTGGCTGTAAGAATATGTTTTTGGTATAGACTGTGTTGAGGTGGTATGAAAGCTGAGACACATAAGGGAAGACGGTTTTCTACATTTCTCGTCGCATTCTTGCATCTGGCTCCGTTGTGTTTTTTGCAAGAATGCCGACGAGACCACAACACGACGACGTCCAAATGTCTTTTACCCCGGACCTGCTCTCCATCTTCCCTCCACCCACGGGCGACACGACTTGGTTGCTTGAGCCGGATGCCCACCCGGCCCAGATGCAGATGCCAATTTCCACCATCGGCTCAGCGGACATAGAGGTTCCCGATATTCCGGACATGGACCCAGAAATAGCTGGCCACATTCACTCCGACACACTAGCTGATCCCTTTATCGGCCAGGACTCACCAGCAGGCTACAAGACGCCGAATGACTCCTCTCCATCGGTACCTGTATCTCGGTCGCCGTCCACATCGTCGGCCTTGTTCCTATGGTCGTCGTCTTTGCCCCCATCGTCTGCGCCCCATCATCGCCCCCCGCTTACTGAGGTGCAGATGCACGCAGGGGGCCTCCAAGCCAAGCTGTGCACCTTTCAGAGGTGCGGGCCTGAGACATGCCTTACAGCAGCCCTTCACATTCTCACAATCCTTCACATTGCCCGCACAGCATGCCTGAGTGCGCACAGAGAAGCACTAGCCGTCCAACAGACCCGGATGATATCCTATCATGTATAGGAGCCAAGTTAACACAATCACTTCAAAGCTATGCGACTGCCCGCCTAGAGCCTCACTATTAAGGCTTGCGGGTAATGATATTCTAGACTGACCTACAGGTTACACAACCAGTTTTCACCTTGGTTTTGCATTGGACGTTCCGCCTGCGGGCGACCACCATTCCGGCCATCATCGTTGGAAGGTCCAGCAGATACGGGCTTGCCACGCAACGCCTTACAGAGATAATAATATGGCTAGAAGGAAGCGAGAAAGTTGAGCTGGCGAATTACCCTAGAGTCGGCTGACGCTTCCTGCCAGCCGGATTGTTGAGGTGGTGTCACCAGTGTGGGGGATTATCTAATTATATAAGTGAAGGGACGCTTAAGTAAGTGGTAAGCTGAGATAGCGCCAATCAAACCGCGCATTGGTGCCTACCTAGTGAAAGTAAGGATTTAGATGCTTCGTACTTGTACTTATATTATCTGTTAGTACTCGGTACATACTTGTATCCATCGTTCTGGGCTCCAGCTTCCATCGGATACTGAAGAACGTTCCAAGTCCCACATGAACGTTAGACACAGTTCTTACCTGGCGGTCGTCTTGTTGGCAGTTGCTAAGCTGGCTTCAAATTTGATACGTTAAATATTCCGGACTGTAGCTCCTAGAACTTTTGTTGCACAGCTGCCCTTTGTGTATTTGTCAAGGTGACAGGTGCACGGGGTTCTCGTATTCGCCCTGGTAAGGCGTAGTATGTATGGCAGCTGCATCCAGAATGTCGCCGACAGCCCAGCTTCATGGGTTGGAACAATGATGCTACTGGCAAGACTTCGAATCGTGAGGGCAATAGTTGTGTGAGGACGTGCTTGCCATATGGTTGGTTGGTTGGGCCCGCAATGAGCAGTCAACGGCATGTAGGTTTGCATTCTAGTGTGCAATATGACAACACAACGACATTTTCGCCCGTGCATTTGGAGATGCCCATCGTCCACTAGTCTCACTAGGCGCCTTTTCTGGCACTAGTCTGGCGACAGAGGGCTGCAGTTGTGCCGGATAAATGAGTCAGCTTTCAAGCCAGGGAGTAGGTAGGAACCTAAACGACGACCTGGCGCTGGGGGCGTTTAGTGCTTTTCTGGATGGAGAAGGACCTTGAAGCATCTTGGAAGCCGGGGAAGGGCATTAGCTTGGCAGAGGATTCGCAGGACGGCAACGGCAATTTAGGAGTCTAAGATAGATGTCTTTTTGCATGCCTTCATCATAGTGATGAAGTTTCAGAAGTCTGAACGGATAGTCAATCAACTTATCGCAAGTCAGGCCATTTTACAGTTGAAGGTGCAGAGCCGGAAACCTGCAAAAACGCAATTGAGAAGCGCACCCACTATGGCGCTGTGGTCAAAGACTCTATTTCCGAAGCCGTGTGAGATCACATCACTAGACGCAGAAGGTGAATGCCTTACATTGCTGAACGTCGCTAAATAAGGGCCCGAGGATATCCTTAAAGGATGAGACTAATAGAATGTGAGCTTGTATAGGAGCCCAAAGACTAGCACCTCGGTTGAGTCAACATCTGTCTCATCATGCCACTGTGGGGGTCATCAGGATTGGGGAACTTCAGTACTAGGCCAGCAGTTTCCATTTCCATTTAGACTACCAAAAATCTTGGGTAATGATTACGAGTAACTTTTCAGAAATCCAATAAATGCACATGGCCTTTGCTGACGTTGAATTACGGTGCCCCATTACCACGCAACTGGTCTATAGATGGTGCCCGGCCGCTAATTAATTAGTCTCAACCCAGCGCCAGCATGCAGCGCCATCGCCACCACTTACTTACTGCAACCCGCGCGGACTCCAACCAGTACCAAGCAGAGAAATGTACAAAAGAGATCTAGGGTCAGTTCCTATTCCTACGCCTTTATTGTTACGGACATCCGAAGTGGGATATCTTAGCCCAGGGCCCAAGTTACATGATCATTCTTGTTTCAACCTGCCTGGTCCGACCGGCTTCGCCTCATGATGGCTGTTCCGAGAAGTCTGAGAGTCTGAAGAGACCGAAATGCCCACTTCCCGGGCGTCTTCTTAAGCGATCTGCCAGCCACAGTTTTACTACTTCCTTACAGGATGTTCAGAAGCTGACAGCGATTTCTCATTACCTTTTCCATTAAGGATCCCTAACCGAAGGAAGAACACTTTACAACATCTCATGAGCAGGGTCTGCTTTCTGACTCCATCATGCCGTCCGCCACCAAGCCACCTGAGGTGGAAATCAAAGTAACAAGAACGGAACGCGTATTTCCCCAAACGCTGCCGCGGCACGAACAAGCCATTCCCTTGTCGCTTCTGGATTCAACCCTTACCAACTTTGCTCACACGAACGCTGTATGGCTCTTTGAGCCCCTCGCTCGTAAGGAGGCGCCAGACCTGGACGAGCACCTGCGCCAAACCCTTGGCACTACGTTGAATTCCTATCCTCAATGGGCCGGCCAGTTGAAGTCTATCGCCGTCTTGGACGATGCACTGATTCCAGACGAAGCCAAAGACTTCCCTGCTCACGCCCGTCGCTTCGGTCGCGTGTACACGCACTTCGGGACTGCCGCAGACGTTGGTGTCGAGTTCGTCTCGGCAACCAGCTCTGCCACCACGAACTCGCTCTACCTAACCGAGCGCACTGAGACGCAACCGCTTTGGGACCGCAAGGATGACAATTTTGCTAAATTTGTGCCTCCTTCTGACATGGCGCATGCTCTGTACCCCAACGAGCCCGATACGGAGACCGGATTGCGAAAGCCCATCATGGCTATCCAATGCACCACGTTATCAGACGGTGGCTTCGTCCTGGCTGTCAAGACGGCGCATCCACTAGCAGACATCACAGCTCTTGTCCGCTTTGTCAAAGACTGGGCGAGTGTGAGCTGCGCCGTAGTCGAGGGCCTGGCATCTCCGGTCCTTACCCCAGTCTTCGAGCCAGCGCGCTTGGACAATTTTGCCGCGGGAGACATCAACGCCGAAGAGCCGGATCCGGCTATCATCAGACGAACGGAAAGTCTACCGTTGCACCGGTACGATTGGTGGGCCGCACCTGGGAAGCCTCCCCCAGCATTCCTCGATATGGCCGAGCCAGTGCCTCTGGCAGGCAAGCCCATACCCTGGGCTGAGTGGGACCTCGAGGCGCCTGTCTCTGATTACACCGTTCATCTCAACAAGGAGCAAGTTGATTTCCTTTGGGATGAGGCGACGAATGGTATCGAGGCCGACAGCCCGAGGATCAGCAAGCATGATGCCGTCTTAGCACATGTTTGGTCCTGTATTATGCGTGCACGCCAACTCGGGACAGGCAAGGATGACAGCCCAGTCTATTGTAATCTTGCGCTCGGCGTCCGGTCCGCCTTCAAGCTTGGTGAGGACTTTATTGGTTCCCCAATCATGATGATGAATGTCGAGCTGCCCTACTCCAAGGTCAGCTGTATGGAATCAGACAACAATGGAGCCATGGTTTACATCGCTCGGAAGATTCGGGATACAATATCCAGAATAAACAATCCGTCCAGTCTCGCAGATCATCTCCATAGCGTTGCGTACGAGAAGTCGCCTCAACGAATATGGCAAGCATTTCTGGGGCGTCGTCACATCGTGGTGACGACCTGGGCACGCTCTGGCATCTATGATGTTGATTTTGGTCTCGGTTCACGCGTACGGTATGCCGATAGCGTTGTCCCGAACTTGGACAGTAGCATTGTTATCAAAGAAGCACCTTCATCTTCTAGAGAACCTTTGTCTGGAACTCGGTCGTCTTGGACTGATAGCGGGGTGGATATTTCGGTTCAAATTGCCACCGATGATATGGAACGGTTGTTGAAGGATCCTTTGTTACTGCCGCGCCTTGATTAAACATGTCCAAATCTCCTTGGGGCATGTATACTTCAAAATGGCTTAACTACGCAGCACATTATATTAAATGACAATGTGTTACGCATCTGAAAATCTTTTTATTGACAAGGACTTTTGCGGCGCGTATGTCCTCAGCCGATTTTATAAAGCCAGAAAATCCAAGCCGGAGATATGGATCGCTCAGAACAGTATTGAGAGTCTATTGGACGCAAGCCAACTGTTCTCCTAAGCAACACAACGGTGCATTGAATAGAGGGACAGTCTTCATACATTTTTTTTTTTTTTTTTTTAGTTTCTTTTTGTGAATTAGATAGTGAAATCAAAGGCCTAGGCTGGATGAAGCTTCAGAACATCATGGCCAAGATCAACTAGGTATGCTTAGCTGACCATTACTCACATCAGCATCCGAGGCCAATCCATACCTTATTCTAACTGCAGCTCTAAAGCGGATGGGAACGCTCGTTTCGTTAAGCTTCTCTCAATAAATTCGTCTCCTGAACCTTTACAACGCTTCTTGTTCGACGGGTAATAGAGCCTTGACGATTTTGAACAGTAACATGACGCTACTCGCGGCGGTCCGCCCAAGTTGAGCTATATCTT
The DNA here is from genome assembly GCA_020631755.1 of Colletotrichum sublineola. Lineage (NCBI taxonomy): Eukaryota > Fungi > Ascomycota > Sordariomycetes > Glomerellales > Glomerellaceae > Colletotrichum > Colletotrichum sublineola. Next base: position 5,616,950 of record JAHSQG010000005.1, on the reverse strand, counting down.
CCCTTCAGCTTGGGGCTTAAACGCTTCGATCATAACCAAGCGCCTGCATATTCCTGTATCCGGTAACCTATAAGCAGATGGTCTACCGAGAGAATGGATATCGGCGTGATTGGGGTCTTATATACGTTCTTGACTTGCTGAGCGGTAATAGAAAGATGACGTGATGAAAAGAAGGGATGTAATGGGGGAAAGGAATTGGCCAAAGAGGCGGAGAGGGGTAAAGGAAACATGTCTCAGAAGCTAACCGGGAAGTTGTCTCCTACAATCCTAAGCGGCAAGTTCGTGAGTAGCTATTTTTATTGTAAGTGATGTGAGCATGCGAGAATGTTGTAATCGACCTACTTCGTAAAATACACGTCGAATCGCTCGGAAATGAGCTATGTGCCTTTGATCCCTTCTTATGCATCTACTTTTGATTTCTCCTCGCTGTTCTCTTTGTCTACTATACCTCTTACTTGATTGTTTTTAGCAACATGAGCTATATAACAGAACATTTGACCTTCTTCGATCACATACGACCATACTCACTGGAAAACTCGGGATCCCGTCCGCTCTCCCATAGATAAGTCAGTGAGGGCCGGATTAGTAGTTGAGTCGGTGACGATCAGCGAATACCTGGTGTTGTATGTTTTTTCTATTATTCTTCTTTTAATTTCCTTTTTTTCTATGATACTCTCTTATCCCCGTGGTCTTCCACTGCAAGAATAACTTTGGCGGCTTGCCTGAGAAATCTGGGGCGCCGACGAAAACGAATCCCGTCCACTTTCCTGTAGATATGCCAGCAAGAGGAGGCTTATCTAGAAGAGCGGTATCCCTGCTGACTCAGCACGACAAGTTGCGCCCGCCTTAATATTCTCTACTTTGTCTTCTAAGATTAATAAGAAAGGGTGTGGACTCAGAAACCATGAAAAGAATGAACAAGATAAACATAATAGTGAGAATAGACTATGCGACGGTAAGTACTGTGTATTGTGTGCTGTCTATATGTATGCTACCTTCCGTAGCGATTGTGTTCCTATTTGTATTTCTGACGGCCACCTCCCTTACATGTGGGTTTTGGTTACCAGTCCTCCCTGTCCTCTTACATTAATTGGGGAAGTTTTTCTTGGCCTAGTTCCATCATTAGCCTTTATTCAATAAGCTTTTATCATCATCATAAGTTACCTCTTCAAGGTTATTCTGGTTAGTCTGCTTCCCGTTCTCGAAAGTCTGATGAAGCTTGTCCAGCCCGGCTTGATCCGTTTTCGGGTTGCCAGTCAACGCATCGACTGTCTGCTTCGCGCCGGTCTGCGCGTTCTGAACTTTGGCAAGTCCCTGCGTCAAAGCGGGGTCCTTGTTGCCCGCAATCTTCTGATTATTCTCACGGTCTGCAGTGGCCTCGGCTAGGGCGCTCTTGATACCATTCTCATCGGTCTTGAGGTCGTTGGCGTTGTTATCCTTGGCATCTTTCTGGGCCTTTTCGGTAGAAGAAATTTCGGCTTTGCCGGCATTTATGTTGGCTTGGATGCCATTAATGAGCTGCTCCTTGGCAGAGGATGGCTGGGCAGCAGGTTTGGCGGCAGTTGCTCTGGCAACAACCTCGTTGTCGGCCTGGTTTGCAATAGGCGCGGCAAGGGTGAGGCTAAAGAAGAAGAAGAGAGGAATAGATGAGAAGCGCATTTTGATGGCTAAGAAGTTTGTATAGAGAAAGTTGAACTAGAAATAGTGTGTCTGAAACCGGTCAGATAAAAAGAATGATTTGGAAGGGAAAAGGTATTTGAACAGTACTGTTGTGTAGATAGATAATAAGACGCTGAGTTAAAGGTGAATGTGTACTGTATTTATACTCTAGAAGGCTGCTATAACTATGTGCTGAATCTTGAAAGTTATGCTCTAGTCTACATTGGTCCAAGATGTAACTATAAAACGAGAAGAGTTTATTATTAAACTTTATCATCCCTTCATAACTTTCTGATGGATAACAAAACAAGAGGTTACTTGTGGGGCAAACAATTGACGTTACAGTATTAATTCATCCGGAGGAGGCATAGTAAGCCGAGTCATGTTGCTGCAAGGATAACTTGTCCCGGTTTTTTGGATTTGCACCCCGGTTTATAGGGTTGCCTTCATGGAACTGAAAAAAAGTAAGACCATAATGGTATACGAGGCTGTTCGTAGCACAAGGGTTCTAGATTATAAGTGGGCCAGTCGCAAACATGTACTCCGTGGCCCATAATCGCTCATCCTGGTGCGGAAAAGATCACATTCTTAATTGGTCTATTGCAGCGGGCGTCACTGTCAGCGCCCGGTTACAAATCAGGCAAGTTACTTCACCTATGATTTGAGGGTAACCTTCCCTAGTTTGAGAGTATAAGGGACTTAGGAGAAGTAGATAGGGTTATCCTTTGTAACGCGTTAAACTTAAGAGGTGCGCTAGCTATACTATCCCTGCCGAGGTCACATTCTCGGCGATGTCGGACATATCTACTTTAGCACGGTGGGATTCTAACTTCGCCCTTTTGTTTGCAAACTAGTCAGTCGAAGGGATTTGTTCATGTTGAAACTCCTTTCGGGGGGGCCGTAGTGTTTCAAATTGTGTTCCATTGCTGTAACCTGCCTGCCTTTGCCTATCAAACCATCTGTATCGTCGGGATAGCGCCCAATATGTTCTGCCGATAACTCCGGAATTTTAGTCCATCCAGTTGATCAATTTCCTCTTTCGTGCTCCTACGGCTCTAGTCGCCAGCCACGCTTCAGCTTCGGATATCTCCAAGCGAAGTTCTGGAGGAGGGCAGTGTCATAGATGGTATTCATTTGGATAAAGAGATGGAGAGATGGTTGAAGATGGGGGCGGTTAAAGGAGGCAGTTACATGGGGCTTGTAGAGTCCCTACCTCTACCTCTATGGCCTAGTAAGGTAGATACCTGGATATCTCTGGGCAAAAGTCTATATTGTGTTAAATATCAAGCATGATACCTTTATTGTATGTTTTTTTCAACTGCGCATGATCAACTGTGTACCTATGCGACCTCAAGAGGGAATGCCTTATATAAATACCTTGGTTTGTGCCCTTCGTTTGAGAGGTGGTGCCTCCTAGACACTTTAGGTTGACGAAACTATCTGTCACGAGGTGATAATAGGCGTTAATTACTGCCTATAATTAATGGCGTTATTTTTGCGACACTATTATAACAAAAACAACATCTGCTCCTCCTAGATAATGCTAGTGAAGGCCGGATTAATAGTTGGGTCGATGACGACCAGTGAGTACCAGGTGTTCCGGTTTTTGTTAGGTCTCACGACTTAGATGTTTGTGTTTTGCCATGGTGGGTGACAATGGGACATCTAACTCTGATTCGTAACAGAGTGTTCTAGATTTGAATGATATAGAAGGAAAACAGCGTGATGAGCCACTCTCTTTTTGAATTATGATAGGAAGACTTAGCATGTTATGGTGAGGACGGTAAAGATCAATAGTAAAGAGGAAGAAGATAGACTTGAAGAAAAGAGACGGGACTGCATTCCAAGAAAGGTAAGTAAAAGAGAGGAATTACTCGTACTATTAGCTCCTACCGCTGCTGAAGAAGAGTGGGATTTGTGGCTAGGAGAGAGTCATCCAGTAAATATGGAGTCTAACGGCAGAAGAACCTTGATTATAGCTATTGCGAGCGGTTTGGGGTTGTGATATTGCTGTTATTAATGTTGTTCAATTCGGACGGAAGACGAGGACCGATAACGGCACAAGTAATAACAAGCGCAAGATAAGGGCAAAGAAGGAATAAACAGGGACCCACAATCCCCCACCATGACGGTTGGGACAGTGGGTAATATGACAAGCAAAGATCATACAAAATAGTGTGTTTGTTTGGCTTCATATTCCAGCGTAATCAAGACACTAATTCTGTTCTTCTCACTACAACGCGGCGTCTGCCAGGCTGAGTCCTAGGCGGCCATAGTGACGACAACAGAAGGACCTCATGTCAGTCGAATGTACAGGAGGCGAAGAAGGAAACTTGTTCTTGTGGTTGTAGGCCAAATAACATGCCTTCAATCCTAATCCCAAAAGGCCTAGAATCTCCTGTATGCAACCTTGAGGGACCTCTTTGGAAACCCATTGGTGAGACAACGTCAACCTACGGTAGATCAGAAAGACTCTCTGGGAGAATGCCCAGACCATACGGCTCAGTCGAAGACACCAATCAATGCGACGTAACACAGAAGTTCATGAGGGCTTGATAATCTGCTGTAAGTCCAGATGTATGTTTGGCTCTGTATAGATCGAGTTAACTATAGAATTGAACCCATCTCGCCCTAGAGCCTGTGACCACCTTCACTCGATGCCTTTTTTGCTAGCCCTTCTGCGAATCAATATTGCGAGAGAATTTGCTTCCTCTTATAACTAATCCAGAATGGTCTTTTGAGCTTCACCTGCATCCGTCCGCAATCCATGTCCGCCAAAGCTGACTGGCCACGACATAAACTAAAGACTGAATCCGCTATGGTCAGTGGAAGGCTTTCACACCCTGCAAACAGAGTCGGGCAAACGGGTCTCGAGTCCCGAATCCAGACTGTTTACAGATTCTCAAGTCAACTTCTCTCCATCCATTGTCTTTTCCATCCTCCTTTGCGACCTTATGGCCCAGTCGCAAAATGGTGATAAACTGATTATAAAGTCCCCTCGCTTTGCATTTCTTTCCATCGACGCTTGGCACTCGGTCTTGGCTATCCAGCTTAACCCTAGTTTACTCTCCAATGTTTTAAAGTCCTTTGTAGAACCTTATTCCATCCCAGGGTCTTAAGATATTGAAATCTTAGATTAATTTTGTTAAGTAATTCCAACTCCTTTTTCTGTAATATTTTAGGATGTGCTGATAGAGTTAATAGACTTTCCGTGCTACTTGACTTGTCGGTACGTCCCTTCTAAGCTATTTCACCGTTGTGGTTAGACATAACCTAGTCAATACTACCTACTATAGTGCGTGTTCAGCGTCAAAAGTAACTGTTCAGTGTTAACTTAACCACCGTAGACTACACCGGACCCGTTGTAGAGAAAATCCTTGGGGAAGGGGAAAGACTACATAGCTTCATAATGTGGGCTTTAGGAATAGTTGTTAGTCACAAGTTGGGTTCATTTGTGGCATCGTTTTGATGTTATAGAGTGTTTACTCAATAAAAGCAACATCTTGTAGGGCTGAGTAAAAGCATGCACTAAATACTAGTAAAGCTTGAGTGGAAAGATGGAAAGATAGGTAGCGTAAACCGAAAAAAGCGATCATAGTAATTGCGTGACAAGAAGACTAAACTTGAATACACAGACGTGAGGGCTCTTGAGTTTAGATTTATACCCTGAATGGAAACTAATCGCTTCTTGTTTGTCTTCCATCTTGGAGATAGGGACACCATCTAGCAGGTTCCGCCACACTCAGGGTTGGGGTGGTCATTTTGGCAAGTACAAAGAAGAACCGCAACGTTATCTGCGCATGTGCCTTGTACACAACCTCCTCCATTATTTCTACAGGCAATGTTTACTCCATCCAATGTAAAAGGCTTGCAGACTTTTGTAGTTGCAGTCACAAGTTGTCACGATAGCTTCAGCCATCGGCAGCTGCTTTGTCATGTGCTTTATCACGTGGCGTTTCACTCATTACTCGTACACTTTACATATATATACAGAGGGTCTTCTCCAGTCTCACACTTAGATAGGATAAGCCTTTTAGACCTCGATTCCTCTATGCCCTACTGTGTGCTCTAACTCGTGACACAAGTCCAGTTGCGTAAAGCGTAGAGAGAATGAAAAAGGGCTTCATAGTCTACTACCTAGTAAGTACAATTTAGTAAGAGTAAGCATAAGTTCCTTACTGCAAGGAACTTTTTATAGAAATGCTATTGAAAAATGGATTGTGAAGTGAAATATAGTTGAATTGATGAAAAGTAGAGTTAGAAAGACAAAAAAGCAAACTACTAGGGAGAAAATATAGCTTAGATACGTCAATAAGAACTATCAACATTAGAAATGGGTACTATAACACCTCCAAGACTTGTCTTAGGTGAAACGTTAGGGAGTGCCTGTAATTAACTCTATTATAGTAGGGGTATATTTGAGGGGCTTGCTTGTGTTGCAGCATCCTAACCCTGACGGTACGTGTCAAAGGTGCAAAAGCAGTGGGGTGCCTTTAATTGTCACTATAGGTGCCACGATGCAGCTCCACGTATTAAGGTTCAGAGGTTGGGCATCAGGGATAGACAATAGAGGATGACACCTTGTTATAGGTCACATACGGACGTCAGCCGTGACCAAGTCATAGCAACGTCTACTAGGATAACTCCGTCGACGCTGTCCAAGCCCAAGATATATTTTTTGGGCACACGGGCTTCCCGAACCTGCTACAGATGGTTCTATGAATAGCCGCCAGCGCGCTCGCTTGAGGGGCGATATGACATGGGGACTGCTGGCTAGATGCTATTCTACGCAGGGCGTTCAAACAATGACCTCGCCTGCGTATGGGCCTATGTTTGCTGGGTGATATGACTTGGGCCGGAATAAGTGGCCGAAAGGATGTAGTCTGATTTCAAAGTATGGCATCATTTAGCTCGAGATTAGCGACTGAAACAATCGTCCTCAATGCCGCGCGTGCCAAGAGGAGCAGAACAAAGTTATATCAAAGATACCTTGAAGAATAGCAAAGCCAAAATCTCCAATCCCTGATAATCAAATAGACCAACCCAAGTACTTGAAAATCTAGCCAGTTTAGTAACAGATAGTAAGTCAAAATGGCCCACATATACCATGCACGCCTACCTCAAACTTGGTTAAGATCCCTGAGGGAAGACACATGTTTATACCCATTTCCTGGGGAGCTCATTTGGACAACAAACCCAACTTCCCTGACACAGATAAACCCATACTTCACAAGACTAGTATCAACCAGGACACACCCCCCCTCCATCATTTGCACACCACAAGAGATATCTCGTTAGATCAACAGAATATACCAACACCGCTACATTCCAACGAAACCTTCTCCTGCCAAATTGACCCCATCTCTCTCTAGACCGACCTCCCAATGGATAATAAGCTCTCCGCAATTTCATACAGAAAGAGAAGCACCAGCTTGTAGGGCTAGTTTGGTACCATAACAATCACGACCATTCTATATATACACCCAGCACTACACCAAGCATTACGATGTAAATCACGTGACCTTGGATGAGCCCAGCCTGTCGAGAGAGGGATGTTTGACATCCCGACAGACGTTATATCATCACTAGAAAGGATGTTTGGCCATCGTTACTGTCACGAAAGGGCTAATAATTACGCAAGTGACTCTTGTCGTTGAGTTAAATAGGTTGAAGGGCTTCGCAAATATTCCTTTTAAGTTGGTTAACTTCAGAATCAACACACTTCGCGATTGCGTCCTCCATTGAGTCTCCTATGTTTTTTTTGAACTCCTCTAATATCTGTTCCTTCTGGTCCTCCAGATCATCACGAACGTCCGGCATCTGTTTTTCGAGCGTATCGCATCTAGCCTGAAGCTCGTCAACCTCAACGTCGAGATTATCAATGTTGCCCACGATGTCATCTTGACGGTGTTCCAGGTCAAAACATCTTGTTTCCAGCTCATCACATCGTCTCTGGAGCGCCACATTCTGCCTCTGTGATTGTCCTAAGATTTGCTGTAATTGGTCGATTTGTCGCTGTTGCTGCTCAAGTTGTTGCTGTTGCTGCTCAAGCATACGCATCACTTGGCCCCAGTCGCCGGAATCGGGAAATAGTTGTCGCTGCAACTTCTCTGGACGGAGAGCCTCTGTCGAAGATCTTCGTATCGTGCGTTTACTTGCGAACGAACGTTTTCTTTTGGGAGTGTATGAAGTGGTATCATCTTTGTTGCTGCAGGGAAGGTCGCCCTCGGCGGGATCCGTCACATCGTGCAGCTGTTCTGTACAGCCATACTCGGGCGGGTCGTGGTCGTCACCGAGATTTTTGACGAAGAGAGCTGCGGACGTGGATTTCGGCGACTGTCCCTCACTTGGGCATTCGTCATACGGCGGCGGTGACCCTCGGTGATGGGGCTCAGAATCAAAGGGGACAGTGCTACCGCACGAGGGAGGCGTGGCTGGTGTGGGAGATGTGCAGGATTCCCTTGCAGAGGGACAACTTCCTTCAATGTGCTTCAGCACTTTGCCGCCGGCGCCATGATATAGTCTGCCCACATCCACAATGCACTCGTAATGCTGCTTCTCTGTGTCGGTCCAACATGGGACCCGTTCAATGGCTCGTTTGTACGCTCCAAATTTCTTCTTGCTCAAAATATCGTGTCGAAAGTATAGGGAAAACAGCGAAGCCGCCGCGAGCGACTTTAATGATACACATGTATCCAAGACCGAATCGCCAGACACCTTTCCCATGGGTAGATCCAACGGTACAATGAGCTGGGCATGACTGCCTCGGTGGAGCTGAAATTGGAGACGGGTGACGGAGCGTATGCCATTTAGTCGCTGACGGATAGTTTCGATATGAGGTGGGCTCGGCGTATTGGTAGTGGAAGCATTATCAAAAGTCGTTTTTTCCAGCGACTGGATACAGTCGACTCGGATTTGCAAGTAGACGGTGGTGTTGGTGGATGCGCTGTTGACGGAATGGCTAAGGCGAAACAGCACAAAGGCTGGCGAGGAATATCGAACGCAAAGTTGGAATTGCTGGTCAATGAGTTCGGGCGGTCGCCCGGATTCTTCACGCACCACAACGACGTCAGGGGCATCAAAGTTCAAATCGTTGCCGGAGGACATGTTGAATTCGCTATCAATCAATCTTCTAGATTTGCGCGTGCGTGTGCAGGATACATTCAACGGGGACTTGGAAAGGGTTGATACTTACCGTGGATGCGGTGTTACCCTTACTTTTGCTTCCTGCCACAAGTCCGCCGCACGGTGATCGTGAACAAGACGCGTCCAGCGTGATCCAGATTCTATCTACTCAAGGTGCAACGGAGGCCCTTGCACGAGCAGTAGAATGACCAGGGCGACGGGTGACGAATCCAGGCGAGGAGCTGTTGTAAAGCTACGCTCTGAATTGGGTCCGCCGGTGTTCCAGTCCTACTCGTACAATGAGCCAGTCCGGCATCAAGAACAGATGAACGGTCGGAGCGCCAGGGACAAGTTTGCACGATGGGAAACGCGCGCGGGGAGTGAGGGCTGCGAGGGATCGAAGCGAAGGCGTTGAGAAGGATGGCATTGAAGGTACGGATAGATGGATGTGATTGATGATGGGGGAGCAAACGTTGGTATCAACGAGGCTGCCTAAGGATGGGCGGAGCTCGGTGAAAAGAATTGTTCCGTCGTCAGTTACCCAGACTCCACCTCTAGGAGCGTGATTGATTGGTGGGTTTTGGTAAAACGTGGATCCACACACCAAAGCGTTTAGTCGCGTGGCTGGGCGGCAGAAGTAGCCGTCGCTTAGCCACTTGTGGCGCAAAAATCAATTACCTAATACTGATCTTTATTACCGGTATAAAGCGCCACAACGCTTTTGTCAGTGGTGGGCGGGCGCCATAAAGGACACAACACAGCCATCCTAGCTTGGCAGTACAGAGCACTTGACAAGGGGAAGAAGCATAGGAGGAAGCCAGTCAGAAATGGGTCAGGGGCGGAACAACCATTCATGGGTATGATACGCTTGAGTACAGCGCAATCAAGACTCGGCTGCAAGATACTCTTGTAGCTGGTTTTCCGTTCATCGTTTCTAGTCGCTATTCTTCCTGGATGCGTCCCGAGCCTTGTAGAAAAACGAAACATCATGCAACTCTCCGTTGGCGCTTGTTGCGTAGTTCGGGCAGACACCCCATTCCGTATACCCAAGCCTCAGGTAGAAACCACGTGCCGGACTCTCCGTTGAGGTGTCCAGCAATAGCAATGTTTTGCCCAGCGCCTCGAACGCGAATCTTTCTGCCGTGTCCATAAGCATCTTACCCAGCCCGTGGCCTCTCTCTTCTGCAGCGACTAACAACTTCCTAACCTCTGCCTTATGCGCGTGCGTCTCTTTTGGTTGAGTGGCTAGTTGGAACGTCCCGATGACTTTGGGGTCTGGTTGCGAAGCACGAGTGACAACGAACAATTTGGTTGTAGGTTCCACTCCGAACAGTTGGCCTGATAGTGATTCCCAATATACTGTTGCTTTGACTGCCGAGAGCGGTGCGCGAAAGCCGAGAGAGGACGAAGCCGGGTCAATATTGACGCACGATTGGAGAAGCCGGCTTAGCCCTGGAACCCATTGTTCGAGGTCTCGTTCGGTTTTTACTTGATGGATAGAAAAGCTTTCGAAATTGTCTTTATGCGACATTTCAGACATACTATTGTCTTCGAAGCAGTATTGCAGGTATGTCGTTGAGGGTCAAGTGGACAAGGAGAAGAGCCCATATACGTATGCATAATGCTTCATTCTTATTTTTGAATGGACGTGTGAGTCATAACCAGCCATCTAGCGTTTGGGCCGATCTGTCAAATATTCAGACCCCACTTTCCCTAACGAGCGTAATAGTGATTCCCTGATGGTCGTCACCCATGATCCTAGCTCATCTACTTCTGGTTCCTTCACAACTAAGTACGAATATATGCTGATTATCAACTGCACTAGTCTTTCCCCGCCTACTCTTCATATCCAGCCGGAGGCCCATTGAAGAACACGCTCGCCTCGTCCAAGATCTCGCCATCCTTCGTCTCAACCGTACCGTCATTCATCTTGCGGCAGCAGTACCTAGGGTGACCGCCACGAGAGGTGGCGATGAAGCCCCATGGAGGGTCGCAGCCGTGGCCACCGGCATTCATTTGGTCGCGGTTGACTTGGTAGATCCAGCCGTTGCGGCACATGCATACACCGGGGATGCAGCAGGTAGGTGAGGCACTACAAGTAATATGTGTTATCGTTGAAAGGTCGTGAGTGTGGGACTAGGTTACTTACTGGTGATAGCAGCCACTAGCAGTTTGGCGGCCTTCAAGTACGGCACGGGAGAATTCCATCTCCTCCGCATCAATGGGCTTTGCGGAAGCAAGGGAAGCAAACCCAAAAAGAGCGAGTATAATAACCTTCATGATGTATCTACCATCGACAACGGGCTTGAAAGGGAGAGGACGAGGAGCAGTGGAGATGGAAGAAAAAAAAGGACATTGACGTGGAAAACATCGGGTTTTTATATGCTTCTCATGATGTGGAATTTCTCACTCCTGGTGTGTTCATTGGGGCCAGGCAGAGATTCGATGTTATCCGCGTCATCTTCCAAGAGGCATCTCACCCTTGATGCATGGTGTGGAAGCGCAAATGCGTTGACAGACTTCCAATTGCCCGAGTTTATTGATGCATGCAAGTCGGGGTCACAGTAGTACTACCATACTCGTTGTGGTGTTGCTTGATACTCGACTATTATGCCCGTCGATAGCTCTACTGTCACGGATACCAGAAGAACAGAGAACATGATCCCCACATGTATTCTACGTCGGCTTGAAACTCCCTCACTGATCTCGGACTACCATTGTTTTTGTGACTTTCTTGACTTCTATCTCGAGGATCGAGATCCTCTTGCTGTAATATTGACTTCCCGAAATCTCGGCGACTAGCAAAAGTCCTATTTACGCGATTCCACCCGTGACTTGGCGCACATGTGGTGCTGACCGACTGCTAACCAGCGAGTAGTATCGACGGATCGATTTTTGTTGCGTATTCTGTGTGTCCGCGCATTGCGTACCTGTGCGACCTCGAAAGAAACCTCCTTGTATTAGTGTCTTAGCATCCGCTCCAGCTAGCTTCACGAAGGGGATTACAACGTTATCTAAGCGACGAAGAGCACCAAGGGGTCTCGTTCTTGATTTCTTGCTGGTGGGGGCCAGACAGCTTTGCGCCCCGATAGTGTGTGTTTCCACTTGCTTAACGCAGCGCCAAGACAATACATTGCTGACATGCGTGCTGATGCTCGTTGACAACATCTGGGTTGGGCTTGCTGGCAGGGAATTTTATGAAGGTTCTTACGTTAATTCTAACAGTTTTCGGAATAGTCGATGAAATCCCTGTCCAGGCCCTTATGAAGGATCCGCGGATAAATAGTAAACGTCGCAAAAGGAAGGTGAAAATCGAAAATGAAATAAACAACCCACAGAAAGCGAATGCTTTCTGCATCCAGACACAATTTTCTCTTGCAGTAGGGATAGAGAGATACATATACTCATAAGTCTGACTAATGGTGGGGACTACAACATGGGGTCCTCGAGGTGGCAGCTAGATCTGGCAAATTGATGGTGTTATAACGATGGAAAAAAGTCAGGCGTCAAACTGTACAAAAGCCACGACCCGCCATTTTTATGAACAGTTTTCTCTTGAGCGGTAGCAAACACACAACGACTTGATAACATCATCCCTTCATCATTCACCATGAAGTCCTTTACTCTCCTCCTCCCTCTCCTGTCGGTCACATCTGTCCTGTCTGCTGCTATCGCTTCCGAGCCGAGCCAGACGGTGGATGCCCTCCCTCTGGTTTCGCCAACTCCTATCACCGGCGGATCTCGTGTCCCTTCCTCTGGAAACTCGACCCTAGCAGAGGAAGGAGGCCTCGACGGAGACGTCGACCTCTTAGCAGCTCCCACCAATAACTATGCCGCCACCTGTCGCAACTATGGTATCGTGAGTCTCACTCACTTTCCGAGGCTGTATCGTGCCGAATGCCGCAGCAGGTCTGGCTCGTGGGGACGATCCGATCTCTCGTTGCCCAAGTGTCTGGCCAACAGCAACGGACGTCTTGTGGAACAGAATAAGTACAGAATTCCCTCTGCATAGCCCATGTCGTGTTTAATTGTCCGTTGTTAACTTGGCTTTGTCTGGTGAAGTGGGGGATACGACCTAAGCTGCGACGTCAGGTCTTGCCAAACCAGTGGCACTAGCATCACTTGCAACTGCAAAGACTATGGCGGCAACTGGAGGTCCACCAGTTATAACTTGAGTAAGTCGCCTCTTGCATTCCTAATGACTAGAATAGCTTTTAATGCTTGGATATCTAGACAATGTACTTGCCAACGATGATGGCGTTCTTAGGTGCTACGACAACAGAGGGTTTTAAGCGTTTATTTGCGTCCAGGCTACTCAGAACCGAATCATGTGAAAATAGATCAATGGCAGAGTGTCTTATACATTCTCTCTTTCTTAAGCTATACGAGGCCTCGGATACGATTTCACGTAACATTGTTCAAATTGTCAAGAGATGTAATATTTGACCGACATGATTTACAAAAGCAGTTTGAAAACTCCATAGAACAGCAAAAGGGCTATAGCAACGTCTTAAAACATTATCTAGTCTCACTGCACTGATGTAGCTTAAATCCATAGGAATGTCTCGAGCATAGCAATCCTTGTGGCCTGCAAAGCTGGTAGCCGTAATATCATGTTACTCGCTCAAATATCGACCAAAACTGTGGTATCAAGCATGAGAGTCGGTAAGGTTCAAAATGAACATCCAGTAATCACCATCACTATCCAATCTCTTCTCATAGCCGTATCAACCAGCGTGGGGGTCAAGGCCTGCTTTGCGTGGCTGAGGCCCATTAATCGCTCAGTTATCACATAGTACGACCGACATTGCTCCGCGCTCGATGTAGCCACGGAATTGAGTGACACACATGTTCATCCCGGCAGCTTGGCTCGCCCGGCGGATCTCTCCCGCAGTGGGGTTTGGGCCTTGGCAGGTCGTGCCGAAAGGGGTTTGAAGGATGTGAAAGCCAAGCACCAGGCTAATTATATAGGGAAAAAGTGATGCAGTGTTTGGGGTAAGCGTTGTCCCCATGCCCGATTAGCCTTTGTAGGATTTCTTGGCAACAGACAGGCAGCAGTTGTTTGATTAGACCTTTGTTCCATCAAGTCTCATTCATCGAAATACGATATTCTTCTCTCTTCACCATCAGGCACCTCTCGCGTCAGAGCAATCACATTTTCCCGCCTCTCGTATTCAAACGCACAGCCTTTGGTGCCGCTATCTATATGTCAAGATTTTTCCAACGCAGCGGTGATTCGTCCGACGATGAATACGACGATAGGAACCCACTCGCGCTCTCAGAACCTTTTGGCTCACCCGATCCGGCGCCAACTCACCCCCAACCCAGTCACAAATCCAGCTCAAGTAGCTTTTCCTCCTCAGCCTCGGAGTCCCAATCCCCTCTGCTCGATTATCCTACCCTACCAGTCCCTGTCAATTCGATCCCCACCGTGAGGGGTCGGCAGGGCAGCCGCTCCGCCAGTCCGCCAGACCCCCTCCCTGCGTCACTTATCCAGGACATTCTTCGGGCAGTTCCAAGTTTGGATATGGATACCGTGGAGGATCTGTATTGCAAGTTCACCTACAAGCGGTACAACTGCGATGGCATTGATATTTGGCTCCAGGCCATTGACCCTGAGACGGGTGATTCGCTCGTCCACGTCATTGTCCGATCGGAGCGCATCGGAGCTCTCGGGGCGTGCCGACTCTACCCAACATGCGGAAACGGACAGGCTCAGTTTCGGGGCCGTCGCGAGAGACATATCTTGTTCATGCATCAAAACAATGAGGGTGACAACGGGCTGCATGTCGCTGCGCGAGCGGGGCGGCTGCCGCTAGTGAGAGCAGTGTTACGTGCCTTTGAGGGCAGGGACACGGATAACGGGGTGGACATTTCGGGGGAGTATGACCGCCATGAAGTGACCGGAGATGAGGGCCGAATGTTCTTCTGGGAGGCAAAGCGGATTCTATTCATTGAAGCGAGAAATATGGCGGGGAGAAATACTGTAGATGAGGCTCGGTATCATGGCCACGATGAGGTGAGCGGTTTTCTGGAGCATGTTCTCGAGCGGTCATACCCTTCCGAGTGCAAGGATAGGGAGAGCGAGAGACAGCGAGCTAGGTCTATTGTCGCTCAAGGTTACAGGTTCAAAGGTTCTTGAGAGAGTGATACGAGATGCCACTGTTCCTTGGACGGCTAGCTTATATCAACCACAAACGACTATTATATAGACTGTTCGTCTAGAACTTCAGCTGAAGTAGCCATCTGCGCATCTGTGCTGTGTCACGGTCGACCTTCCCTTAGTCGCTGGTAGCGTAACCGGTGTGCCAGTTCAAGTCCATACCATCCAAATCCTGTTCCAAAGTGTTGGCGAGGGCAATGGCCATCTGAGCGTAGGTCTCGGGGTTAACACTTGATACGCTGTACGCCGCTTGAAGAATCGCAGAAACTTGGTACACCTCTCCACTCCTGGGATAAGACCCTGCTTTCCCGTGAACTAAGTGAAACATTTCGTGAAAAAACGTGCCTGCGGTGGGTTTGATGGATCCGAGCCTCCTGAAGTCGTCGACCTCTCCATTGTCCACACGGGCTACTGTTCCGATTTCCTGACCTGATGGGCGGTCCGACGACACAAGCTGATAGGGCCTGTAACTCCAAGTATTTTCCTTGGTCGACTGCCGCAGACCAAACGCTCTCGGGCAGAGTACAATATACGGAAAGGGGCTGCTTGGCTTAGTAAAGCCCGAAACGGTGGAGCCGTCGTAGCAGGGCCCCGAGTCTACTCTTGCCCGATTGTTTCTGTCAAACTCATATGATTTTGAGAGCTTGTTCCAGTACTATAAAGTTTCGTGTATTAAGCACGCGAACCACCTCGGCTGCGGTTCAGAATTGGGGTCGGATCACTTACGGGAACAATATCGGCAGTGCTGACGGTTTCGGTCGAAGTGGAGAGCCGTCTTGCGGTATCCCTCTGCTCTTTTGTGTAAGCCTCTATTTGGTTGATCTTCATGTTGTTGCCTTTGCCGTCCTTGACGTTTGTGCCGTCTTTTTGTATGGCATCATCCTCCATGCTCTTTCTGATGAGGAAATTGGAGTCGCAGAAGAGGTGTAGCTCCTCCTGGACCGTGCCGGCGTTTACTGGACCGCCGTTGCGAAGCCAACTTCTTACGCCCCCATAGCGATCTTTTTGACGGAATGTTAGCAATGTCAGTTGTATCGGATGGATGCTTCGTGTTGCTAGTTGACTTGCCTCGAATCGTCGAACGTCGGCTACTGGACAACGCGTTGTCGGGGTTTTCCCTATTGAAGAAGGCTTCAAGAATTCTTTGCCACCTGGCGTCCTGTCCGTAAGACCCGACCATGGAGCGCGCGCCGCTCGCCATGTCGTGGGCATCCCGAACCATCTTATTAAGGTTATCAAGTCCAACATAGCCGCAGCCGCCATTGTCGTTATTCTGGGTATTGACGTCTTGGAATAATTCCGTAACAGGTTTTTGTCCCAGTACGAGAGACCTCAGAATCGCGTACAAGACAATCGAGAAGTATATGAGCCTGGCCATTGTTACACGTAGAGTAAGAGCAGTCAGTGGGCAGACTGATCGGTAAGAGTTAGAGATTAGGGGGGTGAAAGCTTCATTAGCTTGGACTCTTGGTTGATTGCGAGTTGCCATTCATGTATGAATAATGTAAGGACGAACTTCAGCATAATCTTCAAAGTCTTAAACGAGGGTGCACGTGAGTACGTCCAATGCAGAAATACCTCTTCAGCCATCGCAGCATCTACCGTAGATGGATTGCGACATCTCTATTTCACTCACAAACAGCATATTCGGAGCATGCTGTATCTTTCCGAGTTCCTCGCTCTCTCTGCAGCACTGGATCGATAAAATACACAGGAAAAGCGCCTAAAGTGATTCATCCTGCCCATGTCCGAATCTTGGCGAGAGAAGACAAGCCGGTCAGTGCTCCGTTCTTGTTGCGTACTTTCTTTCAGGCAGCAGCCAAGGCTCTTGGTATTGATATAAAACTAATTTTGTATTTAGACCTTTTATTTCTTGGATGATAAGCTGTGTGCTTCTTCCAAATGACCATCAAAGGAGTGGGGGTCACTACGTAGTCGGGCCGTGACTGGCCTTGTGATATACCCGCTGCGCCTCTTACATATATGGAGAAAGCATCGAACCGACAGCACACAATGCCGAGACTAAGGAACATCCGAGGTGCCCGAGATACTGAGTTTGTTCATCATCTCCGTGGCCCGGTTGCCGAATCAGGCATGTTTCTGAAATTCTGAGCCGATTAGCCGCTGGATCTCACTGCCAAGACTGAACGCAGCATTTGGCATGTAGGTCAGCAAATCCAGGTAGCAAGAAAGGGATAGATCTTCTTTTAGTGAAGTACCTCCCAAAGCTTCTTGGCAGGTCAGCACGACAGGCTTCAGTTACGGGTGCATTGTGAAGACATACGGTCGCCCGTCGGAATTTCGTGTGTAACGGGTTCAAGCGCAACAAAATCTGCCAGGATCAACCAAGATGATACAAATTGCTAAGGAGAAATAGAGTGAAAACTTAGTAGTTGAGCAAAGTGCGCAGATGTACCTGGCTGTTGAGTCCCAAAAAGCATTAAGTCTACTTTGACAGCCTGATATCTGAGCGACTTATATCTTGAAAACTCCTTACATGCCGTCTCTGTTCGACAGTAAGGCCAACCGAGACTGAACATTGAGTTATCCTCGTGCGATCTCCCCAGAACTTTCGCTATGCGCCGGCTCGCACTCCTAGTCTTTGTAACTGCGGCCGCCCGTGCAGCCAATGTCTCGACTACACTCGTTATGCCCGACGGGCCCGTAGGATTATCCCCTCCTTTGCCTCCAGGACCTCCTCGTGTAAGCATTTTTTTTCTTCGTTTTCTTAGCGCAACGTTCATGAGGATATGGCCTCATTGTTTGCGTAGAACATAACGGCTAACTGATATGTTTGCACTTCGTAGCCCCCGCCCCCCTATGCCAAAGGGCACGCCAACAATCAGCGCGGGGTTGCCCCCGACAAACACAATATGACTGGCCCTCGCCTCGGCAGCGACGAGAGGTTTACCACGGCTCGTGTCTCAAGAGCCAACCAAGATGGCTACTGGCTCTCGGAGATGGGTTCTCTCGGCGTCTCGCCCTTTGCTGCGTCGGGGTATCAAGTGTTTCGCAATGTCAAGGACTTTGGAGCCAGTGGTAACGGGATCGACGATGATACCGAGGCCATCAACCGAGCTGCAGCGTCCTTCAGTATTAGCAACAGTGACGATCTCCGGTGCGGCGACGACTGCGGCTCATCCACCACCCTCATGGGTGTCGTGTATTTTCCGCCGGGCAAGTATCTTGTCTCGAGCCCCATCATCCAATACTATTACACGCAATTCGTTGGCAATCCCTGGGACCGGCCAACGATTGTAGGGTCAGCCTATTTCGAGGGTATTGCGCTCTTTGACGCTAATGTCTACATTCCCGACGGTAACGGCGACCAGTGGTACGTTAATCAGTCAAACTTCTTCCGTCAGATCCGCAACTTCATCTTCGACTTGACCGGCATGCCCAACAAGAATTATCAACATGACCAGGAGTACGTGCCGGCAGGCGTGCACTGGCAGGTCGGTCAGGCAACAAGTATCAGTCACTGCCACTTTGAGATGCCTATCAACGACATTAATGGCGAGCCTGCCGAGCATATTGGCATCTTTATGGAGAATGGCAGTGGAGGGTCCGTCAACGATCTGTCTTTTTACGGCGGCAATATTGGCTTCGTCGCCGGAAGTCAGCAGTTCACCGCCATCAACCTACACTTCACGCTCTGCGCAACCGCCATTAAGCACGAGTGGAACTGGGGCTTCGTGTGGAAGAACATTTACGTTCAGGCGTGCTGGATTGCCATTGACTGCACTGCCTTTTCCGAGACGGTTACCCCTCCACAGGGAACGGGCTCCATCACCGTGCTCGACTCCCATTTCAACGGCGTGCCGTATGCCATCACCGTCTCCCGTCAGAACAATCAGCAGCCCAACATTGTTCTAGAGAATCTGCTAGTGGAGAACTCTGAGAGCGTCGTTCTCGTGTCGGGCGGAGAGACGCTTCTTCAAGGATCCACCAGCCCCTTATTCCTGGACCTCTGGGCGTCAGGGTATCAAGTGCGTCCCAACGGCTTTGCAGGGAGTCGATCTGGCTTCATTGACCCAAAACCTAATAAACCCGGGTCGCTTCTCGATGCTTCCGGTAAGTACTTCTACCGCGAGAAGCCCCAGTACCCTGGGACCAGGCCCCTCGTCGCCACGAATCACGGGGTGTCCAACGAGGGAACGGGAGACCAGACGGCCGCTATTAACAGGCTTCTCGCGGGCAATATTGGCTCCACAATCTTCTTTCCTGCGGGTGTCTACCTCGTTAGGGGTACTGTTGAGATTCCTCCTGGCTCCAAGATTGTCGGGTCCAGCTGGAGCACTATAATGGGCGCAGGGTCCTATTTCGAGGACGAGGAAGACCCCAAGGTAATGATACAAGTGGGCAAGCCTGGTGACCGGGGAAGTATGGAGATCTCCGACATGCTCTTCACAGTGAGGGGTAACACGGCGGGGTGCATTCTCATGGAGTGGAACATCCACGAGTCGGGCCAGGGATCGGCGGCTATGTGGGATAGCCACTTTCGAGTGGGAGGCAACGCTGGATCCGACCTCCTTCTGGACGACTGTCCCGCAAGATCGGGAAACGTAGACAGGGGGTGTATGGCGGCCGTGATGCTGCTTCATCTGACTGCCCAGTCATCGGCCTATTTCGACAACGTGTGGGTTTGGGTTGCCGACCATGATCTTGATGACCCTGCCAACGCCAACGCGCATGTGGGCGAGGGCGGGATTCCGCAAAACAGCATGGTTGAGATTTCCGTATATGCTGGCCGCGGCGTCCTGATTGAGTCGCAAGGCCCGACCTGGATGTGGGGATGTGGCAGCGAGCACGCGCAGCTGTATCAGTGGCAGGTTGAAGGGGCCAAGGACCTCATCATGGGACACGTTCAGACGGAGACACCGTACTACCAGTCGGATCCGGATTCGCTCACTCCATATAGAGCGGGTGCATGGGAGGGAGACCCGGAATTTAATGACTGCGGCGATGACAAGCTATGCCTCAAAGCATGGGCTCTACGGGTGATCAACTCAACCGACATCTTCCTGTACGGACTGGGATTCTACTCCTTCTTTGACGACTTTGAGCTCGGATGTGCCCCTAGGGAGCGATGCCAGCAGTCTCTAATCGAGACGGCGAGGGCCGGAAGGGTGTGGCTTTACAATATTTTCACAAAGGGCAATGCCGAGATTGTGTCACCACAGGGAAACCTCCAACCGTTGTGGTTCAACGACACAACGAGGAACGGCTACACCAGCAACGTAGCTGCCTGGCTGTCTCTGGCGCTCCGGGATGGTTCAGGCTCCGGCGAAGACGGCGGCAATGATGACGACGAGAATGGCGAAGGCGGCCCGGCCGTCTACATCGACCCCACCATCTGGACGACATCATCCGGTGGTGGTGGCGGTAGTACTAGTACTCCCACTATCCAGTGCAGCAATCCTTGCACTTACGTTCTTCCGCCGCGAGAGCTAGACCGACCGACAACGATCAAGCTTCCGAGGGTTGAGACGACACTTGAGATTGGATGGTTCGAGACAGAGCGGTATACCGACGGCAACGGGGCGGCCAGCACGACGCGAGTCTATGTGACGACCAAGACAACGACAACGATCACGTTCCCGGCCATCACAACAACTAGAATCGACTTTTGGAACGAGGTCGTCAACGTGACCTCGACGACCATCACGCCCACCAGCAGCGTACCCGTGCCGCCGATTACCCTGACGGATCGCCCGCTCACCGACTGGACCGGAAGCGAATCGCAGCCGATCATCACAAGAACCATCACACCACCTCCGTGGCCGTGGCCAGAGGACGACATTGATGACGAAGATTGGGAGGATGACGACGACGACGATGATGATGATGATCATATTATCATCCCCCCCATTGTCCACACCAGAGGACCTCCAAAACCTACCTGCCGGTCTGGTTGCGGTATCAAGTGTCGCATCTTTTGTGACTTGCCATGCCTTTTAAACTGCCCACCGTCCAACATGCCCGGTGTGTGGGGAGACAGTATGCGACCCCTGTTTTCCTTGGTAATCGTTCAATAGTGACCTCCAATGGCTCACTGTCGTGATCTCTCTCCGTCTCTTTGATGATGCTAACCCCTAACCAACTTTCAATAGACCTTCCCGCTCCAAATAACCCTAATCAGCCCCAACCGGGCAACAACGACGACTGCGTCACGTCAACTTTTAGTTCGTGTCACGAGCACTGCGTTCAAGCTACACCAACCCCGTCTTGCAGTACCAGCTGCAGCCGCGTGATCGGTTGCGATACCACAGGAACGACCGTGGCTTCGGGCGTGACACCAGCGCCCGCATCTGGTCGCGATTGGACAATTGAGCCCGAGGACGCAGAAGACTCGCGACAAGAGCTATGGGATGCCGCCCAGGCGGTGCTTCGACACTTGTTGAACTTGGGGCTCTATGACGACGATGACAGTAAGTGCCTCTTCTCGAAATTTTGCTTTTTTATCGTTTTTTCTTCACACTTCGATCATTTTTCTAACTAAACCCCGTACAGTCAACCCGCCAACTACGATCAGGCCAACAACGACTAGACCAGCACCACCCACCGCCACCAGCACAACACCGATAGGCAACCCTACACCCACAGGCGTCTTGAGAATAGCCTATGCTCGTGTCGATGACGACATGTATTTTGAAGGGTGGCGGTATCTCTGGCTCTGGTACGCCCAGAGAGTGAATGCCGCACTTGGTGTCTGTAGTCCTGACGCCTCCTCTACACCGTCGTCGGGCACCGACATTCAAAAGCCGGGTTACCCCGCTAGCCGGAGCGTCACCATCTCAGGGCAGTCCGGGTGCCGGTACGAGGGATCAGATAGCGGCCCTGGCCAGCTGTTGTGTTCCGGGTGGAGCAGCCCAGTCAAGTGCGAAGACGATACCGGAAGCATTAGCGCTCCATCGATATGTTTTGAACCTGATTTTAGCAAGACTACAACGATTATTCCAAGGTGGATTGTTGTTTGCCAGTATGGACGCAATGGGAATTCCAGGATGGAGCAGCTGAGCCCGGAGGAGCTGACGAGGGAGTTGCCAGAGGAAGCGACCTTGGAGGACCTGCTGAAAGTGGATGAGAGTTTCACTACCATGAGTTTATCGTTAAGAGAGAGCCCGTCAACGTCGGAGACGCCCAATCCAGTGGCAGTACGATACCGGTGATAGACATGGGCATTAGTCTAGAAACGAGGAGCGCTGCTCTTTTGTCGCACGCGCAAATACAGATTCATATACCTGGCCAGCTCATGAGATCTTTTCTCTCCTCTGTGCCACGGGGGCTTTGATGGTGCCCGTAGTTGGCGACCATGGCAGAGCCGCGTTCCAAGCTTCAGCGGCAGGTCAAACCCCTTAGCGACACCACATCCAAATCAAATGATCAGCAGCACTACCCTAGACTTGGATCTTAAAGGCCTTGCCTCTTGTAAGTGGTCCTTTGCCTATCGTTGGGCCACAGGCTTCATATGGGTTAACAATCCGCTTTTGGGAATCCAGCAAATCAACACATCATCAAGCATCAACATTTCGCCCTCGTATTCCTTAAGTGTACTATGAAACCAAGCGTCTTCGCCTGTCGAACGACCTGAAGTTGATAAGTGAACCATCGTCTGATCTGTCGCATTACCACGGTTTATGGCTGATTTCCTTGGTTTGCCGGATTAGCTAAAGTTGCAGGGTACGATGTTACTGAAGCAAGTATAAGGGCTGTCCGAACCCATCCATTCTGCACAGCATCTTTATGTCTTGGCATTGGTCATACCATGACCTAATCCTTGTCATATACATCCGTTTCCTGGTGCAATGGTCGGCAAAAATTACGAATCTTATGCTCCTGATTCTTTCGCTCATTTTAGGATTTTAGGATGCTTGGGCTAAACGGAGTAGGAAGGGACCTACAGTTGTTTTTAATGAGTTTGTCGCTTCATAGGTTGTCGGGAAGGTCACCCTTATTGATTTGTATTATTTTGGTCGAGCATAAAGTAGATAGGTATACTAAGGCTTCGTAACTTTAACAAATACTGTCTTAAGTTATAAATTCACTCTAACATCAAGATACATTTTACGGAGAGTGGCATGTTTCCCACTGTATATGCAGTTGGTTTGTCCTTACTACCCTCTTTCCTGCGCGCTCGTTGTGGACCCACCTTGTACTGGAACCTCGTGGAGCAATGAACGATTGGGAGCAAAGACTCAGGCGATGCTGGTATGTAGATGGATGGATGACTGATGATTACATAGACAGCTATGCATGTAGATATTGCCAGGTCAAATTAACATATGAATTTACCGCTCATCTGCTCCTAGTACCTATACTCGTTGACTTTATCAACGAATAAATCTTTATTAACTTGCCTACTCTCTAGGATGTAGGCTGTGAGCCTCTCCCCAAGCGCCATGCATTCGCAACCCTGTTTAAACCACACGCGATGTGCCTAGTATCTCATACCGTTGGATTATGAAGAACTAGCAGCTAGTATCTTGTAGGACGCTTTGGTAAGAAGCCTGGTGGCTCGCTGGTCAAGTATTATCGTTCCAAAACGACATCCCCACAAGTGGGCCATCCACTACCATCGATAACCAACCATTGTTGGCTCCACCCCCATGGGGTACTTCGCATCCAAAGGAGTAGGGCCAAAATACCTCAAATCCTTAGACGGGACCGCACGTACACGTTCGTACTGTAGTCACACTATAGAACTCTATGGGGTGCAGACTGGCTCTACTCTCAGTGTGGGATGGATGGTTAATCCAACCAACATCATGGTTTTCGTGAAAGAACTGAAAGTGCTCTTCTTGGCGAAGATGGGGCCACTCCCCCCCGTTCATGATCCTTTTACAGTTGTTGTTCAGCGATTGGCTTGTTGGTTTGCTGGTCAAAATTGCTAAATACGAGGTACAGCTTGGGTAGGGTATAAATTGCAATATTCTCCACATGATTTTGCTTATTGTTCAGGGAAATCCCCGCCCCTGTGGTTAGTTTTGTCTTTGACTTTCAGACTTGCTAACTACCTCTGTTATATTTATTTCTACCTGTTGCTGTTAACTTTCGATTGCGTTTCCTGCAGCGTTCCTCGCTAATGAGCATGGCTAGCAACGTTGCAGAGCCTTCGCCGCCCTTCGGAGTGATTGCAGACGATATTGAAAGGGAGCAAAATGGAGGAGAAAGAAACAATGAGCAACAATCGACGGCGCACATGTAAGGATGGGGTTTTGCCTCTCTGACTTTCGCCTTCATGGCCATTTGTTTCGTGTTGGCTCTCGATAACACCATTTTAGGTTCGTAAATTCGTCTTCTTTGGCCTCAGTGGAAGAGCTATGCACTAATGTGTTTCCCGCAATAAGCAACCGCGATACCTCAGATCACTAGTGACTTTCAGAGCCTCAACGACACCGGTTGGTACGGTTCCTCCTACCTGATAGCTCAAATGGCACTATTGCCGACTTGTGGTCGCCTCTATGCTTTTTACAATATCCAATGGGTATACTGTATATCGCTCCTCGTCTTCGAAGTCGGCTCCATCGTCTCAGCCGTCGCACCCAACTCGATGGCTCTCATCATCGGCAGGGCTGTTACCGGCATGGGCGCTGCCGGGTTGGTGAGCGGTACCACCACAATTCTGTCATATTGTGTCCCATTAAAAAAGCAAGCGAAACTATCGCCAATTATCTTGGGTCTGTATAGCACCGGTTCGGCGATAGGGCCGCTTGTGGGCGGTTCCATAACCGACAGCAAGACACTTACTTGGCGATTCATCTTCTGGCTCAATCTCCGTAATTATATCCCCTTCCGCGATCTATCATTTCAGCTGATCTGACGAGTTCCAGCCTTTGGAGCTGTCGGTCTGATTCTGATCTGGCTATCCTTGAGGAAGCCTCCACCTGCCGTAAAGGGCAGCCTGCCATGGACAGACAAGATACGTCAGCTTGACATCCCAGGGGCCATTCTACTTCTTGGCGCCACATCATGCTTGAACTTGGCTCTGCAGTGGGGTGGGATTATCTATCCTTGGTCTCACCCAAACGTGTTCGGCTGCCTGGTCGGATTTGCGTTGCTTTGATCTGCTTTGTGTGCTTACAAGCCCAAGGCAAAGAAACGTAGGTTATTGATATCACACTTACTATGTCGCTGTTGGTTCATCTGCTGATACTATCACAGCGCTACTGTTCCTCTCCGTATCTTTCGAAGCCGTACTGTTGCAGCATCATGTGGGTTCATGATGCTTGTTCAGGTGGCCATAGTCCTGCAATCATATTACTGGCCGATCTACTTCCAGTCGGTGAGAAACAGCAGCGCCAGAGCCTCAGGAATATTCCTACTTCCCATTATTGTGTCTAACAGCCTCGGCACAATCTGCGCGGGTTGGATTTCATCCAAGTCTAGGCACTACGTGCCGTTCATGTGGATTGGTGCCCCCATACTAGCTGTTGGGGGAGGTCTCTACCAGCTCATGCACCCTAAAAGCCTTGTCGGCCAGTGGGTAACATTCCAAATTGTGTCTGGGCTTGGTTATGGGATATGCAGCCAGATGCCAATACTTGCGGTCCAAGTTGTTCTCAATAAGGCGGACATACCAACAGGCCTTGTAACAGTCATGTTCTTCCAGATGCTAGGGGGCGCCCTAGCCCCTAGCGTTGGGCAGAACCTCTTCACCGACGCGCTGCTTCGGCTGCTTGGTAGGATTGAGGGAATCAACGGCGCCGCAGTAGTGGCGGCTGGCGCAGGGGAGTTTAGGAAGATTGTTCACCCGGAGTTACTGGATGCCGTTAATGATGCTTTCAATTCTGCTTTGAGGAACGTCTTTTGGATTGCCCCTTGCTACCCCGGCCCTTGCTTGGGTTGTGAGCTTGGCCATGGAGTGGCGACAAATACCAGACACCAAGAGTCCAAATACCTCGGCCTCGGCTAAGGATGTTGCAGCAAAGTAGTTTTGTCTCATTACCAACCTTGAAGCTTGAGATAAAGAGGCTCTCAGCCCAATACTCTGTTTGTCATTTGGTTGTTATGCGGGCTATATAACACGATAGCTTCACTCTTTCTACCCTCTGTGACTGCATTGTCATGTGCCACATCACGTGGTGTTTCACATTCGTTTCCATATATATAGGATCTCACTTTAAGCATCTTCACTTACATAAAATTAAGCCTTTTACACATCAATTCTCCAATGCCCTGCTGTGTGCTCTAACTCGTGGCACTATACGCCACACTTGATACGAGAAATGCGAACAAATTTTAAACCTATGGATAGATCATAACACTTCAAAGGGTTCTGAACTATTTCCAGGTGGTCTGCGGCGATCGCATGGTATATTTAATGATGTTTGCAACAACATCAACAACAACAACAACACTTAAGAGCCTGATCGACACCGCCGATATCTTTTGACAGTCTGATATAGACCGATATCACAGACCAAGCACCAGCCACAAGTACTATTTAAACTTAAATCATATCCTACTAGGCTAAAAACGGGAGGGTATATTATAATTATAGTTCTATCTTATAGAACTCTATATTTTTTAATAATTACCCTATACCTCCCTTAAAAGTAACCTTTTTTAGTTAGATTCTACTAGATTCCCTACTTTCCCTATATAAATAGTTATTCTACCTCTAGACTTAGGTTAAAGTCTGATAAGGACTGATATCTAGACCTATACTACCTTAATTACTATAAAGGACTAATATCTAGACCCTTACTACCTTAATTACTATAACTAATTACTATAATTTATATTCTAGGTACCTTAAGTAGGTAATTACTAATAATTATAAATAGTAGGTAGGCGCTAGTAGCTAGGCGCTAGTAATAGTAGGCAGGTGCTAGTAATAGTAGGTAGGCGCTATAGATATAGTAGGGTAGTACTATAGATATAGTAGGTAGGGGTCCTAGTAGTATATCTATAAAATTAGACTTCCACCTTATAGGAAACTCTTGTTAACCCTAACCCTATGTATTTTCCTATCAGAGTATAAGAGATATCAGACTGTTATCGAAGTCGTCGATCAGGCTCTAAGTCAGCGGACAGATCCTGAATCACGACTTCTATTTCCATTGATTAAATAGTCAACGTATCAATTCAATCCCTTAGTGCTTTCTTTCCTTATCAACTAAATCTTGTTGCCCATCTTACAGTAGACGTAGACGTCTGCAACGAGATTGATAACATTGATGACTAGGAGCGCCCATACTTGATGTCCATAGTAGGGTTACTTTTCGAGGGACGCTCTATAAGTTGAAGCCTATCCCGGTCTCCACATACCATCTGGACAATGAAAGTTATATCTGTATTAATATGCACATTAGAAAGAGGTGTGCTGATCCAATACGCAACTGTATTTAGACACAAGATCCAAGATGCTGCATAAGGTACCGCTGTGAACCCTGGTCTCGGGGCTGTTACTGACTGCCTGCCCTGCAGCCTGCCGTAGGTTATCGTGATTCCCCTCATCGCTAGCGTACAAACACCTGACGTTCGACTTTTTCAAGAGGCTGAAGGAGAATGCATACCGCGTGTGTTTATTGGTAGGGCAGCCGACCGAATGGAAATTACACACAGATAACAATTTGTTTAGTCAACTAGCCGCACTCATAGCAAATACGTTCTTTCTTTCAATTTGTTATACTCTCAAGCATTTGAGCATGGGCGCTATCTAACTTACCTATACGAAGGACACAAGTATAATTTTCCAGCTGAAGAGACATATTCCTGGTCTGTGTGACGCTTGAGAAACCACTTGAGGGGTTCAACGGATTCCGGATGCAAGTGTAATTACTGTGACACAAGTAGGTGTAGATAAGCGGGTCTGTTGGTGCGCTTACTAGGTACTATAGTTCCATTAGAATATGCTTTTTTTTTCGAAATTGTGAGACAGCCAAGCGTCAGCATTTGGCAACAAGACAAGTTTTAGGAGCAAGCACGTGTCGTAAGGAGTCACATTTTAACTGAGGCCCTATATCCCATATGAAACACCCCAATTTTACACTACTACGTATGTAAGACCCCCCCCCCCCCCCCCTTGTTTTTGGGGTAAGTGTAAGATACGCCTTCTATAGAGCATGACGATCAGGGGACGCATGAGTCAGGATTTTTCCTTATTCACGAGCCAGAACTCTGTCTCTGATAGCAATTACACCCACAGTGTTCGATAAGCTACACCTATACCGTTCTCGCACAATACAGGCAAGCTGCGCTTATAACTGTAGTTAAAAAAAAACAAGTATGTCAATTACGGGTAGTAATTAACGTCTTGTATCTCTTATAACAAGATGTAACTACGTAGAAATCAACCGGCTACAACGCACAAAGCCACCAGAGGGTCGATCTCGGCGGGAACATTGTGCAGGGGTCTCTTTACTTATAAGGAGGACAAAAAAAGGAATGAGAAGCAACCTCTAAGAGAAACACAGAAGATGATTGATGTTGTTAAGCTACTGTAAGGGGCTAGGTAATAACATGAACTACCAGGATATATATTAGCGCATCTATCTATGCATAAGTCATTTATAGTATCATCAAGTTACAGTACAAGGTGTGCCTTGTCTCTCGGTGCCTCTAGCGAGTTTCAAACCGGCTTCCCAGCGTTAGGACATTCATTGTATACAGATGCGGCAGAATGTACGAGATATAATCCGTATTAAGTGCTACTATGTATGTATAGATTATGCGTTATATCTTTCTCTAGGGACAAACCAACTCTGTCCTTTATAAACATCTCTTTAACGTCCTTCTGTGTGTGATTTACTTCTCCCTTCTCCTTTTCTATAACCTATACTATTTTATTTACAGCTCCTAACCCACAAGCTACAGCCTAAAGACATAGACAACCTCAAGACATATACACGTCACTATACATCAGCCATGAAAGCCAGCATCATCTCGCTAGCCATCACTCTGACCAGCGCGCTGGTCGCTGCGAGGCCTCAGTCCGTCAGCGTGCCCGCACCAATTAATCCAAATACA
This sequence comes from Colletotrichum sublineola, assembly GCA_020631755.1. Lineage (NCBI taxonomy): Eukaryota > Fungi > Ascomycota > Sordariomycetes > Glomerellales > Glomerellaceae > Colletotrichum > Colletotrichum sublineola. The sequence goes on along the minus strand of JAHSQG010000005.1, from coordinate 5,588,029 downwards.
CGCTGTGCAGGCAATTGCGCATCAAGTAAGTGCGGGAGCATAAGCAATGTACGTAAAAGCGTTATTCCCAGTCATATCTGTCAACCCAAAGACATTTGTCTAACATACGTAATAGGTCTTCCAGGCGAGATGCGACGCAAGTGGTGCCCTTCTAGCCTGCTTCTGCCAAAATTAAACGGCCTAACCTTTTCGAGAGTCTCATCCTGGGGCGTACTTCCAGACCGACACTGTTTTCATTCCGCCAAGCCCAGTAATAGCGAGAAGGCAGCCCCGGTGTTTTTAACTATGTAGCAGAATTAGAATGTTGCACAAATAGAAGCAAGATACATACTTCTATTACAGCCTTAGCCTGGCCTCACTCATGTTAGGTATTGTGAATGATGAGCAAAAGCGGCAAGACTCACCCAGCTCCCCCTATTGGCTAGAGAAATGTCCGGCAAATGTATGCAAGAACATAAAGTTTTAGACCATTGGGTTCAACAGACGGGAATAGAAATAAATTATGATTATTGCTAGGTTTCTGATATGTATTCTAGCATCCTTCGAAGGACCCTGGGCTAGTCGCTGGACATTGTTACTGCTACCCCCCATCGCGGCAGTACAGCACCATTTAGATTAATGGCAGAGGTAGTGGCTGCGTATTCCCAGCAACCAGCAATCACTCACTGGCAGCGAGAATATCACGCCCTAATGCGGGGATGTATGTTATATTCTATTTACACTGCGGCGACCTCACTGTATGGGTATTCACTTTATCCAGCACAAGTCTTTTCAACCAGTGAATCGCGTGTTGACTTTGCTGGGGGCGCAATTGTCACGGAGAACCCGTTCAAGCAAGCTCTCTGAAGAGGGCTTACGTACTGCGGATAATGAAGAGCCCTGTGTTTGGTGGTTTGTTCGAGATTCCGAGCACTGTTTGTAGCCAGATGGGGGGTAAGTTAAGCCACACCACTCCTTGAGGTACGGAGCGGGGGACAGAAAAGAAGAGATGGGAGTTTTATCCAAGTCGGAGGATTATCTTCTGAGAAACAATTGGTTAGGATTGGCACAGTTCGACCCGTCATGAGCTTAAGTACTCGGTGCTACGTGGATACTATGCTCTATTACATTGACTTAAACCTTAACCAAGCCTAACCACTAACCTATACATGTCTTAGTACGTATTTTCAGGTTAATCTAGGTTAAGTAAACTGATTTAGGCGGTTTGGTAACCCCGTTGAGCAAGGCTTCGAGCCTGGGTTGTACGACGTGATGATAGCAGCTAATCTGCTCCATGCCATAGGATTGACCTAGCCATAAAAAGGCAGGTTAAAAGATTTTGACGTCTCTAGATTGATTATATAATCAATGGGTAGGACAGAATGGAATTAGATATACAGAGGGTGATAGGTTAGATACTCTGGGTGTGTAGGTTCGATACGATTCGGCTAGATAAGCGTAGTCCTCTTCCTCTTCTTCATCAATTTGCTGATGTCTGCTTCCAGGAATGCCGGGGCTACCGGAAGCGGGGCAAAGTTTGCACATGGCAATGCTGGTTCGGGATGAGGCGCTAAGACGAGGGCACCTTTCGTCTTTCATGTTCTTTCAGGGGAGTTTTTGTACTGAGGTATCGGGCAAAAGTTTAACCCCCTTGTCAAGTACTGCTGGGTCTGACCACACACCACTTTGCGAGCCAACCAAAGGGCCTAAATTCATCAGACTTACGGCTCCAGCTTAAGTCAGCTCTTCTGAGCTCTGTTCTCGTCACGTGCTATTGACTTATGTCAGATAGTTGAGCTTCGCTCAGTCCTTGTCTGTGGGCTAATACCTGACTATCCGGTTAAACATACCCTTGTATACTAGTAGAGACATAGTGGCTGATATAAGCACTAGTTAATTGTCGCTGCGCCACTATGCTCGTGCCGTGCTTTGGGCCTGAAATCCTAGGAAGTATTGACTGTTTGCGTATATGCCACCCAGATATTTTAAGCTGATAAAGTGCACTTTTCCCTCTTTTCCAAACCTGAAACTCGTGGAAGAAATTCGAGAACGAGACCAAACCTGACAGGTTGCAGGGCACTTATAATGACTGGATTACCAACGCTTCTATTCATCCCCGGCTCCTGGCACAAGCCTTCATGTTACGACAAAATCACCTCGCTCTTACAAAAGAAACACGAATTGAGATGCATCTCGATCAACCTCCCCTCTACGACTGGGAAACCAAGCGCTACGTTTAAAGATGACATCGATGCCGCACGTCAGGCTCTATCCAGCGAACTCTCACAAGGACACAATGTGGTCGTCGTTGCTCATTCTTATGGAGGTATGGTCGGCAACAGCGCCATCAAGGGATTAACACAATCACAAGATGCCGCCAAAAGCAGACTGATCGCTCCATCATCCTCGACTTGCATTCGCCACGAAGATACCCCCTGCGATGGCCATGTAATCGGGCTCATTCTCATCGCCTCTGGCTTTACCTTTACCGGATTTGCTTTCATGGACCCGTTTTTCGGACGCCCACCTCCGTCATGGCGCATTAACCGCACGACGGGGTACGCCGAGCTTGTCGCTGATCCGCGCGAGCTCTTTTATCACGACCTCTCTCCAGAAGAAGCAGAAACTTGGACCTCTCAGCTTACCACGCAAAGCCTCAAAGCACTTTTCGAGGGGGGTCAGTATGCATATTCTGGATGGCTAGATGTGCCTGTGTGGTACATAGGCACTACGCAAGACCGGGGACTGCCAGTGATTGTGCAAAGGATGCAAGTGGGTATGGCGAGGGAGATGGGTGGTAATGTGGAACACAGAGAGCTCCAGACGAGCCATTCGCCATTTTTGAGCCAACCGGAGCAGACAACCGAAATCATATGGCAGGCTGTGGAGACATTTACGGGGGCACCAATCAATAAGAATCCAAAGAGAGCACTGAGAGTAGATGAGCGAATTCCAGTGGCTAGGTTTTGGGAGCTTATGACTTGGTTTCGGTTCGGCCTGCCATCGGTTTTTGGTCGCATAATTGGGAGGATGTTTCTTCTCTTTAACGGGGGACTAAACCTATTTAGGTCCAAGTCCTGACAGCGCGGGCTGGTCAATCCGATGGTGGTCTCCTTTATTTCTCCAGTGTCCCACAAGCTTGCATGTCCACCTTGCCAAGGTCATGTGAAGAATTGACCCTCTACTTCCTCCTTAGCTTCTGCCTAGGGAAAGAAAAGAAAAGAAGAAAAGAAGGGGAAGAAGGCGAAGAAGAAAGAAGGAACAAATTCAAACAGTGGGAATAGAGTTACAGAGTTAGTCGCCGTGATCAGGAGTCCTTATAAGTATGGATTTGGCCAGTTTGGAATAAGAATTGCCACGCACTAATACTGTTTTCATTTTGGACACAACGCATTGAATACAGCTATCATGTAGTAACAAAGAATTGCACCCAGTGCACTTAATACTTCTAGTCCTGGCAGCTTTCGACTGCTTTGCTAGACAACTGAAACTCCCCGTACATCAGCATTGTTATCGAAACCTAAGATCATTTACCAGAAACCAAGCAGTAAGCAACAGATATTCCCACGTGCCTGGAATCCGTTTTAAGCTTAAAGGGACAACCTAGGGCTCAATCTGGAAAAGGCCAGCCTTAAAATAGACAAGAATGTGATGTACATCAAAGTATGTAGTCCACTTGCTTTCATGATGGAAATGTTAATTATTCAGAAGCGCTATATGTGACCCTAGTAGAATATATGTGAAGCAGTTTACAAAAGCGACCTTCCTAATTCTGCCTTCGGCAACATCGGAGCCATGAAAGACTCCGTGCCCAAAAGATAGATGTAGTCCGAATGACACCAAGCTATATATTTCCGATTGGTTGGCGAGTCTCTCAGTGAACCGAATAACTCCCGAACTTTTTCGAGCCCCAGTCCCTAATCTAAGCTGTGATTCATCGTGATTTTGCATGAAGACCCATTTTGATTCAGTCCTGTTGCTCTTTCTAGAAAGATTTCAAGCCAAAAAAAGCAATAGAGGCTACATCAGTACCATCTATTAATCCTTTCCGGATTTGCAAAGCCAACCTCTGGTATAGGGTATAGGCGTAATCGAGCGCCCGCACACACGCGGACGAATTAACTGTGCATGAGACCGCCAAGCCTTAGACGCTGGGGGCTGCTGCTAAGACGTTGAGTCCGACACCACCGTCTCCAGGTTTGAAGAATTCTCCGGCACGGCTCGGAAAATTTGTCTATACGAGCCTTTCGGACTCGTTGTTGCTCAAACGACAAACGCTTCTTATACACATCATTGGCCGAGTGTAGTTATCAACTAGCACCTTACTTAATTTGTGCTGCTTGGCAACTGCATTGCTGGCACGGAGCCAAGCATATCGTTCCCATCCTCGTGGTACTCTGCTTAATTTGTGTGTATTTTGTTTCCATTCTCACCTGTTTAAAAGCCAAGATCCGACGCCCAGGCTCTATTCATTTACTACTTAGCTCTTCCAACAAACACGCAGTAGAAATCGCGCCAATTGCAACTGACCTATAGATTATTTCTGGGGTTTGCCGCCGTTTGGTACCACCTGGGCGGATGAAGTGGTCACGCAAAGGCTTCCCGTGTTACAAGAAGTAATCAATCATGTTTGTTTGCAGGTTTCATCTTATTTGTTAACCCTGGATTTAATTATTAAGTTCCAAACGTGCCGCAGCTAGTCCTTCCCCAATGTGAGAACTGTGGTGGCTCTATTCTGGTACCGAGAACAATCTACAGTTGGTAACGAGGCCAACGAAAGCTGAACGTGACACCTCGCCCAGACGCCTAGATTAAGTAGATGGCATTCTTTGAATGGCTCTAGAAAACTTTGCAACATATAATAAGGGCAGTGCCTTCTCCTCCACAATATTCTATTCGGAATCCCCCATGGCTCATTCACTTACAAGAAACTTTTCTAATTCCCTGAAACCTCTTCCATCTTTCCATCCTCACAATGAGGCTCTCCGCCGTCCTTCCCGTTCTGGCAGTACCTTTGGTACAATGCCATTATATTTTCAGTCAGCTCATAGTTAACGGAAAAGCTGTTGGTGGCGATTACACTTACATGCGCAAGAACAGCAACTCTTACAATCCGTCCTTCACCTCAGAGATTGTCAACTCTCCAGAGTTACGTTGCAACAAAGGTGCTACTACAGGAACTGCCCAGACCTACACTGTAGCTGCTGGGAGTAAGGTTGGCTTTAAACTCTGGTACAATGAGTTTATTGAGCATCCCGGTCCGGGCTTTGTTTACATGTCCAAAGTCTCCGGTTCACTGAACGGCTACGACGGCTCAGGTAAGTAGCTTATCCTCAGTTGTTCTGTGATGAACCGCAGCGTCTAGTCATTTCTGAATAAAGTAGTTGTTCCTTTAAGAATCTATCTACAGACTGGAGAACTAGTAGAAATACTGGTTTAACAAAGATCCATGCGGTTAGTACGCTACTTCTTAAGTAGAGATTACTAAAACTAGCTATATAAAGCTATTCTAGCTTTATAATACACCCCCCTAGCTATAAGATATCTTATAGGTAGTTAATATAAGCTTAAAATATATCCTTAATAAAAGAAAAATAAAGTAATTATTATTTAATAAAGGGGTTCTTATCCTTAGAATATAATAAAGTAAATAGGAAAATAGGTTAAAAGGGGCTTCTTAACTACTAAGATATAGTTTTCTAGTAGGTAATACCTTCCTTTATTACTCCTTTTTAGATTATTTATTCCTTCTTAGTTTATTTCCTAACTATTTAACTAGAAGAAATAAGTAGTCTAATAAGGAAAGAAGCTAACTATTAGTTTTTAATATAAAGGACCTTTTTTACCTTTTTAATTCTATTTTTTTTCCTTTATATTATTAATAAATTAACTAGGTAAGTTTTCTTTTTTTTTATTTTATAATTTTATTCTAAAATATATATTAGCTAATTTCTTATTTTTTAAGTAAAAAATAGCTATAAAGTTAGAGTAAAAATTTATTAATACTTAGATTTATAAATTTTAGTATTTTTCCTCTAAAAAAGGTATCTTAATCTTTAAGAATTATAGTCTTACTAAAAATAATTATTATAATCTTTACCTCTACTTATTAAACCCTTAGTTAAGTATAAATTACTTAGGAAATTATACTAAACCTATTAAAAAGGTAAGTTCTAAAGAGGTTAAAAAGCTTCTTAGTATTATATTTAAGCTAGTTATATTTAGTCTTAGTAACCCTTTAGTTAATAAGCTAATTCCTACCCTTAAGGAGTAGGATATAAATAATTCTCTAGCTAAAAAGAAGAAAAAGAAGAAGAAGCTAAGTAAGACTACTAAGGCCCTAAAGTACTAAAAAGAGCTTTATAATACTAAAAAATACCTCTATAAGTAAATTCTAATATATATTCTCTTTTTATTCCTAACTTTTTAAATATAAAACCTAAGTTAAGTATAAAGAATCTTATTTTATTTACTAATAACTTACTAAAATTAAAATTCTATACTAAGTAGGACCTAATTATTAACTACTAAAAATATTAGAAAGAGGCTTTTAAATAGACCCTTTTTAAGAAAAAGGCTTATAAGGATTTTATTAAGAAGTAGTATCTTATTAAGAATATATTAGCTAACACTCCTTTAAAAAAGGATTTTAAGGTAAAGGCTGCTTTAAAGGATAATTCTAAAAATAAAGATAATAAATATAAGTCTATTTCTAAAAGATTAAGTACTAGTAAAGTAGAGAGTAAGCTAGATCCTACTTATAATTTAGAAAGTAGTTACCTAAGTTCTCCTTCTCCTCCTCTTAAGAAGAGAGGTATAAAATATAAGGCGCCTAGTTCTTTAGGTTTATATAAGTAGTATAAGACTAGAGATATAAACTTATTTAGAAAACTAATTCTTAAGCCTAGACTATACTAGGAAGTTATATATATTCTATATATTAAGTTAATTTTCTATAAAAGTTTATAAGGAGAATATATTAAAAGAAAGAAGAGTTATATTTACTGTTTATAGGAATACTCTTAGTATATTCTTATTTTAGGATACCTTTAAGATAATATAATAGTATTTATAAAGCTTATTTATAATAGAACTATATCTAAGTTAGTAAGTTTCCTAAATAGGATTTAGTTAGAAATTAGCTAACTATATAAAAAGGCTCTTAGTTTTATAAGTAAGACTCTCTAAGGTACCCTTAATTAGTTTACTATTACTTCTAAGCTTTAAAAGAAAGCTATTAAGAATACTAGCTAACCTAATTTAAATATTCCTATATTTAGTAGCCCTATTTAGTATCTACCTCCTTAGCTAAATTATACTAATAATTAGATTCCTAAGATAAAAGATTATTCTTACTTAGTTATAGTTTATAAAGATTATTTAGTAATACTTAGTAAGATAAATAAGGTATAAAATATGCTTTATTTAATGTTTACTACTATATATAGACTAAATACTACTTTAGTTCTAGCTTTTAATAGTCTTCTTAATAACTATAAGAGAGTTATTAAGAAGTACTTTTAGTAAAGTAAAGATTACTTAAGAATAGTCTTTTAAAGTAGACTTATTCTAGATTTTAAAGATAGAATTAGTTAGGAAGGTAATATTATCTAGAAACCTAGTTTTAAGGTTATTTTCTTTTAGGAATCTAAGTAGTATTTAGTTAAGAAGGGGGTAGATTTTTTATATTAAGGGATTTTCTAATTAGGAGTAAAAGAAGTTTTCTCTTAATAATTACTAATAGTATTTTAGCTAAGAATAAGGTTCTTAATAGTTTTACTCTTTTAACTTTAATAGCTTAGTTATAAATTTTATTTTATTTTTATCTTTCTAAATAAATTTATATATATTAGTAAGATTTATAAGTAATCTAAAGTACTTAAACTTTATATATATAAGGTTTTTAGTAAGTCTATCTACTAGTATATTATTTATTAAGATATAAACTATATTAAAGTTCTTATTTAAGAATTCTTATTTTAAGTATATATTTTAAATATTAATATATTATAATTAGGTTACTAAGTATTCTCCTTATTAGATTACTAATCTAATTATTTATTTATTATTATAATAAATTTTCTAGACGTCTCTAAGTAAGAGAGTAAAGTCTTAGAATAGTCTTTTTAAGGCTATTACCTCCTTTATAGTTTGTTTTAGGCTTAGGAGCTTAGCTTTAGTTATTAAAATAGTAACTATTACTTAGTATATAGCTTTTTACTAAATAGTACCTCTAAAAAGTAAAAAAATATATCTTTAAGATAAATATCTTATCTCTTTATTATTAGTAAATAAAGAGTCTATTATACTTATAAGTATATTTTTACCCCCTATATTACTAAAGTAGATTATAAGGTAATATATTAAATATAGGTAGTAAATTACTTAGTTTACTACCTTTATATAAATTAGTAAAGGATTTATTAGGTATCATAATAGGATTAAGTATATAAAAGTAATATCTAGTTATATTATAATTATAGTAAAGAGGATTAAACTAATTTTTAATTAGTATTTATAAATCTACTCTTTTATTACTTAGCCCTTATTTTTCTAAAAAGTTCTTTATAGTAGGGGTGTTATAGGAGTAATTCTATTATTAAGGTTAAATTATTTTATAATCTTTTTAATATATAAATTATAGACTAATTATAGTTTTTTTAAGTAATAATCCTATATAATTTATATTTTAAGATAATACTTAGCTAGTCTTTAGTCTTTTATTTTATATACTTTCTTTAGACTATTAATAATTACTTTTCTAGCTATTTTATTATCTTAGTAGTATAGAACTAGGATATTATTAATATAGAAAATAATAAATACTTTTTATTTTAGATCTATAAAAAGATATAAGTCTTTATTTATAGGTTATAATCTAAGTAATTTTAGTATTACTAAGAATTCCTTATACTATAGTAGAGGTATATTATATAAGCTATATAAAGTATATATAAAATAAACGTTTTTCCTATAGATATAAAAGCTATTTAGGAATTAGTAATTAACTAGTTTACTATTTATTTCTATATTAAGAAATATATTAACTATATCTAGTTAATAGATTTCTAAATTAAATTAAGCTATAATTACTATTATAACCTAAAAAGTCCTTACTATAAGAGTTACTATATATATCTATTAAAGTAGATTTTCCTCTTAGAGGTTACCTTATATATAGATTCTTACCTTACCTTAGTTAAGGAAACTATCCTTATTTAGTTTATAAGTATAAACCTACTTAAGTAGAAGCAGCTTATTTTTTATTTCTAAAGTATTAATTACTCTCTAAATCCCTTTCTTACTAAGCTTATTAATTTCTTCTTATATTACGTTTTAAAAGAGAGTCTTAATATTTTTTAGTAGCTTTAAAATATCTTTAAAGTGTTTTAGTAGATCTAAAAGTTCTAATATAAGATACTTCCTACTTAGTATAGATCCCTTTTAGGTATATATAGTACCTTAAATTAATCCTATTACTATTATATAAAGGGTTTAATATACTTAGTTTACTTCCTTTTTAGCTTTCTACTAATTAAGTATATAAGTTAAAAAGAAATTATTCTATTCTCTATTTCTAAAGTAGAGTTTTATCTAAGACTTATCTATTTAGATTAGAGTAATATAAATAATATTATATTTACTTAGGAATTTACTTATTAGTAATCTAACCTTTTTTCTTAGTTAGGTAAAGAAGTTTTATATTCTTCCTCTTATCTAATAGGGTAATTATTAGTTATCTTACTTATTCTTAGGTAGTAATCTCTTAGCTCTTCTACTTTATCTTACTAATTAGGTATAGCCTTTTACCCCCTAAGCTAATCCTACTTAGGATAAGTAGTTTATAAATCTTATATTCTTAAAGCATAATAGCCTTTCTACTTTAAAAGTTAAGTCTAGTAGTTATATTTAGCTAATAACTTTATAGTCCTTATTAGGACTATTAGTCTAAATATAAATTATATTTTTAATTTATTCCTTAGATAGGGATTAGCTAGTATTACTAGCTATACTTATAGTAGTATCTATAGTATCTTCTACTAGCCTAGAATTATACTAAAGTTATATTTCTACTACTTTTATACTTAGTAGGGTAATATCTATTACTAGCTTTAGCCTAGGTGTTAATTTTAGTATAAGAAGATTTCCTTTAGGAAGCTTACTTTATATATTAGTTCTAGTAATAAGATTATTTAGTTTTAAAGTATTTAGTTTAACTAACACTTCTAAAAGGTCTTCTATTAAGAGATCTATTAGATCTAAAATACCTAGTGCTTTAAGTACTATATTTAAATTTATTAATAGTATCTTAAGCTTAATAATTTCTTATATAACTTTTAATTAGATTACTATTTATAAATCTACTAGTAAATAGAATTTTATTTTATTAAAAGTTATATTCTAGGTAATAATTACTTATTAGAGACTTAGAACCTAAACTTAGTATAGGTTATATATATTTAGTATATAGCCTACTAAATACCTAATATACCCTTAGGGAATTACTTTAAAAAGCCTTTTCTTAATACCTCTCTCCCTTTCCTACTTAAGAGGATAATTATAGTATCTATAAGTATAAAGCTAGCTATAATATAGTTATAAGTCCTAATTTAAACTTATTATATAAGATAATATATACTACCTAAAATATTAGTAATACTAAGGTTTTTCTACCTTAACTAGTAATTTCTTATTATTATACTTTTATAGGCTTATACTAATAATATATATAACTACTATTATAGCTTTAGACTATAAATTAGTTAGTAAGTTAGCTATAGATATTATTTTAATTACTTAGGTTATTACTTCCTAGCCTATCTGTTTACTCCCTCTAACTAGTTCCTTTATATAAGGTAGAGAAAGCTTTATATTAATACTAAGCTCTTAAATCTAAAGTTTATAAGTAGTAAATCCTTAAATTAAAATTACTATATACTTAATATCTTATCTAATTTTATAGATTATAAGCCTTTTTTACCTTTATGTCTATCTTTTAAAGAGGTAAAGTACTTTAAACACCTTAAGAAGTATCTTATTAACTTATAGGAAAATAAATAGACAGCCTAAATATTTATCCTTAATAATAAGTATCTAGTATGCTCTATTAAAGCTTTTAGGATAATTAAATAGATCCTATATAACCTAATAATAAGGTTATATTACTCTTACCTCTAATATTTACCTAGAGATAACTTATAAAGTATAGGTTATTACGTAATATTTATATTCTAACTAAGAAGGTACTTATATCTTAACCCCTCTTATATTAGAAACTAAATATTAAAGCGTATTTAGTCTTAGATACTTAGAATAAAGGTGTTATATATTTATATTATCTATCCTATCTCCTTATATATTATATAAAGGTCTTAGTTACTTAGAAGATAATTTTAAAGTAGAAAATACTCTAGTATAACTATAAGGTACTAATAGGAATAGGTATAAGAAATAAATATTATATTATAAGAATACTAAGTTAAACTTTTATATAAGACAGCTAACTACTTTATTTTTCTTAAGTATTCCTTATTATAAGGTATAATTAAAACTATAATACTAAATATTTACTTTTTATAGATATACTTCTAATATAATATTTATATAGAAGTTCTTAACATAGTAGATGTTATTTAGAATTAAGTTAATAGTATTAGGTCTGTCTAGTCCTAAGAGGATTTTCCTAAGAATTTATTTTCCTTTCTTAGTAATAGGGAATAAAGTAGATCCTAACTTAACATACTTATCTAGGCTAAGATCCTTAAGTAAATCTAGTTTAAGAAGACTAATATTATTAATAAGGTAGGTAGTATTATAATTATTAAATACTATATACTTTAAAAGTATATAAGGACTATTATAGCTATATATAAATACTTTATATAAAATAGTTTCTACTTAGAGTTCTCTTATAATTAGGCCTAAGTTAATTATAATATAAACTACTAAGTTACTAAATCCTACTTCCTTATTATCCTTAGCTTTATTCTTTTTAGGTAAGGCTTACTTCTAAAAGGCTTTATTAGGCTAGTCTATCTATCTTTTATTAATAAGTATATATTAGAGTAGTCTCTACCTATCTTCTTTTAATTATTCTTAGATTTTTTTAGATTCCTCTTAGGATTACTTTAGGGTTATAAATTTTAATATACCTCTTACTACTATTTTAATATATAGGTATTTAGATAGAGCTATTATTACTAAGATACTATATAGATATTCCTTTATTTTTAGTAAATAAGGTTTAGGATTACTATCTAAGTAGTCTAAAAGTATTATATATACCTTAGTAACCTTTCCTTTTCCTCTTATTAAGGTCTCTTTATAGTAGAGTATAATAAAAATTACTTTATATTTACTTAGTAATAGGTTATTCCTATTAGTTATTTTATTCTTAACTATATAATTTATAGCCTCCTTTCCCTATATAAAGGCTAGTTAGTTTAAAACTACTTTAAGAAATAATTTTATTATAAGATTCCCTTAGACTTTTAGGATTTTATATTACTTCTCTTAGAGGTAGTATTTTTACTATTCTATATACTATAATATAGTATTAATATTTATATTAGCTCTTATAAGTACTATAAGATATTTCTTATAAACTACTATAAGTATTATAAAGTTATTAGGAGTATAATACTACTTAAGAACCCTAATTAGAGCCTAAAGTAATATATCTTTTTTAGTTAGGTTTTTAACTTTAGTTAATTTATTTAGAATCTTTATTTATACTAGGCTAAGAAGTATAAAATTAACTATTAATTAAACCTAAGACTTAATTACTTTATAAGCTTATTTCTTATTAGAGTAGTTATTAATATCTTTCTTCTAACTAGTTTTAATTATATAAAATATAAGTATATTTAAAGTTAAGATAGCTATATATTAGGAAATAGGTCTATCTTTATTATAATTATCTAGTTAGTTATTAAATATTTAGTAGTTTAGTTTATCTATAATTTTTACTTAAGACTTACTATTTAGATTAATATATTCCTATATATTTTTACTATAGGTATAATATTTAAGGGTAATATACTACTTAGGCTAATTATACCTAGTAACTAGCTTTATAGACTTATTATAGTTAGTTAACTTCTTAATTTTAGCTATAATAACTTTATTAGAAGGATATAAAGTAAAAAGAGATTAAGAATATAAGTATAAAGGTCTTAAATACTAGATTTAAGTATAATATCTAAGGGCTTCTTTATATAAGAGCTAGGCTTATAACTATAATAAACTATAGCGTCTAGTTATTTCTAAATAAAGTAGTTATTCTTTTAAGAATCTATCTATAGACTAGAGAACTAGTAGAAATACTGGTTTAATAAAGGTCTGTGTGGTTGGTGTGCTACTTCTTAAGTGGAGATTACTGAAACTAGCCACACGAAGCTATTCCAGCTTCACGACATGTTCTTAACCTGAACCCTATTCGCTAACCCTAGAAAAAGGTGACTGGTTTAAGGTAAATTCTGTTTTCTGCAAATCCTCCTTGGTAGGTCGTGACCTGCTCACTTGTTTCAGGCGTATGAAACAGGCCTCTACGGTGGTCAACCGAATGTTGATGCCAGCTGGTGTACTTGGCAAAAAGACCGTATCGAGTTCACTATTCCGAACCGCATCCCACCAGGCGACTACCTTGTTCGTGTTGAGCATATCGGCCTTCATGAAGCTCACGTCGGGAAAGCCCAATTCTATATGGAACGCGCTCATCTCAAGATTACCGGCAGCGGAGGAGGAACTCCAGGACCGCTTGTTAAGATTCCTGGAGTCTACAAGGCTAACGACCCCGGCATTGCATACAACAAGTGGACAAATTCACCTGCCCAGTATATCATGCCTGGCCCCAAGGTCTGGGTTGACAATGGTTCTTCTAGCCCACCCCCGAGTACCCCCCCATCTACTCCTCCATCCACTCCCCCTCCGTCTTCGGGCGGTGGTGGTGCTCCCCTTTACGGCCAGTGTGGTGGCACAGGATGGACTGGGCCCACAACATGTGCGCAGGGAACTTGCAAGGTGACAAACGAATGGTACAGTCAATGCGTTTGATGGGACATCCTTGACCAAATCAAGCCCTGTAGAACCCACTCCCAATGAATTCAAGGGATTGGACAAAGCTAGCCATGAATGTACTGTTGGCTCAGATGGAGGATACAGTCAAAACTTCATCCCCACCCGCACCTCACTTTCGATTCTCATATACAGTTATTATCTGCAGTTATCACAATTCAGCTCAATATGTCATCATCTCTAGACTTTACATAAGGACTCAAATACGTATTAATAACCAGTAAAGCAAATCATTCAAAGATACGCTAAGTGCAAACTTCAACTCAATCCTCCAAACCAGAGGCATTTTCTACTTTTCCGTCAGAAAAAGCTCCTCCCGGAAGGAATGCCTGAATCATTTTCTCCTCTTTATAGTAAAGTTGCAATCACAAGCAAATAGAGGAACATTCCACTCTAGCTCTTAGTTCAATCCACCATATAACGCGACTTACTGTGCGGTACCATAGATAGAATAACAACAATACTACAGGGTCTCATTTCTGCAGTAATCCTTTTGTTGTGAAGCTGGAATAGCTTCGTGTGGCTAGTTTCAGTGGTGCTTAGCTTAGATGTGGCTTACTACCCGCATAGACTACTTAGGATGTGTATTTCTACCTGTTCTCTAGTTAATATATAGATTCTTAATAGGATAACTACTTTTATATTAATATAACTAGACGCTCTAGTTTATTATAGTTATAAGCCTAGCTCTTATATAAAGAAGCCCTTAGATATTATAATTAAATTTAATATCTATTACCTCTATCTCTCTTATTTTTAAACTCTTTCCTCCTCTAAATTACCTAATAAAGTATAACTATAGCTAAACTTAAGAAGTTAACTAACTATAATAAGTCTATTAAGCTAGTTACTAAGTATAATTAGCCTAAATAGTATATTACTTTAAAATACTATACTTATAGTAAAGGAGTTTAGGACTATATTAATTTAGATAGTAAATCTAAAGTAAAGATTACTAATAAACTATTATATTAGTTATTTCCTAACTAGCTAATAGAATATAATAGTAAACGCCTTTTTACTAAACATACTATAATTTTAACTCTAAATATAACTAGTTATACTTTATATAACGTATATATATAGCAAGTCGCCTATTATAGTAAGTCGCCTACTTCCTTATTATATATTAAAGGTTACTTTTTTACCTATTTCTTAAAAATTAAAATTAAGCCTAAAAAAGGTCTAGTTTTTTAAATTAGGCTTTAATAAGAGTTAGTCCTTAGGAAATAATAGTAGGGAAAATATTATCCCCCTAATAGGGTGTACTAAAGGGGAACCTCTTATCTAGCCCTTCTAATAAGGGGTCTTCTTAGTTTAGTCCTTATAAGACAGATATTATTTTCTCTAGTATTATTTCTTAGTATTTAACTCTTATTAAAGCCTAATTTAAAAAACTAGACCTTTTTTAGGCGTAATTTTAATTTTTAAGAAATAGGTAAAAAAGTGACCTTTAATATGTAATAAGGAAGTAGGCGACTTACTATAATAGGCGACTTACTATATATGTATGTTAGTTAAGACTAACTATAATAAAGATATTAATAGTTACTTAGATAAGAAATAGGTATATAAAGTAATTAAAGCTTAGGTTTATATAATAGTTAATTTAGTACTTTTTAGTCTTACTTAAATAAAAATCCTAAATAAAAACTTTAAAATAAGAGATCTAACTAAAAAAGATATAACCTTATATACCCTACTTAAAGTTCTTAAATAGTACTATACTCTAAATAATTTTATAACTTTAACCTTAGTTTAAAAAGAGTATCTTACTATACTTATAAAAGCTAATATAAATATTAATACTACTTTATAGTATACTAACTAGTAGAAATACTACCTCTAAGGAAAATAGTATAATATTCTAGAGGTCTAAAGGAATCTTACTATAAAATTGTTTTTTAGAGTAGTCTCTACCTAACTAGCCCCTATATAGGGAAGGGAGGCCCTAAATTATATAGTTAAAAATAAGATAACTAATAAGAATAACCTTTTATTAAGTAAATATAAAGTAATTTTTATTATACTTTACTATAAGGTAACCCTAATAAAAGGAAAAGGAAAGGTTACTAAAGTCTATATAATACTTTCTAACTACTTTAATAGGAATCTAGAACCTTATTTATTAAGAATAAAGGACTATCTATATAGTATCCCTATAATATATAACCCTATAGAGTACCCCTAGGTTAAACTTATAGTCTAAGGCATTTTATACTAGGTAACCCTTAAATAAATAGTAGAGGAGTTAGCTAAAATTAAGAAACGCCTTAGGGAAGAGAAATAGTAGTTAGTTTAGTATATACTTATTAATAAGGGTTAGATTAATTAGCTAATAAAGGGTCCTAAGAAGTACTACCTACCTTAAAAGAATAAAGATAAAGATAATAAGAGAGTAGGATTTAGTTTAAATTCTAAGAACTTAGTAGTCTATATAATAATTAACTTAGTACTTATTACTAAAGAACTTTAAGTAGAAATTATTTTATATAAGGTTTTCTTATATAGCTATAATAGTCCTTATACTCTTTTAAAGTATATAGTATTTAATAACTATAGTATAACCTACCTAGTTAATAATATTAGTCTTCTTAAGCTAGATTTACTTATTAATATAAGCTAGGATAAGTATATAGAATTAGGTTCTACCTTATTTCTAGTTACTAAGAAAGGATAGTAAATTCTTAAGGGAATTCTTTTAAGACTAAATAGGCCTAATATTATTAACCTTATTCTAAACGACACTTACTATATTAAGAATTTCTATATAAATGTTATCTTAGAGGCCTACCTCTAAAAGGCTAATATATAGTATTATAGTTAGGACTATATACTATAAAGAGGGCCTATTAAGAAGAGTAAGGTAGTTAGCTACCTTATATAAAAATTTAACCTAGTATTCCTCTAATATAATATTTATTCTATATACCTATTTCTACCTATACCCTATAGCTTTATAGGGGTTTTCTTAACCTCTAAACTATATTTCTAACGTCTTAAACCTTTATATAATACATAAGGAGATAAGATAGATAATATAATACTATAGCACCTTTGTTTTAGGTATCTAAGGCCTAACGTACTTTAGTAACTAGTTTCTAATACTAGAGGAGTTAAGATCTAAGTACTATCCTACTTAGAATATAAATACTATATAATAACTTATACTTTATAAGTTATTTCTAGAAGGATATTAGAAGTAAAGGTAATATAACCTTATTATTATATCTTATAGGACCTTTTTAACTACCTAAAGAGCTTTAATAGAGTATATTAGATACTTATTATTAAGGACGAATTTTTAGGTTATCCCTTTATTTTTCTATAGGTATAGAAGACCTTATAGAAGGTTTTTAAAGTAATATACCTATTTAAATAATTAATATAAAGGTAAAAGAGGCTTATAATTTATAAGATTAAATAAGATATTAAGTATATAGTAATTATAATTTAAGGCTTTACTACTTATAAACTTTAGACTAAGGACCTAGGTATTAATATAGAACTTTCTCTACCTTATATAAAAGAACTAGTTAGAGGAAGTAAGTAGGCTAGCTAGAAAGTTATTACTTAAGTAATTAAAATAATATCTATAGCTAACTTACTAACTAAATTATAGTTAGAAGCTATTATAGTAGCTACCTATATTATTAGTATAAGCCTATAAAAATATAGTAATTAAAAGTTACTAGTTAAAGTAAAAGAAGCTTAGTATTACTAGTACTTTAGGTAGTATATACTATCCTATATGTTAAGTTTAAATTAGGATTTATAGCTATATTAGGGTTAGCTTTATACTTATAGTTACTATACTTATCCCCTTAAGTAAGAAAGAGAGAGAGGTATTAAGAAGAGACTTTTTAAGGTAGTTCCCTAAAATATATTAGGTACTTAGTAGGTTATATACTAAATATATATAACCTATATAAGATTTAGGTTCCTAGCCTCTATTAGGTAATTATTACCTAAAATATAACTTTTAATAAGATAAAATTCTATTTACTAGTAGATTTATAAATAGTAATCTAATTAAAAGTTATATAAGAAATTATTAAGCTTAAGACTTTACTAATAAACTTAAATATAGTATTAGAAGCTTTAGGTATTTTAGATCTAATAGATCTCCTAATAGAAGGCCCTTTAGAAGTATCTATTAAACTAGAAATATAGAAACTAGATAATATTATTACTAGAACTAGTATATAAGGTAAGCTTTATAAAGGAAATCTCCTTACTTTAGAATTAATACCTAGGCTAGATATACTAGTAGAAGCTAACTTCTTAACTAAAGAAGTAGTAGAAATATAAATCTAGTAGGATTCTAAATAAGAGGAATAAGCTATAAATACTACTATAGGTATAGCTAGTAATACTAGCTAATCCCTATCTAAGGAGAGGATTAAAAATATAATTTATATATAGACTAATAGTCCTAATAAGGACTATAAAGTTATTAGTTAAGTAGGGCTATTAGACTTAACCTTTAAAGTAAAAAGGCTATTATATTTTAAAAATATAAGTACTATAGACTACTTATCCTAAGTAGGTTTAGCTTAGGGGGTAAAAGGCTATACTAAACTACTATAGAGGAGCTAAAGAGTAATAAGACTACTACCTAAAAATTAATAAGAGGAGTAAAGATTATCTTATTAGGAGTAAAGGAGAATATAAAACTTCTTTACCTAACTAAAAAAGAAAAGCCCTTTAGTTTATAATATCTTATATAATTTAAGCTTTACCTATAATACCCTTATTTAGATAGATAATAACTCTTAGGAGGAACTCTATTTTATAGACTAAGAATAAAATAACTTCTTTTTAACCTTTATACCTAATTAGTAGAAGATAGAAGATAAAGTATTCTATATATATTAAACCCTTTATGTAATAGTAATTAGAGTAGTTTAAGGTACTAATTATACTAAGAAACCTATACTAAAAGGAAAATATATTATTACTAAACTACTAGACCTATTAAAATCCTATAAAGATATTCTTAAGCTGCTAGTAAATTTTAGAACTCTATTTCTAGAAGTAATAAGAATTAAAATTAATAAGCTAAGTAAAAAGGGTATTTAGAAGGTAATTAACGCTTAGGAAGTAAAGAATAAACTACTTCTCTTAAAGTAGGTTTTTATATATAAGCTAGATAAGGATAGCTTTTTTAAACGTTATAAAGTAAGAATTTATATATAAGGTAATATATAGGAAGAGAACCTACTTTAATAGATATATATAGCTATACTTATAGCTAGGACCTTTTAGGTAGTAATAGTAATTATAGCCTAATTTAACCTTAAGATCTATTAAATAGATATAGTTAATATGTTTCTAAATATAGAGATAAATAGTAAACTAGTTACTTACTAATTTTTAGATAGATATTAGATACTTAGGAAAAACGTTTAACTTACTTATACCCTATATAGGTTATATAATATACCTTTACTCTAGTATAAGGAATTCTTATTAATACTTAAATTACTAGGATTATAGGTAGTAAATAAGAATCTATATCTCTTTATAGATATAAAATAGAAGGTCTTTATTATCTTCTATATTAATAATATCCTTATTCTTTACTATTAAGATAATAAAACAGCTAGAGAAGTAATAATTAACTCTTTAAAGAAAGCATATAAAATAAAAGATTAAGGTAAAGTAGAATACTACCTTAGAATTTATATTATTAGAGATTACTACTAGAGAAAGCTCTTTTTAGTCTATAATATATATATTAAAAAGATTATAAAATAATTTAACCTTATAGATAGAATTACTCTTATTATACCCCTTCTAACTACTATATTTAAGAAGAATAAGGGATAAGTAACTAAAAATTAGATCTATAAATTCTAAATAAAAATTAGCTTAGTCCTCTTTATAGTAATTATAATATAACCTAATATTACTTTTATATACTTAATCCTATTTTAATTTCTAATAAACCCTTTAAAGAAATATATCTTAGCTATAAACTAAGTTATAAGATACTTATATATAATACGCCACCTTATAATTTACTTTAGTAACATAGGGGGTAGGAATACTCTTATAAGTATAATAGATGCTTTATTTACTAATAATAAAGAGATAAAAAGGTTATCTTAAGGGTATATCTTCTTACTCTTTAGAGGTATAATATAGTAAAAAGCTATATACTAAGTAATAGTTACTACTTTAATAATAGAGGCTAAACTCCTAAGTCTAAAATAGACTACTAAGGAGGTAATAGCCCTTAAAAGACTCTTCTAAGACTTTACCTTTTCTCTAGGAGACATTTAGAAAATTTATTATAATAATTAATAAATAATTAGATTAGTAGTTTAGTATAGAAAGTAATTATCAATACACCTAAGATATATTAATATTTAAAATATATAGCTAAAATAGGAATTCTTAAATAGAAGTTTTAATATAGCCTATATCTTAATAAATAACATACTAGTAGATAGACTTATAAAAAACCTTTTATATACTAAATTTAAATATTTCTAAGTACTTATTAATCTAGCTAATATATAGGAAATTATTTAGGATTATAAAAGCTAAATAGAAGTACTAAGTAAGTAATTTCTTAAAAGTAAAACTATCTAAAAAAAACGTTAATCCTAACTAGGAAATATATTAGTAATATATAGAGTAAAAACCTCTATCTTAAAAACTATTTCTAGGTATATTTACTTTTAGATCTAAATTAATTCCCTTTTTAGAATCTAAATACTACTAGAAAACTTAATATCCTAATTAGATTTTATCTTAATTACTAATTATAATCCTAAATTACCTTCTTATATAAAGCTAAAAGACTCTTAAAAGCTAAAAGTAAAGTAGTATTCTAGCTAGTAGCTATACTAAATATACCCTAAAGCGTAATATATATATTATTAACTAATATACTAGTCTTACTTTAATTCTTATAAGGTAGGTATAGCTAGACCTTAGCTTTTAGGGTAGGACTTAGCTAGGTAATATAGCTTAGTTAAGGTAGTAGTTAGTAGACTAGTATACTAAATATAGGAATATTTAGATCTAGTAAACTAGTCTTCTTAAGAGACTTCTTTTATACTATAAAAGTTAAGTTAAAAGTATTAACCTTTTTATATAACTTCTTACTTATATATTACTAAGCCTATTTTACTTAGTTAGTAGAGAATAAACTAAAAAATACTCTAAAAACTTACTAACTTAGATATATTTCTAATATAAACTATATTAATAAAGTAATTAGCCTCTATATATAAGGCTTCTAAAATAAGAATATACTATAAATAGTTTTTTTAGTAGTAAATATAGCCTTTATTAGTCTTAATATATTTACCTTAGGAACTACTATATATAATACTCTTAAGATAGGGTAGGTAATATAGGATTTAGTATAAACCTAGCTAGAGAATAGACTTTCTACTTACGTCTATAGGTCTCTTTATATATAGCTTTTTAGCTAAAAGTAGCTTAGAGGACTTACCTACCTACTTATACTTTTTATTTATATTCTTAAGTAGACTTTTAGGCTTAGGCTCTAGCTTATTATCTTAGTTACTAATAGTATCTAAACTAAAGACCTTAGTGCTAGTATTAGATTCCTTAGAGTCTAAACTATTTCCTACCTAGGTCTTAAGTTCTTTTTACTTATACTCCTCTTTAGCTCTAGCTTTCTTAGCTATAATAATATAGTAATAATTAAGAATCTAGTTAAATTCTACCTAGTTTTATAATTCTATAATATTATTAGTATATAAGGTAATCTAGCTAATAGACTTATTAGGACCTATATACTAAAAGTTAGTAACTATAAGTTTTTTACTTAGAAAGAAACCTATAAAGAGTCCTCTACTTCTAATAAAGGTTATTTTAAATTTTAAGAGCTACTTTAAGCTTCTTAGCTAACTTCTTTTTCCTTTTACTATATTTAGAGTTCTTAGCTAGACCTAAGTTAATAACTATACTACTAACTAAAGTTACTTTAATTAGAGGTATAATACTAATAGAATTTAAGATACTATTACCCTTAAGTATTAAGATCTTAGGTACCTCTTTACTAATAATAATACTAACTAAATTCTTATAGCCTAATATATATAAATTAAATAATTAGTTAATAATAGAAGAATTAAGTAGACTAGTAAAATTACCCTTAGATTTAAGATAATTTATACTTAGAAATAGATCTAATAACTAAAGATAAAAGTTATAAAAGTTAACTTTACTTTATCTTTATAATATAAAGAGAGAAATACCTTTCTTAGATAGAAGCTACTAGAATTTTTAAATTTAATTATTAATAAGCTATTATACTATTTTCTTAGCTATTTTCTACTTAAAAAATAGAAGAATTAGCTAGAATATACCTTAATTTAAGGGTACTAAGTAGAGTAGGATTTAACTTACCTATTTAGATTATTAATAACTTACTAGAAAGAAAAATAGAACTATAGGAGTAAATAGGGAGGTTATATATCTAAAATTAGAAATTAATACTTTTATCTAAAGGAGTTATTTAAACTTTTTATTTAAATAATAATATAAAAAATAATATTATAATAGTTAAAAGGCATCTTTTAGCTAAATTATTTCTTTCTTTTATTATATTTTATACTTAAAAGAGCTATTATTTAATAATAATTACTTTATTTTCTCTTATAAGAATAACTAATATATAAGATAAAAGACTACCTATAAGAGGACTTATAGCTAGGGGGGGGTATTATAAAGCTAGAATAGCTTTATATAGCTAGTTTTAGTAGTGCTTAGCTTAGATATAGCTTACTACCCGTATAGACCACTTAGGATATATATTTCTACCTGTTCTCTAGTTAATATATAGATTCTTAATAGGACAACTACTTTTACATCAATATAACCAGACGCTCCGGTTCATCACACCTTTAAAAGTGCCGTGAATAGTTTGAATGAAGATTTGAGTGTGGCCTGTTGTAATCTCGCAGTCTGGTAGATTTATGATCTGGGACACTGCGTGAGCGGCATGGAAGTATGAACTGTTTTCCGCTGTGGATGACGATTCAAGATTGCATACAGCTGCCAGCGCTTTTGGTATACCATCTATGCCGTTCTCTGGCAAGGGGGAAAACATCTGAGCATAGGTTGCGACGAAGACACGCCAAATACTGTCCGGTCGTAAAGGGTTAATTATGTGCCACAAGGACATTTTATCATTGCCCATACGCAGCCAGTCCACGTCAGAGCCATCGGATAACTTGAAAGGCCGGGCTTGTTCCGGGGCATACGTTTCGGGCGAAGAGAAGGTCAAGATAGCCAAAGCAGCTGCAGTACCCCATATCGGATCCTTGTCTTCTTCCCTGATAGGGTTCATTAACCGCTTGTTCAATAGGATCGTGCTTTGATGCCAGTGAAAACACTCCTCTAGAGTGCGGCGACAGTTTGAGTGGCTATTTAGGTGCCAATGGTAGGTGTATGCCACAGCGAGAGAGGCATGCATTAAATAAGGGTGCTGCAAAGTTATCTGTTAGTCGAGTCTAGCCATTGCAGGGTGATTGGCTTTGATCTTGTCTGACAGAACAAGACTCGTTCCAGAAAGCTTACAGCAAAAGCGAGTTCTAAGAGTTTACGATTGACTACTGTCATAGTAGAATCGTTAGGAGTGATAAGGCTTTGTCCCAGATAACGTGTTATGAACTCTTGACACCTTGCGTTCAACTGATACGACGCTGATTCGTCGCATGTCCAGACAGCATTTGCCAGCGGTGGCTGGATATCTGTTTGTCTTTGCCTTTGAACCATCAACGGCCGACTTGTGTCGTCGACAATGGGCTGGAGGTCGGGTATATGAAGTAAGAAGTTACATAGGATTCCGAAAGAGGCACAATTTTTGCACAATGGTTTCCCCTGGTCGCACTATGGAGCCTAGGAGTCAGCCACAAATACGACACTTGCGAAATCAAGGGTCACCCACTTTGATCTTTCGAAGCTTGCAGTTTCGACAGCCAAATCTCGATCTCGTCAAGACCCTACGCTCCTGCGCCTTTTCTCTCAATTTTGAGGACATGCCTGAGAATTCCGGGAACGTCTGGTGCCGTTTACCTTTATGTCCATTCAAGCTTCATAAACATCCCAAAAGTTTACTCTTGTTGAACCATCCTAGTATGGCTACTCATCTTGCTGCAATTTCTCTCGAAAAAGGCACGCCCTTCGTTGTTCAGCGTCGTCAGACGCCAAGGCCGGGTGAAGACGAGCTACTCATCAAGGTCAAGGCCGTCGCTCTCAACCCCGCAGACCATTTGATCCGTGATCAAGGCCTATTCATACCTACCTATCCTACGGTTATCGGCTTCGACATTTCTGGACTGGTTTTAGAAGTCGGCAAAAACGTCCCCAGAAATCCTGGCCATGGAGGTTCGGGCCCATTCTTCCAACCAGGGATCACCCGCGTCGCCGCATATGCCGCTTCCTTCTGGAAGTCTTATGGGCCTGACTACGGCGCTTTTCAGGAGATTTGTCTAGTGCCATGGCAGCACGCTGTACCTATTCCGACTGAAAGTATTTCCTGGAATCAAGCGGCCACCTTGCCTGTTGCAGTTCAAGTACCCCTAGGGGCGTGGCACGCTATGGGCCTTCTACGGGCGGAAGATGCCACTGCTTCTCCTTCCGTTTCGGCCGACTCTGTCGGTTCTGATTTCAGCGACACGGTCGAAAACAATCGGATTCATAAGGAAGAGGCCGTCCTTATCTGGGGTGCTTCCTCTAGTGTAGGCACGATGGGTGTGCAAACCGCCCGGTGGCTGCGGGAGGATCGCGACTCTCCTGTGGCCGCCGTGTACGCCGTGGCCGGTGCGGCGAATCAGAGTTACGTAAGGTCTCTGGGCGCGGATTGCGTCTTCGATCACAAGGCTCCGCAGGTCGTGGACGCAATTGTTTCGGCCGCAAAGAAGGAAGGCCTAGTGATTCGACACTGCTTCCTTGCCACAGGGCAGCTAACACTGTGCCAAGCCGTCCTTAAGGCCTTCGTAGGAAGCGGCCGTGGGGAAGAGTATCAGAAGGCGAAGATTGGGTCAGCCCCTATTATTCCTGGTGACGTAGAGGAGCAAGAAGGGATAGAAACCATTTTTGTAATTCCGTCGACGGACGAAAGAAAGCGACTGGCTCAGTTTCGATACTGGATGGGAACATGGCTGAGAGAAAATCTAGCAAACGGGACTATCTGGCCAAGTCCTGAGCCGAAGGTTGTTGGGAGGGGATTGGAGGCTATTAACGAGGGGTTGGATATGTTGCGTCAGGGAGTGAGCTGTACTAAGTTGATTGTTGAGGTCACAAGATAAGAATTTATTTGAAGTCAAGATTGGGTACATGGTAGGTAGCGAAATGACATTATATTAGACTGTCTTCCAATCGCCTACGCTAAGAATCATCCGGCATGAGAACCATAAGCTAATCTAGTGGGACTCGCAAAAGTTCGTCCCGAGGGGGCATAAATAAAGTATATTATATTATAGGCGGCCAGATAGGCACCATTTCTTGATGGACATGAGATGATGATAAAACGGTCTGGGCTGTGATTAATTGGCCCATGATGACAGAAAGTTAGCCCCCACACACAATCTCCGCAATCGAAGCGGGGGCGTGTCTGAGTCGACTGTCAGGTCACTTGTCAAGTTTCAACTGACTTGCTTCACTAATCTTTCCCACACACACAAACACACACACCTTCATTCCGTCTCGAGCCAGACCGCGGGGAGATCATTATTCGACAGATACTTTGTACTGGGTCCGCTGCCTCGGCACACATATTCTCTCCGTAATGGAACTCTACATCCGCCCTTTGTCCATTGAAGACCTCGATCAATGCGCAGCTGTGGAGTCTGCGGCTTTTCCGCCTGCAGAAGCTGCGACTCGTGAAAAAGTGAGTAATACATGCAATGTGACTCACACTCGGAGCCTGCTCTGCTCCGACGTGGTTTATGTGGTGTAAAGTCTACTACAGTTATGTGTGTCCTTGATACGGACCCTACACCCACTCACTTCATTCACTACTCTATACCGCCTGATAGGCCTAGTCCCCAGCAATGTGGTCTAAAGTTCTAACAATCAGGTGGCCTTAGATCGAGTATCGCTTGACTGTCTGTCCCCATATATGCTACGGCTTGTTTGCCCGGCATGGGAAAGGTGACCCAGAAGGATGCAGACAACAAGGAGACATCCCTGTCTTGACCAAAGCACCTGGGGGTTCGGGAAACGATAGGCTCATCGCCCACACCATTGCCACGCAGTCCACCTCCCGGGTTGTCAGAGATGAAGACATGGCTTTCCCATTGACGTGGAAGACGGAACCTTCGGCCTTACACCATGTCGGCCATAGACCTGAGGGAAGAACCATTGCGCTACACTCGCTCGCCGTTTCGCCGCCTTGCCAAAAGCTAGGCTATGGCAAAAAGCTTATGTCGGTCTACATCAAAGAGATGATGCAGACTGGCCAAGCAGACAGAGTTTCAATTCTTACTTATGATAGGCTGGTACCCTACTATCAGAAGTTGGGATTCACCCACTTTGGCAAGAGTCAGTCTGAGTACGCGGGTGTTATTTGGCACGATTTGGTATGTCTTCTTTGCAATAGCAATGCAATAACGCATATACTCATGGTTGACGTCTTTGACTAATTTCTCCAGGCTTTCGAGTTTCCGTGATATATAAAAGCACAGAGGATCAAATTATCACCCATTTAATATACTATATGCACGCAAACCTTAGAGCCCTTTCTTGCTTCCTATGATTGCTGATTCTGTAATACACCGATACCTTCAAATTGATAGTATAGTAACGAAGACTTAATTAGTTCGCTACCCTAAAGACCAACTTGCAAGCTGTATCTCTATAGAACCTGCTGAGTGGCGCCAAGCTAGCAGGTGAGCATCGCCTCGCAAATTACAAAAAGAATAACTCGTATCGGCTTCATCTTCCGAAGCTCGATATAATATCTGGTTTAATGGCTGTCCTCGAAGATGATTACTCGATAAGGTCGCTCAGGCTGGTAGGGGACGGGAATTAGATACTTTGTTACTGGGTCCGCTGCCTCGGCACACATATTCTCTCCGTAATGCAAAAGTCTCCATCTTTTTCCAACAATCAACACATTATTGAACACATGAACTGTTAGATCAAATATGACTCTTGTTCTAAACGAACATGAGAAAGTGCAACGTGGTATAGAAACAGGTAGTGGGCCGTAACTGTACCAAATCTGCCGGGTAATACATGACGCCAGCACGGCTGGTTTCGGCAGCCAGATTGCTAGACACACTAAAACATCCGGCGTGCAACCCTTCCCCCCAATGTCAGCACCTTTTTAAGGTTTGGTCCCATGATCTCATAGATCACGTTGGTGCGTGTCTCATCCTGCCATAAAAGGCATTTTCCCCAGCTTATTTTTCGTGCCTGTAAAGCTTTTGACGGCAGTCCCCAACCTCGACAAAAAGCTTCTTGAATCGACGTATCGCGACTGGGTACTCACTACTGCCACCATGGTTCGGAATATTGAGCTGCACAATGAAGACTTTCACATCCGTGTTGACAGGGCTACTGGCGCAGTTCTGGGGATCGAGGATCCTCGCGCCAAAGTTCCGATGAACTGGATCAGCTCTCCGACCAACGCACCGTGGCAGCCTCTGGGCAGTCGCTGGGGATTAGGATTTGCAGACCTCGGCGCCAATCTGCTTCACCGGTTTTGTTGGAACAGCCCTCGTATCGATCCATCGGCCAGCCGCGATGTCACCGTCGTAACCTATCAGGCTGGGCCATTGGAACTTGTTGTCCACCGGCATCTCGACGGACAGAGGCGATGTTTTACCGAGTCTTATGAGTTCCGTAACCGAGGTACCTATCCGCTCAACCTTTCCGCAAAAGGAGAAACATCATTCGCAATTTACACTCCTTTCAACGACCACTATACCAATACTACTGATGCACTCCGGTCCCGTACACATGCTCATGTTTGGGCCAATGGCGGGAGCTCAGCATGGGTCAAACTCACTCAGATGGGGGGTCACGGTCGAAACCTGGGTCTTGTCCTTACGAAGGGTTCGCTTTCTGGCTACAGCATCGAGTCTCGGGATGAAGTAACTCATTCCAACACTCGAGGAGTGTTCCTGCTGCATCCTTCAGTCCCAGTTCTCGAGCCTGGTCAATCAACCACTATCGAGTGGACCCTGTTCTGGCACAGTGATTGGAAAGATTTCTTCACTCAGTGCGCCTGTCGATCGAATCAATTCATACATTTCGACATTCCAAGGCATACGCTTTTGTCCGGGCACGCCGTCAAGATCCGAATGAGCGGTAGCTCTGCTGCTATCAACTCTACGACGACGGTAAACGGTCAGAGGGTGCAACAAGAAGGCTCGGCTTTCACTTTCATTCACCATGCCAAGGATATGGGTCAAGAGACTCTACGCATTGCCACCGGCCGGGGTGTCGCAAAGAAGGAGTCGTACGTGTTTCTTAATACTGTTCCAGAATATGACGACCTCATTGAGAGTCGAATCAAGTTCATTGTCGAGAAACAGCAAGTCAAGGATGCAGAGAGTCTTCTACATGGAGCCTACGTCGTTTATGACAACCAAGCTGAAGCATTCCCTTTTTACGAGACGCAGCAGGACCGTAACGCTGGGCGCGAGCGTGTTGGCATGGGCGTTCTCATTGGTCGTTGGCTGAAAAGAAAGCCGGACAGCAAGCTGAGGGACTCTTTCACAGCCTACTATTCATTTGTATGCACAAAGCTCCAATCGGATAACGGATGGGTCTTCGACGCCCCATATGGAACCGGTACATACATCAACAAGCGCCTCTACAACTGGCCGTGGGTCCTACAGCTTCATCTTGTGGCCGCGGCCATAGATATCCCTGCTCTAAATGGCAAATCTCCAATCACTAGATTCATGGAAACCCTGGAGAATTTCTATGATGAAGGTGGCGCATCACTCTATGCTATCGGTTTGCCAATTCTCGAGGGTCTCCGAACGCTCAAAGCCTTGGGTATGGAGACAGCCTATCAGCGGGCTAAAAGCCTCTTTATCTCCCACGGCCGGAACATTGTGGACCGAGGAACAGATTACCCCCCGTTCGAAGTCAATTTTGAGCAGTCCATCGTAGCACCCGCAGCAATTATACTCCTGGAGCTCTATCGAGCGACAGGTGATAAGGCTTGGCTTGCAGCTGCCGGATTGCAAATGGAAGTTCTCCTCCGCTTTGCCGGAAAGCAACCAGACTATCGAGTCCACGACGTTGCTGTTCGGCATTGGGACGGTCACTGGTTCGGGAAAGACCGTACATGGGGAGACACGTTTCCACACTACTGGAGCACGCTAAACGCCATCGCTTTACACCATTTCAGCATATCAACAGGGGACCTTTCCTATGGCAAGCAATCTGATAACGTTCTTCGAGCTAACCTGGCTCTTTTCACACCTGAGGGTAGAGCGTCTTGTGCATGGATTTACCCTCGGTCCGTGAACGGCCGACTGGCTCATTACAAAGACCCTTACGCCAATGACCAAGACTGGGCATTGGCGCATCTTTTGCAGATAGAGGACGATACTTCATGGGTCGACCGAGATAACGAAGACCCAATAAGTTGAAGTAGGATTGAAATATGCATTTCTGGCTGATTAATGGAAGTAGAGGTTATGGTTTTCGTGATCCAGAGGTAGAGGCCTGGGTCGTCAAAACATCGTTGCAGTGTTTTTCGCTTCTGCTATGTATGTCGAATATCTTTTCTACACTCTAATCAAAGGCGGAAACATTACTGGCAGTCATAAGATGTACAGATTGTCGTCTCAAGGCAAACTTTTACTGGCCATGCCCCGGTCGAGGCCATTGTACCATCAACTCTTGCGTGACTTACTCACGTAGCGATACCAGCCCACTCCATATAATTGGTCCTACTACGAGCACTATTGAGAGGCATGATGCAAATTTCACACTGTGACTCGTCTGCTGCTCTTACTTTCTATCACTAGAAAGCTGCTCCTTTCTGCGTCTCGCTTCTTGACGAGATCAACTCAATCGACTAGTTCGCATTGCAAGCTCCAAAGCCAATAAGACATCAACTAAGAAACACTGCTCAATGACAGTGATGATCAACACATCAGGTAACCCATGTATCGTATTCAAAGGAGAACGCGCGCCTAGTATTCCTACGGCAGCTCAGGTTAGCTTTAGATAGCACAACGGCTACACAAATAAGAAAGCCACCTGGGGTTGAAGTCCGCAACAAGGATTCGGGTAATACTCCTGCTATACGCTCAATCACCCATCACCCGTCACATTCTCATCGCTGGGATTACTTGTAAGAAAGGTAATGCGATATGAATGAATAAGAGAGGCGTGTCGTCCGTGAAGAACTTTTGAGGAATAGTAAAATCCTTACAAGCGATAGAGCAACACTCATGACAAATTGCTAGTTAGTGGATTATCTCTAGTCTGCTTTTTATGTAACCCTAGTATGGGGCCCTAATTTTTGTCTGATGGCCCAGGCAGGCAACCGATAGACGGCATGAAATTGTCCTAGGCCGCCTCGCAGATCTTAAAGAACTATTGAGAGGTGCAAACGCAATACAGAAGTCACGGGATGCTTACCAAACGTGTGTGGCTCAACCTAAAACGGTTCCCTAAAGCTGCCTTAGAAGAATGGCAAACAACGTACCTCCTTACCCGATGGATGACGAGACTCACTACCATCCTTGGCTTTATCTTTTCTCGTCGAGGGGCTTCTGATTAGCTGAAGTAATGCTCAAGGCATTATCATACAGAAGAGGAAAGAGCTCTGTATTATTGTCACAAGTCCCAGCACAATGCTCTGGCTGGCCTCGGGCAGTCCATCATGGTATGGACCTGTAGGCACCAATCGGTGATAGCCAGTGACCTTCTAAATCAGGATTCTTATCTGATGCAATGCGAGCCGACGGCAAAGTGGGAACGGACAGATTGTAGCCCATGACTGTAGCTATTTGTCCGGTAAAAGTTGTGGGTCAGCACCGAGCCTCTGCAAGTCCTTGGCAAATGAATCCGTTGGGCTGGGTTCATGATGGACTGGGATTTAGTGGCAATGACGGGTGTGGCACACCTCGAGAAGATCAGGGGGGCGGCGCCGAATGGCCTTGAAAGTTGGACGAGATTTCCGTTGGTATTTGGGCAGTCTTGAAATGACGACCAACCCGCCTTCACGTAGCCAGGTAGTTTTTTGGGATGAAAATATGGCTAATACTTCCTGTAACTTCTTCAAGAGATGAATGAAGAATTGGCATATCCGTAAATAAAAGATATACTATAGGCTAGGGGTTACAGCCCGACTCGCCGGCTCAGTTGTGCACGTATGATGTACATGACATGTCTGTCACACACTACCCAAGGTATAGTGTAAATGGCTCAGGTCGGACACGAATAGTATGGTAAGACGAGTGGGGATGTCAGAGACAATCAGTTCCCTATTGGAGACTACTTCGCTGACAGTGGCCCCAGTCCAGCATCCGTCTTCCGCATCTCTTCGCCCTCGGCTTCTCTCCCTTCCAGATTTCCCACCAGTCGCTGAACGTGGGTGGACCTACTCCTGGTTCCTGTCAGCAATAACCAGGCACAGTCCACCATGCGTGCTAAATTTGCCCTCTGGTTCCTCAGGACTACGGACGTTTTGCTTACTGCTTTTGTCAAAGTTTAGCATCCGGGGATATTCCACGTGTGTTCTTAGAAAGGATAAGGGCGCCACCGTACCTGCGAAAAGCTGCAGAGCACTTGTTGTCATGGAATCGGGTTTCCTTAATGAAGCATTCCGGCCAAACAACAAACACCCCCCTCCTACCTTCCCCGATCTACATCGTGAGCAGTAAGTCTTATCCTGGTGCACCCGATCCTAGCCAGTAGGGAGTTTTACTGAAGGGTAAAGAAGGTTTTCTCTCACCCGAATTCGTTGGGCTAGGCTTAGTGTACAGAAACAAGAAGCACTATCCACATCCAGCAGTGCATCAATGCGGCGGTGCAGTTCGCTTATGATCCAATTATGGCCAGCCGTGGCAGTGGATTGTCTCCCGGAGAATTCCCATTCTTCATCGGGGTGGGTTGAGTGCCTTGTTGCACCTCGTGGGAAGCTGGTCAGCAGAATCGGAATTGGATTGACGAGGTCGGCCGATTGATCCTGTCATTATAGCCCCACCGAGTCTTTTGCCACTTTCCATAACTAGCAAAGACACCCCCTGAAGTAAGAGACTTCAGAGCCTTGGGTCTTCTTGGGAACTGATGCGGGGGGCGTTCTACACTATGTATGTAGGCAATGGACTCCTCGGTCGGTAAACTACATACGGCCATGGCACCGGCTCACTAACGAGGAAAGTGATACCCACTTGGGCGGTAGCCTATGAAGCAGATCATCTCAGATGTGGTTCGCTCCATTTGCCGACATTGGTTGACGCAGGATCAGAAAGTCCTGCCTGCTCTCAACCTAGACCGGCACACGAAAATCTCTTCGGATACGGCACTGGTTCACGGACCGTACTAGGGCAAAAGTCTGCTCTGCGCAGCGATGTGGTTAACACTCAGGGGTGCTTTCTGGTGTCTCTCCGCTTCTTAAGTTCTATCCACGCTGCACAGCAGCAATAGTGCCGGTTGAAGCGCGGAACAGGCAGACGTATTCTGTGTTCTGTTTTTTTTACTGTTTTGTTTTTCCCCCGTGTTCAGGGACTCATATCTTCAATAAGGTTCCTCCCCATTCTTCGTTGTTCCTCACAAGGCGGAGAATTTGTAAACCGACGTCTTACCTTGCGGCTCGCTCTCTGTCTCTCTTTTGCTAGCAGCACGACTCGTCGTCCGGTCCCTTTTTTTTTTTTTCATTCAGTCTTTGGGCCTGAAGCCCTGTTACCTTCACTTCGCGTCCCTTGATCGCAATGGCGGAAATCGAGAACCGCAGCCCGCCGCTTGTGGCGGCCGGCTTAACCCTCGTCATCGCAGCCTTCATAGTCACTGTCCTTCGGTGTTATGTTCGAATCTTTTTAGTCAAGAACTTTGGAATCGACGATTGGTTTATGCTTGTCGCTACTGTACGCTACACCCTCAATCGTCACATATGGCGATACATGTACATTTCGAGTACTAGGCTGACTTGATCGCCTCTAGGTTTTCTTTATTCTCTTCGTCTCAAGCGCATTGACTGGCGTACACTATGGAACAGGTCGTCACCGCGTAGATCTCAGCGAAGATGACTGGGAGTCCGCCATGATGGTAAGCCTATTACGTTCAAGTCGGAAAGACAAGTGCTGACAAGCAATAGTACTGGTGGTACTGCTACCTTTGGTACTGTCTGGCCATGATGGCCTCCAAAATTTCCATCGGCTACTTCCTCCTCCGAATCACTGTCCGAAAACTCGACATCTGGATCATATACATTGTTATGATGCTTACAGTCTGCACCGGCGGCGTCTTCTTTTTCGTCACTCTTCTCCAATGCCAGCCGATCTCTTACTTCTGGGATCAAAGGACCCAGACTGGGCACTGCATCCCGATGGATGTCATCATCGCGCTTACCTTCCTCTACAGCGCCTTCAGTGTCATCTGCGACTTTACCTTTGCGATCTTGCCTATTATCCTTATCTGGAAGTTGAAGATGAACCGTAAGACCAAGTTGGCGCTTGTGCCCGTCATGGCTATGGCCTGCATGTTAGTTTTGTTGCTTGTATCTTGGTCTCCGCTTCGGGCTAACTTCTCCAAAGCGCCAGCGCGGCTGTCGTTGTACGCATGCCGTTTGTCTTAGACTTCAAGAACCCGGACTTTCTTTGTAAGTCCATTCGTTCTCCACCTCCCCATCGCGATCAAATTTAAGGTTGTTGGTTGCTGACTCGCGCGACTGCAGATGCGACAGTGGACATCGCAATTTGGTCCACCACCGAGCAGGGTCTGGCGATAACCGCAGGCAGCCTTGCCACCCTCCGCCCGTTGTTTCGGATCATAGGATATCGACTCGGCTTCACCTCTCTGGGCCCCTCCCAGCTCCACGACTCCGAACGCGGTGACCCGTCCGCTATGGGCGACAAGGTCAAAAATGTCAGCAATGCCAGTTCGAGTCGCCAGCGACGTGGGCCCTTCAGTCTCACCACCTTCATGGCGAAGGACGATGTCGACAGCCACGAAATGGCAAATGGCGAGTCGGACCAACGTCTGCAACATAAACCGTCAAGCAAGCGCGCTCGGGGGTGGGAGTCTACCGGCAGGCGTGACAACGAGAGTGAAACCGAACTAACCTTTGAGGCTTCAAAGGAGTCGGCAAGGAGCGACCGGGAAAATATCACCGTTGTTCAGACATTCTCACTACGGGAAGACCGATTGTAAAGCTGGATCTTGACTGTAATTAATTAACGACCTTGGGAGTATGCCAGTCAGCCCTACAAAACGGTGACAGCACATGCAGAATCTGATCGAACGTAAATGATGTTTGCCAACCCCAAATGTCCCTTGACTTTGCCACAACGCGTTTGACGGCAGACCAGTTGTGCTGAACTCATGGACTAAAGCCAGATAGATATTGCAATACCAGGCAGTAATGTCGATTGCACTATTCAGTTATACTTATCTGGTTGACTCAGAAATGAACCATGGTGGCGATGCAGTGGCTTGGAGGCAGGGAGTTGATTCGGGTTAGCCCAAGAAACGGGATAAACATAGTTTAGAAATGGACTATTACTCTGACGATGCTGGACATTTGATCAAATAGCACTGAAGTTTTCGGTGCGCATTGTAGATATACCCATATTCAGCTCTATATCAAGCCTCCCTTAAGTTCAAGTAGGGCTTGGCGACAAAGCCCTGGTTGAGGAGGCAGGATATATGCCGTGACTTGACACTTAGTTCTCCTTCTTGACAGCCACTGTACTAGGTACATGATTCCGCGAAGATACCGTAGGTACTTTCAGTCCGGACCGCGTAGGCTGATTGAGAGCAGTCTGGCTAATTGACGACAAAGGGGTTCTCGGATCCTCCTCGGTAGGGTTAACCCGCTGTCTCTGCTCAATGACCGCCAAGGAGTTCTTCATTGCGTTCAGCTGGGCTTGAAGATCAGAGAATTCGCTCCGTGATGGGTGGCTAGGTTTCTGCTGCAATTGCGTTGATGCAGCTTCCTTGTAACGTGTGAGTTCGGCTTCAACCAGCTCTAGCCTTTTGTTCTGTTCATTGCTAATCCTATCGTGATCAGCAATGTGATTAGTGACCCGATCTTCAAGTAGTTTAGTGCGGTTACGGAGGACCTGAAGATGGTGGTCCACTGTCATTTTGCTGACTTCAATTAGCGTTCTGCAGTTGTTGACCAGTGAGGTGCTGGTTGCAGAAGCCTCTTCCATTCTCGTGAGACGTCCTTCATATTCCACTTTGAGTGGGTGATTCGAATCAATCATTTTAGTTTTCCCATGACGTTCGTCAAGGCTTTTGGGAACCACAGCCTCCAAGCCGCCGGCTTCCTCCTTTTCAAGTGCCTGCAGTTCTGACTCGACACTTTTCGTCGTTTGCAGTCTCACGCTGGTCTGACTTTCGAGCTTGCTTTCTAGTTGAGACAAACGAGCGTCAACGTCTTGCCAATACTTCTCGCCGTCATTTCGTCGATTTTCTTGGGCTATTATATCTTTATTGGCCTCTTCCAAGCCCGGCTCCACGCCTGCAATATGGCCTTGGAAACTTTGGATGAGATTTTGCTGTTCTGTTTGCCGTCTTTGCAACTCTTCGCAAGATTGACGACATGTCACAGCATCTTTGCTCAAGGTACCCACTTGACTACTGAGCTGGTCCAGTCTTTCCAAAGCATCCTGGCACTTAGAGGCTGTAAACATGATCAATTGATCATGGGCTTTCTGGAGATCCCGCGAGAGCTCTCGAGACTCCAGGAGGAGCTCTGTCTGCTCCTTCAGTATTTGCATTTCTTTGTCGTTTTCTTCAACCCGTCTGTCAGAAGATGCCGAGGACGAACTGCTGTCCATACCAACTTGCCGTCCAATGCATGGTGCAGTTGGATCACTGAGTGTGATGCTTTGCTCCACCTGCTGTGCTTCCAAGTCAGGTTCATTCGCATCGTCTGTGGGCCTAAAATTGGCACCTGTTATGGACATGTCATCTGGGCTGCTTCCTTCTCGCCCTTGCCTGGTAGCTTTGTGAGGCGCCGAAGCAGCGTCATGTTCGAGTCTTGGACATCTTAGAGGCGATTCTGGGATACACTGGCGCTTGGTAGTACTGGGGATGTCGGGTGTGAACCTGCGCTTTCGACTTTCATTTTGGATGAGATCATCAATGGCACTATCCATAGGCTTAGGAGCGGGCGACTCTGCTGGAGGCCTACTGGCCGTTCCTGAAGACATGCGGCAATGGTCCGGTGAAGGATACGTAATGCGTTGAAACAAATCCTTCCCAGATCCAGGAGTTCGGCTGCTTCCGCCCTTGGTCTGAAATACGGAAGGTGCCCCGTTTCTGGAAGGAAAGGTCCCGATATGTGGCGGATTTGTCTCGTCGAGGAGCGACTCAGGGTCAAGGCGTAGCTGTTCCAGCCATAATTTTTCGATACGATCCCATTCAGCATCGATCTCGCGCCTTGATAAAGGGGAGGGCGACGGAGAGCTGGAATCGGTAGAGTTCCATGCATCGATGAGGTCGGTCAAGAGATCCCGGTGCTTCCGCTTGATACGGTCAGCTCGTAAATATATGCGGCGGCGTTCCGAGTAGACGTCCACAAGCTCCTCTATCTTCTGGGGAGCGGCATTGGGTACACCCCAGTGATGATTGACAAAGACCCAGAAGGCCTTGTTGTCAAAGGCAAGGTGACGACAGTGAGTCAACAGACGGAACAAGACGACAAGGTTGATATAGATGCGGCGCTGGCGGTCCTGCACGCTCTTGGACTCGAGACTCCGCCCGAATCTTTTGATATTGGCGGGGTGGAGCAGGACAGCCGCCGAAAGTATGGGGTTTTCGGGCCAGGGCGGAACTGGCAGCGATACGCCGCTGATGAAGAATGTGTTGGGATGCACCATATTGGGGCCAGACGAGAGGTGGCTTGTCTTGGTCGATTCAACGGCCACCGTAGGAGGAGGGTGAAGAGGAGGAGGTGGTGGTGCTGATGTGGCCGGTTATACCGCAGTCCAGTCGTTGTGATATGGTTCGCCTTGGTAGGTACCTCCCTAGGTAATTAAGGGAGAAAGTGAAACGCGCCCGTGAGCGAGAGCTCGCGGAAGGGGATGGATGGATGGAGAATTAGTGGACGAAGGAAGTCAGCATTTGGAGATGGTGCATCTTTTTTCACCTACTACGTGTGATGGGTAAGTATAAACTCCCTAACAGGTAGTGTGGGGCTGTGACCCACCTGGGAAGAGACTCTCACTGGCCAGATTTGTGCTGGATGTGCACAAGAATCTCGAAGTACCTGTCGCTGACATAATCGAAAAAGCACGGCCACATTGACCTGACGAGGGGGTTTTATTTTGGCCCGATACCGTAGTATGGCAGCCCCAAAATGAGTAAAAGGATTGGTTAATAGGTCGGTCGTGTAGGTACTCGGTAGGCAGGTGATAGCCAAATAGGTACCTACTAATTAACTTTCTTCTTCATCTCGACGCGTTTTAAGTGTGTGTGAGGGAAGGGATCTGCCACGGGTCCTGACTTGGTCTAGGGCGGGGACCGTCCGTGCCTCTCCTATAAGCTTTATTTATGGGGGGGAAATTGGCGAGTGGGTGAGTATACGGACGGACATTCTCATTCTTCGTAATTCCGGCTGTGGCTGTACTTGTCTTCCCTATTGATACAACAAACATAGCCAAATCGTCTTCCTCTCGTCATATTGTCGCCTAATGAATTATTTATTCCATTACCAACACGCTGCGGAAACGGACCTTGCCGGAAAGCATGTGCTCGGATGCTTTTTTGGCATCATCCAGCGAAAACCGCTCGATCATGCACTTGATGCCGTGCGTGGCCGCAAAATCAATCGCCTCCTCCGAGTCAAATTGATGTCCACTGGGCCAGCCGCAGACCGACTTGCCGCCTATGATTAGGTCGCCCATGTTAACCTCGAGGTTTCCAACCGGGGCGAGCACGCAGAGCTTGCCGCCAGCGTGCAGGCCGGCGGTGAGCGGCGAGATAATGCTGGGGTTGGGCGCCGTTGCAATAATCAGCGCTGCGCCGCCGAGCTTCTTGAGCTCTGTGACGGGGTCGGACGCGCTCGAGTCGATGTAAACGTGCGCGCCGAGCTTCATTGCGAAGTCCTTCTTCGAGGCACCCGAGCTAAGGACAACCGTCTTGTAGCCCATGCGGCTGGCGTACTGCACGGCGAGATGACCGAGGCCGCCGAGACCCTGCACAGCGACGATGTTACCGTGATCGATCTGCATCTTGCGGATGCTGTTGAAAACGGTCACTCCAGCACACAGAAGTGGCGCCGTCTCGGCCGGGTCGACGTCCTTGGGTATCCGCACCGCGGCTTCAGAGCGGAGCAGCACGTACTGCGCATACCCGCCGTCGCGGAACACGCCGTTGACCGTCTCGTTATCGCATGTCTGGAAAAAGCATTTCTGGCATTGCCGACACGTCCCATCATGTCCTGCATTAGGGCGTCAGAATCCCGTACCTCCAGGGGCGGTGCATACGTATGTAATAGTAGGTGCGAAACATACCTCCGTGCCAGGCTCCTCCGACTCGCTCTCCACCAGAGAACCGCGTTACGCCCTCTCCGACGGCCACCACGTCGCCGATAATCTCGTGACCTGGGATTCGGGGGAACACACCATCGCCGAACCCGCCCTCCTGCATGGCCACGTCCGAGTGGCATACACCGCAAGCCAAGACCTTGACGAGGACGAGACCAGGGCCAGGCTGCTTCAGCTCTTGGTCGATAATCTTGAGCGGCGCGCCTCTGGACTCAACCACTGCGGCCTTGTACGTCTTTGGGAATGATGCCATTGTGACTGTTGACTTGATGAAGGACCAGTATGTGTGTGTATGTGTGTATGTATGTATGTATGTATGTATATGTATGTATGCGCAAGAGATAGATGATTTGCCTGATACACTGGATTGTGAGTAGGTTTTGAGATGGGAAACTACGAATGCTAGGTATGGACCATAGGTCGCCTTTTATATCGCAACGCAAATCCAATTCTAGATTGCCCACATCTTTCCCGGAAGTAGGTAGGCTGAAATGCCTGCAGGTTCACAATCCAGACCCCTCATTTTTCACCAATTTTGGGAACACAATATGCGTGCCAAGCATAGACTTGACCGAAAAAAAAACAACAACCAAGATATCACAAGCGCCCGTTGCAAACGATAGGAAATCTGATGTGGTTACTTACTGCCAGGGAAGAGGGTGCCAACTCCAGGGACGCTAGTGACGACAGGACTACGGATTTGGATGACATCAGGAATACCACACTCCACCATCATCGGCCGCATCCAGCATCTCCTATCGACGTAAACTTAATGGAGCTGAGTAATGTCTGGTGCCCAGCAGAAATGGTGCATCCCGCCTGCAAGCTCGTGGTAAAGCCGATGGAGTTAACAAATGATTGTCGGCTGATTACCATCTGCCAACTGCTAAGTTGCGTCCTGTTAGGAACCCGGACATAAGGCCCACCCATGGAAGCCATGGAACAGAACCCCCCGATGGATCTTGACTAGTTGTGCGGCATGGTGCTTCCGCGGAGCAAAAAGACAAAAAAGATGCTAGGGTAATTTTTACTGGCGATCGCCGATGAGTTTGGTGGCCGAGCCATGCCAATCAACGTCCGTCAACTTCGTTGCGAATCATCGCAGGCAGTGGCATATCCTATCAGCTGTTTCGGCAATCGGGATTGTCAAAAACAGCTTATAGCCTATCTGGCGTAACCTCGCCCAATCACCAATTGATCCACCACGGAGTTACAGGGTCCTTTTTTTCCAGGCCCGACCGTCTGCGACGAACAGCTAGGTAGCTCCCAGACCCTCAGCCCTACCGGATTAAACAATCATCTTCCCCTCTCATATCCCCCCCACCCAGCCGCCAAGGATGAACGACTCGACTCAGTGGTTCCTTGATTGGACCAATGTCACATCATTCTGTTCCTAGCCGTGGACAGGCAGGCTGCCAGGCTAGTGTAGATGACGACTTTTTCTTATTATTTCGCCCGGGTGGCCATCCGATGGCTATCATGACTCAGTCATCCAATGTTAGGGGGAACACGGTGCATAACATGAACCACGGACTTTGTTCGGCCGGACTTGCTTCCCCCGACCGCGAGCTCGGCCTCTCGCGTATAGCCAATGGGCTCCCGAGAAGCGAAATCCCCCTAAACTGCTGCTCTAAATCCGACCATCTAATCGAGGCACGAATGCGCGGTCCTTCGATGGGAAGACGCCAGAACGCGCTCGCTCTCGCCCCAAGGGGTACTTCCGAGGAGCACGTCCGTCAAGCACGTCC
Organism: Colletotrichum sublineola; assembly: GCA_020631755.1. Lineage (NCBI taxonomy): Eukaryota > Fungi > Ascomycota > Sordariomycetes > Glomerellales > Glomerellaceae > Colletotrichum > Colletotrichum sublineola. The sequence goes on along the minus strand of JAHSQG010000005.1, from coordinate 5,547,540 downwards.
GTCAAGCCAGCCATAAGAGCTTCAAGCTTGCCAGCACAAACTACTTTATTGCTTGATAAATTCACCACAGAACAATTTTTTTTTTCTGTTTTCTTTTCTTTTTTCACTCATCACAGCCCAGCTTTTGAAGTACACGATACTTCATAGTCTTGCCGTAAATTAGCCTCGTCAGCTTCTCCCAGTCCACTTGTCATCAGCATGTCGCTCCAAGACAAGGTTGTCCTCGTTACAGGCGGCTCCAAGGGCATCGGCCGAGCTATAGCCATCGGCGCCGCAGCCCAAGGAGCAAAGGTCGTCATCAACTACAGCCGCGACTCGTCCGCCGCCGATGAGGTTGTCAAGACCATCGGCAGCGACCGCGCCATCTCCGTGCGCGCCGACAACTCCAACACATCGGATTTGCAAAGGCTCGTCGACACCACCGTCAGCCACTTTGGCAGGATCGACGTCCTCATACCCAACGCCGCCATCATGTATATGCGCACCGTCGAGAACACCTCCGAGGAGGATTTCGACGCCATGTTCAACACCAACGTCAAAGGACCTTACTTTCTGGTTCAGGTAAGAGAGAGAGACTGAGATAGCATCTTGTCTGCGAACCCCAAACGCTCATCACAGCTGACAACTCTATAGAAATCACTCCCTCACATGACCGAAGGAGGCCGCATCATCTTTCTGTCCTCGACGGTGCTCGTGACAAGCAACTTGCCCCCGCCATATCTTTTATATGCGTCGACCAAGGGCAGCATCGAGCAAATGACCAAGTATATGGCCAAGGATCTCGCCAGCAAAGGCATCACGATCAATGCCATCGCACCCGGTCCCATAGGCACGAAACTCTTTTACAAGGGCAAGACGGATGAAATGATTCAACGCGCAAGCGCAAGTAGCCCGTTCAACAGGCTGGGTACACCAGAGGAGGTTGCTTCTGTCGCTCTGTTCCTCTCGAGCAAGGAATCATCATGGGTTACAGGTCAAATCATCCGCGTGAATGGTGGAACAGCATAAGAAACCAATAAAATGTTTGGCCACGAATTTGAGTTGTCATTCGATAATGTCTTATTCATCTCAACTTCCCAGATCTAGAGTCTTGAGGCCCAATGATTATTCGTCCCTCATTTGTTAGTATTGTCATCTTCTGAACCTCAGTCATCGACATACGGGACTTGATGGCCTGGCCCTGTCACTGCGCACCCAGCGCCGCGAGCGCATTACGAAGCTCCTTGACCGCCGTCGGTACGTCTTCAAAATTCAGAGCAGAGATCGCCCATTTTGCGTGTTTCTGTGCCTTGGACAAGTCCATCTCATCCGACGGGGCGCTGCTTGGGGCCCATGAGTTGTTGTGTGTGGCCGGAACAGCAGGTGCTTTGGGCTGCTGCGCAGCCGGCGGGGGCTTGGATTGTTTCGGGGCGGGTGACGGAGTCGATTTAGTGACATGCGGTGGGGGTATCTGAGGCGGCTGCCACGGCGAAGCAGCATTCTCTGGGCTAAAAGACTGGCCTGCTGAGGATGTGGCATAGGGTGATGGTGCCGACGGAGCGTTTGCCGAAGCAGCCATTTCTTTCGTGTCCTTCTGACTGAGGGGCGAAGGAAGAAACTCTTCAGGTGGGTCAAAATAACCTTGATTCTGGTTCGCAGGAGGGTTCAAGTCGTTCGCTGTTGGAACTGACGGAAGATCGAGGACGCTGGACTGGGTAGGGACAGGTTCGCTCGGCGCGGCGGGAGGTACAGACTCGGTGGGTGCAGAAGGCTTTTTGTAGAACTCGGTCTCTGGATCGTCCTCGACGGAGGCGGGCTTCGGGGGGGGAGAGGTGAGACCACGGACATCGGGGTCGTTGGGATCCAAAGCAGGAAGAACTTCCTTGGGTTCCTCTTGCTTAGGGTTCGACTCGTTGGGATCCTTGCCTTCCTTGATGGCCTTGAGTATGCGAGCAGCGTTCCACTTTGCGTATTTGACTTTCTTCTGTGTCTCCTCGTCTATGGGGCCCCAGATGTTTCCCAGCAAGAGAAAAGTCGCAGCGGCATCGTACGTATCGGCGGTTTGCCTGGTCGAATGTGGTTAGCCGACAACGAAGGTGATTTTGGCTTGGTTGAGCAGAAGCCGCAAACCTTGTGACTCGATTCGCTTTCAAGACCTTCTCTGCCCTCTCGAAAGCATCCTGTGCAAATTGCTCAACGTATGCCTGGCCGACCGCATCGTCTGTGATGGCCTCTTCCTGAGCGTTCTCGGTTTTGGTCTGGCACAGCATCTGTTAGTCACCAGACAACCTCGAAAACAGACATCGCCTCATCAGAGCCCTCTACCTGTTCAAGTCGGTCCATCAGGTTTGTCGTATAGGAAAGGCTCTCGTCGTCAGCATTGTGCAGTCCCTTGGCCAGGATCTGGTTGACGACCCAGTACTCGCCTGCGCTTCCGGTCAGTATCGGAGGTTATCGGGGCGGCTCCAGATAAGAGATGGTAATAAGTACACCAGTAGGTAATGACAGGCTTGTATTGACGCAGCTGGTTCGCGCGATTGATGAACCTCGTGATATCGGCCTGTCGCAGGCTATCGGGGATTGGTTCGGCCATGGCTGCGACAAACAAGTGGCCTGGAGATGATCGGAGACTTGTGAGGAGGGGGGGGAATATCTTCGTGTTCAAGTTGCGTCGAGCTCGGGCCTTGAATTGAGAGGTTGAGAACAAGGGGAGTAAGAAAAATCGCTGTGTGACAGCTCACGGGCGCAAAGGGGTTTGAGATTATGCGACGAGCTGATGCAACATCAAGAGGTGGGAGACATGTAATCGGTGTCTACAGAGCGACCGAGCCTTACCGCAGCGTCCAGTTTCCCCACACCGCGTGCGTGCATCACAGTGGGGGAGGGGAGTACCGGTATTAGGTAGGTAGTGTAGGTCCTTCTTAGGGGCTGCTGCGCCACATGGGCCATTTGGCAGCTGATTTCGGTGGCTCAAGCTCCCCAAGCTCGTGTGGGGTATGTGGCTGGTAAGGAAACGAAATGCTTCGATTCGATTGACTGGAAATTTCCATGGTTCCATTCACGATTCGAATTAGGAACAAACGGTGAGGGGGTCCGCGTCTCACAGTTCCACGCTGGCCTCTTTGCATTGGAAAGAAGCCAAGTAGACAGTTTTCTCAGCTCATCTTTACCAGTGGCCCCGATTCCTCGCTCCATAAATGTAGAGTTAAATGCTTCCTCGTAACGCTTGAACCTAGTTCCATGCTCCAACTCTTATTCCCACGTTTTCCCGCTGTCTCTGCCTTGCCACCCTCCCTCCTCTTTTTTCCTTCCTTCTCCTCTCTCTCGCCCACACATATCAAGGCTCCCTGAGGTGGTGTCTCATTCTCTGCTGCATTCACTCACCTTTCTCACCCCGCATACTGCGTAACTCTATATCCACCGCGATGCATCACCCCACTCTGATCGCCGCTGGCGCTGCCGTCCTCTCGGCCTTGCCCGGCGCCCAGGCCGGCATGTATCCTAAAAGCTCTGCTGTGCTCCAGGTTGATGCCAAAACTTATGATAACCTGATCGCCAAGTCCAACCATACCTCGGTGTGTCAGCCCATAGCTATGCTAGCCCCAACTGGCTATCGCTGACTTCCGTTCTACCTGCAGATTGTCGAGTTCTACGCCCCATGGTGCGGCCACTGCCAGAACCTCAAGCCTGCCTACGAAAAGGCGGCCAAAAATCTCGAGGGGCTCGCCAATGTCGCCGCAGTCGATTGCGACGAGGAAACCAACAAGCCTCTGTGCGGCCAGTTCGGCGTCCAGGGCTTCCCTACCCTCAAAATTGTGAGACCAGGCAAGAAGCCCGGGAAGCCCGTCGTCGAGGACTACCAAGGCCCGCGAACCGCCACCGGCATTGTCGAGGCCGTCGTCGACAAGATTAACAACCACGTCAAGCGAGTCACCGATAAGGACATCGACTCCTTCCTCGAGGGAGACAAGCCCAAGGCTATTCTCTTCACCGAGAAGGGCACCACCAGCGCCCTCCTCCGCAGCGTCGCCATCGACTTCCTCGATGCAGTCGAGGTCGGTCAAGTTCGCAGCAAGGAGTCAAAGGCAGTTGAAAAGTTTGGAGTCAAGTCATTCCCTACACTGGTGCTTCTGCCCGGTGGCGGCAAGGAGCCTATTGTTTACGATGGAGAGATGAAGAAGAACGGCCTGGTTTCATTCATTTCCCAGGTCGCCTCTCCGAACCCAAGCCCTGCACCCAAGGGCGACAAGAAGAAGGCGGACAAGACCGAGAAGAAGAAGAGCAAGCCCGCATCCACCAAGTCGAGCACCAGCACTGCGGACGATGAGAAGGCCACCCCCGAGGCTAAGCCATCTACTGAGACCCCCGAGGCTGAGCAGACCGCTCCCGCCGCCACCGCTGTTCCTCCTCTGCCAGTCGCCGATACCCCCGAGAAGCTCCAAGCCGAGTGTCTCAGTGCCAAGTCGCACACCTGCATCTTGGCTTTTGTGCCATCCAAAGAGAACGAAAAGGCCCAAAAGGCTCTCACTAGCCTATCGGAGCTTGATCACAAGTACGCCCAGAACCATCGCAAGCTGTTCCCCTTCTTCTCCGTCCCCGAAGATAACTCGGCCGCTTCCACCGTTACCAAGGGTCTTGGTCTCACTGGTGACGTTGAGATCGTTGCCGTGAACGCCCGTCGTGGCTGGTGGAGACGCTACGAAGGTGACTTCGATGTGGTGAGCGTTGAGAGTTGGATTGATGCTATTCGTCTGGGCGAGGGTGTCAAGGAGAAGCTGCCCGAGGGTCTCGTCGTTGAAGAGGCCAAGATCGAGTCTGCACAGGAGAGCACCGCCTCCACCGCAGCTACAGAACCCGTCCCTGAGTCGGAGACTAAGGCGCCCAAGGAGACGCCCTCTGATGGTCCCGCTGCCCACGATGAGCTGTAAAGTTTTGCCTTTATCTTTCGCATTTCTGTGTGTATCGTTAGCTGCGGCTGTACAATAGTGATGCAATAGGAAAATCTAACCATTGTCAATACCACCTGCCCATCTCCCATGTCTGTCTGATGCAGTGTGTGGACGTGCCAACTCATGATTCCAAGTCTAAGTCCAAGCCAGTGCCTCTCTCCACTGTACCCTCTTGAATCATCTGACGACCCTTCTCTTTGACAACGCGGTCCATAAACTGCCGCACCTGTTTGCACCCATCGACCCCAACAGCAAGCATGCCCTCCAAGCGGCTGACCTGAACACGGCTCTCACACACCAACACAGCAACGCGATCCGTCAATCCTAGGGTTCCCACTGTCATGTATGGTAGCTCCTGCTCCTCCTGTGTGTTGAGATCCAGCAAAGGATCTGCGCCATCGTCGGCAGCAGCGTATGTCGATGTTGAGCCTGCCGTGCACGCGGCAATGTAGTCAGTCATAGGGATCCCCGCGTCGATAAGGGCAAGCGTCGAAGCATTAAGCAAAGCGGCCAGTAAAGACCCATCCTGCGACAGAACGTGGAGGGAGATGGATATACTGCTGTGGGGGAAGAGGTGGGTGTGGAGGTTCGCTGAGACGGCTTTGGCAATGGTAGCCTCAAGTTCCTGTGTTCGTCTGAAATTGACCGGCGATTAGTGAACATTGAATCACCACATTGGCTAGGAACGGGCCCTTGCGAAATGCACTCACTTATCGTTACGGCCCCGCTTCTTGCGATCGACGGAACTGAAGCCGGCGACGACAAGGTTGACAGTGACGGCGGCTTCCTTGGTCTGGCCGCCCGCACCGCCGCGGCGCTGGGGCTCGGTCGGTCCCGTCACGACGCACATGACTTTGGTGTGTCCCATTTCGAGGTAGCTGGAGCCGTCGGCAGCATCCTGGGTCCGGATCTGGGCATGCAACCGTCGGAGCTCGTTCCATCGGCGGCCATCAACGCGCAGCAGCGCCATCGAGTATGTCGAGGTGTCGAGCGGCATTTTCAAGTAATCAGCGGGAAACCAACCTACCAATAAGAGCACGACTCGAGATGAAATATATTGGAAAGACGCGCAGAAATCCTTGGGGCTGCGCTGAGAGAGAGGTGCGGTGCAGGTGGTGCGAAATGTAGCGAGGCTGCTGCGATAGAGCAGAGCAAAACCAAAAATTTAGAAAGCATCAACCCACCAGAGCGCTTGGGGCAAGGTGGGATAGTGGGGCCGGGCATCGGTGAGTCGGCGTCCGGGCCCCGGTTCATGAAAAGCTCGGGCCTGTAAACCCCTGGAACCCAGAGCGTACATACATACCCAGATAGTCACCCGCGACAAGAATTTCGTCCTGAATCCGTATTAGGTGTGGGGACTAATTTGTGGCCGCTTTAACCTAAGCGGAAGCTAAGTAAAGGTAAGCAGAGGGTAAGCCTACCGTATCCTCTGGTTAAATTTAATAACCGTACAGACCACACGCTGCTGAAAAGAGGCTGGCGTGCTAGTAGAAACAGGGATCTAGTAGTAGCAAAGTTAGGGGTTAGTTATATACGTCAGAAGCTAGTTTTAGTATAAGGACTAGTAAAAAAAACCTTATAGTTATATTAGATTTCCTATAGCTAGGTTAGATTTCTTATACCTAACTATAGTGTCACAGGCCAAAAGGGGCGCGTGGCCCACAACACCAGATGGGTCGTGGCTAGTCACGTGCCTATAGGTATAAGTAGCTGTCAACTCGGGGAGTATCACGAGTTGACCATGGAATACTACTTAGACCTAATTATACCTACCTTTTGTCTATACCATTATCGCCTCATACTTACTTGTTTATTATCTGTTACTGCTTTGCTATTCTGTTTTACTCTCTTGCTATGTATCTCTACGATGCTACTGTCTATTCTATCTGGTAGCACTAGTAGTCTATTTGCCCTATTAGATCTATAATGGCTGCTAGGAGGGCTATATTAAGTAGTAGCATAACTACTTTAATCTAGACGACCTTAAATTTCTTTTTTTTACAGCTAGACTATAAAGGAATATACTAACCCTAAGGAGATCCTTAAGGAGTAGGCATGTAACTTCTATAGCTAGGCCATATTAAGGACCTCTAATAACTATTAACATAGCTATAGAAATACCTAACCTACCTACTAGCTACTAATATTATAAAACACCTTTATAAGGATATTAACTACCTCTACTATGTTAAATTCCTTATAGATAAACCCTATTATAGCCTAGTTAACTAGTAGAAAGGGTTTAAACTTAAGCTAGGTATAGAAAATAATAACTACTAGATAAAGTTATATATTTAGCTAGTAAAAAGGATTATTTAATTTATAAGGGAAAACCTAAAACTAGTAAGTAAACTTAGCTTAGCCCTAATACTAGAACCTCTATCTTAAATAAACTCCTAAATATTATAGACCTTAAACTACCTAGTTATACTAGAAAGGACTATAGTAACCTAGGAGCCTAACCTACTATAGAAACCTTAAGACCCTTACCTACTAGACTAGAACAGCATATTAAGTTAACTATTAGAAAAGGACATATTAGTAATTTCTCCTAAATCCTAGGGTAATCTACTAATAGAAGATATAAGAAACTTAGAAACTACTAAAGGGAAGGAGGTCTAGAGCTAAGACCTATTAGTAAAAATAAGCAACCTATAGTAGTAATTACACTATACTAGAGGGGAGCCCTACTTTACCTAACAAGCTCTAAATAGCTTTATCCCTTAGACCTAATTCCCTTACTCCTAATAATCTACCTAAGGGTAGTAATATAAGCCCTCATACTAGATACCTAGATAATTCCCTAGTACCTAAGGGTATAGGCCTAGCCTATACTTAATAGGTCCTCTAGGCTTCTAACTAACCTAGGCAAGCCAACCTACCTAAGGGTAGTAATATAAGCCCTTACTCTAAGTACCTAGATAATTCCCTAGCACCTAAGGGTATAGGCCTAGCCTATACCTATTAGGCCCTCTAGGCTTTTAACTAACCTAGGCAAGCTAATTCACCTAAGGGTAGTTACTACCTTAGTTAGGTTAGACAGCATACACACCACCAAAACAAACTACCTAAGCCCCTACCTAGGTAACTCTATCTAATAGGACAGTATGGTATATACCACCCTAAGGGACTAGACCTGCCGTGCCATAGACAGGCCCGCCAGCATGGTAAGGTCTGCCGCTTAACAGACCACTACAACCAGGCGCGCCGATAGGGTAGGGCTCCTCTCTAACAGACCTAACAATTAACACCCTATAGACATCCCAAGTAGACATACTAGTAGAGAACCTACTAAGGGTACTTACAGAGCGGCTGTCAAATACTGCCCTAGTAACAACAAATACCCTGTTAATAGCAGCCTAGAACATATTAGCCAAACCCTATATAGGTATATTTTAGCCTAACATAGACGTAAAGAAGTACTCCCCTAAGCCTATTTTTTATAACTACTAAGCTACATACTATAGGGATATCAAACTATAGATCTAAGTAGTAGAAAGCCTGCTACTAGACTAGGGGGCTGTTAATAAGGTTAGCTAGAATATAACTTAATACCTAAGGGGATCTATATAGAACTAATAGGAATTTTAGCTATTAGATAGTAAAAGAATATAGTTAAAAACATAAGGGTAGGGAATAATTACAAACTAGATAAAACTCTAGTTTAGCCTTACTATAGGAGATATATAGAAGTAGTTCTAAGAAAACTTCTTCTCTATAGAGAAGGTCTCTAGGGATAGTAATATCTATACCTTTACCTAAGAGTACTTTAAGTATACTTATGCCTAGGGAGATTACTCTAATAAATAGTTACTTACCTACCTATACTACTACCTTATACTATAGCTATAATAGTTCCTCTATAAACCTATAGATATAGACTTACTAGATTCCTATGTTACCCTTATAGAGGAATATAGGAAGGCTATAAGGGATATAGTAGGAACCTCTAGATATAACCTAATATATATTAATAACACGTACTTCTAAGGGTAGGCAAATACTACTATAGGGGATGACCTAACATATAGGTAAAGTAACTCCTATACATACTAATATATAGTATTTCCCTCCCTAAATATCTTATTAAACTAGAGTAATACACCCTAGGGATTAGGTAATACTGCTAATAATACTTACTATATTAGTAGTAATGTAACTCCTAATACGTAATATAGCATAGGGAATACACCTTATATAGTAGGAAATACTCCCTATGCTTAGGGTAATATACTCTATATAGGAATAAATGCTCTCTATGTTCTATTAAATGCAACCAATATAACAGTAGATACCCTATATGTTATGATAAATACTACCTAGATAGAGGTAAACTCCCCTTATGTCTTAGGAGATACACCCTATAACAACCTAGATAGAGTAGTATACTAGCAAAATAGTAGCTAATTCCCTAACTAAGAAAGGTTTAACTAGAACCTAAGGAAAAATACCTAAGGGGGATAGGGAAGCTACAAAGGGGACCAGCCCTACTAGAATAACTAACAGAAGGAGATAAGGGGTAATCCTACTCAGCAAGCAAGAGACTACCAACCCTAGAGAGAAGGTTAATAAAACAGCAGGTAGAAATAGTAAGCCTACTATATCTAAAGGAATAACAACTCTAAGGATAATATCTAGTTTATATAGGAAACCAACCTAAACATAGATACTATTATTAACTAACTTATTAATAAGGGCTTTATCCTTAATAAAGTTAATAAGATACCTACTACCCTAGTAGACTTTACTAACTTTACTACTTAACTATAAGCTTATAATAGTAACCTACCTAAACTAGAGATAAAGGCTATCCTATAGGATAGGGAGGAAACTTTACCCTAATAGAATAAGGTAGAGGAGTATCTTACCTAAGTAGAGGAGTCTATAGGAGACAAGGATATACTCTAAGCCTAACCCCTATAGGATAAATTAACTAAAGTACTAACTAACACAGACATAGCAAATTTCACCTTCTAATAAGGAGAGGTTATTAAAGCAGTTATTAAGCCTAACAGAAAAAGGGAATACTACAAGAGGACTTACCTCTAAGTTAAGGTAAGGGCTAATAAGGAATTAGAGGACTACACTATTTATATAGACATAGGCGTATTAGTTATCCTAGTAGACTAAAGCTAGGTAATAAGTTTTATAAAAAACCTATGTTTTAACATAACAGAGCTATAGACGATAGGGGTAGTTAGATTATTATTTACCCTATAAGAAAAAGTCACCTTTAACCTATATATAGTAGGAATAATAAAGGGAATAGAGATTAAGGTATATACTATAGTTATAGTAGGAGTAGTTAAAAACCTCCTAGCTAAGCTATTACTTAGTATACCCTTCTATAACAACCACAACATAATAGTAGACTTCAACAAAAAAACCATAACCCTCTACTCCACACATAATATAGTAATCCCTATATTAATTAAACACTATTTCCTAGTAATAAGAAGGTTAATAGTAAAGTATAATACTATTATATACCCTAGGTAAATATACTACCTACTAGTTAACTATCTTAACCTCCCTAAACAATTTAAGGAGGATAGCATAAACAAGACCTACTAGGTTTACTCTACCTACACGTATATCCTTAACATAGTAGTAGACCATAGGACCCTAAAGATAGTACTAATATATAACAAGACAGTAAAGCCTATTATTATTAAGAAGGGTACTAAGGTTAGTTAAATTACACCAACATATAGGGAAGAAACAGTATAGTAGATTAGCTAAGAAACATTCGCATAGATTACTAACAACATAACTATAAACTTTACTAACCTAACTAAGGACTTTATAATAATATTAGAAATAGCAGAGGAGGAGATAGAGACAACAGACAAGGTCCTACTAATCCCTAAAGAGGTACTAAACTATAGTATTAGCAAGCCAGACATCTACCCCATAATAACCAACCTCTATAGCATAGAGATCTACATAGACAACCTAAATTTCGCCAAAAAACTCTATAATCTCCTTAACTAATACTATATCTACTATAACTATAGGATAATACCTATCCTAGATAAGGAGAAGATAAGGATTAAGCTTATTAATAGCTAGTAGAACTAGAAGTCCTATATTAAGGTGTTTCTACTAGGACTTAAGGATATAGAGTTCCTTAACAAAGAAATAGAGAAACAACATAAGAAAGGGAAGGCTAGTTAGCAAATTAGCCTAGTAGCCCTTATATACCTAATCTTTATTATCTAGAAGTATAAGGAGGATAGGATAAAGGGGGAAAGACATATAGTAATTAATATATACCCCCTTAATAAGTAGGCATCCCTTAATATCTACCCCCTCCCTAACTAGGAAGACATTATATAGTCGCTTTAAGGGAAAAAGTATATAATAATATTTAACGCCTCTAGGTTCTTTTACTAGCTTGGTATATATCCCTAGTATAGAAACTAAATAGTAATAATAAGTCCTTATAGACTTAAGTACTCTAATGTCGTAATAATAGGGTATAAGAACTTACCTATATACACCTAGTGGTTTATAGATTATTTATTCTTCTTATATTGTTACTTCGTTTATATATATATTAACAACATTATAGTCTTTAGTAATATAGATAAAGACTACCTCTAGTACCTTAAGATTATACTAAAGCTATTAGATAAATACTATATCTATATTAGGGTACTAAAGTTATTTACTAGCTTCCTATTAGTAAAACTCCTTAGCTATATTATAGATAGTAATAGTATTTAGAAAATAGAGGACTATATTTAAGCCTTTTAGTAACTTACCTTTCTATATAGTCTATACGACCTAGAAATATATCTCAGGATAGGTAGCTAGCTATATACTAGATTACCCTAGTTTGACATAATAGCCGCCCCTCTTAACAATAGGAAGACAAGGCTAGTAGTAAGGCTACAAAAAGACAACATACTTAAGCTAGGAACCTTATGCTAAGCCTAAGTAAAGATTATTACTAAGGAGACTTTTAACCCTACGCCTAAGGAACTTAATACCTAAAAGACACTATAAGAGAAACTCTATACCTAGGCTATATAATTTTACTATAACCCTAAAAAGCCCCTCTTCTTTAAGATAGACATATATATTAATAGCTTTAGGCTTATAGTCTTTTAACTAGATTATAACTAGGATAGTAAGAAACTACCTAGAATTAATATACTAAGGGAGTACGTCTAGCTAATTCTATTCTTATTATATACTATAATAGTAGTAGAAAAACGTTATAGCATAACTAAGGCAGAGATTACTACTATTATATAGGCTATAAAGAAACTCTAGAAACTTATATAGTCTAATAAGTATAAAGTTATTATCCTAATAGACTATATAGTAGTAAAGGGTATTATTACTTACATATTATTAAGAATACTAGACCTTAATAAGGTAAACCTTAAGCTAGCTAATATAGTAAATTACCTATCCTAATTCTACCTAAAGATATTCTATATACCTAGGAAACTTAATATAGTACCAGACGTACTCTCCTATCTCCCTATTACTTATCCTAATCTTAATAAGTATTTTCCCTATAAGGATAAACTTATAGATATTAATAATAAAGATAATATCCTAGACTCCTTTACTAACATAGTAATATAGTATATAGGAGATAAACCCTTAGCTCTAGGGAAGGCTAACACTACTATAGTATAACTTAGTAGGGACTTTACACATAATATTATTACTAGATACTAGGGTGATAAGAGGTTATATATCCTACTAAGACTAGTAAAGAAGGTACTCTCTAGTAGGACGGAGTATATTACGCTAGATAAGGTAAAGGAGAACGCCTAGGGGCCCTAGGAAAAGCAATGGTATTGCCATATACTCCTATAGGAAATTAATAAACAAGGCCTCCTATACTATATTAGTATAGATAGTACTAAGAAACTCTATATACCTAAACTAGTAGTAGGATATATACTAGAACTTACCTATAATAGGAAGTTTTACTTTAGTATTAATAGAATACTAGTAGAGCTTAGGGGTATTTATATCTATAGGAAGAAGAAAATAGTTAAGAAGTATATTACCTATTACCCAGCTTACTAAGAAAACCAGATAGACTACTAGAAGGCTATGGGATCCCTCTAACCTATTATAACCCCTAGCGTTCCCTATTACACTATATTAATAGATTTTATAATAGACATGCCGCTAGTTCTAAGTTAAAGGACCTTCTAGGCGTTACCTAACTTTAACCTACTAGACTCCCTCTATACTATAACATATAAGTTTAGTAAGAAGGTCATCCTTATCCTAGGTAATATTTAGTATAAAGCTTACTACTAGGCTTAGGTATTACTTTAGATACTTATAGTATATAATTAGGGCCTACCCTAAGTAATTATTAGTAATTATAACCTAAAGTTTATATTAGTAGTCTAGGTATTAATATTTAATACCCTTAAGGTAAAGCTCCTTATCTCTACTATATATTACCCCTAGACTAATAGATAAAGTAAAAGGATAAACCAGATAGTTAAAATTATAATCTACTTCTATACATATACCAACCTAGATATCCTATAGACAGATATAATCCTATTACTACAACACATACTTAACAACTCCCTTATAGTAACAATTAGCTACTTACTAAATAAAGTCGTACTTAGCTTCTAACCCTATATAGTACTAGAACATATTAGTAATAAGGTAATACCCTTTAAGTCCCTAGAAGTACTCTAGGAGACTTACTATATAGAGGTACTAGCCCTTATTAACACTATAGGAGTAATTTAGAAGGAGAGGTTTAACAATAAGTACTATAAGGTAGAATTTACTAGAAGAGATAAGGTATACCTCTACCTAGGTAAAGGATACTTACTACTAGGCAAGCCTAAGAAGAAATAGTTACTATAGTATATAGGACCTTTCTAAGTTATTTATATAGTTAGACTAAGAGTATATAAACTTAACCTACTAAAACACTAGAAAGTCTACCTAGTAGTTTTAATAATATAGCTCTAAAAGGTAGTATAAGGTAAAGACCCCTTTAGTAGAGAGGAAAAACCCCTAGAACTAGTAGAGGTTAATAGCATACTAGAGTATAAGGTTAAGAGGCTTATTAATTAGAGGATTAAGTAGTAAAAGGGGTAGCCTATAGTTAAATATCTTATTAAGTAGAAGGGATATTTACTAGCTTTAAATATATAGGAACCCTATAAGAATCTTAAGCTAAATACTAGAGAGATAGTTACTTCCTATAAGAAGGAGTAACCTATTAATTAGGTAGCTAAGGAAGAAAGAAAGCAACCTAAGTAGCCTACTTATTAAAAGCCACCCTCCCTCTACTAATAACCTATTTACACCTTTCTTCTATTAATAACTACTACTATACTATAGTATATTATATATCTTTAACTACTACTATAAATATTTATATATTTATACCTTTTAATAAGAGCTTTATTATTCCCTAGCTACTATGTTTCTTTATAAATAACACCCTTATAAGTATGTTATCCCCTAGTATAAACAAATATATTGTTATTTTCTTAAAGGGAAGGTACCTACCTTCTACTTCCTTCCTTTTAAGAAGCTAACTATTATTACTTCTGTTTTTTAATACCTATTATTTAGGGTATATTAACTAGCCTACCTATACTACTTACTTTCTCTATTTTTTATACTCTTTAACTATTATTATTTCCTTTTTCTATTAAGCTAAAATATTACTAGTATTATTACTAGCAACTTCACTCCTTAACTATAATAACCTATACTAGTACTACTATTATTAATAGTATAGTTAGCATAGTAGACAACTTAAGAGAACACTAGTAGTACAACCTTAACAAGGGAGGTATAAACTATAGCGCTAACAACATAGGACTTAACTAGGATTAGTATAACTTTAACTAGCATATTAATCCTCAGCCTAGTAACAAGATAGTTATTAACCAGGACTTTCCTTATAGGCTCCTTCTAAACTATGGCTTTTGCCCTATTAACCCTATCCTTCCCCCTTCTACCATGCTAATCCCCCTAATCTATATTAGACTAGTAAACCTTAACGCCACTATAATAGAACAGGACAAGAACACTAAGATAACTAATGCCGGTGCTGTCTAGCCCTAATAGGATAAGGCATAATACTTATAAGACACTATAGTCTAGCCTTAGTTAACTAACAAAAACCCTATCAACCCTAACAACATATTTAGGGAGTAATATAGAGAGACTAAGGATAATAACACTAAGAGTCTAGTCTTATTAGTCTATACTAAAGATATTAAGTACCTAAAGGGTATAGATAATTCTAGTAATAAGTAGGAGGAGTATATTACTAAGAAGAAGGTTAAGGAATACCCCTATAAGGTTAAGGCGTATATAGTGTAGTGGGGCGGGGTGGCGATCGGAGATTACCCTCCTCCCGATCAGCTGAGGATGTAACTAGAGGATGCCTGATCGGTAAAGATAAAAAGGGTCGTAGACAGATCGATAGACGGACAAGCCAATTTTCTCTTTCTTCACACACACCTACCTTCTCTTAGCTCGTGCGACGAGACCTTTCAATGATTTCAGTCGAACCGTGATAACACAAGAAACTCGGGAGTTTCTACCCCTCTGATCAGGAGAACTCTTACGTCGATCGAAGGAGATTCTTCAATCGACCGACTGAGCAACTCGAACTGATCAGAGGAAGCATCTTGTGTTGCTTGTGTGGGTTGAGGTGTTTCTTCCTATAGATCACCGCACCGCATGAGTCCTTCCTTGCCCTACACGTCTTCAATGGTCTCCCCTTCCAGAAGTTAAGACGACGGGCGATAACAACAACAAAACGACATGATCTGAGTAAAAGCGAGCGGCTGGAAGCCAGATCGATACAGACGAAAAGACGACAGACGACAAGACGACAGACGACAAGACGACAGACGACAGAACCTCCGCAACAAAGGAGAACAGAAGACTCTAGAAACTCAAGGGAGAATTGATTTGTAAGACGAAAACAAGCAGATCCGCAAAAGGAGGCGGAAATCGTGTCACCGATCTAGCGGTGACAACGCGATCGGGAAGATGATTGGATTGATCGATACGAGGTCAGGGGCGGAGAGCGCTGGAATCTTCCGTCGAGCCCAGTTGATTATACGATGGGAGCTCTCACCGCTGATCGGCATGGCTCAGAGCCTGGAGTATTGCCCGATTCAGACGAGTGGAACCCTAGGACTGAGGGTATTCACGAGGCAAGTTTCCCTGATCGTCTACCAAAACCTTCGATCAAGCCTCGAGTGGACCTGTGGGGAGCTCTTACCGAAATTACGACGAGGAATACGAGACGGCATGGCGGTGACCACACGGGTGGCCCTAATCGCCACGACGACATCCATCTGGCTTTTAAGTCGGACTGTTGCACACCTTGCGAAAGTCTATTTGGAGTCAACACGCGAGGGCAACGTTCTTCAGATACTTGATACTATTGATCATCAACTCTTTCGCCTACAGTCGACCGATAAGATGTCGGACAACTACCTATCCTTCTCTAAGAGCGCGGTCTCTAAGCCTGGATCGGACATCGCTGCAACCGATAACCCTAATCCTACTCCGCCGTCTATCTCAGGAGCCAGTTTCGCCGGGTATAGGGACTCCAAGGCGTTGGTTCCGTCGGACGACGAGGATGCTGGGAACTCTTCTGATCAGCCGGTGCGAAAGGTGACTCAGGAAAAGAAACCAGTTTCCTCGCCGCCGCCAGAAGCGAACGCCTCAATCGACGCCCTAGTCGGCGCAATTGCCGCCCGGATCCAGACGAGCTCTGCACAGAACCTTAACCCTATGCTCGGAATGAGTGACCAGACTGAGAATGTCAACTTTTATAAGATCCCCTTTCCTGGTCAGGATGGCGCTGCAGTCTTTCGAGGCGACAACATTGTGGAGTTTCTTGAAAAGTTCGAGGATCAGTGCGAGATTGCGAGGGTCCCCGATCGATTCAGATGCAAGCTCGTGGCGTACACCATGGGAGGAGACTATCAGACTCCTGTCAAAGACGCTATTAAGGATCTGCCCTGGAAGGAAGGAAAAGCGTTTCTGCTTCAGGAATACGGCCGACAGGATGCCAATCGATTCCTAGACGAGGAGGAGCAGATCGAGAAGGTGACCGCCGGACCACCGATTTCTAGCTCTGATTTAAGTGCTGCGCAAGCTCTTTTCACCAAGATCGACAACGTGATTGCAAAGGCCAAGCGACAAGACTTACATGTGATGACGCATAAGAGCCTGATCAAGGCGATCTGCAAGAGATTCCATGTTGATATTGTCAAGGACGCTGCAAAGGAATCAGGACTTAGCTTGGAAAAGTTCATTCGATCGACGACTTACCCAACGTTCAAGGCCGGACTTCTGGACGCAATCGCCCATCAGAAGGAATACAGCCCTCTGTTTGCTACTGATCGGGGCGCGAAGACCTCCCAGTCCTATCCGACAACCCAACAGCCACGAACGCATCCAACGAGCCGTTACCCGCCAAGACATCAGACTCGTCAGGCACCAACAGACGTCCAGATCACTCAGACTTTACCTAACAAGACTGATCAAGAGTTGGCTGACAGCATGAGCAAGCTGAAGATCTACCAGAACAGCGTGCGGCCTCAGGGCAGTGCTCGAGTATTTGGAGTCGACGCGGTGCGACCCGATCAGACGAATACTCTTGGACCTCGCGATCGGTGCTGGTATTGTTGGTCACAGCGACACAGATTCATTCGGGAATGCAATCAGTACACCCTAGACAAGGACGCGATGCTAGTTATCCTGATCCGCGGAGCCTGGTACTATGGAAGGCGTGATGGCCAGAGTCCACTGAACGACATACCGTTTACTGTAGTAGAGGAGGGACGGAAGCGCGGTGTTGCGGACCGAATCACTCTTCTTTCCCACGTCGCGAACATGTCGGTTGACGAAGACTGTAAGTTTCTTGCGAAGCAGATCCTTGATCACCAGATCGGGTTGCCCTGGCAGGATTCTCCCGCACTCCCTCCGCCTAGTCAGTCCACGGCAGTCAAGTGTGTTCGTGTGCTTCGCCCGAATCAGGCAGAGGACTATGCGGATATTTACGCCGTCGGCCGTGGCAGACCCCGGAAGGACCGCCAGCAAGCGCCTGACCTGCATCGATCGGACAAGACCAAGGTCACCTATGGGGTAAAGAAGCCGGAACCTGTCCCTGCAGTCAAGAAGAAGTCAGTCAAATCCTCAGGCGACTCAGGAAGGGTGATGGACCTCGACGACGATGAGGAGCAACAAGCCTCGGACCCCGATCTGGTATTCAGCAGGAACACTTCCGTACGGATCGATGACAGACAGACCGACTCGGTGAAGACCCTTGACGCTGAACAACCACGAGAGGAGGATCTGAAGCAAGAGGCGCGTAGACTTGCTGAGAAAAAGCTGGACGCCCCGGTGTCTCTCCCTGTTAGTCTCCTAAGGAAGATTTGGCCAGAATTTAACGCAGCAATGGGCGCAGCCTTGCGTGATCAAGGATACGTCGACGCGGACGGAGTCCTGATCAAGGCGCCAAAGTCCCTGATCAACCTGGCTGAGACTGATAAACAGAGGCGGGATATTCAAGGACTTCTTGACGAGTACAATGCCGCGATCTCTACGGGACAGGCGAGATCGGCCAAGGTAGCGCAGGTCAGAGGAGTGCAGCCTGCACCCGCTCTTCCGACATCCGTCATTTCAAACGCTCATCTCCAGCTAGAGGTCTATATAACCTCAGTTGATCAACCCTCTTCAGGCGACCCTATCGTGGCGATCCTGGACACTGGAGCCCAGGTGAATATCCTCTCGAAACAATACGTCGAAGCAGCAGGGATTCCATATATCCATACGAGCCTCCAGATGAGGACTTTTAAGTCTGATCCGAGCAGCTTGACGACGTTCGATGGATTTTGTTTTGCGGAAGTATGGGTCGATAGGTATAGGGTGACCTCGTGCTTCTTCATTAAAGATGAAAGGGAGATTTCCGACCCTCTCTTGCTGGGATTGCCTTTTGCCCAAGACTGCAAGCTCTCTTTTGCGTACGGCGATCAGTTGATTACGGCTCATATCTATGCGGAGAACACCCTGTTAAGAGTGCCGGTTGGAGTGATCAGGACGAACCGGCCCTCCGAAGTTGCAGACATTCTTCCCCACCTTGATCGATACATCACGGAAGTCTTCGACGCGGGAAAAGACAGTCTGGTAGCGTAACCGGGGATGCTGCCAGGACTAGGACCCTATACCCGGACCTTGATCTTGAAGAAGGGGACGTATTGGCTGCGGTGATCGACGACGAGCAAGCCGAGGACATTATGACGACAGTAGGGCGATCATTGATTGAGCCACATGCAGCGCAGATTCGGAAAATCGCCGCGGTGATCGCAGGAACTGCCCGGAAACACAAATGCGAACACGACGAACCGGACGCTACTTATGACCTGACGATGAAGCCGGTATCTCGCCAGGAAGAACGGTTGATCGGGCGACGGATCCAGAAGCACTGGAAAAAGGCTACTCGTTGGTTCCAGGAGACAGGGAACGCCCTGATGGGACGCGCTGCGAAAGTCAACACGATGTATAAACGGAAGGATCAGAAGGTCCAACCAGTTGACGACGCACTGTCGGACGGATCAGTCCCTGATGGCGACCCCCACTGGAAGCTCAAGAAGATCGAGGAAATCAAACACAAGCTGGAGGACCGATCGGGACCATATGGTGACCTGATCACACCAAAGTTCTCTGACATTGAGCCACGATCAAGGTTGACAGAAGATCGCCTGACGAAGCTACTGGAAGGGTGCCAGCATCTACGACCAGCGGAGCGTGACCTTTTTACGCAGATTCTGCTCAATCGAGAAAAGGCTCTGGCGTGGGAATTTCCAGAGTGTGGGCGCGTCGACCCTATGGTTGCGCCGCCTCAAGTGATTCGGACCATCCCTCACAAGGCATGGCAAGCGAAAGGTATCCCGATTCCGAAGGCTCTTTTACCGAAGGCTTTTGAGGTCATCCGTAAGCGGGTGGCACGCGGTATTATCGAAGAAAGCCACGCTGCATACCGGAATCCGTGGTTCCTCGTTATGAAAAAGGACGGCGACTTGCGCCTGATCAACTCGGCGACAAAGGTCAACGCAGTAACTCTTCGCGATGCTTGGCAGCCTCCGGCAGCGGACGAGTTTTCAGAAGAGTATGCGATGTGCCAGCTTGTGTCGTTGCTTGACTTCTTCTCGGGTTATGATCAGATCTCACTGGACGAAAAGAGTCGTGATCTGACCACATTCTCTACTCCGCTTGGTCTGTTCAGATACTGCACTCTGCCGATGGGAGCAACGAATTCAGTAGCGCAGTTCTGCAGAATCATGATGAGGATCCTTTACGATCTGATTCCTCAGTGTTGCAGCGCGTTTGTCGACGATATTGCGGTCAAGGGCCCTCGATCGAGATACAATGACGAAGAGCTTCAGGCATATCCAGGGATCCGTCGATTCGTTTACGAACACCTCCGTAACATTGATCGAGTCCTAGTGAATGTGGAGTTAGCCGGATGCA
Organism: Colletotrichum sublineola; assembly: GCA_020631755.1. Classification (NCBI taxonomy): domain Eukaryota; kingdom Fungi; phylum Ascomycota; class Sordariomycetes; order Glomerellales; family Glomerellaceae; genus Colletotrichum; species Colletotrichum sublineola. Next base: position 5,527,090 of record JAHSQG010000005.1, on the reverse strand, counting down.
CGATATCAGCAGTCAAGTCTCAATGGTGCCAAGAGTCAGCAGTGATCGTGGGATACCTTTGTGGTACTGTCGGACGTAAACCTGATCAGGCCAAGGTTGTCAAGATTCTGGAATGGGAAAAGTGCGACAGCGTGTCGGAGGTCAGATCCTTTCTAGGGATTGTGACATTCTATCGCTGCTGGGTGGAGTGTTTTTCGCTGATCGCAGCGCCTCTCTATCAGTTACTCCTGAAGAATCAACCTTTTCGATGGGAGGAGCCACAGATCGAGGCCATGGAGACTCTTAAGGTTGCTCTCACCACTGCGCCAGTCTTGGTCCCGATCGACTACTCTCCGAACGCCGGCCGTATTATTCTAACTACCGATTCGAGCGGGGACGGGTGGGGTTGCACTCTCGGTCAACTCGTGGACGGCAAGAGAACGGTCGCGAGATACGAAAGTGGAATCTGGCGAGGGGCGGAATTGAAGTACGATTCAGGGAAGTTGGAGATGCGTGGAGTCTTGATGAGCCTTAAGCGATTGCGTAACTACGTATTCGGGATCAACTTTCTGCTTGAGACGGACGCAAGGGTTTTGGTTGCTCAGATCAATGGGGCAGCGAACGACTTACCGTCGGCCATGATGACGCGATGGCTTTCGTGGATCAGGCTCTTCGATTTTGAAGTCAAGCATATCGATGGCAAGAAGAATACGGCAGCCGATGGGCTCTCTCGGAAACCTCCAGGCCCGTCGGACTTGCGTGAAGCTGATCAAGAGGAGGATATTGAGGATTTTATCGACGCAAAGGTTCTGCGAACGAGGATAGCCAAGAGCTTCTTTCTATCGGCCCACGCGCGCGGAGATGACACGACCGACCAGCCCGGAGAAATTGAAATTCCGACGGATTTACTCAGCGACCACCCCTGGTCAACCGACTCGAAGCAGATCGCCTATTTCCTCCTCACGTTGAAGAGACCGCCGGGCATTCCGCCGCACCGATTCCGCAAGTTCAAGCAGAAGGCTACTCGATTCGTTATACGGAATCAACTCCTGTTTAGACTGGGGACGAAGACGCGCCCGGAACCTCTTCGTGTTATCGATGATCCAAAACAGCGGCTTGATTTAATCAATGAATCGCATAATGAATCAGGGCATCGGGGACGAGAGGCGACGTATTTGCGACTTGCCGAACGTTACTATTGGTCCGGGATGTATACGCAGGTCAGAGAGCTGATCGCAAGCTGCGAAGCGTGCCAGAAAGCCCGATCGGCGCGCCCTGATGACTACCACGTTTCTTCGGTTCCGCACAGTCGCCCCTTTTCGAGAGTCGCTTTAGATGTCCAGCATGTGGGGAAATGGAAGGTCGTTGAAGCCCGCTGTGAGTTTACAGGATACCCAGAGGCCCGCATCTTGAAAAATGCCACGTCGTCGAACATTGCGAAGTTTATCTGGGAAGATGTGATCTGCCGACATGGTGTCTACGGAACCTTGATCGTTGATGGGGGGAAGGAAAACGCTGGGGCGGTTATTGAGCTGAATCGGCGTTGCGGAACGCGCCGAAAGGTTATTTCGGCGTACAACCCTCGTGCGAATGGACTTTTGGAGAAGGGGCATCAGCCGATTGCCCACACACTGAGGATCTGGTCGGACCAAGGGAGAAAGGACATTCGGCCGATGTTGGCCACAGCTCTTTTTGCTGACCGAACGACGGTTAGAGCCTCTAGTGGCTATACGCCCTTCTATCTCAACCACGGATACAACGCAGTCACGCCGATAGAGGGACGGACGGCAACTTGGAGAGTTTTGGACTGGGACTCTGTCAAGACCCCGGAGCAAGAGATGCAGCTTCGGTTAAGGGCCTTCGAACAATTGGACGACGATCGGAACAAGGCTTCTCAGATCATTGCAAAACGCCGCGCCCTTGGTCGTGATCAGTTTAACACGAAACACATCAGGCGGATAAGGAAGGAGAAACTTCAGGAGGGAGATTTGGTCCTCGTCTTTGATGTTCAACGGCAGATCGACATGTCGACGACGAGGAAGTTGGATTACTACTGGCAAGGACCTTTCAGGATTCACTCCGTATCGCCTAGGAGCTCTTCGTATCAGCTATCGACCTTGGCAGGGGAGCTGATCACTGGCGCGACGTACTCTGGGTATCGATTGAAGAAATTCCTGAAGTCCCCGGACGGCTTCTATCTCTCTCCAGAAGAGGCGGACGGTCGAGGGGATATCGCAGCGGATTTGGCAGATCTACTCTCGGACGAGGAACCAACTCCTGATCGGCCAGAGCCATCGATTGAGGGCAGCGATTCCGACGACTTAGAGAACTCCGACGAAGGGGACGAGGATGATGCGATCGGCCAAGGGCTGAGAAGATCACGACGGAACATGGGAGCGACAAGCGTGTCTTCGTGATTGGGGTTTGTCTCTTTAGCTTAATCAAGCATAAAGACACAGGGGACGATAGGATACGAAGAAGAAGCGCTTGTCTCGATATGATCAAGCTATCAAGACCAAAAAGTACGAAGGACCAGCGCGCAAAATACCGAAATCCCCCCCAGGCCAAAAACGATGAATTCCCACTCGATCAGCCAAAGACTTAGTAACCACTTCCCTCGCGCTGGCGCTTTAACTCCTCAGCCATATGCTCAGCATCCTTAGCGTCATTCTCAATCTCCAAACGCTGATACACCTCGCGATCGATCCAAGGGTGATCCTCTAAAATACTACGGAAACTCGAATGACTGGACCAGCTATTCTTGAGGGTCTTCAACATGGCGGCAGCTGACTCCTGAAAGTCGGAAAGCATCAAAACCTTCTTTTCAACGATCGGGATATCTTGAGGGATGAAAGAAGGGATACCGCCACCACTCTGATCGCGCTTGTGCTTCACTCCGCGGGTCTGCGAAACTTCGGCGCGACCATTGGCCCAGTGTTTAGAGTCGGTCTTGTAGTCGCAATGCGTCGACGACTCTTGATAGAGACAGTTGGCACAACGGTTGTCAAAGGATCCGGGAAGAGAAACACACTCGAAGTAGGGTGCCATTCCCCGAGTGTCGTCGTCCGATCGGGACCCAATAAACTTTTGAAAGTTCTTGGCGCAGCAGCTGCAAGGTCGAGCGTTCCGGATGCCGTACGCCTGAATAAGGAGCGAATTGACGGAGGGAGTACGACTAGTCAGACGGAAGGTCAGGACACCAAAGTGGCCAGCAAAGTCGCGATGGACGAAAACGCGGCGCTTCCAGAGGTGATTGCCATGAGTGATCGAAGGGTTGCCCAGTACGTTCTGAACGACGGATTGGTTATCGACGCATAGCCAGAATTGACGACTCGCCTCGGAATCGATCCATTTGCCCTCATGAGGATTCGCAATGGCCAGCTCGACGTAAAGGTCACCCGCAGGACCTGGAAGAGTGTTCCAGCAAGTGGTCTTCAGGATCTGAAGGAAAGAAGAGAGGGTTAGTCAGATCAAACGGAAGGAAGGGAAAATAGCGAGCCGACTCACGGTAAGATGGCGCTCCTCCATCTTACGGAATTCGTGTCCCCAGATTTCCATGGCCTGATCCTTGGTCGGAGCAGCTCCGGTGAACCACCAGGGGCGGATCTCTCGCTGAACGTAGCGATTCAGTCGATACTGATTGGTCTTCTGAACGTTAGACATGATCAGTGAAGGCAGTAGAGGCTGAAGTTGCGGGAGACTGGGAAGAATAGAAGGGTTGGAAAGGGTTGAAGAGGAAGAAGATGTAGAAGGGAGTGGTAGGAAGAAAAAACGGGCTTTTGGTCTTGCTGAAAGAGAGGTTGATCAAAGAGGAAGCCAGAAGCAAGGGGAAGGTGCTATGGAAAAAGGGTGCATTACAACCACGATCAACAAAGGGAAAAAGAAGATATTCACTGCTGAGGAAAAGGGCAGCAGTGAATCACACCTTCTTTATAACCTCACCGCACCTGCCTCTATCGACCGACCTTTTACCTGGAATCCGCGATAAAAACCCACGATTCCTTCTTGCTGGAAAAGAAACTTCCTCTCTTCTGCAACTCGCGATCAACAACTTCAACATCACCAGCCAACCGTCAACCGTCGTCCTTTTCTTTACACTTCCACTCTATCAAGCCACTACATTACAATCCTCTTCTTCTCTTCTTACACTTCAGCGTCTTGATCACCTGAAAAATCTCACCACCCGCGCAGACCATCTCCTTCCCGAATCACTTCAAGATGTCTACCCCTCCCTCGCCGTCACGCGTCGATCAGAGCCGCTTGGTCGCCAGAATCTGGCGTGACTTCTCTGAGCAAGAATACGTAGGCGATTTGGAAGACCGATTGGGCAACTGGGGACCATACCGGACTCTCAGTTGGGAAGGGACTCCTCCGTGTCAAGTCCGCGCCGCAAGAGACTCACAGTTCCTCAATCCTCGCGCGCACAAAAGATTCAGTCGACGCACACTGGCGCACCCAGACTCGTTTCCCAATCGAGCCAGCTTTCCGCGGATGATCCCAACCCCAGCCACAATTCACTTCCCCGACTGGCTTCACTGGGAGCTTGCAGATGACTTCCTCAGTCAACGCCCCGAAGCGTTCAATACCGATGAACGAGGCAACAAGACTTGGGAGGGCTGGAACTACCGGAAGGCGCGAGGCATTCTGGCAGATTACTACAACTTGCAGGGCCGACTGCTGAGAAAAGACTGGATCGGAAGAGATGAGATTGGCGCGGCCTTACAAGTCATGGTCAGAGATCTGTCCCCCGTTCGCAATGTCACCGTTGTCCCGATCGGGTGGCAGAGTACGCATACCCCCAATACGATTCCGACTCTTCTGCCTCAACTGCCGGAAGTCTATGATCAAATTCGGAACTGGGCTCACCTGGTCCTCTTTCCGCTCTACGCTGACAGTCCGGGACATTTCACTGGTATGATGGTCGATCAGCGTGATGGCATGGTGTACTGGTATGATCCTCTCTGGCAGGGAGGCCGATCAGAGGCCCTGTTCATGAACGACATCAATGCGCTGAAGATGTTCTACAAGGACATGGGTGCCGGTCTGCAGGTTCGAGGACTGATCAACGGCAGCGCCTGCGTAGTCGATGTTGCCCAGCAGGAAGAAGGATGGGATTGCGGTCTGTTTGTCCTTGAATGGTTTCGAACGGTGGCCCGATATGGCCAAATGTGTCCGTCGCGGAACCCGATCTGGTCTAAGCCAGAATACTCGGGATCGCCTGCCGAGAAGATTCGACAATACTGGATTAGAACGATCAGTCACGAGTTCCGATTCGAAGGATATCTTCCGCACAACGCCATGCGCAATGCGCCCTTGCTGTCGTACGAAGAGTCAAGAGACAGACTGCCGAACAAGCCGCGCGCATCCCCGACTAGTTCCGACGTGATGATAATCGACCCCAAAACACCCACTCCACGAAAGAGCAGTCCCCGGTCGATCGCTGAAATCATGAATCGCAAAACGCCAATCAACTTGCCTCCGCAGTCGGGTACACCGCTCACTCTTCCAGGCATTTCGTCTTTCGACCGATTCCTCACGCCGCGCCGAGACGGAAGTTCCAGTCCAATTGGAGGTCTTCCGAGTGGAGTCACTATAGTTGACGGCCACCGATACGACTACCAGCCCGTCGACCATCGCACCTATCGGCCCAACCAATCCCCGACTCCGCGTCAGCCGATGACGATCACAAGCTTGATCAACGATGAGCCCAACCCCGATCAGGCGATTGTTCTGTACCGCGCTTCCCAACCGCCTGAGACCCCGAAGACGAAGGGATTGACCCAATCGCTCTCGAATATGAGCTTGCCTGACGCGCCCGACGTGCCTAACACTCCGATTAAGCCGAGCCAGCCCGAAGGTCGTGTCGAATCGGTCAAGCAGCGCCGAGGCACTACGGCCGATCCAGTGAAGCCCGAGACAGATCAGTCGAAGCTCACCGACGAGGAGCGATGGAACGAGCGCAAGAAGACTATGAGCATTGAAGAGATCGAGCAAAGAGAGAGAGCCGAGTCCGATCGAGACCGTCTGGCGAAGAAACATGCAGCCCTGCTGAAACGCCGAACCCAGCTGAAAAAGAAGCTCGATATCAAGAAGTGCACCCGACAGGAATGGGTCGACCAGTTCGATGATCCAGTCGCGGAAGCAGCGTATCAGGCTGATCCATACAGTACTTGGCTGCCCCCGAGTGCTGAAGATGATTGGGAAGGATGGGCGAGGCATGATGCTGGGATCGAGTGGGACAACATCGATCGGGGAAAAGACCGGTCTTCAAAGAAGAAGAGCAAGGGAGGACGGAAGAATTAGAGCCGATCGCCATAGGATTGTGGTTTCTGTGCATTGAGGGACCAAAGACAGAAACCAGGGGACGGATGTAGTGGGGCGGGGTGGCGATCGGAGATTACCCTCCTCCCGATCAGCTGAGGATGTAACTAGAGGATGCCTGATCGGTAAAGATAAAAAGGGTCGTAGACAGATCGATAGACGGACAAGCCAATTTTCTCTTTCTTCACACACACCTACCTTCTCTTAGCTCGTGCGACGAGACCTTTCAATGATTTCAGTCGAACCGTGATAACACAAGAAACTCGGGAGTTTCTACCCCTCTGATCAGGAGAACTCTTACGTCGATCGAAGGAGATTCTTCAATCGACCGACTGAGCAACTCGAACTGATCAGAGGAAGCATCTTGTGTTGCTTGTGTGGGTTGAGGTGTTTCTTCCTATAGATCACCGCACCGCATGAGTCCTTCCTTGCCCTACACGTCTTCAATAGTATACCTTAAGGAGTATAATAAGGCTATAGATACTAGCTATAAGCTACTTAGCCTATAGATAGTAATAAAACGTCTTAGGATAGCTAGACATAAGAAGGAGTAAGCTAAGCTTAAGGTAGTATAACCTAGGCCTATAGAGGGACAACACAAGCAGTAGGACTAGACCACTCTATAGACCTTAGTAACTATACTTTACCATACCTAGCTAATTTATATGTCTCCTAATAAGGATAAGGAGTATATTCCTACCTAGGCTAAGGCTCTTACCTACCTTAAAGAGGACTTTAAGTACTACCCTAACTATCTCTTTAAAAAGGAGACCTAAGCCTAGCTAGAGGGTTTCTATAATACTCATATAAAAGTACACCCTAGTAAGTACTAGTCCCTTATATTAGACCCTACTCTTTACTATATACTAGATATAATAAATAAAGTCTATAACGCCTTTATAAAGAATAACCTATAGACTAAGTACCTCCCCCTATATGCCTACCTTCTAGGTATACTCTTTATCTACTAAAAGGGTAATTATAGTACTAAGGTTCTTAGTACCCTTCTCCTTATCTAACATCTAGACATAATCTCTATTCTAGAGATATATTATACTAGTGTTAAGGGAAAAACCTTAAGGGCTATTACCTATATAGAAGATAAGATTATTAATATAGGACTAAGAGTTAATAAAGCTATTACTAAGGCTAAGGGAGTTAAGGCTATTACTAAGGCTATAGAGAAACACACCACTAACACTAAAGATAGCACTAAAGACATGGCTAATAATATTAACACTATTATTAAGAATATACGTACTAAGGGTAACAAACTTATTAAGCTAAATAAGAAAATTAATAATATAGTTATTAAAGTTAATAAAGTAAATAAGCATATTAGCCTCCTTAAGCATAAGGCTAACAACCTAGATACCCTTAATAAGTTTAAGGGTAATAAGTTTTACACCCTAGCCTAGAAGGTTAATAATATTACTATAAAGCTTGCTATATTTACTAATACTGCTATTACCTTACCTTACCCTACCCCTATGTTGCCAGCTGTGACTACTACCCTGCTGTGCCGCCCTACTATAGAGAAGAGCACTAAGCAAGCCATAGAGCTCCTAGCTTATAACTCTACCCCTAAGAGATTATAAGTATTAATTAATAACAATAATAAGTAAGGGAACTACTAAAAGAACATAAGAGAATTAAGGAGTTATATAGAGATAGAGAGGAGTATAGACCTATATATAGATATTTTATTCTTAGCACCCTAATAAGTACCTCTTTAAGGGGGGGCACTTATTATAAGCCAAAAGGGGCATATAGCCTATAACACTAGATAGGTTATAGCTAGTTATATACCTATAGGTATAAGTAGCTATTAACTTAGGGAGTATTATAAGTTAACTATAAAATACTACTTAGACCTAATTATACCTACCTTTTATCTATGCTATTGTCGCCTTATACTTACTTGTTTGTTATCTATTACTACTTTGCTATTCTGTTTTACTCTCTTGCTATATATCTCTGTGACGCTGCCGTCTATTCCATCCAGCAGCACCAGTAGTCTATTTGCCCTGTTAGATCCATAACGGCTGCTAGGAGGGCTATGTCATATAGCTTAATAAGTTAATAGGTACTAATAGATTATTTCTAATAGACTACTAGACGTCTTTTACTATAGATATATACTTAAGACTATTATTATTAGTATTAACGTTAGGTATTTCTATATTAGAGACCTCTTTCTTAATATATCTATTATAGTTAAAAGTATCCTAGCTATCCTATAATATCTTCTTAATTAGAATATCCTTAATTTATATCTTATTAATATTACTACTATTTAGATTCCTATTAATTTTATACTAAAGAAAGGATTATTAGACTATTTTAGGGAAAACATTATCCCTTTTATAGGAGCTAAACTAAGAGGACCCCTTTGACACAGCCAAAAGAGGCGAATGAATCGGTTCATGAATTCTAACTAGTGCTACAGCTGGTGGCAGCCGGTTATATAGGCTGCTGCCAGGTGGGACTAAGTAGGCTGAGGCCGACAGTCGGACCGAGGGATCCACCGGATCCGCCGGGCTGACTGAGGCCATAGTCGCAGCTAAAAGGCGCCCCTTTTAGACTGTCATAAGTGCCCCCCTAATAAAGAGTAATTAGCCGTAGGTTAATTGCTAGAAGAAAAGAAGAAAAAGAAAACCCCCTATCTACGTATATCTACGTATATCCCGTTAGATATGGCAGATAGGCTGATAGATTAACTAATTGTTAGCTGTAGCCTTAGGCATCTGCCGCGCTGCTGCAGTCAGGCAGATAGGGTATACCTAAGGGTTAATAGTTATTATTACCGTACTTATTACTATACCTGTTATATCTATTACTATACCTATTATTACTATACCCCTTATTATATTCTTCCTTAGTATATCTATTATATCTATTATTATATTCCTCCTCTTTATACCTATTATTATATTCCCTATAGGGACTGTTATACTCTTCCCTATAGGGACTATATTCCCTAGGGCCTCTATATTCCTCCTCTTTACTATTATTACTATACCTATTACCTTTAGGCTTATACTTACTATATCTATAATAGGCGTCTAGCTAGTTAGATTAGCTAGCTAGCAGCTAGTAGTTAGGCTAGGTAATAGGCAGCTAGGGGTTTAGTTATTATAACAGTTATACAGTTAGATATAAGTATAGGTATAGGTTATACCTAGGCAGTCTAGTAGGTTACTTATATAGCTAGGGATTTAACACGTAGCTAGGCTACTATTACTAGCTTAGCTAGCTAGGCTAGCTAGGCTGGTATAAATAACTTAGCTAGTATAGATAACTTAGCTACTATTAATAGCTAGGCTGCTATTAATATATTAGTTAGCTAGGTAGTAGCTAATAACTTAGCTGGCTTAGCGGTTAATATACTATCTGGCTAGGTTATTATTAGCTAGGGCTGTAATATACTACTTAGCTAGGCTGTTATTAATAATAGTAATAATATTTAGGCTAGGCATACAGCAAGTTAACTAGTTAGGTAACTAGCTGTTATACTATAGGTTAGCTAGTTAGCTAATATACTACAACTTAATACTTTAATTAATAGTTAGATTAATTATTAGGTTAATTAGTAGGTTAGCTATAGGATTTATCGTCCTTATAGTTAATTTACTAGGTGCTAGTTAAATATATAGTCTGGTTATTATTATTATTATTATCCTATAGTTCTTCTATAGTTTATAAGACTATATTATTATCCTTAACCTATTCTTCTTATTACTTATCTTTACTGTTAACCTCTTTAATTATAGGTTCTTTACCTTAGTACTAAGCAGCTTTATAAGGTAGAGGTAGAGGGTATTAGTTATAGAACTATAGGTCCTATACTAGCTAGTAAAGGTTATAAATTTCCTCCTACTACTACTAGACTTACTGCTATAGATGGCTTCCTAACTGTTAAATTCCCCCTATAAGTTAAGAATAACCTCCTACTAGGTAACCTCCTCCTAAATAGGCATAGGGCTGCTAGGTAGGCTAGGGAGTAGGCTAGTAGATAGGTTAGATATAAGAGATATAGGCTAGTAATAGGGTTAGTAGTAGTAGGTAAGTATATTTTAACAGCTAGGCTGGCAGTAGCAGCTCTTTTGCTTAGGCTTTCTATTACTAGGCCTTCTTAAGGGCTGATACTATAGCGCGTAGTGCCTTAATAGTAACGTTTAACTTTATAGCTAAAAATAGTAATAAAAGGAATAGTAGTAGTAAGAGCTCCCTTATAGGCTTATTAGTAGGTAGGCTGGCTAGGGTATCTCTATAGGATTCTTTATAGGCTAGCTGTTAGGTTTTACTATAGGCTGGTATAACTAGCTTTACTAGCTTTACCTTAACTAGTGTGGCTAGCTTATTAGTAGGTAGTTAGTAACTAGCTTAGAAGTAGTAAAAGAGGGCATTCTAAGATATAAAGTCGTAGTAGTAGATTTAGTAGTAATATCACTAACGTACCCACATAGCAAGCGACGCATCATAGCGAGCGACACACGTCCTCCTAAATCTATCCTCTCTATCTTTAGGACAACTTTTCTCTACATACAAACATGTAATCTACCTTAATTAAAAGCCGTATTATCCTTACTATCTAGGCTATTAAACAAGACCTAAAAATATCTATATAAAGAGCTACCTCTACCTTTAAGGTCCCTAAATTAACCCTCTACTACTAACATACTAGATATATTATATAAGGTAAAAGACAACCTAATTTAATAAAAATAACTATATTTAAAGAGGAGGTAATTCTTAATTAAGTTATTAACCTAATTAATTAAGGGTTCCCTTTATAATAAGATAATATATAAGAAATAGCTAACTAACTCCTAAATATATATAATAGGATATATACTAGACCCTAATAGGTAGAGAACTTTATATAATATATCCCTAAATTAAAAATATAATTTTAATATTAAATTAATTATTAAAGGGCCTTAGCTAAGGATCCTATAATTATATAAGGCTAGTTTATACTTATATAAAATATAATTATAAAGTATAAGATATAGGATTATAATATCTATAACTTTAATAAGATTAGCTTCTTAATAGGAATACTATTATATACTAAGGTTATTATAACCTTTAACTATAAGAAAAGGCCTTATATAAAGCAGCCTAGTAATTATAAATAGGTTTCTATTATTTAGGGTATATATATAGATACCTAGGTAATACCTCTATATATTATTATAAAGGGTAAATATTACCTCCTCTCTTAGTATACTAATAGCTAATTCCTAGCTATATAGTATATCTATCTAAGTAAAAATAGATAGATAATAAATAATACTAGCCTAGATTAGTTAAATTATTTTAATTAATATATAAAGTCTTATATAAAGGGTACTTATTACCTCTTAATCCTTAATAGCTATAATAGCTATAAATTAACTAACTTTAATAAATACTATAAGAAGGAGAATATTATTACTCTTTATATACCTCCCTATTTATTATATAAGCTTTAGCCTCTTAATATTAGGTATTTTAGCCTATTAAAGTATTTATATAGTAAGGAAATTAAGAAGATAATATAGATATAGATTTTATATATTATAAAGGATAACTTCTTTCCTACCTTTAAAGTAGTATTCTTTACCTCTATAAGTAAAAATAATATATAAGCTAGTTTTAGATAGGTAGGCCTTATACCTTTTAACCCTAAAGTAGTTATTTCTTAATTAGATTTTAAGTTAAAGACTCTAATACTATTAAACTTAAGGCTAAGTAGCTAAGGCTCTTAGGACCTAAAGATACTAACTATAGTACTAGAGGGTATATAAAGTACTACTTCCCTTAAAAGGAAGATCTAGGTATATTAAGGTAGCTTACTAATAGTAATATATAAAGTAATTAACTTCTAGGCTAAAGGTATTAGTAAGTTAGCCTATAGGCTTACTATTATTAAGGCTAAGAACTATAAGCTTTATATAGGGATAGAGGTACTAAGTAAGCACTAGAGGGTAAAAAAGACTAGACTACGTCTTAGAGGGTTACTTAATACTACTAAAGTAGAGGTACTATAAGGAGAAAAGAAAGGTATTAGTACTAGGGGAGAGAATAACTCTTAGAAGGAGGGTTATATAGAAGGTACTAAACTATATACGTAATAATATAGTAATTATAGAAAGGCTAGATATAATATATAAATATATAAAGTAATTTAGGATAGTAATAAGGAAGAGAGTAATAAGTAGTTTTAATTAATTTTATATATTATAGTTAAATTTACTTATATAAAAGGTGGAAGGGTAGAGGAAAGTATGTTACTTACTATAATGCGTTGCTTGCTATGCAGGTATGTTAGCTATAGTTATTTATAAATATATAGTAGAATAACGTGTTCTTAGAGGGGAATCTACCTCTATACTTCTAGTAGGGCTTAGGCTAGTAGTAACTTTGTTACTATTACTATTATTATTTCTTAAGGGCCTTAATTAATAGTAGCTCTAGTAGTAGTAAATTTAATAAAATAGAAGGTAAAAAAGAAGGTAAAAAAGAGTATAGAGTAGAATAGTATTAATAGTAGTAGCTAGAGGGATAGCAGCTTTAGTAGTAAGATTTATAGTACTACTAGGTAGGTTAGGCCAGCTAGCTACTAGTAAAAAAGGTAGCTAGCATATATATATAGGTAATAATTCTAGTAATATCTGTATTTAGCTTAATTAGTATTTCTAATAGCTATAAATAGCTTTGTCTACTACTTATTTACCTATTATACCCTTTAACTATTAATAAGGGTAAATACCCTAGTTAGACATAGAGGTCTAGATTAACGTAGTTATACTACTACTTAATATAGCTAAAAGAGGTAAATAAATTAGTTTATAAATTCTAACTAGTACTATAGCTAGTAGTAGCCGGTTATATAGGCTGCTACTAGGTAGGACTAAGTAGGCTAAGGCTAATAGTCAGACTAAGGGATCTACTAGATCTACTAGGCTAACTAAGGCTATAGTCATAGCTAAAAGGCGCCCCTTTTAGACTATAACACCCTTATTAGAGAGGCTATATAAGAGGTTTCTTTTTAGTAGCCCCTATAAAAAGGATAATAGTTTCCCTATTATTAGTTCTTATAATTTAACTCTTATTATAACTAAATACCTAAAACTAAACCTTTTTAGGCTTAATTTTAATTTTTAAAAAATAGGTAAAAAAGCCCCCTTTAAGGTGTAATAAGGTAGTAGCCTACTTACTATATTAGCCTACTTACTATATATATACGTTATAGAATTAGCTAATACTAAGATAGCTACTTTTTAAAGAGGGTAATAATAGAGGTTTACTAAATAATCCTAGTAGACTATAATTAACTAAGCGTTACTCTCTTATTATTTAGTTAGTATTAAGAGGGTAAATAAGTTAGGGTTAGTACTTTAAAGTATTTTAAGCTTAATACTAGAAAGCTATTATAAGTAAATTAAATAGGTTATATAAGAGATAGAGAGTTATAAAGTAAAAAGAAGTAAATATAAGGGGTATTACCTAAGGGGTAGAGCCTAAGAAAGTAATAGATAGATATTATAATAGTAGGTATAAGTAATAATATAGAATTTAACTTAACTACTCCTAGCTAGTTACTCTAGCGTAAGGGGTTTCTATATATATATATACTTAATAACTAATCCGGCCGGGCTGACGTCTTACTAAGGGCCTACTAATTAATCTATAGGTATCCTACCCCCTAGCCTAGGGATGTTATTATATTTATAAAGCCTTACTTTACCTCTCTTATAGCTATTAAATACTTTTTAATTTTATAAGGGTATATAGCTAAGTACTATAACTAAGAAAGATATAAAAGGTAGGTCTATTAAGGTATAAAGACTTTAAGCTAAAGATTCTAAGTTCCTAACTTTAGCCTTAAGTATTAAGTTAGTAAGGCTTTACTAACCCTTAGCTAAAAAACACCTAAAGTATTTCTATTAGGCTATATATCCTATTAGTATATAGCCCCCTTATAAATTTATATAGAGGCTAAATAGAGTAGCTAGTTATTCTTTTATACGTCTATTAATATAATATACTATAGCTAAAGTAATTAGTCCTACCTATACTAATAGGTATATTATAGTATAATATATAGGATATTATTATAAAGTAGGATCTTTAAGGGGGTAGTTTATATAGTAAAAAGTAGCTTATTTCTTTCTAAGTAAGTATAGCCTAACCTTATTACTAAATATAGGGTCGTTCTAGAATCTTATATAATATTAGTACGGAAGGTAGTGTTAGTTAGTAGTACCTACTTAAGTAGGATAGCCTATTTATATAATACTGGAAACGTGTAGGGTAGGATGGACCTTATGTGGTGCGGTGCGGTGGGCAAACACTAACACCCTCTAAGGCAATATAAGATGCTTCCCTTAATTAGCGCAAATACCTTTGCTCAATCAGCTCGCGTTGGTCTACCTAATCGGTATAGTCCTTAGCATATAAGTCTATAGAGGGATTCTTATAATTATAGGGGGTGTTACTCCTAGGATTCTTATATTATTACAATCAAGTATAAATCATTATAATAGAAAGGCTCTTATTTAATTATAAGGTGAAGGTAGGTATAGGTATAATTAGGTGAAAGTTTGTTATTATTTTTAGTCTATCTACCTTTCTACCCTTATATACTTCTTCTAATTGCCTATTCCCTAAGATCTACTTCCCTCTTTATGTAATTATAACTATTAATTTAGGCTTAATTTACCCTACCCTATTCTAATTATCCCCTTTAATTTCTTTTTATTATCTATCCTTTTAATTATAAAGAGAGAAATTAAACTACTAAAACATTAAGCCTAGATCCTAGATTAATAAGAGTGCCTCTACTAATTAGCTCTATTATTATCTATCCTAGTAATCCTATTTACCGTTTTCTATGCCTCCTATACGTCATGTCGCGCCTATCTATCCTAGCCTATGTCTATACTTAGAGGAACCTATAGTATGTAAGCTAGAGTCTAATAGGTAGCCTCTATAATAGGGTTATTATACTAATTAACCTACTCCTTTATAGTATACTCTATAATTAAAAGCTTACCCTTAGTCTGGTTTTTATAATTAAGGATGTTAAGGTGCTAACTAGTAGTGGCTTTCTGCTGTGCTTTATTTCTCTCCTAATCTCTAAGCTCCTCTAGAGTAAGCTCCTTATACTGCTTAGTCTACTCTAACTAGATCTCCCCTAACTTAAGGGATCTAGATCCTTTATTTAGGCTATCTTCCTTTAGGGTATCCTTATTTAGTAATTCTATAATTAAAACACTTTTCTTATATCCTTCTAGAGTATTACTTATACTATATATAATTAGGGTAAGCTTATATTCTCTTATTCTTAACTTAGTTACTAATTAAGTAATGTTTTTTATATATAGGGTGTTAATCTACTTTAGGAGGGGTAATAATAGATCTAATAGTATTACTAGTTATTTAGTACCTCTACCTAGGGTAGCTTATAGACATAAAGGAGTCTTTAGGTTCTAAGGTAGTATAATTATTAGTATTCCTAGTCTAGGGTTATATAGAGTAATAGGCGTTTTCTAGCTAATTAGGGTATCTATCTTTATTAGCAATATAGGTCCTCCTTTAATTAGGGTCTTTAAGACTATTATGTCTATATTATTATTACCCTTACTAGTAGGTAGAACTAGCTAGCTTTAGCTAGTACGCGCCTTATTATAAGATCTCTATAGTATATCTCATATAGTATTGTAATTATAGTTCCTATTATACCTAAACTTATAACTAATCTAATAGATCTAGTTTGCTTTAAGTTAATTATAGAAGGAACCTTAAAGATAGGGGTCCCTCTAAGTAGGATTCTATATTAGATAGAGTTAGCTATAGCATACTATAGTCTAGAACTACTTAAGTACATAGAGACTATACTCCTATCCCCTAGGCTGCTGGACAGTATTAATTACATATACGCTTGCGTTAATCAGCTTCTTAATATAGAGTAGTACTCCAGCTCTAGTATAGAACTCCTTAAGTACTTTAATATTATTAACAAACAGGGCTTTAGATCTACTACTAGTCTATATAGGGTTATACTAGTAAACTATACTATCGTACTAATTAATAATTATTCCTATAAAGTATCTAGGACTATTAGTATAAAGAGGGAATAGTATAAGGTCTAACTATATCTTAATCTAATAAAGCATGTCTTAGTATAGTAGGAGTAAAGAGGGGACCTAGCCTAGATCTATAGAACCCTACTAAGTAATTAGGATAACTATAACATTCTAGATAGGTAAGAGATTACAAACCATAATTTTTAGTACTACTATAAGCTTATCCCTTATTATCTACTCCCTCTATAGTAATTATCCTTATAGGTTGTAGTAGTTAGTTAAGAGGTTAATTATAGCTTAGTATAAAAGGCCCTACTATCTTCTGTTGTGTAGTAGTCCTTTAAACGCCTTAGTATACTAGCTAAAGAATTAATTAGTATCCTCCTAGAGTAGCTAGTTAGGGAACATAACATTTACTAGGGTTAGAATAGTTTAGGGGAAGCTATATTAGTTAGGTATAACTCTAGGGTAAGTTATAGTTATTCTAGTATATCTTTCTAAGGCTAATCTATTAATAAACTAGGAGTCTATAGCTAAATATATACTATAAGGAGTTATAGTCCTAAAGCTAATATAGTAGTAGTAATCCTAATTAATAAAGCATTTATTAGAATTAGCCTTAAGATTAGTAAATATAAAGGGATGCTAAATTTATATAGGAGGAACGCTATTATAGGCTAAAGGTAAAGTAGAAGGAGAAGCTATTATAAGTTCTAATCTAGGTAGAAGGTATAATAGATTATAGCTTTTAATAGGTAATAGAGGTTAGAGATAAAATTAATAAGTAAGAAAGGTTATTATAATAGAGGGAAGAGTATAAGTATATATAAAAAGAAGTAAAGTATAAGGGTAAGGTTACTAGCTAAAAAGTTATTACTAGTATTATCATTTATTAGTAGTAAGAGTAAGAGGGTTAGTTAGCTAGAAAAAGGGAGGGTATTTATCTATATCCTTTTATAAGTTACTAGATTAAAGAAAGAAAGAGCCAGCTATTATAGTTACCAAAAGAAAAGAAAGAGTAGTAATTTACTATTATTAGTAGTTTATTAGTAAAATCTTTTCCTCCTCTTTTATTAATAACTATTGTTATGATTTATCCTTTACCTATATCCTCCCTTTTGTAACTTAATCCTTTCTTTAGCTAATCCTCCCTTCTAGGATATAAATTAGCCTTCTTCCTTATAATTCTTCTCTTTTAACTTTTCTTTCTATTATAATAATAACAATAATAACTTATAGGCTCTATTATCTTCTTTAGTCTATAACTTATATTACTAATTTCCTCTATTATACTTTTTTTTTTCTTAGCATACTTATTAATTACCTAAGATGTCTAATCCTATTAAGGCTAACTACTATTATATTAACTACTATATTTAGTAAGAGATCTATCCCTAGTAGTTTACTACTACTCCTCTAGTTAAGGCAGCTGCGATTAAGTATTACGGCTATAAGCTTTATTAGATAGAGAACTACTACCTTACTATAAGTCCCTTTTTCCTTACGGCATGTCTTCCCTAATTCTAATTTGTTCCTTCTCTTCCTTAGATCCTAAAGACAACTACCTAGGGTAGCCTTCCCAGCCCAGCTGGTAATCTATATGCTGAATTTATAATCCTAAACCCTAAAGCTAGAACTAGAAAATAGACTAATAGGGAGGCAGCTAGATAGTTCTAGCTATACTATAATAATTAGTCTATTATCTAGGGTATTCTTAAGAGCCCTACTTATAACAGTAAGTTTAATTAGGCTAGGCGTGTTTTTATTAACCTTAATTTTACTAGATACTTTAGCCTGTTATTCTTTTACCTAACTAGCTATACTCTATCTATAAATTCCTTATTAATTTATACCTATAGTATCTAGAATAGTGTTCCCTACTATTACTATACTAAGAGCTTTTAGAAGTTTACTAGATTATATGAGGATAACATTTGATTAATATACCCTTACTTTAAGTATGTCTCTCTCCCTAGTAATTTTAATAATTAATATAGTAACTATATGTTTACTAAGTTAGCTACTTACTATAACTATAAGCAGCTAGAGTACTAGAGTAATACTAATTTAGGTGTTATGGTTAATAATAGGATCTAGGTTAAGCATAAGAAGAGTAGTAAGGGTGTTTATTCTCTAATCCCTCTAGATATCTAGACAACTAACGTAGACATCTACATGCTGTCCGATCTTATTAAGGAGGCCAAAAGGGACATATATAGAAAGTATAAGGGTATTTATAGTAGCGTATTATTCATCTTAGATAACTACCCCTAGCTTAGCTAGGAGTAATACTAGTAATTAACAATAGAGAGGGAGTTAGAGTAAGTACTTAGTTGTTATTTAGATAGGATTAGTACTTTTAGTTGCTTAGTTAGGTTTAGGTATATGCTATACTAGAATTAGGACTCTTTTAATATTAAGGGTAAGGAAGAGAGGGGGATTAACCTAGTATTAGTTGTCTTTATGTTATTTCCCTTTTTTTTTTTTTTTTAAATAAATCAGCCTTCTTATTATCTCTTTATCCCCTAAGTCTTTAAGGTTAATTCTATAAAGATTTACATATAAAGACAAGGAGGCATGTCAGAAAGGAGGGTAGATTAGGTTAGCAGGATAGGTAAGTCGCTTATTAAGTATATATTATTCTATAATTAGGTAATATCCCTTTATTATCCCTAGAGTCTATATAATTACTATTACTAAAGTCTAAAGGATTAGGTCTAGAAGGATAATCCTTATCCCTAGTAAGAAGATCCTTAATATTAGTAGTAATATTACTATAGTAGTCTACTTTATCTACTAAAAGATAGAGGCTGTTTAGAGCCTTCTAGAACTTCTTTAGGTAATTACTAGTATAAGTTACTCCTATAATTACGTCCCCTATAAGAGTTTTAAGCTAATATAATAAGCTGTTAGGTATAACTAAGTAGATCTTATAAGGCCTATACTAGTAGTAATCTAATTTCCTTAAGGTTAATATATTAATCTTCCTCTAAATATTAAACATAAGGACTAGATTACCCTTTCTAAGCTTATCCTTCTATAGGGCATAAGCATACATGCAATTAAAGTAATTACAGATCTACGTATGGCAATAGGTAACTGCCGCTACTGCTGCTTCCTAATCCTTATTAAGCTGTAAAAACACTTAAAGCTACATCTAGATATCTTACTCTAGAGTTCTAATAGTATCCTAATCTAAGATATACTATGTTACTATCTAGGCCTTAATTAGGGTAATAGTATTATACCTATAGTTAAGGTAAAAAGGGGTGTAACCTATAGATATGTGTATAGTTGTTTAATTAGTAAATAAAGCTGTTATAAGTATAAGGTAGATATCCTTCTTACCCTACTAAGACTAGATCTAAAGAGTATAGGTAATAGGCTAATAGCCTTTTTCTAGTAAACTATTTGTATAGGGGTTATATACTAATATAACCTTCTACTATATTACATACTATTAATTAAGCTTAGTTACCATACTAGTATTCTCTTTTCCTCTATTAATAATAAGGGTCCTATAGACTTTATATCTATAGATTATATCTTCTTAAATAAACTTTACTATATTTATAGAGGTAGTATGTTTAAGGATCTAAGCTTCTAGGTATCTAGTAAATTCACATTACGCCTTAACAACCTTCTATTTACTAATATACTAGATATTAAGGGCGACTCTAGAGAAGGGGTAAGAGTACAGTATTAATAAAATATAGTAGTTATTAGGTTAAGCTAATTAAGCTTTCTAATAGGGCTTACATTTAGTAACTAAATTATAGACCTAGGTATATATTCCTAGCTAAAAATACTACTTAGTAAGCTAGTAGTATATAGCCTCTTATCCCTAATGTCTAGATTTATTATATACTACTATAATTAGCTTAAGCTATTAGCTTTTACTATTAACTACCTATAGAGGTTTAGGTTAGGTTTTTATCCCTAGTTAGAAGAGGAGACTATCTTAAATAATAAAGCACGTTACTTTTTACTTAAATACCCTAAAGCAATTTAGCTAAATACCTAGTAGCTTCTTTAAAGTAAGGAGGAAGTAGGTAATCTACTTTAAGGCTATAGTCTAAGATTCCTCTAGGGATAGTAGATCAGCCAGAATATTAATTTCCCTAGACTAATTAGTACTACTATTATTATATATATAGGCTGCTAGGAAGAAGTTTCTTATAACATATATTTAAAGTACCTACGTGTTAATAAAGTCCTTAATATCCTCCTCTTAATTAGCCTTAAGGATATCTAAGGGACCTAGAGGCTTACGTAAAAGCCTATCTACTACTATATTCTTCTTACTATTAATATACTTAACTTTAAAGTTAAAAAGCCTAATCTAAGAAAGCCAGTATGTTATTATAGCTAATAGTAGATTATTTACTACCCTATTAATCTAAGTAATAAGGACCCTTATATCTGTCTCTAAGAGGAAATTAATGCTAAAGAGGTAATTCTATAATTACTTAAGGCTTATAAGAACCCCTCTTATCTCTAACTTACCTGAATTATACTTTAGTTTAGTACTATACTAGATCCTGCTTTTATATTAAGTAACTTTATGTTCCCCTTCTATAATCTAGCCTAGGGTATACCCCTATCCTTTACTACTAGAGTTAGTTATTAGGATAATACGACTAGAGCCTAGCTTATAACTTAGTAGGACTAAGATAGGTATAGTTATAATTATAACCTTTAGGGTGTCTATAGTATTAATCTAAGGTTTACCCTATTTAAAGGGTTAATTCTTTCCTAGGAGGTAGTATAATAGGGCGGCTAGAATTAAGAAGTAATTAACCTAATAGTAGTAGAAGGTAATAATCCCTAGAAAGAAGTATACCTTAGTAACATCTCTATATTTCTCCTACTCTAGGATCTTAATAACCTTCGCCTAGTTAGGTTTATACCTAAATATCCTATAAAGATATCCTATAATTACTATAGACTCTTAGTACTACTATAACTTTAGTACTAAAATCGTATATCCTACTAACTTAATATTAACTAGGACTTAATTAATATTATAAAGATGTTTATATATAAATTATTACATACTAGGGTAGCTAGGAAGCTCTTTATTACTATATCTTAACTAAGGTCCTTTAACTATAATATTATCTAAGAAGGCCTTATAGTACTATAGGATTAAGTCGTAGAGAATTCTTATTATAATTTAGTAAAACTAGGTGACTAAGTTAGTAGTACCCTATAGGAGTGTATATATCTAGAAGAGTCCTAATAGCGTTATAAAGGTTATTAGATTATAACTTTTCTTATTAAGGGAGACCTAATTATATCCTAAGAAGAAGTTAAGTAAGGAAATAAGCTAGTTAGTTATAAAGTCTTCTAAAAACTTATCTACTAATAGGGGTAACTATATATCCTAGAGGGTAATAGTATTAACTTTTATTATAGAGTTAATTAATTAAAGGTTGCTATCTTTCTTTATAACTAAGAACCATAGGTTCTAGTAAGCTATATGGCTTTCCTTAATAATACCTCTTATAATATGCTTCTAAATAACCTTAAACGCCTTTAGGAGTAATACTTTAGGGATTAGGATGCCCTTTGCCTGCTATGCCTTATATAGTACTATCCTAATAACCTATAGAGGAGCTACTATTAGATTAACTCTGCTATATTTAGGAAACTCCTATACTAAAGCCTTCTCCCTATTAAATAAGATTTACTTAAACAAGCTGTGCTCCTCTGGCTGAAGATGTTAATAGGATTCTATAATCTTATCTACTTGTTTATCCATTAACCTTAATCTAGGTTTAATATCTAAGAACTTTAGTATAATTAAGTTACTATATAGCCTAGAAGTATCCTAGAGCTTATCCTAAATTATCTCTAGTTTCTTAAGCTTCTAGTAAGGATTACTATTAGGTACTAATCTATTAGAGGGGGTATTATCTACTAGTTGTACTTTCTAGTCCTTCTACTTGTATATTATGTTAACTTTAGCGGCTTTACTAAGGGATTACTTTAAGCTTTCCTCTATCCTTCTAAACTACTGAGTCGCCTAGTCCTAGTACTTCTTTAATTAGCGTATAACTATATGCTCCTCTTATCTAGATACTAGTTTCTTAGTTAGATTATAGTAGGTATTACTAGGGTTAGACTAGTGCTTATGCTTTTTGGCTCCTTCTTACGTAATTACCATAATTCTTTATATTTAGGCTGCCTATAGCGTGATTATATCCCTAGCTAGCTCCTCTATAATTTCCTCTACCTAATCTTACTTAATTACTACTATAATATGCTTATTATTATCTAGATTAAGCCCTAGGTATTAGTTACTAGGCCTAGTAGTAGTCCTAGCTATACTACTAGCATCTAGTTTTCTAAATTAAAGACCTTATTAATATAATAATCTAGCTAAGGTAGTATATCTACTACTTCTAATAAGCTGTTTGTCTTAATTACTCTAATAGGGATTCTTAAGAGTACGTCCTTAGTATAGATAACTACTATAATTAAGTTCTTACTATACCTAAATAAAAGCTTATAATCCTATATAAATAGTAATCCTAAGAGAAGGGGGTTATAGACTTCATGCTTATCTTTAATAAAGAAGTATATTATTACCTTATACTTCTATATCTAGATGTCTATAAAGTAGAAGCTATTAAATTAGGTTAGACTGCTAGGATTAGACTTAAAGGTCCTTATCTATAGCGTTATATATGTATAAGGGATCCTAGTAGCTTTAATATACTACTTTAATAGGATATTAACTTATACTCTAGTATTTAGGATTCTAATAATTATGGGATTATAATTTTCTTAGTTAATACTTAAGATTTAGACTTCTAATTAGAGATAGGCGTTTATAATAACTATTGTTAGTAGCTAGGTTATAGCTTATATTCCTCTAACTTACCTAACCTTTACTATCCTAATTGCCCTAGACGTAATAGTACTATTATATTTACTAAGTAGCTTCTTAATATCCTATCTCTACTAATCTATCTTAATAAGGTTTACTAGTAATTTAGGCGCCTTAATTATAATTTTATTTACGTCTAAATATCTATAATTACATAACGCTACTCCTATTACAGCATTAAATTCTGGCTATATCTTTTATAGGAGATTTATAGGGAGAGAGACTAGTATATCTAGCTTCTTTTCTATAAGCTTTTATGCCTCTTAAGCTATATTAAGCTCCTAGGGCTAATTAGTAGTAATAGTCTTAATAGTACTATAGACTTCTTTATCCTAAATTAAAAGGCTCTCCTTAGCTAGGGCTTTACTTTAATTAACTATAGGTTTAGGCCTAGGAAGAATTAAGACTTTTAGCTCTAATAAGGGTAGACTACTTAGAGGTGTTAGAGGCTAGGCTACTACCTTATGTACCTTGTTATTAGTGTTAATCTCTATAACCTCCTTTGTCCCCTCCTAAAACAACATAGCCTTCTTCTTAATTAGTACTACTAGGTTAGGCTTCTTAGCTCTATAAGCTAACTAAGACTTATCCTTCTTATACTACTTAGTTAAAAGGGTATAGGTCTTTAGAGGGCATCCCTAGCGTATAGTAAAGATGTCTATAAAGTCTCTATTAGGTAAGTCTAGGCAAACAACATAAACATATCTTATAGTAGAAGATAACCTAATTAATAGAAGAGTTAGTATAGGTTACTATAGTAGTCTAGACTATATATTAAGGATCTACTTTATAAGCATCTTGTAGTTGTTATCTATTAATATGTTGGCTATATGTAAAAGGAGCGTGACTTAATCAGCCACTTTATGTCTTTATCCTTCTTTAATTACTAGAAAGGGGATGGTATTTATAGGACTCTAGCCATCCTACTTGCTATAATACTAAGCTCCCTAGATTAGGATAATTAAGTAGGTATCCTTATCTATTATATACTAGTTATATTCCTAAATAAAGTAATATTACTACGACTAATAGTACTAATATTAATTATAAGGACTAAGAGTGTTTGGCCTATCTAGCCTTATTATATTAACCTTAAAGACTCTTACTCCCCTATAGTTCTAGATACTACCCTAATAGATCTTTAGGTTGTTTATCCTATTAGCTAGGTCTTAATTAACCTTAGAGGAAATAGGCTAATTTACCTAAATATTAACTATTAGTTAGTAAGGTTACTAACATCCTTAGTACTAATTTAAATATAAATTTTATAGCTATTATATAGTTGGCTATAGGGAAGGGCCCTTTATTAATTAATTAATAGCAAAAAGAGGGCTATACTCTTTCTTATAGGCTATAGTACTAAGGAGTCCTACCTTAAAGGTTAGGTACTTAGTTAATTAAATAAATTTTTTAAGTACTATTCTAGACTCTTCTATAGCCTCCTTTATAATATTAATATAGAATCTCTTATAGACTACTTTAATTAAGCTCTTATTAGTTATAGTATAGAGATCCTATTACTTAGCTTATATAATTATATTATTAATCTTTATAAAGAGGGCCTATACTAAGGCTAGATTAGAAGATAAGATAGGAGAACCCTTAGTAACTTTCTTAATCTACTCTTCCTTATCTAGGAATTAGTTAGCATCTTATCTCTTATATTCTCTAAGAAGGAAGGCTTTTACTTAAATCTAAGGTAAGTTCCTAATAGCATCCTTAACTAGTATCTAGTAGTCTCCTCCTATTATATAGGCTATAAGTTTTCCCCTAAATTAGTCTAGGACCTATGTAATCTTATACTAATCCTTAAACTTCTTAAGAAACTCTATAATGTTGTCGCCTTTAAAGATAGCTACTCTATCTTATCTAGGGAATAGGATCTTATAAAAGTTTATATTATCTCTAGGATTAAAGGATAGAGTAGCTAGGGCTTAGGTTAGAGGAGTACTAGCTTAGATCTAGGAAATAATAGTACTAAGGAGAGTGTTAATTAAAGCATCTAAATCCTTTAACTAGGTAGATAGAGTCTTCTAAGTTACTACTTATACTAGCTTTATAGGAGGATCTCTATTACCCTTATTATTAGAAAGTACTATCTTCTGTGGCTCTTAGTACTAGGTAAAGGAGGTATTAGTAGTTATATTAGGCCTAGTACCTAAGCTAGGATTAGTATTAACTATAGGAGTTAATTAGTTATTAGAGGTACTCCCCTTAGGGAAAGAAAGATAGTTATTACCTATCCTTAGAGCTAAGTATTATTATAATTAGTTTTCTAGTATATTAATAATAGTAATAATATTCTCTTAGTCTAACTATTCTAAGCTAAGTCTCCTAATAGCTAAAGCAGCTTGTCCTAATATCTATAAAGCTATTACTATTATAGTTAGGGATACTTATAGAGCTATTATTAACCTACTTTATATTTATTATCCTAATCTTAGTAATACTTAATAAATAACCTACTCTAGTCTTAATCTTAGGTAATAGTAGGTCTACTATATAGGTTAATCTATAAATAGCCTTAACCTAGGAGTCCTATATGTCTAAATTAGCATAGAGTCTAGGGTCTAGGTAGTAAAAACTAGCAGTAAGTACTTTAATTATATAATTAAGTATACTTATTAGAAGATTCTAGAGTCCCTTCCCCTAACTTATTCCCTAATATTATCTCTATATGTTATCCTAAAAATTAATCTTTTAATTAATATATGCTTATGTCTATTTTTTGTCTGAATTGGCTTTTATCCTATAGATTAGTAATTACTTATCTTTATCTCTATGAGAATTCTTTTACTAATTACCTATTGTCTGTTGTCTGTTATCTATTATCTGTTATCTATTATCTATTGTCTGCTGTCTGCTGTCTGTTATCTGTTATCTATTGTCTATTGTCTATTGTCTATTGTCTGTTATCTATTGTCTATTGTCTTTACTAGTATAATATTCTAGAAGGGGAGACTATTAGAAACATGTAGGGTAGGATAGACCTTATGTAGTGCAGTGTGGTAGGTAAACACTAATACCCTCTAAGGTAATATAAGATGCTTCCCTTAATTAGTGTAAATACCTTTGCTTGATTAGCTTATGTTAGTCTACCTAATTAGTATAGTCCTTAGTATATAAGTCTATAGAGGGATTCTTATAATTATAGGGGGTATTACTCTTAGGATTCTTGTATTATTATAATTAAGTGTAAATTATTATAATAGAAAGGCTCTTGTTTAATTATAAGGTAAAGGTAGGTATAGGTATAATTAGGTAAAAGTTTGTTGTTATTTTTAGTCTATCTACCTTTCTGCCCTTATATGCTTCTTCTGATTGCCTATTCCCTAAGATCTACTTCCCTCTTCGCGTGATTATAACTATCAATCTGGGCTTGATTCGCCCCACCCTATTCTAATACACCCCCTTAGGTAGTAGTAGCTAGGATTATTATTACTTATACTATACTACTTAGAAATAACTAAGTATAAAGGGAAAATATTATTTATAAGACGTTATTATATAATAACTAACTAACCTAGTTTTATAGCCTATAGTTAGTAGGGCTATTTTATAGTTAGTTAGTAGGGTAATAGCCGTATAGGTTATTTATAACTATAGATATCTCCTATATTACCTTATATTACCTTCTTTTTTTTCTCTTTTTTTCCTTATTAATAATAATTATAACTATAAGTTAGTAAGAAATGCTGTATTTTTTATATATATCTTTTTTACCCTTCTTATTACTTATAATTACTAATTATTTACTAACTCTTTTCTTATATTAGATACCTTATAAAACTATCTCTATAAGTAAGGCCTATATATATACTATAGTAGCTTTTAAGTACTATAGTTACTTAGGTCTTATACCTAATAACTTACTAGTATTAGTAGCCTTACTACTATACTTATCTTTACCTATGTTTAGCGTTTAAGAGGAGGGGGGTTATCCCTCTAAGGTCTTAGGGGAGTAGGATACCCTTAAGGATATCTATAAGTTTTCCCCCTTTCTATTTTAGTAATTAGTTACGTCTCTAATTAAGTATATAGCCTCTCTTTCCTAGTAGTTATAATCTAAAACTAAAGAGACCTTTTAGTACTATACTATCTAGGCGTTTAGTATATATTCCTCTTTATATCTAATAAGTATTATAGTCCTAATTAATAATAGATAAAAAGTATCCTTAGTATTAATATTTAACTATATCTAAGGATAGCTCTAAGGGCTTCTAGTAGTATAGCCTAAGGGGTAGTAATAAAGTCTCTTCTTTATTAATACTTAGTATGTTATATACCTCTTCTAATTACTCTTATTCCTTAGTACTAACTTATTACGTTTTATAGAAGATAGATTAGGTAATATAGAGATACTCTCCCTTTATAGCTTACTTTAGGAGGTACTCCCTCCCTTTCTTAATCTTAAGAGTATTATAGAGGAGGGTAATAGTAGTAATAATATTTTTATTATAGCCCCTAAGTATTTAGGGTAAGGGGTATTAGTAGCTAGGGTGCCTATTATTAGTCCTTATAACTATTATTTCTATAGCACCCTTATAAGATAGTTAGATAGTATATACCTCTTAGGAACTAAAGGTAAATACTATTAGTATATATTACTATAGTACTATTATATACTACTTATACTAGCCCTTATAGGCCTAGCTAACACCCTCTTAGCTACTTATTTAGTATTAGTAATACTAAAGAAAGTATATATATCCCTTATTTTATATCCTTACTTTACCTTATACTAATCTTATTATAATATAGAGACTTACTATACTTTAGTATAAGGTATAGGTAGTCCTACCTTTACTATTATAAGTAAGGAGGGCTACTATACCCCCTTAGCTTAAGGAGGATAAAGAGGAGGGTAAAGAAGAGGAGTATAGTAAAGTAGGTAGTAAGGTAGGCCTATTTTATAGAGGTATACCTTATAAAACTCCTACCTTACGCCCTATTAGTATTATTAGCTTTTAGGTATATATAGTATATTCTAATATTAACACCTTTATTAGTAAGATTATCCCTAACTTTAGGACTTATACTATATTTTATACCCTTCTTAATATATATATAGCTACTCTCCTCTATAAGGGTAACTAATACTTCCTAGCTAGTAGGCTATTACTTACTTTACATATCTTTTAGGCTCCTTAGCCTTTAGGCTGTTTTTTAATTTTAAACCTATTTTAGCCCCTTATTTATTATTTTCTCTTTCTATTTAGCTATATACTATACGTCTTATAGATTAAGTATAGCTCTAAAGTACTTAAATTTAGCTTATAGGAGATTCTTTATTAATCTATTAGTAAGTATTTTACTTATAAGAAGATAGACTATATTAACTTTACTATCTATATATACTTCTTATAACTATATATTTTAGATATTAATATAGTAAAGTTATATAGTAATCCTTTTCTCTTCCCTTATAATAAGGTATATTATTTACTAATTATTATAGTATACTTTCTAAATATTATCTCTAAGATTTAAGGAAATCTCTTAAAAGAGATACTAAAATACTATTAGCTCTTTTATTATATTAAAAGTATATAGGGTATAGTTTAGGACTTAGGTTATAGTAGAGCTATATAAAAAGATATAATAATACTATACTACTCTAAGTAACTTAGGATCTATATCTAATCTAACGTAAGGAGGTATAATCTATTTAGAGCTTTTAAGGTCTAAATAGATATATTATCCTCTAATTAGATATAGTAAAGGTCTCCTTAATACCTAAGTTACTATACCAAACTATATTAATAAGGGTATAAGGCTTTAGTTTAGAGTATAATTTTTAAAAGATAAATAAGTATATAAAAGAGTACTTATATTTCTCTAATCTAAAGTATACTATATCTATCTAATTATACTCTCTTAATAGATACTTAAGTAAGTATTTATAACTTATAAATACTTAGAAGAAAAATAAAGAAAAGAAATCCCTACTTATTAACTTTTAAATAGTAAATACTATAACGTATATAATAAGTAAGTAGAGTAGATAAGTAAGTAGATTACCTAACTGTAACTACTTTATAAATCTAAGTAAGAAGTAATAATAAAATAATAAAATTAATTAAAACTACTTAGAATCCTCTTCTCTAGATATTTCTTTATTAAACTAATATATTTATAAATTATATCCTATATTCCTATAGATACTATACTACTATTAACCTATTTCTATCCTTAGCCTATAACTACTACTCTAATATGCTTCCTCTTATACCTAGGTTATTACCTCTCTCTAGGACTAAATATCTTATGCCTTAGCTATAGTAAGACTTCCTCCTTATCTAAGATAAGTTTTCTCAGTCCTTTTACGTTAGTTAAGCGTAGCGTTCTCCTCTTTAAGGCTCTTAATCCTTACTTTTAATGTTATAAGCTTATATATAATCCCTAGTAATCCTCTAAGAAACTACTCTATAGCTCCTAAGCTATATATTAGGGAGCTATTTAGATAATTAAGGAATTAATCCTTAATTAAAGTTCCTTAAGAACTTAGCTCTATTATAGTCTTTAGTATTTAGGAAGTCTAAGCTACTAGTATTATTAGGAGGGAACCTTAAGGTAAAGGAGTATATAACTTAATATCTAGCTTTAATAGTATACTTTCTATACTTAGAGGGGTAAGTCCTACCCCTCTAAAACCCCCTTAAATATTCTTTTCTATAAGAGATTACTTAAAAGTATTATAAAATACTAAAAAGAAATTATCCTTTATAATATAGGTATTACCTTATTATATCTTATCCTTAATTTCTTAACTATATACTACTTTTAAAGGTATAAAACACCTTATATCTAAGAGCTAAAGTAGATAAAAAGAATAAGGTAGTATATAGAGAGTAATAATATTATTTTTCTTATAAAATAGCTTAAAGTCTATAGAGTAGTAACTTTTATACCTATTAAGGATAAGGAGGTAATATTTCCTTTTTATATATAACTTTAAATACTAATTAAAGTACTAAAGCTAATTTAGGCCTCTTTTATTTATTATCTATCTATTCTTAGAGGTTATAATAACCTAGTTAGGTAGGAGACTAGATTTAGTATACTAAGTAGAGAGGAGATTTTTACCTCTAATAATAATATATAGTAGGATACTATAGCTAGACAAACTAATAGCCTAAATAACTATAACCTATTCTTAATTACTAGGCTATACTATTTTTATATTTAAACGTCTTTTAGTATTTATAATAACTATTCTAGATATAATCTAGCCTATTATAAAGCTAGTCTTATTAAAGTTATAAATATCTAAGTCTATAATACTATATTTTATAATTATATTTACTATAAGGGAGAACTATATATTTATTATGTTAGGATCTTTATATAAGGCTCTCTTATAGTTATACTTATAAAAAAAACGCGTTTAGAGCTTTAGTATTTATTAAATAAAGTTTAAGGCCTAATACTTACTAACTAGTAGTATATTATAGTTAGTAAGTAGTTAATTAGTTATATCTTTAATACTACTAAGCTAAGGAGGAAATAATTAGGAATCTAAGTTAAGAATAAACTTAACTAGCTTCTCCTCTTTAAGTACTATTAAATTCTATAAGTTAGGTATAGTATTATATCGTGAGGATCTTCTATTTAAGCAGGCGTATAGTATTAAAAAGGGTACTAAGTAGGTCTTAGCTGCCTCCTAGATACTAATCTTTTAAGGTCCTTTAATAGCTTAGACTACTAGGAGTACTTAGGCTTTATTGTTTAATAATAGTATTGTTTTTAGTAGCTAGACGCATATAGAAAGAAGAAGGTTAGCATAATTACGGTTAGGTAATCTACTTACTTATCTAATCTACTTACTTATTATATATATTAACCCTAGCCCTACTCTAATTATTCCTTAGTTCTTCTTATAATCCTCTAATTATAAAAGAACTACTAAGTATATACCTATTTAGACCTTATCTTAGTTATACCTACTTCTATTAGTTATTCTCCTTAGTTTTATTATCCTCTATATCTCTATTATTTACCTTATTTTATTCTTCTCTTATGTCTTATTATTTCTATCCTTCTTATCCTTTAGGCTAAGCTAGTAGAAACTAAGGCGTATACGCTTAGGTAGTAAATACTACTTTAGTAATAAGGTTATTAAAATAGTCTACCTATTTATAATATCTATACTCTAAAATACCCTTCTTTTAATTATAATATATATCCTTATACTACTTTAGAATATCCTTATAGCGTTAGGTATATTATATATAATTAGCTTCTTAAGTTTCTTATATATGCCGTTTAGATAATAAGAGAGAGTCCTAAACCTTTATTTAGCCTTCCTATACGCCTAGTATAAGTAGTTTAAGTAAAGTATATTTATTTATTTTAATATACCTAATCTTCTTTAGGCTTTAGTATTATAATAGTACATCTTTAGGAATTAAAAGTCTAGATAGTAAGTAAGAAAGCTTAAAGCTTAGTATAGTAAGAGCTTTAGTAGGAGGGCTAGGTTATATAATATAGTCCTCTTAGGTAAGAAGTTATCTCTATCTTCTATTTAGAGGCATTTAAGGTAGTAATTTAGTATTTATATTTTTCTTTAGCTAGGTAACCTCTAATTATAAGCTTAATATTATAGCTTTATTCTTATAGTCTAAAGAGGAGGACTTATCCTAATACCTATATTTCTAAAGGTTACATAGTTAGGGGGTAGAGAAGTAGTTCTCTAAATACTATATAGGGGTGTAATTAGAGTCTTTAAGGTTTATTAGATTATAAATTATACTTATAAGAGACTAGCTTTACTTCTTTTAAGAATACTTTAGTTATATTAGTAGTAAGCTTTCTCTAATATTCCTTTAGGAACTAGTCTTATAGCCCTATATTAGTATCTACTAGAAATATAGAACTTAGTACTAATCTACCTAATCTACTAATATTAGACTCTTTTACTATAGTCTATATTTTAAGACTCCTTAATATCCTACTTATTTATACTAGTTAGGTATAAAGATCTAAACCTAAGTACTAATTAAAACTACTTAGTAATATAAAGTCTATACTCCTAACTACTAGTCTACTAAACTATATTTACTATATATATACTATTATTAATTAGCTAAGTAATATATATTAGTATATTAAGCTTATAATAGAACTTCTTTAAAGCTCTAATATTATTAATAAAGAGAGCCTCTAAATAACTACTAAACTATATAAGATTATACTAGTATACTATACTATCCCTTTAATCTATAATTATACCTATAAAGTATTTATATTAGGCTAAGAATAAGGGGAATATAACTAAATTAGCCTCTCTTTATATTATATTATAGATTTTCTTTATTAGTATTACTAACTTAGGTTCTTAGTTATTATTTAAATAGCTTTTTTAGTATAAGGGGATAATAGTAATCTATTTTTTTACTTTTAGACCTTAAGCTATAATAATAGTTATAGCTATAATTTTATCCCTAGTAATCTACTACTTAGATTATATACATCCTTATAAGTTATAATAATTACTAAGTACTATTTAACGTAGTTTATAAGTAAGTAGGTTATATAGGCGACTAGGTTACTCCTTATTACTAAAAAAAGCCCCCTTTTTAACTATTTATTAAAAAGCGAAACTATAACTAAAAAAGATCTAGTTTTAATATATAAGCTATAATAAGAGTTAGATTTTAAAATAAAATACTATAGAAATTCCTATCTTACTTTAATTCCTAGATTACTATATATCCCTTATCTAGGCCTTAGATAAGAGGCTTACTTAGTATCTAATACTTAGGGTGTAGTAGTATTTTCTATAGTATTATTTTCTAGAGCCTAACTCTTATTGTAGCTTATAAATTAAAACTAGACCTTTTTTAGTTATAGTTTTGCTTTTTAATAAATAGTTAAAAAGGGGGCTTTTTTTTAGCAATAAGGAGTAACCTAGTTGCCTATATGACCTGCTTGCTTATAAACTACATTAGGCCTATTTATATTTTATATCCTCTTATTATTTATATTTATTTAGTCCTTAGAATACTAAATTAAATTAGCTTAGGAATTAATTAGTATCTTCTTATATAAGCTAATTAGGGAACTAAGTATTAGAAGATATTAGGAATAGTTTTTATATTAGAATCTAAGTAGGGTATACTACTATCTTACTAGTAAAGTAAATATAAGCTTTTAGGTTATAGAACTAAGATTCTTAGGGCTTAAGTTCTTTAGTAGGAGGCGTATATCTAAATAAGATAATTTAGTTCTTATCCTAAGTACTATAGTAGAATTGACTATTATTCTAAAGGTCTTAATAGGTATAAACGTCTTAGATTTATAGAAGGCCTATTACGTAAGTAAGAGGGGAAGAAGCTAATAAGGATACTATTATTATCTATTTAGAGGTATTATTAATATATATATTCTAAAGAGAAAAGATATAATAAGGGAAGAGATACTATTAGATCTAAATAATAAACTTAATATATATTTTTATTATTATTAGTAGAGGAAAGAGAAGGGTTAAAGAGGGGGGGTAAAAAAAGCCTTTAAATAGGTTTCTAAGAGAAGGGGTTATAAATTATAGCTTAGTAGCTATAGTAGGAGCGTTTAATCTAAAGAAGGAAGAAGTAAATATAGTAGAAAGGAATAGTAAGATATTTATAAGGTAAAGGAGGGGGGTAAAAGGTTAAAGAAAGGTAAATAAAGGTAAGGGTTAAATAAGGTTAAGTTAAAAGGTAAATAAAGTCTAAAGCTTTAATAGGTTTCCTCTCTTAGTTACTTTTAGAAGGAGTAGCCTTTATTACTTAAAGGAAAGTCCTAAGGGTAAGAAGGTAAAGGTATCTAAAGTTTTTATTTAAAGCCTTAGTAACTTTATCTTATAAGTAAATTATAGTAAAGGTTATTAATAATTTATAATAGTAATAAAGTTAAAAGGTATATTAGAGCCTTACCTCTAAATAGTAAATACCTTTTAGTTAGTTTACTTCTTTTATTTTTAAATTATTACTCCTTCTATTATAGTAACTATTTAAACCCTCTTTTTATTACTATATAAGTAATTATCTTTTCTACCTATAAGGTTTTCTTCTTTTCTCTTTTTTACCTACTTATATTAGAAACTAATATTATTACTACCTAAGCTTTTTTAGACTTATACTCTTAACTTTTTATTATTTTCTTCTTTTAACTTTTTAGAATATCTTCCTCTATTAATAAATACTAGCTTAATAACTACCTATAGTAACCTATTAATCCTTAGTTTCTTTTAATACCTCCTCCTTTAAAGAAGAAGGCTAAGGCTCTTAGAGGTACTAAGTTATATATAATAACACCTAACTATCTTAATATAAGTTTCCTTAATACTATCTTTAAGGTCTTTTTATTTTTAATATAAGGTCTAAATAGTTTCTTAAGACTACTATATAGGTTAATTAGCTATCCCTTTTTAGGTAACTATACTTTAAATTCTAAATTTATAACCCTTACCCTAATTAATCCCTTAAAGAAGCTACTATAGTCTTCTAGTAAGTACTCCCTAACGTTATTATTATTTAGGGTATTCTTAATACTTTTAGAAATAATAGTTATAAGTTTTAGTAGGCTATCTATATTAGTAAGGAGGTAGGATCCTACTTTAGTTTCTTCTCTTAATACCTTATATAATATACCTTAGCTATAAATTCCCTACTAATATAAATATTTAGTATATAAAATATAGTTCTATATAATTACTATATTTAGAACTTTTAAAAGTTTATTAGTATAAAGCCTAGTTAGGTATAAAGTATAATACTATATTATAACTATATTTCTTTACCTTAGGTATTTTATAACTACTATAGAAACTATATATTCTTAGAGGCTAAAAATAAGAAGTATAACTTTTAGGAGAATAAGGGTTATTAGGGTTATACTAATCTATCTAGTAGCCCTAATTAGTACTCTCTTACTAATCTAACTTATTATTAGTATCTAAGTAGTAAGGGACTAGTATTACTAGCGCCTCTAAGTAGTCTATTATTTAGGGCTATAAACTATTTCTATCTTTATAACTTTTAAAATTACGTTAATACTCTAATTACTATACCTAGCTTATCTAAATAGACTAGTAGTACTATATCTATTTTAGAGATATTTAGCTAGTTAGATATTAAGTACTAAAAGATAGGAAGTATTATTATACCCTTTAGGAATAAGGTTTTAGTTACTCCTTTAACTATTAAGACCTCTAAATAGCTATTAAACATATCTAAAGCTTTATTAGTTACTACTTAATCTACTATATAAGGTACCCCTTTATAGTCCTTAGTAAGGTTTTTAAGTTAGAATAGTTTTAGTAATAAGGAGGTAGGTAAAAATAGTAGTAATACTAGTTTTTAGTAGTAATTAATAGTTTTTTAATAGTATTATATAATTAGTTAGTTTATAGTAGTTTAGAATCCTTTAATCTAAGTTATCTTCTTTATAATATAATTTCCTTATATATTTTTAGCTTCCTATCTTTTATCCCCTATATTATTCTTCTATAAAGAATAATATATATATTAAAAGAGGTAAACATATAAGTTTACTAAAATTTAGATAAAAAGGAAATTTAATAATAGGTATTCTAAATAAGGATAAAGGAAATTAAAATAGGATTAGAGGGGTAGTTAAAGCTAGTTAGTAAAAGAAGTCCTTAATATCTACTAGGATATTACCTTAAATAGTATTTTTATCTACTAGGTAAAGGATACTATTAGTACCTATATAATACTTCTTTAGCCTATTAGCCCTATATATTACCCCTATAATAAGTTCTCCTATAAGAGTTTTTAAGATATATAATAGGCTAATTAGGGAAACTAAGTAGACTCTAAATAGTCCCTTCTAATAGTAATTAGTCTTTCTAGCTACTAATATATCTATCTAGTAAGGGTTATTAAAGATAAGGACTAAATCTCCTATCTATAGCTTCTCTAATTAGTACTTTACTATATATTTCTTATTATATTATTTTATAACCTTCTAGTAATACTTTATAACTATCTTAGCTGCTTTCTATCTATCTTTTATAAGCTATTAGAAAGCTTTAATCTAAAGCTAGAGTTCCTCCTCTACTATTTAGACCTTCTCCTACTCTAAGACGTATTATATTATAAGTTTCTCTTTAATTAGTATAACTATATTATATCCTATAATAATATAGAAGGGTATTATACTATAGCTTAGGTAGATAGTAGTATAATTAGTAAATAAGATAGTAGGTAGGATATATCTAATATCTTTCTTTCCTTAATCTAACTATATTTATAAGGTATATACTATTATTTAATACCCTTTCTTAAGAATACTATTAGCCCTTAGGTTATAAGTAGAGGTAACCTTCTTATATCCCTTAATCCTCTTATTTAGAGCTTTAATATAACCTCTGTTTTCTTATCCTTTATTTATAATTAGAGTCCTATAGACCTTATAATAATAAATAACGTCTTCCTAAAGGAACTTTATAATATTAGCTAAAGTTATATTATAAAAGATTTACGCTTCTAACTATTTAGATAGGTTATATTAGGCCTTTATAACCTACTATTTCCTAATATATTAGATATCTAAATAGATATACTAAAATAGCTAGGTATAAAGTATAATTAAGATATAAGGGTTATCTATATAAGCTAATTAAGCCCTTTAGTAAGTATTATAGCCCTAAACTATAGTCTTAATATCTATATATATCTTAGGCTAAAAGTATTTATCCTAAAAGTAGAAGTAAGTTACCTTACGTCCCTAATATTTAGTCTTATTATATACTATACTAATTAGAGCTTACTACTAAGACAGACTATTAATAACCTAAAGAGGGTTAGGAGTTCTATAAGTACCTCTTTTAAAGAGGATCCTATCCCTTATAATAAAGTATAGCGCTATTTTCTTAAGCTAAAGGAACTTAGGTATTTAGATCCCTAGTAGGTATTTAAATATAAGGAGAAAGTAAGTAATTTACTTTAAGTATATTAACTATTCTTCTATAGAATTTAGTAAATCTAATAGAATATCTAAAAGCTAATTAAAATTTCTAAGTTTAGGGTCTTAGTTTAAATAGCTATATACCTTAAGGAAAAAGCTTTATACTACTATTATATAGAAAAGCTTAGTATTAGTAAAGTCTTTAATATCTTTTTTATCCTTTACTTCCTTCTAATTAGATAGTCCTAAAGGTTTTCTTAAAAGACTATTAGCTATTAAATTCTTCTTACTTAAAATATACTTAACCTTAAAATTAAAGAGTCTAATTTAAGTTAGCTAGTAAGTTATTATTACTAAAGGGATATTATTTATTATACTATTAATTTAGGCTACTAAAACCTTTATATCTATCTCTAAGAGGAAATAGACTCTAAAGAGATAGTTATAGAGGCGTTTTAGACTTATAAGAACTACTTATACCTTAAGCTTCTCTATATTATATTTAAGCTTTAGTCTATACTAAATACTACTTTTATATTTTATAACTATAAGTTTACTATTAATAACCTAACTAAAGATATACCCCTACCCTTCTTTACTTATGTTTATAATAAGGATAATCTAACTAGCATTAGGCCTATAGTTAAGGATAATTAGAACTAGGCTTAAAGTTAGATTAGACTTAAGGGTATTTATTACTAGCTTCTAATCTAAGCCTTAAGAGAATTTCTTAGCTTTCTATAAGAGACATATAAATAAGAGGGCTACCTTAGTAAAATAGAGAACCTAAGACTTATAGAATATAATAAGGCCTAAGAATAATTAGATGTTCTTAATATCTCTATAGAGTTCCTATTCTAAAATATTTAGAACTTTAGCTTAATCTAGGCGTCTTCCTAACGTCTTATAGAGATATCTAGTAATTACTACTAATTCCTAGTACTATTATAATTTTCCTCTTAAGATTATATATCCTAAGAGCTTTATATTTATAAAGGTCTAATTAATAATATAAAGGTGTTTATATATAAATTAATAAATCCCTAGGTATCTTAGAATTAGTTTATTATTATAGTATAAATAGGGGCCCTTAATACCTATATTATCTATAAAAGCCTTATAATAACCTAAGATTAAATTATAAAGAATTTAGGTAATAATATAGTAAAATTAAGTAATAGAGTTAGTAATACCCTAAGGTAGGTAGTAGTATTTAAATAGACCTAATAGTATTATAAATATTATAAGATTATAGCTTTTCTTATCTAAAAGAATCTAATTATACCCTAAGAAGAAGTCTAGAAGTAAGATAAGCTAGTCTATAGTAAAATCTTTAGAGAACTTATCTACTCCTAAAGGTAACTATATATTATAAAGAGTAACCCTATTATATCTTATTACTAAATTAATAAGTTATAGGTTACTATCTTTCTTTAGAACTAAAAACTAAGGGTTCCTATATATACTATAGCCTTCTTTAATAATACTTCTAATTACCTATTTATAGAGGACTTCTATAGCCTTAGGAACTAAGGCCTTAAAGATAAGGATCCCTTTTACTTACTAGGCTTTATAGGGGATAATCTTAATAACCTAGGGTAGTATAACTATTAGGTTAAGTATCTTATATTCTTTAAACTCTTAGGCTAATATAGCCTTATAGTTAACTAGGATTTACTCTAGTAGCTTAAGCTCCTCTAGCTAGAGGTAGGGATACTAATTAGTAATCTATTTTAGCCTTTCTAAAGTAAGTTAGAAGCGCTCTTTAATATTAGAGAATTTTAGTATAATTAGATTCCTATATAGCCTAATAAGTATAGTAAACTTTTCTTTAAGGGCCTTAATCTTCTTAACTTTCTAGTATAGGTTACTATTTAGGATAGATTTATTAAAAGGGTAGTTATCTATAAGGTAGATTTTTACTCTCTTTCTTTTATATATTATAAAGACTTTAGTAGTAATAGTCTTCTTTATAATATATATAATCTTTTCCTTAGTTTATTTTACTTATATAACTACTATTTAAATTCTTTTCTAAAACTTCTAAGTCTCTAATTACCTTTATTATCTAGGTAGTATAGTCTTAGCTAATAGTAGTTTAAACGCTATTTTTATATAGGAGTATCCTCTTATTATAGTTACTATCTAAGTAATTATAGCTATATAAGGTCTTATAAAATCTTCTACTATATAGGTTAATAAGACCTTTACTTCTTAGTTATTTAGAGTTACTAGGACTATATCTCTATCCTTATAGTCTAAGTCTAGGTAGTATTAAGGGCTAGTAGTAGTCTTAGGGTAGCTATTAGTACCTAGTTTTTTAACTCTTTATCCTTAGAGATTATCTATATATAACCCTTTAGATTAGGTAGTATATAGTTAAGCTTAGCTTTTATATTCCTTTAAATAACTCTAATAGGGATCTATATAAGAGTATTACTTATAGTAAAATTTATACTAATTAACCCTCTAGACTAACCTAAAGTTATCTAGCTATTTATAATAAATAAGAGGCTTAGTAATAATAGTTCTAAAATATAGTCTTTATTAGTAATAAAGAAGTATAATTAGACCTTATACTTATTAATATAAACGTCTATATAATAAAACCCCTTAAAGTATAAATCTACCTAATTAGTCCTATAGGTTTTTATTATAAGTATTATATAGGTAAAGGGGATATTAACTCTCTTAATATATTATCTTATTAGAATATTAACCTATATTCTTATATCTAGAATACTACTAATTATTAAGGTAGTAATTTCTCTATCAGGCTATATTATCTTTACTTTAAGCTAAAGGTAAGCCTTTAATATAACTACCTCTAGTAGCTTTAGAAGGGGTATAATATAAGCTACTCTTACTATCCTAGCTACTAAGGGTTTTCCTACTTTAATAGCTTAGTTATATTCTCTAATTAGACCCTTAATATTTAACTTTTAACTAAGTTTAGTTATAAGGTTAATAAGAGAAGATAGTACTAAAAGAAAAACCCCTTTTAGCTTAGATACCTTATATCTATAGTCTTTTAAAGTATTTACTATAGCTTTATTAAACTTAGGCTATATTTAGTATAGGAGTTTAGTAGGTAGAGAGACTAAGGTATTAAGCTTCTTTTCTATAAGGTAGTAAGCTTCCTAGGTAAAATCTAGCTTTTAGGGCTGTTTAGAAGAAAGAGTAGGTATATCTTTTAGCTTCTTAGAGGGAGGGGTAGGAACCCTAAGAGGGGCACCCCTATAACTAATTACCCCCCTTAACTAATTACCCTTTTTAGCTATTTTCTAAGGTAATACTTTTAAACTATAATACCTTTAGATTTCAATTTTATAAGTAACTAGACCTAAATTTAAAATTTAAAGCACTAGCTGTTAAACTAAGTATCTTAAGTACTTATTCTACGTGTTAAATTAATAAATAAGGTAATAGGCTAAGTATTAACCTCTACCTTTGTCTTTATAATACCCTCTATCTTAATAAATTATTAATTAGTATTAACCTTAACTTTAGCCTTACTAACTGGCCTCTAGTAGGCAACTTAGGCCTTAAGTAACTATATACATACTTAACTAGTAGTAATAGTAACGTTTTAAGTATCTAACTACTTACTAACCTTATTAAATACTAGCATCTATAATACTAGGTTATATATCTCTCTAGACCTTAATAGATTCTATAGTTGCTAGTATCTCCTAAGGTTAGCTGATTTTTTTAGTATAGTTATATATAAAGATATAGGCGTCTCTAGTATCTTTAGGAGTATTAGGTCCTATATAATACTCTATAGGATATCTATATTAGCTATATAGTTAAGAAACTTACTAAGTAATAGCTTAGATATATTAACTAGCTATAACCCTATTACTTACTAGCTAGAGGTTATATTCCTCTTTATAAAGGCCTTTTTCTATACCTTAAAGTAATAGTAAAGGAAGTTACGCCTGCCTATTAGCGTAAAGTTTAACTTAAGACTATAGTCCCTTATAATACCTCTATAAGATGTCTTAAGAGGCGAAAAGACTAAGACGTTAAGAGGTTAGGTAACGTGTAAAGAATATAGTAGTAGATAATAGAGGTAAATATCCTTACTAAAGTATTCCTATATAAAATCGTTAGAGATATAACTTCTATAGCTATCTATAATAAGAAGTTACTTAGACTTTAGCTTATTAGCTTCCTCTTAAGTTAAAGGGATAAATATATTAGTAAGCTACTATAGGTTAATCTTATTAGAGGTCTACCTGTTAGTTAATAATATAAACCTCTAAGAAGTAAAGTCTAAAAGGTCGTTAGGGAACTATTACTACTAGATAGTCTAGCCTTTAAAGATAATAAGGGGTAGAAGATAGTAACTATCGGTAGAGATATACTCTATAATAGAGGTCTAAGTCT
This sequence comes from Colletotrichum sublineola, assembly GCA_020631755.1. Lineage (NCBI taxonomy): Eukaryota > Fungi > Ascomycota > Sordariomycetes > Glomerellales > Glomerellaceae > Colletotrichum > Colletotrichum sublineola. The sequence continues at coordinate 5,485,510 of JAHSQG010000005.1, read as the reverse complement.
AGTTATCTAATAACTAGATATAGATAGATTGCTTATTAGACTTCCCTAATACTAAATAGTCTATATTAGTCCCCTCTATTAAACCCGTCTTGTCTATATTTTATTAGAGGGATTAAGGTATAACTATTACTTTAGGTATAGTTAGAATCTTAAAGAATGCCTTAATAACTCTAGAGGTAACAGACTTAACGCGCTTTAAGTCTATAGACTATGCTTTAAGCGTCTTTAGACTAGGATTCTACTGTAGGAAGCCCTCTATCTACTTCCTGCTACGTAGACGTGTATTACTACCTTGTTAAATGATATAGGTTATAAAGTCTTTAATCTAAGTATGGCTTAGGGTAAATCCCAGCTCGCCCTATATAAGAGCCTATAAGACTAGGGACTGCTCCTAGATCTGACTGAGCTGCTAGTACTCTTCCTTAGTCTTCTTCTTTAAAGTGGCGTCTTTAAGTCGGCCGTAGAGGGTTATATAGGGGACGCCCTAATCTAAAGCAGCCTTTTAGATACCCTTTCCTTCTAATATGTTGATTTTAGCGTAATAAAGGTGTTCTTAGGTATAAGCTAGTATGGTAAATAAACTAGTAATTTTAGAAGAATTCTTTTATTTTGTTTTAGATAATTAACACGTTAGGTAAGAAAGTAGTAGTAGTGTTAAATAAGGGAAAAAGAAGCTGAAAATAGTAATTAGTTAAGGGGGGTAATTAGTTAAGGGGGGTAATTAGTTAAGGGGGGTAATTAGTTATAGGGGTGCCCCTCTTAGTAGCTATATCTTTTAGGGTTTAAGGTTGCTAAAGAATAGTATACGTAGGGGCAGTTATAGTTAGTTTAGAGGATAGAGTTAGATCCTCTTAGTTAGTAATTTCTATAATTTTAGGCTCTTTAAAAGTAACCCTCTTCTTACTTAGGATCTTAACTATAATATTTACTATAGGTTTTCTTAAGTTAACTATATATAAGCCCTATATATACTTTTAGGTTATAGTCTTAGGTATCTTTATAGGGTTACCTCTAGTAACTATAAAGACGTAAGAGGTATTAGACTAATTAGAAGGGGGAATAACTACTTAAAGGTACCTAATAGCTTAGGTAGTAGGTTCTAACTTAGAGAATATTACTTTTAGGAAGCTAGCTTAAGTTTACTAGGGTAATCCTATTTAGTAATTAAGGATCTCCTTAGTAATCTATTTAAAAATAAGGTTATTATAGAACTTTAAAATATAGCTAAGTAATATAGTCTAATTAGTATATCCTTAGCTATAGCTTTTATTAAAAATAGTATAAGTAATATAGCCCTCCTAGTAGCTATTATAGATCTAATAGGATAAATAGGCTACTAGTACTACTAGATAGAATAGATAGTAGTATTATAGAGATATATAGTAGGAGAGTAAAATAAAATAGTAAAGTAGTAAAGAATAATAAATAAGTAAGTATAAGGTAATAATAATATAGATAAAAGGTAGGTATAATTAGGTATAAGTAGTATTCTATAGTTAACTTATAATACTCCCTAAGTTAATAGCTACTTATACCTATAGGTATATAACTAGCTATAACCTATCTAGGGTTATAGGCTATATACCCCTTTTAGCCTATAATAAGTACCCCCCCTTAAAGAGGTACTTATGAGGGTACTAAGAATAAAATATCTATATATAGGTCTATACTCTCCTCTATCTCTATATAACTCCTAAATTCTCTTATATCCTTTTAATAGTTCCCTTACTTATTATTATTATTAATTAATACCTATAATCTCTTAGGGGTAGGGTTATAAGCTAAGAGCTTTACGGCTTATTTAGTACTCTTCTCTATAATAGGGTAGTAGTTACAGCTAATAAGATAGGGGTAGGGCATATTAAGGTAGTAGTAGCATTAGTAAGGGTAGTAAGCTTTATAGTAATATTATTAACCTTTTAGACTAAGGTATAAAACTTATTACCCTTAAACTTATTAAGGGTATTTAGGTTATTAGCCTTATACTTAAGGAGGCTAATATGCTTATTTACCTTATTAACTTTAATAACTATATTATTAATCTTCTTAGTTAGCTTAATAAGTTTATTACACTTAGTATATAAATTCTTAATAATAGTATTAATATTATTAGCTATATCTTTAGTACTATCCTTAGTATTAGAGGTATATTTCTCTATAGCCTTAGTAATAGCCTTAATTCTCTTAGCCTTAGTAATAGCTTTATTAACTCTTAGTCCTATATTAATAATCTTATCTTCTATATAAGTAATAGCTCTTAAGGTTTTTCTCTTAACGCTAGTATAATATATCTCTAGGATAGAGATTATATTTAGACGTTAGATAAGGAGAAGGGTACTAAGAACCTTAGTATTATAATTACCCTTTTAGTAGATAAAAAGTATACCTAAAAGGTAGGTATATAAGGAAAGGTACTTATTCTATAGGTTATTCTTTATAAAGGCGTTAATATAGTTTATAAGTAAGTAAATTATATAAGTAAGTAAATTACTTTTTATCTATTTTATATAACCTACCTTTCCCTTTACTTTTCTCTACTTAAAACTATAGTATAGTATTAAAACAAAAGTAATTTAGTCCTAGTGCTTAATATACTTAAATTAGACCTAAAATTAAGTATATAAAAGGCTATAAAATACTATAATATATTATTCTTAACCCTCTAATAATAAAAATAAGGCTAAGCTATATAATATAATATTAAACTAAATAACTATAATTTAACCTTATATAAAGAGGAGACTATTATCTAATATATTATTAACCTAGATTTATAAGTATTTTTACTATAACTTAGTACTATTTAAGGAATAGCTAATTAACTGCTTTATAACTATAGCATGTAACGTATTAGAACAAACTAAGCCTTAAACTTTATATAATAACAACCTAAGCTCTAGACGCGTTTTAATTAAAGAATTAACTATTAGAGAGTCCTTTATAAAAATCTAGACGTATATTACGTATGGTTTTCCTTTATATAAAATATAATTATAAAGTATAGGGTAGATAATACTAATATTTATAACTTTAATAAGACTAGGTTTATAATAGGTAAGATATCCTCTGAAATAGTTATTATAGCCTCTAAATAATATAGGAAGCTAAGAGGAGTATAATAAGAGAACTAAGAATAGGTTATAGTAATCTAGGGTATTGGGTTATATAGCTATTCTATCCTACTATATATTATCTTTATAGGTAAGATCTATCTTAACTCCTAGATATATAATAGCCCCCTCCTACCTAACTAAGTAATTATACTTACTAAAAATAGTTAGATAATAAATAAGAAAGGCCTAGAATAGGTAAAGTACTTTAATTTCTATATAAAGAGTTATATAAAGGGTGTTTACTACCTCCTTATCCTTAATAGCTATAAAAGCTACTATTCTATTAATTTTAAGCTATATTATAAGAAGTAGAATATTATTATACTTTATATACTACCTTATTTATTATATAAGCTCTAGCCTCTTAATATTAGGTGTTTTAGTCTATTAAAATAGGCGTATAGCTAAGAAATTAAGGTCCTTATATAGGTATATATTATATATATTATAAAAAAAGGACCTCCTCCTAGCTTTCTATAAGACGTATAATAAGGTAATAACTATAGTAAATATTTAAGTAGGCTTTAAAGTAACTAGCCTTATTATATATAACCTAAAATATATAATTTTATAGCTAGATATAAAGCTTTATATACTAATACTACTAGGTTCTTCTACTAGCCTGCTACTAGCTTAGGTCCTAAAGATACTAAATAACCTAATTAAGTTTACTTTATAATCTAATTTTATTATAAATTATATTATATAATATTAGAATAACTCCCTAATGTTAATTATTAGGTATATATAGTAGCTAAAGAAAGGAATTATAGTAGTTATATATAACTAGGTTTTACTATAGGTATAAATAATAGAGTATTAAGAGGTAAATAAGTAACTAAGTTACTATTACTATATAAAAAAACATAGATTTAGAAAGGTAGAATACTTATAATTAATTAGGTATAGGATATAAAGTCTTAAATAGATATAATAGAGTATTTATAAGTAGAAATAGGTTAGAGTAGTAGTTATATAAGGAGGATAGAAACACATACATGACGATATAGTATCTATAAAGAGCCTAGTTATGATACTTATATATGTTAGAAAGTTATATCTACCTCTAAAGAAGAGAATTCTAAATAGTTTAAATTAATTTAAGGCGTTATAGTTAATTTCTCTTATACTTTATTATATAGATACTAGAAAGTAATTTACTTACTTATATAATCTACTTACTTATAGACTACGTTAAGTATAAGGAATATATTATTATATATCTTTTTAAGTAATATAATACTAAATAGTTAGGTAGTATACTTATCTCTTAGGACTATAAGCTACTTAGAGTAGTTAAATCTAATAGGGAAGTTAAAGAGATCCTATAATACGTAATAGTATAAGTATATAGGCCTGTTTTCTAACGTTTATTTTAAAATAACTTAGCTTATATACGTAATTATATAGTACTTATACTCTATCTAAGTTAGTCCTTTAACTTTTACCCCTTAAGTACTATATAGGAGATATATAAGAGCTTTAGTACTAAGATAACTAGTCTAGAGGTACTAAATATAGGCGTTATTATTATAATTAATTAAGACGTTTCTTATTAGATAGAAAGTTATTATTATAAAAACTTAAGCGTTAATAAAAGAGGTAAGGCTATAATAAATATTATTATATAGTAAAGCTAAGTAAGAGGAGATAGGTATATATTAAAGAAAGATAAGATTACCCTTATGCTTAAGGGTCTTTATTATAATACTCTTCTTATACGTACTATAATAAAAAGTATAATCTAGTCTTAAGTACTATAAGTCTACCTTCTTCCTAATTAGGCCCTTAGAGATAATATTAATATAAAATCTAGGAATATAGGCTATATTTTCTAGTATAAGGTTATATATATTAGGCCCTTTAGTGCTATTAAGTATATTCTTTATAATATATGTTTTATAACCCTTAACTCTATATAAGGTTATATTAGATTTAATATAGCTCTCCTTTTTATTATATTAGTATAAGCTAGGCTTAAAGAGGTCTCTATTATTAATAATATAAATCCCTCTATAGTTATCTAATATAGTACTTTTACTAAGTACGTATAGGCTTATAATTAAAGATAAGAAGACGCTAAGTAAGGAGTATATTAATATTAAAGTATTATTATAAAGCGTGTTAGGGTCTATTATAACTATAATAAGGGTTATAGCTAGATACTCTAAGGCTTTTAATAGCTTTTATAAGTCTAATTTATTACTCTTATATTTCTAACCTTTCTTTTTAATTTCTAAGTAGAGGTTAGCCTACTTTAGCTTTATAAGTTTAGTCTAAATTAACTTAATAATTAAGTTACTTAAAGGGTGCTTTAATAGTCTTACCTTTCCCCTAACTATATATTTAAGAAAACTATAGTTTACTATACTCTAGAAGTAGTTAGGTTATTTATAAGGGTATTTATTATAGCGTTTCTTATTAGCTCCTAGCTTTAGTTATCCTCTAAGTATTATATATACCTTAGTTACTTTATAGGACTTTAGTAGGGCTAAGTATAGTAAATTACTAAGTAAATCTCTATATTACCTTAAGGTTAAATAGCCTCCCTTATATTATTTAGTTTTTATAAGATTATTAAGCTTATTAGCTGCCTAGGATAGGGTAATTTATTACTTAATAGTATATAAGAACGTCTTAATTATAAGAGTACCCTTAATTTCTAATATCTTAAAGGCTTTAGCCTTTATAAGGGTATTATACTACTTAGTAAGCTAAGTTATTAGATCTCTTATTATTAAGGCTTATAAGAGAGTCTTATTATACGTTTCTTTAGTAAAGTTAATTATACTATTATATAATAGTATATATTATTCCTAAAGTACCTTAATTATTACTTAAAGAGTAAGTTTATAGCTATTATTAAGTAATTATATTTAGATACTACTTATAATATACTTAGAGATAGTAGTATTAACCTATAACATATATATATAGTAAGTAAGCTACTTTCCTCTACCCTTCTACCCTTTATATAAGTAAATTTAACTATAATATATAAAATTAATTAAAACTACTTATTACTCTCTTCCTTATTACTATCCTAAATTACTTTATATATTTATATATTATATCTAGCCTTTCTATAATTACTATATTATTACGTATATAGTTTAGTACCTTCTATATAACCCTCCTTCTAAGAGTTATTCTCTCCCTTAGTACTAATACCTTCCTTTTCTCCTTATAGTACCTCTACTTTAGTAGTATTAAGTAACCCTCTAAAGTATAGTCTAGTCTTTTTTACCCTCTAGTACTTACTTAGTACCTCTATCCCTATATAAAAACTATAGTTCTTAGCCTTAATAATAGTAAGCCTATAGTCTAACTTACTAATACCCTTAGCCTAAAAGTTAATTACTTTATATATTACTATTAGTAAGCTACCTTAATATACCTAGATCTTTTTTTTAAGGGAAGTAGTACTTTATATACCCTCTAGTACTATAGTTAGTATCTTTAGGTCTTAGGACCCTTAGCTACTTAGCCTTAAGTTTAATAGTATTAGCATCTTTAGCTTAAAATCTAAGTAAGAAATAACTACTTTAGGGTTAAAAGGTATAAGGCCTACCTATCTAAAACCTACTTATATATTATTTTTACCTATTAAGGTAAAGAATACTACTTTAAAGGTAGGAAAGAAGTTATCCTTTATAATATATAAAATCTATATCTATATTATCTTTTTAATTTCCTTACTATATAAGTACTTTAATAGGCTAAAACACCTAATATTAAGAGGCTAAAGCTTATATAATAAATAAGGAGGTATATAAAAAGTAATAATATTATCTTTCTTATAGTATTTATTAAATTTAGTTAATTTATAGCTATTATAGCTATTAAGGATTAAGAGGTAATAAGTACCCTTTATATAGAACTTTATATATTAATTAAAATAATTTAACTAATTTAGGCTAATTTTATTTATTATCTATCTATTTTTACTTAGGTAAATATACTATATATTTAGGAATTAGCTATTAGTATACTAAGAGAGGAGGTAATATTTACCCTTTATAATAATATATAGAGGTATTACCTAGGTATCTATATATATACCCTAAATAATAGAAACCTATTTATAATTACTAGGCTACTTTATATAAGGCCTTCCCTTATAGTTAGAAGTTATAATAACCTTAGCATATAATAGTATTCCTATTAGGAAGCTAGTCTTATTAAAATTATAGATTTTATTATCTTATTTTCTATACTTTATAAATATATTTTATATAAGTATAAACTAACCTTATATAATTATAAGATCTTTAGCTAAGGCCCTCTAATAGTTAATTTAATATTAAAATTATATTTTTAATTTAGGGACGTATTATATAAAGTTCTCTACCTATTAGGGTTTAGTATATATCCTATTATATATATTTAAGAGTTAGTTAGCTATTTCTTATATATCTTCTTATTATAGAGGGAACCCTTAATTAATTAGGTTAATAACTTAATTAAGAATTACCTCCTCTTTAGATATAGTTATCTTTATTAAATTTAGTTATCTTTTATCTTATATAATACGTCTAGTATGTTAGTATTAGAGTATTATTTAAGGGACCTTAAAGATAGAGGATGCTTTTTATATAGATATTTTTAGGTCTTTTTTAATAGCCTAGAGGGTAAGGAGAATATAACTTTTAATTAAGGAGGATTATATGTTTATACATAGAGGGAAGTTAGTATAAAGGTTAAAGAGGTAAAGAGGAAGGAAAGTAGCTTACTTACTATATTAGCTTACTTACTATACGTGTACGTTAACGTAAGGAGCTTATTTAACTTTTACTACTTACGTATATAGAGTTTCTTTAATAATATATCTTTTATAGTAATAAGCTACTTATTCTTTATTAATATATTATCTATTATAAGTAGTATTAGTTTAATTAGTTTATTTACTAAGTTATAATTAACCTTTAAGAGGTTTTCTTATATAATTTAGGCTAAGTAGTATATATTATTTTATAAGTTATTTTACTCTCTAATATATTCCTTATAGGTAGGATTACTAAGATACTCTAAAAGCTAAATATATCTATCTAAGTTAATATATTACTAAATATTTTAAGATATAGTAAGGAAATAAAGTAAGGTAAACTATAAATACTAGTCCTTATATATAATAGCTAGACTATATAGCTTTTAGTTACTTAGAAGACTAATATTTATATCTAAAGTTATTAAGGGTTATAACTAATTAATATATAAAAAAGAGTTATTTTAAAAAAGGAATATCCTTAAAGATTTACTTTATAATAGTAGGGGTTAGTTATACTTATAATTAAGTTAGAGCTAGGCTTATAACTATTATAAAGTAGGATCTTTAAGGGGGTAATTTATATAGTTAAAAGTAGCTTATTTCTTTCTAAGTAAGTATAGCCTAACCTTATTACTAAATATAGGGTTGTTCTAAAATCTTATATAATATTAGTACGGAAGGTATTATTAGTTAGTAGTACCTACTTAAGTAGGATAGCCTGTTTATATAATAGATATTAATATTAATAAGAGATATAGAATATAACTATAGTTTTTACGTTTCATAGGTATTAATATCTTTAGGTCTTATTAATATTACCTATAGTTAACCTACTCTTATATATAGTAGAAGTTATAGTAAATATAATATATTAAGATACCTACTAATCCTATTTATTACTTTATAATAAAATATATCTATCTAATAGAAACATATCTAATATAGTCTTATAATTACTTAAGTAAAACATATTTATTATCCTTACTATCCTGTTTTTAACTATATTTAAAAGTTTAAAAGTAATAACTAGGAACTATAAGAACGCCTTCTTAACTTTAAGTATAGAAGTAATAAGAATATAACGACTAATATTTATATATGTTTAACAGTTTTTTCCTTAGTTTATAGATATATAGTATTAGCCTATTTTACTTAGGCTCCTAGTGAAGGGGCTGTACGAATAGATCCCTTAGGCTAGGTTGTTAGTAAAGCAAGCTACCTAAATTTTCGTCGCTGGCTATTATTCGATCTGCGAATGGCGCAATGTTGCAATGACTGATCTTTCAGTTTAGGCTACTATTGGCGACTAATGTACATATTATTGTCAAACCTCCCCTCTAACACTAGGAAAGTCTTCGGCTGTGTAAGTATGAAGCATGTGACTTCTTATTTGCCAGCCGTTAGGACTGTGGCTTTTCGTAGGAAACCCTTTTATATGCTAACAACAAGGTGGCAGTACATCATAATGTCACAGTCCTAACGTAGATTTTCCTAAAGATAAGGGGTTTCAGGCGTACACTTGAGACCGACAATAATGTGAGAAGCATTTTCAAACAGTAACTAAGGCCAGTGACAATTGGACGCTGATCAGTCTATAGAAATCCATTCTTGACCCTCTTTAGAGGTTTCGCTACCCATAACAGCGGAGCACCGGACCAAACCATGTCTTGAAGCCGAGAAGTCTGCGTATCACACCTCATTCATTGCTCGTAGGCAGATGGACGGTCTTAATCGGGTTTCCCTCGCTATCGAAACAGACAGCCGTAATATGAGATCGTGGGTCCGAAGGGCTAATATGTGCCGTTTCCCTATAAAAAGCAAATATTCAGTACATGCAATTGTGCTACCAGAGGCTATGGGTTCCTACGTACCGCGTGCAGACTTCAGCCGTTCCTAGAGGCAAAATACCCTGGTTCTTTTCAATCGCGGCCTGCAGTGCTGCTTTCATGGAATCAGCTGCCAAGTCAGGTCTGACCTAGTTTGTAGTCTTAGTCGCAGCAGAAATTGCAACGTTTCTACTGGCGGTCAGAACTGAACTAAGTAATTTCTTTCTGATAATCTTGGACATGATGCTTTACTAGCAGACAAGATTGACAAAAGACCGTACTCAGGCTTGTAAGAAAGAAGATAAGATTAAGTATAGAATGTACTAGGCGTGAAAGGAGTTGCTGGTGTCGATGTTGAACAAAAAGATCGAGTTACACAAGACAGCCATCGACCTTTATGTTAATCAGGATTTGCTGGTAGTCACTCTAGCAAAGGCGCGTAATTCTGTCTATGCTTATTGTTTGTTCTTGCGACAAGGCGCTTGGCAAAGAGAATGACTTAAGTCCGGCATTGAGGCATCAATTGGCGCCTGATAAATATATTGTGAGACCCATCCACGATCTAGTTTCCTTTCACACTGGCGTGCAAACCCCGCAGCCCTCCTAGTTTCCCTGACTCCCCCGTATCATGACCTATTTTAACCGCCGTATTATTTTTTAAGTTATTTGATTAGGCACCTTGGATCCTATGGCATGTAAACATTGGAACTTGAATGGAGCTAAGCGCCACTGTAAGCCCTATTACAGCGCTTACCATTTCATGTTAGACCTTATGCTCTATTCTGACGGTGGCTGAACGGCAGAGGAACTAAAAAAAGTTTCTTTTTCTTTCTTTTTAGCTAAAGCTAACCTGACAGGTAACGGAGTGCGGACAATGGCATTACACTTTGATGCTACTGAATGGTATATACTAAACCTCGAAGTAGTTGAATTCTCTTTAGGCTTCAGTTAGGGCCATTCAAACCATTCCACCCTAAACTCCTAGACGTCCGCACTATATAATATATGCCAAAGTCATAGCACTAGCTGTCAACTTCATTACCTGAACTGTTTGCCTCCTTAGGTATAGGTTCCTAAGTATCGTCTGATTCTTCTATAAACCATTCATCCTCAAGAATCTTCTCCACTGTCGGCCTTTCCCAAGGGTCTAGCTTCAAGATACGCCTTATAAAATCATTATTAGCAGAAGGAATTTCCTTCGTCAACCACCATTCAAGGAGCTTTTGCGGACGTCCTTGTTGATTAAGGAAATTAATGATCTGGAAGGCTTCGGGGTCAAGGATTTCAGCAATTGACGGCAGGAACGGGCCAAGTGAGTGGTATATTTACTTTAGAACTATGATATCATAGTCCTGGTCTCCTAGTTTAATTCCTTCCCAACTAGGATCAAAGTGGTGGTAACTACCCCCGTGCACTAGGCTGAGGATCTAGAGACAGGTAAGTTAAAGGAAATAAAGATTATTATTTAGAATACATACTGTATTCCTAAATGACCAGACGTCTGTTGATGTGCCCCAAGGAAGCTCTAACATAGCTTCTAGGCTGCGTGTAAAGGCAGCTCCAATAGCATGGCCCTCTCTAGCGAAATCTGAGTCTTTAGAGACTACGCCCCCACAATCACCAAGCTGAATTTCTGAGAAGCGCTGCTTGTTTTGGCCACAGTTGACAAAAATGTTGTCTAATTTCACATCTGTGGATTAAGATGTAAGAATCTAAAAAACCCAAGAATGTTGAATGTTAAACACACCTGTATGGACCATTCTATCCTTATGAAGAATAAGGAGGGCCTCAAGAATACACCTAGCCACTTGCTTGATTTCAGGGCGTGTTAACCGCTTCTTCTTTGATTCCGTAAGAAGCTCGCTGTCTAGATGCCTTAGAATAATCGATGGCGGATCGATAGGGCTTATAACCTCATCAACAATAGGGCGAAGGAATGGAGTCTTTAACTGGTAGCTTTGGAGAACATTGGCTTCGTTCTGTAGGCGCCAATGGCCGCGAACGCTCTTAACAATGCATTTGCTTTGGTTTTGATCCCTAGATTCCGGACGGTATTACATTAGCAGGGGCTTGTGGGCAAGATGAGCAAACACGAGAGGGGGGATAGGAGGGTTGTTACTGTGAGGTCATACCTGGCTAGATATACAGCGCCTTCGTCTGCAGCCCTGTAGAGCTCATTGATGATTGTGTAGGTTGATTTACGTCCTTTAAGTACCTGATTGATACTGAACAGCGGCATTGAAGTACGAGCAGCAGTAACCTCGCCGGTGACTGAACTTGGCCTGTCTTTAGGCGCAGCGTTTGATTCCATGAACGTACTGTTGTGATTTACCTATCTCCACTCGGGTTTCACCGCATTTAAGTAGCTTTGTGCCGGTCAGGGGATCAAGTGACCGCCGCCTCATGATTGGCCATAAAAATGCGGGTCACACCAGCGAAAACATGGGAAAACCTGCCGAACTGTCACTTGACCCCTGACGCCACATGCCACGAAAAAGGTAGCCCGCTCAGCCACGAAAAAGGTAGCCCGCTCAGCCACAACAGCTTGAACCAACAAGACTCGAAGCTTGTCCAGTTTTCTGACTGAGAAATACGAAAAATTGCGCGCTTCATTTTGCGTGAAATTACTATTATCATACTCCAAGGTAGGATTTCCTTGTTTGATAAGCTGTGAAGTCTTATTAAATATTCGTAACGCACTCTGTTCCGCCAGAAAAGTCGACGTTATATCACTCGGCAGCTTCCGTTGCTGGCGAGACCGCTAGACTATATCGGCTTGGGCGTTGGTTGTTTTTAATTAGTGTCCAATTTTTTTGATAAGATAGGTAAAGAGTGGATTTAGGCGATTAAACAGGAAGGTGACGATACGAAAGGGCGCGCACTTACCCCTAAAGTAATCAAATTGAATCTGTGAATAGCTTCAATTCAAGTGGGTGTACTGAAGCGTGGTGGCGGCGCTTAGTACGGACCTTTTGGGTCGCTCGGCCGAGACGGGAGAAGTTGCTAGGTAAATATCGGCATCATTCCGGATAGACATCCCACCTAAAACATAGAAATCTAATAGTAAGTACATATGTAATCAATAGAGTTACACATAACAAACCGAAGCAATTTAACAAGGATCACCACAGCTATACAGTACTTCTATACGTACCGTCTGGTTGCTCTGGCGACGGAGGCAACAAGCGAATATATAAAGGACTAATTTTTATTTTTATTTTATTTTAAATAGCTTTCCTATTCTATCTAGATCAGCATATATACAAATAAGGACACAATTATTCCCTATTCACTATGAATTATAACATAACTATTCCTTTTAATCCACTTGTGAGTTGTCCTCTGAGGGAAAGAGTGTGAATTAGACAAGCGCGCGCAGTAGTAAGCCATTTGTTGAATACGCGAAAATAACACGGCGATTAGCCGGGGAATACACAGGTAATTAGACCTACATACACGGTGGATATCCAAGGTTTTAGACCAATCACAGGCCAGGGATTTACTAGGATTCCGCTATAAAGGGATAGCCTTGTTTCTAGATTTCCGTATAAGTAACTAGATATATATACAAACATATTATATAAATATATACTAAAACTATCTATTATAATCCTTATAATTTAATAATTAATAGTCTAATATACGTTTCTATAATAGCTAAAGTACCCCTCTAATTAAATAATAATATCTATTAATTATAATAGAATATATAAAGAAATATACTATAAATATAGTTACTTTATATATAAAGTATAACTAGCCCCTATAGATTAACCTTATCTAAGGTCTTATAAAGGATAATAAGATATAGATATATATTAACCTAGAGGCTAGTAATTTATAGCCTAATATTATAGACTGTCTATAGTAGCTATATAAAGTAGAAATATCTAAATTATAAGGTTAAGGACTAAATATATAGGAGGGTATACTATATACTTATAAAGTATAGCTATACTAAGTACTATATATCTACTTTAGCTAGCTAAGTCCCTAATAAATTTTAATAATAATAACCTTAAAGAATTTACTACTATTAACTTATAGTATAAGATATAAAAGAAGACCTATAAGAGGTAAAAGAAGTAAGTAGTTAACTTTAAGAATACTAAAGATATATAAGGTAAAGAAGAATATATATAGTATAGTAATCTAAGGGAAGAAACACTATAATATATATAAGTAATATAGGATACTTCCTCTAATTAGCCTAAGTTACTTAGTTAATTAATTAAAGAAACTCCTTTAATTAATATAAGAGTTCTCCTAATTAGAGGGGTAGAAACTCCTAAGTTTCTTATATTATTATAGTTTAACTAGAATTATTAAAAGGTCTTATTATATAACCTAAGAAAAGGTAGGTATATATAAAGAAGGTAAAAATTACTTATCTATCTATTAATCTATCTAATATACCTTTTATCTTCCTTAATTAGACGTCTTTTAGTTAATTCCTTAGCTAATTAGTATAAGATAATTCCTAATTACTACTTTACCTTACTATATTTATCCCTTAGTTTCTATCTTTAGTCCCTTAATATATAGAAACTATAATCCTATAGTAATTAGCTTTGATTTTTATACCTTCCCTTACTCTTCTTCTTTAAAGACTAGTCTTTCTCTTAATTAATATTATTCTACTTAATCTTAGTATTATATCTTACTTAGCCTTCTTAATAATCTTTAGTACTTAGAGGTAGTTAAGTACTATATAGATTAGTTAGATATAATGTAGTCCACAAGTAAGTGAACCACACAAGTAAGTGAACCACTTTTTAGTACCTATATGATAATGTATAAGAGAAATCAACTATAACGCCTTTAAATTAATTCAAACTATTTAAAATCCTCTTCTTTAGAGGTAGATTTAACTTTCTAACACATGCGAGCATTATAGCTAGTCTCTCTATAAATACCATATTGTTATGCACGCGTTTCTATCCTCCTCGCACGACTACTACTCTAACCTATTTCTACCTATAACTACTCTATTATATCTATTTAAGACTTTATATCCTATGCCTAATTAATTATAAGTATTCTACCTTTCTAAATCTATGTTTTTTTCATATAGCAACAGTAGCTTAGTTACTTATTTACCTCTTAATACTCTATTATCTATACCTATAGTAAAACCTAGTTATATATAACTACTATAATTCCTTTCTTTAGCTACTATATATACCTAATAATTAATATTAGGGAGCTATTCTAGTATTATATAATATAATTTATAATAAAATCAGACTATAAAGTAAATTTAATTAGGTTATTTAGCATCTTTAGGACCTAAGCTAGTAGTAAGCTAGTAGAAGAACCTAGAGGTAATAGCATATAAAGCTTTATATCTAGCTATAAAATAACATATTCTAGATTATATAGGATAAGACTAGTTACTTTAAAGCCTACCTAAATGTTTAATATTATTATTAACTTATTATACGCCTTATAAAAGGCTAGGAGAAAGTCTTCCTTTATAATATACGTAATATATACCTATATAAAGACCTTAATTTCTTACCTATACGCCTATTTTAATAGACTAAAACACCTAATATTAAGAGGCTAGAGCTTATATAATAAATAAGGTAGTATATAGAGTGTAATAATATTTTGCTTCTTATAGTATAGCTTAAAATTAATAGAATAGTAGCTTTTATAGCTATTAAGGATAAGGAGGTAGTAAGTACCCTTTATATAACTTCTTATATAGAAATTAAAATACTTTACCTATTCTATACCTTTCTTATTTATTATCTAACTATTTTCTAAGAGTATAATTACCTAGTTAGATAGGAGGGGGCTATTATATATCTAAGAGTTAAGATAGACCTTACCTATAAAGATAATATATAGTAGGATAGAGTAGCTATATAACCTAATACCCTAGATTACTATAACCTATTCTTAATTCCCTTATTATGCTCCTCTTAGCTTACTATATTATTCTAAGGCTATAACAACTATCTTAGAGGATATCTTACCTATTATAAACCTAGTCTTATTAAAGTTATAGATATTATTATTATATATCCTATACTTTATAATTATATTTTATATAAGGGAAAACTATATATAATATATATTAGAATCTTTATAGAGAACCCTCTAATAGTTAATTCTTTAATTAAAATATGTCTTAAGCTTAGGTTGTTATTATATAAAGTTTAAGGCCTAGTTTGTTCTAACGTGTTACATACTATAGTCGTAAAGTAGTTAATTAGCCATTTCTTAAATAGTACTTAAGCTTAGCAAAAATACTTACAAATCTAGGTTAATAATATATTAAATAATAGTCTTCTCTTTATATAAGGTTAAATTCTAGTAGGGTAGTTAGATATTACGTTATATAGGTTAGCTAAGTTTTTATTATTAGAGGGTTAAGATTAATATATTATAGTAAGATATAGCCTTTTATATAGTTAATTTTAGGTTTGTTTTAAGCGTATTAAGTACTAGGACTAAATTACTTTTATTTAAATGTTATACTATAGTTATAGGTAGAGAAAAATAGAGGGAAAGATAGGTTATGCAAAAGTCTAGAAAAGTAGTTTACTCACTTATGTAGTTCACTTACTTATAGACTACATTACTACTTTTTTAACTAAATTATTAAACTAGTTAACTTATTCCTATTAGGTATACTTCTTAATATTAAGCTTCTTTTTTATCTAGGTTTAGTATTTAAGTAGAGCTATATATCTCTTTACTAGACAGTCTTAATTAAATTTAGTTTCCTTTTTTTACTTAATCTCTTTAATACTTATAGTCTTCTTATATTTATTCTATTACTCCTTATTACTAAGCTTTAACTAATCTATCTTAGGCTTTACTAAATTAGCTATAGTACTATAGTATAGTTTAACTAACTTAGTATAATCTCTAGGCTAGCTTAGCTTAGTTAGAGTATTAAATATGTTAGGTATATTAGGTAAATTATTAGAATAGTAATCTTATATAACCATATAGTAAACCTTTAAGTTATATATAAATAATAAAGGGTATTAGATTAGATACTTAGACCTTAGGTATAAACTAGTATATAACTTAAGACGTAACTAACTTAAGTCTTATAGCTAAGTATATAACTATTATATAATAGCTATCTTATAGTTAGAAAGGATAGTTATAGATAATATATCTTTAGTTTACCCTATATTTTATTTACCCCCTTATACGTAAGGGGCTCTTATAGATAGGAGAGAGTCTATTTAATACTAATTAGTAGTTACTTAGTTAATTATAGATTAGTAAGAGTAAAGATATAAGGCTTAAGGTATATAAAGAGACTAGTTTATATAGTATCTAACTATAAGAGGGCTAAAAAACTACTCTTTATAATACTACTTATACTATTTTCCACTATATATAATAAAATAAAGAAGACTAATACCTTCTTATATATATAAAAGAAGTAAGTAGTATACTACTTTATATATATTATATACTTTAATTAATAAGATGTTATATAATTTAAAATAACTACTATTATATTAATAATATATACTCCTTAAGGCTAAGAGGAGGAATTAATATTTAATAAATATATCTTTACATATAAAGACATATTAGAAGGTAGTAATATCTTAATTATAACCTAGAGATTATATATATTACCTTAATACTAAATAAAGAACTAAGAACTTACTAATAATATTCTCTAAAAGAAATTTATAACCTACCTAGTATATAAACTCTACTAAATTATTTACCTAAACCTAAGTTAAAGATAGCTTAAGACTATTATACTTACTAACTTTAAGAACTAAGAAGAGGTCTACTAGAAGAGGGTATATTACCTATATATTAGGGAATTTATTAAGTATTTATAAAAATAGGGTGTATATCTAAATAAGAAAATTAAGGAAGATAAGTAACTAGTTAACTTTATATAAAGACTTTATAAAAAGTATTAACCTAATATAAGTACTTATATAATTTTAGTAACCCCTTAAACACCTATTAGGTTACCTAAAGTTATAAGGCTAGACGTAGTAGCTAAACAGCTAGTAGACTTAATTAAGTAGTAGGATATACTACTAACTTAAAGGGCTAAAAGACCCCCTATATAAATAATACTACTAGGGGTATACTTTACCTAAGAAGTAAAGAGCTTTTTAAGATTATAGAGTTATACTAAACTAATACTTAAAAAGGATATCTATAACCTCCCTCTAAGATAGATAGTATAAAACAGACTATATAAGCCTTATATAATCTCTATCTTTTAAAAAGGATAGAGAAAGGATAGGAACTATATAGGTAAGCTATATAATATCCTATATAATAAGGCTAAGGTTTTTATTAGTTTTTATTAATACTTTTAAATTATAGAGGATTAATAGTATACTATATTTCTAGATATCCTAGCTAATTATATAGAAGAGTTTTACCTATACTATATTAGTCTTATATAAAAATAGGATAAGATATATAGTATACTAGATATATATTTTAATATTAGTATTAACTATAGTCTTTATTAGACTAATTAGACTATAATATTATTTATATAAGTTAAAAGAGAGAACCTAAATAAGATACCTATAGAGGTATTAGAAGTACTTCTAAATAAATTACCTCTTATATAATAAGTACTAAGATCTAGATTCTAAGGAGAAATTATACTCTATATATAGGTTACCTAGGCCTACTATAGTATACCTAAACTTAAAACTACTCTTAGTAACCTTAAGGCATATTATATATATAAAGAATTCTTCTCTAACCTTAGGGCTTCCTTATAAGTAGCCTTAGATAGGAAGACTACCTTATATATTATATACTTTATAGATAGGAGATATACCTCTAACTATAAAGATTAATAATAGTAACGCTTATATAGAAGAGGGCTACTATATTAACTATTTTATAAGGGTAGAGGTATCTAAAGTAGTAGACTAAAGCCTTATTATATAAATATAACTAAGAAATATTATATATATTAAAAAGAGGGTTATTAGTTAACTAATTATTTAAATAAAGAACGTAATTATATAAAGAACTAATACCTCTAGGCTTATAATATACTTAACTAGGAACTATATAAGGATTTCTTACTATATATCTTAGAGGTAAAAGGAGAAGACCCTATTATAAAAGAAGGGGATAAATTATATAATAAAGAAGGATACTAAGAAGACTAGGATATCTCTTAGTACCTCTTATTAATATTATTTCTCTATTATATAACTAGAGAAGATATCTTCTCTAAGTAAGTATTAGAAGAAGGGGAGATTTTTATATTATAAGACCTATATAGTACTATATACTAAGGAGAGTTATAAGATATAGGAGTAGCTAAGTTCTTTACTATTAGAAGGCTATAAGTTATAGTATACTTATAAGAAAACCTATATATAAAGGTAATATAGAAGGTAGGATCTACTAATATATAATATTAAGGGAGTAAATTAATTACGTCTATAAGGATAATAGAAATAGATAACTAGATTAGATAGGTTACCTACTATAGCCTAGACGCCCTAATACTATACCTTTTCTTATTATATAATATAGATAGGCTAAAAGCCTATTTTAATAATATATAAAACACTATTATTATAAAAGATAGTAAATAAATACCTATTATATAAAAATAGGGATACCTATTCTTTAACCTAAGTTATATTGAAGCTAGGATATTCTTTACTAAATCCTAACTAAGGTAACTTTATAGGAGGTTTAGACATCCTTATATAGATTATCTATACTACCTCCTAAAGAAGGCTAGATATAAGGATATTAATTTTAGTATTCTAGAAAAGATTTAGAAGTTCTACTATTACTACTAATTATATAACTAGGCCCTAAGAAGATTTAAGTTCTTACTTAAGGATAAGAATTACTTTAACTATAAGATTATTATAAACGTTATATAACTAAGGGATAAAAATACCCTTTACTTTATTAATATAGAGATAAGCTTTAAGGGAGCTATATTTCTTAAGTTACTATCTATATAAGATACCTAGAATATACTCCTAAAATACTAGATTAATATATATATAAGTCCTCTAGACTATATTATATATAACCTAGGTTATAAACTTTACTTTAGAAGAATTTAGGAATAATACTAAGATTATAGGTATATTATATAAAGAAATACTAGTTAAAGCTTACTAGGCTATAGGTAAGATTAAAAGGATATATATACCCTTAAGATATATATATAAGATACTCTTTAAGGAGTTAGGTATAATATAGATAAAGAAGTTATTTTTTAGATAGTAATTAAGGCCCTAAATAATACTACTAGACTATATAGTATTATACTAACCCTTCTTATCTTTAGGATATACCTAAGGATTAACTAGGATTTACCTCTATTATATAATATTACCTAATAAGCTAAGGCTATATAAAAAGTAGAAAAGATACTTTAAAGTATTAGGGCTAATATAGAAATTAATTATATAATTAATATATAGAATAACCCTAACCTTTACTAGGTCTTATTACTCCCTATTTAGAGTAACGTCCTTATATAGAGAGAGAATAAGGGATAAACTAAACTATATAACATCTAAGGAATAGAAGAATATACTATTATAGTTAATATAGTTAATAGCCCTACTTAGCTTTATATAATATATATTAAACCCTATTTCTAAGAGGAAATATTACTAGAAGACCTTTAGGACGTTATATAACTAGCCCCTTAATTATAGCCTAATAAGAGGGGAAGACCTAAGAAAGGGTAGAAAAAGGCTATATAATAATTACTAAGGGTCTTCCTATTATAAAAGGAAAAAAGACTACTATAAGCTAGCCCTAAAGTTAAGACGTAATAACGTTATTACTACTCTAAGAGTACTATATAAAGAGTCTAATAATATTAAGATTAACTCCCTTATTAATAAAGAAGTATTCTCCTTTATATACTATAAACTAGTAATATATAATCTTATATAGATCTATAAAATAAGGATAGTAAGAGAAGTTAAGAACCTACTTACTAAGCTATATAAGAAGTCTAGACTTATTATCTAAGGCTATAGAGACTAAAAGAAGGAGACGCTCCTTATATAAGCTCCTACTATCTAGAGGATAAGCTAAAGACTCCTCCTTACCCTTAGACCTACCCTTATATAAACATTTTAATATTAAGGAGAACTTAGAGATATTACCTAGGTATATACCTAATTTAATAACACCTTAACTAGAACTATTATTATATAACTTCTAAAAGAACTAAAGAATAGATATCCTCTAGATATACTCCTATATATTACTAAACTATTATATAGATTAGTAGAATTAGGCCTCTATTAGTATAAGACCTACTCTAAATACTATAAGGAGGATTTAGGTATAATAAAGTTAATATATAACCTATACCTCTTATATATAGTTAAAGATTTAGAAACCTTTAGTATTATACTAATATAGATAGATAATACCTTAAGCTTCTATATAAAGGTATTCTTAGAGAGGGAAAAAGAGGTATTATAAGTAAAAGGACTTTATATAAAGCTAAAAATAGTCCTTACTATTAATTAAGATATTAATTTTAATAGTAAAAGGATTTACTTATATAAAGATAATAGTATTATATTTACCCTAAAAAGTTAAGCTACTAACCTTTAGTAAGTAGATACTAAGGTAGAAGATATATAATAATAATATATATCTTAGAGAGTAAGAGGTGCTTATCTTACCTCTATTTACTAACTAGAAGTATTATATAACCTAGCTATTACTACTTAGGTTAAGGCCCTAAATAATAAAGACATTTAGGCCTTAAACATATAATTAAAATAGTAGATAGATAATTACTAAAGAGGGCTTAACTATATCCTACTTAACCTTATATATATAAAGATATATATCTTTAAAGATAGGTCTTTTATAAATAATATAGACCTATCCTTATAACTTAGATTTATAATTATACTTATAGAAGAAATTACTTATATAAATAAGGACTTTAAGATTAGGGGTAATATCCTCTACTAGAGTTTAACTAAATATAAAAGAGTTATATAAAATATACTAATAAGTAAGTTATATAGTATAACTATAGGATTTAATAGTAGGATTACCTTAAGTATAATACTTAACTAAATACTTTATATACTTTAGATATCTTATATACTAGTAGTAGTATATTTTAATTTATATTCCTTATATAAATACCTTATATAACTAGGTATAATAGATAAAAAGAGGTTAATAATAGATATTATAAGCCTATATAAGTTATATAAAAAGAAAGAGATCTTAGAGGTAAGATAGATTAATAGATAAGATAACTATATAGACGTATTTACTAAGAAGTTACTAAATTTAGTACTCTAATAACTTATCTTATATAATATACTTAAAATATATATTAAAGTATATATTAATAGATTAGGAGAAGTAACTTCTAATTAATAACTACTTATATACTTACCTATATAAAGGAGCTATCTACTTCTCTAATCTTAATTTTAATTCTAATATTAAATAAGGGTATTATATAACTAAAAACCTAACTCTAAAACTATATAATCCTAAGAAATAGACTAACTATTACTACTTTATACACCCTAACTTACTAACTATAATACGTATAAAGGGAAGCTAGTTATCTACTACTTCTTAATAAGATAAGGCTTATATAAAGAACCTAAAAAGAAACTAGAAGTTCCTATATCTTTACTAAGATCCTTACCTAGCATATAAGGGTTTCTACCCTTAGAAACCTTAGGTAGATAATAATTTCTACTAGGTCTAGGACTATTATTACTAGAATTATTACTATTATTATCTAAAAATATATTATTACTATAGTAATAACTATAGTAAAGACTATATAAAGCCTAAATATATTTAGTATATACTCTATCCTAGTAATTATTAAGATAATAATACTTAGTAAACTTATAAGGATTAGTATTATTTAGAGTCTTAATAAAATATAAAATATAAAAATATAAATATATATATTTATATTTTTATATTTTAAGGGTAAAATAAAATATATATATTTATATTTATAGTTTACCTTAGTAAAATAAAATATAAATATAAATATATATATTTATATTTATACTTTTATAATAAAATACACCCTATTTTTACTAATTATATTAAATATCTTAAAAATAGATTTAAATAGGTTTAAATAGTATATATTTATATCTAATGTATTTTCCTAGATATTCCTACTAGTTAACTAGGTTTCTTTAAGGATATCTTTATAAAGACTTTAAGTAATAACTATATTTTATAATATTAAGAACTAAAGTATTATAATATTAGAAATTAATCTTACTATAGAAATATAATAAGTAATATATAACTATTAACTATAGTTTATAGTAATATATAATAAGTATTTATTTTATAAAGTAATAAAAGTATAAAATTAATATTATTTAGTAATTTAGTTTTTATATTTAGTTTTTAAAATTTAAAATTTAAAATCTAAAATAAAGTAATAGTATTAAGCTTCTATATATATAATTAATAATTATACTAATATATATATATATATAAAGTAAACCTTTCTAAGCTTTATATAATAATAAGTATAAAATAAATAAACTATAACTAAGTCTAACTAAGATAGATATATAAGGAAATAAAGAAACCTTAGTAAATAGAGCTACTATTACTAATAATAGATATATTAGTATTATTATACTCTTTAACCTCTTCTTCTTCTTCTTCTTCTTCTTCTTCTTCTTCTTCTTCTTCTTCTTCTTCTTCTATATTACTATTATAGTCTTCTTCTATAGTAAAGTCTAATTTATCCTTAGATACTTTAAAATAATTAAAAATATTACTATATAACTTAGGGGTATATATATCCTCTAAATTATTATTAGTAATATCTTTAGAATTATTAATAATAGTATTTTAGTTTTTTAATAAGACTAGTTATTATCTATTATTATACTTAAGGTTAGTTCTTCTTTTAGAATTAATATTACCTAATTAGTTAAAACTAGCCTCTACTACTACTAAAGTAGGAGGAATAGCTAGATATTTTCTAGCTAATATACTAAGAATAAGGAATTTAACTTTATTTTCTTCTTACTAGTCTAAAGGGTTAACCTATTAATATATATTAGTATTTGTTTAATAATCTCTATATATATATATATATAGAGAAAGAGAGAGAGAGGGAAATAAAAATAAATATATATATATAAATATATATATATATAAATAAAGATTTATATATAAAGACTTACTTTATCTACTTATAATCCTAACTTATAATAGTTATTAATTTCGTCTTTTTATATATTTTCGTTTTCTTTTTAACTTTATATAGGAAAAAGATTACTAATAAACTCTTCTTTAGGCTTAGGTCTAAGTACTTTAATATCTTTACTTCTAGCCCTATTAGTAGAAGGGTCTATAATAAAGTTAGATAAACTATTAGACCTTTCTTTACTTTTTCCTTTATTTTTAGTATTATTAGTTATAAGGTTTTCTATACTAATTCTATTATTAATAGAATTAATATATAAGCCTTTTTATCCTCTAGCTTTTAGGTCTATTATAATATACTCTTTTAAACTGAAATAAAGTTAGTAAATTAAATATAGGTAAATAATAAAGAAATAAGCTATTATATATTTACTTACCTATTATATTCTCTAGCTAAGTTGTCTTTAGCTAACTATATTATACTATTAGGTATAAAGGAATTTAAGCTATTATTCTTTAGACTTTTATAGTTAAGTCTAGGGTCTAATATAAACCCTAATAAATAAGGTTTATACTTATTATAGTTATTATAACTAATAGGATAAGAAAAATAGCTTTTTAGCTTTTCTAACCCTACCTCTATAGAAGGTAAAAGAGGTATAGAATAAAGGTATAAAGGCTTATTAGACTATTAATTAAAATTAGTATATATTAAATAACTAAATATAGTTATAGATATAGTATTAAAAATAAACTTACTTTATCTACTTCTTCTATTTTAGAAGCTATTAACTCTTTTTTATCTAATAAGCTATAATATATATTACCTATTAAACTAAAAATAGTATTAATAGTAAGATAAGTCTAGCTTTATAAATAGATAGTAGGGTTATAAAATATCTTTAATATATCTCTTAAATAAATAAGTTAAAGCTACTAGCTTTCTATAAGGTAGAGAGCTTTAAAGATATTATTTTTAGTTAGTTTATTTAATATATCTAAGGCTAGTTTTAACTCTATAGATATATTAATTATTAGATAGACTAAATTCTATTTAGTTTTATTACCTATATTATTTAATAATATTAGTATAATATATAACTATTTAAATATATATAAATAGATAAGATAAGAATACTTATATAAAGGGATTTTAGTTTTATAAATATTAATAGGAAATTCTCGTCTTTTTTTAGTATATTCTATAGCTATTTTAAACTCTTTATATAATATAGTATTATTTCTTAAGAGTATAACTATATATTTAAGTTTACCTAAGCTACCTTTTATCTTTAATTAGTATATAAGATAATAAATAACGTATATATATAGTAAGTAGCCTATTAGAGTAAGTAGCCTAGTTCCTTATTATACCTTAAAGACTACTTTTTTACCTATTTTTTTAAAATTAAAATTAAGCCTAAAAAAGGTATAGTTTTCTATATATAGTTTTAATAAGAGTTAAATTTTAGAAATTAATAGTATAGTAATTATTATCCTACCCTAACCCTTCTATTTCTTATCTAGCTCTTAAGATAAGGGTTAGGGTCTATACTCTAGTAACTAGTAGTGTTATAATTTCTATACTATTAATTTCTAAAATCTAACTCTTATTAAAACTATATATAGAAAACTATACCTTTTTTAGGCTTAATTTCGATTTTTAAAAAATAGGTGAAAAAGTAGTCTTTAAGGTATAATAAGGAACTAGGCCACTTACTCTAATAGGCTACTTACTATACATATACGTTAGTTAAATATAATAGTATTAACTATTAATATTAATAAAGATTACTTACTATAGTATATTTTTAATATTTTTTCTTATTCTTTAGAAGATAATTTCTCTATAGAGCTATTATAGTTAATAATAATAGATAGTATTTTAAAGTTTACTATATTAGTATTTTTAATAATACTATTAATATACCTATCTATAATAGCTTTTACTACTAGATTTAATATATACCTTATATATCTAATATTATATAAGGTATTATTCTTATTATTATTATTATAAGAATTAATAAATAGATTTAGAAAGGTATTATTATTAGTACTATTATCTCTAGTAATACTATAAAAAAGTTAGCTTTATTTTCTTAATAATATATAGTAAGTTACTTTAATAACTAGTTATTAACTAATAGTTATTTAAGTATTATTATTTAATATTACCTAATAATATTTTACCTAGGAATATTATATTTCTTAAGAATATTATTTTTAAATACTTATTATATATATAACCCTATATAAGAATTATTTAAATATTTAAAACCTATTTAATATATTAGTAAGAAATAATATTAATAATTAACCTTTTAAATAGTATTATATTCTTACCTAGTTATAAATATACTAATTTAAAACTACTATCTATATAAGACCCTATTACTCCTAAATAGGCTTTATTATCTATAGAAGTCTATATATCTAGTTAAATAGATATATAACTATAGTTATTAAAGTATTAGCTTAGGTTATATATAATAGTAGCTTCTAAAAAGTTAAACTTTAGATTAATATAACTTATTAACTTAGGATAATTAATACTAGGTATAGTACTATATATCTTATTAGTATTTATATTATAAAGTAATAATATATTACTTACTAGTTTAAAAAGCTTAATATACTATTAAACTCTATAGAAGTAATAGTATTATAACTAATATTAAACTTTAATAAATAGTTTATTATATAGTTATATATTTCTTCTTCTTCTATACTATTAGTATTATAATATTAACTATTATAGATCCTATTAGACTTACTAGGTATAACCCTAATAACTAGCTATAAATTAACTATTAATCTATTAGTAGATCTACTATAGATTTAGGGATATTTACCTAGCTATTTATAGTAAAACCTATAATAATTCTCTTCTAGTTATATATAATTAAACTATAGTATTTACCCCTATTATTTATTACTTTACCTATTAATACGTATAGTTAACTATATTACCTACCTAGTATTATACTAATACTAATTAGTAGTTAATTCTTATATTAATTTTTACTACTATAGTAGTTATCTTAATTAATTCCTACTTCTATATATAAACTCTATAGATTAATAAGATACTAACTAGAAGAGATAAATTTTACTACTCTTATAGTAAATTATTTATACTTATTACTATATTATATAGTTAATTAGAGGCTACTAGTAGAAGTATACTATAAACTAATATAACTAAAAGGTCGCCTAAAATATATAGCTATCTTATAAATAACCTTAATTTTATTATATATTAAGAAATTACTACTTAACTATAAAAAACACCTTACTTTATATACTAATAGCTAAGAAATACTATATAAATACTATATAAAAAAGGCTTATTTTAATAAGTAATAAATTCCTACTATAAGTCTAAAGTAAAGTTATAAATTAACATAAAAGTACTATAAATACCTCTATAAATCCTTACTACCTATACTACTAACAGTAAATCCTCTAATATATAGATATACCTTCTAGTCTACTAGAAGAAACATACGTATTTAAGGGGTAGTTAGGCTTATAGAGGGTAGTAATAATAATACTAAAAGAAGAAGAAGTTAATATAGTCTACTAATCTACTAAAAAGGCTAAAGAAATACTATAAGAAGGCTAATATAAAGAGGAGGGAATATATATAATATAGTAGGGGGATATATAAGAGGCTAAGGATACTATAGACCTATACCCTATCTTATAGGCATATACTAAGTATATTAACCTATAGCTATAAGGTATTATTAATATTAAGAAGATACCTAATAGTATTGAGTAAAAATATAAAGCCTATACGCTAAATACTACTATTATCTACTTTATAATAAAAGCCTAATATAAAGATTTTATAGCTAATTAACTATAGTAATAGGCCTATAATTATCTCTATAGATAGAAGGTTAAAGACTATAATAGTATTAGTAAGGAAGTCCTCCTTAGATTCTATAACTTCCTAATTAATAATAGTATCTAGGTTAAATTAAACTAGAGGTAGGTTACTTCTTATATATATAAGGTATTAGAGGCTAATAATATATATTTAGACTAAAAAAGAGATTAATAAGGTAGCTAGAACTAACCTAAGGTTTAAAGTAAGAACTATAAACCTTAGATTTATTAATAGGCTACTAGGTTATAAGATCTACCTATTACTAAGGGTAAAGTAACTACTATTAACTAACCTTAAATCTATAGCTAAGCCTAAGATATATAAATAGTATAAAGATACCTAGTATTAATAGGCTTCTTCCTATTATAACCTATTATTTAAGTTACTACTACTATTAAGTAAAAGCTCTACCTAAGTAAGCCTAACCCTAATAATAGTTATAGTTAAAAGATTATAAGACTATAAATCTACTATACTAGCCGCTTAATTTAATAGTAGAATAGTACTAAGTTATAGCCTAACTTTATAATAATTAACTAATCTTATTAAGCTTTACTTTAGTAACCCTATATTAAAGTATATAAGTAGTTAATATAAGATAATTAATTTAAAGCTCCCTACCTTTTATAAGCTTTATAACTATATTAGAATCCCTACTAGTAGATATAAGGCTATAGTAATAATAATATTAAGTAGTAATACCTAAGAGTATTACTCTATTAATCTCTATAGATCTATTAGTAATTTTAACATACTAATAGTAAATATTAAATTAGAATTTAAAGGTAATAAGGTCTATAGTACTAAGATTATAGAGCTATACTATATTACCTTTAAATCTATTATATATAACTACCTAGGGAAAAGTAAATATAAAATCCTTAATCTACTTATTAAGAAGGTTACTAAGCTAGTACGTACTATAACCTATAATAGTATACTAAAGGATAGGAAATACTATAATACCCTTATTAACTATTACTAAGGAGTACCTAAGTATGCTATAGTATTACTTAGCCTACCTATAACATATAATATACTCTATATATAGCTATATAATAGTATAGCTAATACTATACTTTTCTATAAACTATAGGTCTAGTACTATACTAAAGAATACCTTAGTAATAATAAGTAATATTAGGTTAACTATAAATATAATAGTAACTATAGCTATTACTTATAACTAAAAGTAGACCTACTATATAAGGACCTAAAAAGTAGGGGTAACTTTATAATAAAGAAGTACTTTATTTATAAGAAACTTAGATACTAGTTAACTAAGTATACTAAAGAAGAATATTAATCTTCTTTCTAGTAGTATAAAAGTATATACCTAATAGATATTTTACTATTAACATTTAACTACTTTCTACTTAACTATAAGGGGATAAAAAGTACTATTAATTTTAAAGGAGCTAAGGATAAATATAAGCTAGGTAATAGTAATAGCCCCTCTAATAGTAATACCTTCTTTATATCTATCGCCTTTTATAGTAAAGATAGTATTAATAGCTAGAAGGTGTTTACCTAACTATATAACTAGGCTATACTCTATATAATTATAAAGGATAATTTATATAAAGAAGAGATTACTAAGGAGAAACCTACTACTAATAAGGTATTTACCTTTAATAACTACTACTCTACTATAACTTTCTAGGGTATTATACTAGATATAAGGGTAGTAAGAGTATCTATAGTTAGTTAGTAGTAATACACTATAGTAAAAAGGTATCTTAACTATAAGCTTCTACTAAATATGTTATATACTAGTAAAGTAATAATTTACTTTAGTAGTAGTAATTACTTTAAGTTAATAGGTACTATAGAAGTCCTTATACCTATAGGGAATCTTACCTTCTATATAATAAACTCTAACACCCTATTCCTCTTTTACTTAAAGGATATAAATTACTATAAAGTAAAATTTAATAACCTTACTAATATACTAGTAAAGGGTAATATAATTATACCTATTATATAGAAATATACCTATATATAGATACTACTAGAGTAACCTAAGTATACTATTACCTAATACTACCTAACTAATAGTAAATTATAGTAAATATACAACTAATTTAGCTACCCTTTAGTTTAGTACCTTTATAAGGTACTCTAACATACTAGCTATAAGATAGTAATCTCTAATATTAAGAAGATTAATAAGTTTTACTATAACTACTAGTTAAATTTAAAGGCGCTAGGAAGGTTTAAATTTACCCTTTATAATAACTATAAGTTTAACTATAAGATTATTATTAATATAATATATCTTAATAGTAATAAGCTAGTTTTATATATTATAAATATAGTAACTACCTTTAATACTATAAGATTCCTCTAAGCTATTACTATAAAATATATATAGAAAGTACTATAAATATACTAAATTAATATATATCTTAGCCTACTAGATTAGATTATTACTAATATAGGCCTTAATTTCTATATAGCTAAGTTTAAGTATACTACCTATATATTATCTATTAACGTTAAGGAGATACCTATTAAGGTCTATAATAGCGTTAGGAAGGTTAAGTACTATTATATAGTACTCTACTATACGTATAAGATATTCTATATAGAGATAAATATAAAACCTAAAATTATACTCTAAATAGTAGTAAAAGTAGTAAATAATACTACTAGCCTAAATAGCCTTATACTAACCCTATTAGTCTTTAGAGTATACCTATAAATTAATAATAATTTACTACTAGTACTATTAACTATTAAATAGATAGGAATAATATAAAAGGCTATAGAGGAAATATAGTAAATTTATACTAAGAGATAGGTAAATAATATACTAGTAATATATAATAGCTTAAATACTATAACTACTATTATACTACCTCTTTAATCTATAGTCTATATATAGTAAGAAAAGAATAGCTAGTAAGGCCTATTTTAGTTACTCTCTAATAATAGTACTACTTATATAGTTAAATTACTATAAGGCTTATAGAACTTTTATATTACTATAGTAAAGCCCTACTATTAACATAAGGAGGATCCTAATAATACTATATAAGTATAAGATACTAATACTACTACCCTACCCTCTAAGCTATTTAATAGGTAGGGAGGTAAATTACATAAAGGTATTATAGTTACTATAGAATAGCTATAGTAATAGTCCTATACCTACCTATAAAAGAACCTAATAGAGATATTTACTACTAAGATTAATCTATTAATTACTAACTACTTTATAGTAAAAGAGGATACTAACTATATACTTACTATTAAACTCTATAAGAAAGGTATAATAACTACGCCTAGTAAACTATTTAAGTAGTCTAACTACTAAGAGATTAAGGGATTAATAGCCTAGGGCGTATTTTATATTATCTAATATAATAAAAAACACTATAGAGGTATCTATATATTTAAGTTATAATTAGTACGTAAAATTAAGGGTAAAAATAAGATCCTATATAAGAAGTTAAGACTTATTATCTAAGGGTATACTAATAATAGGAAGGCTATAATACTTACCTAGTTACTAACTATCTAATAAATAGCCTAACGCTTAATCCTTACTATTACCTTATTATTATTACTTAAAAACTACCTTTTATAGCTATATAATATAATATAGGTATATACGTAATTAGTAATACTACTTAACTATATAATTCTTATAAAACTACCTATTAAGATCTAACACCTTTATAATACTAATATAATAATAAAGGTTAAGTAACTATTATATAGTATACCTAAGGCTAAAACCTACTAGTAGGTAATATATAATAACTATTATAGAAAAGCCCTTTAGATAGATACTTTAACCTTTAACCCTTACCTACTTATCTTAGTACTAATTAATAAAGATTTTATATTAATTAGTATATAGACTAATAATACTATTAGCCTTATAGATTAATTTTTATCTAACTATAAAGATACTAAGTTAATAAAAGTAACCTTTATAGTAAAGCTAAAGTAATTCCTTAAGCCTAGTAAACCTATTACCTTTAATAGTAGTATACTCTCTCTTAATAATAATAGTAATATTTACCTCTACTAGAAGAGATAAGGTAAGTAACTATAGCTTATTAACCCTAATTTACTAGAATTATACTAGTAGTATATTAAGTAGTATACCTATAGTACGTATATTACCTTACTCTACTAGCCTAAGGCATACTTTAACTACTTTATTACTACTTAGTACTAATTACTAAATATAAGTAATATTAAAAAGCTTAACTAATAAATTAAGTAGTAAATAAAGAACCCTAACTAAAGCCTTTATTTTTAACTACTTAACCTTATAACTATAAAGCTCTTTATCTTTATTAATAGATTATTTACTAATAATAGTAATCTTACCTTATAGCTTAGATTTATTATTATTCTTATAAATAAATAATATAGTTATTAGAATAATAATCTTATATAACTATATAGCAAACCCTTAAGTTATATATAAAGAATAAAGGCTATTAGATTAGATACTTAGACCTTAGGTATAAACTAGTATATAACTTAGACTAAACTAACTTAAGCCTTATAACTAAGTATATAACTAGCGTATAACAGCTATCTTATAGTTAGGAGAGATAGTTATAAATAATATATCTTTAGTTTACCCTATATTTTATTTACCCCCTTACGTATAAGGGACTCTTATAGACAAGAGAGAGTCTATTTAATATAAATTAGTAGTTACTTAGGTAATTATATATAATTACTTTATGTAATTATAGATTAGTAAGAGTAAAGAGATAAGGACTTAGGAATCTAAGAGGATTACCTTATACTAAGAGCCCTAATCTTACTATTATTACCTAGTAAGATAAAACTAGATAGTAGGGGTAGGGAAGACTAAATACTATTATATTATATAAGAAAGCATCCTATACCTACTCTAGTAAGTTAGAACTAAGTAGGAAACCTATTATATACTTTACTAGTAGATAGTATATACTATAGTATATTATATAATAACCTAACGCTATATAAGATAAAACAGCTACTATTTAACTATAGCTTTAGCTTAAGAAATAGAAGCCTCTTAACTAGAAGAGGAAATCTAGTAGAATAATAATAATATAGATAAATATTAGATTATAAATAAAGATATATATAAGGGGAGTAGTATTCCCCTTAGTATCTAGAAGAAGTTAACTAACCTAAGATTCTAAATATAAATACTAAATATTATAGCTACCCTAATAGAAGTAAAGCTTACTATATACGTTAGGTATATTATAATAAACATAATTATAGTTAGACTACTAAATAAAATCTTTATTAACTAACTATATAAAGACTTTAAGGACTAGTTACTATATTAATAGTTAAGAGTTAGTTATATATACTAGAATAAGTTTATCTAACTACTTACTAAATAGGGAATTTAACTCCTAAAAGGTAAGGAAAGATTAGCCTCTATATAAATTATAAACTTTATTAAAGGGATTAATAAGGAAGACGTAGAAGACACTACTATAACTACTCCCTCCTATATAATTAATATACTAATAACTACTATTAGGAACCCTAAAGTAACTACCTAGTAGAATATAGCTAAGCTTCTAGTAGAGTTAATTAAACTCTAGAATATACTACTAGCTTAAGGGACTAAAGGGTTTAACATATAAATAGTACTACCTAGGATAGAATTTATATAAAAAGTAGAGAGCTTCCTAAGATTATAAAGTTATAGTATACTAGCCCTATAAAAGGATATCTATAACCTTCTACTAAAATAAATAGTATAGAATAAACCTTATAAGTCTTATATAATCTCTATTTTCTGAAAGGGATAGAGAAAAGATAAAAACTATATAAGTAAGCTATATAATATACTATATAATAAGGCTA
The DNA here is from genome assembly GCA_020631755.1 of Colletotrichum sublineola. Lineage (NCBI taxonomy): Eukaryota > Fungi > Ascomycota > Sordariomycetes > Glomerellales > Glomerellaceae > Colletotrichum > Colletotrichum sublineola. Next base: position 5,451,910 of record JAHSQG010000005.1, on the reverse strand, counting down.
AGGTTTTTATGAGTTTCTATTAATACCTCTAGATTACTAAGGATTAATACTATACTATATTCCTAGATATCCTAGTAGATTATATAAAAGAATTATACTTATACTATATTAGCCCTATATAATAATAGGATAAGATATATAGTATACTAGATATATACTTTAATACTAGTATTAATTATAGTCTATATTAGACTTATTAGACTATTATATCCTTTATATAAGTTAAGAGGAAGAACCTAGATAAGATACCTATAGAGGTACTAGAAGTACTTTTAGATAAGCTGCCTTTTATATAATAAGCACTTAGTTTAGGATTCTAAGGAGAGATTATACTTTATATGTAGGTTACTTAGGCCTACTAAGGAGTACTAGAACTTAAGATAGCTCTTAGTAATCTTAAGGCATACTATATATATAAAGAGTTCTTCTTAAACCTTAGGGCTTCTTTATAGATAGCCTTAGATAGGAAGACTACCTTATACGACGTATACTTTATAGATAGGAGATATATATCTAACTATAAAGATTATTAGTAATAATGCTTATATAAGAAGGGTCTACTACGTTAACTATTCCCTAGGGGTAGAGGTTTCTAAAATAATAGACCTAAACCTTATTATATAAATATACCTAAGAAATGTTTTATATACTAGAAGGAGGGATATTAGTTAACTAACTATTTAGATAAAGAATAAAATTATATAAAAAACTAATATCTCTAAGTATATAATATACTTGACTAGGAGCTATATAAGGATTTCTTACTATATCTCCTAGAGGTAAAAGGAGAGAACCCTATTAAGGAAGAGGAGGATAAATTATATAATAAAGATAAGTACTAAGAAGATTAGGATATATCCTAATACCTCCTATTAATATTATTCCTCTATTATATAACTAGAGAAGACATCTTCTCTAAGTAGGTACTAAAGGAAGGGGAGATTTTCATATTATAAGACCTATATAGTATTATATACTAAGGAAAACTATAGGATATAAGGGTAGCTAAGTTCTCTACTATTAGAAGGCTATAAGTTATAGTATACCTATAAGAGAACCTAGATATAAAGGTAATATAGAAGCTAGGATTAGCTAATATATAATTTAGAGGAAGTAAATTTATTATATCTATAGGGATAATAGAGATAGATAACTAGATTAGATAAGTTACCTATTATATCCTAGACGCCTTAATACTATTTCTCTTCTTACTATATAATATAGATAGGCTAGGAGCCTATTTTAATAATATATAAAATACTATTATTATAAAGGATAGTAAATAGATACCTATTATATAAAAATAAGGATACCTATTCTTTAACCTAAGCTATATAGAGGCTAGGACGTTCTTTACTAAACCCTAGCTAAGGCGACTTTATAGGAGGTTTAGATATCGTTATATAGATTACCTATATTACCTCCTAAAGAGGGCTAGATATAAGGATGTTAATTTTAATATTCTAGAAAAGATTTAGAAATTCTACTATTATTATTAATTATATAACTAGGCCCTAAGGAGATTTAAGTTCTTACTTAAGGATAAGAATTACTTTAACTATAAGATTGTTATAAATATTATATAACTAAGGGATAAGAATACCCTTTATATTATTAATATAGAGATAAGCTTCTAAGGAGTAATATTTCTTATATTACTATTTATATAAGACACCTAAAATATACTCCTAAAATACTAGATTAACATATATATAGGTCCTTTAGACTATATTATATATAACCTAGGTATAAACTTTACCTTAGAAGAATTTAGGAATAACGCTAAGATTATAGGTATATTATATAAGGAAATACTAATTAAAGTATATTAGGCTATAAGTAAGTCTTAGAATAATAGGTAAAGATATATAGGATAGTAGATATCCTATATAAGAATATATCCTATAGAAGTAAGAATATAGGATAATAGGGGTAGAGATATATTAAATATAAGGGGTTAAAGGGATAAAAGATATAAAGAGAGTATAGTAGTTAGATTGTTACTATAGATATTACTTACTTAGAGAGAAAGATAGTAGTATAGAATATAGGAGATTCCTATCCTTATATAACCATATCTAGCTTACTAGAATATTCTATACTTACGTAAGCTGCTTAGAAATTAACTAGATAGACGCGTAAGTACTTAACCCTAACTAAATAACCCTAACTTAAAGAGAAAACCTAGATAGTTAGAGAGAGGAGTAGTAAAGCTAATCTTACTCCTAATAGAATCTTCTAGCATCAGGCTGTAATTACGTAATTACCTGCTTACGTAATTAATATATATATTAATCTACTAGTTTAGTAGATTATATTTATATATATATCTTATATATAAAACTCTATAATAGAGGAAATATAAGATAAAGAAGTATAGGAGTATTAGAGAATACTCTTACTTCTAATAGTAAGATTAAAAGGGTATATATACCCTTAAGACGTATGTATAAGATACTTTATATAGAGTTAGGATATAATATAGATAAGGAAGTTATCCTTTAGATAGTAATTAAGGCCCTAAATAATACTACTAGACTATATAGTATTATACTAACCCTTCTTATCTTTAGAATATATCTAAGGATTAACTAGGATTTACCTCTATTATATAATATTACCTAGTAAGCTAAGGCTATATAAAAGGCTATAAAGATACTCTAAGGTATTAGGGCTAAGGTAGAAGTTATTTATATAATTAATATATAGAATAGCCCTAACCATTACTAAGTCTTATTACTCCTTATCTAGAGTAAAGTTCTTATATAGAGAGAAAATAAGGGATAGACTAGACTATATAAAATCTAAGGAATAGAGAGATATACTATTATAGTTAATATAGTAAATAGCCCTACCTAGTTTTATATAATATATGTTAAGCCCTACTATAGGAAAGAGATACTACTAAAGGATCCCTAAGATGTTATATAACTAACCCCTTAGTAGTAACCTAAGAAGAGGGGAAGACCTAAGAAAGGGTAGAGGAAGGCTATATAATAATTACTAAGGGTCTTCCTATCCTAAAAGAAAAAGGATTACTATAAGCTAGCCCTAAAGCTAAGATATAATAATATTATTACTACTCTAGGAGTACTATATAAAGAATCTAATAACATAGAGATTAACTCCCTTATTAATAAAGGAGTATTCTCCTTTATATAATATAAACTAGTAATATATAATAAAATATAGATTTATAAGATAAGGATAGTAAGGGAAGTTAAGAATCTACTTACTAAGCTATATAAGAAGTCTAGACTAGTTATCTAAGGCTATAGAGACTAGGAGAAGGAGATACTCCTTATATAAGCTCCTACTATCTAGAGGATAAGCTAGAGACTCCTCCTTACTTTTAGACCTACCCTTATATAATTATTTAGTTATTAAGAAGAGCTTAGGGATATTACCTAAGTATATACCTAATCTACTAATACCTTAACTAGGACTATTATTACATAACTTCTAAAGGAGCTAGAGGATAGATATCCCTAAGACATACTTCTATATATTACTAAACTATTATATAGGCTAGTAGAGTTAGGCCTCTATTAGTATAAGACCTACTCTAAATACTATAAGGAGGACTTAGATATAACTAAGTTAATATATAACCTATATCTCCTCTATATAACTAAGGATATAGAGATATTTAGTATTATAGTAATATAGATAGATAATACTTTAACCTTCTATATAAAGATGTTCTCTAATAAAGAGGAAGAAGTACTATAGAAGAAGGGACTTTATATAAAACTAAAAATAGTCCTTAGACTTAACTAAGACGTAGACTTTAATAGTAGAAGGATTTATTTATATAAAGATAATAGTATTACCTTTTTATAGAAAGGCTAAGCTAGTAACCTCTAATAGGTTAACCCTTAAGTAGAAGACGTATAATAATAATATGTCTTCTAAAGGGTAAGGGGAGCCTATATTACTTCTATCTACTAGCTAGAGGTAGTATATAACCTAGTAATTATAGCCTAGGTTAAGGAACCTAAAGAAAAGGATATTAACGTCCTAAACATATAACTATAATAGTAAATAGATAACTACTAAAGAGGACTTACCTATATCCTACTTAACCTTACCTATATAAAGATATATATTTTTACTAATAGGTCTTTTATAAATAATATAGACCTATCCTTATAACTTAGATATATAATTATACTTATAAAAAAAGATACTTATATAAATAAGGACTTTATAATTAAAGGTAACATACTTTACTAGAGCTTAACTAAGTATAAGAGAGTTATATAAAGTATACTAGTAAGTAAGTTATATAGTATAACTACTAGCTTTAATAGTAGTATTACCTTAAGTATAATACTTAACTAGATACTTTATATACTTTAGATACCTTATATCCTAGTAGTAGTATATTCTAATTTATATTCCCTATATAAATACCTTATATAACTAAGTATAATAGATAAAAAGAGGTTAATAATTAATATTATAAGCCTATATAAGTTATATAAGAAGAAAGAGATCTTAAAGGTAAGAAAGATTAATAGATAAGATAACCCTATAGATATATTTACTAAGAAATTACTAAATTTAGTACTTTAGTAACTTATCTTATATAACATACTTAAGATACATATTAAAGTATATATAGATAGAATAAGGGAAGTAACTTCTAATTAATAATTATTTATATACTTACCTATATAAATTAACTATCTACTTCCTATAAATAAATACTAACTAATCTAGGTATTATATAGAAACTAAAAACCCTAACTCTAAAGTATAACTAGGAGAAATTAACTTAATAAAAAGTATAAATAGGAACCTACCCTATACGCCTTATCCTACTATAACTATAATATATATAAGGATTAGATATACCCCTTATTCCTAATTAATAATATATAGAGAAGAGTAGTTATTAAGGTAGATAAGCTAGTAAGATGTAAGGTGCTTATAAGACCTAGCCTTAGGAGTAGAGAGAGCCTTTTTAGTAGAAGGAGCCTCTAAACTATTATCTAAACCACCTCTACTAGAACTAAAGCTAAAACTACTATTACTATTATTATCTTTATCTAAAGACTTATAACTATAATATATATAGGAAGTAGCCTTAGACTACTAGGCATACTTAGTATATACTCTACCTTAGAAGTTAGCTATATAATAATACTCCTAGAAGTACTTTTAGCTATAACTAGAGTAGTAACTATATAGAGTAGTATAGAGACGTCTATAGGATTTAATAATAATTCTAACTATATATAAAGACTATTATATAATAGAAGTAATAAATTCCTAGATAGATATTCTAGTAGTTATTTAGATCTTAATATTATAAGAAGGGTAATTAAGGGCCTAACGCTCCTTATCTTAGAAAAGATTATTAGTATATAAATAAGGTATAAAGGGGGAAATATAGTGTATATTAAGAGTAAGAGTAGCTATAAAGTTATAGTTACCTTAAGAAGATATTAGAATAGTTAACTAATAAATACTACTATTAGAGTAGACGTAGATATTACTAAGGGTAGAAGGCTAAGTATTAACATTACTAAGAGATATTATAATAGTTTATATAAGACCCTATTAGAGTTAGTAGGTAAATAAGAAGGAAGGGAAGGAATATATAAAGATATAAGTAATATTATAAAGAGTCTCTTTCTAGGGAATTAGTAGCCTATAAAGAAAGAGAAGAATAAAGATAAGAAAAGGTAGATAAAGTTATATGTTAGGAAGAGTTAATAATATATATAATATTATTAATATATAAGAAAAGAGATAAGGTAATATAAAGAAGAAAAAGAGGAAAAGAGGAGGAAAAAGGTAGGAAGAAGAGAAGTTATATACTACTAGGAGGTAAGGAGTAATTTACACCTAACTAGTAGTAGGTACGTTACTAAGGTAAAGTTAAGGAAGGAGCCTATATACATACCTACTAAACTTATTTACTATAATAAAGGAGGTATATATATAAAGAGTTTTTACCTTACCTAGTAATTAGTTTATTATTTAGTTTAGAAAGGGTATGTTTAGAGTTTATTTTTTAACTAGTAAATAACTTTATTATATGTTTAGTAAGTAAGACTTACTAAAAGAAAGGTAAAGCTATTTATAGGTTTGTTTTAAGGGATTTAATTAGATAAAGGGTGTATAGTTATAAAAAGAAAAAGTTATAAGTATTAGAATAATAATCTTATATAACTATATAGCAAACCCTTAAGTTATATATAAAGAATAAAGGCTATTAGATTAGATACTTAGACCTTAGGTATAAACTAGTATATAACTTAGACTAAACTAACTTAAGCCTTATAACTAAGTATATAACTAGCGTATAATAGCTATCTTATAGTTAGAAGAGATAGTTATAGATAATATATCTTTAGTTTACCTTATATTTTATTTACTACCTTATATATAAGGGACTCTTATAGATAGGAGAGAGTCTATTTAATAATAGTAAAGATAATACTACTATAAAAACCCCTAATAATACTAGTAAATTTACTATTAAGGGGAATATTATCTACTTTAGCTTAATAAAGTATAAGAGGGTTATATAAAGTATATTAGCCTCTAAGATCTATATAATAGTTACTAGTACTAATATTAACATACTTATATAGTAAGTAAGCTAATATAGTAAGTAAGCTACTTCCTTATTACACCTTAAAGGCTACTTTTTTAACTATTTTTTAAAAATTAGAAATAAGTCTAAAAAAGGTCTAGTTTTCTTATATATATAATAATAAGAGTTAAATCTTAAGGTATAATAGTAGGGAAAATATTATCCTCCTTATAGAGGCTAAGCTAAGAAGACCCCTTATTAGAAGGGCTAGATAAGAGGTTCCCTTTTAGTAGCCCCTATAAAGAAGATAATATTTTCCCTACTATTATTTCTTAAGACTTAACTCTTATTATTATATATATAAGAAAACTAGACCTTTTTTAGACTTATTTTTAATTTTTAATAAATAGTTAGAAAATAGGGTTTTTCTAGTAATAAGGAGTAGCCTACTTGCTATATTGGCTTGCTTGCTATATAAGTACGTTACCTATATAATAACTACTATACTAGTAATAGTTACTAACTATCTTAAATACCTATAAATCCTAATAGTTATATATACTAACTCCTACTCCCTCTATAAGTACCTTATAAAACTTAGTACTATAAAGGAGAAACGTCTTATAATTAATATAATAGTATTATAGTAGTCCTATAAGTACTAGGAGATATATAAGATTTAATAGATCTATAGTAATAATAACCTAGTAGATAGATTTATAAAGTTATTACCTAGTAAGGCGTTAGAGGAGCTTATTAGTAATAGTATAGTAAGGATATAAATAAATAGATAGGTTTTATATATATAGTAAGTTTATTATATAAAAAGTATATAATACTTTTAGATTTTTGTTTTTATTATATTTTTAGGCCCTTTATAGTTAACTAGTAAAGTAGTATAAATCTATAGTAAATTTCTCCTTTAGAGAAAGTTACTAGTATTATAATATTAACTATTATAAATCCTATTAGACTTACTAGGTATAACCCTAATAACTAGCTATAGATTAACTATTAATCTATTAGTAGATTTACTATAGATTTAGGGATATTTACCTAGCTATTTATAGTAGAACCTATAATAATTCTCTTCTAGTTACATATAATTAAACTATAGTATTTACCCCTATTATTTATTACTTTACCTATTAATACGTATAGTTAACTATATTACCTACCTAGTAATATACTAATAATTAGTATTACTAATAATAGTACTTTCTCTATATCTTTTCTTATTAGAAGTATTAGATATAAAGGTATTTATCTTACTTTATTATAAGCCTTTATTATTAGACTCTATATAGTCTTTAACTATATAAAGGTTAGTAAAATAATATAAGTAAGAGATATATATAACTAATAAATATAAATATACTAGAATGGGGTGGGGCAAATTAAGCCCAGATTAATAGTCATGATCACGTGAAGAGGGAAGTGGATCTTAGGGAATAGGCAATTAGAAGAAGTATATAAGGGTAGAAAGGTAGATAGACTAAAAACAAGAACAAACTTTTACCTAATTATACCTATACCTACCTTCACCTTATAATTAAACAAGAGCCTTTCTATTATAATAATTTATACTTAATTATAATAATATAAGAATCCTAGGAGTAACACCCCCTATAATTATAAGAATCCCTCTATAGACTTACATACTAAGGACTATACTAATTAGGTAGACTAATACAAGCTGATTAAGTAAAGGTATTTATGCTAATTAAGGGAAGTATCTTGTATTGCCTTAGAGGGTATTAGTATTTACCTACCGTACCGCACCGCATAAGGTCTATCCTACCCTATACGTTTCTAATAGTCTCCCCTTCTAGAATGTCATGCTAGTAAAGACAATAGACAATAGACAACAGATAATAGACAACAGATAATAGACAACAGACAACAGACAACAGACAGCAGATAGCAGACAACAGATAATAGATAATAGATAACAGATAATAGATAACAGACAACAGGCAATTAGTAAAAGAATTCTTATAGAGATAAGGATAAGTAATTACTAATCTATAGGATAAAAGCTAATTTAGATAAAAAATAGATGTAAGTATATATTAATTAAAAGATTAATTTTTAGGATAACATATAGAGATAATAATAGGGAATAAGTTAGGGGAAGGGACTTTAGAATCTTCTAATAAGTATACTTAATTATATAATTAAAGTGCTTACTACTAGTTTTTACTACCTAGACCCTAGACTCTATACTAATTTAGACGTATAGGACTCCTAGGTTAAGGCTATTTATAGATTAACCTATATAGCAGACCTACTATTACCTAAGATTAAGACTAGAGTAGGTTATTTATTAAGTATTACTAAGATTAGGATAATAAATATAAAGTAGGTTAATAATAGCTCTATAAGTATCCCTAACTATAATAGTAATAGCTTTATAGATATTAGGATAAGCTGCTTTAGCTATTAGGAGACTTAGCTTAGAATAGTTAGACTAAGAGAATATTATTACTATTATTAATATACTAGAAAACTAATTATAATAATACTTAGCTCTAAGGATAGGTAATAACTATCTTTCTTTCCCTAAGGGGAGCACCTCTAATAACTAATTAACTCCTATAGTTAATACTAATCCTAGCTTAGGTACTAGGCCTAGTATAACTACTAATACCTCCTTTACCTAGTACTAAGAGCTATAGAAGATAGTACTTTCTAATAATAAGGGTAATAGAGATCCTCCTATAAAGCCAGTATAAGTAGCGACTTAGAAGACTCTATCCACCTAGTTAAAGGATTTAGATGCTTTAATTAATACTCTCTTTAGTACTATTATTTCCTAGATCTAAGCTAGTACTCCTCTAACCTAGGCCCTAGCTACTCTATCCTTTAATCCTAGAGATAACACAAACTTTTATAAAATCCTATTCCCTAGATAAGATAGAGTAGCTATCTTTAAAGGCAACAATATTATAGAGTTTCTTAAGAAGTTTAAGGATTAGTATGAGATTATATAGGTCTTAGACTAATTTAGGGGAAAACTTATAGCCTATATAATAAGAGGAGACTACTAGATACTAGTTAAGGATACTATTAGGAACTTACCTTAGATTTAAGTAAAAGCCTTCCTTCTTAGAGAATATAAGAGATAGGATGCTAACTAATTCCTAGATAAAGAAGAGTAGATTAAGAAAGTTACTAAGGGTTCTCTTATCTTATCTTCTAATCTAGCCTTAGTATAGGCCCTCTTTATAAAGATTAATAATATAATTACGTAAGCTAAGTAATAGGATCTCTATACTATAACTAATAAGAGCTTAATTAAAGTAGTCTATAAGAGATTCTATGTTAATATTATAAAGGAGGCTATAGAAGAGTCTAGAATAGTACTTAAAAAATTTATTTAATTAACTAAGTACCTAACCTTTAAGGTAGGACTCCTTAATACTATAGCCTATAAGAAAGAGTATAGCCCTCTTTTTACTGTTAATTAATTAATAAAGGGCCCTTCCCTATAGCTAACTGTATAATAGCTATGAAATTTATATTTAAATTAGTACTAAGGATGTTAGTAACCTTACTAACTAATAGTTAATATTTAGGTAAATTAGCCTGTTTCCTCTAAGGTTAATTAAGACCTAGCTAATAGGATGAATAACCTAAAGATCTATTAGGGTAGCGTCTAGAACTATAGGGGAGTAAGAGTCTTTAAGGTTAATATAATAAGGCTAGATAGGCCAAATACTCTTAGTCTTTATAATTAATATTAGTACTATTAGTTATAGTAATATTGCTTTATTTAGGAATATAACTAGTATATAATAGATAAGGATGCCTACTTAATTATCCTAATCTAGGGAGCTTAGTATTATAGTAAGTAGGATAGCTAGAGTCCTATAAATACTATCCCCTTTCTAGTAATTAAAGAAGGATAAAGATATAGAGTAGCTAATTAAGTTATACTCCTTTTATATATAGCTAACATATTAATAGATAACAACTATAAGATGCTTATAAAGTAGATCCTTAATATATAGTCTAGACTACTATAGTAACCTATACTAACTCTTCTATTAATTAGGTTATCTTCTGTTATAAGATATGTTTATGTTATTCGCCTAGACTTGCCTAATAGAGACTTTATAGACGTCTTTACTATATACTAGGGACGCCCTCTAAAGACCTACACCCTTTTAACTAAGTAGTATAAGAAGGATAAGTCTTAGTCGGCTTATAGAGCTAAAAAGCCTAACCTAGTAGTACTAATTAAGAAGAAGGCTGTATTATTTTAAGAGGGGATAAGGGAGGTTATAGAGATTAATACTAATAATAAGGTATATAAGGTGGCAGCCTAGCCTCTAACACCTCTAAGTAGTCTACCCTTATTAGAGCTAAAAGTCTTAATTCTTCCTAGGCTTAAACCTATAGTTAATTAAAGTAAAGCCCTAGCTGAGGAGAGCCTTTTGATTTAGGATAAGGAAGTCTATAGTACTATTAAGACTATTACTACTAATTAGCCCTAGGAGCTTAATATAGCTTAGGAGGTATAAAAGCTTATAGAAAAGAAGCTAGATATACTAGTCTCTCTCCCTATAAATCTCTTATAAAAGATATGGCCGGAATTTAATACTATAATAGGAGTAGCATTACGTAATTATAGATATTTAGATATAGATAGAATTATAATTAAGGCGCCTAAATTACTAGTAAACCTTACTAAGATGGATTAGTAGAGATAGGATATTAAGAAGCTGCTTAGTAAATATAATAGTACTATTATATCTAGGGTAATTAGGATAGTAAAGGTTAGGTAAGTTAGAGGAATATAAGCTATAACCTAGCTACTAATAATAGTTATTATAAATACCTATCTCTAATTAGAAGTCTAAATCTTAAGTATTAACTAAGAAAATTATAATCCTATAATTATTAGAATCCTAGATACTAGAGCGTAAGTTAATATCCTATTAAAGTAGTATATTAAAGCTACTAGGATCCCTTATATATATATAATACTATAGATAAGGACCTTTAAGTCTAATCCTAGTAGTCTAACCTAATTTAATGGCTTCTACTTTATAGATATCTAGATATAGAAGTATAAGGTAATAACATACTTCTTTATTAAAGATAAGCATAAAGTCTATAACCCCCTTCTCCTAGGATTGCTGTTTGTATAGGATTGTAAGCTTTTGTTTAGGTATAGTAAGAACCTAATTATAGTGGTTATCTATACTAAGGATGTGCTCTTAAGAATCCCTATTAGAGTGATTAAGACAAACAGCTTGTTAGAGGTAGTAGACATACTACCTTAGCTAGATTGTTATATTAATAAGGTCTTTAATTTAGAAAACTAGATACTAGTAGTATAGCTAGGACTACTACTAGGCCTAGTAACTAATACCTAGGGCTTAATCTAGATAATAATAAGTATATTATAGTAGTAATTAAGTAAGATTAGGTAGAGGAAATTATAGAGGAGCTAGCTAGGGACATAATTACGCTATAGGCAGCCTAAATATAAAGAATTATAGTAATTATATAAGGAGGAGCTAGGAAGCATAAGTACTAGTCTAACCCTAGTAATACCTACTATAATCTAACTAAGAAACTAGTGTCTAGATAAGAGGAGCATATAGTTATATACTAATTAAAGAAGTATTAGGACTAGGCGACTTAGTAGTTTAGAAGGATAGAGGAAAGCTTAAAGTAATCCCTTAGTAAAGCTACTAAAGTTAATATAATATATAAGTAGAAGGACTAGAAAGTATAACTAGTAGATAATACTCCCTCTAATAGATTAGTGCCTAATAGTAATCCTTACTAGAAGCTTAAGAAACTAGAGATAATTTAGGATAAGCTCTAGGATACTTCTAGGCTATATAGTAACTTAATTACGCTAAAGTTCTTAGATATTAAACCTAGATTAAGGTTAATAGATAAATAAGTAGATAAGATTATAGAATCCTATTAATATCTTTAGCTAGAGGAGTACAGCTTGTTTAAGTAAATCTTGTTTAATAGGGAGAAGGCTTTGGCGTAGGAGTTTCCTAAATATAGTAGAGTTAATCTAATAGTAGCTCCTCTATAGGTTATTAGGATAGTACTACATAAGGCATAGTAGATAAAGGGCATCCTAATCCCTAAAGCATTACTCCTAAAGGCGTTTAAGGTTATTTAGAAGTATGTTATAAGAGGTATTATTAAGGAAAGCTATATGGCTTACTAGAACCTATAGTTCTTAGTTATAAAGAAAGATAACAACCTTTAATTAATTAACTCTATAACAAAAGTTAATACTATTACCCTCTAGGATATATAGTTACCCCTATTAGTAGATAAGTTTTTAGAAGACTTTATAACTAACTAGCTTATTTCCTTACTTAACTTCTTCTTAGGATATAATTAGGTCTTTCTTAATAAGAAAAGTCGTAATCTAATAACCTTTATAACGCTATTAGGACTCTTCTAGATATATATACTCCTATAGGGTACTACTAACTTAGTTGCCTAGTTTTACTAAATTATAATAAGAATTCTTTACAACTTAATCCTATAGTACTATAAGGCTTTCTTAGATAATATTATAGTTAAAAGACCTTAGTTAAGATATAGTAATAAAGAGCTTCCTGGCTACCCTAGTATGTGACAATTTGTGTATAAACATCTTTGTAATATTAATTAAGTCCTAGTTAATATTAAGTTAGTAGGATATATAATTTTAGTACTAAAGTTATAGTAGTACTAAGAGTCTATAGTAATTATAGGATATCTTTATAGGACATTTAGGTATAAACCTAACTAGGTAAAGGTTATTAAGATCCTAGAGTAGGAGAAATATAGAGATATTACTAAGGTGTGCTCCTTTCTAGGGATTATTACCTTCTACTACTATTAGGTTAATTACTTCTTAATTCTAGCCACCCTATTATACTACCTCTTAGGAAAGAACTAACCCTTTAAATAGGGTGAACCTTAGATTAATACTATAGACGCCCTAAAGGTTGTAATTACAACTATACCTGTCTTAGTCCTGCTAAGTTATAAGCTAGGCTCTAGTTATATTATCCTAATAACTAACTTTAGTAATAAAGGATAAGGGTATACCTTAGGCTAGATTATAGAAGGGGAATATAAAGTTACTTAATATAAAAGTAGGATCTAGTGTGGTGCTAAACTAAAGTATAATTTAGGTAAGTTAGAGATAAGAGGGGTTCTTATAAGCCTTAAGTAATTATAGAATTACCTCTTTAGTATTAATTTCCTCTTAGAGATAGATATAAGGGTCCTTATTACTTAGATTAATAGGGTAGTAAATAATCTACTATTAGCTATAATAACATACTAGCTTTCTTAGATCAGGCTTTTTAACTTTAAAGTTAAGTATATTAATAGTAAGAAGAATATAGTAGTAGATAGGCTTTTATATAAGCCTCTAGGTCCCTTAGATATCCTTAAGGTTAATTAAGAGGAGGATATTAAGGACTTTATTAATATGTAGGTGTTTTGAATACGTATTATAAGAAACTTCTTCCTAGCAGCCTATATACGCGACAACAGCAGTGCTAATTAGTCTAGGGAAATTAATATTCCAGCTAATCTACTATCCCTAGAGGAATCTTAGACCATAGCCTTAAAGTAGATTACCTACTTCCTCCTTACTTTAAAGAAGCTACTAGGTGTTTAGCTAAATTGTTTTAGGGTATTTAAGTAAAAAGTAATATACTTTATTATTTAAGATAGTCTCTTCTTCTAACTAGGGATAAAAACCTAACCTAAACCTCTATAGGTAGTTAATAGTAAAAGCTAATAGCTTAAGCTAATTATAGCGGCATATAATAAGTAAGAATAACAAGGGGTTATTCAGAATAGTCACAAGGAAAGCAGAGAAGATAGATAAAGGTAGACAGAAAAGGTATATCAATATATTAACCATATAGAAGTCCATAATAGAAAAGACTGTCTAAGTAGAGGAATAACTCTTAGTTATATAGGAAGTCCTTTAGATACGTATAGTATCTAAGCGTATATCTAAGCGCCGAGAGGTGCTTAGTATGTATCTCGTATATGTATATATATGCCCGTATATGCCCGTATATGCCCGTATATGTATGTAGGTAGGTATGAGCGTAGGTATAAGCGCCGACATATGTAATGCTTAGAGGTATATGCGTTTACATACAGTAGTCTGCAGTAGTTTGCATTAGTTTGCATTAGTATAGTTATATATAGAAGTATATACTTCTATAGTTCATTTTTCAAGAGGAATCTAGAAAAATTACTTATATAATTATAGGACTTTTAGTTATAGAGTTATATAGAGATTTATATACCTAAGAATTAACAAATATTACTTCTTAATTCTTAGTTTCCTCCTTAAGTTATATCTAAGTTATAGATAAAACTTACTTATTATTATATAAAAACTTATAAAAAACCTTATATAAGGAAAAAGTAAGAAAGTTATAGTTATAGTTATAATTATAGTTAAAACTTATTAAAAAACCTAATTATATAAAAATAGGAAAAAAATAAGAAAATAGAGGAAACCTAATATTTAAGGTGTACTACTTTCTTTTTAGAGAGTATTTCTTTATTATCTATAGTTTCTTTAGGTAAAAACCCCTTTATATTAAGATTTATAGTCTCTATAAAGTATTTAAATACTTCTTTATTAACAGACTTAGTAAATATATCTGCTATATTATTCTTTGTATATATATGATATAAAGAGACTTGGTTATTATTTACAGCTTGTCTAGAAAAGTGATATTTTATATCTATATGTTTAGATTTCTTATGAAGCTCTGGATTTTCTGTTATACGTTGTGCTGCCTCGTTATCTATTAGAATAATAGGCTTATTTAACGTTATATTTAATCCTAAGTTGTTATATATATAGGAAAAAGAGTTATATAAATATATAGATTCCTTTATAGCTTCGCATAAAGCCATATATTCAGCTTCACAAGTAGATAAAGCAACAGTCTTCTGTTTTATACTATTCCAACTTATAACATTATAGTACCCTAAGGTAGTTATATATCCAGTAGTAGACATTCTATCGTCTAGGTCTCCAGCCCAATTAGAGTCAGAAAACGCTATTATCTGTAAATCTATATTACAGTTATATATTAATCCTAAATTAGGATACTTATTAAGATATCCCCATATTCTATTAAGGGCTATAAAATGCTCTTTAGAGGGGTTACTCATATATCTAGCACATATATTAACTGGATATGTTATATCTGGTCTTGTTTTAAGACTAGCAAAGAGGAGAGATCCTATCTCTTGTTGGTATTGTGTTATTTCTTCTTTTGTTGCTTGCCCTGGATTTTTCCTTAACTTAATAGTAGGATCTATAGGCGTATTATAAGGATAAATATCCTTTTTATTATACTTTTCTAGTATATTATTTATATATTTGGTTTGGTGGATATATAAGACCTTATTCTTTTTATTTATATATATTTCGTTCCCTAAAAACGTATGTGGAATTCCTAAGTCCTGTATTTGTAAATCCTTGTTTACAATATTATAGAAATATTCTATATCTTTATCTGTAGGAGCTACTATTATAATATCATCTACGTGACAGGCTATTATAGCTCTTATATTATTATTATTAGCTATAAAGATTCCCTCATCATAAGGAGATTCTTTAAAGCCTAATTTATATAGTATAGATCTTAACCACTTATACCAGAGTCTAGGGCTCTGTTTTAGACCATATAGGGCTTTATTTAGCTTACAATATAAAGCTTTTTCGTTTATATTATTAGTATATTCTAGGGTATTTGTTTTATAGTTATAAGAGAAACCTGTAGGTAGTTATACCCATATCTCTTTATCTATATCGGCGTGGCAAAAAGCATTAGAGATATCAAATTGCCTAAAAGACCAGCCTAATTTTATTCCTATAATAAATATAGCTCTATAGTTTTCAGGTTTACAGGTAGTACTAAAGGTTTCTAGATAATCAATACCTATATATTGATTAAATCCTTGTACTACCCACCTTGCTTTATATTTTAACGGGTTATCATTTATATCCGTCTTTAATTTATATACCCATCTTCCTCCTAAGGGTTTAATACCTATAGGTAAAGGAAGTATTATCCAAGTATTCATATTATATAGGTTATTAACCTCTATAACCATTGCTTGAATCCATTCTTTCTTAAACACAGAAAGTATAGCCTTTTTATAGGTAGTAGGGTCTTTACTAGTTGTTATAGTAAGGATATATATAGCTTTATTAAACCTATTTATCTTATTATTATAATTATTTATAGTGGAAAGTATTGGTTTAATTATAGGGCAGTCTTCTATAGTATATAAAGCGCTTTCTTGGTCTGCTACCCATTTATAGTCTTTAAGCTTATTATTATCCTGCTTAGGAATTTCTACTATTATCTTGGATTTATTTATATTATTTATATTATTATTATTATTATTATTATTTATCGGCTTTATGTTTATACCTCTAAGATTCAAGTCTTCCCTTCCACTTTTATAGTCACGTAGGGTTATATTATTACTACTATTATTATGATGAGTTATATTATTATTATTTATATTATTAATAGTAGGAGGTATAAACTGATTTTCTAGAATAACTATATCTCTAGTCCAAAAGGAAGTTTTCTTTTGAAAATCATAAATTTTATATATATTATTCTTATAGTTAAGTACTATAGCTTTTATTGCTCTATTATCTAACTTTTTTATCTTAGGATCCTTATTTTTATAATAGCATATAGATCCAAAGGTTGTTATATTATCTAAGTTAGGTTTTATATTATTTGCTATCTCATAAGGGGTCTTATAGTTAAGAGCTTTATGAGGAGTTATATTATATAAATCTACTGCAGTTAAAGCAGCCTCACCCCATAAATATAAAGGCAAATTTGCCTGTAAAAGCATAGCTCTAACTTTATTAGTTATAGTTCTTATTACTCTTTCTATTATACCGTTAAGTTCGTGAGTATAAGGAACTTTTATATTATGATTTATTCCCTTAATAATATATGTATAATTTATAGTATTATTATTAAATTCTAGACCACCATCTGTGTCAAAGTCTTTTATCTTATTTTTATTTATATTATTCTTATTTATATACTCTAGAACAGCAGAATTCACTTCTTCTGCTTCTTTAGTTCTTAGTAATTTTATAGATATAAGTCTAGATTTTCTTTCTAAGAAGATAATAAACCATCGATATTTATTATAAGTAGAAGGTGTTATAGGTCCACAGAGATCAGAAGAGACTTTTTCTATATAGTTATATTCTTTATTATAGTTATCAGAATTCTTATTAACTTTAGTAGTAAAGTTTGCCTTTATACAGGTACTACAGGTATAGTCTTCTTCTATTATATTATCAGTTATATTTGTATTATCTTTAAGTTGCATTAGGACTTTTCTACTTACGTGTCTAAGTCTATTATGCCACTTTTTATAGTTATTTATCTCCTTATTATCCTTAACCTTCTTATATTTATACGGTTTTCTTCTTATATTTATAGTGTTTATATATTCGTTATTATTATTTAGATCCTCTTTATTTAATACCTTTATAGATAGGTAATATAGGCTGTTTTTTATCTCCCCTTTACAAAGGGTTTCTTTATTTGTTATATTTATTAAAGATACCTTTGTATCCCAGAAAAGGGAGGCTATCTTTAGTCTTCTTAGTCTATTTTGACTCAGAAGATTTATACCTATCTCAGGCATATAGTAACAGTCTTTAAGGATATATATATTATTATTATTATTAGGAAAAGAGATAGCTATATCTCCTTGTAAAGAGACTTTCTTTTTCCCAGCATCTCCCCAGTTAACATACTTATTTATAGAAGTAGTCTTTATAAATAGGGATTTATCACATATTATAGTAATAGTAGCAGCAGTATCTAGGCAGAAAGGAGTATATTTATTATTTATAGTTATATATATAGGGTTATTCCTTATATTACTACCTATTATTTTATTATTAGTTATAGGTTTTATAGAGGAGGTTATAGGACTTACATCTTCAAAATCTAAGTCAATCTCACTCTCTTCCTCATATAGAGGGTTATCTATAACCATGTTGTCTTCTACAACCGTTATATGTGCATTTTCTGTATCAGATTTATCAGATTCTTCTGAATCTTCTTCCTCTATAATAGCTCTTTTAGCTATTAAGGCCTTTTGGGCCCTATAGAGTTTATTCTTCTTTATATTAGTCCTTCGTTGCCTTAGGACTTCTTCCTTATCCTTATTTTTCTAGCCTTTAGGGGCTTTATTTGGATGTAGGAAGTTGCAGTCTTCAACCATATGGTTTTTTAACTTGCAATATGTACAGTAAACACCCTTTGTCTTTTTCCAAGGCTTTTTAGTTCCTTTTCTAAAGGTAGAAGTATATAATACTGTAGAGGATCCTTTTCTTTTTGCTTCGTCTATTAGATTTGCAAGAAGGGATTCTATAGTATAAGAATCTGCATCCTTTCTAAGGGCTTGAGTTACGTTGGTTATAAAGCCTTCATAACTACTATCCAGACTATTTAATACCCAAGCTATAATAACTTGTTTTGGTAAAGCCATATCTTTAGAAGATAGGTCGTCTGTAAGCTCTTTTACCTTATTAAGGTATTCCTCCATAGATCCAAAAGAGTCTAATGAAGTATTAAAGAACTCCTTATAGGTAAGATATTCATTGGTAAATCCTGTAGGTTCATATAGATCCTTCAGTTTCTTCCAAGCTTCAAAGCCTGTTTTAGAGTCTTTTATAACCCTTAAAGGGGAATCCTCACAAAATAGCTTAATATAAGCTAATACTTTGTTATCACTCTTCTGTTGAGAAGGTGTAGTTGGAGGTATTTCTAAACTAGAGTTGATATCTTTACTAATAAGTAAAGCCTCAAATCTAGTTGCCCAAACATTATAGTTAAGGCTGCCAGATAGGCGGGGTATAGTTATAGATTTTTCCATAGTATTGATTCGGTTCGGTATCGGTCGAAAAGAGGTATAAGAGGGTTTTTGTCGATTTTGGTTATAATAGTACGGGTTTTTTGGATTTTGGTTAATACGGATGAATTCGTATCGAAAAATGGATATTTGAAGTGGTTTGGTTGGAAGTTGCCGTCTTGCGTTGCGTTGGGTTGGTGATAGTATAATACTTATAGGTTAAATCCACCAAAGATTTTCACTAGCCAGACAGCAGACCAGTTAGTCTAGTAGTCTAGTCAACTACTAGATTAACTTAATTGATTGACTACCAATTGAGAGGTCTTGGGTTCAATTCCAGCTCGAGGCAAAAGAAAAGATCCTTCGTTGGTTGGATCCAAAATTAACCGACGAATTGGGTGTTGTGGTGTTGTATATTGTCCGGAGCTGTAGTGACGTTAAATATAGCAGGGTGTATAACTTGCCCGGTAAGCCGATCCCTCTATTCCGTTGAATATGGATTGCTGGGTATGGGGTGTAGTCGCCTCAGAGTTATATTCCGTAAAATTCCCTTAGCCGATGTGGTTCGTCCCCCGGCGAGGTTGAGTTTTTTGTAAAAAAAAAAATAACTAAGTTTTTAACTTAGTAGGAATAAAATTTTAAAGTCGTATAGACCTATAAGGATATAAGAGTAGGGTATAGAGATATAAGAGACTTAAAGACTTAGATATAAAGTCTTAGAGTAGAAGATAAAGGTATAAAGTATGTAAAGAGAAACCTTCTCTACTAAGCTGGGCTCATAACTAGTAAGAATAACAAGGGGTTATTCAGAATAGTCACAAGGAAAGCAGAGAAGATAGATAAAGGTAGACAGAAAAGGTATATCAATATATTAACCATATAGAAGTCCATAATAGAAAAGACTGTCTAAGTAGAGGAATAACTCTTAGTTATATAGGAAGTCCTTTAGATACGTATAGTATCTAAGCGTATATCTAAGCGCCGAGAGGTGCTTAGTATGTATCTCGTATATGTATATATATGCCCGTATATGCCCGTATATGCCCGTATATGTATGTAGGTAGGTATGAGCGTAGGTATAAGCGCCGACATATGTAATGCTTAGAGGTATATGCGTTTACATACAGTAGTCTGCAGTAGTTTGCATTAGTTTGCATTAGTATAGTTATATATAGAAGTATATACTTCTATAGTTCATTTTTCAAGAGGAATCTAGAAAAATTACTTATATAATTATAGGACTTTTAGTTATAGAGTTATATAGAGATTTATATACCTAAGAATTAACAAATATTACTTCTTAATTCTTAGTTAATAAATCTAGATATTAGGGACAAGAGGCTATATACTACTAGCTTACTAAGTAGTATTTTTGGCTAGGAATATATGCCTAGGTCTGTAATTTAGTTGCTAAATATAAGCCCTATTAGAAAGCTTAATTAGCTTAACCTAATAACTACTATATTTTATTAATACTATACTCTTACCCCTTCTCTAGAGTCGCCCTTAATGTCTAGCATATTAGCAAATAGAAGGTCGTTAAGGCGTAATATAAATTCACTAGATACCTAGAAGCTTAGATCCTTAAACATACTACCTCTACAAACATAGTAAAGTTTATTTAAGAAGATGTAATCTATAGACATAAAGTCTATAGGACCCTTATTATTAATAGAGGAAAAGAGAATACTAGTATAGTAACTAAGCTTAATTAATAGTATGTAATATAGCGGAAGGTTATATTAGTATATAACCCCTACGCAAATGGTTTACTAGAAAAAGGCTATTAGCCTATTACCTATACTCTTTAGATCTAGTCTTAGTAGGGTAAGAAGGATATCTACCTTATGCTTATAATAGCTTTATTTACTAATTAAACAACTATATATATGTCTATAGGTTATACCCCTTTTTACCTTAACTATAGGTATAATACTATTACCCTAATTAAGGCCTAGATAGTAATATAGTATATCTTAGATTAGGATACTATTAGAACTCTAAAGTAAGATATCTAGATATAGCTTTAAGTGTTTTTACAGCTTGATAAGGATTAAGAAGCAGCAGTAGCAGTAGTCACCTATCGCTATACATAGATCTATAATTACTTTAATTACATATATACTTATGCCCTATAAAAGGATAAGCTTAGAAAGGGTAATCTAGTCCTTATGTTTAATATTTAGAGGAAGATTAATATATTAACCTTAAGGAAATTAGATTACTACTAGTATAGGCCTTATAGGATCTACTTAGTTATACCTAATAGCTTATTATATTAGCTTAAAACTCTTATAGGGGATGTAATTATAGGAGTAACTTATACTAGTAATTACCTAAAGAAGTTCTAGAAGGCTCTAGATAGCCTCTATCTTTTAGTAGATAAAGCAGACTACTATAGTAATATTACTACTAATATTAAGGATCTTCTTACTAGGGATAAGGATTATCCTTCTAGACCTAATCCTTTAGACTTTAGTAATAGTAATTATATAGACTCTAGGGATAATAAAGGGATATTACCTAATTATAGAATAATATGTACTTAATAAGCGACTTACCTGTCCTGCTAACCTAATCTACCCTCCTTTCTGACATGCCTCCTTGTCTTTATATGTAAATCTTTATAGAATTAACCTTAAAGACTTAGGGGATAAAGAGATAATAAGAAGGCTGATTTATTTAAAAAAAAAAAAAAAAGGGAAATAACATAAAGACAACTAATGCTAGGTTAATCCCCCTCTCTTCCTTACCCTTAATGTTAAAAGAGTCCTGATTCCAGTATAGTATATACCTAAACCTAACTAAGCAACTAAAAGTACTAATCCTATCTAAATAACAACTAATTACTTACTCTAACTCCCTCTCTATTGTTAATTACTAGTATTACTCCTAGCTAAGCTAGGGGTAGTTATCTAAGATGAATAATACGCTACTATAAATACCCTTATACTTTCTATATATGTCCCTTTTGGCCTCCTTAATAAGATCGGACAGCATGTAGATGTCTATGTTAGTCGTCTAGATATCTAGAGGGATTAGAGAAACAAAGCATAGCAGAAGGCTACTACCGGTTAGCACCTTAACATCCTTAATCATAGGAACCAGACTAAGGGCAAGCTTTCAATTACAGAGTACACTATAAAGAAGTAGGTTAATTAGTATGATAACCCTATTATAGAGGCTGCCTATTAGACTCCAGCTTACGTACTATAGGTTCCTCCAAGTATAGACATAGGCTAGGACGGATAGGTATAACATAATGTACAGGAGGTATAGAAAACGGCAAATAGGATTACTAGGATAGATAATAATAGAGCTGATTAGTAGAGGTACTCTTATTAATTTAGGATCTAGGCTTAATGTTTTAGTAGTTTGATTTCTCTCCTTATAATTAGAAGGATAGATAATAGAAAGAAATTAAAGGGGATAATTAGAATAGGGTAGGGTAAATTAAGCCTAGATTAATAGTTATAATTACATAAAGAGGGAAGTAGATCTTAGGGAATAGGCAATTAGAAGAAGTATATAAGGGTAGAAAGGTAGATAGACTAAAAATAAGAACAAACTTTTACCTAATTATACCTATACCTACCTTTACCTTATAATTAAATAAGAGCCTTTCTATTATAATAATTTATACTTAATTATAATAATATAAGAATCCTAGGAGTGATACCCCCTATGATTGTAAGAATCCCTCTATAGACTTATACGCTAAGGACTATACTAATTAGGCAGACTAACGCAAGCTAATTAAGCAAAGGTATTTATACTAATTAAGGGAAGCATCTTATATTGCCTTAGAGGGTGTTAGTGTTTGCCTACCGCACCGCACCACATAAGGTCTATCCTACCCTACACGTTTCTAATACCTATAGATATAACTATATATATACTAATAATAAGATATTAACTTATATTTTATTTTATCTATATTTAATTCTTCTTTTTCTAAAGTTACTATAAAAGGATAATATTTTTTATAATATGTTAAGGCGTTAGATATCTAAATTTAAGCTACTTTAGTTATAAACTTTTTATTATAGCCTTTTATACTATAAATTAACTCTATTTCTCTTTCTTTACTTAAGTTAATAGGTAGTAGTTTATAAGAAAATAGATTATTTATAATAGGATACTATTTACTACCTTTAAAAGTATAGTCTTTTTAGTCTTTTAGTTTATTAGCGTATATAAACTATGTTTTAGTAGTATTTATAGAGATCTATAAGTTATTATTAGGGAAATTAGCTTAAGATAATACCTAGGAATTAGAGGAAGATAGAATAGGTTAAAGAGAGTTATTAGATTTAGAAGCTATTTCTTTAGGATTTTAAAGAGTATTTTTAAGTTTAATAACTTAATAAAAGAATAAAGATAAAAGTAAGGTTATATAAAGATAATATAAAAAGGTATAAATAGAGTAATATAGTTACTATAGCTTTAAAATATACTTAATAGTACTTTAAAAATATAGTAGTATAGTTATAGTAGTATAGAAATAAAAGATAAGTATTAATTATTAAGGATAATATCTCTCTTTATATAGTTAGGTTAGATACTTAGTTAACTAAGAGCTTAGTCTAAAGCTAAAGCTAAAAGCCTAAGCTTAGTTTCTAAGACATAAGCTTAAGATATATTAAGATAGTTATATATACTTAGTATTATTAGTATGTACTAAAGTAAATAAAGTATATTATACTTAGCTAATTAAAAGCTTTAGTCTAAAGCTAAGGCTAAGCTTAGTTTCTAATTCTCTTCTAGTTACGTATAATTAAACTATAGTATTTACCCCTATTATTAATTACTTTACCTATTAATAAGTATAGTTAACTATATTACCTATTTAGTAATATACTAATAATTACTTTCTAGTCTTAGTTTTTTTTATATCCTCTTCTTAATAAGGGTAACTTTATACTTATTACTCCTCCCCTCTTAATAGTAAGTTCTTCTTATTTCCTTACCTCTTTTAAGTCTATTAGCCTAATTAGACTAGGTAGCTACTTCCCTTATATTAAGGGACCTTAAGTACCCTATTAGTAAAGTCTATTATAAAGTTTAGTTTACTAACTCTATCTATAAAGGCTAGAATTAAAATATTATTATATAGAACTTTTAAAATATAATTACCTATAATAACGTCCTTTAGATTATTTAGTATTACTTTTATAATAGTCTCTTTAAGTACTAAGTATTTATTTATATTAAATATAAAGGAGCTTTTAGATACTTAGCTTAGAAGCTATTAAACTACCTTTAGGCTAGTAGTACTCTTACTATCTATAGCTTAAGAGGTTAAAATACTATTTCTTATAAATATTATAAAGATAGATAGGTAGCTATTTAATTTAATACTAATTAGGTTACTACTTTTATTTCTTTTTAGGAATATATTTCCCTTTTAGGTATCTATAATAATACCTACTCTAACTACCTCTATTATAAGAACTAGGTTTACTACTACTATAGAAGTATTAAGTTTTATTATAAATATAGCTTTAGTATTATAATTAAAGGTACTTAGAAGTATTATACTAGTAGTAGTAGTAAGCCTTCTACTATTCTAAATAATATTTCTTTAATTAACTCTAAGTAGGTTTATTATTATAAGCTTATAAAGCTAGTTACTAACTAAAAGAAGACTTTCCTTAAGAAGAAGAAGAATATTACCTTTATACTTAATAATGCTATTTAGGCTTAGGATTCTATTTAGTAGAATAAGAGGAAGGAGGACTATAATAATAGCCCTAGTAATAGTAATAAGTAATACTAAGGTCTTTTAAGAAAAACTTTTTCTAGGTTAGGTTAATAGTATATTTTATTAGGGGGGTTTTAGGTAGTTTTTAGGTCTAATTAGGGTATTCTCTCTTATTTATCCTATCCCTAAGGTTATTCCTTTTAATATAAATAGAGTTTAGGAAATAAATAACCTTTATATAAGATAAAGAATACCTAATAATAAATAAAATAAGAAATAAATAATAAAGAATATAAAAAATAGATATATAAAAAAAAGTAATATAGTAGACCTAATTAAATTAGGTTTAGTATCTTTATATACTAAGAATCCTTATTTAGGTCCTAAATAGGAATATTAATAACTAAAGTAGTCTTTTCCTTTAGTACTTATAGCTCTTTATATAGGATGTTATTCTATCTTTAAAGTTTAAGCTAGGTTTATTATAATTATATAAGGGTAATATTAGTATCTTAATTAGGTTTAGGAGGTTAATTAAGTTCCTAGAGTTTATCTTAGTAGTCTTATAAAGGAAAGTATAAGGTAAGTTTATTATAGAGTCTTATTTATACCTAAAAAGGGTCCTTAGATTTCTAGAAGGTATAGTTATTTTAGTAATACTACTTTAGGTAGTATCCTCTATATATAGTATGTATTATTTCTTTACCTCCTAATATCTCTAGGTAATAAGAGCTAGACTAATTAGAGATAGAGTATACTTAGAGGGGGCCTTACTAATAGTATTAGGGCTTTTAGGCTTTAGACTTATTAATTACTTACTTCTTATTAAATATAAGAATAAGATCCTTAGGCTAGAGCTTTTCCTTACAAATAGTATAGTAATAAACTTTTAGAATAATAGGTAAAGATATATAGGATAGTATATATCCTATATAAGAGTATATCCTATAGAAGTAAGAATATAGGATAACAGGGGTAGAGATATATAGAATATAAGGGGTAAAAGGGATAGAAGATATAAAGAGAGTATAGTAGTTAGATTATTACTATAGATATTACTTACTTAGAGAGAAAGATAGTAGTTTAGGATATAGGAGATTCCTATCCTTATATAACTATATCTAGCTTACTAGAATCTTCTATACTTACGTAATCTACTTAGAAATTAACCTAGATAACATATAGGAACTTAACCCTAACTAAATAACCCTAACTTAAAGAGATAACCTAGATAGTTAGAGAGAGGAGTAGTAAAGCTAATCTTACTCCTAATAGAATCTTCTAGCATTAGGCTGTAATTATGTAATTACCTACTTATATAATTAATATATATATTAATCTAGTAGTTAAGTAGATTATATATATATATATATATATCTTATATATAAATCTCTATAATAGAGGAAATATAAGATAAAGAAGTATAGGAGTATTAGAGAATACTTTTACTTCTAATATAAACTTAGTTATAATAATTAGTAATCTTCTAGTAGGCTAATATAATGTTCTTAGTAGTAGTATCCCTATCCTTCTTAAGCTACTAAAATACTCTAATAAATATAAGGAGCTCCTAATTAAGGTTATAAATACATCCCTAGTCTATTACTCTCTAAGTAGTAGTGTCTTCCTTAATAGGCGTAATTACTTTATAGCTATATATTAGGAAGAATAGTATAAATCCTATAGGTGCTTAAATAGTAGTCTTATCTATAAAAAGGGTAGTATATAAGATATATCCCTAGTCTTATCTTCCTCTATCTAACTAGGTTAAAATACTATAAGTAATAGGCTTATATCCTTATTTATTAACTCTATTTACCCTTAAGTTATATACTAATATTACTTACTTAGTAATACTATACTTTATGTTTAGTATATCTACTACGCCTCTATTTTCTAGGCCTCTATTAATAAGTAGTTATCTATAAATACTATAGTAATAGAATATATCTTTCTAGATAAAATTAGTAACCTAATTAAACCTAGCTTTAAGTATTTATCTAGTCTTAATCTATCCTATTATATTATATTAGGCTTTAACTAATACCTATAGTTAAATCTACTAGATATCTAGGGAGACCTTTATAAATAGTATTTCCCTAGGTATAGTACTAATATACTAGTTATCTATATAGGCTAATTAGGCCTTCTAGTATAAAGGGTATAAAACTAGGCTTACTTATACTTACTAGTATATATCCCTCTAAAAGTATAAAAGTATAAGTCTATAAAAGGTTATATTATTAATATAGCCCTCCTAGTAGCTATTATAGATCTAATAGGATAAATAGGCTACTAGTACTACTAGATAGAATAGATAGTAGTATTATAGAGATATATAGTAAGAGAGTAAAATAGAGTAGTAAAGTAGTAAAAGATAATAAATAAGTAAGTATAAGGTAATAATAGTATAGAAAAAAGGTAGGTATAATTAGGTATAAGTAGTATTCTATAGTTAACTTATAATACTCCCTAAGTTAATAGCTACTTATACCTATAGGTATATAACTAGCTATAACCTATCTAGGGTTATAGGCTATACGCCCCTTTTAGCCTATAATAAGTACCCCCCCTTAAAGAGGTACTTATTAGGGTACTAAAAATAAAATATCTATATATAGGCCTATACTCCTCTCTATCTCTATATAACTCCTTAATTCTCCTATATCCTTTTAGCTATTTCTTTACTTATTATTATTATTAATTAATACCTATAATCTCTTAGAGGTAGAGTTATAAGCTAGGAGCTCTATAGCTTACTTAGTACTCTTCTCTATAGTAGGGTAGTATAGGAGGGTAGTAGTTATAGCTAGTAATATAGGGGTAGGGTAAGGTAAGGTAATACTAGTATTAGTAAGTATAATAAGCTTTATAGTAATATTATTAACCTTTTAGACTAAGGTATAAAACTTATTACCCTTAAACTTATTAAGGGTATCTAGGTTATTAGCCTTATACTTAAGGAGGCTAATATACTTATTTACCTTATTAACTTTAATAACTATATTATTAATCTTCTTATTTAGCTTAATAAGTTTATTACTCTTAGTATATATATTCTTAATAATAGTATTAATATTATTAGCTATATCTTTAGTACTATCCTTAGTATTAGAGGTATATTTCTTTATAGCCTCTATAATAGCCTTAACTCCCTTAGCCTTAGTAATAGCTTTATTAACTCTTAGTCCTATATTAATAATCTTATCTTCTATATAGGTAATAGCTCTTAAGGTTTTTCCCTTAATATTAGTATAATATATCTTTAGAATAGAGATTATATCTAGACGTTAGATAAGGAGAAGGGTACTAAAAACCTTAGTACTATAATTACCCTTTTAGTAGATAAAAAGTATACCTAAAAGGTAGGTATATAAGGGGAGGTACTTAGTCTATAGGTTATTCTTTATAAATATATTATAGACTTTATTTATTATATTTAGTATATAGTAAAGAGTAAGGTCTAATATAAGAGACTAGTACTTACTAAGGTATGCTTTTATATAAGTATTATAGAAACCCTCTAGCTAGGCTTAGGTTTCCTTTTTAAAGAGATAGTTAGGGTAGTACTTAAAATCCTCCTTAAGGTAGGTAAGGGCCTTAGCCTAAGTAGGAATATACTCTTTATTTTTATTAGGTAATATAGAAATTAACTAGGTATAGTAGAGTATAACTACTAGGGTCTATAAGGTAGTTTAGTCCTACTATTTATATTATCCCTCTATAAGGCTAGGTTATACCTCCTTAAGTTTAGCTTACTCTATCTTATATCTAGCTATCTTAAGACGTCTTATTACTATCTATAGGCTAGGTAGCTTATAGCTAATATCTATAGCCTTATTATACTCTTTAAGGTATACTTTATATACCTTAACCTTATAAGGGTATTCCTTAATCTTCTTCTTAGTAATATACTCCTCCTACTTATTACTAAAATTATCTATACCCTTTAGGTACTTAATATCCTTAGTATAAACTAATAAGACTAGACTTTTAGTATTATTATCCTTAGTCTCTCTATATTACTTCCTAAATATATTATTAGGGTTAATAAGGTCTTTATTAGTTAACTAAGGCTAGACTATAGTATCCTATAAGTACTACGCCTTATCCTATTAGGGCTAAATAGTACTAATATTAGTTATCTTAATATTCTTATCCTATTTTATTATAGTAGTACTAAGGTTTACTAGGCTAATATAAATTAGGGATATTAGTATAGTAGAGAGGGGAAGGATAAGGTTAATAAGGTAAAAGCTATAGGTTAGAAGGAGCCTATAAGGAGAGTCTTAGTTAGTAACTATCTTATTACTAAGCTAGGGATTAATATACTAATTAAAGTTATACTAATCCTAGTTAAATCCTATATTATTAGTACTATAGTTTATACCTCCCTTACTAAGGTTATACTACTAGTAATCTCCTAAGTTATCTACTATACTTACTATACTATTAATAATAGTAGTACTAGTATAAGTTATTATAGTTAAGAAGTAAAGTTACTAGTAATAATACTAGTAATATTTTAGCTTAATAAAAAGAGGAAATAATAGTAGGTAAAAAGTCTAAAAAATAGAAAAGTAAGTAGTATATATTAAGGTAAGGTATAGGTATATAACCCTACCTTACCTCTAGTAGGGCAGCCTTAGAGCCTATATCTAGCTCCTACTAGCCTATAGAGGGCTTAGTAGTTTCTCTTTTCCTTACCTACATTAGTTAGTAATAATATAATATTATTACCTTACTTTGTTATGTCTCTTTACTCTATAGTATAAGAGGGTAAGTTAATATACCCTAAATAATAGGTATTAGAAAAATAGAAGTAATAATAGTTAGCTTTTTAGAGGGAAGAAAGTAAAAGGTAGGTACCTTCCCTTTAAGAAAATAATAATACATTTATTTATACTAAGGGATAACACACCTATATAAGTCTTATTTATAAAAGAGTATAGTAGCTAGAAGATAATAAAGCTCTTATTAAAAGGCATAAATATATTAGTATTTATAGTAGTAGTTAAAGATATATAATATACTATAGTATAATAGTAGTAGTTAATAGAGGAGAGGTATAAGTAGGTTATTAGTAGAGGGAGGGTAGCTTTTAATAGGTAAGCTACTTAGGTTATTTCCTTCCTTCCTTAGCTACCTAATTAATAGGTTACTTTTTCTTATAGGAAGTAACTATTTCTCTAGTATTTAGGTTAAGATTCTTATAGGGTTCCTATTTATTTAAAGCTAGTAAATATCCCTTCTACTTAATAAGATACTTAACTATAGGCTACCCCTTTTACTACTTAATCCTCTAATTAATAAGTCTTTTAACCTTATATTTTAGTATACTATTAACCTCTACTAGTTTTAGGGGTTTCTCCTCTTTACTAAAGGGGTTTTTACCTTATACTACCTTTTGAGACTATACTATTAAAACTACTAAGTAAACTTTTTAGTATTTTAGTAAGTTAAGTTTATATACTTTTAGTATAACTATATAAATAACTTAGAAAGGTCTTATATATTATAGTAACTACTTCTTTTTAGGCTTACCTAGTAGTAAGTATCCTTTATCTAAATAGAGGTATACCTTATCTCCTTTAGTAAATTCTACCTTATAGTACTTATTATTAAACCTCTCCTTCTAAATTACTCCTATAGTATTAATAAGGGCTAATACCTCTATATAGTAAGTCTCCTAGAGGACTTCTAAGGACTTAAAGGGTATTACCTTATTACTAATATATTTTAGTACTATATAGGGCTAAAAGCTAAGTATAACTTTATTTAGTAAGTAGCTAATTATTACTATAAGGGAGTTATTAAGTATATATTATAGTAATAGGATTATATCTATCTATAGGATATTTAGGTTTGTATATATATAGAAGTAGATTATAATTTTAACTATTTAGTTTATCCTTTTACTTTATCTATTAGTCTAAGGGTAATATATAATAGAGATAAAGAGCTTTACCTTAAGGGTATTAAATATTAATACCTAGACTACTAATATAAACTTTAGGTTATAATTACTAATAATTACTTAAGGTAGGCCCCAATTATATACTATAAGTATCTAAAGTGATATTTAGGCCTAGTAGTAAGCTTTATACTAAATATTCCTAAGGATAAGGATAACCTTCTTACTAAACTTATATATTATAGTATAGAGGGAGTCTAGTAGGTTAAAGTTAGGTAACACCTAAAAGGTCTATTAGCTTAAAACTAGTAGTATATCTATTATAAAATCTATTAATATAGTATAATAAGGTATACTAAGAGTTATAGTAGGTTAGAGAGATCTTATAGCCTTCTAATAGTCTATTTAGTTTTCTTAGTAAGCTAGGTAATAGGTAATATACTTCTTAACTATCTTTTTCTTCCTATAGATATAAATACCTCTAACTTCTACTAGTATTCTATTAATACTAAAGTAAAACGTCCTATTATAAGTAAGTTTTAGTATATAGCCTACTATTAGTTTAGGTATATAGAGTTTCTTAATACTATTAGTACTAATATAGTATAAGAGGCCTTATTTATTAATTTCCTATAGGAGTATATAGTAGTATTATTACTTTTCCTAGGGCTACTAGGTGTTCTCCTTTACCTTATTTAGTATAATATACTCTATCTTACTAGAGAGTACCTTCTTTACTAGTCTTAGTAGGATATATAACCTCTTATTACCTTAGTATTTAGTAATAATATTATATATAAAGTCCCTACTAAGTTATACTATAGTAGTGTTAGCCTTCCCTAGAGCTAGGGGTTTATCTCCTATATACTATATTACTATATTAGTAAAGGAGTCTAGGATATTATCTTTATTATTAATATCTATAAGTTTATCCTTATAGAGAAAATACTTATTAAGGTTAGGATAAGTAATAAAAAGATAGGAGAGTATATTTAGTACTATATTAAGTTTCCTAGGTATATAGAATATTTTTAGGTAGAATTAAGATAGGTAATTTACTATATTAGTTAGTTTAAGGTTTACCTTATTAAGGTTTAGTATTCTTAGTAATATATAAGTAATAATACCCTTTACTACTATATAGTCTATTAGGATAATAACTTTATACTTATTAGACTAAATAAGTTTCTAAAGTTTCTTTATAGCCTATATAATAGTAGTAATCTCTACTTTAGTTATACTATAACGTTTTTCTACTATTATTATAGTATATAATAAAAATAAAATTAGTTAGATATACTCCTTTAGTATATTAATTCTAAGTAGCTTCTTACTATCTTAGTTATAATTTAGTTAAAAAACTATAAGCCTAAAACTATTAATATATATATTTATCTTAAAAAAGAGGGGCTTCTTAGGGTTATAATAAAATTATATAGCCTAAGTATAAAGTTTCTCTTATAGCGTCTTTTAGGTATTAAGTTCCTTAGGTATAGGGTTAAAAGTCTCTTTAGTAATAATCTTTACTTAGGCTTAGTATAAGGTTTCTAGCTTAAGTATATTATCTTTTTATAGCCTTACTACTAGCCTTATCTTCTTATTATTAAGAGGGGTAGCTATTATATTAAACTAAGGTAATCTAGTATATAGCTAGCTACCTATCCTAAGATATATCTCTAAGTTATATAGACTATATAGAAAGGTAAGTTACTAAAAGGCTTAGATATAGTCCTTTATTTTCTAAATACTATTACTATTTATAACATAACTAAGGAGTTTTACTAATAAGAAGCTAGTAAATAACTTTAGTACTCTAATATAAATATAGTATTTATCTAATAGCTTTAGTATAATCTTAAGGTACTTAAGGTAGTCTTTATTTATATTACTAAAGACTATAATATTATTCATATATATATAGAAATAAAATAATAGTATAAAAGAATAATTAATCTATAAATTACTAGGTGTATATAGGTAAGTTTTTATATCCTATTATTATAATATTAGAGTACTTAAGCCTATAAGGGCTTATTATTACTATTTAGTTTCTATACTAGGGATATATACTAATCTAATAAAAGAACCTAAAAGCGTTAAATATTATTATATACTTTTTCCCTTAAAGTAACTATATAATATCTTTTTAGTTAGGGAGGGGGTAGATATTAGGGGATACCTACTTATTAAGGGGGCGTATATTAACTACTATATATCCTTTCCCCTTTATTCTATCCTCCTTATACTTCTAGATAATAAAGATTAGGTATATAAGGGCTGCTAGGCTAATTTACTAAGTAGCCTTTCCTTTCTTATACTATTTCTCTATCTCTTTATTAAGGAACTCTATATCCTTAAGTCTAAGAGGAAACACCTTAATATAGGACTTTTAGTTCTACTAGCTATTAATAAGCTTAATCCTTATCTTCTCCTTATTTAGGATAGGTATTATCCTATAGTTATAGTAGATATAGTATTAGTTAAGGAGGTTATAGAGTTTTTTAGTAAATTTTAGGTTATCTATATAGATCTCTATACTATAATAGTTAGTTATTATAGGGTAGATATCTAGCTTACTAATACTATAGTTTAGTACCTCCTTAGGTTTTAGTAGGACCTTATCTATTATCTCTATCCCCTCTTCTACTATTTCTATTATTATTATAAAATCCTTAGTTAGGTTAGTAAAGTTTATAGTTATGTTATTAGTAATTTATATAAATATCTCTTAGCTAATCTACTATATAGCTTCTTCCCTATATATTAGGGTAATTTAACTAACCTTAGTACCCCTTTTAATAATAATAAGCTCTACTATCTTATTATATACTAGTACTATCTTTAGGGTCTTATAGTCTACTACTACGTTAAGGATATATATATAGGTAGAGTATACTTAGTAGGTCTTATTTATCCTATCCTCTTTAAATTATTTAGGGAGGTTAAGGTAGTTAACTAGTAGGTAGTATATTTACCTAAGATATATAATAGTATTATACTTTACTATTAACTTCTTTATTACTAGGAAATAGTATTTAATTAATATAGGGATTACTATATTATATATAAAGTAGAGGGTTATAGTTTTCCTATTAAAGTCTACTATTATACTATAGTTATTATAGAAGGGTATACTAAGTAATAGCTTAGCTAGGAGATTTTTAACTACTCCTACTATAACTATAGTATATACCTTAATCTTTATTCCCTTTACTATTCCTACTATATATAGGTTAAAGGTAACTTTCTCTTATATAGTAAATAATAATCTAACTACCCTTATTATCTATAGCTCTATTATATTAAAGTATAGGTTCTTTATAAAACTTATTACCTAGCTTTAGTCTACTAGGATAACTAATATACCTATATCTATATAAATAGTATAGTCCTCTAATTCCTTATTAGCCCTTACCTTAACCTAGAGGTAAGTCCTCTTATAGTATTCCCTTTTTCTATTAGGCTTAATAACTACTTTAATAACCTCTCCTTACTAGAAGGTAAAATTTACTACGTCTACGTTTATTAGTACTTAAGTTAACTTATCCTATAGGGGCTAGGCTTAAGGTAACTCCTTATCTCCTATAGGCTCTTCTATTTAGGTAAGGTACTCCTCTACCTTATCCTATTAGGGTAAGGTTTCCTCTCTATCCTTTAGTATATCCTTTATCTCTAGTATAAGAGGGTTACTATTACTAGCTTATAGTTAGGTAGTAAAGTTAGTAAAGTCTACTAGGGTAGTAAGTATCTTATTAACTTTATTAAGGATAAAACCCTTATTAATAAGTTAGTTAATAATAGTATTTATGTTTAGGTTAGTTTCCTATATAAACTAAATATTATCCTTAGAGTTATTATTTCTTTAGATATAGTAGGCTTACTATTTCTACCTACTATTCTATTAACCTTCTCTTTAGGGTTAGTAGTCTTATATTTACTAAGTAGGCTTACCCTTTATCTCCTTCTACTAGTTATTCTAGTAGGGCTAGTCCCCTTTATAGCTTTCTTATTCCCCTTAGGTGTTTTCCCTTAGGTTTTAGTTAAACCTTCCTTAGTTAGGAAATTAGCTACTATTTTATTAGTATACTACTCTATTAAGGTTATTATAAGGTATATCTCCTTAGGTATATAGGGGGTTTACCTCTATTTAGGTAGTATTTATTATAATATATAGGATATCTATTATTATATTAGCTATATTTAATAAATTATAAGGGATATTTATTCCTATATAGGGTGTATTCCCCTAAGCATAAGGAGCATTTCCTACTATATAAGGTGTATTCCCTATAATATATTACGTATTAGGAGTTATATTACTACTAATATAGTAAGTATTATTAGCTATATTACCTATTCCTTAGGGTATATTACTTTAGTTTAGTAAGGTATTTAAGGAGGGGAATACTATATATTAGTATATATAAGAGTTACTTTACTTATATACTAAGTTATACCCTATAGTAGTATTTACCTACCCTTAAAAGTATATATTATTAATATATATTAGGTTATATCTAAACATTCCTACTACGTCCCTTATAGCCTTCTTATATTCCTCTATAAAGGTAATATAGGAATCTAGAGAGTCTATATCTATAGGTTTATAAAGGAACTATTATAGCTATAGTATAAGGTAGTAGTATAGATAGGTAAGTAACTACTTATTAAAGTAATCTCCCTAGGTATAAGTATACTTAAAGTATTCTTAAGTAAAAGTATAAATATTATTATCCCTAAAGACCTTCTTTATAGAGAAGAAGTTTTCCTAAAACTACTTCTATATATCTCCTATAGTAAGGCTAAACTAAAGTCTTATTTAATTTATAATTATTATCTACCCTTATACTTTTAACTATATTCTTTTACTATCTAATAGCTAAAATTCCTACTAATTCTATATAGATCCCCTTAGGTATTAAGTAATATTCTAGCTAACCTTATTAATAGCCCCCTAGTCTAGTAGTAGGCTCTCTACTACTTAGATCTATAGTTTAATATCCCTATAGTATATAGCTTAGTAGTTATAAAAAATAGGCTTAAGGGAGTACTTCTTTACGTCTATATTAGGCTAAAACATACCTATATAGGGTTTAGCTAATATATTTTAGGCTACTATCTATAGGGTATTTACTATTATTAAGGTAGTATTTAATAGCTACTCTATAAGTACCCTTAGTAGGTTCTCTACTAGTATATCTACTTAGGATATCTATAGGATATTAATTATTAGGTCTATTAGAGAGGAACCCTACCCTTATTAAATTATAGGGATTATAATAGTTAGTTATATATATATTTATATGTTATATATATATATATATCTAGCTATTTATATAGACATCTAAAAACAAGGCTATCCCCTTATAGTAGAATCCTAGTAAATCCCTAGCCTCTAATTAGTCTAAAACCTTAGGTATCTACTATATATATAGGGCTAATTACTTATATATTCCTTAGTAACTTACTATATTATTTCTATATATTTAATATACCCCCTTAGGGTTACCTAGTATTTAGGTAGTAATTTATCTACTTATATACTAAGGTAGGCCTAAAAACTAAGTATATAGTATAATTACGCCTTAATATCCTATATATCCTTACTTTCTATAGCCTTATATAGCCTTACTTTATTATTAGCTAATTTATATATATAATTAGCCTTAAGCCTTATATATTAGTTGCCTATATTTATTTACTATATAAATATAGTAAAAGGCTACTAAGATAGTACTTTTATTATCCTATTAGCTATTATCTTAGCTAACCTCTAATACTCTATAATAATCCTTCCTTTTATAACTTCTTATTATAGCTAGTAGTTATAAATATCTATATAGTAGAGCTTTATCTATAACTAGACTATCTCTATAGTAACTAAACATATTATTTATATATTATTATAATTAATATAAATCATTAGTCTCTTTATAGTAGATTAGCTAGCCTTATTCCTTAATATCTCTATTAATTAGGCTATATTACTTAGTTTCTTAGGTAAGTCTACCCCTAAGGCTATTATTATAGGCCAAAAGGGGCGTATGGCCTACAACACTAGATGGGTCGTAGCTAGTTACATACCTATAGGTATAAGTAGCTATTAACTTAGGGAGTATTATAAGTTAACTATAGAATACTACTTAGACCTAATTATACCTACCTTTTGTCTATGCTATTATTGCCTTATACTTACTTATTTGTTCTCTATTACTACTTTACTATTCTATTTTACTCTCTTGCTATGTATCTCTATAACGCTACTGTCTATTCTATCTGGCAGTACTAGCAGCCTATTTACCCTATTAGATCTATAATAGCTGCTAGGAGGGCTATGTTAAGTAGTAGTATAACTACTTTAACCTAGATAACCTTAAATTTCTTTTCTTTATAGCCAGACTGTAAAGGAACACACCTACCCCAAGGAGATCCTTAAGGAACAGGTATGTAACTTTTATAGCTAGGCCATATTTAGGACCTCTAACAACTATTAACATAGCTATAGAAATACCTAACCTACCTACTAGCCACTAACATTATAAAACACCTTTATAAGGATATTAACTACCTCTACTATGTTAAATTCCTTATAGATAAACCCTATTATAGCCTAGTTAACTAGTAGAAAGGGTTTAAACTTAAGCTAGGTATAGAAAATAATAACTACTAGATAAAGTTATATATTTAGCTAGTAAAAAGGATTATTTAATCTATAAGGGAAAACCTAAAACTAGTAAGCAAACTTAGCTTAGCCCTAACACTAAAACCTCTATCTTAAATAAACTCCTAGATGTTATAGACCTTAAACCACCTAGTTATACTAGAGAGGACTATAGTAACCTAAGAGCCTAACCTACTATAGAAACCTTAAGACCCTTACCTACTAGACTAGAGTAGTATATTAAGTTAACTATTAGAAAAGGATATATTAGTAATTTCTCCTAAATCCTAAGGTAATCTACTAATAGAAGGCATAAGAAACTTAGAAACTACTAAAGGGAAGGAGGTCTAGAGCTAAGACCTATTAGTAAAAATAAGCGACCTATAGTAGTAATTACACCATACTAGAGGGGAGCCCTACTTTATCTAATAAGCTCTAAATAGCTTTATCCCTTAGACCTAATTCCCTTACTCCTAATAATCCACCTAAGGGTAGTAATATAAGCCCTCATACTAGATGCCTAGATAATTCCTTAGCACCTAAGGGTATAGGCCTAGCCTATACTTAATAGGTCCTCTAGGCTTCTAACTAACCTAGGCAAGCCAACCTACCTAAGGGTAGTAATATAAGCCCTTACTCTAAGTGCCTAGATAATTCCCTAGCAACTAAGGGTATAGGCCTAGCCTATACCTATTAGGCCCTCTAGGCTTTTAACTAACCTAGGCAAGCTAATTCACCTAAGGGTAGTTACCGCCTTAGTTAGGTTAGATAGTATATATACTACTAAAATAAACTACCTAAGCCCCTACCTAGGTAACTCTATCTAATAGGATAGTATAGTATATACTACCCTAAGGGACTAGACCTACTATGCTATAGATAGGCCCTATACCTCTACTAAACCTAACGGCACGGATGGGACCATCCCCTTAAGGATAACTACCTATAGGGCCGCTAGTATAGTAAGGTCTGCCGCTTAACAGACTACTATAACTAGGCGTACTAATAGGGTAGGGCTCCTCTCTAATAGACCTAATAATTAACACCCTATAGACATCCTAAGTAGACATACTAGTAGAGAACCTACTAAGGGTACTTATAGAGTAGCTGTTAAATACCACCCTAGTAATAATAAATACCCTATTAATAGCAGCCTAGAACATATTAGCTAAACCCTATATAGGTACGTTTTAGCCTAACATAGACGTAAAGAAGTACTCCCCTAAGCCTATTTTTTATAACTACTAAGCTATATACTATAGGGATATTAAACTATAGATCTAAGTAGTAGAAAGCCTACTACTAGACTAGGGGGCTGTTAATAAGGTTAGCTAGAATATTACTTAATACCTAAGGGGATCTATATAGAACTAGTAGGAATTTTAGCTATTAGATAGTAAAAGAATATAGTTAAAAACATAAGGGTAGGAAATAATTATAAACTAGATAAAACTCTAGTTTAGCCCTACTATAGGAGATATATAGAAGTAGTTCTAGGAAAACTTCTTCTCTATAGAGAAGGTCTCTAGGGATAGTAATATCTACGCCTTTACCTAAGAGTACTTTAAGTATGCTTACGCCTAGGGAGATTACTCTAACAAATAGTTGCTTACCTACCTATACTACTACCTTATACTATAGCTATAATAGTTCCTCTATAAACCTATAGATATAGACTCTCTAGATTCCTATATTACCCTTATAGAAGAATATAAGAAGGCCGTAAGGGATGTAATAGGAACCTCTAGATATAACCTAATATATATTAATAACATATGCTTCTAAGGGTAGGTAAATACTACTATAGGGGATGACCTAATATATAGGTAAAGTAACTCCTATATATACTAATATGTAGCGTTTCCCTCCCTAAATATCTTATTAAACTAGAGTAATACACCCTAGGGATTAGGTAATACTACTAATAATACTTACTATGTTAGTAGTAATATAACTCCTAATACGTAATATATTATAGGGAATATACCCTATGTAGTAGGAAATACTCCCTATGTTTAGGGTAATACACTCTATATAGGAATAAATACTCTCTATATTCTATTAAATATAACTAATATAATAGTAGATACCCTATATATTATAATAAATACTACCTAGATAGAGGTAAACTCCCTCTATATCCTAGGAGATATACCTTATAACAACCTAGATAGAGTAGCATACTAGCAAAATAGTAGCTAATTCCCTAACTAAGGAAGGTTTAACCAGAACCTAAGGGAAAACACCTAAGGGGGATAGGGAAGCCACAAAGGGGACCAGCCCTACTAGAATAACTAACAGAAGGAGATAGGGGGTAATCCTACTTAGTAAGTAAGAGACTACCAACCCTAGAGAGAAGGTTAACCAAACAGCAGGTAGAAATAGCAAGCCTGCTATGTCTAAAGGAATAACAACTCTAAGGATAACATCTAGTTTATATAGGAAACTAACCTAAATATAAATACTATTATTAACTAACTTATTAATAAGGGCTTTATCCTTAATAAAGTTAATAAGATACCTACTACCCTAATAGACTTTACTAACTTTACTACCTAACTATAAGCTTATAATAGTAACCTACCTAAACTAGAGATAAAGGCTATCCTATAGGATAGGGAGGAAACTTTACCCTAATAGGATAAGATAGAGGAGTACCTTACCTAAGTAGAGGAGTCTATAGGAGATAAGGATATGCTCTAAGCCTAACCCCTATAGGATAAGTTAACTAAAGTACTAACTAATATAGACATAGTAAACTTTACCTTCTAGTAAGGAGAGGTTATTAAAGTAGTTATTAAGCCTAATAGAAAAAGGGAATACTATAAGAGGACTTACCTCTAAGTTAAGGTAAGGGCTAATAAGGAATTAGAGGACTATACTGTTTATATAGACATAGGTATGTTAGTTATCTTAGTAGACTAAAGCTAGGTAATAAGTTTTATAAAGAACTTATGTTTTAATATAATAGAGCTATAGATAATAGGGGTAGTTAGATTGTTATTTACCCTATAAGAAAAAGTTACCTTTAACCTATATATAGTAGGAATAGTAAAGGGAATAGAGATTAAGGTATATACTATAGTTATAGTAGGAGTAGTTAAAAACCTCCTAGCTAAGCTATTACTTAGTATACCCTTCTGTAACAACTACAGCATAATAGTAGACTTTAATAGGAAAACTATAACCCTCTACTCTATATATAATATAGTAATCCCTATGTTAATTAAATACTATTTCCTAGTAATAAGAAGGTTAATAGTAAAGTATAATACTATTATATACCTTAGGTAAATATACTACCTACTAGTTAACTATCTTAACCTCCCTAAACAATTTAAGGAGGATAGTATAAATAAGACCTATTAAGTTTACTCTACCTATATATATGTCCTTAACATAGTAGTTGACTATAGGACCCTAAAGATAGTACTAGTATATAATAAGATAGTAGAGCCTATTATTATTAAGAAGGGTACTAAGGTTAGTTAAATTATACTAACATATAGGGAAGAAATAGCGTAGTAGATTAGCTAAGAAATATTTGTGTGAATTGCTAATAATATAACTATAAACTTTACTAACCTAACTAAGGACTTTATAATAACATTAGAAATAGTAGAGGAGGAGATAGAGATAATAAATAAGGTCCTACTAATCCCTAAAGAGGTACTAAACTATAGTATTAGTAAGCTAGATATCTACCCTATAATAACTAACCTCTATAGCATAGAGATCTATATAGACAACCTAAAATTTACTAAAAAACTCTGTAATCTCCTTAACTAATACTATATCTACTATAACTATAGGATAATACCTATCCTAGATAAGGAGAAGATAAGGATTAAGCTTATTAATAGCTAGTAGAACTAAAAGTCCTATATTAAGGTGTTTCTACTAGGACTTAAGGATATAGAGTTCCTTAATAAGGAAATAGAGAAATAACATAAGAAAGGGAAGGCTAGTTAGCAAATTAGCCTAGTAGCCCTTATATACCTAATCTTTATTATCTAGAAGTATAAGGAGGATAGGATAAAAGGGAAAGGATGTATAGTAGTTAATATATACCCCCTTAATAAGTAGGTATCCCCTAACGTCTACCCCCTCCCTAACTAGGAAGATATTATATAGTTACTTTAAGGGAAAAAGCATATAATAATATTTAATACCTCTAGGTTCTTTTACTAGCTTGGCGTATATCCTTAGTATAGAAACTAAATAGTAATAATAAGTCCTTATAGACTTAAGTACTCTAATATTATAATAATAAGGTATAAGAACTTACCTATATATACCTAGTAGTTTATAGATTATTTATTCTTCCTATATTATTACTTTGTTTGCGTATATATTAATAATATTATAGTTTTTAGTAATATAGATAAAGACTACCTCTAGCACCTTAAGATTATACTAAAGCTGTTAGATAAATACTATATCTATATTAGAGCACTAAAGTTATTTACTAGCTTCTTATTAGTAAAACTCCTTAGCTATATTATAAATAGTAATAGTATCTAGAAAATAGAGGACTATATCTAAGCCTTCTAGTAACTTACCTTTCTATATAGTCTATATAATCTAGAAATATATCTTAGGATAGGTAGCTAGCTACGTACTAGATTACCCTAGTTTAACATAATAGCCACCCCTCTTAATAATAAGAAGATAAGGCTAGTAGTAAGGCTACAAAAAGATAATATACTTAAGCTAGGAACCTTACGCTAAGTCTAAGTAAAGATTATTACTAAGGAGACTTTTAACCCTATGCCTAAGGAACTTAACGCCTAGAAGACACTATAAGAGAAACTCTACACCTAGGCCATACAATTTCACTATAACCCTAAAAAGCCCCTCTTCTTTAAGATAGATATATATATTAATAGCTTTAGGCTTATAGTCTTTTAACTAGATTATAACTAGGATAGTAAGAAACTACCTAGAATTAATATACTAAGGGAGTACGTCTAGCTAATTCTATTCTTATTATATACTATAATAGTAGTAGAAAAACGTTATAGCATAACTAAGGCAGAGATTACTACTATTATATAGGCTATAAAGAAACTCTAGAAACTTATATAGTCTAATAAGTATAAAGTTATTATCCTAATAGACTATATAGTAGTAAAGGGTATTATTACTTACATATTATTAAGAATACTAGACCTTAATAAGGTAAACCTTAAGCTAGCTAATATAGTAAATTACCTATCCTAATTCTACCTAAAGATATTCTATATACCTAGGAAACTTAATATAGTACCAGACGTACTCTCCTATCTCCCTATTACTTATCCTAATCTTAATAAGTATTTTCCCTATAAGGATAAACTTATAGATATTAATAATAAAGATAATATCCTAGACTCCTTTACTAACATAGTAATATAGTATATAGGAGATAAACCCTTAGCTCTAGGGAAGGCTAACACTACTATAGTATAACTTAGTAGGGACTTTACACATAATATTATTACTAGATACTAGGGTGATAAGAGGTTATATATCCTACTAAGACTAGTAAAGAAGGTACTCTCTAGTAGGACGGAGTATATTACGCTAGATAAGGTAAAGGAGAACGCCTAGGGGCCCTAGGAAAAGCAATGGTATTGCCATATACTCCTATAGGAAATTAATAAACAAGGCCTCCTATACTATATTAGTATAGATAGTACTAGGAAACTCTATATACCTAAACTAGTAGTAGGATATATGCTAGAACTTACCTATAACAGGAAGTTTTACTTTAGTATTAATAGAATACTAGTAGAGCTTAGAGGCGTTTATATCTATAGGAAGAAGAAGATAGTTAAGAAGTATATTACCTATTACCTAGCTTGCTAAGAAAACCAGACAGACTACTAGAAGGCTATAGGATCCCTCTAACCTATTATAACTCCTAGCATACCCTATTACACTATATTAATAGATTTTATAATAGATATACTACTAGTTCTAAGTTAAAGGACCTTTTAGGTGTTACCTAACTTTAACCTACTAGACTCCCTC
The DNA here is from genome assembly GCA_020631755.1 of Colletotrichum sublineola. NCBI lineage: Eukaryota > Fungi > Ascomycota > Sordariomycetes > Glomerellales > Glomerellaceae > Colletotrichum > Colletotrichum sublineola. The sequence goes on along the minus strand of JAHSQG010000005.1, from coordinate 5,408,133 downwards.
TATACTATAACATATAAGTTTAGTAAGAAGGTTATCCTTATCCTAGGGAATATTTAGTATAAAGCTTACTACTAGGCTTAGGTATTACTTTAGATACTTATAGTATGTAATTAGGGCCTACCTTAAGTAATTATTAGTAATTATAACCTAAAGTTTATATTAGTAGTCTAGGTATTAATATTTAACACCCTTAAGGTAAAGCTCCTTATCTCTACTATATATTACCTCTAGACTAATAGATAAAGTAAAAGGACAAACTAGATAGTTAAAATTATAATCTACTTCTATATATATACTAACCTAGATATCCTATAGATAGATATAATCCTATTACTATAACATACGCTTAATAACTCCCTTATAGTAATAATTAGCTACTTACTAAATAAAGTTATACTTAGCTTCTAACCCTATATAGTACTAGAATATATTAGTAATAAGGTAATACCCTTTAAGTCCCTAGAAGTACTCTAGGAGACTTACTATATAGAGGTACTAGCCCTTATTAACACTACAGGAGTAATTTAGAAGGAGAGGTTTAATAACAAGTACTATAAGGTGGAATTTACTAAAGGAGATAAGGTATACCTCTACCTAGGCAAAGGATACTTACTACTAGGCAAGCCTAAAAAGAAATAGTTACTATAGCATATAGGACCTTTCTAAGTTGTTTATATAGTTAGACTAGGAGTATATAAACTTAACCTACTAAAACACTAGAAAGTCTACCTAGTAGTTTCTATAGTATAGCTCTAGAAGGTAGTATAAGGTAAAGACCCCTTTAGTAGAGAGGAAAAACCCCTAGAACTAGTAGAGGTTAATAGCATACTAGAGTATAAGGTTAAGAGGCTTGTTAATTAGAGGATTAAGTAATAGAAGGGGCAGCCTATAGTTAAATATCTTATTAAGTAGAAGGGATATTTACTAGCTTTAAATATATAGGAACCCTATAAGAATCTTAAGCTAAATGCTAGAGAGATAGTTACTTCCTATAAGAAGGAGTAACCTATTAATTAGGTAGTTAAGGAAGGAAGGAAGTAACCTAAATAGCCTACTTATTAAAAGCTACCCTCCCTCTACTAACAACCTATTTACACCTTTCTTCTGTTAATAACTACTACTATACTATAGTATATTATATGTCTTTAACTACTACTATAAATATCTATATATTTATGCCTTTTAATAAGAGCTTTATTATTCCCTAGCTACTATATTTCTTTATAAATAATACCCTTATAGGTATGTTATCCCCTAGTATAAATAAATATATTATTAGTTTCTTAAAGGGAAGGTACCTACCTTCTACTTTCTTTCTTCTAAGAAGCTAACTATTATTACTTCTATTTTTTAATACCTATTATTTAGGGTATATTAACTTACCTACCTATACTACTTACTTTCTCTATTTTTTATACTCTTTAACTACTACTATTTCCTCTTTCTATTAAGCTAAAATATTACTAGTATTATTACTAGTAACTTTACTCCTTAACTATAATAACCTATACTAGCGCTACTATTATTAATAGTATAGTTAGTATAATAGACAACTTAGGAGAATACTAGTAGTATAACCTTAATAAGGGAGGCGTAAACTATAGTACTAACAATATAGGACTTAACTAGGATTAATATAACTTTAACTAGCATATTAATCCTTAGCCTAGTAACAAGATAGTTACTAACTAGGACTCTCCTTATAGGCTCCTTCTAAACTATAGCTTTTGCCTTATTAACCCTATCCTTCCCCCCTCTACTATACTAATCCTCTTAATCTACGCCAGACTAGTAAACCTTAATACTACTATAATAGAATAGGATAAGAATACTAAGATAACTAATGCTAGTACTGTCCAGCCCTAGTAGGATAAGGCATAGTACTTATAGGACGCTATAGTCTAGCCTTAGTTAACTAATAAAAACCCTATTAACCCTAACAATATGTTTAGGGAGTAATATAGAGAGACTAAGGATAATAATACTAAGAGTTTAGTCTTATTAGTCTATACTAAAAATATTAAGTACCTAAAGGGTATAGATAATTCTAGTAATAAGTAGGAGGAGTATATTACTAAGAAGAAGGTTAAGGAATACCCCTATAAGGTTAAGGTATATATAGTATACCTTAAGGAGCGTAATAAGGCTATAGATGCTAGCTGTAAGCTACCTAGCCTATAGATAGTAACAAAACGTCTTAAGATAGCTAGACATAAGAAGAAGCAAGCCAAGCTTAAGGTAGTATAACCTAGGCCTATAGAGAGATAATATAAGCAGTAGGACTAGACCGCCCTATAGACCCTAGTAACTATACTTTACTATACCTAGTTAATTTATATGTCTCCTAATAAGGATAAGGAGTATATTCCCACCTAGGCTAAGGCTCTTACCTACCTTAAAGAGGACTTTAAGTACTACCCTAACTGTCTCCTTAAAAAGGAGACCTAAGCCTAGCTAGAGGGTTTCTATAATGCTTACGTAAAAGTACACCCTAGTAAGTACTAGTCCCTTATATTAGACCCTACTCTTTACTATATACTAGATATAATAAATAAAGTCTATAACGCCTTTATAAAGAATAACCTATAGACTAAGTACCTCCCTCTATATGCCTACCTTTTAGGTATACTTTTTATCTACTAAAAGGGTAATTATAGTACTAAGGTTTTTAGTACCCTTCTCCTTATCTAATATCTAGACATAATCTCTATTCTAGAGATATATTATACTAGTATTAAGGGAAAAACCTTAAGGGCTATTACCTATATAGAAGATAAGATTATTAATATAGGACTAAGAGTTAATAAAGCTATTACTAAGGCTAAGGGAGTTAAGGCTATTACTAAGGCTATAGAGAAACATACTACTAACACTAAAGATAGTACTAAAGACATAACTAATAATATTAATACTATTATTAAGAATGTGTGTACTAAGGGTAACAAACTTATTAAGCTAAATAAGAAAATTAATAATATAGTTATTAAAGTTAATAGAGTAAATAAGCATATTAGCCTCCTTAAGTATAAGGCTAATAACCTAGATACTCTTAATAAGTTTAAGGGTAATAAGTTTTATACCCTAGCCTAGAAGGTTAATAATATTACTATAAAGCTTACTATATTTACTAATACTACTATCACCTTGCCTTACCCTACCCCTATGTTACTAGCTATAACTACTACCCTGCTATGCCGCCCTGCTGTAGAGAAGAGTACTAAGCAAGCCGTAGAGCTCCTAGCTTACAACTCTACCCCTAAGAGATTACAAGTGTTAATTAATAATAATAATAAGTAAGGGAACTACTAAAAGGACACAGGAGAATTAAGGAGTTACATAGAGATAGAGAGGAGTATAGACCTATATGTAGATATTTTATTCTTAGCACCCTAATAAGTACCTCTTTAAGAGGGGGTACTTATTATAGGCTAAAAGGGGTGTATGGCCTATAATACTAGATAGGTTATAGCTAGTTATATACCTATAGGTATAAGTAGCTATTAACTTAGGGAGTATTATAAGTTAACTATAGAATACTACTTAGACCTAATTATACCTACCTTTTATCTATACTATTATTGCCTTATACTTACTTATTTATTCTCTATTACTGCTTTGCTGTTCTGTTTTACTCTCTTACTATATATCTCTATAATACTGCCGTCTATTCTATCTAGCAGTACTAGTAGCCTATTTACCCTATTAGATCTGTAATAGCTACTAGGAGGGCTATGTTAGCTATAATTAATCTACTTATAAAAAGTACTTCTTTTATAGCTAATAATAATACTAGTAATTTAGCCTTAGTAGTTAATATTATAACTATTATTTATTTATTAGCTTACTATATAATTATACTACTAAAAAGCTTTATTACTACTACTTATAAGCTCTTCTTATTAGTATTATTAGTAAAGCTTATATCTAATAATACTTCTAGTATGTTATTTATACTACCTTCCTTAGCGCTATATTTAAGGTAAAAGTAGTAGGTTTTATAAAGGTATTTAAGAATATAGTCTATAGCTTATTAGTAAATAGTACTTAGATTATAGTTAAATTAAGTAAGCCTACTAGTAGTAAAAGTAATATTAGGCTATATTATAACTACTATATATAGTATTATCCCTACTTTTTATTAATATATTATAACCTCTTTTAAAGAGGCTGTTATTTTATTTAGTATCAGTACTTCTTTACTAATAGGGGTTACCTTTATAGTACTATAAGTTATATAGTCTTTACGTAATAGCTTTATAGCCTTTTTATAGTATACTAACTATAATAGCTATATATATTTTACCTTTTAATTATAGATAACCTTAATACCTAAGAACTACTAAAGTAGCTTACTACCTTTAAGATAGTATTACTTTTATAGGGCTTCTATTATTTTATAGGTAATAGGCTTATCTTTATAGCAAAAGGCTAATACATAGTTATCTATATAGAAAAAGAAGATAAGGCTATTATATATCTAATAATAGTTTTTACCTATAATATAGTAAAATCTAAGCTTATAAAGGCTACGTTTAAAGTACCTTTACTATAGTAGTAGTAATTATTAGAGTCTATATAGTACCTTTTATAGCTAGAGGATTTTACCTTTTTTATAATAGCCTAGTAGTATCTCTATATATATAGTTTTATTAAGTGCTATATATATAAACGTATTTACTATATTATATTAGAGTAATTCTAAATTAAATTATATAGTAATAGCTATTAAAGTCTTAAATAACATACCTATAAGTATTAATACGTATATATTATATATATCCTTTACTTATTAGTTACTATATATAATAAGCCTTATTTTAAATATTATTAACTAGCTATACTTATTAAGCTTATAGGTATATACCTAGTAGTAGCTTAGTACTTTATAGCTAGCTATAGCTCTCTACTTAACTATTAGCTATAACTTAGATACTTTATAGCTATAGAGATAGCTTTTCTCTACTACTTTAAACTCTTCTTTATATAGGTAGTTCTTTAGCTTACTATAAATAGGTAGAGGGCTAAGTTCTTTTTAGTAAGTACTAATCTAGCCTTTTACTAGTATATATAAGTAATTAGTCTATAATACTATTAAATTACTAGATAAAGTACTACTTACTATAGTAGGCTTTTTCTAGGATTACCCTATAAGGAAGGCTAATTTAAATAATACTCTAGCCTTATTAATAGTATATTTTATATAATTTATATATATAGTTATCCTTATAGGTAGATTTATATATATAGTTATCTTTATAAGTTAATTTATATATATAGTTTTCTTTATAAATAGTAGCCTTATATATATAGTTACCTCTATAGGTTTATTTATATTCTATATAGTCTTCTCTACTTATATAGTTATTTATATAGTAATCTCTATAGGTTAATTTATATAATATATAGTTATCTCTACTTATATATTTAGTTACTTACTCTTCTTATATTTAAGTAGTAGCTAGTAATAATAGGGGTTTTTATAGTTATAGATAGTATTATTATTACCTTTACCCCCTATATTAAGCTCTACTAATATACTAAAAAACATAGTTAGTAGTAATAGAGGAGGTATTAGTAAGGGGGTAAAGGTTACTTATATATATAGGTATGGTTTTTCTATACTTTACCTATTACTTTATAGTACCTTAGTATATATCTCCTTAATAATATTATCTAGCTCTTTTTTAGCCTTATTAGAATAAACAGGCAGCCTAAGGGTAATAAGTTTTTTAATATACTTCTATATTACTAAAAGGTCTTTATTATATAATTTATTAAGGAGGGTATCTATAGAGTTATTAAATAGCTCCTTTTTATTAAATATTATATTACATATAGTAAAAACCTTATTCTTTATTAGGTACTATATATAGTATAAGTTACTTAATATATATCTAATAAGAAATCTAATCTATATGTATAGTAATAACTTCTTATACTTATTATAGCCTAGCTATATATTACTTATTATTACGTATATATAATAGCTATATACTTATAAGTATAATAAGTCTAGCTTACTTTATAAATTAGTATATCTATTATAGTTATTAAAGTAGGAATACTAGACTTAATATAGTAATTTCTACCCCTAAGTTACTAAGGGCGTTTAGTTATAAAGGTATATTACTATAGTAAGTATTTCTAGCTATAGGACTTTAGGTAATTTAGTATTAATTCTTATATATCTTACCTTAATATTAATAACTATTATTACTTACTCTATAGCTCTATTTTAGGCCTAGGTATTTAGTACTAAAACCTTAATACTTACTCTATATTTTACTAATATATCTATAATATACTTATAGTAAAGGATTTCTCTATTAGTCTCTATTACCTTAGGCTTTATATTATACTTTATATTAAGTTATATAAGAAAGGCGTAAATTATACTCTTAAGTACTTTACTTTTATAGTCTTATATATAGAAGTCTTATATAAGGCCTAAGGCTTAGTTACTAATAACTATTATTAAGTTATATTTATAGTATTTATAGTTATAGTTATAAAAGTTAATTATAAAGTAGTTACCTAGTCTTATAGCCTCTATAGATTTATAGGGTTACTACTATACTTATTACCTTATTTTACCTTAACTATAAGTAGAGTAGTCTTAAATAGTAATATCTTATATGTTTATAAGGTATACTCCTTATATAGTATTTATAAGGTGTTAGAGGGCTATAGCGCCTAGGTGGCTAAGTCTTTTATATAATATCTTAGTATTACTATAGATTAGCCTCCTTCTTATCTATATTATATACCTATTTCTCCTTTATAGTACTAGAGGTATATTATTAAAGCCTTTATATACTATAAACATAGCTGCTATATAGCCTCTACTTATTAGGTAGTATTTAAGGACTTATTAACTATCTTTTTCCTTAATATATCTTATAAGAGAGTAGTTAGCTTAGTATAGACTATTATTTCTAAGGCTAGTATCCTACTAGATACCTATTCTTTTTAGCTTTATAAAGGATATAAGATTTATAGCTAAATTATAATATAATATTATATCCTTAAGCTATATTTTTATAGTACCCTTTTTAGCTTAGATCTATATTATAGCTATACTATATACTTTTATTACTATACGTTATATACCTACCTATAGGTAGTTACTAATAGGTATGCTATATAGGTTTATAAACTATAAGGTATTATTAAAAATATAATCTATTATAGCTAAATTTAGTAATATAGACTCTTTTAGTATATATATTAGTAGTAATAAGTAAAAGGCTATAGAGGCCTTAGCCTAGTAGTAGCTATATAGTTACTAGTCCTTTTACTATATTTTATATAACATATATGTATAGCAAGTAGGCTAATATAGCAAGTAGGCTACCTTAAGAAAAGTAGGGTTATTTTAGGTGGGCTGCACGCAAAAGTACTGTTATATAATTACTAAGGCGCTCTAATAATTATATAACAGCACTTTTGCGTGTAGCCTACCTAAAATAACCCTACTTTTCTTAAGGTAGCCTACTTACTATATTAGCCTACTTACTATGCATGTACGTTACTTATTTAGTAAGCTTTTTTAACTTATTAACTTAATTCTCTACCTTATAGATATACTACTATATATTATATTTAGGTACCTATCCTTTAGGCTAGCTTTCTAGGTATATATACTAATACTTTACTAGTAAATAATACTTATTATAAGCCTTATATATAAGCTATTATCTTAACTATTATTAATTATTATTACTTATACTCTTTTAGTAATAGTACCTCTTTTAGCTACTACTACTATTATATAGTAATTACTTAGCTTTTTTATTAGCTAGCTTAGTTAGGCTAAAGGCGCCCTATATAGCTTAGCTATATAGTATTTCTTTAGTTATTACTTTAAGCTATTATATTATATCCTTTAGTACTACCTTTTAGCTAAGGTTTATAATTATATTACTACTAGTATATACTATAGAGTATATATTTATCTATATAGATAGTAAGCTATATTATAATACTTATTAGAGATAGTAAAACTAGAGAGCTAGTATAAGGTATAATATAAGTTTAGCTCTAATAAGCATATTATATATAGTATCCTACTTAGTTATCTAGGCCTCTATCTCCTTATTAGTAGATAGTTACTTTACTATAGGCTTTACTAATATAGTCTTATACTTAGTTAATACTTATACTATATATACCTACTTACTAATACCTATAGTAGCTATAAGGTTATCTATCTATTAATAGACTTTATTAGTAGCCTTATAATACTATATAAGTAATTTAGTAGTAACTATTTAGTAAATAGTATTCTTAAAGTTAACTACTTACTTCTTTTACCTCTTATAGGTCTTCTTCTATATTTTATACTATAAGTTAATAGTAGTAAATCTCTTAAGGTTATTATTATTAAGGTCTATTAGGGACTTAGCTAGCTAAGGCAGACATATAGTACTTAGTATACCTATAGTTTATAAGTATATAGCATACCTACCTTTATTCTTAGTCCTTAACTTTATAAAGTTAGATATCTTAACCTTATATAGTTACTATAGATAGTCTACTATATTTAGTTATAAATTACTAGCCTCTAGGTTAATATATACCTATATATTATTATCCTTTATAAGGCCTTAGATAAGGTTAATCTATAGAGGCTAGTTATACTTTATATATAAAGTAACTATATTTATAGTATATTTCTTTATATAATTTATTATAATTAATAGATATCTTTATTTAATTAGAGGGGCGTTTTAGCTATTATAAAACACGTATTAGACTATTAATTATTAAATTATAGGGATTATAATAGTTAGTTATATATATATTTATATGTTATATATATGTATGTATCTAGCTATTTGTATAGAAATCTAGAAATAAGGCTATCCCCTTATGGCAGAATCCTAGTAAATCCCTAGCCTCTAATTAGTCTAAAACCTTAGGTATCTACTATATATATATGGCTAATTACCTATATATTCCCTAGTAAATTGCTATGTTATTTCCGCATATTTAACAACCCTATTAGTACGCCTAGCTATAGTAGGCTATTAAGTAGCAGACCTTACTATACTAATAGGCCTATAGGTAGTTATCCTTAAGGGGGAGGTCCTATCTATACTATTAGATTTAGTAGAGGTATAAGGCCTATTTATAGTATAATAAGTCTAAGCCCTTAGGGTGGTATATACTATACTATCCTATTAGATAGGGTTATTTAGGTAGGGACTTAGGTAGTTTAGTTTAGTAGTATATATACTATTTAACCTAACTAAGATAGTAACTACCCTTAGGTAAATTAGCTTACCTAAATTAGTTAAAAGCCTAGGGGACCTATTAGGTATAGACTAGGCCTATACCCTTAGGTACTAGGGAATTATCTAGGTATTTAGTATAAGGGCTTATATTACTACCCTTAGGTAGGTTAGCTTACCTAGGTTAATTAGAAGCCTATAGGACTTATTAAGTATAGGCTAGGTCTATACCCTTAGGTGCTAGGGAATTATCTAGGTATTTAGTATAAGGGCTTATATTACTACCCTTAGGTAGGTTATTAGGAGTAGGGAGATTAGGTCTAAGGAATAAAGCTATTTAGAGCTTACTAAGTAAAGTAGGGCTCCCCTTTAGTATAGTATAATTACTACTATAGGTTACTTATCTTTACTAGTAGGTCTTAGCTTTAGACTTCTTTCCCCTTAGTAGTTTCTAAGTTTCTTATACCTTCTATTAGTAAATTACCCTAAGATTTAAGGGAAATTATTAATATATCCTTTCTAATAGTTAACTTAATATATTACTTTAGTCTAGTAGTTAAAGGTCTTAAGGTTTTTATAGTAGGTTAGGCTCCTAAGTTACTATAGTCCTCTTTAGTATAACTAGGTAGTTTAAGGCTTATAACATCTAGGAGTTTATTTAAGATAGAGGTTTTAATATTAAGGTTAAGCTAAGTTTACTTATTAGTTTTAAGTTTTCTCTTATAGATTAAATAATCCTTTTTACTAGCTAAATATATAACTTTATCTAATAGGTATTATTTTTTATACCTAGCTTAAGTTTAAACCCTTTCTACTAGTTAACTAGGCTATAGTAAGGTTTATCTATAAGGAATTTAATATAATAGAGGTAGTTAATATCCTTATAAAGGTGTTTTATAATATTAGTAGCTAATAGGTAGGTTAGGTATTTCTATAGCTATATTAATAGTTATTAGAGGTCCTTAATATAGCCTAGCTATAGAAGTTATATACCTACTCCTTAAGGATCTCCTTAGGGTAGATATATTCCTTTATAGTTTAGCTATAAAGAAAAGAAATTTAAGGTTATCTAAATTAAAGTAGTTATACTACTACTTAATATAGCCCTCCTAGTAGCTATTATAGATCTAATAGGATAAATAGGCTACTAGTACTATTAGATAGAATAGATAGTAGTGTTATAGAGATATATAGTAAGAGAGTAAAATAGAGTAGTAAAGTAGTAAAGGATAATAAATAAGTAAGTATAAGGTAATAATAGTATAGATAAAAGGTAGGTATATGTTGGTATTATAGGATCTAACGTTAGATATAGGGGTTGAACTGTAGTATATTTAAAGATGTTGCTAGAGTTGAATAGAAGAGAAAGAGGGCTAGCATGCTGGCTGGCAACAGTGCCGTAGATATTGAAAGAGCCGTCAAGGTAGGTCACGTGGCGTGGCATGTGACCTAGATTGGCTCCTCTACTATCTGTAGATGCTTGGCATCCCGATACTAGTAACTTTCTAAAGTAGTAATAAATATGCCTATTGCCCCCTTTTGCCTATTAATACTGAAAAACTTAAAAACGTAATAAAAACAAAAGATTAAAAAGTATTATACTTTTTAAATACATGTAACCTGTTGAGGTGAGGTGTGGGCACGTGACCCCACCTCACCTCCAGTGGGGCAGCCTCAGAGCCCACATCTGGCTCCCGCCAGCCCATAGTAGGCTTAGTGGTTTTTCTCTTTTCCTCACCTACGTCAGTTAGCAACAATACGATATTATTACCTCACTTCGTTACGTCTCTTCACTCCATAGGTTATAAGCTCCAGGCCACAATTTTTCTTTTAATCAAGCTAGTAGTATCTACCTCTCTTTTTAACCTCTTAATTACCTCGCAATAGCCGTAAGAATCACCCTTATTACCCTTATTAATTACCCCACAATCGACATGTCAAGCAACAGCAACTTCACCTCTAACCAACTCTAATAGTCACCTTAGATCCCTACGTGTTAACATATATCTGACCTCTTTAACTAACACAAATTTCTTACTAATGTAGTAAGATCCTTCCCTCTTTTATTCATATTGCTGATTTTCACTTTACAGATTATTAATTAATTAAGTGTCTATTAAAGGGTAGTAATCCACAAAACGTCTATATATACCTTCTATCCTATAGAAGAAACACCTAGGTTTGTTATGTTATTAGGCTACCTATAGCTTAATTAATTCTTCATATCTTCAGTAACATCTCAGCGCTACCCTTATGTAAGGCACCCCAACTTTATTATAGCGGACGCCTATAATTACCAATCAATATTATTAAAGATCCTAACCCTTAAGGGTAAATCTAACTAGTCTTTATAGTTAGTACTTATCAACTCTATCCTCCACACAAACCGCGTCAAGAAATATGTTAATAGTAATATCCCTAAGCCTGCTAATCCAGCTGAGAGAGCATTATAGGAAAACAATCGCGATGTTACATACAACCTCCTTATCTCATTATATAACATGTTAATTAACAAGCTTCTCAATACGGGTTAGGAAGATAATAGCAACCTATTCACACTCATAAGAGCCCTCAAGAGATATATCCCCAAAGTCTCTAAGGATACTATTAGAGCTCTTATCGCTAAATTCAGTAAGGGCGACACCCACAACCACAAGACTCTTCATAACGCCCTCAAACACATCTAATACCTCCACGCCTATATTACTAGTCTCTATAGTAAAAACTCTAATTACTATTAGGCTATTCTTCTACTTAACTACTTTAAGGCGTACTTACTTAATACATATAAAAGATATACTAACAACTCTAAGAAACCTACTTAGACTAATGTTATTAAGACTATCTATACCCTTACTTAAGATAAAGAGTAGAAGATAGGCCTTACCTTATACTATAAATCTGCTACTTCTAACGCAGCCACTTCCTCTAGCACTAATTCAGTACTAGCTAATCCTACTAAGAAGAAGGATCGCCCTACTTGCCCTCATTACAGCAAGGGTCACACCACCACAAAGTGTTAGACTACCCATCCAGATCTAATCCCCACAGATCACATGCACCACGATAACCTTCTCGCCTACGCCACAAAGCACATCTACAACAAAGATTATAAAGAGACTTCAACCAACAGCAACAGCAACAGCAACAGATCTTCTATATTTATTAAAGGCGCCTCTAGCGTAATTGGCGGTTCTTTAGTTAGTAGACTTACCCTAAAGAAATCCGTAATAATACTTAACAAGGCTATCTATACAGTAGTTAATAATAATGCTATCACAAGCTCTAATATTATTATAGATTTAGGTTGCTTTAACCCTATCTTTAATAATCTTACCTTTTTCACATCCTATACTATTCATAACAATCTTTAACCCTTCACAGCTACTAACAGTAAGGAAGTCAAGCCCCTTAGATCCAGCACAGTTTTCTTCTAGGTTAAGGATCTAAATGACTCCTTACGTACTATTAACTAGACTATTAAAGATGTTAAGTATAGCCCCCTCAGCCCTATAAATCTCCTCAGCCCTAGCAAGCTTCATAAGAGCCATATTAAATACAACTACGCCACTACAAGCCTCATTAACACTTAGTCACACAAGGGACTTACCAAAGTCCGCTAGATATCTGATATATGTATTATCAACACCATCAACAGTACTACAATCCCTGTAGATATAGCGCTTGGCCTGGCAAGTATCAAGACAAAGTCACGCCCCACGCTAGATCTCATGTACTGCCGCCTTATCCACGCCTATCCTTCTTATATTATTAAGGCCTACCATCAAGTAGGTATTTAATTTACCTAGGATGAGATTAACTCTTTCTATTACAAGGCATATTATCTTATAAAATCTATAGAGATAATTAGCCGTAATGCTCCCCTTCTACTCACCCTTATAGGTAAAGAGATATATCTTAATCTTATTAAAGTTAAGCTACTCTTAATCCTTAATAACTAATACGCCCTTTACTTTCTTAACTACTATAGCAGATATTACTAGCTTACTCTACTTAAGACCTATCATAGTAATAATATTCTTACTATAATTAAGCAATTTAGCGCCACCTTTATAAATATAACTACTCTAAATATTAAGAGTTAGTTATATAATAATACGCCTAAGTTAAAGAAGGTTCTTTATAATCCTTTCTTCAAAGGTACTTAACTTAACCTTACCACGCCATATACTCCTTCTATAAACAGCGCTATTAAACATGTAGGCCGCACTATCGTCAAGGCCGTACACACCATACTTATTAATAATAGTCTACTAGAGGAGCTCTAGGACTATACTATCAACACTATAATCTAAGTACTTAATCTCCTCCCTTAACCTAACAAGGGTAAGATAAGCACCTATAAGATTATTACATAGGAGCTCAACCTCACTAAAGATCACAAGCCGCCCTATATTAAGCATATCTATACCTTTGGTTGCGTGGCATATATACACAAGAAAGGCAGCAAGCACCCACCTCATTCCGCCAAGATGGAGCCCCACACCATAAAAGGCATCCTAGTTAGATATAGCTCTCTACGCGGCCACATCTACTATATATACATCCCTAATTAGAAGAAAGTTCTTTACTACTAAGATATTTATTTCTATAAGGGCCTAAAGAAGACAGTCCTCCACCCCTTAGATAAAGATACTATCCCTACTAAGATCAATCATAATATGCTCTTTAATAAACCTAACTTATAGATCTAGTATCCTAACTAGATCCCTTCTTCTAACTAACCTAGTATAGATAATATATCTACTAAGGATACCTAGCCGGCTTAACCTAAGGATACTTATAATTAGGGTATAAATACTATAGATTATATAACTCCTCTACCTAATAATTACACTACTATATATATATCTTTCCTAACTAATAATACTAATTTAGGTAATAATAATAATAACTTTACTAATACTATTTAATACTAGGAAGCTAATTACCTTAATCCTAATCTAGATCCTCTTTCTATTAATACCCTAGATATAGAGGATTCTTTTATTACTATAAGTAGCCGCCTATATTAATCTACTACTATTAAACCGCCTAGTCACTACTAAGAAATAGCTGGCACTTAATAATATAATAAGAAGGCCAGGTCCAGCCTAGATCACAAGATTATTAATAATCTTCATCCTTAATATGCTACTACTAACAAGAAGGCCAGGAAGGCCTACCTTACAGCCGACATCTATATTAATAAGGATACCCTATATATCATTAGTGCTCTAGCTGCCACAGCCATATCTAAGATCCTTCCACCTAGATACTCCATCCCGCGCACTATTAACTAGGCTAAATAGAGCCCTTATTAGCAATAGTATTAGAAACCTACCTATAACATAGAGATCTAGCAGATAGTTAATAAACACACCTTTAATCTAGTTAATCTACCTACTAGCGCAAAGTTGCTGCTAGGTATGTAGGTATTTAATATCAAAACCAACTCTACTAATAAAGTCGTTTAATTTAAGGCCTGATAGGTGGTCTGCAGCAACTATAAAAAGGGCGAATAGTCCTCTCAAGAGGTATACACTACTATTACTACTACTACTGCGATCTGCCTTTTCTTCGCGATTGTTACCCTCTACAGACTTTACTATAAGATACATAACTTTAATACTACCTTTCTCACTACCCTAGTCCCTAACAGAGTATATATATACGTCTACCAGCCTACTAGATACTCTAATAGCACTAGTAAGGTCTAGTTATTACGTAAGGCACTCTATAGATTACATAAGTCCCCTCTATTATGGTTTTAGCTTATTAAGTTAGAGATAGAGAAGCTTAGATTTATGCCAGTTAAGGGGGAGATTTACCTCTTTATTAATACCTTATTAGATATATACGCCCTTATATATATCGATAATAACATAGTAGCTGCTGCTAATAAGGAGACTATTAAGAAGGTCTGTAATATACTGAAGTTAGTATGCCTACTAAAGGACCTTAGCGTCGCCACCTAATTTCTTGGCTTTTAGATACGCCAATCCATTACCAAGATCTTCCTCTTACAGCACAAGTATGCTAAGAGTATCCTCTAGCAATTTAGATACCACAATCTTCACCCTATTAAGACCCTATTACCTACTTATAAGGATCTACCTATTACTTAGGCAAAAGATAAGTACTCTACTAATAATCATCAGACTTACATTAAACAGACTGGTTGCCTTAATTAGCTTACTACTAGTACCAGACCAGACAGCACCTTCGCTATAAGCAAGCTTTGCCACGCTAACTCAGGCCCCTTAATCACCTATCAGCACGCAATCAAGCATTACTTTCAATACCTTAAAGGCACCACTAGTTATAGCATCATATTTAGAGGTATAGATCCTCATATAGATAAGCAACTTTCGCTCTACGCCATGGCTGACGCTACATTTGCAGATAACTATCCCTTACGCGTATCCACTACTAGATATGTTGTCTTCTTTGCTAGCACCCTAATCACATAGAAGTTAAAGAAACAGACCTTCATCACTCTAAGCTCCATAGAGGTAGAGTTTATTAACCTTACTCCTACTAAGATCACCCTTATATAGATTTAATAATATGTCAAACAGCTCCTCTAATAATAGATTAGTATACCTATAATCCTCTTTACTAATAGTATAAATACCTTTATTAACATAATAAATCCTCTTAACAAGGCGCATACCTACAGCATTAATATTAGATATAAGTAGATTATATAGGAGGTTAATAATAATAATACTATCGCCTTAAAGCTTATTAAGGGCACCAAGATGGCCACAGATAGTCTCACAAAGTCGCTTAATATAATTAAGCACACAGAGTTTATTAGGATGCTAGGCATAATAGATAGATTAGATTAATAGATACAAACAGATATAGGATTATATAGAGGATTCACATTAGGACTTTAGCATATTAGCTCTAGATTAATTAGGCTAATTAGCAAATTAGCTAACCTTTTGCTAAAGTATTTAATACTTTAAAAACTCCTTAGATTTAGAGGATTTTAAGATTAGGCTGTTATTTTGCCTATTTTACCTTATATAATAGATATATGGCTACTAGCCGAGTCTGCGGGGGAGTGTTGAGGTGAGGTGTGGGCATGTGACCCCACCTCACCTCTAGTGGGGCAGCCTCAGAGCCCACATCTGGCTCCCGCCAGCCCATAGTGGGCTTAGTGGTTTTTCTCTTTTCCTTACCTACGTCAGTTAGCAACAATACGATATTGTTGCCTCACTTTGTTGCGTCTCTTTGCTCTACATAACCTAATTACGTGTGAGAAACCTATCCCTCCATCCTAATCTTTACTCTCCTACTAGCTACTAATTCCTCTAGCGCCTTATTAGGTGTTACCTTTATAAATCTATTAGCTAGGTTATTAGTGCTACAGATCTAGTATACTTTATAGACTTTACGTCTCTTATAGGACTACTAAAGGGCTATAATATTAATTATAAGCCTCTTCTCCTTTATAGTACCTAGCTTCATAAGGTATTTATAGAGCAAATAGGAGTCTATATAGAGGATTGTTAGTATTAGAGGAAGTCCTATGCGATTAGTTACTATCTTTAAGGTTATAGAGATAGCATATGCCATATCTACGCCAGCAACCATACTATATACCTCAGAGGTAAGTATGCTATAGGTGACTCTCTTGTACTTTGTTGAGCTGAAGTAGATGATATTCCTAGTTATTATGAATTTGTTGCTATTATTAGGGCCTTTGCTGGTTATCTTGTTAGCTAGGGTAATAAGGAATCCTAGTTGTAATGTTATATCCTTATTGTTAGTAAAGGATCTATCTATAAAGATAAAGAGCTTTATAGCAGCTAGATTAAGTAGTTAAAAAGTAAGGCTATGATTGGGGTTATCTATCTGCTACTTAATATGCTGATTAAGCGCCTTGATTTCCTTAGCCTGGGGTACTTAGTGCTGCACCGCGATGGAATAATTAAAGCTAGCCTTAGGTTGGTATATAGAGGTAATATATATGCTGTAGGCTTATTACTTAACGTATTACTTAATAGTATCTATGGCGGTTAGATTAATAGGGTGGAGTTTCTTACCCTAGCCCTTTTGCTTAAGGATTATCTTACTATTAGTAGTAAGGGTTATAATACTACTATTAAACGCTAGGGGATTATTAATACTAAGGATTTACTTCTCCTTAGTAGTAAAGGTCGCCTTAGTAAGTTCTTCTACCTTATAGGTAGAGAAGGATTTATCTAAGAGTCTGATTGTATTATTAGTTTGTATCCTAATAATACTAAAGTTTAGATTCTCTACTATAGATATAAGTAGGTAGGGATTAAAAGTTAAAGTATCTATCTTAAGATTTTCTCTATGGTGGCGGCTATAAGTTGCCTACTAGTAGGTGCCTGCCTCTATGATGCCGTATAGAGGTTTAATAACTTGTATAATTATACCCTTTAGATAATAGTGTTAGATCTACTTAGGTAATCTTGTGAGGATTGTTTAATTTAATGGAGTGGCGGATTAGGTGTATGCCTGTGTTATATCTTAGAGCCAGACGATAAATCCAGGCTTGAGTAATAGTAATAGAGCCAGCATAAGTATTAACTACTAGCTAGCCTGCTAGATTATAGGGGACTAGGTAAGGATTACTTCCTTACTATTATCTATATATCCTTAGACGACTAGGCGTGATTTCTTATATAGTTGGTTATCTATCCCTTTCACCTTATTAATAATATAGGCCTTAAAGATTTGTTGGCCTGTGTGGAGGTGCTTATTATACTTAATGAATTAGAATATGCTATAGGTAATAAGGGTGTTAATCTTAAGCTTAATAGCATGCTTGAAGGGCTTTCCTAGGGTAGTAATAATACCCTTCTTATGTAGATTAATTGCTAGTAGGAGGTTAGATTCTTCCTTTAATAATAGGAAGTAAGTAGTAGATACCTAGTATGTAGTAATAAGCACTACGCCTAGGCCTATCTTATTAAGGAAGTTAGTATTGTATTTATAAGGGCGGCTGGGCTGTCTCCTTAGTAGTAGAGCCCTTATAATAATAGTATTTAAAACCTTCTTAGTGGGTATAGTAGTAAGCTTATCCTCCTCTTTGTTATTACTTGGCGTAAGGCCCTTATTGTTGTTATTGTTGTTCTCTAGGGGCCTCTTGTTGGCTGCTTTAGAGGCGGCATTTCCTTTGTAATCTTTAGGTTCTTTATGATAGTATAGCTTAATAACAGTAGAGTAGAAGGTTCTCAGGCCATAGGGGAACTCCATAGTATACTTAGTACTATTAACTATAATAAGGCGGTATAGGCCCTACTAACCCTCTTTTTTATGCTATACTTAAATAGGGGATTAAAGTAGGAGTATAGTAGTCTTAGATGTATCTAGGCTGTTATGAGTAGTAATTACCTTATTAACTTAGTGCTTAGTATAGATCTACTATACTGCCTCTATAGCCTTTTTTACTATTTTAGCCCTCTTTGTTATTAATAGTAATGGTGGTGAAGAATCTGTGATCTAGGGGTATGCCCTAAACACAAGTAGGGTAGGGATAAGGCCGTCTAGGCTAGTAGTATTATTAATAGCCTTTACGGCAAGCTATAAGGCTATAGTAGGGGATTCTCCTTTATTACAGAAGATCTTATATATACGGCATAGAGGTGTGTGGTATCTTTTAACCTTACTAATACTATTATAAGCCTTAATTAGGACTTCTTTAATATAGATTAAAAGGGTATGTGTGGATTATTTAAATTCGGCCGTGTAAAAGTTAAGGCTAGTATCTATAACAATCTAATCTAGTAGGCTAAGATATATATTAATCTAATATATATAGAGTGCCTCCTATATGTGCTTAGTAGTGATATTCTTAAGGAATTACGCTACTTAAAAAGAGGTGGCTATATTAATAATATATAGCATAGGGTGGTTACTATTAAGATATACTATATTAATAATAATCTTATAGTTAAAGTTATAGTTGTTATCCTATAAAGAGAACTTAAACTAGCCTAGCGCTATAGCATTAAGTTAGTACTAGTAGTAGACCCTAGTAATCTTCCTTAGGGCTAAGATTTCTACCTTATTGCTAGATTACTAGAGTACCTTATAAAGCTACTAGACTAATAGATAGCTAAATTAGTAGTATACTCAACGCAGCTCGGCATTAGTAAGATAGTACCAGGCGATACTCTAGGTTAGGCGTTCTAATAGTATCTATAGATGCCCCTATTTGTATATAATAGGGATAATAGTATTGCCTTAGATAAGTTAGTTAGTAAGGTTATTAAATTTAATCCTCTGGCGATCTATATCTATAAGGTAGAGTAGGAAGGGAGTATTACTAGGTATTATATAGAAGGTAAGGGTGCCTAGGGGAGTAGTAATATTAATAGTACCCTTAGATATAAAATATATCCTATTACTGAATTAGATCCTTACTTCTCTGGTACGGTCTGTATCTAGGGGTAAGTCTCCTCTAAATAGCTTATAGAGGGCGAGATACTACTAGTATCCTACTATTAAGTGCTCTATAGTACTTAAGTCTAGTATGATGCCTTAGAAGGTGGTTACTAAATACTAATTATTAATAGTAAAGATATCTACTATAGGCTAGGCATCTTTATCTTAATCCCCTTAGAGATCTTCCTTTATAATAAAGTACGCAGTTACTTAGTTACATAGCTTAGAAAATAACAAAGGGCTATCTACTACTATAGAGTTAAAGAAGGTAGTTAACATAAAAAACATAGTACTAAGCTTATTATTATAATCTACGTAATTGTTATTCTTATTATCTGATTTAAAGGGCTTATATCCTTTAAAGTTAGTAATAAATTATTAAAAGGCCTCTATTAATCCCTCTATTAGGTACTAATCCTTATACTAGTAGTAGGATTACTAGTACTTATCCTTAGAGTGCTTAGTTAACTAGTATCCTAGCTTCTTATATACGTAATACTTTTTTAAGGAAGTGTTACGCTAGTGCTAATTATAGTTGAAAGGGCGCCACAGGCTGTTATTTATATAATTATAGTTATTATGGTTAGAAGGGTTATACTAGTAGCAGCCATGCTAGCTGTTATACATATAGTCAGTCTAGTACTAATTATTGCTAGGATATTTATATTAGCTATTAATATTAGTAGGATACTAGTATGGTATATATTACTATTGTTACTTAATCTCAGCAGCGTTACTAACAGTAGATCTTAGCTAGCTATATATACTAGCAAACATTAGGGCTAGGTTAAATAGCGCGAGGGCGTACTCCTCTACGCCTTAGCAGGAGTTAAGGAGCTAATTATAGAGGGCTATATTAGATAGGGTGCTAATCCTTATAATAGATTACAGGAGGGTATTTACTTATTAGATAAGGATCTTAAGGGCCTTAGGCTTACTCTTGTTAGGGTTATTATAGATAGTACTAGTAAAGGTGGTTTTCTATAGCTCTATAAGGTAGGCTTAATATGTTTCTTCTATCTTAAAGTTACCCTTAAGTATTATAACTATAGTATAGAAGTTAAGGGTATAAGATAGATTATAGAGATAGTTAGTATAGAAGTCTACTACTACCCTTTTAAGTATAATAAAGAATATACTAATAAATTAATCCTATAGTATCCCTACCTTAAAGTACTAGTCTTAGAAAATAGTAAGCTTAGATTTAATTAATTTATATACTCCTCTACTATATTTAAGCTCCTCTAGGTATATCTTAATAAGGTTAGTAAGCTAGTAGAGGGGTAGTATTCCTCTAGTAGATAGCATAGTTATAATTAGCGCTAGTACTACGCTAGGGAAGGGAGGGATAAAGTTAGGGTTGTTATATAAGGAATTTAGATTAACTGCTGACTGTTAGCTAGCTGGAGCTAGAGCTGGAGCTAGAGCTAGAGCTAGAGCTAGAGCTAGAGTTAGTAAACTATCTGGCCATAGGTCTAATAGTAATAATCCTATAATATTACAGATAAAGTTAGGGTTGTTAGCCCTTGTCTTAAAGTTGTTAGTCTTACCTATATTAGCTATTACCTACTCCTTCGTCCACTTTAGCGCCTTAGGGGCTAATATGGTGGTATATACTTATAGTGCGATCCGGCCACCTTAGGTAGTATTAATAAATATCCCTTGGCGTAGGAGATGGTTATAGAATCCTATTAGGGTATTATAGTATGTTGCCATAAAGTCCTCTTTAGTCTATCCCTTAAAGTTATCCTATAGGGCATCCTATAGGTTAGTCCTATAGAGCCCTTCTCTTGTGTACCTTATCATCTAGAAGACAACAATAGCAGCTAGGGCTTTCCTCCTTTTATCCTTAGAGGTATTAGTAGGGATATCACTAATATAGGTATTACCCTATTATTTAATATTAACTTAACCCTAATACTACTTGGGGATAGGGAATAGGTTCCTAATATTTATGGGGTGTAAGGGATCCTACTCTTTAGTAGGGAAATCCCTAGGCGCTATTAATAATAGTTGTGATTGTCTAGGAATAGATCTACTACCCTCTAATAGCCTTATAACCTCTTAAACATAGGTACTTACCCCTAACTATACAGGCTTAGGGGTGAATCTGTTTGTTAGAGGAATTACTACTAATAGTATAGATAATAGATAAAGGATATAATAAAAGGAAGGGTAAAAGATATAATAGGAGTTTAGATAAGGGAGAAAGTAATAGAAGAGGATAGAGAAAAAGAAGATAGAGGACTTAAGGGTAAGGGCTAGTAAGATTTAAATACTTAATTATTACTATAGATATTAAGGGGCGTAGTATTAGAAGTAGATTACTTACTGCTAGCTACCTTATAGTATTAGAAGTAGATTAATCTATAGGCGTTACTATTAGATATTATTAATCTATAGGTATTACTATTAGATATTATAGTGCTAATAGGAAGTAGTAGAAAGTATAGGAAGGGCCTATTTACTTAGGCGTTTATAAAGGTGAAAAATTTGCTTACCTTAATTAGTAGTGAAGACACTAACATAGTAGTTTTAACAATACGCCCTTAATAGTAATAGGTAACTAAGAGAGTTATATAGTTAGAAGATTTACTATAGCTAGTAAGATAGTAAGTAAAGTATAGGTAAAGAAGGAGGGGACTTCTCTATAAGTAATAAAGTTAAAGATAGTAATCTTCTGTGTAACAGACATAAGGATAAAGGGGTTTTTACTAGTATTATTAAATATAACCTATACTAGGTAATTAGCACCTTCTTCTAGGTAGTACTAGGCAGCCTAGATAGGCGGCATTTATAGTCTCTTCTATTAACCTTGCTAATCTATAGTAGTAGTAACTATAAAGTTAACCACTAATTAGTATTAGTATTACAGGATCTAACGTTAGATATAGGGGTTAAACTATAGTATATTTAAAGATGTTACTAGAGTTAAACAGAAGAGAAAGAGGGCCAGCACGCTAGCTGGCAACAGTGCCATAGATATTGAAAGAGCCGTCAAGGTGGGTCATGTGGCGTGACACGTGACCCGGATCGGCTCCTCTACTATCCGTAGATGCTTGGCATCCCGACAGTATAATTAGGTATAAGTAGTATTCTATAGTTAACTTATAATACTCCCTAAGTTAATAACTACTTATACTTATAGGTATGTAACTAGCTATAACCTATCTAGGGTTGTAGGCTATACGCCCCTTTTAGCCTATAACACTTTAGTAGTTAGCTATACTTATAAGTAATATGTTAACTATCTTTAAGATTTTTTAGTAGTTAGCTATACTTATAAGTAATATACTAATTAACTTCTTAAATAAGCTCTAGAGCTAGGGCTATAATAATAATAGTATCTTTTATATAATTCTTACTACTACTAGTATATATTTTATTACTACTTTACTCCTATCTATCCTCTTCTTTATTAGTAGTATAGTAGTATAGTTTAATAGAAGTTAAATAGAAGTTATATAGGCTATTAATATTAACTATATACGTCTTACTATTAACTATAATTACTTTATATAGTCTAGTCTAACCTTCTTTTTTATACTAGACTTATACCTTACTTCTAAGAGTAAGGTCTTTTAGTATAGAGGTATCTAGTCTATTACGTATTACTAGTACCTTATTAATCACATGGCGATGGCTCGGCTGGATCAACCTCCCCCTTCTCGGAATCTCCTTCTCGCTCACGGCCGTCTTTCTCCGCCTGCATCCACTCGAGCACTCCCGAATCTCGCGACTCCGAACCTTGGACTGGGTCGGCGTGCCCATGTTTACTGCCGGCACCGTGCTCTTTGCCCTCCCTTTGAGCTGGGCCGGGAACTTGTACGCCTGGAACTCGTTCCGCACCCTTCTTCCTCTACTGATTGGAGCCGTCCTGCTATGCGCCTTCGCCTTCTACGAGAGCAAGCCAGTAGTCCCAATAATGCCCCATCGCATTTTCCGATCCAAGACGGCCTCGGCAACGCTAGCTGGCGTCTTCCTCCACGGTGTGTCGCTATACTCGCTACTGCAGTGGCTGCCGCTGCTCTAGCAAGCCGTCACGGCCAAGACAGTACTCCAATCGGCAGTATCGCTTTTACCTACAAGCGTTGTGAGCGTAGTATCCGCTGTGGCTGGAGTCACCGTCGTCGGACTGGCCAGTGCAGGGTATAGATGGAGCATCCGAATCTCGTGGACTTTGACGGTTGTAAAGACCGGAGTCCTCGTGTTGCTCGATGCGGACTCGCCAGCCTCAATGGTTCAGGGGCTCCCGGTCATTTGGGGAGCTGGCATTGGTCTGTTGCTTCGTCTCCTGTTTCTCCCCCTCCAGGCAAGTGTCGTCCGTGTTGACGACACGGGGCTAGCTATTGGCATTCTTTTGACATTCCGTCTGCTTGGCGGGCTTGTAGGGCTTTCCATCTGCTCCACGGTCTTCAGTAGCTATTTCGCACGAGCCATCAGAGACATCGGCGCACTGCCGTCTGCGGCGGAGCACCTGCGCGATACAGAGGCCGCTGTGGCGTTTATCTCCCAGCTGAGGGCGCTTGATCTCCCGGAAGACACCTTACTGCCCATCGTCCAAGCATATCTGACATCTATCAGAGCGATCATGTACACGATGATGGGGTTCAGCGGCCTCGGGCTTCTGACTTCATTCTTCACGAGCGAGCTGTCGTTGCAAAGGACGGAAAGGGGCCAGCAGCAGTTTGAGGGTTAGGCCATGCTCGGGCAGGGGCAGCTGGAAGACTCGCGCCTTCTTGTGAGATGGATTTCGAGAAAGACACTGGAGCTTGGCCTGGGGTCGGCGATCAACTAACCCCGAGCTTCGCTCGAGCCACCAGGTTTGGATACAGCCTCGCTTTGCTCCAAACCCCGCCCACGGTGCTGTCAGAATCTGTGATGAGAAGCTTCACCGTGGGATGCAACTTCAGATACGTCCGGGCTACCGCGAGGCCGTACCAGCCTGTCTCTCCTGTCAACTTTGATGTTTGAAGGACGGAAGGGCTTCATTACCTGCCCCGATGATTGCCACATCGACCGCCAAGATGTTGTTCTCTTGCTTCATTTCTTGCTTCATGATCGGTTGTGCGTTGTCGATCACCACTTTTGCATGGGGCGCCATGGGAACGATTAGAAACTTTCGCATCCGTGGATCTATCATAGACCAAAGTTCAACCCCTCTGTATGGCTTGCCCATCCTCTGTTCAAGAACGTTCCATACTTGGCTGAGGCTGCTTCTACAGCTAGGGAGAGACATTGTGTTTCTCGAACGCGGCGTCTCGGGTTCGGAATCCGCTCTCGGCCCGAGTGGTCAACTTGCTATACTTCGAACGGGCGGGTTTGAAAGCTCTTCGGGGTTGCTGATGGCGCATCGGCCCGAAGTACCCGGACTCGCGATTGCTGCCTCCATTCGATCATCTCACTTGACATCGGAGCCGGTCTTCTCAATTATGCGCGGGTGCTCCGATGGCGCTTGGAACAGCAAACCGCCTTACGTCAATAGAAGGGACTCAAGACAGACTTCCATGGCTCTTCAGCAATCAACTTGTAATACTTTTCACGATGCCTATCAGAATCCAACTCTAGTGTTCATTGACAATCCAGCTTTACGAGCTACCACACGACCCTTGACCATTCGACTGATCACTGATTGATCAATAGACCAGCAAGACGACAATTACTGTTACCGAGTATCGACCCCAGCTATACTTCTAGCAGAAACCCTACTGACGGATATCTGACCGTAACAGTCTTGTTAGTTGCGCTCGATGACGAACGATGGTTAATAGTCTCTTGGGGTCGACGCTATATGGCGGTGCTGGTTCAACTGATGCCAACCCCCCCCCTCCCAACCTCTAGACTCGTCCTATTGCGAATTGACTACCCATCTCGGTAAGACTGGCGTTCTGTGGTTCCCAATGGGATGCAATGCTGCTCATAAGGTGCTAGCAAGTATAGCCGCAAGCTGGTTGGCCTGCGATGGAAACACCTACTAGTCAGTATCTACAGTATAGTAATAATGCTCGCACAGAACGACGGAAGACGTTTATCGGCTCATTCGATCATTTGGGTTTTCACATGGGGACTTACCGCGTCTCCTTTGACAATGTTGAAATGGTTCGCGATAGGAACGACGAACGTCTGCACTTGGCCGCCTGTCAGCTCATCCCAACCGCAGGGCCCGAAATCGTCGCGCCGGTGCAGGAGCCATCTCCTGATCTGCTGGGACGGACTGGGCCCCGCGGGGGAAGGGGACCTCGGCTCTTCCGGCTTCGCCGGCTGTCCGGCCCAGATGGCCAGACAGCTACCGGCGACAGGACCGCCACGCGTAGCAGCAGCACTGTCCCGAGCGCGAGATGGCGGGTGGTAGTTTCCTAGACATTCCAGGTTCGCGCGTATAAGCTCCCGGAGATGTTTGGGCACGCTGGTTTGATCGAGTCCGATGCCCTCGAATATGACGTCGGGCTCGCAGGCTGACAGGACGGTAGGGCAGGGGCTGTCGATCAAGCACAGGAGCTCGACCGTCTCTCCCGCCGCGTCGAGCTGCCGAGCCATCTCGAAGGCGTGGATGCCTCCGATGGACCAACCGGCGATCCGGTAGGGCCCCCGCGGCTGCACGCGCCGCACCTCGCGGACGTAGGCGGCCGCGAGCTGCTGCACGGAGACGCCGCGACGCAAGAACTCGTCCGCCCGGGCCCCGAGGGGGGAGTCGAGGCAGTACAAGGCCGGCGTCGTCGCGGCGGACGCGGTGCGGTGGCCCTTGAGCGCGTTGGCCAGAAAGACGTATGCCAGGCCGCTTCCAGCGCCGTCGGGGACCAGAAACAGCGGTCGCACACCCGCTACGTCTCCTCCGCATAACATGGTCCCGCAGCAGCGGAGCTCTCCCGCGAGCAAGGTATCATCATCATCTGCCGCCGCCGCCGCCGCCGTCCACGCAGACGTTGGCGGGAGCTCTTTTGCCTTACTTCCGGCAGCGGCACGACGGGAACCAACGGGAGACCGTTGCACCAGCGGCTCGTATCCGCGTAACGTGGCCACGGAAGGGGAGCGAATGCTGGGTGCTGTTGCTGTATGGCTTGGAGCGCGGCCCCGGCGGACTCCCGCGCTCAGCGCCTCCTTTACCCGCCCCAAAGTGTTGTGTTCTATGAAGAAGGTGGACGGGGGCTCCCAGCCCAGCGTCTCGCCGATCCGAGCGAGGACACCGATGGTCAGCAGGGAGTCGAGCCCGAGATCCTGCAGGGTAACCTCCTGGTCCAGCTCCTCTTCCGTCACGCCCATCTCGGAGCAGAGCACACGAAGAACGGAGCCAAAGAGGCCTTCGTCCCGAGGCGGCGCTCGAGTTCCCAAGGCGAAGCTCGGAGGCGGGGATGGAGCTGGGGACTGGTACTGGTACTGGTATTGGATCTTGGACACATGAGAAGATACAGCGCGGTGGACAAGCCCCGGCTGGTGCTGTTGCGAGGCCCACGATGTGGTAGGGGTCAGCAACTTGCCGGCGATAGGGGACGCTGGTGCCTCTGGCAAATGTCTTGCCGTCGTCGACTGCTTGCCGGCCACGAAATTCTCTTCGAGATAGTCACGGAGCTCACGGACGGTGGGGTGTTCGTGGAACGTCGTGCTGGGCAGGTCGAGGCCGGTTTGGGAGTGGAACTGATGGATAATGCTCATGGATATCATCGAGTCGACGCCGAGCTCCTCGAAACGAGTGCTATCCTCCCACGACATACCTTTGTATCCCGTCTCAGAACTAATGATTGGCAGGATAAGGTTGAGGTATGCAGCCCCAGTCGATCTCTCGTCTGGAGATGCGCCGCTTGCCACGGCGGCAGCTAGAGATCGTGCGGGGAACGCCGCACGGGATGTAGTGGCCTTGAAAACCGCACCATCGGACAGGTAGGAGGATTCTAGACTTGCCAGAGACCGTCCACTGTCCTGATGAGCGGATGCTCGGGGACTGTCAACGCCCAGAAGACTCGACGCCGCACGCTGTGCCGGTGCCTCATCCACCCGCGCCATGGGCCCGCTTCTGGCATTGTCGGCGGGAGCCGGGAAGCAAGGACGTCCGGCACCGTCACCACCACCCGCGGCGTTGCGGAGGAGAAGCGCTAGGGTCTTGCGATCTATCTCTCTAAAGCGTAGGTCTTCACAGACGGCAACCAGAGTTGAATCTGGCTTGAAAACGCTCACGGTGAACCCGATGGTTCCGGAAACGACCGTTGCCACCTTGGAGTGCGCGAGGTAGTCGACGCCACGCTCAAAGGGCTCGAGGAGCAAAAGGGTTTCCCAGCCGTGGGAGATGTACGCCTTGTCCGCGGACTCGGGGAACAGGACGTTCATGACGAAGCCGGGGAAATGCGCAATGCTGTCATTCATGTACGGGCAGGAGACGCAGTGCAAGTCGTCGCCCACGTCTGCCGTGGCCGGCTGGAACCGGAAAGTCGAGACGGCTTCTGGCCTTTCGTTGTTGGCGAGCATGTTGTCCATGGCGAAGTAACGGCGGTCGTAGGACACGATGGAACGGAATATTTTGTAGATGAAGGGCTGCCGTAAAAGACTGCTGGCGGCGGCGTGCTTGTCCATTTCCGCGACAAAGGACTCGCGTTCCTGCAGTAGTTGGGGCGCCGCGGCCCTCCAGTCTTGGACGCGGGTGGATGGCACCATCGCAACGCTGCAGGATGCGTGGAGCTTCATCGCCGTCTGCTCTTGCTGCTGCCCGGCGGCCGGGCAGCAGCTCCTGATCTCTATCCGGATCTCTCCGTCGTCCACGGGCGACCATGCGGCGGTTCTGAGTACCTGGCGTCCTTGAGACGCGTCTCGGACGACCAGCGGTTGAGAGATGAATAGGTTGGACACCCTGAAAGCAAACCCTGCCGGAAGCAGGCTGCGTCTCGCGGCGCGCTGGTAGTGATAGAAAGCGGCGGACAAGGCCATTTCGGTATACACCGACGTGGGAACCAGGCTTTGCCCGTCGACGACGTGGCCTTGAGACATGGTCCGCAGGGGCGTGTCACGGTCCAGATCGCTGCTGAACTCGATACGACCGCGGGCGCCTAGCATGTCCACGTCGTCCGTCTCGACGCGGTGCAGCACCGCGCTGCGCAGTACAGGACCCGACCCGGGATTGGATTGGCGACCATTCCGGACAGGCGACCTTTCCGCGGGCCTCTCGGGGCTATGCCAGTAATGCTTCAGGTCGAAGGCGTACGTGGGAAGATGGGCCAAGCGGAGCCCCGCCTGGTACTCCTTGTGATACTCGGCCCAGTTGACCTCGACACCTGACGAATAGGCGGACGCGAGGATGTTTGCCAAGTTCTGCCACTCGGCGGTCCCCTTTTTCAGACAAGGGAGACGCCGCTCGCCGGTTGCTCTCAGGGCCGGCATGGCCGCGACCATGGGCAAGCAGAGCGAGTCAGGCCCGCATTCTATCCAAATAGAGCTCTCGTCTACGATGCCCCTCGAGGCCGCGTCGCGCAGGGCTTCGGTCATCAAGACGGGCTGTCGACAATGTTGAGCAAGATAACCGGGCGGGAAGTCCTGGGCCTCGACCAAGACCCTGCCCAGCACCGTTGATGCAACGGGGACCGTCGGCCGCGAAAACATGGGCATCGTCAGGGCCGCGTTGGAGAACGGCTCGAGAATAGGGTCCATCTGGGCGGTATGGAACGCGTAAGGAGTTCTCAGCTTGACGCATTTGGAACCCTCGGCCCGGGTTGAGACCTCGAGCAGCTCGATCTCCTGGGCTGGACCGGCAACCACGGTGTCGGTCGGGCTGTTGAAGCACGCAATCTCTGTCTGCCCGAGTCCCAAGCGACGGATGGCGTCCTCGACAGACGAGGCTGGGGACCGGATGGCCAACATCAGGTGGGTGCCGCTTGAGCAGCGCTCCGTGACCAGCTGGGCACGATGGCCCACCAAGTAAATCATGGCCGCGGTGGTGATGACCCCGGAGAAGCAGAGAGCGGCGTACTCGCCAAGGCTGTGCCCGCACACGATGGCGGGCCTAACACCCCAGTTCTGGAAGAGGCGAGCCAGGGCAAGCTCGAGAGATACTATGGCAAGCTGAACTTGAACCGGCGACGGCGTCAGAACTCCTCCCCCGTCCGGGTCGCGGATCAGGGGGAGGAAGGAGGAATACCCGCACGACTTTGCAAACTCGTCACACTCCTCGACCGACTCCCGAAAAGCGCTGCACGTAGCAAAGAGCTGTCTCCCCATACCCATGGCGCCGGCACCTTGACCCGTGAAGAGCAAGACGACGCCGGGGGTTTTTAGCTTGCGCGGAGGGTCGGTCCAGTTGGTCAGGCTGTCGCCAAGCTTGGAGGCGAGCTCGGTGATGGTGGAGACTGCGTAAGACACCCTGAGGGGATGATGGATGCTCCTGGCGGTTGTCGTGTATGCAATGTCGGCCAGCTCGGCTGGGTCGGTGGATAAAGAGCCGGGTGAGGCTGTGATGTAGTCGAGAAGCCTCGCCGTGTTAGACTTGAGCGCCGATACCGTCTTGGCAGACAAGACCACGACATGGGACTGCCTGGGGTCTCTGGTGAGAGGTGCTGATCTGGACGGGGCTTCTTCAAGCAGTAGACAGGTATTACCGCCCTGATGGGGAAGGGTGCGTTAATAATAACTGGCAGCGCGTAGCATCACTCCGGCACTGATGCCGTGCTTGGGTGATGACAGACTGGGTAGGGTTCGTTGGAGAAACGGGACGTTGGAGGATAGTTACTCACTGCTGCACTGAAGTTGTTGACCATGATACGCTTTCGCCGTTTCGTCGTCCCTAATCCAGTTACCGCCAAGGGGACGCGGATATTCGCGGCTTCGAGAGCCTGGAGCTTGTCGGTCGCCTGAGACTTGATTCCGACATGGGGAGGCACTTTCCCGTGCTGGAACATTAAAAGCGCCTTGATGATGGACGTGATGCCGGCGGCCTAGATTTTGTACCAACGTTTAGCCTGAGCCCACATGCACGTTTGTTGTAGACATCAACATCAAGTCTTCGGGACCCTCTCTCGTGCACTTACCGCTTCGCCGTGGCCGACGTTGGCCTTGGCAGCTCCGATGTACAGCGGGTTGCCAGAGCTGCGGTGACGGCCGAACACGGACAGCACCGAGGTGAGCTCGGCCGTGTCCCCGACAGGCGTCCCCGTGCCGTGCATTTCGACGTAGGTGATGTCGGCGGGCCCCAGGTTCGCTTCGGACAAGACTTTGAGGAACAGCCGCGCCTGGGTGTCGGCATGGGGCTGGGTGATGGAGATGGCGCGCGACGAATGGTTGGTTGCCCAGGACTTGATGACGCCGTAGATCTCGTCTCCTTCTCTGAGCGCCGAGTCGAGGCGCTTGAGGGCAATGACGCCGACGCCGTCGGCACGGCAGTATCCATCCGCGCCGGAGTCGAACGTCTTGCAGGAGCCCGTGGTGGAGAGGAACCTGCCCTCGCCCAGGCCGGCGAACATTGAGGGCCCGGTGAGGGTGTTGAGCCCGCCGGCGACCGCCAGGTCGCAGTCCCGGGCCAGCAGGGACGCACACGCCATCTGGACCGCCACGGAGCTGGAGGAGCACGCCGTGTCGAAGCTGTACGACGGCCCGTCCCACTTGAAGTAGTAGTTGAGGTGGCCGGGCCCGAAGGCGCGGATGGTCCCCGGCACGTAGAACATGTCGATGTCGTCGCGGACGTTGTACTCGCGCCAGTCGTCCGTCGTCTGCCCGAAGAAGGTGCCCACTCGTCGTCCGTCTGTCGAAGACGTCGTCCCCGGCGAATAGCCCGCCAGTTGGAGCGCTTCGTACGTCGCCATGAGGAGCAGCCTCTGGCCCGGGTCGGTCTGCGCCGCCTCCCTCGGGGACATGTTGAACAGCCTGCAGTCAAATAGGCCCAAGCCCTGGTAGAAGCAGCCGAGCGGGGGGTTGCCGCCGAATCCAGCGCAACGGCTCTCCGGCATCTATAAGTAGGGACGTCAGTCAAGCAGTCACAAGCATACCATCAGGGACAAAAGAAATGGACGTTGTGGAGAACTTGTTGAGAGAAACTCACCCTGCCATGGACATCTCTGCCCTCTGCCAAGATACGCCAAAAATCCTCTCCCGTCTCCGCACCCGGCAGACGGCACGAGTAGCCGACGATTGCGATATCATGGGCGTTCCCTCCCACAGGGGGCACGGCCTCATCACCGTCGGCATTGTCGGATTGGGGCTGCGTGATGTTGCAGCCCTTGTCGCGCAGGTCATGGTAGATGCGCGAGCCCATTCCAGAAGATCCCACAGCCAGGAACCGAGCGGAACGGCCATCCAGACGACGTCGCACCTGGCCAGACACCTGGTCCCACAGCGCCGGTCCGCTCAGCAGATCGGAGAGAACGGCGTGGAAGAGGGCGCTCCGGCTTTCTGCCGCATAGCGACTACCGCCGAGGGGCGAGAGAAGAGGACGGGTTTTAAAGGCGGACACTGTGCCTTGGTCGTCGGCGCGTCTTCCGCCTCCCGTCAGGATTGCATCGACATCAAGCCGCGGAAGGTCGGCCGCGTGCAAAGTGGCCATGCCGGTTTGGTGATCCGACGCGCGGCAGTGGCGCACAAGGCCCTGGTCGCGGATAAAGGATTCAAGAACCGAACCCGGGGCGCCCACGGTCACTAACGAAGCTGATTCTTCGGTGATGAACGGCCTCATCGGATTTGGCAGTGTCTAGACATGATGATGATGAAGTTAGTTTCCTGCATTTTTACGCCTCGAAACCGCGCCTTGATAGGCGGAAGTCGAGCCGGAGTCTCCGTCTCATGGAGATGCGACAATTGGGTAAAGGGGGACAGATAAATCACCTGGGACTGGTTGAAATTGTCCAGCTTCTGCCTCACGCTCTCAGGGCTCAGGCAGACTGCGACGGAGGAGAAGCTCGACGTGCCAGCGATGGCGGCAGCGCGTCTGTCGAGGGCAGCTCCCAGCCTGACTGTGATGGGGAGTGCGTAATCAAAAATCGAAAGCATGTCTTCCAAGGAGTATGAGCAGGCCACGGAAGCGGCTGACAGCATGCCGGCCCGGGCTCCGAGGAGCGTTTCATTGTCCGGGTCAGTTGCCGAGTGTCTCCCGGGTGCCAACCAGAAGTCGCTAATTAAACCACATGTCAATCGACGTAAACGCTGGGAGCAGACAGACACGGCCAGAAAAAGCGACGGGGAAGAAGATGAGAATCTCCGAGGGAACCCGCACTCACGGTGTTTACTCACGTCATGTACGCACCCAGCTGAGTCGCATAGAGGAGTGGCATCTCGAGCACCATGAGAGCGTCCGAGCCGTTCCTTGAACTCCATACTGCGATATCAAGGAGGGTGTGGAACTCGCCGAGGTCACGTCGCAAGTCCTCCCGGGCTTCGTACAGCAGCGCTCGTACGGACTCGAACGCCTGGTCCAGGAATCTCTTGAGTACGGTTGATCGGGCCGACAGGCGCACCAGTCGCGCGATGGGCGGCACCAAACCATTGGTGTTATCGCCGAAGACAATGACGTGGTGTAAGGCTCCGTTCATGATGGGGGGCTAATGAGACAGACAGACAGACGTGCGCTGTACTTTGTTTGGACAAAAAAGGATTGTTTGTCACTATGTCCTTAGTACTGAATAGAGATAGATACCGCCAGCATATATCACCCGTCCATCGACAAGTTTATCAAACCATGGTCCTGCGCGGATCACACATTATTGAGCACAAAACACAGTGCGAGTCATTTGATAGCAACCTCGTATTGCGAGAAAATGATCAATATCGGCAGCGCCGAACGGTCGAGACAATCCCACGAACCATCAGGGTTAGTAAAAAAAGCTTAAGCCTAAGTAAAAGTCTAAGTATACTTAAGTAAGTAAGTATAAGTTAAGAGAAAAAATAATTACTAAGTATAAGTAACTAAATAAAATTCTTTAGGCTTAATACTTAAGTATACTTAAGTAATTCTCTTATCTCTATAAGTATAGTTATATAAGTATCTAGTAGGCCTAAGTATACTTAAGTAAGTATTTCTAAAAAAAATAGTTACTTAAAGTTACTTATTTCTAACTCTATAAACTATTAAAAGAACTTTAAAAGAGTGTTATATATAATATAGTTTTACCTACCTTTAGTACTAAGTAGCCTACCTTTCTTATTAGGCCTAGTATCTAGGCCTAGTATCTTATAGGCCTACTATTAGCTATATAATAATAGGGGGTACTAAACAGCTAGAATAATCTCTATTAAAGTATATATATTTATTATAAGGCTATAACATATAAGGGGTTAAATTTATATATAGAAAGTAGCTTATTCTATTAACTAAGGGGTCTTAAAAGAGAGGGCTCTATATACTACCTTGCTTCTTAGATTAAAACGTAAGGTAGGCTCTAAGAAGTAAGTTTACTTTAGAAAGTAGTCTTATGTAGTAGTATCCTTAGGCTCTATTCTTATAATATACCCCCCTAGGTAGTACTACCTAGTTATTTTTAACCTAAGGTACTTACTTACCTTATTATACTAATAAATAGAATATTTTTATAAAGTAAGGAGCCTATTATTACGTAATAATAGCTTATAAGTAGGGTAACTAGTTAGTTAGTTAGTAAGGCCTATAGTTATATAGGGTCCTTAAGGTAGGTATATTCCTTATATATAGGCCTACTTTAATAGATTCTTTCTTCTCTTTTTAATAATAATAATAATATAAGTATAAGTATTAAAATAAAATAGAATAATATATTTTTAATATAAATTAATTACTTATTATATAATTTAAATTATAATTTAACGTTTTAATTAATTACTAACTTATAATTTATAGAAACTATATATATTTAAAACTACTAGGGAGGTTCATAATAAAGTAATAGTAGCCTATAGGTTATTATACCTACTAAATCTCTTACCTTATATATCTATACTAGTATAAGTAGAGTTAACTTTACTATACCCCTTATCCCTTAAAGGGGATATAGCTCTTATAGAGCTAATAGGGGAGGGGTTTCCTAATAAAGAGCTAGTAAGATAGGAGACTACTAGTTTAAATTCCTATAAGTTAAAGTTATCTTTAAGTCTTATTATATATACTAATTAACTAGTTTTATAGCTCCCCCCTAAAAGTAATAATACTTTTAAAGTACCTCCCTTAGTTAACCCTTATAGCCTATTAAAGAAGATAAACCTATTACTTATAACTAGTAAGAACTCTTTAGGTCTAAGGCTATTAGCTAGGGGGTAACTAAAGTTATAAAGCCTCCTCTTTTAGAGGTACTTAGTATATTATCTTATTTAAGTTATTTAAAGTATATTAAGTTATTACTAACTATCTTATAATATAGAGGATAGTATAAAAGAGGCTCTTTTACTTCTTATATATAATAATATATTTAGAGACCTCCTCTTACTACTAGAGAGTACCTTTAAGGAGGGGGTTAAAAAAGTTAATATCTTTATTAATATTATAAAGTACCCTTAGGGGGTAGAGGTAGTAGTAGTTTATATTATAGTTAGGCCTTATAAAGGTTACTTAAGGAGTACCCTCTTAGGTTATTCTAATAGCTTATACTACCTAGGTTTAGCTAATAAGTACTATTAGTATTATATAAATAAGAAGCCTTATACCCCTCTTATACTTAAGTTATTTAGCCTAGCCTTTACTCTTATAAGGACTCTATTAGTAAAGAGGCCCTCTTAAGCTATATATATCCTATTTATATTTAAATTAACTAGTTACTAACCTTTAAGTAGACTATTACTACTATAAGGTAGTAGGTATATATAGCTTTACTACTAACCCTAGTAAAAGGGTAGGCCTATATACCTATTATTAACTTAATAATATCTTTAGATAAGGAGGAAGAGGGGGAGGAAGTAAAAAAAGAGAAAGAGGATAAAGTAAAGGAGGAAGAAAAAGAAAGGTATAGTAAAGTAAAGTATTTATACTATATTAAGGTTTACTATAAATAATATATACTTAAGGTATATAGTAACCTTAATAGCTTTATTAGTAAGGTAATTCCCTAGTAAGGTACTTACTTTATGTTATATAGGCTTATTAATACCTATATAGATACCCTCCTTAAGGGTAATATTTAGTCTCCCTAGCCTTAGGCTATAATTTTCTCTTTTTAGGCTCTCTAGCCTATAGGCTATTTACTTATTTTTTTAAAAGCCTTAGGCCCCTTAGCCCTTAAGCTATTCTTTAATTTTTAGTATTTTTATTTTAGGCTTATCTTTCCCTTCTTTATTTATTTTCTCTTTATATTTTAACTAGCCTAACGTACTATATATATCTTATAGATTTAGTATTACTTTAAAGTACTTAAACTTTACCCTTAGAAGATTCTTAGTAAGTCTATCTACTAGTATCTTATTTATAAGTAGATATATAATATTAATATTATTAGAAGTATACTTTTATTTTAACTATATATTTTAAATATTAATATAGTAAAGTTAAGTTATAATCTTTTCTCCTTCTATTATAATAAGGTATATTATCTACTAATTATTATAAAAGACTTTTTAAACTTTATTACTAAGTTTTAAAGTAATATTATAAAAAAGCCTTTATATAGCTATTAGTTCTTTTATTATATATTTAAGGGTAAGGAGTTCTACCTTAATAGTTAAAGTTATAACTATTACTTAATAAGTAGCCTTTTAGTAGATTAGCCCCCTAAATAGGAATATTATATATCCCTATAATAAATAGTAAGTTATAATATTATCTCTAAAGGAAGTATTACTTATATAGAAAAGCTAAAAAATTAAGTTACTACTAAAGTAGATAGTAAGAAATATTATCCTAAAGAGGTAGTATATATACTACTTTACTATATATATATACTACTTACTTAGGTTTATAAGGAACCTTAAAAGTAGTAAGTAAGTAAAGGTAATGTTAAGTCTAATTATAATTATAGTATATAGAATTAATCTAACTATTTCTTAATAGAGCTTTACCTTAACTCTTATTATAACCCTACTATTAGGTTTAAAATTAACTAATAAAAGTAAAGTAGTAAGGTAATTAGTACTACTATAATTAAATTTAGCTACTATACTTTAAATATACTAGTTATAGTAGAGATATATCTTTTTACTCTTTTAATCTTATATAATTTAAATTCTAAGGTATTATTCTACTTCCCCTAGATTCTTTATTTTATATATCTCTTTTAAGCTACTAATTAGTCCTTCTCCCTTAGTAATACTTTATATTAGGTATATTATAAGGATATTATTAATATAGAAAAAGATAAATATTATATTATCTATAGAAATAAATAAATATAGGTCTTTTTTAATAGGCTAAGTCTAAGTCTTTTTAAGGTCTTTA
The DNA here is from genome assembly GCA_020631755.1 of Colletotrichum sublineola. Taxonomy (NCBI): domain Eukaryota; kingdom Fungi; phylum Ascomycota; class Sordariomycetes; order Glomerellales; family Glomerellaceae; genus Colletotrichum; species Colletotrichum sublineola. The sequence goes on along the minus strand of JAHSQG010000005.1, from coordinate 5,371,173 downwards.
TAAACTCTTTATACTAGTAAAGAGGTATATTATAAAGCCTATATAGTAGTCTTATAATAGTTATACTTTTACCTACTTAGTAATACCCCTCTAGAAGCTTATAGTATATTAGCTTTTTAAATAGATCTTACTTAGTATTTAGAAATATATTAATAACGTTAAGTTATTAAACCTTAAAGTTAAATTAAGTAGCTATTACTATTATAATATAAAAGGTCTATACTATAAGTATTACTATATAAGTCTTTAATAAAGAGTTATTTTCTTATATATTACCTCTAGTTATAATATAAGCCTTATATTAATTAAGGAATCCCTTTAGGTCCTATTTATATATCTATACCTATATAAGTAGAAGTAGTTTTATATCTAGTAGTACTATAGTATTATTAATTATCTTAAAGGCTTTAAAATACCTAAGTTCTAAAGTTTCTAGGTTTATTACTATTTAGATTATATACTAGAGGTTATTAGGTAGCTTAAGTAGCTCTCTTAATATCTAAAAAGTATATAAGAGATTATCTTAATAATATTAGGTTATATTAGATAGTTTAATTAAATAATAAGGTATTACTTAGTATATTACTATATAAACTATTATATAAAGTATATAGTACCTATTACTTACTTTTTTAAGTACCTCTTATTAGTAGTTAAAGTATATATTAAAAAAGTTACTTTAAGGCTTTCTTACTTACTCCTAACTAAGGGTAGTAAAGAAGATTTAAATAGTAGATTTACGCCTTAAGTTTATATAGTATTATTAACTAGCTTTAGGCTACTATATTAGTTCTATTTTAATTATACTTAGTTATTTTAGTTAAGCTTATATTTACTAACTCCTTTTTATTCCCTACCTATTTAGCCTTTAATCTAAAGAGAGAGGATCCTTAATATACTTATATAGCTATATAATATTTTAACTTTTCTAGGTCTCTTTAGAGTACTAGTTATTATCTAAATCCTTAGTAGTCTAATAACCTCCTTATATATTAGAGTAAGCTAGCTCTATTAATATTATACTTTTACTATTACTATTATTATAAAGTCCTACTACTTAACTTAGAGTTAAGATAAGTAGTTTATAGCTTAGGTTACTTTTATTAGATAAGTTTAAAATAATAGCCTTATTTAGTACTAGTATTATCTTAAGAGTTAAAACCCTTCTATTACCTCTCCTTATAATACTATAGTTATTTTACTTAATATCTTAAGTAATAATAATAGTATTATTAGTTAAAGGAGTTAGTATTCCTTATATAGAAATTATTACTTCTTATACCTTAATTTTTATATCTATTAAACCTAGTATATCTATAATCTAGTTTTACTTATATTCTTTATCCTTAATAATATTAACTATACTTTTTACTTCTAGCTTAGTAATTCCTTTATTAGCCTTACTATCTTTTAAAAAGAACTTTATCTTATTAAAGTATATATTATATATAATAATTACTTATTATAAGGTAAGGACCTAGATCTTATAGAGGTTATATATATTTTATATATACCCTATAAGGTATCTAATATAGCCCTTAGGTTTTACTTTAAAATCTTATCTTTTAAATCTTTTCTCTCTATTACTAATTAGTAGATAGGTATAATATCTATATATATAGGTCTAACCTAAATAAAGGTAAAAGTCTCTTTATAAAGCTATAGTATATACTAATACTTACTATTTAAAATATAAACTAAACTATACCTCTTCTTTCTTAATAGGTAAGATTTAACTAAAGTACTAAAGTAGGCTTATATTATAGGTATAAATACCTATAAGTATAACTTTAGGCTAAAGCTTATATAGTAGTCTAGATAAGGTAAGTAACTTTATAATATAAGTAATAATTTCTTAACTTACTTACTTACTACTACTAACTAGCTCTTTAGTATTTAGTAGTAAGAGCTTAATATTAATTCTAAGCTTTACTACCTACTTCTTATATTTAGTATCTCCTTTAATACTAATAACTAATATATTATTATCTTAATAGATCTTATAAATATTAACTTTTTACTACTAAGATACCTAAGCTTTAAACTTTTATAAGATTAGAAAGATATTATTATATATCCTTTTAGGTAGAGTTACTCTAAAAAGTCTAGCTATATATTTATCTTATAAGACTCTAAGCTACTTTAAATAGTTAAACCCTATTAGAAAGTTAAATAAATCTTATAAGATATACTAGTATAGTCTAATTAATTAATTCTTAGAGACCTATCTAGAAATTACTTAGCTAGTATAAGTTATAGTATAATACTTATATTTTATATAAGTTAGTCCTTTAATCTTTACCCCTTAAGTATATATTAGGAGTTTTAAAAGGGCTTCTAGACTAAAGTATCTAGTATAAAAGTACTAAAGATATATATTATTACTTTAATTAATAGGTATATATTCTAATTAATAGAATCTTACTATAGAGACTTATATATTAATAATTAAGGTAAGGCTAAGTAGAATCTAATTATATAATAAGGCTATATATAAAGAATAAGGTTTATATTTTAGGAATAAAAGGTTATTTTAGTACTATAACTTCTTTAATATAATATCTTTCCCTAGGGAAGCCTATAAAAGGGAATAATTATATCTAGTATACTATACCCCTAAGGTTCTAATTAGTACTTCTAAAGCTATATTAACGTAAAATCTAGGAATTAAGGCGACCTTTTCTAATATAATATCTACTATATTTAGACTTATAGTACTTATAAGGATATTCTTAATTACTTACTTTTTATACCCTTTAATTATATGTAAAGTTATACCTAACTTAATACTTTACTTTTTAGTATTTATATAAGATAACCTATTTATAAAGAGTAACTTATTATTAATAATATAGATTCCCCTATAGGTATTAAGAAGAGTACTATTACTAAGCTTATAAGGCCTAAGTAGGGGAGTTAAGAATATACCTAGGGTTATTATCTCTTTAGATTATTTCTAGTTATTATTATCTTTAATAATTAATACTATAATAAGGGGCTTTATAAGGTATTAATTATTTAAGTTATTCCTCTACCCCTTCTTTTTTATCTTACTTTATAAATTAGCCTACTTTAGCTTAAAAAGCTCTATATTAATAGACTTAATAACTAACTTACTTAAGGTCTACCTAACTATCTTTAACTTTCCCCTAACTACCTATTTAATATATCTATATACCTATAGCTTCTAGAAATAATAAGGATAGCTATAGAGATACTTATATACCTTTAATTAGTAGTTTAAAGGTTTTAGTTAACTACTAAGAGTTATATATACCTTAGTTACTTTATAAGACTTAACTAGTATTAAGTATATAAGGTTACTAAAGAGGCTACTATATATTCTTAGGGTTAATAGTATTCCTTTAGTATACTTAGCTTTTATAAGATTATTAAGCTTACTTATTACTTATAAAGGTATATTTTACTTTTTAATAGCTTAAAAGAAGGTCTTAACTATAAGTATCCCTTATATCTCTAAGATTTTAAAAGATTTAGCTTTTATAAGTATAGTATACTACTTAGTAAGCTATATAACTAGATTACCTATAGAGGCTACCTTTACTAAAGTTAAGTTATACTACTTATAAGCTAAGTTAATAGTATAGCCTTATAAAGGTATAAATTAAGTTTATAAAGTCTTAATTATCTCTTAAATAGTAATTTCTTTATAGTTATTTAGTAGTTTTATCTAAATACTAAATATAATATCTTTAGAGACTATATTACTAACCTAAAGAGATATATACTTAATAGCTTTATACTACTTATATATAAGTACTTTACATATTAATAAGGCTTAAGTTATAACTATCTAGTTATTTTAGATAGTATTATCTATAGTTATAAGATATATAGGCTCTTATAGCTTATCTAAGGTATACTTATTTATAAGCTAATTTTACTATAAAGTAAGGCTACTATTATATATAGTTTTAAGATTTATATTCTTTTTAGTAATATATTTATTAAGGGTTAGATTACTATTATATTTTAAAACCTCTTTAGTACTATCTAAGTTAATAAATTACTAGACATAATAAGTAGTTATATAAAAGTAAAGTACTATAAACTATAGATACTAGTCTTTATATATAATAGCTAGGCTATAGAGCTTCTTATTAGTTAGAAGACTAATAGTTATATCTAAAGATATTATAAGAAAGAGAATTAAGAAAGGATATTCCTATATAAAGTATGCTTTTATAATAGAGGGGTTAATAACGCTTATAAGTAAGTTAGAGCTAGGCTTATAACTATTATAAGGCTATAATACATAGGGGGTTAAATTTATATATAGAAAGTAGCTTATTTTATTAACTAAGGGGTCTTAAAAGAGAGGGCTTTATATACTACCTTACTTTTTAAATTAAAACGTAAGATAGGCTCTAAGAAGTAAGTTTATTTAGAAAGTAGTCTTATATAGTAGTATCCTTAGGCTTTATTCTTATAATAATATTACTATAATAATAATCCTTATTTAATTAATTATATAATATATAACTATAATATTCTCTATAGTAAAAGTAGCCTTAAGGGTAAAATATATATACTATTAGAATTTCTACTTTTAGATAGTAAAATCTATCTCTAAAATACTTCTAATATTTTCTTAATAGTAGTACCTAATTTAGGTTCTATATCTACTTTAGCTAAAATATACTTATACTTTTATATAGCCTTTTAAATTAAGGCTATTTATAGCCTTAATCTAACTATATTATAGGTTTTATACCCTTTCTTTCTACTTCTTTTACTTTATAACTTTTAAAATACTATAGTTACCTAGCTTTTTACTTAATTAAGGCTTTAAAATATATATTTAAACCCTAAGCCTATATAGTTTAGTAGTATTAGCCCCTATAAGATAGTAAATAATAAGATAGTAACTTATTATAACGCTTATAGGTTTAATTCTAAATAAAAGTAAAAAGACTAATAGTAGTTATTTATAAACCTATTTACTTTTATAAATATTTAGCTATTAGTTATTTAATATATAAAGTCTATTAAAATAAGGTTATATATCTATTTAAATAGATATATATTATATAAGTACTTATTTTTAGCTATAAGGCCTACTTTTTCTTTTTTATATTTTATAGCTACTATTAGCTACTAGAAGTATAATAATATTAATTACCTAGAGATATTAGCTATTATGCTAATATCTTTATAGTAGAAGTATAGATATTCTACTAGTAAATTCCCCTAGAATTTATAGGTATTTAAGTACTTTCTAACTAAGTAATTATAACCCTCTTCTCTAGTTATATATAATAAACTATTAGTATTTTCCCCTTATATTTATTACTTACTACCTAATATATATAGTTAACTATATTATAACTAACCTTTATAATTCTAATAAAAAGGCTAAGATTATTATTATTATAGGTAGTATAATATATACTAGTACTAATATATATATATAGTAAGTTAGCTAATATAGTAGGCTACTTACTCCTTATTACTAGAAGAAGCCTATTTTTAAGCTATTTATTAAAAAATAAAATCTTAACTAAAAAAGGTCTAGTTATTAGATTATATTAATAATAAGAGTTAGATTTTAGTAAATAATACTATAGAAATTACTATCTTTCTATAACTTTTAGATATTTAGTTTATCTTTTATCTAAAGGCCTAGATAAGAGATACTAGTATTAAAGTATAATAGTAATTTCTATAGTATTATTTACTAAAATATTACTCTTATTATTACTATAATCTAAGAACTAAATCTTTTTTAGTTAAGGTTTTATTCTTTAATAAATAGCTAGAAAATAGGCTTTTTCTAGTAATAAGAAGTAGCTAGCCTATTATATTAGCTAACTTACTATATATATAGATTATAAAAATTACTATTTTTACTTTTACCTTATAATTATAATCTTTTTCTTATTTCTTTTAAGGGTTTAAATTTAAGAATTAATATCTTAATTTATTAAGCCTACTTACGCCTTAACTAGGTGTACTAGAGTAATACTAACTAAAGACCTACTAGCCTCTATCTCCCTTTAATAGTATAGGCTTTACCTAGCGCTATATAGTTTAAATAATAGGTTAATATAGTTTAGTAAGTAGTACTTTAGTATATACTACTCTTATTTACTATATCTTAGTAACTATAATATATAAGTAAGGTTTACTCTTTTTATTAACCTTCTCTTTTAGTCTATTAATTATATAAAGTAGTAAATAGAGTTTAAAAGATTTATACTCTACTTTAAAAATATTAGTAAAATTAAGCTAGGCTTTTTTAGCTAATTACTATTTATACTCTTATAGTATTATAGTTAAATAAGTTATCTTTTACTATTAGGTTTAATATTAGCTTATAGCTTAGATTAAAGTAATTTTAATAGTATAGTTACTAACTATAAAGATTAGCTAATTATTAAAGAAATTATTATTAAAGTTATTATAGTTATTAGAAGTAAACTTCTATATTATTTTAGGTTAGTTTAGTATAACTATTATAAGGGTCTAGTCTAATTAAAGATATAATAAACTCCTACTTTTTCTATCTTTAGTATAACTTTAATAGTTTTACTTATTATAACTATATTACTTATATTAGCTCTATTAATAGCTTTAATTAAACTTACTACTTTTAATTAGTTTACTAAATATAGTTACTTTATTAATTATAGTTACTTTATTAATTAGTATAGTCTTATTACTTACTTTTTTATCTTTAAGCTTGTTCTTATAGTTCCTTTTTAGCTAAGATAACTAGTTAATAAGACTTAGTTACTTTAAGAAATTATTTTACTTTTACTTTAGTAGTATTTTTATTAAACTATTAGCTATTAATCTAGCTAAAAGAGTATATATAACTTTAATATAACTATTATAAATCTCTTATTATAGCTAGTAATAATAAATATCTATATAGTAAAGCTTTATTTATAGCTAAATTAACTTCTTTATTACTAAGCTAATTATTTACTAGCTATTATATTCTATTATAACCTTTTGTTCTTGAGTTTTAACTATAAGCTTAGTAATTTATTAGCTTATAAATATTACTTTCTTTATAGCTTATAAGAGAGTAAGTAATTTAGCCTCTATAGTTAAAGGTAGAATAGTTTACTACTTATTTACCCTCTAACTAATAAGCCTATTTTAAAGTTTACTATATATACTTATAAGATCTTATAATTTATTAAATTATTACTAAAGCTTATATCTAAAGTAACTATTATCTCCTTAGTAGTACTATATTTAAGGTAGAGGCCTATTATTCTTTAAAGATATTATAGTACTTAATTTATTATATCCTATTACTTCTTACTTAGGTTCTAATTAAACTATACTAAAGGCCTAGCTATAAAAGTAATATAAGGCCTTATTATTACTATTATATATAGTATTAATCTAACTTTATACTAATATTTTATAATATCTATTTTAAATAAAGTATTAGTATTATAGGCTAGGCTATAATAAGATAATATTATTAAATTATATAATAAATAACTAAAGTTAAAATAGTTAAATTATATATATTAAAGAGAGTAATTATTATAGGCTACTAGGTTAAATTAGTAGTAAAATCTACTATTATAGGTAGTAGAGCCTATAGTAAAACCTTAGGTAGAACCTATAGTTAACTTATTAGGGTTAACCTATTAAGTCTAATAGATTTTAGTAATAGGCTAGTATTATAATACTAGTAACTTTCTATAGTAGTTAAAGTTACTATTATCTAGCCCTTAGTCTAGAAAGCTTAAGAATATAATAAAAATTAGAGCTATAAAAGTATCTTACTTTTTATTACTAATATAATCCCTAATTATATATATAAAACCTATCTATTTATCTATATTCTTATCCTCTTACTTCTAACTAGCTTTTCTAGTACCTTATTTAGTAATAACTTTATAAAGCTATCTACTAGGTTATCTATACTATATATCTATTATACCTTATATATCTTATATTATTTATATAACTATTATAAAGCTATAATATCTATTATAAGTTATTTTTCCTTTATAGTACTAAGCTTTACTAAATATTTATATAGTAAGTATAAGTTAGTATATATTATAGTTAGAATCTATAGAATCTTAAGGTAGTTAGAGACTATTACTAGTATAGTCCTTATAGTATAGGCTATATTAGTACTAGTAACTATTATATATATCTTAGAAGTAAGTATACTATAGGTAACTCTCTTATACTTTATTAAGCTAAAGTAGATAATATTACCTTTAAGCTTAAATACTATATTACTACTAATTAATTAGGCCTTATTATTATTATTACTAGACTTATTAGCTAATACCATAATAAATCTAAGCTATAACATTAGGTTATTATTATTAGTAAAGGACCTATTAATAAATATAAAGAGCTTAGTACTAGTAAGATCTAGTAGTTAGAATTATAGCCTATAGTTAAGGTTATTTATTTACTACTTAACTTACTAATTAAGGTCCTTAATTTTAGCTAGGCTAGGTAACTAGTATTAGGTAGTAATTAAATAGTTAAAGTACGCCTCTAGTTAGTAGATTAATATAATATATACCCCTTAAGTATACTACTTAACATATTACTACTATATATTAGTTATAGTAGGGTTAACTAGCTTTAGCTTTTTACTTTAGCCCTTCTAGTAGAGGATTATCTTACTATTACTACTAAGTAATAGTATACTAATATAGTTTATAAGTAAGTAGGTTATATAGGTAACTAGGTTACTCCTTATTACTAAAAAAAGCCCTCTTTTTAACTATTTATTAAAAAGTAAAACTATAACTAAAAAAGATCTAGTTTTTATATATAAGCTATAATAAGAGTTAGATTTTAAAATAAAATACTATAGAAATTCCTATCTTACTTTAATTCCTAGATTACTATATATCCCTTATCTAGGCCTTAGATAAGAGGCTTACTTAGTATCTAATACTTAGGGTGTAGTAGTATTTTCTATAGTATTATTTTCTAGAACCTAACTCTTATTATAGCTTATATATAAAAACTAGATCTTTTTTAGTTATAGTTTTACTTTTTAATAAATAGTTAAAAAGGGGGCTTTGTTTTAGTAATAAGGAGTAACCTAGTTGCCTATATAACCTACTTGCTTATAAACTACGTTACTATTAAAGGTAATAGGTTTATTAATAGCTCGAAATTACTTAGGTTTAGTAGTAAAGGTTACTTTCTTTAGCTTACTATCTTTATAGTTAGAAAAAGTCCTATCTATAAGGCTAATTATATTATCTATTTATATACTAATTATAATAAAGTTATTATTATTAGCTAATAATACTAGTAAGTAGGGGTTAAAGGTTAAAGAGTCTATCTAGAGGCTCTTTTTATAGTAGTTATTATATATAGCCTACTAGTAGGTTTCTACTTTTAGAATACTATAGAGTAGTTAGTAGACTTCTATAATTATATCTAATATATAGAGGTACTATATTTTAAGTAGAAGTTAGGTAAAGATATTATAAGCTAGTAGTATTACTAATTAGGTATATACTTATATAATATCTTATAGCTAGAGGATATAGTTATATTATAATAGTAATAGAGTAATAGTAAGAATAATCTATTAGGCTATCCTTTAGATAGTTAGTAACTAGGTAAGTATTATAGCCTTACTATTATTAGTATACCCTTAAATAACTAGTCTTAACTTTTTATATAGCTACTTATTTTTACCTTTAACCTTATAGACTAATTATAATTTAAATATCTATATACTACTAATATAGTCTATAAGTAAGTAAATTATATAAGTAAGTAAAGTACTTTCTAGTACCTATATAACAAAGTATAAGAGAAATTAACTATAACGCCTTAAATTAATTTAAACTATTTAGAATCCTCTTCTTTAGAGGTAGATATAACTTTCTAATATATATAAGTATTATAACTAGGCTCTCTATAGATACCATATTATTATATATATATTTCTATCCTCCTTATATAACTACTACTCTAACCTATTTCTACTTATAACTACTCTATTATATCTATTTAAGACTTTATATCCTATACCTAATTAATTATAAGTATTCTATCTTTCTAAATCTATATTTTTTTTATATAGTAATAGTAACTTAGTTACTTATTTACCTCTTAATACTCTATTATCTATACTTATAGTAAAACTTAGTTATATATAACTATTATAATTTTTTCTTTAGCTACTATATATACCTAATAATTAATATTAGGGAGCTATTCTAATATTATATAATATAATTTATAATAAAATTAGATTATAAAGTAAACTTAATTAGGTTATTTAGTATCTTTAGGACCTAAGCTAGTAGTAGGCTAGTAGAAGAACCTAGTAGTATTAGTATATAAAGCTTTATATCTAGTAATAAAATTATATATTCTAGGTTATATAGAATAAAGCTAGTTACTCTAAAGCCTACTTAAATATTTACTATAGTTATTACCTTATTATACGCCTTATAAAAGGCTAAGAGGAAGTCTTCTTTTATAATATATATAATATATACCTATATAAGGACCTTAATTTCTTAGCTATATACCTATTTTAATAAACTAAAATACCTAATATTAAGAGGCTAGAGCTTATATAATAAATAAGGTAGTATATAAAGCATAATAATATTCTACTCCTTATAGTATAGCTTAAAATTAATAGAATAGTAGCTTTTATAGCTATTAAGGATAAGGAGGTAGTAAACACCCTTTATATAACTCTTTATATAGAAATTAAAGTACTTTACCTATTCTAGGCCTTTCTTATTTATTATCTAAGTATTTTTAGTAAGTATAATTACCTAGTTAGGTAGGAGAGGGCTATTATACGTCTAGGAGTTAAGATAGATCTTACCTATAAAGATAATATATAGTAGGATAGAATAGCTATATAACCTAATACCCTAGATTACTATAACCTATTCTTAGTTCCCTTATTATACTCCTCTTAGCTTACTATATTATTTAGAGGCTATAATAACTATTTTAGAGGATATCTTACCTATTATAAACCTAGTCTTATTAAAGTTATAGATATTAGTATTATCTATCCTATACTTTATAATTATGTTTTATATAAGGGAAAACTATATGTAATATATATCTAGATCTTTATAAAGGACTCTCTAATAGTTAATTCTTTAATTAAAATACGTCTAAAGCTTAGGTTATTATTATATAAAGTTTAAGGCCTAGTTTATTCTAATATGTTATATACTATAGTTATAAAGTAGTTAATTAGCTATTTCTTAAATAATACTAAGTTATAGTAAAAATACTTATAAATCTAGGTTAATAATATATTAGATAATAGTCTCCTCTTTATATAAGGTTAAATTATAGTTATTTAGTTTAATATTACGTTATATAGCTTAGCCTTATTTTTATTATTAGAGGGTTAAGAATAATATATTATAGTGTTTTATAGCCTTTTATATGCTTAATCTTAGGTCTGATTTAAGCATATTAAGCACTAGGACTAAATTACTTTTATTTAAATACTATACTATAGTTATAGGTAGAGAAAAGTAAAGGGAAAGGTAGGTTATATAAAATAGCTAGAAAGTAATTTACTTACTTATATAATTTACTTACTTATAGACTATATTATACTATTTCTTATTATATTAAATAATAATAAATATACTATAGTCTAATAGTCCTTTAATCTTAGCTAAGTTAGACTATTTAAATAGCTTACTAGGTATAGTTATAACGCCTTCTTTATATAGTTTAATAGCTAGCTTATAGTTAGTATCTTCCTTAGCTGTAAATATATAGTTAATAGCTAGATTAATTAGGGTAATTTCTATAGAGAAAGCCTTAGGTAGGTTCTTTTATAGTTAGCCTAGGCCCCTTCTAACTAGTAGCTATAGTATAATAGTAATAGAGTTATATATAGGCTCTCCTTATAGCTCCTTATTAGAGGCTAAAGTAACTACTAGTAGTCTAAGGTCTTATACTTATACTAGAGGTTAACTAGGTATTACTAGATTAATTAATTTATTTATTAAGTTAGAGTTATACTATAGTTTAGTAGTAGTAATAGGGAAATAATAAGGTCCCTATAGTATTTTAATAGTACTACTAGTATTATTATTAGTAACTAGCTAGAATAGTCCTTTCTAGCCCTTACTTTAGTAGAATACTCTAATAAGTAATTATAGTAGTAATAATATATTTATAGTTAAATTAGGGCTATTATATATAATAAGAGGTAAAGGGTAGAAATACTTTAAAGAAGAAGTATATAGAGTATATTATAGTTATAGAAATTAATAATTCTTCTAAATCTAAAGTAGGAGATTTTATCCCTTTATATAGGATAGTTATTAATAGTATTATATAAGTATTAGTTATATTAAGACCTTATATGCTTTATATTATATTTTATATTATATTTTAGGTTAGTTATATTATTATATATTATTACTTATTATTTTTAGGTATCTTAGTTATTATAAGTTAGTTAGAGAGAAGATATTCTTAATCTCCTAATATACCTATATAGTAAGTAACACATTATAGTAAGCAATATATATCCTCCTAAATCTATCCTCTCTATTTTTAGGATAACTTTTCTCTATATATAAACATATAATCTACCTTAATTAAAAGCCATATTATCTTTACTATCTAGGCTATTAAAAAAGACCTAAAAATATCTATATAAAGAGCTACCTCTACCTTTAAGGTCCCTAAATTAACCCTCTACTACTAATATACTAAATGTATTATATAAGGTAAAAGACAACCTAATTTAATAAAGATAACTATATCTAAAGAGGAGGTAATTCTTAATTAAGTTATTAACCTAATTAATTAAGGGTTCCCTCTAGAATAAGATAATATATTAGAAATAGCTAACTAACTCCTAAATATATATAATAGGATATATACTAGACCCTAATAGGTAGAGAACTTTATATAATATATCCCTAAATTAAAAATATAATTTTAATATTAAATTAATTATTAGAGGGCCTTAGCTAAGGATCCTATAATTATATAAGGCTAGTTTATACTTATATAAAATATAATTATAAAGTATAGAATATAGGATTATAATATCTATAACTTTAATAAGACTAGCTTCTTAATAGGAATACTATTATATACTAAGGTTATTATAACCTCTAACTATAAGAGAAGGCCTTATATAAAGTAGCCTAGTAATTATAAATAGGTTTCTATTATTTAGGGTATATATATAGATAGCTAGGTAATACCTCTATATATTATTATAAAGGGTAAATATTACCTCCTCTCTTAGTATACTAATAGCTAATTCCTAGCTATATAGTATATCTATTTAAGTAAAAATAGATAGATAATAAATAATATTAGCCTAGATTAGTTAAATTATTTTAATTAATATATAAAGTCTTATATAAAGGGTGCTTATTACCTCTTAATCCTTAATAGCTATAATAGCTATAAATTAACTAACTTTAATAAATACTATAAGAAGGAGAATATTATTACTCTTTATATACCTCCCTATTTATTATATAAGCTTTAGCCTCTTAATATTAGGTGTTTTAGCCTATTAAAGTATTTATATAGTAAGGAAATTAAGAAGATAATATAAATATAGATTTTATATATTATAAAAGATAACTTTTTTCCTACTTTTAAAGTAGTATTCTTTACCTCTATAGGTAAAAATAACATATAAGCTAGTTTTAGATAGGTAGGCCTTATACCTTTTAACCCTAAAGTAGTTATTTCTTAATTAGATTTTAAGCTAAAGACTCTAATACTATTAAACTTAAGGCTAAATAGCTAAGGCTCCTAGGACCTAAAGATACTAACTATAGTACTAAAGGGTATATAAAGTACTACTTCCCTTAATAGGAAGATCTAGGTATATTAAGGTAGCTTACTAATAGTAATATATAAAGTAATTAACTTCTAGGCTAAAGGTATTAGTAAGTTAGCCTATAGGCTTACTATTATTAAGGCTAAGAACTATAAGCTTTATATAGGGATAGAGGTACTAAGTAAGTACTAGAGGGTAAAAAAGACTAGACTATATCTTAGAGGGTTACTTAATACTACTAAAGTAGAGATACTATAAGGAGAAAAGAAAGGTATTAGTACTAGGGGAGAGAATAACCCTTAGGAGGAGGGTTATATAGAAGGTACTAAACTACATACGTAATAATATAGTAATTATAGAAAGCCTAGGTATAACATATAAACCTATAAAGTAGTTTAGGATAGTAATAAGGAAGAGGGTGATTAGTAGTTTTAATTAATTTTATATGTTATAGCTAAATTTATTTATATAAAAGGTAGAAGGGTAGAGGAAAGTATGTTGCTTACTATAATGTATTACTTACTATATAGGTATGTTAACTTCCTTATAGTTATATAATAACCTATATGTATTTATATATATTTATATACTATTATAATCCTTATAGACTAGAGATTCTAGATCTAAAGTCTATTTATTTATATCTCTATTATTAATAGAGATATTTAGCTTTTAAGTTTCTTTTCTAGGGTAGTTATAAAGTTATAGTATTAGATAGTAATATATCTAGGTTATAGTATTAGATAGGATTATATCTAAGTTATACTATAAGTACCTTATTAACCTACCTTTTTATATAAATATAGTAAATCTTATCTATTATCTTATAGATTACCTTAGTATACTACTAGGTTAATAGTAATAGAGGTAAGTTATTATTAATTTAGGGGTATATACTAAAGACTAGTAGTATAGGTATAAGGCTATTAGGGCTAGTAGTATTATTAACTACTTTTATAATAAGTTATAAGGTAACTTTAGGCTTTATTTCTATCTTAATATATATTATCTTATACGCTTAGTATAACATTACGTAGTATTATTTAACCTTACTAATACTATAGTAGGCTTTAATTAGTACTTCTTTTACCTTAATTAATAGTATATAGGTAGCTTATTTAAATTCTATTATATAGAAGTTTCAACTAGTATCTATAGCTATCTAGTTTAGTAGGCTAAAATATATATTAATCTAGTATATTTATAGTCCTTTTTATATATACTTTACTATAATAAAATATAGAAATTATACTATATTAAAAGAGGTTATACTATTAATAATATAAAGGACTAGCTTATTACTATTAAGGTATATTATATTAATAAAGACCTTATAGTTAAACTCTTTATTATTATAAAGAGTAAATTTAAACCTTTTAGGTACCTTTATATTTAGCTAGTAATAATAGTAGAATTTATTAATCTCTTTAATATTTAAGATTACTATTATATAGCTAGTATACTAAAGTACTTTATATAATTATTAAACTAATAGGTAGCTAAATTATTAATAGATCTACTATAGCTTAGTATTAGTAAGATAGTATTATACTATACTATACTCTAGCTACTTTAGTAGTATCTATAAATAGGCTTATTTATAGACTACTAGTACTATTATAATACCTTTAATTAATATATTAGTAAGGTTATTAAAGTATATACTATTTATATCTATATCCTTAAGGTAGAGTAGAAATAGTATATTAGAGCTTATAATATAGAATATAAGCTAACTAATTAAAGTTAAAACTATAATAGCCTTAATTAAGTTAAATAAGTTACTACTTCTAAATTTAATACTAGCCTTACTAGCCTATAAGGTATTAATTAGTAGCTTAGTTTAAAGGTAGTTATAAAAGGCTATATATTATTATTAACTAGCTATTAATATATAGGCTACCTTAGTATTAGGTATAATACCTTAGAACGTTATAGTAAAGTATTAGTTATTAAGAATAAATATCCTATCTAAAGGTTCTTTTAGGCTACTATCTTTTATAAATAGATCTTCTTTTATTAAGGTATAAAAGGTAACTTAGTTCTATAGTTATATATAGACTTCCTTACTATTAATAGTATTTCTACTAAAAAATACTATAGATATAAAGAAAGTTATATCTTTAAAGAGCTTTTTCTTACTATTTAGTAGGTACTTATTATTAGTTAGGTTATTAAAGGAATTAAGCTCTTTAGCTTTATAGTTAAGAAGGAATTAATTAAATCCTTTTATAAAGTAGCTTACCTTAAGTTACTAGTAGGAAGTATCTTTTTCTTTCTTTAAGTACCTTATTAACTAGTATTCTTTCTTATTATAAATATAGTATTTTCTTTTTTAGAAGGTACCCTTACTATACTAGTAGTTATATTATAGTCTTATACTATATCTTTATTAAGGTAGGTAACTACTATAGTAGCTATTATAGTAGTAATTAGTAAAGTACTACTTATCTAGCTTTTATAGCTATTTAGTAAGGTATTAC
This sequence comes from Colletotrichum sublineola, assembly GCA_020631755.1. Classification (NCBI taxonomy): domain Eukaryota; kingdom Fungi; phylum Ascomycota; class Sordariomycetes; order Glomerellales; family Glomerellaceae; genus Colletotrichum; species Colletotrichum sublineola. The sequence continues at coordinate 5,354,895 of JAHSQG010000005.1, read as the reverse complement.
GTCTTCTACTTATATATTACTACTATATTACTTATACTATTTCTTAGCTATATATAGAGTATATTATATATTATAGGTAGATTAAGTAGAGTAGTAGTATATTTAGGTATATTCTAGTAGTAAGTAAGAAGAGTATTATAATACTAGTTATTTATTAGAGTACTAAAGTATATTATTATATAGACTAGCTTAGTAACTTTAGTAATAAGTAAGTTTAGTACCTCTTATTTACTCTTACCTAGTAACTTATAAGTAACCTACTTATAGCTAAGGTGTTATAACTTAACATTATAGGTATAATATACTTTATTACCTTTAAACTATAATTTTAAACTTACTATAAGCATATTAAAATAAGTTAATTAGTTATAGAGGTTAGGAGTATAATACTCCTATATACTACCTATAAGTATAAATATAATAGTTAACTTATAGTAGTTACTAGAGATACTAACCCTTATATAGAGGTTATAAAAATTTAGAAGCTTTAAGTTAAGGGTATTATAATTACTACTACTATATTTTAATATAAGGCTGTCTAAATATAGCTTTATAAGGTTAGCTAATTAATAGGTAGTTAGTCTATTAATTATAAGAGTAAATTCTAATTATAAAGTTACTCTTATTAATAGTACTTTAACTACTACTATTACTAGAACTAAACTTAGTATAAAGAAAGCTTTATTAGTACCCCTTATAGCTAGTAGAGGTTAGAATATATTACTATATAAGGTATATTACTAATATTATACCTTATTATAAGGTTACTATAATAAATCTATATCTTTATCTATTTTATATTATTATTTTAGATAACTATAACCTACCTAGACTAGTTTACCTAATATAGTAAAATTATAGTATATATAACCTTATAAAAGTACCTCTAGCCTATACTATATCTTAATAATCTAATATATTATAGATACCTAATAAGTTAGAGTAACTACTAACTTAGACCTTACTTTAACTATAGTATAAATTACCCTATAGTATATATACTAGTATAGTACCTATATATTAGTAATAGTAATTAGCTATAGCCCTAGAGAGTTAAGGGCTATAGCTTAATATACTAGTAACTATAGTACTATTAAACCTACCCTTAAGGTTATAATAGCTTTAGAGCTAATAATAACTCCCTTAAAGTCTACTAAGGTTATTAAAAACCTTAAGCCTTTAAGTTATACTATATAGAGATAGCTTCCTCTAGTAATCTTACTAGCTATAGCTAGAAGTATAAAAGGTAGGAGCTAGGCTTTAGTCTTATCCCTCTCTATTATCCTTAAATTATCTACCTTAACTAGACCTTTTATTCCTTATTATATTTCTAATAGTTAAAAACCTATAGGGCTACCCCTAAAGAGCTAACGTCTTAGTAATAAGTATAGTATATAGAGATCCTATATAAACTAGCTATATAGCTAAAGAACTTAGCCTATAAGCCCTTTAGAAGGGAGAAGACTTCCTCTTTCTCCCCTCTAACTTATAGTAATAGGTAGTATAATTTACCTTAAAGCTATTAGCTAAAGACTAGGCTAGATATATAATAAGATCTATTAGGGAAACCCCTATAGATATTAATAAGTTACCTACTAACCTTAGTACTTAGTAATTCTTTATAGATATAATAGATACTACTATAGACGTTATTATAGCTAGGGCTAAGATATAGACTAGTACTTTACTAGGCTAGTAATAGGTAAGTTATACTATAAATTAACTTAACTTAGGTAATTATACTAACAATAATAGTAAGGCTATAGTAATAGTTAGGTTAGAGTCTAGGTAATATAGAGGTTAGTAAATAAGATATTATTAAAATCCTAAGTATTCTTAGTAGTATACCTAAAGGTAGGTTTATATTAAGAGTAAAAGAGGGTAATTTACCTAAAGTATAATATAATCTATCTAATAATATAAAAATTACGTACTAAAAGTACCCCCCTTAACTGTTATTTACTAGTAAAGTGGGCTAGCTAAAGTAAAAGTTAGTAATAGTAGAAGCTCTAGAAATTATAATAAAAGGCTATAGGCCTAATCTATATCTTTATAGCTATTATAAATCCCTATTTTAGTTAGTAGGTTAGAACCTAGTTAAAGTTACTTATTATTCTAAATAAAGTCTAGGTTCTTAAAGAGGTTATAGAATACCTTATACTTAAAGTAAACCTTCTTAATTATCTTATTATCTTATAGTAAGTAGTCTTTATTAATAACTAGCTTCTTTAATTACGTACTAATTATAGTCTTAAGTAGCTATAGGCCTTAGTTAACCTATACTCCTTATATAATAAGGAAGTTATAGAATAGCATTATAATATACTATATTATAGTATTTAAGTTATTATTAGACTAGTCTTTAAAGTTAAGATAGGTAGTATTCTATAGGTCCCCTCTATAGTAGCCTTCCTTCTTATATAAGGCTATATAATATAGGATAATTATATTAAGTACCTTAATATAGTTAGAAGGTAAACTACCTTCTAGTATCTTATTTAAGAATAAAATACCCTATATTAATAGGTTTATATATTTATAGTACTTATTAGGGATAGGTTTAGAGTACCTATACTTACTACTAATTAACTACTTACTTACTTACTCTTTAGTAGCTTTAGAGGTATACTTAGCCCTAGTAGCTTCTTCTTATATTATTATAGTTACCCTCTATTAGCTATATAACCTCTTAAATATAGGTATTTTTTCTAGTAAACTAAAAGGTATATATATATATTAGAGGAATTACTACTAGTAGTATAGACAACTACTTAGTTAACTAGTTACTATTACTTCTTTACTAAGGACTTAGTAGTAGTTACCTATTAAGCTAGGCTTTCTTCTTTTATATAAGACTTATTACCTATTAAAATAAGCCTTTATATAGTCTTATTATAACTCTTATTACTTATTAGAATAAGCCTTATAAGCTTAGTACTTATTACTTATTAAGTTAAGCCTTCCCTTAGTAGGCTTCTTTAGTATTAGTTACTTAAAGGGATTATAGGGGTTATTTTTATAAAGATAAAGGGTGTAAGAAAAGGTTAGAAAGAAGAGAAAAATAATTATAGTAGTTAGGAGGAGAAAGATAGACCCCTATATACTCCTATAAGTTAAAAGGTACTAATAGGTTACTTAATAGCTTAGTAAAGTTACTTTTAGGTAGTTATAATAGTAGTTATAATTCTAAAGTTAAAGTAGTATAAAAGTAAAGTTAATAAGGTTATATTAAGTAGTATAATAGGGAGTTACTAATAGGTTTAAATTATATAAGGTATAAAATCTTATAGACTTATAATTTAATAGGTTTAGAACCTTATTACCTTATAGCTATAACTTCTTATATTATAATAAAGTTAACTATTATAATTAAGCTATAAGTCTTATAGTACCCCTAGTTAGTAGTACTAAAGACCTACTATTCTAGTTTACTAAACCTAGTTAATCTATATAGGTTAAAAGTAAAGGACTTTACTAAGCTAGAGAAATTAGCTCCTAGGGTCCTACCTTTTCTATTAATTCCTTACTAATCTATAGTAGTTATAGTAAGTAGTTACTATAAGGTTAACTACTAATTAGTATTAGTATTATAGGCTAGGCTATAATAAGATAATATTATTAAATTATATAATAAATAACTAAAGTTAAAAGGGTTAAATTACGTATATTAAAGAGAGTAACTATTAAAGGCTACTAGGTTAAATTAGTAGTAAAATCTACTATTATAGGTAGTAGAGCCTATAGTAAAACCTTAGGTAAAACCTATAGTTAACTTATTAGGGTTAACCTATTAAGTCTAATAGATTCTAGTAATAGGCTAGTATTATAATATATAGTCTTTATTAGTAGTAATAACTTTATATTACCTATTAGTATATTACTTAGTAATAAGTAAATCTTCTTTTTAATTAAATTTAAGGTCTTATTAATATATACTAAATATAATAGCTATATATAGCGTTACTTTTAATTATTTAAAATCTTTATATTAAAAAACTATTCTATCTCTTTACTACTTTTAAATAAGTATTACTTTTTATTAGAATAATAGGGTAACCTATAGAGATAATAGATACTCTAATAGGTATATATATCTTATAGAAGTAAGAACATTAGATATATTAGGGGTAGGCTTATATATAGAAGAGGAAATAAGAGGTAAAGAGAGTATAGTAGTTAGATTATTACTATAAAAGTTACTTACTTAAAGAGAGGTAAAGGATAGGAAATATCTATCCTTATATATATATACCTAGCTTACTAGAATATTCTATACTTATATAAGCTACTTAGATATTAACCTAGTAGATATATAAGATAATAACCCTAACTAAATAACCCTAACTTAAAGAGATAACCTAGATATTTAGAAAGAGGAGTAGTAAAACTAATCTTACTCCTCTTTAGAATCTTCTAGTAACTAGCTATAATTACGTAATTACCTACTTACGTAATTAATATATATATTAATCTATAATTTTTATAGATAGTATATATATATATATCTTATACTATAACTCTTCTAATAGAGTAAATATAAGATAAAGAAGTATTAGAGTATATAAGAATACTCTTACTTCTAATACTTTTTTATAGCTTTTATTACTTTATTAGCTTTATTTTATAGACACCTAGAGAATATTAATATATAGTTATTAATATAAAAAAAGAATATAATATATATAATAAGTAAGCTAGTTAGATAAGTAAGCTAGCTAGTCCCTTATTATACCTTAAAGGGTATATCTTTAACTATTTATTAAAACGTATATTATATATAAAAGAAATATAACTTTCTATATTATATTTAATAAGAGTCTATGTCTAAGATTTAAATTCTCTAATATTTAGCTCCTAGGGTTATAGAGATATAGAACTTAAGCCTATTTAAGACCTACTCTTTCTATTTCTCTTTATTTCTAGTACATAAGGTTAGTATATTTTATATAGATTTTTATTATTAGCTCTATAGACTATAAAATCTCTAAATATAAGTTTTCTACTAATTTTTATTACTTACTTACTTTTTAATAAATAGTTAAAGATATACCCTTTAAGGTGTAATAAGGGACTAGCTAGTTTACTTATCTAGCTAGCTTACCTATAATATATATTAGAGTAAATACTTTTTTACTCTTTAATTATATTACTTTCCTATTACTTAGTTATTAAGTAGTTAAATTCTTTAACTTATTAATATTGCCCTTCTTTTTTATATTATATACTTTATCTTTATTAATCTTTTTATATACTATAACTATAGTAATATCTTTTTCTTATAGTATATCTTTTACTAGTTAGGTCTTTAGAGCTCTTTAAGTATATTTTTTATCTTTAGGCCTATCTTAAAGTTAGATATTCTATATAGTCTCTATTTATTTATAAAATAGTATTACTTTATAAAGTACTTTACCTTCCTATAAAGTATATACTTAAAGGTTACTAGGCTTCTTTACGCTCTTTCTAATTATATTATCCTTATAGGCTTCTTTTTCTTTTAGTCCTTAGGTTTTTTAGTAGTTATTATAGTAACTAGTTTAAAAGTACTATAGGCTACCTTTACTTATAGTTCTTTTAGCTTAAATATAATATAAGTCTATATTATAAAGGTTATATTTTAATACTTTAATTATTTTTTTAATATAGAGATATAATAAGTATCTTTATATACTTTAACCTATATTACTAATAGTATATATCTTAATATCTTTATTAGTAGTAAGAACTATTTATTAATCTCTATAGCTAAATACTACTAGGCTTTTATACTATAAAAAACACTTACTCTTATTTAGTTATTTACTTCTTAAGGTTCTTTATATCTATAACCTTATAGTTATAGGCTCTTTTTATAATCTTTTTATACTTTATAATAATAAGTTACTTATTCTTATATATAGGTAAGCTAATATAGACTTTAAGGTTTTTTATCTATATATAAATTAGCTTATTACTATTATAGTACTTTGTTATAATTAATAGATTTATAGTTATATATATTTAATTTACTTTACTACTAACTACCTTAAGGTATATTTATATTAATATAGTCTTTTAGTATATACTTTATTATTATATTTAAGCTATTTTAAATTTTTCTTTATTATTAACTAAGTATTATTAGCCTTACTTAAGTTATATTATTATTAGTTAATATACTAAATACTATACTAAAAGTAGTAATAAAGCTACTTTAAGTCTACTAGTTAGTTAGGTAAACTACTACCTTTATCTAATAGTCTCTTATATTAAGTACTAATAGCTCTTTTATAAGTTACTTTAGTTTCTTTTTTTAAAGATTATTATTAATTAATAAGTTAATTAATACCTATATATTATATAAAGAGGCTGTTTATTTTTATTAGAAGTATTAACTAATATAGTTAAAAGAGGTTTTTAGTATAATAAAGGCCTTATTATTATTAGTTATTATAACTAATTAAAGGTAAATATAGTATATATTTCTTTAAGAATATTAACAGCTTAATATAATTTAAACTATTAATTATTAAATATATATATTACTATAATAATAATAATCCTTATTTAATTAATTATATAATATATAATTATAATATTCTCTATAGTAAAAGTATCCTTAAGGGTAAAATATATATACTATTAGAATTTTTTACTTTTAGGTAGTAAAATCTATTTCTAAAATACTTCTAATATTTTCCTAGTAATAGTACCTAATTTAGCTTCTATATCTACTCTGGCCTAGGCGTACTTACACTTTTATAATCTTACAAACTATAAAAGAAACCTTAAAAGAGTGTTATACAGTTATACTTTATACCTGCTTTTAGCACTAAGCGGCCTGCCTTTGGCGCTGAGCGGCCCGCCTTTCTTACTAGGCCCAGCATCTAGGCCTGGCATCTTATAGGCCCACCATCAGCTATACCTACACTAATAGACCTTAGGGGTGCAGAACAGCTGGGACGATCCTATACTCGGTAAACTGGGCCTATGGCCTTTTATCGTGATTTCCAGAGCTTCTGCCGTTGCCGACTTTCACTTCGGCCGGCCGACTTCACCAGCGAACAACAGTCAAGGGGGGCACTTTCGTAATTCGCTCCAGGCCATGGTTGAAGTGAGGTCTAAGTCGGCAGTTGCTCTGACTTATTGGGTATCCGTAACGCATTGGATAATCGAGATACGGCACAGGTCAGAGGTGCTTTTATAGGGTTACATGTACTGTGATTTTACTATATCGGGTGAACTGGTCTAGGCAGCTTATGGTTGTCTAGAACGATGATATAAAATAGATACGGAGGAGCCTTTCAATAGTCCTTGTGGAAAATGCCAAGACCACCCCCATGTTAAGTAACAAGGGTATTTATAGGGATTTATACTAAAGTAAATTGCTACCAGCATTTCACACCCTAATAATATTAATACGAGGGTGGCTTCTAGCTACTATTAACGACTTTTATTTGCTATATTTGACCTCTAATTAGTATCTGCTAGCCTGCCGGCCCTCCTTGTATTTGTTACTACCATTAAGGGCGATAATAGCCTTAATATAGGCTAGTATCTGTTCTATCTAAGCCTAGATTTACTCTAGAGGCAGTACTTGCTAGTACTATTACTAGGCCTGTATAGTAGCAGCCTGGTTAACTAGTATACCCTTTCTTATTATAAATTACTTTATCCACAGCTAGTAAGGCTTAATAGGATTAAGGTTAGGGCTATTACCATACTAGAGCAGCTTTTAGATATTATAGATAGCATATGTGTAGTAGGTATAGTAGTAATTATAGGAAGGTGCTTTATCCTCTTAGACAATAGTACTAGGTAGGTACTTATCCTTAATAAATAGGAAGAGCTTAGGTAGAAAGATCTCCTTATAATAATAATACTAGTTAATTCCTCTCTTACCCTAGTAGATTAACTTACTAGTATAGGCATTCTAGTAAAAAGCTAGTTTACAGCCTAGGATTTACTAGAGCTACAGCTAGGCTATCCTATTCTCTAGTTCCTATTTAAGGCGCTTAACTAGCTCCAGCTTAGTATTTAACTTCTCAACCTTAGTAGCAGCTTCTCATTATATTACAGCAGTCTTAGGTAACCAGCAGTAGTAAGGGCCCTTCTTATTATACGTAAAGCAACCCTAAAACATAAACTTAGTATATCCCTTCTATTAAGCATAGATATATGACTTCATATAGGCCTTATAGACCTAGTGCTATATATAGTAGCTACTATAGTAATAGTTAAGCATAATAGATATTTTATTAGACTATATAACCTTCTTTTAATCTTTAAGAGTCTAGTAGTAATATACTAGGTACTAAGAAAGCCTATCCTATTTTATCTACTAGGATAGGCTAGGTTTCCTTATAGGCTTAGTCTTTCTAAATCTATATTACTAAAGGATATAATAGACTATTATAGTAGAGATATCTATACTAAGCTCCCTTTCTAGCTTGCTAGTAATATTAGCATACGTCTTTTCCCTACTATAATAATCATAGCAAACCTTCTAGATAATAAGGTTAGCAATAGATACTATTGCCTTCTTTAGCCAGCCAGGTTAAGGGGTATTATTATAGTACTTAGGTAGGATAGAGAAGGTAGGAGCAGAGGGGTTAAAGCCCTGCTTTTTCACACGTGTAAGAATATCCTTAACCATACGGTAAGAAATACCTAGAGATTTTATAACTTTATTAGCTAATTTACCTCTAATACAGCTTCAAAGGGCAAGAATAATTACCTATAAAACAGGGTCAACATAGGCTATAATAGTAATAGTTAGAAGGTAGAAAAAGTAGTGTTAGTGTTGTTATTATTGTTATTGTTATTATTGTTATTGTTAATATTACTCTTGCTAGGGCCCTAGTTAAGAAAAAGGAAGGGGATAAATCCTACTACTCTAATTAGCTAGATAATAGTTAAAGTGGGTCTAGGTGGGTCGAATACATGGGGGTGGTCTTGGCATTTTCCGCAAGGACTATTGAAAGGCTCCTCCGTACTCGGTAAACTATTGAAGAAACCTTAAAAGAGTATGATGCAATTGTCCCGCCTTTAGTGCCGAGCGGCCGGCCTTTCTTATCAGGAGCATCTAGGTCTATCATCTTTACTCGGTAAACTATTGAAGAAACCTTAAAAGAGTATGATGCAATTGTCCCGCCTTTAGTGCCGAGCGGCCGGCCTTTCTTATCAGGAGCATCTAGGTCTATCATCTTATAGGCCCACCATCGGCTATGCACCAATGCATCTCGGCCGGGGATTTCCATGTCCCCTATCTGCATATTGAGTGATACCATGGGGCGGCCAGGGTTGGATTACGTGTTGCTCGACATTTGTATCCTCATCATGCAAGGAAAAGTTACATTTACATGCCCGCATACAGTTACATTGCTCTGTACCACATGTGATGTCGTAATTAAAAAGTACTTAACCAATGTCCAGAGGCGCGAGAAATCCTCCAAGTGCGTTGACGCCTGCACTGCATCGTATGTGTCAACGCTTGTCTTGATATACTGACAATATCAGAACCAGACCTCCTCTTTACGTCAGGCCATAGCTCCATAACTGATTCTTTGGCTTCTGTGCCTGTACCTCGTTCAAACCATCGCTGCCTCCCAAAACCATTGATCAGTTCTCTCTGTCAAGATTTTACGTTTTTTTTCTTTTCTTTTCCCTGTCGAGTCGTTCCTGTGGCCATGACTTGGTTGGGCCGGACATGGCTGCTTTGCTCGCCTGCAGCAAGGCTGCCGCCCCTCTCCAGAGTCGGCGGCGGCAAACGGGCCCTTGGTCTGTTCGACTCTCTGGGCTCAGGTCCTCGACGGTACAGCCGGCTTGCCGGGAAGACGGTCCTCATTACCGGCGCATCGTCGGGCATCGGACGAAGTACCGCCCTCGCCTTCGCCCGCGCGGAGCCGAACGACCTGCGGCTCGTTCTCATTTCCAGGCGTCGAACCGAGCTGGAAAAGGTCACGCGCGAGATCCAGGACGTCGCCGGCGACGGGGTGCAAATAAATATTCTGCCACTCGACATTGGCAACTTGGACGAGACGCGGCGAGTGATGGACAAGATACCACGTGCGTTTCGAAAAGTCGACATATTGATCAACAATGCGTACGTGGGATATTTGAACCGACGCGACTTGTTGCGCTGCAGTGGCGGAACATTGACTAACTGCGTTGTATCCGTAGTGGTGTGGCCCTTGGGGGGATGGCGACTTTGCCCACCATTAAGGAGTCGGACATGCTCACCATGTTTAACACCAACGTGCTCGGGCTGATTGCCCTCACGCAAACCGTCCTTCCCAGCTTTCTCGAACGCGGCCGCGGCGACGTGATCAACATTGGTAGCATCGCGGGCAAGGACGCCTACGAGGGCGCCAGCGTCTACTGCGCCACCAAGGCTGCGGTGCGCGCATTGACGGCATCCATGCGTTGCGAACTCGTCTCTACCGATATCCGGGTGATGGAGATCTCACCCGGGCAAACGCGGACGGACATTGCCCGGGTCAGATTCGCAGGGGACCAACAGGCTGCCGACCAGACTTACGAGTAAGATTTGGTTTTTTTTCTCTTCTCTTTCCACTTTCCAAGCCGGCTGTCGACCATGTAGGCGGTGCGGTGAGGTAACCAGCTACAACTCATTGACACATGATGCTATATAGGGGGTATACGCCGCTGGAGGCCGACGATGTCGCTGAGCTTATACTCTTTGCCGCCACACGGCCGCCCCATGTCGTGCTCGCCGACTCGCTTTTGCTTTGCAACACCCAGGTTAGTAATCCGGATCCAAGATGCATTAAAAAGGCAGGAAGAGTGCCTGTTGTGCCAGTACCATCTTTCGGCTAACCAAGAGGGACAGGCATCTCCGACTCTGATAAGCCGTGATAGTAGCACTCGTAATAGTAGTAGTAGTAGTAGTTAATTGTAGTGCTGAGAGCTGTGCAGGAACAACCGCAATCCAATCAAGCCGGATTTGAAGTGATTAGGAGAGGCTCGGGAAGAAAGGATAGACACGGCGCCAATGGTACGTAGTACAAAGTGGCATGCATAAATATGCGGTACGCTATGCCCTAAGGTAAAGCACCTACTTTTTAGTTACCTTTTCCTACTAAAAACAGCTAAAAACAGCTATCTATATCTAAATAACTATATAACCTATTACTTTAATTTTTACTATATAAAATCTATTAAAATTCTCTAGTTTAGATATTATAAAATCTCTTTTATTTCTTGTAATTAATAGCTTAAAAAGTTATAATAAAACTTTACAATATCAAAACTAAAGTTTAAAATATAACTAATAAAAAGAAGAAAATCTAAATAAGAATATTATTAAGTTTTATTAAAAAGTAATAATAAAAAATTATAAAATATTTATTTTTAAAGTATTTTATTCAACTAGATAAATAGTATAAAAGTATTTTACTAAGAAATTTTCATAATATAATTTTATATTATTAATATATTAGTAATATTTTAAAAACTAACTATATATTATTAACTATAAGATTATAAAAGGTATAAATAGTATAAAACTTTTTAATATACTATTCTTAGTTTATAAGTTATAAAATTATTTTAATTTTTAAAAAGTTAAGATTTCTTAGTAAAATACTAAAAAACCTTAATAGTTATATACTTGGTTCTATTATTAAAAATCTACTAATAGATTATACTTAAAATATTTTTATAAATTTATATATATATAATATACTTAATATAAAAGTTATAGAATATTTTATTTATTATTAGGATAGATCTTAATAGCTGTTTTTAGCTATTTTTAGTAGGAAAAGGTAACTAAAATATAAGGGTAACTGAAAATGTTATAAGCTAGAATAGCTGGCTGTAACTATAGACCTCAGTCTGCCTGGGATATTCCCAGCCCAACTATTAGCCCTAGTTATTCTAGCGCTCTATATAACCCTACCTAGTACTAGCCTATATAACTAGACGCTACTAGCTGTTACTATAGTCTAGATTCTTAAGATAAAGAATAATAGATAGATAATAAAGTATGTAGATATGTAATAGAATACCCTTACTATGATTGTGTATTAATTAATATATAACTATTATGATTTCATATTAGCCTATCTAGCTATAGAGCTAGAAGTCTAGGGGTAGAATATACATATTATTAGAATCGCCTAATTTAGCTAGGGATATCTATCTTAGAAATATTACTAATATTATTCTAGTAGTAATTCTAGATATAGCCTAATAGCCTATATACTCTTTTCTATCTAATAACATTTTACTATTATAGGCCTAAGTATATATCCTAACTAATATACTTTAATATACCCTCTTAAAGTAAGGCTATTTATAGCCTTACGTTAATTATAAATAGTTATAATATTTAGCTACTTAATTAATAATAATTAAAACTAACTATTACTTCTAAGTATATTAACTAGATTAATTGATATTACCTTTATCTAATATACTAAAGTTAATAGTTTAGTAATCTTACTAGCTATTATACTATTATAATAAGATAGTAACTTACTAAAGCTTATAGGTTTAAATTTAGGTTAAGGTAAAAAGTCTCTTATTAGTTAACTTAAAATAACTTCTACCCCTTAAATATAATTAGTTAATAAAGTCTTAGCCTTAATAACTATAATATATAGGCTAGTCTTATATACCTTAGTAAAGCTATATTATACGTCTAGACTTATATAACTCTATTACCCTCTAGTTACTTACTATTATATTTAATATATTCCCTAGGGTTTTATATAGAATTTATTTATAAAGTATAGTTATAAGGTTAAGTACCCTTACTCTCCTCTTATACTTTTACTATAGTTATAGACTTCTTTTATTATATTTAATATTAACTTATAGCTATAATTAAGGTAATTCTAGAAATATAATTTCTAACTATAGAAGTTATAGTATTATTAAGATATTTAAAGTTAAGGTTTTATATAGTTATAGTATTAATTAGTTATAATAGTAAGGTAATTATAGTATATCTTTTATAACCTTGTATTAGCTATCTAATATAGTTAGTATATCCTCCTCTATAACTATTCTAATTAGGACTATACTAGCTAGCTACTCTATTATAATAGTTATAGTTATAGTTACTATAGTTATAATAGCCTCTTTTAAAAGCTTTTCTTTATAATTATTTAATATCTATATTAACTAGTTAATAAGACTTAATTACTCTAAGAAGGTTAACTACTTTTACTATAGTAGTACCTTTATTAATCTATTAGCTATTAATTTAGATAATAGAGTATAGATAACTTTAACTCTTCTTTTTATAACTTCTTATTATAACTAATAGTAATAGATATTAATATATTAGAGCTTTATTTAAAGTAAAATAAGCTCCTTATTAATTAATCTAATAGTCTATTAATTATTATATTAAATTATTATTTATAGGCCTAATATCTTTACTTTAGAGTTAGCTATTAACTCTAATATTAATTAGCTAGTAAAGATAGCTTTTTTTACTACTTATAATAAGGTAAGTAATTTAGCTTCTATTATTAACGTTATAACTATCTATTATTTATTTACCCTCTAGGTAATAAGCCCTCTAAATAGCTTTATTATAAAACCTTATAAGCTCTTTTAATTAATTAAGTTATTACTAAAGCTACTATTAGAAGTAACTTCTAACCTATTACTACCTCTAAATTTAAGGTAGAAGCCTATAGTCTAGTAGAGGTATTATAAGGTATAAGTTACTACCCTCTAATAAGTAGTATTTAGATTCTAATTAAACCTTATAAGTTAGCTAGCTATAAATACTATATCTAGTCTAGTTATTACTATAGTATATAAAATTAATCTAACTTTATATTAATATTATATTATCTTAATATTTATTATAGTCTTTTTTAAGGGTAGTAGCTTTTTTATACCTATTAGAGTATTATCTAATAGTAGTTATAACTTATCTTTAATTAGCTTTAAAATTTTATTAATATATATAAACTATAATAGCTATATTTTTTACTACTTATAATTCCTTAGAATCTCTATACTAAGAAACTATTATATCTCTTTACTACTCTTAAGATAGTATTACTTTTATATTACTTTTATTGCTTTATTTACTTCTAATTAGGCTAATTCTAAAAAGGTAAAGATATAGTTATTAATATAAAAGAAGAAAGTAATAGTACCTTTCTACTAGTAGTAAGGCTTACTAATAACTAGTATAAATCTAAGGTTATAAAGTCTTTTCTTAAGGTACTTTTACTATAGTAATAGTAATTTTCTTAGGCTATATAGAGCTTTTTATAGCTTAACTATCCTCTTTTTACTATAATTAGAGTAGCTAGGTAAAAGTTATATAAATACTATTTTATTTATATTAGTATATATAAATATATTCATAGTATTATATTAAATTAATTTAAAGTTAGACTTAGCTATAATTATAATAAGTAACTAGAATAATAGTCTAGCTAGTATTACTATATATATATCTCTAATTATATCTTTTAGTTACTAATTACCTTAAATAACTAGTCTAGCTTTAAACTTTATTAAATAACTATATTTATTTAGCTTATAGGTATATACCTATTAGTAGTTAAGTATTTAGTTATTACTAGCTTCCTTTATACTAATTTTAACCTAGCTATTTATATCTTTATAGCTCTTTAAGTAATCCTTTTTAGTAGCTAGAAACTCTTCTATAAAGTAGTATTAATATAATTTAGTATATAATCTAGGTAGTTTAAGTAAGTCTTTCTAGTATATTTAGTACCCCCCTATATAATCCCTTTAAGGTATATATAACTAATATACCTCTACCTCTTTATTAGAGTATTTAGACTATACCTCTTCTACCTATTAGTCTATAATCTTAAAGTTAATACTAGATAGCTAGTCTATATAAGCTTTAAGTAGTTTATTCTACCTAGAGGTATATATATTCTTAGGTACTAACGCCCCTATAAGAAACGTAGTCTTTTAAGACTCTCTTAGGTATATATATCTCTTTATATAATTATAGGTATAATTAAGGTAATTAATATTAATATCTTCTTCTTACCCTCTTACTTTAAGTATATCTATAAGTTATATAAAAAATAATATATTTAGAGATAATAGTAAGGTAGTTAATATAAAGTATAACTTTATATATTCTACTACTTTATTAGCTTAATTATTTATATTTTACTATTAAGGCTTAGGAATATTATCTTCTATAAAGTCTTTAGTATTAGTAATATATATTAAATTATATTTAGTAGCTTACTTAATCTAAGTACTAATTATAGCCTTATTTATATTAGCTAGCTTATTAATCTATTTATTAGCCTTACCTAAAAAGTAAATATCTTTATGAAAGATTATATCTCTTAAAGTAATAACCTTATTCTTTAGTAGAATATATATCTAATATTAGTTTATTAATATATATCTAATAAGGTATCTAAGATAGACCTTTACTTTAAATTATAAGAGTTAATTCTAGTTAAGTTATATATCTATAGTTATAGTATATATATAGTAGCTAAATACTTTAAGGTAGCTAATATATAGTAGTAAGTTATATTCTTAAGTAGTATAGTAAATTTAATATAGTAACTTCTAGCCTTATAATTCTACTAGTATATAGTTATATAAATATACTATAGCTTTTAGAATCTCTAGCTAGAGTATATATAGTAGCCTTACCCTTAGCCTTATTATAGCTCCTTTAATCTTAATTATAGTAGTAATATACTTAGTACCTCTACTTTAGGCCTATATATTTAAAGCTAATAGTTTAAACTATATTCCTAATTCTTCTATAGTATCTCTTACTTATAGGTAGGTAGTTATAATCTTATTATTATATTTAATTACCTAGACGTCTACTCTACTCTATAGCTTTATTATATAGATAAAGTCTATAAGTAACTTTTTAATATACTCTAATATATATTATATAAGATAGTAATCCTATATATATCTAGACTTATAATTACTAAGTAGAAGGGTATATATATATCTACTATACCCTTACTTAAAAGGGTAGAAATTAAGGGTAATTCTATTACTAATACTTATATATTTAATTAACTCCCTTAGCTAGTAAGATATCTACTACTATATCTTAGCTATTATATATACCTTATAAGTAGTAATATAGAAGTTAGAAATATCTCCCTTAAGTCTAACCCCTTAGGTATAGGTTATAATATATTATATAACCCTATTACTAAGGTAGCTAAACTAGTTATACTACTATATTTTAGTAACTAGGTAGGTCTTTTTCTAGTAGTCTAGCGTTAGGGTATCTAGTACTAGTATTACTCCTACTAGATATATAGTATATACTAGTTTCTTATTAGACTTTACTACTTTAATTACCTACTAGCTACTATATTCTTCTAAGTTAAATAGATAATTATAATCTTTATTATAAATATAATTATTTAATAGGCTATTATCCTACTACTAATTTATAGTTACTTTTAATACTATATATAATACTAAGTTATATAATAGTAATAGTATATATACTACTTTCTTAAGCTAAAGAGTTATGTTATTACCTATCCTCCTTATTCTAATTAGGGCTTTACCTTATCTTTCTATTAGTATAGTTATATCTTTAGCCTAGAGGAAGTTATCTAAACTTACTAGTTATATATTAAAAAGATAATAGCTAGAGTAGAATATATAAAGAGTTACTCCTAAATTAAGGATTATATAGTTATTAAGAGGGTATTTAGAAGAAGATATTATAAATATAGCTAACTACTTTAATACTACTCTAGCTCCCTTTATCTTTTATTTATTTAATAGTTATTAAGCTATTAGCTCTTTTATAACTACCCCCTCTACTTTATTTTTAGCTAATTATAGCTTATTAAGTTATTAATATACTACTATAATTAATATATCTTCTTTCTTTAAAATATCCTTAACTAATTAGTCTTTTAGCTACTTCCTAACTTTATTAATAGTCTCTTATCTTAGCTACTAATAGAAGTATAGTTATATCTTTCTAAAGAAGAAGTACTTTTATAGATAGTAGCTAATTACTTTATAAAGCTTATACTTATATAAGTTATTTAGGTAGCTACCTCTATTAAAATAGTAACTACTATTACCTCTAGTATAGTTATTACTATAGCCTTTACTACTATTATTCTATACTAGCTCTTTTTTAGTTTAGTCTAGTAGCTTAGTACTTTTAGTATATATAGTTATAACTAGGCTAAATACTTTATATACTACCTTTACTCTTAGTCTACTTTATTCTTATAATATTCTAATTCTAACTTTATCTAATACTTATAATATCTTAAGTAATCTATTAATTACTTAATAATTTTAACTTATACTAAAAGCTTCTACTTATAAGGCTAATAAAGTATATACTACTACTATTATAAAGTTAGAGAACTATTACTATATTCTTTTTACCTCTATAGTCTCTAATTATATACCTTAATATATAGCTTCTTTTTAGTCTACTACCTACTTCTCAATATCTTTTATATTACTAATCTTATAGTCTATAGCTTATTATAGTACTCTTTTATACTTAGTAATAGCTCTATTTTTATCTTACTACGTCTAAGTACTAACTTTAGACTTTAGCCTTTCTATCTATATATAGATAGGCTCTATTAGGTTATAGTAGTTAGTATATAAGTTAGTTATAACTATCTCTTATATATAAGTAATAATATTACTAACTACTTTTAACTATTATTTATATATCTCTAACTTTACTATATACTCTTCTTTCTAGCTATTATATTTATCTCTATTAGCCTTATTAAGATAAGCTAGTATATATACTTTTAATATTATAATATCTAGTAGTAGCTAGCCCTTAATAGTATTCTAGTAATCTAATTAGTAATATATAGTAAGGCTAAAATTTAGAAGTTTAAGATATCTAGATACTCTAGTAGTATCTATATCTTAGAAGTTAGTATTTAGCCTAGTATTAGGTCTAAATTAATAGATAGCTAGATACTAGCGCTTATAGCCTTTACTTTTAATTAGGGGTACTAGTCTTACTAGTCTAACTAATTCTATAGCTAGACTTTTAACGACTTAGATTTAGTTATTATAGTATATATATATTATATTAAGAGTATTACATAACTAACTTCTAGAGATATTAATAGCTCTATATAAATTAGACTATTAACTAATAAAGTATATAAATACGTAATAGAATACCCTTACTATAATTATATATTAATTAATATATAACTATTATAATTTTATATTAGCCTATCTAGCTATAGGGCTAGAAGTCTAGGGGTAGAATATATGTATTATTAGAATTACCTAATTTAGCTAGGGATATCTATCTAAGAAATATTACTAATATTATTCTAGTAGTAATTCTAGATATAGCCTAGTAGCCTATATACTCTTTTCTATCTAATAATATTTTACTATTATAGGCCTAAGTATATATCCTAACTAGTATGCTTTAATAATAGATTATACTTTTAGACTATATTAGAAAAGTAGGTACTCTACTATTATAACCTAATAAGCTATAAGTAGTAGTTACCCTACTAAACCCTAGAAGTATAGGTAGTATAACCTTTATACTCTTAATAGGAAAGATAACTCCTCTAGAATAGAAGAACTATAGTATAAGTTACGTAATAATAAGATAAGATTAAATCTATATAGAAGAGATATAGGCACTATATACTTAGTATATTAAAGAAGAACTATCTCTAGGCCTCTCTCTAGAAGGTATTTACTATTAGTAGCTATTAAGACTATAGAGGGCTTTAGTCTATTATACTATTATTTCCTATCTTTAGCCTATATAAGCTAAATCCTATTATTATAGCTATATCTCTAGATATTAGGCTATTAATTATAGTTTATAGGGATACTAGTATATCTTAATAGTCTAGATATATCTAGAAACTAACTATAAAGGTTAGAGTAGTTAAGTAAGTTAGCTTCTAGGATAATACTAAGCTTAAAGAGGAGATTAATAAGCTTTTAAATCTTATTTAGGATCTCTTATAATAGGATGCTAAGAGGGAATAATTCCTTAAAGACTACTTAAAGAAGATTAAATCTTTAGAAAGAGAGCTTTAGTAAGAGAAGTAGTATTTAGACTAGCCCTAATATAGTCTAGTAAGGTCTATATATACTATTAGTATAGGGTCTAGTAAGTCTACCCTAAGTCTCTAAGGGTATCCCCTATATATAGCTTAAAACTAGCTATACCTAGTTTAGTTTTATATAATAGTAATAAGCTAGCTACCTACTAGAAAGTAAGATAAACTAATACTAGTAAAATAGGCTATAAACTAAGTAGCCTTAAAAGACTTATATATTTTTATATATTTACTACCTAAAAGCCTACTTTATAATAAGAGAGCCTATAATATATATATTTTTATTTAGGAAAGGCTAAGCCTTTAAGCTTAAGAAGCCCCTAAAGGAATCAACTATATTAAGATAAGACTAGTACTCCTACCTTTATTAGTAGATAGTATAAAAGTCTTACTAAATAATAGAGAGTAAATTACTACCCTCCTCTAGGTATAAGTACTTAAATAGTATAATACCTAGATCTAGGCTTATATTATAAACATCCCTTTTACTAGGTATTATTTACTAACTAATATTAAGCTAGAGATTATAACTAAGGAGCTCTTTAAAGAGATATAGATTATAATAAAAGTTAAGCCTAAAAGGTATACTTTTCTAGAAAAGATAAAGTTAAAAGGCTAGGTATAGTAATAGCTTAGTTTAAGGTAGAAGCTATAAGGTAACTACTAAGGCGCCTCTATTTAATAGGGGCTAGTGTTTTTATAAACCTATAGTTTCTAAAGGAGAAGAGGTCTCCCTAATACTACTACTATAGCAGCTTTTATAGTAAATAAATATATACTAAAAGGAAGAGATACCTTAAATATAGCTTACCTTCTTATATAACTAACTAATACTAGGTACCTTATAGTAGTATAAAAGGCTATAATAGCTATAACTACCCCTTTAAGTATCTATTATATAATAAGCCTTATACTACCTTTAATATAATATACCTTATTAAACTAAAAATAGTAAAAGGTATAGTTTAAAAGAGAAATAAGGTATAGCTATAGGCTATTTAAGCTAAGGGAGAGAGATTATAAAGAGTAGTAACCTAGTAGTTATATTAATAATCCTAAGAAGGGGGGGAAGAGATAGACTATAACTATACTAATAGGGGATACTAAGAGAATATAGCCCCTTAAAACCCTATAGATTATATAGGTAAATATAGCTAGATAACTACTTATATAGAAAATAGTACTAAATTAAGCCTATACGGCCTTTATTAATATACTCCTACTATAAGAGCCCTCTATCTACTTAGAAGAGAGAAGGCTTATAAGATACTACCTAGGTTTTAAGATATTTACCTTAGTAGATAACTAGGTTAAAGAAAAACCTAAGGTACTTATCTACCTCTATAAAGGAACTAGGCTATAAGGTATATAAATACGCCTACTACCTAGCCTATCTATAGACCTACTCTTTCTATAACTCTTAGTAGGAATATAGAAAGTCCTTATAGTTATTAATATATATAATACTACTAGTTATATACTATAACCTAGCTAAGTAGTTAGAGATATTATAATAGCCTAATAACCTAGATACTAGGAATATATACTAGTTATAGGGGATTTTAACCTCTATTACTAGACCTAGTAACTTAAGGTAATAAGCTCCTCTAATACTAACATACTAGTAGAATAGGTAGAAGTAGTTAGCTTAGTCCTCTTATTACTAATAGGTAAAGCTATATATAAGGGTAGTAATATAATAGACCTAGCCTAGGCGTCTAGTAGCCTCTATAGGGTATCTATAAGTATAAAAACGTCCCTATATATAATATTAGACTATAAAAGCCTACTTACCTAGGTCCCCTTAGCCCTAGCTAACCTACTTAACCTAAGCCTAGGTAGGTTCTAGCTTAATATAATAGATAAGAAGCTCTTTCTTAATATACTCTAGTAAAACATATATCCTTTATACTATACTATAAGTAATATAAGAGATCTATAGGCGTTAGATATACTAGTAAAATAGCTTATAGATTACCTTAGAGAAGTACTTATAGCTTTAATAAGGCATATATCTAGTAGAGAATCTAGGAAACTATACTAAGATAAGGAATATAGGTAGAAATACTAAGCTTATACAACTAAAAGAGCTACTATAATAAGACTTTATACTCTAAGAGTAGAATATTAATAGGAGTAAAATAAGGAAGATGCTCTAAAGTAGGACTTTCTCTATTTACTATAGTACTCTAAGGATACTTACTAGAGAGGAATAATTACTATAGCCTATACTAGTAAAGACGTATTTAAAATAGTTAGGTAGTATAAGGCTAAAGGATCTTTTTAGACCTCCCTACTCTAAGATAGGAATAGTCTATCTATACTTATCTTATAACTAAAGGAGAAGTAAGATCTATTTACCTATATTCTCCTTAGAAATACTACTATCTTTATAAAATATACTAGTAGTAAGCCTAAGACCTTACCTAGAGGCTAATCTTCTATTTTTATATATTATAAAATATAAGGTATAAACGTCTATTTTCTCTATAGGAAGTACTACTCTTAGGTCTAATAGAATTATAACTACTATTCTTAAGATAGTATAGCCTATTATTAAGGATTTTATCTTCTTACTTTATAGTAGATATATATATAAGGGCTAGTATCCTACCTATTTTAAAGAAGCTATCCTAGTTATCTTACCTAAGCTAGGTAAGAGAGATAGGGTACTCTTATACTTATATAGACCTATTATACTATTATCTATACTTAGAAAAAGCTTAAAGAGACTTATTATAAGAAGGCTTACTTAGATTATACTTAAGTACTAGGTACTATATAACTAATAATTTAGGGCCCTCCCCCTTTACTTATATAGTAACCTTATTACTACTACTATCTATAATATTAAGTATACCTAGTAAAAAGGTCTTATTACCTCTATACTTATACTTAATTATAAGGGGGCCTTTAACGCTATACTACTAGAGAGACTAATCTAATACCTCTAACGCTAAGGATAGCTAGAGAACTTTATATAGTAGGTTTTAAGCTTTATCCTTAGGAGAAGAGTAAGAATAAGGCTAGATAGGGAGATAGGAGACGTTTTTAAGCTTAAGTATAGGCTACTATAGGGCTTACCTATATCCCCTATCCTATTTATACTTTATATTAAACCCTTATATAAGCTAGGTACTATTTATCTATTTAAGAAATAATCTTAGTTTAGCTATACTAATAATATTACTATCTTAGTAAGTTTAACCTTACTAGAAGAGAACTATATTCTACTAGCTAAAGAATAGTAAGAAGCCTAAGAATAAGGGGCTTTAAAGGGAATTACTTTTAATAATAATAAGTCTAAGCTTATCTACTTTACTAAGAGACTAAAAGATAGAAACCTACTAATAACTATTAGACTATTAAATAGGAGATAGTATATAGTCTAGGCTATTAATTAAGAGGCCTCCTTATAATAGCTTAGTATCTACTTTAACTAAAGACTTATATTTAAGAACTATATAAAAGGCCTTTATACTAAAGCCTACTAAGTAATTAGTAGACTATAGGGGCTAAGGAATACTATCTAAGGCGTACTAGCCTACTTACTCTACTATACTATAACCTCTTATATACTACCTATCTAGTACTATATATCTAAAGTATAATAGCTAGATAGGAATTAGATTAAAAATAGGTATATTATCTTAAATAGAATTAATAGTCTACTTTACTAACTTAATAGTATATAAGCTAAAGCTATTAAAGTTATACTTCTTATATATAAAATAATACCTATACTAATCCTATAGTAAGAAGCTATCTTACTACCTATAGAGGTAGTATTAGATACTAAGCTCTATAAAGCCTCTATAAGAATCTATTACTTTAATAAATAACAACCCCTTTAAATAAGGCTTAGAGATAAGCCTAGACTAGACTTAAGACTATAGTAAATAGTAAGCTTTACTAATAAAAATACTAAATATATTAACTTACTAGACCTACTACCTTAAGAGTACTTAGCTAACTAGTATATAGCCCTTAATATAGTTAGCTATAAACCTAAGAAGACTAAAAAAGAACTAGCTATTACCTTTATAAATAGATTAGGAATATTCTTAAAATAAGATATTATTATCTATACTAATAGCTTCTAGCTATTAGATAGTAGTAAAACTACTACTAGAGTAGGCTAGGTAGAGTATTAAGCTATATAGTAGATTTTCTAAGGATTAAAACTACTTAGCTACTAGATAGAGGTCTTTAATATAGAAGTATAAGCTGTTTTTTAGGGCCTACTAAAAGCTATAAGGTCTCTTATAGTATAGATAGTAGATAATATTTATATCTACTTTAATAACCTTATAGTTACTACTAAACTTATTACCTAAAGCCTAAAAAGTAACTAGGCTAGGTTTAAGGCCTTTAGTATGCTCTCTACCTCTTAGGTATAGAGAGGATAGAAAAGCTAGATAATACCTAGTAGGGTATATATTTAGTAGTACCTTAGATATATAAGAATAGTAGTAAATAAAGAAGTAGACACTCTAGCTAAGGTAGCTTATAGATAAATCTTAAAATTATAACTATAGCCTATATTAGTATACTTAAAGTAGGAGCCTAGAGTAGCTAATCTCTAGGCTTTTACTAGGAGATAGCTATTAATCTACTATTAGTAGTATACTAACCTTAGGATAAGTCTTTATCTTAAGCCTCTTAAACTTTACTTTTTATAATATTTACTAAAAAGGCTATATATAGTAGGATTATACTATAGAGACTTTATAGTATACTATAAGAGATTTACTTACTAAAATATACTATTTTACTATAGTTATAGAAGATATAAAAGCCTAGTATACTTTTACTTTTATAAGTATAGCTATAAGGCTACTCTATAGTATCTCTACTAATATATAGTAAAGGTAAGTATTAGTTTTCTATTAGGTTTTATATAAGGAGCTTCTCTTCTATATAAATAGATAGAGGTAACTAATTTCTTTTTTATAATCTACCTAAGTTATTAATTAGGAATATTAGGTAAAAATAGTAGCCTATAGAATATTTTAAATTAAGATAAACTATATTAGTATTACTTAGTATATCTCTTTTACTTAAGACGTTAAATATATTATTATTATTATATAGGTACTATACTAAAAATATATAGAAGCTGTATTATAGGGATATAGATACTAAAACTAGGACTTATATATAAGATAGACTTAGACGTACTTAAGGATAGACTTCTTTAGCTCTTTAGTAATTAACTTATAATATATTCTCTAAATACCTTTTAGTATCTAACCTTAGTAATTTATTAATAAGAAGCTATATAAGCTACCTCTATAACTTTTAACTATATGACTAATTACTAGATAATTAATTAGCCTATAAACCTAAGATTACTATTATTAAGTATTAACCTTAGCTATACTATTAGTAGAAACCCTACTATTAGATTACTAACTATAATATCTACCTTATATATTATTAGGGTTAAGACTACTATTAATAATATTATACTATAAGTAAATTTTAATAGAGCCTATCTACCCTAAAAGGACTTAACTAGATATTATAAATAAATATATTAGACCTAATATCTATTTATTAAAGTATTAGAATATTTAGGTAGAAATTAAAGCGTCTCTTAGGGTACCTTTTAGTTTTTAACTTTAATACTATTTACCTATATAAAGTAGCCTACTAAATATTCCTATTAAATATACTAAAAAGTAATTTTTTAAAGATTATTTTATTTTATATAACCTTTATTATTATCTATTTTTAAAATTAGACCTATTCTAGATAAGATATAATTACTACTAAATAGATAGAAAGTTAGGTTTTTAATCCTACTAATATAATAGACTATATCTATTTATTTAACCTTTTTTACTTAGCCTACCTAACACTAAGATAAGATCTTACTTCCTAAATTCTAAAGTATAAAGGAATAAAATATTATAGCCTAACCTATTAGGTACTAGCTAGTATAACTATATAATATAGAATAGGGGTTTATAATACTAAGAGTATTAAAACTAAAGCTTTTACTATATACTAAAGTAGTAATTACCCTAACCTACTAGTAATAAAGTATTATAAAATAGAGTGTCTAACTAAAGGAATATTACTATATAATACTACTTTCCTATAAGGCTTATATATTAACTTATATAGTAAGGCTATATTTAGAAATAAGGTAGGATATATTAAAGTAAGCTAGTTAGAATATACTTAGACTTATAATAGTAATATATTATTAGATAGAAAAGAGTATATAGGCTACTAGGCTATATCTAGAACTACTACTAAAATAATGTTAGTAATATTTCTAAGATAGATATCCCTAGCTAAATTAAGTAATTCTAATAATATATATATTCTACTCTTAGACTTTTAGCCTTATAGCTAGATAGGCTAATACGTAATTATAAGACTTATATATTAATTAATATATATAACTATAATAAGGGTATTCTATTATATATCTATATACTTTATAAATTAATAGTCTAATTTATATAAAGCTATTAATATCTCTAGAAGTTAGCTATATAATACTCTTAATATAATATATATATACTACTATAACTAAATCTAAATAGCTAAAAGTCTAGCTATAGAGTTAGTAAGACTAGTAAGATTAGTACCTCTAATTAAAAGTAAAGGCTATAAGTACTAATATATAGTTATTAATTAACCTAGAGCTAATACTAGGCTAAATACTAACGTTAGAGATATAGATACTACTAAAGTATTTAGATATCTTAAACTTCTAAATCTTAGCCTTACTATATACTACTAATTAGATTATATAAAACGTAGTTAAAGGCTACCTACTACTAAATATTATAAGGTTAAAAGTAAGAATACTAGCCTATCTTAATAAGGCTAAAAGAGATAAACATACTAGCTAGAAAGAAGAATATTAGAATAGGGTAGGATTTTAAAGGTTTATTCTTTAACGTTTTTCTAGGCTTAGAGGCCTAAGTAGACTAGGTATATAATACTGTCTCCTTAGTAGAAAGATAGAGAGGGATAAATATAAACACATAATAAGAATTCTTAACTATAACTTTTAAAAGAACCTAACTAGCTATATATAAGTAAATACCCTCTTTTTAATAATACTATTACCCTAATTAGACCTTAATAGTCTAATTAAGGTTAACTCTAACCCCTAAAAGACTATACCCTAAAAATACTAAAGTTACCTATATATATATATACTTTTATACTACTTAGTAATAAGGGTACTATTCTAATACCTTTTACTTTATAATTATACTATTCCTAGAAGGAGAGGTACTCCTAGTACCTTAATTAGGCTAGTATATACCTAGAAATATAAGAATAGTATATTATAAGTAAGTAAGTAAGTTACCCTCTATAATAAGTACTTTAGGTATACTTATAGCTAGACTTAAGTATAAGATATAAGTTTAGTTAAGTATATACTAGCTAACTTACTTCTTTACTTTCTTACTTCTTATATAGTTTTAATAGTACCTTATAGTAGAATAAAACTACTAATCTTCTTATTACTAATAGTAATATAGTAAAATAACTATAATAATATAATAACCTAATAAAGAAGAACTATCCCTACCTAAGACTAAAAAGAAAAAAATTAACTCTACCTAGTTAGATACTACCTATATAAGGGAGTACTTCTAATATAAGAAAAGATAAATTATATAAAATAACTAATAAAGACTAAGAACTAAAAGAATAAGACCTAAGAATAAAAGGTAAAAACTAACCTAACCTAATTGAATACTACCTATATAAGGGAGTATATTTAACTTAAAAAAAGATAAATTATCTATAGTAACTAAGAACTAAATAAGAGTAGAAGTACTAGCTACTCTAGTAATTACTAAATAAAGATTATAAATATAAAAAAGAATAGTAAAAACTCTTTTATAAAAAGAATTAGGCTAGTAACTACCTAGTAAAACTTAATAACTAAGCTATAACCTATAGAATATTAATAAAAATAACTACTAATATAACACCTTATATAAAGCTAAAGAAGCCTAAGTACCTCCTAGATATAAGATATAAATCCTTAATAACCTTAACCCCTATAGAAACCTTATTTATTACCTATTTATATAAAATACTAGGCCTAATTAGATTATAGGTAATTTTACTAATAAGAACTAAAAGTCTTATAGTTAATAAAATAACTACTACTACCTCTTACTAAATATTTTAACTTAGTATAAACTTAGCTAATAATACCTTTTTTAAAAAATATTAAGTTAATAACTAATATTTTATTTAAAAATACTATTTATTTCTCTTATACTACCCTAATTAGACTTATCTCTTAAAAGTATTAACTATTTTATTAAGCTCTAGCTAATATTATATAAAATACTTTTTACTAGCTTTAAGTCTTCTTATTATAATACTAGAAATCCCCTAAGATATCTAAAGCTACTCCTTCTTTATTAATACTTAAGCCTCTTAGAGGTCTAACTAATTAGGGTGTAAAGCTTACTAAGGATACCTTTAAAGGTTACTAAGAGCTATAAGCTATTAAGTTAGAGTTAGATTTTAGGCTTAAGGACTAAAAAGTAAAAAAGGAACTAACTAAAAAGACTAAACTAAAAGGAAAAAGTATTATAAACCTTAGACCTTCTACCTAGCTTAATTAGGCTAGGGAGCTTTCTCCCCTTTAGTATAAAGACCCTTTTAATATTTAATATATAATCTTACCTTATAAGTATTATACCTAGTAAAACCTTATAACCTAGCTTTTTACTTTAGTTACTAATAACTAAGAGACCTTCTAGAAACCTCTCTACTAGTTATCCCTAACTTT
The DNA here is from genome assembly GCA_020631755.1 of Colletotrichum sublineola. Lineage (NCBI taxonomy): Eukaryota > Fungi > Ascomycota > Sordariomycetes > Glomerellales > Glomerellaceae > Colletotrichum > Colletotrichum sublineola. The sequence goes on along the minus strand of JAHSQG010000005.1, from coordinate 5,327,049 downwards.
ATTAGTTATTTAAGCCTACTCTTCTATTAAGATACCCTCTCTAGATACTATAAGTACCCTAACCTTTCATAGTTATAATATTATAAACTTTATAAATAAATATAAAGCCCTAACTAGGTTAGCTAGTTATACTAATTAGGAGAGGACTATAGTTTTACTTTAGTACTTACCTAATAAGTATAAAGTAACTATTAAGATTAAAGTAAGGAATTATACTTAGACTTAGTTAAAGAAGTATCTCTATAGGACCTATAGGCCTCTAGATAAAGAAGTAATTCTTTAACCTAACTATAAACTTTATAACCTTCTTTAGGGAGATCTAATTAGAAATAATAACCTACCTATTACTATTAAGCTATTTTAAAAAGTAAAAAGTATCTATAAGAAGGCTTAGACTAAAAATAAACTTATAATAGTTAACTAAGAGTTAATTAAGCTATTTATAAAGAAATATACTAAGAATACTATTTAGTTTATTACCTTATAGATAGGACTTACCCCTACTAAGCTTTTTAAGTATAGGAACTTTAAAGCCTTTAAGACTTATATACTAGTATAAGTTAGCTAGAAAGTAAAATATAAGTATAACTATAAAGACTTAAATATAGTAATAACTAGTAACCTAATTTTAACCTAAGTATTTATTCTAAAGGTAAGTAATAAGTCTAATTAGGGCTATACTACTATTATATTAAAGATTTTTACTTAAGATATTACTATCCTTACTAATCTAATTTTAGAGCTATTTAAAAAGCTTAAGTCCCTAACTATAATAGTTTAAGCTAACCTAGATAGCTAAAATATAATCTACTAGTTATAGATAGCCTAAAACTATATAGTCTCTAGTTAAGTTAACTAATAATAAAGAGTATATTTACTTACTCTTAATAGACTACTTACTCTAATACGTACTAAAATAATCCTAAGAAGTCTAGAGTATTACTAGTACAATAGTTATAATATAAGGTAATACTAAAAATACCTCTAGCTAAGAGAAAATAAGTATATAGGCCTAATTTAGCTTAACTAAACTATATATAAGTATAGCTAGCTTTATTATAACTAAAGGGATATTTTAAAAGTTCCCCTACCTATAATTAATAGTAGATACCTAGAATATATACTAGATAGGGTTAGTATCTTAAAGTATATTATAAATAGTACCTTACTACCTAAGGCTTCTTAAGTAGCTAGAATAATACTTAATTAGGGCCTTAAATAACCCTTTTAATCTTAGATCTAGTCTATTAGGCCCTTAGTTTCTTAAGATACTTATACCTATTTAGTCTACTATATACTAGAAAGTATTATAATATATATAGATATTTTCTTAAGTTATAAAGCCTAAATTAATATAATAACTAAATCTTAATTAACTTAGGTAAGGGGAGTCCTCTACTAGCCTAATTAGAGTAAGCCTTATACTATTTAGTAAGGAAATATTAGTAAAAGCCCTTCTTACTATAGTAGTAATATAAGCCTAAAGTCTTAACCTAAGGAAATAAATATTAATACCTATACTATAACTTACCTACGAATACCTCTAGATCTATCTCTTAAGCCTAATTAGGCTTATATATAATACTAGGGTAATACTAGTAGTCTATAATCTTCTCTACTTATAAAAGCTTTATTTAGCTTCTTATAGATAATAGAAATATAAAACCTACTAACTCCTAACTAAAAATAAATTAATAAGTATATAGTAGAGTATTAAGAATAAATATAAAATATAATATAAATATAAAATATAAAATATAAATATAAAATATAAAATATAATTCTAAAATATAAAATAGAAAAATAAAAATAATATATATATTTATATTATATTTATAAGTTTTATAAATATATATATTTATAAGTATAAATATAAATATAAATATATTTATTATATTTATAATTAATATATTTAAATATACTAGAATAGAACTAATTATATTAAATATATAGAAATTATATTTAAGTTAGTTAATTATATAATATTATATATCTAATGTATTTTCTTAGATATTAAGAGTATTATAGTAGTATTTCTAAAGAAAACCTCTTTTAATTTTATAAGGTTAGGGTTAAGGTTAAAAATAAAAACATACTATTTAACTTAATATAACTTAGAAATATAAATTAAGTATATAAGTCAGTAAATTTTAACTATTATATATATAATAATAGCTAAAATATAGATTTTATTATTTCCTTATTAAATATAAGTTTCTATTTAAAGAAACCTAGTAAATAAATAAAGATTTCTAGAAAAATATATTAGATATAGAAATATAGTATTTAAAGCTATTAAAGACTATTTTTTATATATTTAATATAATTAGTTAAAATAGGCTCTATTTAAATATATTAGATATAATATAAATATATATATTTATATTTATATTTTATTTATACTAGGTAAATTATAAATATAAATATATATATTATATTTATCCCTATAAATATAATAAATATAAATCTATATATTTATATTTATTATATTTATATTTATTTAAGAATATAGTATATAGTATCTATAAGTATAGTTACTTAAAAGTTTATAGGGAATATCCTAATACCTTTTAATATTTTACTAAGAGTTTAGCTATAACTAAATAAGGATACTCTACTATATATTTAAGAAATATTAGATAATAATAGGTTTTTAGATATCTACCTAAAAGCCCCTAGTAATCTAATTAGGGAAGTTAAGCCTTATAAAAGACTATAGGCTAAGTAAATCCTTACTACTTATAATAAAAGTATCTAGATAATTAGTATAGGGACTACTAAAGTAAACTTAACCTAGGCTATTAACTTATAGATAATAAAGACTATTATACCTACTTTTATTATACTATACTTTATTCTTAATATTTATATTAGTAGTATTTAGCCTAATTAAAATAAGGTAGTCTAAGCTATTATTAATAATAGTTCCTAGACTAATATTATCTTAAGGTATTATATAATAAAATATAAGTTATAAATAACCCCTACCTAGCTTAAGATAATAACCTTTAACCTTAGTATACTAAAGACGTCCTTTAATAGCATTATATTAGTCTTTATCTAGGTAGAAGGGTATTATATCTAAACTAATATATTTATTACTAATAATAGTAAGATAAGTAATCCCTTACTACTTAGAGGACTATTATACCTTTACTTTAAAATTAAAATTTTATATAGCCCTAACCTAATTATAGTTATCTTATCTAGTAGTATAACTAGGCTTTATATACTAACTACCTTTATTAACTTTAATAGCCTAGGCTCTCTAGCTAAGTATATTTTAGACTAAAAAAGATATATAGTAAGAATAAAAGGTACTCTACCTAATTAGGGCTTTAAATACTTAGTTTTAGAAAACTAGAGTCTAGTAAAGCCCCTAGGACCTTTACTAGAAACCCTAGAATACCTAGATACTAACCTAAAGAAGATAATAAAAAGGTAATTCTATTAATAAAAAGAGAGTTAGAAAATATAGTTTAGGTTATACTAACCTATTAGTTAGCCCCTACTATAGAAGATATTTACTATACTATAATAATAATAGGGAGGTATAATAAAAGGAACTACTCTTATTATTTTATAGTAAAGGCTTTATATTAAGATATTAACTACCTTAAGAAGATAAAAATAGCTAGGATCTTTCTTTCTAAGTTATCTAAAGACCTTAATAGAAAGAAGGAGTCTATAGTACTTAAGAGGATTACTTCTTAGTTTACCTCCCTTAACTAAGTATAGGAAGTACCTTACTATAATTAGTCTAAAACTACTAAAAAGAGAGTCTTATCTTAATACTACTACCTTAATTAGGTAGAGATTAATACTAAGGTTTAGATAATATATAAAAGTAAAGATTAAAAGATCTCTCCTTAAGATAATATACCTTTAGATAGCTTTATACTTAAGGAAGATCCCCTCTAGAAAGTTAAGAGCCTAGTAGAAGTAATAAAGATAATATAACTAGATACTAGTAAGTTTATAAGCCTAATTAAGCCTAAATATTTATTAATTATACTTAGAATATACCTAAAGCTTAAACGTCTTAATAGTATTATAAAGATAGTAAGGTATCTTATATAAAGGGAAAAAAACCTACTTTTAGAAGTCCTTTTAAACTAAGAAAATACTCTCTTATAAGAATTTAGTAAGTATAGTAGTATTAATTTTAAAGTTACTTTACCTTAGGTAATTTAAATTATCCCTTATAAAGCTTAATAAAAAAAGGGTATCCCTATCCCTTAAGGCCTAAAAAAAAAGGTTATTAAGATCCTCTATACCTAACTATAAAAGGGAATCCTAAAGGAAAGCTATAAGATAGTAAGGAACCCTTAGTTCTTAGTTAAGAAAAAAGATAGTACCCTCTATTTAATTAATTTAACTCTTTATATAAATAAGGTTATAATTTAAGATATATTTACTCCCCTAGGTATAGAGAATTTCTTAAAAAGCTTTAGGATATATAAGATATTTTCTCTATTAGATATTTAGTTTAGGTATAATTAGGTCCCCCTTATAAAAAAAAGTAGAGATTTAATAACCTTTACTATTTTACTTAGACTATTATAAATATATACCTTACTATAGGGGAGTATAAACTTACTAGTATAATTTATATAAGTTATAATAAGGATTTTTTATAACTTTATCCCCTTTTACTACTAGGCTTTCCTAAATAATATTATTATTAAAGACCTAATAACTACTTATAATAATAAGGAACTACCTAATTACCTTAAGATCTATTATTATATCTATAAGTACCTCTAGAATATTAATATAGTCCTTTTAAACGTTAAGCTAGCTAGATATACTATTATACTAGTTAAGTTATAATAGCTTTAGAAAAGGGCTATAGTTTTAAGCTATTTAGTTAGATCTAGTAGCTATAGCCCTAAATAGGCTAATATTATAAAGATCCTTAAGTAAAAAGCCTACTTAGACCTTATAGAAGTATAATTATTTATTAGTATAACTAGGTTTTATAAGGCCTAGGTAGATAGGTATTTAGAAATTACTATCCCCTTTTAAAAACTTATATAAAAAAATACTACTTTTATCTAGAGACCTAATTAAGTAAAAGTAATATAAATTATTAAGGATAAACTAACCTTAGTACTAGGCCTAATCTATCTTAACTATAGCCCTAATAGTAGTTAGATTATTATTAATATAGATACTAGCCTTTATACCTAAGGTAGTTATTTTAGCTAAATTATTAATAGCTAATAAGCTATTATATACTATAAAAGTAGTATTTAGAGAGGCCTTAAGCTTAAGTATAATTTAGAGAAACTTAAACTATAGGTAGTCCTTATAATCCTAAAGAGGCTTTATAACTATATCTATAGTATTAAATTCTAGCTAGAAACTAATACCTAAGTACTTATTATATAGCTTAATAGTAGTACTTATAACCCTCCTAAAGCCCTAATTATATAATAGATTACCTAGATTTAACTCTTTAAGTTTAAAGTTAAGTATATTCTAAATATAAGAAATATAATAGTAAATACCCTCTTTAGGAAACTACTAAGGTAATCTAACTTTAATAAATATAAGTACTCTAATTAGGTTAAAGACTTTATAAATATAAGCTTTTATATTACTAAAGTCTACTCTATTTATACCTCCTATTTAAGTACTAATACCTCCCTATCTATAAATATTTTAAAGTCCTTTTACCTTTATACCCTTTTTAAAGTATAGCTTTACTTTAATTAGTTTTAGTCTAACTAAACTAAGTAAATAGTATTTTATTTAAAAACCCTACTTTAACTAAATAGTATTTTACTAAGATACTATAAAAAATTTAAGGTTAAAGCCTAGTACTATATAATATAGTATAGTTACCTCTATACTAAACTAACTAAGTAATACCCTATCTTATAATACCTTATTAATAACCTAGAGATCTATATATACCTAATTAGGTATATATATATTAAATTAGGATATAGGGGATATAATATAATATTTTATAAGCTTATAGTCTCCTATTTTTAAAAAGATATATATTAATAAATTTAGGCTAATCTTTAAATATATAATTTATACTAGAGGTCTTAATTAGGCTAAATAGATAACTAGTATATTAATATAACCTTAGGGGAAATACCTTTTATAAAAGTATCCCTTAATATTTAATAGATTAAATAATAAGTATTAGTTAAAGCCTAGTATAATATAATAAGGTAGATTAAAGTAAGGAGGTTAACTAAGGCTAGCTTTAATTAGGTTACTAACTTTATCTAAGAAGATATTTCTTACTATTATAGTATTTATAGCTAACTCCTAGTTAATAGTAGCCTAAATAATAAAGGTACTATAAATATCTTAAATAATAAGTATAGTTATACTAAGTAAATTATCTTAGTATACAACTTAAAGGCTAATAAGGTTAAAAAATAAAGCTATAAGCTTATTACCTATACTATTTTAACCTAGTTAAATAGGGGAATATAAGACTAAAGATAAATCCTACTAATAATACTTTTTACTAACTAAACTACTATATAAGTACTAACTAGGTATACCCCTTTCTTCTTTATATATAGTTATAAAGCTATTATACTAATTAAAAGATTAACTACTACTTAGAGAGTTTTAGACTAGGGATAAGTTTATAACCTTAATTAAGAGCTTACTACCTAAGTATAAGCCTTCTTATAGCTTAATTATAATAAGGAAATAGCTACCTAAAATATAGTAGCTATAAGATAAAGAATAGTAAACTAGTATAACGTAATATATTACTAAATAGTTTAATAAGATAAGTTATAGCTAGGGGACCTTATACTTATCTTTAATAAGAAATATACTATTAGTAAGTTAAAGTTAAGGAAACTCTAATTTTACTAGTAGGGTCCTCTTTATATCTACTTTATATCTAATTAGTCTAGTTTCTATTACCTAGAGATACTTAGTAGCTTTAAAATAACCTATATAACATATAGGGGCTACTACCTTAAGAAATATTTTTAAGATTAATCTAGCTTTTAGGTATTTAAAGACCCCTCTTAGGTATATTAAAGGCTTTATAATAAACTTATCTTATATTTCTTAGCTAAAGACTACCCTAATAAGCTCTAGGAAATTAACTAACCTATTAGCCTTAATTAAGATAAAGATATTATTTTAACCTAGTTAAAACTTATATAGCTTAAACTTTAGAAATAAAATAACACCCTCTAAAAAAAGCTAGAATACTAGAAATTAAAGTTTACTATTATTATTAATATTCTTACTAAGAATCTTACTAAAGATTCTAAGTACCTTAGTATCTTAGATTAGCTCTAATTAGGTCTAAAGTATACTAAACTATTTATTTACTATATCTCTTTATATCCCTTTTTTATCTTTTTCTCTTTAACTCTTATATATTTTAAGATATTTTTTATTATCTCTCTTTTATATAAATATTTATTCCTTTTTATAAAAATAGATCTCCTTATTTAGAAAAAAATAACTATTAGGGATAAGAAATATAAGAGAGATAGCTAATTAAGTATAAATAAACTATACTAAGAATATTAAAACCCCTCCTCTCTCTCTTAAAAGCCCCTCTAGATAGCTAGGGCTAAACTATAAAATACTACTAGCCTAATTAGGCTACTACTATCTTATCTATTAGTTATCCTCTTCTATTTTATTATCTTCCTCTATATTATCTTCTTTCTCCTCTTTATTACCCTTAACCTAGGTAATTAAGTTATTAGCTTAGATAGTACCCTCTAGAATAGAGGAGTATATTTTTTATCCCTTTAGGAGTAGTTTATACTAGTTATTAATAAGCTTTATAAGCTTATAGTAAAAGAATTACTTAGAGTTAATACTAAAGGTACTATTTAGAATTATAAAGGGAATACTATTACTATTAGCCTACTTTTTTTCTATACTACTAATTAGGGTACTATAGCTAAGCTTATTATAGAAATTATTAAATTAGTAGTAGTACTATATTTAGGTCTTATAGTATATATAGTTTAAGTTTATATTCCCCTACTACTTAAGAAATATAATATATTTCTAAAAAGGGACTATTATAGTAACCTAATTAGAGCTAGCCTATATAGCTACTTAGAATTTCTTATAATAGTTATAAAAAATAAAGTTTTAACTACTAAAACTATAAATAGCTAGAGCTATATTAGCCTAAAGATAATTATTAAGCTTCTAAGTAAAGTATCTAAAAGCTCCTTTAGAATTAATAGAGATAAAGATATAGTAATAAAAGAGGCTATTCTTAGAAAAAGCCTAAATAATAGGAATTACTTTACTATAGCTAATAGTATTTTAGAACTACTAAGTAATAATACTTTAAGTCTAACCTTCTTAAATAGTATTAGTAAACTAAACCTTATAGGAAAGTCTACTAGTAAGATCCTCTAGTTCCTTTTATATAAAGGAAAAAGTAACTTAGGTCTAATTAGGCTTAAAATACTTAGAGTTTAAGAATAAGAGGCTAGAGAAAAACTTATAGTAAGAAGGGCCTAAGTAGCTTTACTATATTAACTATTATTAGGTAGTAAGTAGATAAAAAACTATAGAAGAAGTAGCTCTTTAAGGTAATAAAAAAGAGGTATTATAATAAGTCTAATTAGGCTAAAAGAAAAGATAAAAAGTTAATTAAGTAAGTTAAAGAGAAAAGAGAAGTTAATATCTAATAATTAAGGTAGTAGTAATAAGAGGTAAAGTAAGAAAAAAAACTAGCTCTTTAGTTTAAAGGAATATAGTACCTTTATACTTTTTAGACTTTTAGAAAAAAAGATTATAGTAAATTACTACTAAAATAAAGGGAAAAGAATTATAATAAGTAAGGGAAGGTAATTTACTATTAATAATAAGTAGATTTAGTAAACCTTACCTTTAGTAAATTACTTCTTTACTTAAGATTTAATAAGTCCTACCTACTTTTTTTCCTACTACTTAGTATTTTCCTTCTATTTACTAGCTCTTATAAACCCTTTCTTAAGGTTATAAAAATAACCCCTTAATCTATTTAATAGCTACTTTAAACCTATCTATAATAACTACTTTTAACTATTAACTATTACTAAGTTTACTCCTCTAACTATTAATATATTTACTAAGCCTATTACCCTCCTAACTTTAATTTAACTTCTTTTTTTCTCTTTTAAACTTCTACTACCCTAATTAGACTTATATAAATCTACTTAATATAGCTTTAATTACTCTTACTAATATTTAGTAGATTACCCCTTTTACTAGCTACTAGCTAAACTTCTAGGTATATAGCTACTACTAAATATTTAATTAGGCCTATACTATAAATAATAAAGCTAAAAACCTCTTAGCCTTAGATATAACCTACTTAAATACTATTAAGAAACTATATAAATCCTAGTATATTTACCTAGTAAGTAGATAGCTACTTAAAGGTATTTTAAACCTAACTATAATTATACCTATTAATTTTACCTCCCTAGCTAATTACCTACTACTAGGTTATAAAAGCCTTATACTTATACCTTAATAGGTCTTAATAAATAATATAACTATAGTAGTAATAATAAAAATATACTAGGCTATAGGCTTCTAAGCTAATAAAAGCTAGAGAAGATAGGGAGCTTAAGAAGCTAGGTTCTACCTCTTAAGAATCTATAATATAGCTAGCTATATATAAAAAGAAAGTTAGATAGTATTAAAAGAGGTCTAAAGCTTAGTAGCTTTTACTACTAGGGATATAGTAATTAACTACTTTATTATAAATAGCCTACTTTAGTTAAATAGTACTTTAGGTATTTAGGCTAGATCTAATTAGCTTTATATAATTTAGTATACTAACTATCTTACTTTTATTATATACTATAATAACTACTTTTATACCTTATTTATTAATTAAATTAGTAGCTAGTTATTTTAATATAATAGTATATAAAGAGTAAAATTAATAGTAAGATATACTATTAATATAAATTAGCTTTATAAGTTTTATAAAAGTACTAAAGTAGCTAATACCCTAATTAAGGTAATTTAGTACTATTATAGTATAGTAAGTAGACTTTAGTAGTAAGATAGTTAGTCTTATAGCTTATACTTAGTAAAGTTCCTCTAATACTATATTAAGGATAATATTAATAATACTAAACTTAGTACTACCTAGTTAGAGCTATAAAATCTAACCTAAAGGGATCTAAGACCTTATATTATCTACTAATAGAAGAAGTAAATTACACTTAAGTTTAGTCTCCTAGGGAATTATAATAAAGACCTCTAACCTAAGCTAAGTAAGTCTTATAATAACTATAAGAAGTACCTTTAAAAGTAAAATACTTTTAAGCCTAATTAGGGTAATAAGGTAAAGTTATTAAGCCTAGAGGTTATTTTACCCCTAAAGAACTCCTATTAACTTATACCCCTACTAATAAGCTCCCTAAAAAGCTAGAAGTAAGGTAAAATAAATATTTAATATAAATTTAATAAGCTAGCTAATATACTCTTTAGATTAAAAGTCCCTTAACTAGTTAAAGATATATATATTTAGACTATTATTAATAAGGTTAAAGAGGGAAATAAGAGTATTATAAAAGATATACTAAAGAAATAATAAGCTAAGTTTAACTAGTAACTAAGGTATACTATAGATAGTAAGCCTAAGTCTAATTAGGCCTAAAAGCCTAAGCTATACTTAATAGAGGAGCTCTAAGAATAGATAGTAAAAAGAATTAAGGAATATATTACTTAGGGAATATAGCTTATACCTTTAGATATTAAAATACTAAACTCCTAGGTTACTAATAAATATTAAGAAGAGGCTTTAGCCTACTTATAATAAGTTACTAATAAGTATTATACTTTAACTAAGAAGTAAGATAATAGTACCCCTCTAATAGAACCCTTACTATTAAACTTATAAAAGATACCTACCCTTAGCCCTAACTAGACTAGTTTATAAAGCCTTCTAGAACTCTATTACCCCTTATTACCTCCTAATATTATAAATTACTTAGACTTTACTAAATAAGTCTAGTTACTCTTTTAAGTCTATATATAGTAGAGAGTACTTATAATAGATAAGGATATCTAGTCTCTCTTTACTAACCTACTTAGCCTTAGTAGATTTAAAGTAGAGATATCTCTAAGTAAGATTTAAAAGTCTTATAACGCCTAACTTACTTTTTTAGGCTAGCTAACTCTTCTAAAGAGCCTTACTAGACTTATACCCTTAAATAATAAGCCTAATTAGGGCTATATAGACTAAAAGCTCTATAGTAAGTTTAAGAACTTATATAAAGTCTAAAATAAGAATTCTTCTTAGTATATTACTAAGGTAGACTTAGAAATACTAATTAATAAGAATAATATTTATCTTAGTACTAAAGTAGTAATAGACTCTTTTAAGTAGAATACTTAGAAAGTAAAACATAGGGGTAGATTTAGTATATTAATAAATAAATAGCCCTTTTAAAGGAAAGGGTATACTAATAGTCTATATATAAGCTTATCTAATAGCCTAGAAAATAGTCTAAGGTAAAGCTATACTAATAGTATTATCCTTAGCTATATTATTAGTTATACTATTAGCTATATTATTAGTTAGTAGAATAGCTAATTAGTTAGTAGGTCTTATAGCTAATTAATAGTTTATTAATTAGTTATTATATTAGCTAATTAATAGTTAATATATAGAATATAGTATATCTATTTTATAGCTATAGTTATAGCTACTAATAAGCATATTAAATCCTACTAAATAAAAGAAAATTATTATCCTAATAAAGTATATATAAAAGCCTAAGTAAAAGTTAAAAGTAAGAATATTAATATAAGTATTACTTATAATAAAAGTATATAAAGAATTACTTATATAACCTAATAAACTATAGTAATATCCTAGATAATCCTCCTTATATACTATATTAGTCCTTACTATAACTATTCCTTTAGTTATTTCCTCCCCTAGTCTAGTTAAGTTCTTCTTATTACTATAAGTATAACCTACTTAGGGATTTTAAATAACCTAAGGCTAATATAAGCCTTATCTATATATTAAAGTAAGATTACTACTTTATTATTTAGTAGGCTAAGCTACTTAAAGGCCTTATTAATAGTTATTAACTCTATTTCTTTAGTAATAAAACCTAGCTTCTAGTAAACATCTACGTAATCTAAGATTATATACCCCTTTAGGAAGTAGTTATAAATAGCTAGCTATTAAAGATAGAAGAAGATAGTTAGGACGTTAATCTTAATTCTCTTTACCTCCTTAGTTATATTAGGCTTAAATAAGTTTTTAGCTATAGTATAGGTATTAATAGTAGTTAGTATATAGGTTTACTTATACTTATTATTTATAGTAATAGTAATAATACTATCCCTTTTAATAGGTAGCTTAAATATTCTAAGTAAGGTCCTAATAGTAAGGTACTCTAATCTATCTTAGGTAAAATAGTACTACTAAAGGTTATATATAGTATTACCTAATATACTAGGTAGTATATAAGCTACTCTATAGAGCTTAAAGACTATCTATCCCTTAGGGATATTTTCTATTACTTCTAAGCTTATTACTTCCTTTTAGTTAATATAGTCGTTTTTTCTTATTAAATAGGTAGCTAATCTTATAGTTATTACCTTCTAAAAGTAATAGCTATTAATATAGTATTTATTATTATAGATACTTAAGCCCTTAGCTATAACATTAGATTATAAGCTACTTTATTAATAGCTATATACCTAGTTTAAGGTTTAATTATATATAACCCTATTACTAAAGGTATTAGGTATTAAATTAGTAATAAATAAGCTAGGTATTAAGATAGTAGGTAAAGTTATAAGGTTAAATACTTAGTATCTAAGTAAGAATAAAAAAAGGTTATATAGAAGGGTCTTCTAAGTAGGTTTACTACTAGACTTATTTATTAAGTACTTATAGTAGGCCTCTAGGTCTATATATAAGGGCTTAGCTATAGTAATAACCTTTAGTATAGATACCTACTTAATAACCTTATTTATATAAGGTAAGATATTAGCCTTTTATATCTCTATAGTATTTAAGAATATAGTTCTATTAATAGCTATTATAGAGGTATCTTAGTATACTTTAAAAATAGCCTTTAAGGTAATTACTATATTAATAGGCTTTTAAGTAACCTTTATAATAGGTATTAGTACTTAACCTTACTAGTTTATCTTAGCTAGGCTTAATTACTTAGCTAGTTCTATAGCCTCTACCTCTACCTTAGCCTTTATAATAGCCTCTTTCTACTATTTATAATACTCCTTCTCTTTAGCTAATTATTAGTTTATAGCCTATATATCTTCTTAGTTAGATTCCTTATTATTATCCTTAATAAATTAGACCCTACCTCCTAAAGAGGGGAAAATATATTTATACCTTTTACCTCTTATCTCTTATATAGTACTTAGTTCCTCTAGGTTATAGTATATATTATTATTAAGGTAAGTACTACTATCCTTAGTAAGTTAGTAATTAAAACCCTTAGCTAGTATAACTTAGCCCTTCTAATATTTATATAGGTTTCCTATAGTTAATATATAGTTATTATTTATATTAAAGATTAGCTTCTAGTTAGAATCTATCTTAATCCTCTTTAAGGTTAAGGCTAGTATAGTAAGGCTAGCTCTTTTAACTATAGTAATAGCCTTATAATAATAAGTAAGGGGTTATTCTTAAAGATCTTTATATACTCTAATAGCTTAATTAAACTAGTTAATAGCTTAGTAGCTTAGTAGTAGACTAAAGTATAACTAAAAGAAGGCCTTAAGAAATAATAGTTTAATAAATATAAGTAAGACTTATAGAAAGGTTTATAATTAGGAATAACCTTAGCTAATAGAAGGTTAATAGACTAATAAGAAATAAAGTATTAGAGATAGTAAGTTAAAGACTAAAGGAATAGTCTAAAAAGGTATATAGAGAAGAGTAACTAAAAAGTATAAAAAGGTAAAGAGGAAGAGTATTAGTATATTTAAGGAAAAGGTAAGAGAAATAAGTAGTAAAATAGTAAGAAAAAGGGTAGTATTATAGTTAAAGGAAAGGTAAAAGTAAAAGCTAATATTATAGTTAATTTAATATCTAATAAAATAGCTAGATAAGAGAAGGTAAATAAATAGAAGAGAAAAGAATTTTTAGTAATAGAATTTAGAAAATATAATAAGAAAGTAAAGTAGATAGTTACTAGGTAAATAACTTAATTTATATTAGTAAATATATAGATATAACTAGCCTTAGTAACTTTTACTTATTTACTTCCTTAGTTAAAGCTATTAATAGAGAGTAGTACTAGTTATTATTCCTATTATATATATAAGTAAAAGGCCTTTAGTAGTACTTTTCTTAAATAGCTATCTATACTTTCTTAGTTTATTACTTAGGTTATCTAAAGGTTTAGAGATAGCCTTTAAAAGGTCTAAGTTAGTAATTATCCCCTTTAGCCTAAATAATAGGTTATTTTACTAAGTAAGTTCCCTAGGTTTATAGGATTCTTTAGTAACTTCTTTTTAGTTAGGTAGTATAATAGCTTTTTCTTTAATCTTTTTTAATTAAATCTATCTTACCTTATAGTTTTAGATAGCTTTATTAGCCTATAAGGTATTTTTATCTATCTAAATATTATATTATACTAAATATCTTTTCTATTTAATTAGGTACTCTATTTTAATCCTACCTTTAGGTCCTTATTAGTTTATTCTTTTATCTAAGACATACTCTATTTTATAGTACTAATATAACTTAGCCTATATACTATCCTACTTAGCCCCTTTAGCTACTTCTACTAGACCTAGTAGTATATCTTACTACTTAAAAGGGTCTAAGCTAGGGGGCTTAGCTAGTAGTAAATAGGTTATAGCTACTACTAGATAAATATTTATAGTAAGTAGAAGCTCTAAATAGTATACTAGTTTACCTACTTACTTAATAACCTTAAGGGGTTTAATCTTTTACTATCCCTATTTAACTAGTAGTTTACTAAGTAACTAATATCTAGCTTTAAGGTAAAGGTAAATATAGTTATTAAAACTAAATACTATCTATTTATACCTCTTATTATATTATTTTTTAAAATATATTTAAGCTAATATAATTAAAAGTTTTACTTCCTCTTAGAGTATCTCTTAGTTTTCTTAAGTTAATAAATCTTTTAGTAATTATAATAAGTTATTTATTTAGAATCTATATAGAATCTTATTTAAGGAGGTCTTAATAGTTAATATAAAGGTATTATTTAGGTTATACTATAATAATAGTAAGACTATTACCTAAGGTTTATTAGGGTACTATCTAAGGAATATTCTAATAGTAATTTCTACTATTTAGTTCTTTTATTCTAATAGCCTATCTATTTAGGGATAGTAAGCTATAAAGTATAGTAAGTTAGTTCTAAGTTCTTCCTATAGGTCTTTCTATAATATTAATAGAAATTTTATATCTCTATCTAAAATAATAGCTTTTAGAATACCCTAATTAGATAGTTAAAGCTATTAAAGGAGAATCTTAGCCTATTATAAAGTACTATACTTAGTGTTTCTTAAGATTAGTATTATACTTTTACTAAACTTATCTATTACTATTATTAGTAAGTTAAATATAAGAAATCTTTAGATTTCCTATAGAGTATATTATACTAGAATTTCTAGTAGACTAACTATAAAGTCTATAGCTATAGTATAGAATAAAATTAATAGTATTTTAATAGGTTACTATACTCTAAGTAGTAGTAAATAGGAAGTATTATAAGTAGTATAAAGTAAGTAGTTTAATATATATTACTATATCTTATAGTTTAAGTTTCTAATCTAAAACTAATAGACTAGCTTATAAAATATACGCTTTTAGCCTTAATAGTATCTATTATTATAAGATTTTATAATAAGCTTAAGGTCTATTAGTAATAGGACGTATAGTCTTAATTATCTATTATACTCTTAGAAGTAAAGTAAGTTATTATCTAAAATAAAGGGGATAATAAGGTTATTAAGGTAATATATTATAGTTTTAATAATTATAGCCTATTTCTTATCCTATATATAACCTTTAGTTATAGCCTTCTATACTTTATCTTTAATATATACTTTAGATATTATATTAATAGAGTAGTTATCTTATATCTTATTAAGCTTACCTTTTTCCTTAATAGCTTCTTCCTTAGATAGTAAATAGGATAGTATATTAGTAATAATATTAGTTTTACCTAGGATATAGAAGTAGTTAAGCTAAAATTAACTAAGGTATTCTAAGGTAAGGATAAGATAGAGGTTTACCCTTCTCTTATTAGTAGTAAATAGTAAGACTTACTTTATAATTATTAGAGTTACTATATAGTTAGTAAGAATAATAGTAAGGTTAACTAAGGCTAACTAAACTAAAGTTCTAGTCTTCTATATAACCTATATAAGGTATAAAACTTTAAGCTTAGTTAGCTAGTACTTTTATTTTACTTAGTTAATAGCCTTACTAAGATATATAACTAGTAGTACGTCTATCTTATTAATAGGCTTACTTTTATCCTAAGTTATTCCCTTTTTTAGCTAGAAAAGGAGTACCCTATAACCTCTATTATAGGCTACGTCTAGTTATATAAATAAGGTCTTATTTAGCTTATAATAGTAGATTACTATTTCTAAGGTAAGGGTACCTTTAAGGTCTTTAAATATATTAATTTCCTCCTAGTTTAGCTAGAATATACTATTATATAAAAAGAACTTCCTAGCTAATCTAAGGTATTTTCCTTAAGACCTTATATTAGCTAGAAGATCTATCTTTTATTTTTAAAGAGGTACTATTTAGCTAGTATATCTTAGTATTATATATCTTATATAGCCTATTATACCTATCTAATACTCTAAGTTCCTTAAGTTAATAGGTAATTTAATATTAGTAAGTACTTTTATCCTTTTCTCTATATTAAATAGAGTAAATATATTAACTTAAAATCTAAAAAGCTAAACTAATAGGAATCTAAAGAATAATTTTACTACTAAAAGTAATAAATCTACTTTTATAAATAGCTTAAAGATAGTTTTTAAATACTAGATATATTCTTTAGCTATATATAAGGCTATTATAATATTATCTATAAAGGCCTTTATAAAAGTAGTATAAGGTCAAAGTAGATTATCTCTATATCTCTATATATAGGCTAGAGAGTTTTAGAACCCTATAAGTACTACCTTAAAATACTCTTAGCCCCTATAGCTAACTATAGTAAATTATTCTTAATATAGCTTATAAATAAGAAGTTAATAGAAAAATAACCTTATATTAATAATAGATATAAAGCTCTTTCCTTATAGCTAGTATATAACTTTAGATTATAATAGTATTAGATATATATTAGGGATAGTAACCTTATTAAGTACTTATAGGTTAACTACTATTCTACCTTTTCTTTTACTATTAACTATTTTCTAGACTATAAAGACTAGTACTCTAAATATAGTTAGTTAAGTTAAGAATTTTATATAGTTTTACTAGTAGAGGTTATTAAGTATCTTATTAATACCTTTCTAGTCCTTAATACCTACTAGGTAAGCTTTCTACCTAATATTTTAGTTATAGTAGTTATTAACTAGTTAGACTTATATATAGTCCTTTAGGTTAACCTTAATAGGACTTTAGTCCTTCTATATTACTAGGTATTTTAATACTACTTCTTATAGCTCCTTAGTAAATACTAGTATTTTATTATATATATATACTCCCTTAGTTATTTAGATAGTACTATATTAGTCGTCCTATTTAATACTAAGTTTTACTTCTACCTTTAGATATCCCTTAAATATATCTTACGCCTTTTTAAATTTAGCTTTTACTTTATCTTTATCTTTAGCCCTTACTATAATATATTACTTAGTATTTTATAGACTAGTAAAATAGATTTTATCTATATTAAGGGCTAAAAATAGCTAAGCTTTATAGTCTTAGTTACTTAAATTAGGTAGTATAAAGTATTATTTACTATAATAAATAGCTTACAACTTATAATAGAGTTAATAGGCCCCTCTTATATAAGTCTAAATAAGAAGAAATAGATTTTAAACTATCTAGAGTTATAATAGGGATCTTATAGGCTATCCTTAGTAGTATTATAATATTTACTATAGCTTTTACTACTATTAGCTTAGGGGACTATTTAATATAAATAGTAGCTAGAATTTAGATATTTTTATATAACTTAATAGTAACTAGTCCTTCTAAGTTTAGTATATCTATACTATTAGGAATATTAAATTCTTAGCCTAAGAGAAATCTAGTATCTAGTTAATAGACTACCTAAGCCCTAATATAAAGCCTTATAGTAGTTTCTTTTCTATTAATACGTCCTTTAATAAGTAGAGTAAAAGTTAACTACCTAATTACTTCTTAGTCTCCTATTCTATAGAGACTAGTCTTAGTAGATTTATTAAGGCTATAGTTTAGTATTAACCTAAGTAAGGCTATAGATATAATATATTATTAGGTACTAAGGTTAATATATCCTTTAAAGGCTTCTATAACTATTAAGGCTTTAAAGCTAATCTTAGTATAAGTAACTATATAAGGCTAGGTAGCTAGATTTAGTACTTCCTAAGGTTTACTATTAATAGTTAGGTCTTCTTATATATTAGTAGGTTATTATTTAGTAATAGTCTAATAAGAAGATTTTATATACTAATATACTTCTTAAGAGGTATATATAATATAATTATAATAGGTATATCCTTTTATAAAATAAAACCTATCTATATATTTATTTATAAACTATATATTATTAGCTTCTATTCTATTCTATAAGCTATTATTAATATAATTATATAACTTATTATTATAGTCTATCTATTATACTTCTTTAATATTATCTAGCTCTTTATTACTATAGTTAAAGTTAGATTCTAGGTTTATAAAGAAGGTTTTATATATTTTATAGCTATTATTCTCTATAGTCTATATAGCTAAAATATTAATTTACCCCCTATTATCTTTAGTAGGTAGGATAAAGTCTTCTTCTATATTATTAATACCTTTTTTAGGTATATAGTAGTAAAATAGCTTATCCTTTAGCCCTTAGAACTTTAAATTCCTTTTATTAAACTACTTTAGTACCTAGCCTATAGATTCTTAAACTTAATAAGTTAATAAGTACTAGCCCTTTTTATTAGTTAGACTAAGAGGAGTCTTATTACTAACTAAAGACTTAGCTTAATTATCCCTTTAGAGGTAGCTTAGCTAGTATTTATCCTTTTAATATAAAGGTAAGCTATTTATTCTAAGGCTATAGCTAGTAGAATTACTTTTAGTACTAGTTATTCTAATAGAGGATTATAAAGTATATATTCTAGATAGCTATATAGTTTATAATAAAGTTAACTAATAACTCCTTTTAATAAGGTCTTTTTATAAGCTATATATATAGTTTCTCTACTATCTTTTACTTTTATAATAAAGTTAGTTAATAAAGATCTTATAATTAGTATAGCTATCTAAATAATCTATACCTATAATAAGAGTAGTATCTATCTTATTATATATAATAGCTTAGAATCTACTCTTTAGTTCTTCTATAGC
Source organism: Colletotrichum sublineola (assembly GCA_020631755.1). Classification (NCBI taxonomy): domain Eukaryota; kingdom Fungi; phylum Ascomycota; class Sordariomycetes; order Glomerellales; family Glomerellaceae; genus Colletotrichum; species Colletotrichum sublineola. Next base: position 5,307,521 of record JAHSQG010000005.1, on the reverse strand, counting down.
TCTTACTAGATAGATAACCTTAGCTACCTATAAGTAGATATCTTATTTATAAACTATATCCTCTAAAGTATATTATTACTTTTAAAGGTAGATTTTAACTTCTTCTTAAGGAATTTTAAAGCGCTTTATAAGTAGGCTTTTCTATAGCTATAGGGAGTATTACCTATAATAGAGCTTATACTAGGTTTCTTTATTAAGGTTACTACTATACTATTTAATAGTAGCTTTAAAAAGGTAGCGTTATAAGTTAGAAACTAATACTTCTTAATATCTTTTACTAAAGGTATAATACCTATCTATAGCGTCTATAAATATAGATATTTCCTACTATACTACCTTAGTACCTTCTATATATTAGTAGTCCTTATCTTTAGTATATTCTAGTAAGTTAAACTATCTTATATCCTCTATTTTAAAATAAATAGGGGCTAAGGTAGCGTTAATAAGGGCTCTAATAGCTAATAATTAGTTTAGCTATTCTAACTTAAGTATAAAAAATTAGTTATTAGTATATACTAGTTAGTCTAAATAAGACGTAGTATTATATAGTAGTAGTCCTAAGTTAGAAAATAGTATAGTTAATAGTCTTATTAAGAGAGTTAGGCTAACTCCTATTCTCTCTTAATATCTACTATACTATTAACTAAATTACTAAGTATAAGGTATATCTACTATAGATTTACCTTTAGTATCTTAGTAAAAGATTTCCTTAGTAGCTATAGCTAAATATTTAACCCCTTTTTCTTTACTAGATAGCCTTTTAGTCTCTATATTAGAGGTAGAAGATTAGGTACTACTAGTAGCTTCTTAGCTTAAGGAAAGGTTATCTATATTTTACTTAGGTTATAGGTTAACTATAGTTTCTATAAGTTCTAGTTTAGGCTTATATTCCTTTTCCTTTAGCTTTACTTTTATTAGTAATAGTTTTATTTTTAGTTATTCTATCTCTTTAGATAGGGCTAGTAGAAGAGGTAGAAGTTTTAAGGTACTAGCCTATAAGGATGCAATCAGTTGGCAACCGGTTAGTAGGCCTTATAAGGGCATGTGTGGTGCAGTACTAGCACTAAGTACTAGAACTAGTTGATCTTTTAGTCTATTAGTTAAATAGTCTATTATTAGGTGTAGCACACTACTTATACCCCTTATATAGCCTTTATATTATATATCTTAATAAATCTAGAATTAGTACTTATCTAATAATTAAGTATATCTTATATTTATATAAGGGCTACTATCTATTAGTTAAGTAGTTTAGATTCTATTTTTATACTTTTATATATTAATCTTTTAGCTTATATAAGGTTAACTCTTAGAGTAATATTAAGTTACTAAGTAGTTCTAAGCTTAAAACTATCCTATAAGCTAAAGTTAAGGTTATAAGTAGGAGTATAGTTTATTCTATTATAATAACTAGTCTAAAGAGTACCTTATCTAATTCCTATACTATAATAACTCTATATAAGTTCTTAGGATTTAGTAGATTAAGGAGTAATCTAGCTAAAGTCTAAGCCTCTCTATAGTAAGTTAATAAATCTATAATAAAGGGGTTTACTAGGTTATTTAGTAGGTCTATCTATTTAGGTTAGGGATAGTAATCTATATTAGGGATTAAGTCTTATATTAGGAGACTTACCTTATATTAAAAGGTATACCTTATATTTAAAGGTATACTTTATATTAGGAAGTACTTAAAGGTTATAGACTATAAGGTTATACTACTATTTAATAGACTCTTTTAAGGAGAATACTTAGAAAGTAAAATATAGGGGTAGATTTAGTATATTAATAAATAAATAGCCCTTTTAAAGGAAAGGGTATACTAATAGTCTATATATAGGCCTATCTAATAGCCTAAAAAATAGTCTAAAGTAAAGCTATACTAATAGTATTATCCTTAGCTATACTATTAGTTATACTATTAGCTATATTATTAGTTAGTAGAATAGCTAATTAGTTAGTAGGTCTTATAGCTAATTAATAGTTTATTAATTAGTTATTATATTAACTAATTAATAGTTAATACGTAGAATATAGTATATCTATTCTATAGCTATAGTTATAGCTATTAATAAGTATATTAAGTAGCTACTTTAGTATTCTCATAACTAGTAATAAAAAAGTATAATAACGTAATAAATACTAGAAAGAAATAGCTAACTAAAAGCCTAATACTATAGCTAGCCTCTATACCTTAGCTTAGTTCTCTAACTAGCCTAGACTCTACTAGTAATTAGTAAGAGGAGATTAATAACCTAGTTAATAAGTTTTAGAAGTTCTATACTATTAGAAGTAGCTAGAATACCTAAATTAGAGACATAGAAGTTAATATTTATATTATAGACCTCTATTTAAAAGATAGATCTTAAGCTTAGTCTATTCTTCTAGGCTAAGTCTAGGAGTATAATAAGAGGCTATACTAAAGCTAGAGCGTAAATCCTATACTATAGGAAGTACCTCTTCTAGGAGAGCTCTATAACTTAAGTAATATAGCTTAGACTACCTAAAAGTAATTAGAGGCCTAGTATAAGGCCTATACTATAGCTAAAATAAATATAGTAACCTAAAGAGAGGTCCTTTATAAGTAAAAGGTAAAGATAATTATAAAGTATTCTTATAATAACTATACTAGCCTTTTTTCTAGCCTATATAAAGATATTATAACTTAATAAGTAGCTTAGCTACCCTACTTTTAGCTAACTATTACCTCTAGCTAGTAAGGCTATAATTAATATAATTAGGGCGTTATTTAGGATAATATATTTTATAAGGAAAAAGAGGAGAAAATAAAGATAGTAGCCTTAGTTATATAGGCTATATAAAACCCTATTAGATATAGTATAAGGACCTAAAAGTAAGGAATAAGAAGGAGTCTTATAAGCCTAATTAGAGGGGGGGGATTCTTATAGATATATAGGTTTTTATTTTTTTTTCTTTTATATCTAGATTTCTACCCCTTTAGTTTAGTATTTCTTTCTTACTCCCTTAATACTTACTTAGGAAGCTAAGAAAAAGAATAGGGGATAATTATAATAGGGTAGGATTTTAAAGGTTTATTCTTTAATATTCTTCTAAGCTTAGAGGCCTAATTAGACTAAGTATATAATACTATCTCCTTAGTAGATAGATAGAGAGGGATAAATATAGACATATAATAAGAATTCTTAACTATAACTTTTAAAAGAACCTAACTAGCTATATATAAGTAAATACCCTCTTTTTAATAATACTATTACCCTAATTAGACCTTAATAGTCTAATTAAGGTTAACTCTAACCCCTAAAAGACTATACCCTAAAAATACTAAAGTTACCTATATATATATATACTTTTATACTACTTAGTAATAAGGGTACTATTCTAATACCTTTTACTTTATAATTATACTATTCCTAGAAGGAGAGGTACTCCTAGTACCTTAATTAGGCTAGTATATACCTAGAAATATAAGAATAGTATATTATAAGTAAGTAAGTAAGTTACCCTCTATAATAAGTACTTTAGGTATACTTATAGCTAGACTTAAGTATAGGATATAGGTTTAGTTAAGTATATACTAGCTAACTTACTTCCTTACTTTCTTACTTCTTACGTAGTTTTAATATATAGTAAGGCTAAAGATATATAAATAATAGTTAAAAATAGTTAGTAATGTTATTAGTTAGATATAAGAGATAGTAGTAACTAACTTATAGACTAACTATTATAATCTAATAGAGCCTATTTATATATAGATTAAGAAACTAAAGTCTAAGGTTAGTATATAGATATAGTAAGATAAAAATAAAGCTATTACTAAATATAAAAGAGTACTATAATAAGCTATAGACTATAAGATTAATAATATAAGAAATATAGAGAAATAGGTAGTAAACTAAAAAAAAGCTATATATTAAGGTATATAATTAGAAATTATAAAGGTAATAGAAATATAGTAATAGTTTTCTAACTTTATAATAGTAGTAGTATATACTCTACTAGCCTTATAAGTAGAATTATTTAGTATAAGTTATAACTATATAGTAATTAATAGATTACTAAAGCTATTATAAGTATTAGATAAAGTTAGAATTAAGATATTAAGAGAGTAAAGTAAACTAAAAATAAAGGTAGTATATAAAGCTTTTAGACTTATTACTATAGTATATAATAATAATACTAAGCTACTAAACTAGACTAAAAAGGAGCTAGTATAAAATAACTATAGTAAAAACTATAGTAATAACTATACTAGAGGTAATAGTAGTTATAGTAATAAATTATATAACCTATATAAGTATAAGCTTTATAAAGTATTTAGCTACTATCTATAGAGGTACTTCTTCCTTAAAAAGATATAACTATAATTCTAGTAGTAACTAAAGTAAGAGATTATTAATAAAGTTAGAAAGTAGCTAAAAGACTAGTTAGTTAAGGATAGTTTAAAAGAAGAAGATATATTAATTATAGTAGTATATTAATAACTTAATAAGCTATAATCTACTAAAAATAAGGTAAAAGGAGTAGCTATAAAAAAGCTAATAATATAATAATTATTAAGTAAAAAGGATATAAAAGGGGCTAAGGTACTATTAAAGTAGTTAGCTATATTTTTAATATTATCCTCTAAATACCCCCTTAATAACTATATAATCCTTAATTTAAAAGTAACTCTTTATATATTTTATTCTTACTATTATCTTTCTAATATATAACTAGTAAATCTAGATAACTTCCTCTAAGCTAGAGATATAACTATACTAATAGAAGGATAAAGTAAAGCCCTAATTAAAATAAAAAGGATAAGTAATAAAGTAGCTCTTTAACTTAAAAAGGTAGCTTATATCTTATTACTATTATATAACTTAGTATTATATATAGTATTAAAAGTAACTATAAGTAAGTAGTAAGATAATAGCCTATTAAATAACTATATCTATAATATAAATTATAATTATCTATTTAACTTAGAAGAATATAGTAGCTAGTAGGTAATTAAAGTAGTTAAGTCTAATAAAAAACTAGTATATACTATATATCTAGTAGTAGTAATACTAATACTAGATACCTTAGTACTAAACTACTAAAAAAGAACCTACCTAGTTACTAGAATATAGTAGTATAACTAGCTTAGCTACCTTAGTAATAGGGTTATATAACGTATTATAACTTATACCTAAGGGGAAAGACTTAAGGGAGATATTCCTAACTTTTATATTACTAATTATAAGGTATATATAATAGCTAAAATATAGTAGTAAATATCTTACTAGCTAATAGAGTTAATTAAATATATAAGTATTAGTAATAGAATTACCCTTAATTTCTACCCTTTTAAGTAAGGATATAGTAAATATATATATACCCTTCTACTTAGTAATTATAAGTCTAAATATATATAAGATTAATATTTTATATAATATATATTAAAGTATATTTAGGAGTTACTTATAGACTTTATATAGATAATAAAGTTATATAGTAAAGTAGATATCTAAGTAATTAAATATAATAATAAAATTATAACTACCTATTATTAAGTAAGAGAAGCTATAAAAGAGATAAAAATATAGTTTAACCTATTAACTCTAAATATATAAGTATAGAATAGAGGTACTAAGTATATAGCTACTATAATAAAGATTAAAAGAGCTATAATAAGGCTAAGAGTAAGGCTACTATATATACTCTAGCTAGAAATTCTAAAAGCTATAGTATATCTATATAACTATATAATAATAGAATTATAAGGCTAACAGTTACTATATTAGATCTATTATACTACTTAAGAGTAAAACTTACTATTATATATTAGCTACCTTAAAGTATTTAGCTACTATACCTATACTATAACTACTAATATATAGCTTACCTATAATTAACTCTTATAATTTAAAATAAAAGTTTATATTAGATACTTAGTTAGATATATATTAATAAACTAATATTAGATATATATTCTACTAAAGAGTAAGGTTATTATATTAAGAGATATAATTTTTAATAAAGATAGTTACTTCTTAAGTAAAGCTAATAAATAGGTTAATAAGCTAGCTAATATAAATAAGGCTATAATTAACTCTAAAATTAAGTAAGCTATAAGGTATAATTTAATATATATTACTAATACTAAAGACTTTATAGAAGATAATATTCCTAAGCCTTAATAGTAAAATATAAATAATTAAGCTAATAAAGTAGTAGAATATATAAAGTTATACTTAATATTAATTACCTTACTATTATCTCTAAATATATTATTTTTTATATAACTTATAGATATACTTAAAGTAAGAGGGTAAGAAGAAGATATTAATATTAATTACCTTAATTATACCTATAATTATATAAAGAGATATATATACCTAAGAGAGTCTTAAAAGACTACGTTTCTTATAGGGGCGTTAGTACCTAAGAATATATATACCTCTAGGTAGAATAAACTACTTAAAGCTTATATAGACTAGCTATCTAGTATTAACTTTAAGATTATAGACTAATAGGTAGAAGAGGTATAGTCTAAATACTCTAATAAAGAGGTAGAGGTATATTAGTTATATATACCTTAAAGGGATTATATAGGGGGGTACTAAATATACTAGAAAGACTTACTTAAACTACCTAGATTATATACTAAATTATATTAATACTACTTTATAGAAGAGTTTCTAGCTACTAAAAAGGATTACTTAAAGAGCTATAAAGATATAAATAGCTAGGTTAAAATTAGTATAAAGGAAGCTAGTAATAACTAAATACTTAACTACTAATAGGTATATACCTATAAGCTAAATAAATATAGTTATTTAATAAAGTTTAAAGCTAGACTAGTTATTTAAGGTAATTAGTAACTAAAAGATATAATTAGAGATATATATATAGTAATACTAGCTAGACTATTATTCTAGTTACTTATTATAATTATAGCTAAGTCTAACTTTAAATTAATTTAATATAATACTATGAATATATTTATATATACTAATATAAATAAAATAGTATTTATATAACTTTTACCTAGCTACTCTAATTATAGTAAAAAGAGGATAGTTAAGCTATAAAAAGCTCTATATAGCCTAAGAAAATTACTATTACTATAGTAAAAGTACCTTAAGAAAAGACTTTATAACCTTAGATTTATACTAGTTATTAGTAAGCCTTACTACTAGTAGAAAGGTACTATTACTTTCTTCTTTTATATTAATAACTATATCTTTACCTTTTTAGAATTAGCCTAATTAGAAGTAAATAAAGTAATAAAAGTAATATAAAAGTAATACTATCTTAAGAGTAGTAAAGAGATATAATAGTTTCTTAGTATAGAGATTCTAAGGAATTATAAGTAGTAAAAAATATAGCTATTATAGTTTATATATATTAATAAAATTTTAAAGCTAATTAAAGATAAGTTATAACTACTATTAGATAATACTCTAATAGGTATAAAAAAGCTACTACCCTTAAAAAAGACTATAATAAATATTAAGATAATATAATATTAATATAAAGTTAGATTAACTTTATATACTATAGTAATAACCAGACTAAACGTAATATTTATAACTAGCTAACTTATAAGGTTTAATTAGAATCTAAATACTACTTATTAAAAGGTAGTAACTTATACCTTATACTACCTCTACTAGACTATAGGCTTTTACCTTAGATTTAAAAGTAGTAATAAGTTAAAAGTTACTTTTAATACTAGCTTTAGTAATAACTTAATTAATTAGAAAAGCTTATAAGCCTTTATAATAAAGCTATTTAGAGGGCTTATTAGCTAGAGGGTAAATAAATAATAGATAGTTATAATCTTAATAATAAAAGCTAAACTACTTACCTTATTATAAGTAGTAAAAAAGCTACTTTTACTAGCTATTTAATATGAAAATTAATAGCTAACTCTAAAGAGAATATAGTAGGCTTATAAATAATAATTTAGTATAATAATTAATAGACTATTAGATTAATTAATAAGGAGCTTATTTTATTTTAAATAAAGCTCTAATATATTAATATCTATTATTATTAGTTATATTAAGAAGTTATAAAAAGAAGAGTAGAAGTTATCTATACTCTATTAGCTAAGTTAATAGCTAATAGATTTATAAAGGTACTATTATAATAAAAGTAGTTAACCTTTTTAAAGTAATTAAGTCTTATTAACTAGTTAATATAAATATTAAAAATTATAAAGAAGAGCTTAGAAAAGAAGTAATTATAACCATAGTAACTATAACTATTATAATAGAGTAGTTAGTTAGTATAATCCTAACTAAAATAGTTATAAAGGAGGATATACTAACTATACTAAATAGCTAATATATAGTTATAGAAAATATATAGTAATTACTTTACTATTATAACTAATTAATACTATAATTATATATAATTTTAACTTTAAATATCTTAATAATAATATAACCTCTATAGTTAGAAATTATATTTCTAGAATTACCTTAATTATAGCTATAAATTAATATTAGACGTAATAAAAGACGTCTATAATTATAGTAAAAGTATAAGAAAAGAGCTAGGGTACTTAATCTTATAACTATACTTTATAGTTAAATACTATATAAAACCCTAAGGAATATATTAAATATAATAGTAAGTAGCTAGTAGGTAACTAAGTTATAGTAACTAGATATATAATATAGCTTTACTAAGGTATATAAGACTAGCCTATATATTATAGTTACTAAAGCTTAGACTTTACCTATATATTATAGTTATTAAAGCTTAGACTTTATTAACTAATTATATATTAAGAGGTAGAAGTTATTTTAAGTCAACTAATAAGAGACTTTCTACCTTAACCTAGATTTAAACCTATAAGCTCTAGTAATAGTATAATAGCTAGTAAGACTACTAAACTATTAACTCTAATATATTAGATAAAGGTAATATTAATTAATTTAGTTAATATACTTAAAAGTAATAGTTAGTTTAATTATTATTAATTAAGTAGCTAAATATTATAACTATTTATAATTAAAATAAGTCTATAAATAGCCTTACTTTAAGAGGGTATATTAAAGTAAGCTAGTTAGAATATATTTAGGCCTATAATAGTAAAATATTATTAGATAGAAAAGAGTATATAGGCTGCTAGGCTGTATCTAGAACTACTACTAGAATAATATTAGTAATATTTCTAAGATAGATATCCCTAGCTAAATTAGGTAATTCTAATAATACGTATATTCTACCCCTAGACTTCTAGCCCTACAGCTAGATAGGCCAATACGTAATCGCAAGAGTTACATATTAATTAATACATACAACTATAACAAGGGTATTCTATTATATATCTACATACTTCATTAGGGTATTATTATATTTAAAAAAAATAAGCCACTTTTAACCTAATAAATATCCCTATATAAATATCTACTTTATAATATAAAGACTTATATATATAGTAAGCTAGTAATATAGAAAGTCTAAATCTAGGCTATAATCTATTATAATTAGTAGGTAGGTCTAGACTTCCTATACGTTACTATAGACAGGTAAGCTGTTATCTCCATATCTTTTCCTACCTATAAGCTGACTCTGTGATAGACGAATTGCGTATAAAAGAGTTTAATGCGGAAACCCTAAATACGAGATGCTGTAACTCCGGAATCCCGGCACTGAACTGAGCCATAAACTGGACTGCATGGATACCTATTGAATACTGACTTGGCATTACAAGCCCCGTACTGATATTCTTAGTGATGACTATTAAATTACCGGCGGACGAATACGCCCACAGCGGTCATCATCATGTTGGCCAGACTACAGGCGCTTGCCAGAAGACATGACAAGAAATTCGGTGGTTGGATCAATTACATTCGTGAGGCATTGCTCAGCAATGGGGGCATGCAAAGGGCTCAAGAGCTCCACGCGTTGCAAGCCAATAATGCATAACAGTAGGTAGGTAGCATGCTCAGATACTCGTATGCAGTTATCCGTATGTATTCGTCCACGACCCAACACACAAACAAATATGCCACCAATTATCCCCGAAGTTGTATCTCTTTTCACTCCTTCATCCCGTCTCCCCAACCTCGCACGATTCTCCGACTTTGACGCCACGCCTCCTAATCCATATCATTTCTCTCGGACCACCCCGTTCCTCGACCCGGTTGAAATGAAGGCACCGGATCCAGAGTATGCCGGGCTTGCCTCGCGGCCTTTGCTTCATTTGACGCTCGATGCCCAGGCCGAGCTCTCACCTTCGCTACCGGCCATCTGCTGCCCTAACGGGACCATGACGTACAGGGATCTGAGTGTACAGTCCCAGATATGGGCCACACGTCTGCTAGAGAGAGGCGTTAGCGCCGCCGGGTCGGTAGTCCCCATATGCATGCCCACTGGATCCGTGTGGACCGTTGTTGCCATGTATGCCGTTATGAGGACCGGTGGCGCTTTTGCACTCATTGACAGCTCTGCAGGAGACGCGCGTGGTCGCCTCTTGTCTCTCGCTTCTTCCGTATGCGCCTCGTGCGTGGTTTTGGGTGCTGCCGAGTATCATGACCCCGAAATGGCATCAGCGGCGCCTCATGTAGTGTGCATGGGGGGGGCCCGGCTGGAGCCCGTCGGGACAATGGGCGACTTGACTGGCAGAAACAACTCGAGTCTCAACCAAGTAGGCTCCAGACGTCTTAGCTGCTTAGACGTGGACAACCCCAGCCTGGCCTGGGCCACTTTGGAAAGGGGCTCAACGTCCATCACACTTCACCGACACGACGCAGTGCTTGAGTCCATCTTTGTGTTGAACCCCTTGCAAGGAAAGCATCATGGTTGGAAAGGTGACATGACTCCCAACGAATCACTACCTGGTCTGATCTTGTGGCCATTCGTTGTTCGTCACCATGCGCTCTTGGAGCTTTTCCGGACCATCATGCTAGGGGGACTCGTCGTTGTACCCCCGGGAAACGCCTCCCTGGAGGACATGCGACACGTCGTGTCCCGATACTCGCGATATCAATTCCGTGCCTTTGTCTTCCACGAGAAGCTCGTGAGCCTGGACCTCCCCCAAGTCGCGAGCCGCCTCAACAAGATCTTTCTATACGACTTTCCACCCGCAGCCGTCACTACACAAGTCGAGAATGGATTTCTTGTGTTATCCAGCCAAGATCTTTGCCATGGTGGGGTTTTGATCACATCCATGCCGTCAAACGGACAGCGTCGTGTAGTAGCAAGCAACTGTCGTGTCTCGGTGGCGGCTCCTGGCAATACGGAGCCGACGACACAATCCGGAGTTGCTGGACAACTCGTCATCAAGGACGGGAACGCTCTGGCTGGCTGTGTCGTCGCACACTCGCCGTCGAGTCTAGAACCGGCAAATCATACCCGGCACTGGCAAAGGGGCTTCTTGGACACCGGGCTCCAGGCGTGTGTCGATTCGGATGGAGCTCTCCACGTCCATCACCAAGTCGGCACGAGAGAGCCCGAAGTAAATGACGAGGACTTCTTGGCGGACTCGGTTCGCGGATACGCGACACCATCTAGAGAGACGACGCCATCTGAAGACGAGACGCCATCTCAAAAACCGACTGTGAACGTTCAAGAAAGAAACACTCATGCCGCCGACCCCCAGCTTGTTCTTGCGCGCCTGTGGGCCGATGTTCTATGTGTTGATCAGAGCACCCTCGATTTGGACGATAGATTTATTGACCGCGGGGGCGACTCATTCAAGACTGCGCAACTGATCAGTCTCGCCCGGGCCGAGGGCGTGGAGCTGCCGGTCCTCGAGTTGTTTACCGGGAATCTCAGCCTGCAAGAAATGGCAGCCGGCATTACCAACAACAGGTTGGGGCGCACTGCGGACAGCAACGCGACGTGCGATCTCGACAGCGAGGCGGTGCCGAAAGGTCTATCCCGTGGGATGCACGACGACGATGACGTGGAGGACGATTTGAGCAATCTCCTGGGTCGGGTCCCTCTGCCCGAATGGCTTCACGCCGACCACGTCGACAAAGTGCTGCCGGCCACGGGGTGGCAAGCTTCCATCGCAGGACACATGACGCTGGAAGCCCAGCACTGGGCCGACTGTTTGGTTTTCGACCTCCACGGCCCTCTGTCAATCGACCATCTCCGGACCAGCTGCGCGTCCCTCTTGGCGAGCCACGAGATCCTACGTACCGTCTTCGCGGTGGCCGGCGGGCACGCCCTGCAGCTCGTCGTCGGCGCGTCCCACTACCCTTTGCGGTTCACCACGCAACAGGTCGATCCCGCCAAGGGAGAAACGTTGGATCTGGTGACAAACGAGTTTTGGAGCGAGACGAAGCGCCCCCTGCCGCCGCAGCTGGACCGCCAATGGGTCCGCTTCATGGTGGTGGTGCAGGACGCGCATCGCCACAGGCTGCTGGTGCGTCTCACTCACGGTCAGTACGACGCCGGCAGCATCCCACCCATCATACAGCATCTCCGATTCTCTTACGAAAAGGCATCCTGCAACAGCCGGGACCCGTTGCCGGGCCTGACCCCCCATCACCCGCAGTTCTCGTCCTTCGTAGCCTGGGCCCGTCGGAAGCCTTACGTTAAGGCCGCGGAAGGGTTCTGGGAGGAGACGCTCCGAGGTCTCGGCAAGTCGACAACCCTTCTGCCGCAGCCGCACAACGGCCCATCGGCGGCCACGACCGGCGTGGAGCATGTCATCAACGAGAGGTCGAGGTCGCCCGAGATATCGCTGGACCTGGGGCTCCTGCGCGGCGTCATGCCCTCGACAGTCATCTCGGCGGCGTGGTCGGCCGTGCTGATGTTCCTTACCGGAGAAAGCGATGTCGTCCACGGCATGGTCACGTCCGGGCGCCACAACGCCATGGAGGGCATCGACCGAGTCGTCGGGCCGTGCTGGAACGTGTTGCCCGTCCGCACGCGGTTGGAGGTGTCGCGGGCCGACGAGCAAGAAGAGCAGACGGTGCTGGGCCTCCTTCGCCAGGTCCAACGCAGCCAGCAAGACTCCTTGGCGCACGAGCTGCTGCCCTTCCGGCACATGGTCGAGAAATGCACGACCTGGCCCCCCTGGACCAATCTATCCTCCGTGATCAACTTTGAAAACGTTGCCATCCCCCGGATAGGCGGCACGGCGGCGCCGGTGTCGGCCCGTCAGCGCCTCGCCCCCGGCGTCGAGTTGGAATTCACTCCGATGGCGGGCCCGGTCTCGGGCCCCACGGACTTCTGGGTGGCCGTCACGCCACACAACCGGCCCGAGGGTACCGGCGTAACGTTGGAGCTGCGCTGGGACAATCGCAAGTTTGCCAGAGGCTTTGTGGACGCGGTCCTGCGGCTCTATTCCGAGGTGGTGGTCGTCTTTACTGTGGACCCGGCCATGCCTGTTGTCGAAGCGGTACGCCGCGCGGCAACGTCCGGTCTGGGAGAAGATGGCGCCGAGGAGCTCCGTACAAGCGTTGCGTGCAGTATGGAGTTCGTCAGAACCGCGCTAGAGGAAACTTGGACTAATGTCCTTGCCTGCCCCTGCCCGGCGGATCGGTCTGGCAGGACGATTCCATATTATGCCATCAGGGGCGAGGTCATCTATGCTGCAGCATTAGCCCAGGGCATTAGAAGGAGACTAGGTGTGGGCATAACAACGGAGATTGTCATGAGAAACCCAAGCCTAGACATGCTAGAAAGCTGGTTAATGCGTAACGTGAAAGTTGAGTTGAAAGGGACTAGATAGCGATTTGGTTACATCTCTTATAGGGAATCTATATATACTATCTCACTAGAAAGACACTGGTATATTAGGAAACACACTTCGTTATCCTCAGCAAGAGAATAATCGCGCGGTTCTGCCATGGCGTTTCTTGCCCCCCTTCTCCCTAACGCGCGATACCTCTACTCCGCCCCCAGTAGCTCACTGTTCAAGGAGTGATAGTGACTGGTAATCGTCACAGAGACTCTCAACGTACGAAGGCCGGCCGCGGCGTGGAATAAGCGTCGGGGGGTACAATCGATAAGCCTCCTCTGAACCGTTTGTGCCTTGGAAAAGGAAAGCACCAAGCAGGGAAACAGGGTAGTCGACCAAGGGAAACCCGGCGTAATCGCCGACGAGCGGTACAAGGGGGCTAAGCTCCCCGGTCCCTACGGCCTTGAACGAGGCGGCGACGGTGCCGTCCAGGAGACTGATACCCCCGCAGAAGGAGGACTGCCAGAGCAGGGAGTCCGAGGAAGAACTGCCTGTAGTAGCGAGGAGACGTGTTTGTGAGCGTTCCGGCCGAGTCGAAGACCGCCTCGGTCCCACTGCAGGGAACAAACCAACGACAGAACCGTTCACTCACCCTTCGCGGCCGGGCCCTCCTTTCGAGATAAATCAAGCCCGGCCCGAGGCTGGATACGGCGAGCGGCGAGACAGGGCCCAAGGTAAGCGCGGTACAAAGACACTTCTAGGTTGTAGTATTGGGTCTGAGAGGAATTAAAGCGACATGTAGTCATGGAGGCATCTGCAACCAGACACGAGTATCAAGACCCGCGCTTCTGTGCTGTCGAATTTGTAGAGTCGCTTGCAGTTTTGTCTCTCCTACCCTTGGACGATCATATAGAGACATCATCTTTTTAGAATAACCTACCAACAGACAACACAAGATGGCTCCTAGTGCTACAGGAGTAGGACACGGGGGCGAGGCCGGGGAGAACTCGCCCCTGGAGCCCATAGCTATCTGTGGAATGGGTATGTCATCTCAACCACGTTCACGTTCTTTCGAACGCCGTCCTCAACGCGGTGTCCCCTGCTGACGCTCCACCGCAGAGCGTGCCGTCTACCTGGACAGGTCGACTCGGAGTCATCGTTCTGGCAGATGCCGGTAGACAAACGCACTGGTCAGACTCCCAGAGCCCCCGAGAGCCGTTTCAAAATCGATGCCCACTACCACGAGAAGCTCGACAGGCCTGGCTCCTTCAACGTTCCCGGGGGGCTATTTCCCGGACGGACGCCGCGAGGTGTGCTACGAGGCGCTGGTCTCGGCCGGGATCACCTTGGAGCGCATCCCGGGGCCCGACACGGCCGTGTTCGTCGGCTCGTACACAGCTGACTACCGTGCGCGGTTCTTGAAACACACTATCTGTAGCTCTTTGCGCCGACGTGGAACTAATAAGAGGCCCAAAACATAGAGCAAATGCCGACGCGGGACGCTGACTTCCGTCATAACTACGCCGCAACCGGCGCAGACCCTAGGATAACCAATAACAGAATCGGACGCATGCTTAACTCAAGAGGACCAAGGTTCGAGTCCCCTCCCCCCTTACAAGATAGCAAAACTAGACAAAGAGCCGAGGTCTCCCAACGCCCGCGCTTAGGAACAGCTTCACAGCCAACACGGCCTGCTCCTCTTCCGTCTATGCAATCCACAACGCCTGCCACGCCCTTCGCATGCGGGACCGCGACGCCGCAGTCACGGCGGGCGTCAACCTGACCACAACGGTCGACCAGCACATGAACACTGCCAAGCCGGGCATCCTATTCCCAACGTCCACGTGCCATACGTTCGATGCCTCTGCGGACGGCTACGGCAGGGCCGAAGGCGCCGGGGCGGTGTTCCCGAAGCGCCTTTCGGACGCCGTCAGGGACGGCGACCCGATCAGAGGGGTCATCCGCTCCTCGGCTGTCAACACGTAGGCTTGCTTCACAAATTACTTTTCAAAGGTGTCGATAGAAATACCATAAAAAGACAAGCCCGGGCTATGTTCGCACTATCAGCGCACGCATAAATTAGATGAACCTCACAATAGACGACAGGTCTATATTATGTCTATCGCGCTTTTAGTAACAGGACTTTTTCCTATACTATTACCTCTTCCCCTCCCTCTAGTAATAAGACATACTAAATCTTTTAAGATTTACTACCTAGTTTTAGTATTTAGATATAGGGACTATATATAGTATACCTATTTCTTAAATTTAGTTAGTTTAACTTAGTTTCTAAAGCTAAAAATAGATACTAGTAAGTTTAGTAGTATAACTACGTTACTTACTTATATTATTAGACTTTATAATTAGGTAGCTATACTACTTTTAGAGATTTAGAAAGTATATTATAGCTATTTTAACCTTTAAAATATAAAAAGTATAGATAGTAAAAAAAGTAATATATACTTATAACTAAATAAATAAGATTTAGCTATAGTTTATTAATACCTAATACCCTCTTAAATATATAGTATACCTAGTTTAAAATAGGTATTTAAGATAAGGAGGATAACATAATAAAAACCTATTTTAAATTAGTTACTAAATATTAATTATCCTATTATAATATAATAAGTATAAAGTCTACTTTTATATATAAGACTTAGCTAATATTTAGTATAGTCTATACTAAATATATTAATATAGATTCTTATAAGTATGTACTAAAGAGAGGAAATAAAACTAATAAAAATTATAATAAGGTAGCTAAAAATATTATATAGTATTATAAGTAAATATAATAATAATATAAAGCTAATATATATAACGTAGTCTATAAGTAAGTAAATTATATAAGCAAGTAAATTACTTTCTAGCACCTGTATGACAAAGTGTAAGAGAAATTAACTATAACGCCTTAAATCAATTTAAACTATTTAGAATCCTCTTCTTTAGAGGTAGATATAACTTTCTAATATATACAAGTATTATAACTAGGCTCTCTATAGATACTATATTATTATATATATGTTTCTATCCTCCTTATATAACTACTACTCTAACCTATTTCTACTTATAACTACTCTATTATATCTATTTAAGACTTTATATCTTATACCTAATTAATTATAAGTATTCTACCTTTCTAAATCTATATTTTTTTTATATAGTAATAGTAACTTAGTTACTTATTTACCTCTTAATACTCTATTATTTATACCTATAGTAAAACCTAGTTATATATAACTACTATAATTCCTTTCTTTAGCTACTATATATACCTAATAATTAATATTAGGGAGCTATTCTAATATTATATAATATAATTTATAATAAAATTAGATTATAAAGTAAACTTAATTAGGTTATTTAGTATCTTTAGGACTTAAGCTAGTAGTAGGCTAGTAGAAGAACCTAGTAGTATTAGTATATAAAGCTTTATATTTAGCTATAAAATTATATATTCTAGGTTATATAGAATAAGGCTAGTTACTCTAAAGCCTACTTAAATATTTACTATAGTTATTACCTTATTATATACCTTATAAAAGGCTAAGAGGAAGTCTTCTTTTATAATATATATAATATATACCTATATAAGGACCTTAATTTCTTAGCTATATACCTATTTTAATAGACTAAAATACCTAATATTAAGAGGCTAGAGCTTATATAATAAATAAGGTAGTATATAGAGCATAATAATATTTTACTCCTTATAGTATAGCTTAAAATTAATAGAATAGTAGCTTTTATAGCTATTAAGGATAAGGAGGTAGTAAACACCCTTTATATAACTCTTTATATAGAAATTAAAGTACTTTACCTATTATAGGCCTTTCTTATTTATTATCTAACTATTTTTAGTAAGTATAATTACCTAGTTAGGTAGGAGGAGGCTATTATACATCTAGGAGTTAAGATAGATCTTACCTATAAAGATAATATATAGTAGGATAGAATAGCTATATAACCTAATACCCTAGATTACTATAACCTATTCTTAGTTCCCTTATTATACTCCTCTTAGCTTCCTATATTATTTAGAGGCTATAATAATTATTTTAGAGGATATCTTACCTATTATAAACCTAGTCTTATTAAAGTTATAGATATTAGTATTATCTATCTTATACTTTATAATTATATTTTATATAAGGGAAAACTATATGTAATATATATCTAAATCTTTATAAAGGACTCTCTAATAGTTAATTCTTTAATTAAAACACGTCTAGAGCTTAGGTTATTATTATATAAAGTTTAAGGCCTAGTTTATTCTAATATATTATATACTATAGTTATAAAGTAGTTAATTAGCTATTTCTTAAATAGTACTAAGTTATAGTAAAAATGCTTATAAATTTAGGTTAATAATATATTAGATAATAGTCTCCTCTTTATATAAGGTTAAATTATAGTTATTTAGTTTAATATTATATTATATAGCTTAGCCTTATTTTTGTTGTTAGAGGGTTAAGAATAATATATTATAGTGTTTTATAGCCTTTTATATGCTTAATCTTAGGTCTGATTTAAGCGTATTAAGCACTAGGACTAAATTACTTTTATTTAAATACTATACTATAGTTATAGGTAGAGAAAAGTAAAGGGAAAGGTAGGTTATATAAAATAGCTAGAAAGTAATTTACTTACTTATGTAATTTACTTGCTTGTAGACTACATTATCTAAGTTTACTATAAGAATAAGTACTATAAGTATATATCTTTTAAGAAGTATAGTTTCCCTAGGCCTAGATCTAAGTTAGTAAGTTTAGTAATACTATAATCTTTTAGGGCTAAAACTATAAAAGTAATAGCCTATCTAATCCTAGTAACAAAGTTACTATTAGATTATAAGGAAAGAGGATCTTAAAGTAAAGTAAAAGGCTAATCTAATATAGTTAATAGTTAATTATAATAATATAACCTTATAGTAAAGAAGTTATACTTATAATAATACTAATATTATTTAGAGTTATTACTCTAACTAATCCTTAATTCTAGTATTTTACTCTCCTTATAACCCCTTATTTTTACTATCTCTTTAGTAAAGCTAGCTAGTAAAACAAGTACGTACTAAATATTAAATTAAAGTGTCTTTTTCTATTGTTATAGTTATTTTTATACTTCTCTAAAGTTATTTATTCCTATATTTGTTAAGGTTAGGGTTATTAAATAATAAAACCTAAAAAGCTACTTATAAAAGGTTTTTTTATAGCTAGTTCCTTATTATCTCTACTAGAGCTATATAGTTCTATTAAGTAGTAAGGCATAACATTAGTATAATATGTTAAACTACCTATATCTAGGTTACCCCTATATATAGGTCGTGTAAAATAAAGCTATTACAACCACTACTATATTTTTCTATTAATTATTAACTACCTCTTAATCCTATAATAATATAGCTTTTAGCCTTACTAGGTATTTCTAATATGCTAGATTTATCTAACGTAATCTTAGCGTTACTAGCCTAAATTTAGGCTTACCATACCTCTTTAATTATTATAAACTTCGTATTTAGATCTAGGGTAATAGCCTTCCTCTTTCTACTAATACTATTAGTCATCTTAGCCTTAAGAAGCTCTATTCTTTACTATGTAATAGCTAGAGTAAATAACTACTCTTAGAAGCCTTTTTTACTATTCTAAAAAGCTAGTGTTATATAGCGATGTTTTATTTAAGTTAGCTAAATAAATATAGCTAGTCCCTAAGGTCCTTATTAGAATCATAAGGGTTAGGTATAATATAGTTAACTATACGTATTAGGTAGTAAGTAATAAATATAGGGGTAAATACTAATAGTCTATTATACGTAACTTTAAAAAGAGGGTTATAATTACTTAGTTAGAAAGCAATTAAATACCTATAAAATCTAGGGAATTTACCAGCAGCACACTTATACTTCTACTACTAAGATATTAGCATAACGGCTAATATCTCTAGGCGATTAATATTACAATAGTTCTTTATCTTCTTTAGTATTAACTACTTTATAGTAGATAAAGTAGACGCCTATTCCTCTATACTCTAGGTAATTAAGAGCCTAAAGGAACCTCCTTTTTTCTTATTAACTAGTGTTAAGGGTACTAATAATACTAATAATACCTTAGGTAATAGAAGGGAGCTTATAAGAGGCTTTATAATAGCAACAGGCCACAACTTAGTATATTTCTAGCTACTTTTAATATTACTAGCAGTTATCCCAGCTTAATAAGCCTTTTAATCGCAGGAAATAGCTAAATTATTCTACTACAAGAGGTAGCCTAGCTCTTACAATAGAATAACTTAATAGCACTAAAGACTACTTAGCTTAGTAGCTAGAGGATATAGGAGGTATCTAGAGGTAGAAATAAAAGATAGACGTTATTTATATAGTACTCCTATATAAAGTCTATTGTTATATAGCTCCTATGCCTATCTAGAATAAGTAGTCTAGCCTTGTTAGCTTATAATAGCTTTATTTAAGAGAGCTAGACCTTCTATAACTATTTAAAGGTAGTAGCATTAGTAGTCTATCTATTCTCTATTATTATAAACTCCTACCTATTATATAGGCTAAGGTCTAGAGGGAATTACTACTACTAGACTGTCTTACCTTTATATATAACTAGTGTATTAAATGTCTTGCTATTAGTAGATACACACTTAATAATAGATACCTAGGCTTGTAATCTAGGCTGCTTTTTCCTTACTAAATTAGTCTCTACTCTACCTAGTACTAGCCTATTACTTCCCTTACCCTTAAGAATACCGGTTTTATCTATATTATATCTATTAGCTAGTTTAATAGCCTAGATATAAGGTATTATAAGATATTTAAACTAGTTATTATAGTTAGATATCTAACAGTAGGGTTTCTACTAGTAGTATAGCTAAGGTTAATACTTAGGTAATAGTTATCTTTAGTTTAGAGGTGCTTTTAATTACTTAGTAATTAGTTAGGTAATTAATAGTTATTAGGATAGCTTATATAGCTTCTTTATTAATAAATTACTAAGGTTAAATACTAAAAGGTATTTAGAGAATATATTATAAGTTAATTACTTATTAGGTTATAACACTAGTCTAGAGTTAAGAATAAATAGAGCGACTTCTCTAGGCCTTTATAGAGGTATTTGTTTATAGGAAGGTATTAAATTATTACTTCCTGATAGGCTAGATATTACCTATTACTTTAAGAATGCACTAGGCAAAATACTTTAGTTATTAATAGGTTAGCGTAAGTCTAAGGTTAGCCTAGGCTTATACCTACTTTAATAGATAGGCCTCCTAACTAGTAGAGAGCTTCTAGAGGTCTATAAGTACTTTATCTATACTTTAGATACTATTAAGGCGATTTTAATTAGTTAACTATAGTATACTATAGCGCCTAGAGGCCTTATAGACCGTCTTACTATCTAAAATAGTAAGAAGAGCCTAATAAATCTTATCTTCTATATATTAACTTATTAATATATAAAAGAATATATAATAAAAAAATAAAGTAATTTAATAAAGTTTTTATATAGCCTAGATATTAGAGTAGCCTAGATATAGGTAGTTTAACTTAACTCTTATTAAGCCTCTTAACCTCGTTAACACTAAGGCCTTCTACAAGCTTTTTTATCTAATAATATCCTCTCTTACGCTTTTTTCCTTTATTAGCTTTAGAAATTATCCTATACTAACAAAGTAGGCGTTAGTTTACACGTACTCTAGGTTAAAACCTTACTATAGTTACCTTACCTATAGGGGGATATTATTATTAGCTTTAGACTAACCTCTCTAAGAGGCTAAACTTAGGTAGCTATACCTTAATATTATAGCGCCATTAAGACTATGTAGTAGAGTTTGTCCCTATAGGTATAGTAGACCTAGGAATAGGGTAGTTAGGTAAGGTATAAATATCTAGGACCTAGGTGTATATCCTAGATGTTTGTCCTAGATGTGTGTCCTAGATGTATGTCCTAGATATTTGTCCTAGATGCGTGTCCTAGACAAACATTTAGGATAGAATAATACTATAAGACTACGTACTATAGTAGTATAAAGTATAGTATAAGTTATAGTAAAGCTATATTCTCTTATCTTATAATAACGTATTACTTATATAGTATAATAAATATCTCTTTCTATTACTATATATTACGTCTTACGCCTAAACCTAACCCTATAGGTTATTAAAATCTATATACTATAATTTAAACCTACTCTAGAGATATAAACCTTATAGATCTATATCTAGGGTATACGTCTAGGATATTATCTTAGTTAGATATTCTAAGTATAGATTATATTATAGATTATATTATAAATATAGATATAGACAAACGGCTAAAACTATAAAATAGCACTTAATTTAATTAATAAGTAACTAAATTATAGTATAAAGGGGTAAAATAAGAATTAATTAGGTAAGCTATAGTACTACTATCCTATATTTATAATATCTATATAAGTACTATTAACTAAAAAAATATAATTACTCCCTTTCTAGATAATTTTATTGTAATATTTATTAACTAGAAGTAGGTACTTTTAAGGTAAGAATAGGATAGTTTAAGAATATAAGAGTATTAAACCTTACATAAAACTTTTAACTTAAGCCTTATTTCCTTAAATAGTTATATTAAAAACTAAATATTCTTCTTTCTATAATATTCCCTCCTTTATAACCTTAAAAATAACTTAGCGTTAGTTTTCTCTATAATCTACTATAGTATCTATACTCTCTACTACTATTATTTAAGTTTATAACTCCTTTAAATCTTACTACTAATTATCTATATTATCTTTATTACTATTTAGAAGTATAGTAGTAATTACTTCTACTTTATTATAGCTATAATACTAAGACACTATAGATACTATTAAGTCTATACCTAAAGTAAAAGGTAGCTTATAGAAAAAAGCTATATAGATTATTCTAAGTAGAAACACGCTAGTAATTAACTCTCCTTTTAAACCTAGTTACTAATTTATAATATTAAGAAAGAGAAACTCCTTATTTCTTTTATAAGCCTCTCTAGTAGACTAGGGATAAACGTTAAGTTTAGGTTCTTTATTACTAGTAACAAAAGGCTCTAGCGTACTATGTTTTAAAATAGGGTCTATATCCTAAATAGGCTAAGATATCTAACGTTATATATTAGAATAAAAGGTCTTATATAGAACTATATTTTGTTTTAGGTAGAGTAATTTAAAGACTTAAATTTTATTAGTCTTAAAGTATAAATAAAAAGCTAGAATTATAAATTAGAGGAGTATACTAGGGTCTATTATTATACTTTAGAAATGTTATATTATAAAAAGCTATATTTAATACTATCTAGTATTAAATTAAAGTCCTAGCTTAATAATATAGACTTTAAGTATTAAGTTAGATATTTAGATAGGATAGTAGTTATCTTTTATTATAGGTTATTTAAAACTACCCTAAAAGGTATTATATAGGCTACTATATTAAGGAAGTAATATAAGCGACTTTATATAGCTTACGCTTTCTTTAAGGTACCTAAAGTATTTAAAGAACGTTAATAGCAAAAGGACTATAACATTTAAGCTATAAAGATTTTACTAGAGGAATTTCTATTTAGTTTAGTTAAAGTTCCTAAACGCTTAACTACTAGTAATAATACTATAGAGATCTTATTTATCTCTAGTAGAGAAGCTAGGATACTTAAACTTTAAGAGCTATACTATATCTATATTAATTTTAACTAGGTTAGACCTAACTCCTCTAATAATATATAGCTAAATATTATAGATTAGTCCTAAATAATTAATAATTTCCTATACTTATTGTTAATTAGGACTAGTAGAAAAGTAGATAAAATATAAACCTTATTATATCGCATATTTATAAACTTATAAAGGCTACCTATCGACATACCCAATTAGATACCTATAATACCTACTAATTTCTTAAATGCGCCACAGAACTATAGGTAATTTGTAATCTACCTTATACCTCTCTTCTAATTAGAAGATAAGAGATCTTCTAAACAATAGACCTATTGTGTTTATTAATTCTTCTTATATTACAGTATCTTAAAGAACATATTACTCTCTATAGAGACTTTATTAGTAGTAAAGGGATTATTTACTATAATAAAGACGTAGTTTATAGGTAATCCTAGATTTAATCTTATGCTTACTCTTTTAATTTATATACGTACTAACGTCGCTATACGTAGTTTAAAAGGACGATTAGGAGCTATATATAGCTTTACTATAGGACTACAAAAAAAGCCTTACTAGTTATGTCTCCTTGTCTTTTATCTAGTAGGTGAATCAGTAAATATTTAAGGCCATCTAGTTACATAGGAATCTAAATTTAGATTTTAGATGTCTAATTTTAAGGATAAGGCTATTTTAGGATAGTCTTAGTAACTAGTAGTAACTAACGCTAACGTAAGCATAGTTTCTAGGTTACTACTACAGTTATAAGTATATATACTTATATAGATAATTAATACACCCCTATTATGTCACACCTACACACATAGGGTTCTAAAACTAACAGGGTTTTCTAAACACCCTTTAAGGGCAGGGAACTATATACTTACTTTTGTTCTCTAACTTTCTTCTACCTTTTAGAAACTACTACTTAAAGATCTCTACTATATCTACTTTTAGATATTCTTAGAAGCTAGGGTGCTAGTCCTACACTTAGGCCGGCGTTATCCTTAGCTATATAATAAGGGTCTTTGTTAAGAGCATAAGTAGGGGTTATAACATAGTTAACTATACGTATTAGGTAGTAAGTAACAAATAATAGGTAGTCTATTCTAAGGGTCTATTACGCGTTACTAAAAAGGAGGGTTATTACTACGTAGTTAAATAGTAGTAATATACCTAGGAATTTAGGGAAATTCCCTAGTAGAATATCTATTCTTCTACTACTAGAATATTAGCATTATAGCTAATATTCCTTAGGTAATTAATATTATAATACTAGTAACTTTCTCTTATAGAGAGTATTACTATTAAATAGCGTAAATATATAAATAGTAATATTAATAAAATAATAGAAATAAATAGTAAAAGAGTAGTAAATAGGCTATATCTATTTCTCTCTATTAGTGTATTTTTATATATATAATACCTATCTATTTATCTAGATCCTTACTATACTATTACTAATAACCGCTTCTAGTATGCTATTTAGTAATAACTTTATAAAGCTATTAGTAAGATTATTACTACTATAAATCTATTATATCTTATATATCTTATAGTATTTATATAACTAGTAGGGAGCTATAATATTAATTATAAGTTACTTCTCCTTTATAGTCCTAAGTTTTATAAGGTACTTATAAAGTAAATATAAGTTAGTATAAATTACTATTAGAATAGGTAGAATTATAAGTTACTTAGTAATAAGTATAAGGGTAGTTCTAATTATATATATAATATCTATACTAACTACTATTATATACATCTTACTAGTAAGTATACTTCTTATAACCCTTTTATACTTTATAAAGCTAAAATAAATAATATTCCCTATTATAGCGAATTTACTAGTATTATTAGGGTTCTACTCTATAGTTATAGGGTCCTTACTTAACTTATTTATAAAGATAATAATAAAGCTAAGTTATAAAGTAAGATTAGTATTATTAGTAAATAATCTATCTATAAATATAAAGAGTTTTATAGTCTTAAGGTTAAGTAGTATAAATTAGAGGCTATATTCTAGATTCTCTATCTACTAGTTAATCTTATAGTTAAAGGCTTTAATATCTTTATTAGTTAGTAACTAGTATTACATAGTAACTAAATAATTAAAGTACGCCTCTACTTAGTAAATTAATATAATATATACTCTTTATATATATTAACTTACGTATTACTTATAGAAATATATTAAGCTAATTTTAATAGGTTATAGTTACTTTCCTTAACTCTTTTAATAGAGGGTTATCTTACTATTATTATTAAGAAATAATATACCTTTATTAAACGTTAATAGTTAATTAGTAGTAAGAAATTACTTAGCCTTTATAGTAAAAGTTACTTCTTTTAAAGCGGTCTCTTTATAGTTAGAGAAAGCCTTATTTATTAATCTAATAGTATTATTAGTCTATATACTAATTATTATAAAATTTCTATTATTCTTTCTAGATATTAGTAGGTAGGGATTAAATATTAATATATCTATCTAGAGTATTTTTCTATAATAGTTATTATATGTTACCTACTAATAAGTTCTAGCTTTTAGTATTCTATATAGTAGTCTTATTACTCTTATAATAGTATTTATAAAGTAAAGGTTATATATCTTAATAGGTAGATAGGTAAGAATTATATAGTTAACGTTAGTTATTAACTATATTTATACTTATATAATATCTTATAACTAAAGGATAGGGCCTATAGCCTTTTATTATAATTTCTAGAGCTTCTACTATTACCAACTTTTACTTTAGCTAGCTAACTTTACTAGTAAATAACAGTTAAGGGGGGTACTTTTAGTATATAACTTTTATGTTATTAGATAGATTATATTATACTTAAGGTAAAGAATTACCCTCCTTTACTCCTAACTCCTAGTAAACTAGATAAACCTACCCTTAGGTATACTACTATTAAAGAATACTTAGGATTTTAATAATATCCTATCTACTATTACTATTACTATCTTTAGTACTTTCTTACTACTATTAAACCTCTATATTACCTACACTCAAACCTAACCGTCTAGCCTTACTACTATTATTAGTATAATTACCTAAGTTAATATAGATTTATAGTATAACTTACCTATTACTAGCCTAGTAAAGTACTAGTCTATATCTTAGCCCTAGCTATAATAACGTCTATAGTAGCGTCTATTACGTCTATAAAGAATTACTAAGTACTAGGGTTAGTTAGTAACTTATTAATATCTATAGGGGTTTCCCTAATAGATCTTACTATATATCTAGCCTAGTCTTTAGCTAATAGCTCTAGGGTAAATTATACTACCTATTACTATAAGTTAGAGGGGAGGAAGAGGAAGTCTTCCCCCTTCTAAAAGGCCTATAGGCTAAGTTCTTTAGCTATATAGCTAGTTTATATAGGATCTCTATACGCTATACTTATTACTAAGAAGTCAGCTCTTTAGGGGTAGCCCTATAGGTTCTTAACTATTAGAAATATAATATTAAGGTAGATAATTTAAGGATAATAGAGAGGGATAAAACTAAAGCCTAGCTCTAGCTACCTTTTATACTTCTAGCTATAGCTAGTAAGGTTACTAGAGGAAGCTTTCTCTATATAACTTAAAGGCTTAAGGTTTTCAATAACCTTAGTAGACTTTAAGGGAGTTATTATATTAGTTACCCTACCGTTTAGTAGCTCTAAAGCTATTATAACCTTAAGGGTAGGTTTAATAGTACTATAGTTACTAGTATATTAAACTATAGTCCTTAACTCTAGCTATAGCTAATTACTATTACTAATATATAGGCGCTATACTAGTATGCGTACTATAGGGTAATTTATACTATAGTTAAAGTAAGGTCTAAGTCAGTAGTTACTCTAACTTATTAGGTATCTATAACACATTAGATTATTAAGATATAGTATAGGCTAGAGGTACTTTTATAAGGTTATATATACTATAATTTTACTATATTAGGTAAACTAGTCTAGGTAGCTTATAATTATCTAGAATAATAATATAAAATAGATAACTAAAGGATATATTTATTATATAGTAGTAATAGTATAATAGTAAGGATAATATACTAGGTTATCTACTATATTATAAGGGACTATATTAGGATTATACTTTTCTTATTATCTATATAGCCTTAGATAATAAGGCGTAATTTCTTATATAAGGCCTTATTCTTCTCTTTTACCTTACATATAAGCTGTAATTTAAAGATTTATATCTTAGTATATTCTTTCTTATTATATTTAATAATATAAAATATACCTCTCTTAGTAAGGCTATGGTCTATATGTAGCGGCCTACTTCCTCTCTACTAGATTAGAGTTAACCTTCTCACACTTAGGCTTAGGTATGGAGCTTAGAGGTAGAAGTAAGCCTTGTTG
This sequence comes from Colletotrichum sublineola, assembly GCA_020631755.1. Classification (NCBI taxonomy): domain Eukaryota; kingdom Fungi; phylum Ascomycota; class Sordariomycetes; order Glomerellales; family Glomerellaceae; genus Colletotrichum; species Colletotrichum sublineola. The sequence goes on along the minus strand of JAHSQG010000005.1, from coordinate 5,279,887 downwards.
TCTAAAGACATACAGTTCGCAGTTAGACCTATTATGCAGCTACTTGACACCATAATGTTTCAATATAACATTCTCTACGCCTTAGCTAAGGGACAGAAGTAAGGCTTATACATAAGAGGTTAGCAGTCTATAGGCACCCTTAGTAATAGTCATCTTAATAGTTTATATATACTCTTGTTAGATTGCTATGCATAAGGCCATTAGGATTATAACCTTAGCTCTGGTATATATAATGTCCTTTATTATAGGCTTTTACTATAATAGTATATAAACTACTCTTTCTAGAGTAGTAACAAATACAGCCGTGTTATTATCAGCCTTTAAAGTACTATTAGAACGCTATAAACACTTTAGGAACATATATAGGAACCTAGTTTAGATTCTAGCTAAGCTAAAGGCTAATATCCCTATTTATAGTATACTTATAAGGTTAAATATATAGTCTTAATATAACTATACTAGTTAAAAGTATAGTTAATTATCTAATAGGTCTTATTTAGATTAGAATTCTATAGGAAAGTAAGTAAATTAAGTATAAGCTAAATAAGGTAACGTACCCGCATAGCGAGCGACGCATCAGGGCGAGCGACGCACCTTAAGAAAAGTGGGGTATTTCTAGGTGGACTGCACGCAAAAGTACTGTTACATAATTGCTAAGGAGGTCTAACAATTACATAACAGCACTTTTGCGTGCAGTCCACCTAGAAATACCCCACTTTTCTTAAGGTGCGTCGCTCGCCCTGATGCGTCGCTCGCTATGTGGGTACGTTAGCTTTATATTTAATAAGGATTAGTTTCTATCTATAATACTAGAGGACACCTAATATATAGCCACCTTTACTAGGGTACTAATACTAGTAATAATAATATAAGAGATACTAATTATATAATATAGATACCCTAACTAGTAGGGTTATAGCATATTATTTACTAATATAAAACTATTTACTTTTACTAGACCTCTATAAGGACCTTTAAGGCTGTATAGGTGTCTAAATTTACCCTCTCTTACTGCTTTAGGAGAGTAGCTCTACTATACTAGTAGATCTTTCTTTTAATAATTAGCATACCTTATATATAAGTAGCAGCCTACTTCCTCTTAGCTAGGTTAAAGCTAGTTATCTTATACTCTATATACTCTAAGGTATTAGTATAGAGCTTAGATATAAAAGTAAGCCTTATTATCTATAGGTATATAGTCTGCTATTTAACTTAATATATAACTGCTTAACATTATAATAGTTTAATATAAAGTTCTTTATAACTTAACTAAGGGGTAAAAGTAAAGCTTAGATATAAGAAGTTAATAGTCTATGGATATCCTTAGGTAATAGTTATATTAACTATTTATATATACTCTTATTAACGTTTCTATATAGCTAAGAGGATCCTAACGCTAGTTCTGGTATATACAGCTTCTTTTAATATAGGAACCTAGTTTAGATTCTAGCCTTATTAAGGTTAATATCCTAATACGCTTATAGGATAACCTAACTAGATCTTTAAGCGGTTTTAGGTAAGTAATAGTTATAAAACACCTAGGTTATTATCTTATCTATAGGTAATTAATAGTTTACTAAAATATCTATTATAATATAAGCTGTAATTACATAGTAGTAATTATAGATCTACTTTATTATTATAGTATCCTAATTATAAAATAACTTAATATCCAGCACCTACTATTACTTACTATTACCCTTTATTACCTACTATTACCTACTATTACCTATTATCACCTACTATTACCTACTATTACCTACTATTACCTACTGTTGAGGTGAGGTGTGGGCACGTGACCCCACCTCACCTCCAGTGGGGCAGCCTTAGAGCCCACATCTGGCTCCCGCCAGCCCATAGTGGGCTTGGTGGTTTTTCTCTTTTCCTTACCTACGTCAGTTAGCAACAATACAATATTATTGCCTTACTTCGTTACGTCTCTTTGCTCCACAGGTTATAAGCTCCAGGCCACAATTTTTCTTTTAATTAAGCTAGTAGTATCTACCTCTCTTTTTAACCTCTTGATTACCTCGCGATAGCCGCAAGAATCACCCTTGTTGCCCTTGTTGATTGCCCCATAATCGACATGTCAAGCAACAGCAACTTCACCTCTAACTAACTCCAACAGTCGCCTCAGATCCCTATATTGTCGAAGTAGCCAGAGTATTTAGCAGCAACCAAAGTGTCCCTAAAATGGGGGTGCCTCCACTTTTATAGGCGCTTTGACATATATATTAACGTATATCTAACCTCTTCAACCAACATAAATTTCTTACTAACATGGTGAGATCCTTCCCTCTTTTATTTATATTACTAATTTTCACTTTATAGATTATTAATTAATTAAGTATCTATTAAAGGGTAGTAATCTACAAAATATCTGTATATACCTTCTATCTTATAGAAGAAACACCTAGGTTTGTTATATTGTTAGGCTACCTGTAGCTTAATTAATTCTTTATATCTTTAGTAATATCTTAGTACTACCTATATATAAGGCACCCTAACTTTGTTATAGTAGACGCCTATAATTACTAATTAATATTATTAAAGATCCTAACCCTTAAGGGTGAATCTAACTAGTCTTTATGGTTAGTACTTATTAACTCTATCCTCTATATAAACTACGTTAAGAAATATGTTAATAGTAATATCCCTAAGCCTGCTAATCTGGCTAAGAGAGTATTATAGGAAAATAATTACGATGTTGCATATAACCTCCTTATCTTATTATGTAACACGTTAATTGACAAGCTTCTTAATATAGGTTAGGAAGATGATGGCAACCTATTTATACTTATGAGAGCCCTTAAGAGATATATCCCTAAAGTCTCTAAGGATGCTATTAGAGCTCTTATTGCTAAATTTAGCAAGGGTGACACCTATAACTATAAGACTCTTTATAACACCCTTAAATATATCTAATACCTCTATACCTATATTACTAGTCTCTATAGTAAAAACTCTAATTACTATTAGGCTATTCTTCTACTTAACTACTTTAAGGTATACTTACCTAATATATATAAAAGATATACTAATAACTCTAAGAAACCTACTTAGACTAATGTTATTAAGACTATTAACACCCTTACTTAAGATAAAGAGTAGAAGATAGGCCTTACCTTATACTATAAATCTACTACTTCTAATATAGCTACTTCCTCTAGTACTAATTTAGTACTAGCTAATCCTACTAAGAAGAAGGATTACCCTACTTACCCTTATTATAGTAAGGGTTATACTGCTATAAAGTATTAGACTACCTATCTAGATCTAATCCCTATAGATTACATGTACTATAATAACCTTCTTGCCTACGCCATAAAGCATATCTATAATAAAGATTATAAAGAGACTTTAACTAATAGTAATAGTAATAGTAATAGATCTTTTATATTTATTAAAGGCGCCTCTAGTATAATTAGTAGTTCTTTAGTTAGTAGACTTACCCTAAAGAAATCTATAATAATACTTAATAAGGCTATCTATATAGTAGTTAATAATAATACTATTATAAGCTCTAATATTATTATAGATTTAGGTTACTTTAACCCTATTTTTAATAATCTTACCTTTTTTATATCTTATACTATTTATAATAATCTTTAACCCTTTATAGCTGCTAATAGTAAGGAAGTTAAGCCCCTTAGATCTAGTATAGTTTTCTTCTAGGTTAAGGATCTAAATAACTCCTTACGTACTATTAACTAGACTATTAAAGACGTTAAGTATAGCCCCCTTAGCCCCGCAAATCTCCTTAGCCCTAGTAAGCTTTATAAGAGCCATATTAAATATAACTACGCTACTATAAGCCTTATTAACACTTAGTTACATAAGGGACTTACTAAAGTCCACTAGATATCTAATATATGTATTATTAACACTATTAATAGTACTACAATCCCTATAGATATAGTACTTAGCCTAGTAAGTGTTAAGATAAAGTTATGCCCTATACTAGATCTTATATACTACTGCCTTATCCATACCTACCCTTCTTGCGTTATTAAGGCCTACTATTAAGTAGGTATTTAATTTACCTAGGATAAGATTAACTCTTTTTATTATAAGGTATGTTATCTTATAAAATCTATAGAGATAATTAGCTATAATGCTCCCCTTCTACTTACCCTTATAGGTAAAGAGATATATCTTAATCTTATTAAAGTTAAGCTACTCTTAATCCTTAGTAACTAATATGCCCTTTACTTTCTTAACTACTATAGTAGATATTACTAGCTTACTCTACTTAAGACCTATTATAGTAATAATATTCTTACTATAATTAAGTAATTTAGTACTACCTTTACAAATATAACTACTCTAAATATTAAGAGTTAGTTATATAATAATACACCTAAGTTAAAAAAGGTTCTTTATAATCCTTTCTTTAAAGGTACTTAACTTAACCTCACCATGCTATATACTCCTTCTATAAATAGCACTATTTAACATATAGGCTATACTATTATTAAGGCTATACACACCATACTTATTAATAACAGTCTGCTAGAGGAGCTCTAGGACTATACTGTTAATACTATAATCTAAGTGCTTAATCTCCTCCCTTAACCTAATAAGGGTAAGATAAGCACCCACAAGATTGTTACGTAAGAGCTTAACCTTACTAAAGATCACAAGCTACCCTATATTAAGTATATCTATACCTTTAGTTATATAGCATATATATATAAGAAAGGCAGTAAGTACCTGCCTTATTCTACTAAGATAGAGCCCTGCGCTATAAAAGGCATCCTGGTTGGATATAGCTCTCTACGCGGCCATATCTACTATATGTATATCCCTAATTAGAAGAAAGTTCTTTACTACTAAGATATTTGTTTCTATAAGGGCCTAGAGAAGATAGTCCTCCACCCCTTAGATAAAGATGCTATCCCTACTAAGATTAATTATAATATGCTCTTTAATAAACCTAACTTATAGATCTAGTATCCTAACTAGATCCCTTCTTCTAACTAACCTAGTATAGATAATATATCTACTAAGGATACCTAGCTAGCTTAACCTAAGGATACTTATAATTAGGGCATAAATACTATAGATTATATAACTCCTCCGCCTAATAATTACACTACTATATATATATCTTTCCTAACTAATAATACTAATTTAGGTAATAATAATAATAACTTTACTAATACTGTTTAATACTAGGAAGCTAATTACCTTAATCTTAATCTAGATCCTCTTTCTATTAATACCCTAGATATAGAGGATTCTTTTGTTACTATAAGTAGCCGCCTGTATTAATCCACTACTGTTAAACCACTTGGTTACTACTAAGAAATAGCTAGTACTTAACAATATAATAAGAAGGCTAGGTCTGGCCTAGATTACAAGATCATTAATAATCTTTATCCTTAACATACTGCTACTAACAAGAAGGCTAGGAAGGCCTACCTTATAGCTAACATCCATATCAATAAGGATACCCTATATGTCATCAGTGCTCTGGCCGCCACAGCTATATCTAAGATCCTTCCACCTAGATACTCCATCCCGCACACTATCAACCAGGCCAAACAGAGCCCTTATTAGCAATAGTATTAGAAACCTACCTATGACGTAGAGATCTAGTAGATAGTTAATAAACACACCTTTAATCTAGTTAATCTACCTACTAGCGTAAAGTTACTGCTAGGTATATAGGTATTTAATATTAAAACTAACTCTACTAATAAAATCGTTTAATTTAAGGCCTGATAGGTAGTCTATAGCAACTATAAAAAGGGCGAATAGTCCTCTTAAGAGGTATACGCCACTATTACTACTACCACTACGATCCGCCTTTTCTTCACAATTGTTACCCTCTATAGACTTTACTATAAGATACATAACTTTAATACTACCTTTCTTACTACCCTAGTCCCTAATAGAGTATATATATATATCTACTAGCCTACTAAATACTCTAATAGTACTAGTAAGGTCTAGTTATTACGTAAGGCGCTCTATAGATTACATAAGTCCCCTCTATATTAGTTTTAGCTTATTAAGTTAGAGATAGAGAAGCTTAGATTTATACTAGTTAAGAGGGAGATTTACCTCTTTGTTAACACCTTATTAGATATATATACCCTTATATATATTAATAATAATATAGTAGCTACTACTAATAAGGAGACTATTAAGAAGGTCTATAATATACTAAAGTTAGTATACCTACTAAAGGACCTTAGTGTTACTACCTAATTTCTTAGCTTTTAGATATGCTAATCTATTACTAAGATCTTCCTCTTACAGCATAAGTATGCTAAGAGTATCCTCTAGTAATTTAAATACTATAATCTTTACCCTATTAAGACCCTATTACCTACTTATAAGGATCTACCTATTACTTAGGTAAAAGATAAGTACTCTACTAATAATTATTAGACTTATATTAAATAGACTAGTTGCCTTAATTAGCTTACTATTAGTACTAGACTAGATAGCACCTTTACTATAAGTAAGCTTTACTATACTAACTTAGGCCCCTTAATTGCCTATTAGCATATAATTAAGCATTACTTTTAATACCTTAAAGGTACTACTAGTTATAGTATTATATTTAGAGGTATAGATCCTTATGCAGATAAGTAATTTTCACTCTACGCCATGGCTAACGCCATATTTATAGATAACTATCCCTTACGTGTATCCACTACTAGATATGTTGTCTTCTTTGCTAGCACCCTAATTACATAGAAGTTAAAGAAACAGACCTTTATTACTCTAAGCTCCATAGAGGCAGAGTTTATTAACCTTACTCCCACTAGGATCACCCTTATATAGATTTAACAATATATCAAACAGCTCCTCTAATAATAGATTAGTATACCTATAATCCTCTTTACTAATAGCGTAAATACCTTTATTAACATAATAAATCCTCTTAATAAGGTATATACCTATAGTATTAATATTAGATATAAGTAGATTATATAGGAGGTTAATAATAATAATACTATTACCTTAAAGCTTATTAAGGGCACCAAGATGGCCACAGACAGTCTCACAAAGTCGCTCAACGCAATCAAGCATATAGAGTTCATCAGGATGCTAGGCATAATAGATAGATTAGATTAATAGATACAGATAGATATAGGATCATATAGAGGATTCATATTAGGACTTCAGCATGTTAGCTCTAGATCAATTAGGCCAATCAGTAAATTGGCCAACCTTTTACTAAAGTATTTAATACTTTAAAAACTCCTCAGATTTAGAGGATTTTAAGATTAGGCTGTTATTTTGCCTATTTCACCTTGTATAATAGATATATAGCTACTGGCCGAGTCTGCGGGGGAGTGTTGAGGTGAGGTGTGGGCACGTGACCCCACCTCACCTCCAGTGGGGCAGCCTCAGAGCCCACATCTGGCTCCCGCCAGCCCATAGTGGGCTTGGTGGTTTTTCTCTTTTCCTTACCTACGTCAGTTAGCAACAATACGATATTATTGCCTCACTTCGTTGCGTCTCTTCGCTCCACACCTACTATTACCTACTATTACCCTTTATTACCTACTATTACCTACTATTAACTAACATCTATCTATTACTTTTAAAGAGTTTTTTCTTACTTTTACCCCTTATAATAGTACTACTATTAGTATATAATTAAATTAACTAAATAATTAGGGAGCTTATTAAATATAGAACTATTAATAAGTATTACTAATAGTATCTCTAAGAGCGTTTACTGATTATCTGTAAAGACTCTAGAGCAGCTCTATCTAATAGATCTTAGTACTTATAATAAGAAACTTTAGCCTATACTAGGGTTATATATACCTAGAAGATATATATAGATATATTATATAATACTACTCCTCTCTTTCTACTATTCTTACTAGTAGTAGTACTTATAACATATTAAAAAGTAGAAAAATAAGAGTTAGAAAAATTTATAGAATAACAGAATATCTATCTCTAGGCTAGTACTAAGGAGTACCTTAAAGAAATAGCCTAACTTAAAGACTTTACTATAAGTAAAAACTTTAGATAAATTCTTAAGGTATTATTCCCTAAAGGTTTTTAATATAGAATATTAATAAAATATATATAGATAAAGCTAATCTTTATAAGTACCTAATTATATATTACTAATAACTATAGTAGAAGGCGTAAAAGAGGGTTTTTATATACTCCCTACTACTATAGTAGAAGGTATAATAGAGAGCTTTTATATGCCTCTAACTACTATAGTAGAAGGTGTAAAAAAGGGCTATTATACCTATAATTATATATATATAGAAGTAGTTACTACTATTTATAGTTATAATATATCTTATACTGTCTGTTAATAATATATAATAGAATCTTAATAATAAGACCCTAAAATAATAGAATTTATGTAGATAAGGCTCCCTATTTAGAAACATAAGGACTTAATAATTTACTTAGATATTAGGTCTGCTCTTAAACTAGCTAGGACTATTTTCCTATAGACATAGGAAGTTACATTTCTAACTAACACTATTATACCCCTTAAAGGTTATAGAGAATAAGATTATAATACATTATAGTTACTAGGCTTATATATAAGTACTCTAAGACTAACCTTATACTTCTAAACTAACCTAACTATAGTTAATTATAGCTACTTTACCTTAATAGGGGTATATTATATAGCTTTATCTATAGTACTTAGTTAAACTCTCTATAATGCTATTAATTAAAGTTAACTATATACGTAGGAAAGAGAATACTTTCTCCTAGAAACTATAGACTATATAATAATAATAATAAGCTATAGAAATCTATAAGTTAGTACTATTTATATACGTATTAGCTTCTAGGTATTATATTAAATAGCCTAGAACTTATTTAGTTTCTAGCCTTAACTTTCCTTAGATAATATATATACCTATACCTAGTAGTAGTATAATCTCCCTATATCCTTTTTTTTATAAAATAGTAACGCCTTAAGTATTCTAGAAATTAATAACTTTATAATTATAAAAGTAGTACTTTTATTTATAATCTTCTAAGATAATATAGTTTATAGGGTGTATCTAATAATTATAAAACAGGTTAGCCTATTTAGTTATTTTAGTCTTAGACGTCTAGAGATCTTCCTAATAAGTTCTTATAATTAGTAACTATAGTACGTCTATATTTACTAATGTACTAATGTTTTAGTTTTAATCTTTAATTCTTCTTAGTTAGCTATATTAAGCTGTATCTCGTCTAAGTCAATTCAGACTAATAGGATTGTTATAACACGGTAGATAGTATAGGGTATCTCTATAGAAGAAAGGTTGCTTCCTTAATAACTGCTTAGAAGACTATTACGTTCTAAATAGCGCTTGAAAGTAACGGTCTTATAGCGGGCTGTGCTTTGTTAGGCTTTGATGAAGCGGGGTGCAAAGCTTGCCTGACGAAGTGGACAATACTAAGGAGGCTTAGTCACTGGACTGCCTAGGGAATAACCGGAGTCGTCATTACAATAACCCGCCCGTATAGCGTTGATCCGCAATTGGGTTATATTGCGACAAGTCACGTGTGACTGGAATTAACCCTCCACTTTGTCTGGATTAGTCATATGCTCAACAGCCACCACACAGTCGAGGCTATGGTATTCCAAGTTATTGAGGCTTAGCAGCTGGGGCTATGGCAATGTCTGCCGGATTGGGTTAGATACCGGCAACATACCAAAAGTGCACCGGCAATTTACCTGCTTTCATCTGTTAACCGCAAACCTAGCCCGTGTGAATTGATTCTTTCCACCCCCCCAGCATCAACGCTTTCTTTCCTCATCAGCCAACCCTGGTTCTGCTGGCTCGCTTCGGTGCATATGATGAACGCTCAGATCTCAGAAATCCAGATTGGTCGGCTTGTATTAGTCGGTAACAATCGTCTCCATTATGTGCGCCACCCCAGACAGAGCGACGCGCTCAACCATGGGGTCAGCAAAAGCAATGGTCTTTCCTTTCGTCTATCTTAATCCTCTACCGATCTGCTTGCCGTAAAGAGACGATTGAAGTTCTAGCTGAGCGAGATCCATCGGCCGTCCGACTGGGATGCAGACGTGCTGCAAGTTGGGGAACATCAACAAACGAGTTCCTGACGCTATAGCCAAGGTTACTGGCCTCATGCTACGCCACGTGGGCCCCTATTGGCCATTGCCAACCAGTTCAGGCCTGTTAACCGCAAACCTGGCCCTTCAACGCTCTCTTTCCCTTGCCAGTCAACATTGGTCCTGCTGGCTCGTTTCAGTGGATATGACGGATAGTCAGATCTCGGAAATCCAAACTGGTTGGCTTGCATTCAGCCGACAACAATCCCTTCATCACGTGCGCCTCCCCAGACATAGCGACGGGTTCAACCATAGGGTCAGCAAAAGCAATTGTTTTCCCTTTCGTTTACCTGTTATAGCGTCCAATCCTCTGCTTCTCTTGATTGTCTCTTTCTTGAGACTTCACTTTGTTCCAAGGACTACCAGTTCACATCATTCAAGAAACTTCCCTAAGGCAGCTCGATCTCGTCCTATGGCCTCCATGGGACTCCCAGTCCCCTTGGCTGGGACCGCCAGCCACAACCATGCCACGATGGAAAACTCTAGTCATTAGCAGTACTACTCGAGGGTAGCAATGTCTGCTCCCACGAATGGCGCCATCATAGCTCCCCCATACATGGTTGCACCCCAGTACAACATGACGCAAATGCCGGCCATGGGGCACCAAAACCACTTCGCCAACACGCGGTACGATTCGTCTCCAACCAACATGAGCATGTCTTTCAGACTTCCGCCTCAGCAAGAACGGCTAGCCATGCCTATAGCAGCTTCGGAGCACGGCATCCCTCAGGTTAGCTCTCACTAGTAGGAAAGCCCGTCTGTCCAAAACGACCAGCACCGCAGTCCTTACAGTTAAAGTAAGACAAAGATAAGCAACCTAAAGACACCCCACCCACTCAACACTAAGGAAATCAAGTACAACAAGCCTACTATTACCAATCCCATAAACTTCACTACTACTATCGACACCCTTATAAAGGCCATTCAGCAGAGAAACAATTCCAACGATATTGTCAGAGGTGTCCTAGAGGTCAAGCAGGCTGTTAAGCCGGAGCGCATGTTGTCTCCCAAGGTAATTCTTGACGGAACAGCTAGTGCCAGCATCTGCTAATACCTTATTAGCCTAAGACTGGCCCTATTGCTCCCGTTTAAGCACCTGCACCTATGGCAACGGAGTCTACAGATGCCCCTAAGCCTAAGCAACACATTTGTAATGTTAAAGGCTGTGGTAAAAGCTTCTACTAGAGCACTCACCTAGACACTCACAGGCGCGCCTACACCGGTGAGAAGCCATACGTAAGTTAATACTCAGCTAGCAGGTGTGTCTAGGCGGTACTAACGTATCCTAGCGATATAACTGGCCCTGTTGCAGACGGACTTTCTCCTAACTAGGAAACCTTAAAGTATAAATACGCCATCTCTGCAGAGTCTCAGTAAAGTCAACTAACAGACTTATAGTCTCATATACGTCGTCACACTAGCGAGAAACCATTCCAATATAAGCAGTATAGCAAAGCCTTTATGCAGCATAGCAGCCTCCAGACGCACATAGCAACACACACCAACGCAAAGCCGTTTGCCTATAAGCTAGATGACTACAAAAAGAAGTTCACTTAGAGGGGGAATCTTAAGGTACGCACCGCTTTATATATAGGCCGACCAACCTAATCCATTACATTACAGAACTATCAAAACAAATACCACAAGAAGTCTCTTATAGAGATAACAGACTAGATTGTGTCTATCTCTAACATTAACGCCCTGTCCAACGATCAGAGAGATGTATTAGTACTTCGCCAACCTCTACAAGAACAGCAACAAGGGGATCAAGGGCCGTAGCAAGGACCGCAGAGTCAGCAACCGTGGGGCGAAGTCCAGGGCGGCGCCTTCCCCTTATCCTGTCAAGCGCGTTCCCGGGCCCGCCGGCCTCGCCGCGTACAGCTCGAAGCGACACACTCCCCCAGAGCAGTACATGCAGCAGCATCAGCAGCCGCAACACCACCAGACACCGATATGGATCAGTTCTCAAGTACACAGCCCCCAGTACGACGGCTCAACTGATGCGTACTACGACTGCGGAAACGACGACCGGTCTGCTCCTTACTAGCCACATGCGCCTGCTGTAAGCATACGCAGTGCTCAATGCGTGGGAGAGCTGGATATACCGATTGCAGAACATAGGTAGTGATACGGTGTATAAGAAACTGGCAAGGAACTGGGATACAAGCATAGATCGATGATTACCATAAAGCATCCATACTCGCCCATGTCCAATTTGCTCACCAGTATTATCCTGATCGACCACCCGGACCTGACCCGAGCTGTTTATGCAAGCAGACGGCTGCTGCTCGCGTTTCTCAGAGTGCCCGTAGACACTTCCCAGCAAACACCTAAACGTCAGACATTAGTTACCACAATGACTTGAATTATTATCATCGCCATGCATCATAATGCGCTTGTGCATAAACCATGGAACATGATGACCGGGGCCCCTGCAGCGATATCGACCGAGTTGAAATAAGTCCCTGGCCGCCCCATCCGCTTCCGTCGCCGACGTTGGCCAAGGCGACCGGTGCGTCGCGCACCCCCCACGGCAGCAGGCCAAAACCGGTGCCGGTGTTCTCTAAACGCTAGAGGGCTGATTGTCCACCCCCAGGTGGGTCCACCAGGGGTAACGTTTGTGCCCCTCAGCAGACGAAAGTGGCTCAAACCAGGGTGCATCTCATCAGGGCGTCGCTCTAGGAGGTACCGCAACCTTGCGTTAGGCTGAGCTTTAAGCCACCCCTAAGCCCTATAGAGTCTTCCCTGCCGGCGACACCAGACGGTACAGCTCGCGACGCCCAGACCCAAGATTAGACGTAATAGACGGTCGACCCGCCCCTGTTGCCGTCTGCCAATCACACCGTTACAAGATGCCATTACTCCTAGCACGCTAGCCTAGATAAGACGTCAGGAGCTAGCTAATTATAACACCCCTATCTACTTTATCTGTTTATTATACGCTACTTATTAGTAGCTAGTAGGTTTAGGGACCAGTCTAATAATTAACGTTAGATTATAGCTGGGATACTTACGAGCCAGGGTAGGGCCGTCAGCAGAGTGCTTAAGTTCCAGCAAGATTAGCATCAACAGGGAGCCCACAAGTGCAATAGTAAAGGTGCCAATCTACCAAGAGCATGAGCCTGGCGAGCAAGTCAAGAGAGCGTCAGCATTATTCAGTACAGCATATGAATATCCTACTCCGGCTTCCCACTCAGGTACTGCACTCTGTGTTCAAGCTCAGAGCCATCCATCGTGTGTGCCATTCGCGCGGTCTCCAAAACAAGCAAGTCGGCACGTCAAAGGGGACTCTGCCTTGCATGAATTTGTCGGGTACGAGGATCTACGCAACAAATAAGGACGTGGTGCATTCATACTTCGACCTGATAGTGTGGCCGATCAGGTCAGATATGTCCCACGCCACGGCGCAACCAATGTCAAGAACCCCCGTCGACGTCCCAGTCGCCGACTCCACGGAACTGGTGTAGGCTCACCTCCCTTCTGAGACGTAGCTAGCATATAAGAGCTGCCGTCCTTACTTTCTCGGGCGGCAGAGAACACCAGGAAGAATGCTATCAATTGGCACCATGGCCGTCAGGAGCGTCCCATCCCCGTCAGGCAACTTGGTCCAGACGAACTGCTACGTCTCTTGGATTGGTTTACTCATTTCTACCCCGTTCCTTGCCCTGCGGCTTGCCCACCAACACCGTTCCACAGGTCTTGAATGGGGTGATCGTAAGTGTCGCGCAGACAGACGACATGATGGAGCGGCATCGCTGACATTCGGCCAGTCTTTGTGTTACTTTCGTAGGTGAGTGCATTCGCTGCGCTATTTCGGCAGGACTGACGAGCCGTCAGGTTTTCTCCGCCGCAATACAGGCCTTAATGATATGTGAGTCTTACTATCCTAAGCTGAAGCGAGATGCTTACTAGTCTAGGCGCCATCACGCTGGAGACCATATACTACCATCACGATAATATATCGCCTGAGAACCTTAACATCTATAGCGTGGTACGTCACTCACCCATGCCGACCGAACCCGTCACTAACAAGCCGTTCAGCTCAGCTACGTCACAGCGCCAATGTTTACATTGTCCATCGGCTGCGCACAGATGTCTGTCCTGTTCTTATATTAGCGTCTTGCATCCACCGACTGGGCATTCAAGGTCGCAATCATATCCTTAATGGTGGTTGTATCCGCCGTAACCGTCACTATGACTGCGTTGTTTCTTGCCCGCCTTAGAAACTCGTCCCTTAATATTATCGTCCTGTCTATTATCGTGGCTTCCTTTAACATTATTATTAACATCGTCTTAGTCGTCCTACCTATACTCTAAGTATTTAACATTTAGATACCCCCTAGAAAGAAGGCTCTCGTCTTAGGATTCTTCAGCCTAGGCTTAATGTATGTTAGTCGTCTCTTTAATACGTATAGTAACTAACTAGTATTCTAGAACAGCTAGTATATCTGTTATACGCCTCGTCCTTCTCTAGCAGCTCTAAGACAGCTCTAACTTCATATAGGACGCTGCTCTAGCTAATATGATTTTATATGTTAATAGTCACCAACAGCCGCAGGACGCTCTAACTAATAACAGCTTCCTTAGAGTAAACCTCTATATAACTTTTTCCTACCTGCCGGCCGTCCGCAAGTTCTTCAGGGACAAGTGTCCATCGACAGGCCCGGTCAACCCAAGCCACGGCGAAGTCCGCCCGTTGTCACCTCATAATTCGGGTCAAGCACGATTACCTCCCAGAGACGTGGAGCTGGGACAGGTTCCAAGCACCCCTAATACAGACAATGGATCAACGAAGAAATTGCTGCGGGCACCTTAGTCTCTAGATCATCAGCGTACAAGACACGATTGACTGTCAAATAGAACTGGCTGTGTTTCGATTCTCCCTAGCTGCCATAGACAACTCTTGACTCTTGACGCGCACAGAATAGGTTAA
The DNA here is from genome assembly GCA_020631755.1 of Colletotrichum sublineola. Lineage (NCBI taxonomy): Eukaryota > Fungi > Ascomycota > Sordariomycetes > Glomerellales > Glomerellaceae > Colletotrichum > Colletotrichum sublineola. Next base: position 5,264,873 of record JAHSQG010000005.1, on the reverse strand, counting down.
CGCAATAGGTCGAGGTAATAAGCCACCTTTGCAGCCCTACTTGCCCGCGGCTTGATGTTGGCCGAAGGTAATTAATGGCAGAGGGATGGAAATTACCGTGAAAAGTACATCCTCGTTCGCTTGAGATGACCTCTTTACCTTAGTGGCTAGGTGCGAGCACTTCAGGAGGATCTGCACTCCCTGTGTACTTTCAGCGCCCTGTCTTGCCAACACTTTCCGCCTAGTCACTAGCAGTATGACCCGAGACGATGGAGAGATGGATTCCATGTATATATTCATCACGTCTCCTCGGAGATAGCAAAAATGGCCGCAGTGCTCAGTGAGTCAGCAACTGCGTTCTCAACATGCCGGAAAGTTGTTTCCTAGAGAAATTGCCGGAGACGCGACCCTGTCGTCAGAGGTCAATGCAATGACACTATTTTGCTCGCGCCGTAACGGAACAGTAAAGTCCTCCTCTCTGCCGCGCGAACCACCTGCCCGTGACTTCCCACTCTTGGTTCGGATTGAGTAGCTTGAATTGGAACCGACGTAACAGCGTAGCCACGAATTTGTATATCTCGAGATTGGCGAAGTTCTTGCCGATGCAGTCGCGTTTCCCAGCGCCAAAGGTCAGACCCACGGCGTTGTACCGCCGAATTCTCTCTTTGTACGCTATGGTGCCTATCTTCCTCGCATAATAAAGAAATTCATTGGAGGTAAACAGTGGCGCTGCATGTTCTTTGTCGTTAAGCAGATTGACCCTGCCGAGGAACCTAAGGTGAGTCTGAGGTCTTCCGTAGAAACTGGAAATACTGACTCTCATTTTCTTCGACAGATTATGGAACCTGACAAGCACGTTGCTTTGAAGTGGATCGAGTGGGAGGTTATGTGGGATGAAATCAAGGCCCAAATCGAAGGCAAGGCTGAGCAAAATATATCCGGCGAGGAAAACAAGCGGCGCTACTTCCAGTCGATGGTGAACATGGTCAATAAATATCCGAAGCGCTCCGATGCGGCTTGTTTAGAGAGGCGTCTGTGACGGGTTTGCGTACCTATGCCTTGGGGTTCACCATAATACTGAGCTCAAAAGCATTATCGTCAACTTCTCATGAGTCTAAGGAAAGAGCAACAAAATAAAGCAACAGAGTTCAACACTCCTGCTACTTTGACGGGGCTTCAAGAAAGGGGAAAGAGGTGGATATATAGGAGCAACCCTTCAACAAAGATCCGTACTACCTGGTATTTTTCGTCATCGTCAGTGCAAGAGCGAATGAACCACATTGCGTCAAGAGACTCGGCGCATACCGCGTAGATCAGAAGGCGACGACAATGTATTTCTGTAGCCTCTACCGGGCGAAGGTCCCCGTCATTGCCGATCTGGCACAGGAGACGACGCGAATACCACTCGGCCGGAAGGCTGACGCAGATAACGGCACCGGTCACTCTTGGGGCAGGGCTCTCTGCTGGTCTGTGTTCGAGATCGGGAAGCTCTCAGCCGCCGCGAATCCCCAGTACATCGGGAGAACAAAGATAAACATCTCGCAGCAGTCATGTTCAGCATCATGTGAGTATGCTCACCTAGACGTTCTTGCCAGTTTACGCCTTAACTCCCACCAGAAGAGCCGCATACTGCTTGTTAATGTCATAAATCGTTCAACGGCTGTGATGTGGATCAAAAAGCCACGTTGTGGGTTCTGACTGACGGGAGGTGCACAGTCTAGGCTAGTATACATTCGCAGCCTTTCCAACAGGTTTTCATAATAGAGTGCTGTCAATGAAGGACCTTAAAAATACCACCCATGCATTCTATCAATAACAAAAATCAATCTTCTCATTCGGCGTTGGGTTCAGCGCATTTGAAATTTCGCCCGGCGATGGACCGATCTCAGGAGGATTTATCGGTGAAGGTCGGCGAACCCCTTCCCCGTCAACGCACCGCGTGGATAAGAGCAATCCCATTTCCACTTCTGACAAGTATTACACGGGTCATTGCCATTGCATTTTATCTTCCGTTTGCGGCAGAAGCTGCATGCTACCTTGCATCTGGTAAGGGGCTATATTGAAAGGTAAGCTGGTCTTGTACTATGAATCGCGCGTGGTGAACTTACCTGTGCAAATGTTCCAGGTGGCATATCGTCTATGTCTTGTGGCACTGTTTCCTGGGACGGACTGCTCTGTACATCTGAAATTTCCTTGCTGTTGTTCATGGTGGGTTTCCAGGCGCTCTTGCTGTAGCTCTCGAACGAAAGCGTCGACCGCTTATGTTCTGTGTAGCTGGGGAGTTCAAACGGCGGATACCAACCATATATGCGCTCGCAGAATCCGTTCATACTTAGGGATCTCTCATTCTGCGTTGGAGCATATAGTTCTGTGGGTCGGCTTTTTCGTAACGGTTGAGGAAGCAAATCGGACCAGACGACAAGGGCGCTGGCTTCTATTAGCAAATGAAGCTAGCAAGATCGGCGGACTTACACATGAATTCTCAAGCTTGCTGATCCGGGAGGATTGTATATGAGAGACTTTCTTATAATTTGACCAGCATTAACGTAATACGTCAAAGGGTCAATGTATTTCTCCTCAAAATCTCTTGATGCATGAGCTCTATCAAGTTGAGGTATGCACCGTGGGTCTGGGTCGTCAAGAGTATTCAATAGTACTCGACGCCCATGAAATACTATGTAATCGACGAACCGACGGTGAATAGTAGTTTCACACGACAGCTCATCACGTATGCATATTCGGCATGGCACAATCCATGGTGTCGTATGCTGTACAAGACTACTCAGGGAAGTGCCGTCGAAGTTCTTGAAGTCTTCGATCTCGTCATTGGGGCTCGGGAGATCCCTAGAAATCCGTTAGTATCATACCCACAGATTGATGGTCGAAGACCGAACGCTCACATTGGAACATGCAAGAGGGCAAGCCGCTTCCAGATCAAGAAAATGGTTAGACATAACAAGATAGCTGGGTTTGAAGGGGAAAGGACCCTAAATAGTAGAGACCCAAGGCTCGAAGCCATCCCACGCAGGTTGAACAACCCCGAGGCAGGGTCCTAGTATTCCACAGGGTTCAACAAGTACAGTGATATAGTACCGGAACGCGGGGGTGTTTAGTTAGAGCCACTGGCTTCATTGGGTCCATGCTCGAAGTCGTCCAAATCCCACCTCACCTCCGGCCAGCCCGACAGACTGAACAACAACCAAACACAATACAAACCACACGATCTTCACCCACGTGCTATACTCATTTCGCTTATTAGTGCTGCTAATCGTGGCTAGCCGGCGACTGTGGAAGGTGCCTGTCGATGAACTGGGCGGCAGGGAGCGGTGTTCAAAAGCGCTGCAAGATTGGCAGTCATGGCCTCGAGGACTTGGCGGGCACGATCTGCGCATCCCTAATAACAGATGCGTGTGGAAGAGCACGTAGCATGTGGCGCACCCTGCTCTGTCTGGACCCGCTCAGCCCGCCATCCCTATGTTTTTACGTGACAATGACTTGAGCCCTTGGCGTTGCACCGCGGCGTCTCTGTGTGGGCTCGGGATCCCATCCGTGATGTTTGAGATGGTGTGGCCGAAGAAACTTGCCTGTTCTCCACTGGGCTAGGCCGGGGAGGTGGCGTCCCGAATGTTGAACATGGCCTGTGCGGCGAGTGGGCTGTCAGGGCCGTCGACCTAACCTACTGTAAATCCCTGCGCGATCCAAGGTTTAGGCCCAGAAGTAACCACGTGCGATGGTATCCGGCCAAAGAGAAGTACCCCTGTCAGATATCTCTCTACTGTATCTTGTCTTCTGGTGGCGTCTTTGTCAACTTGCTTCGTGTTTTGGTTTCAACGCTCTCCGCGAAGGTACTTTGGGACCGAAGATGGCGGACAGCATGCCGCGTCGATCCGAGACAATCTGGAAAACAGGGGGAAGAATGTTAGCCTCACGGCAGGCATCTGCACCAAGCGGTCGGTTTTCTCGTCTTCAGCTGCATGTGAGAGAGTTTACCTTCCAGACGGTCCTGCCAGGTTCCACCCTGAGAGTTCCCTGGTAAGAATGGACCAATCGCGGAATAGCCGGCGCCCCGGAGATGCATCAGCTCCACCAGAGAAGTCGTAGAGATGCCAGGCGAATACAATGGCCATCAGGCCTGTCGTGACCCTCCGTTCCCATGTTCTTGTTTGATAATGACTTGAGCTGTTGGCGTCGCATCGGGGCGCCTTGTGTCCATGATACTGTATTGGAGATGGTGTGGCCGTAGTGGGACCTACAAGAAACTTGCCTGTTCTCCACTTGATTCGAAATGCGTGCCTTAGCCGTTCAGGGGCCGGGGAGGTGGCGCCCAGTCCGTTGAACATGGCCTGTGCGGCGAGTGGGCGTGGGCCGTCAAGGTGCCACTGACCACGTACCTGTACAGAGACCAGAGACTGAGCCGGAAAGTAGCGCCGCACCCAATCCATTTGCAGACGTGGGTTTCGGGACCACTTGTGCTTTGCCAGGCACAGCTGAACTGATTGCCTCTAGGCAACCAACCTATGGGTCGCTCCATATGGAAGTGGGCCAATCACACCACGGGTCTCCTCAATTTCAGCCAATTATACGCTCATCCGCCAACGGCACTTAATTCCGCCATCTGTATCCTCCTCTGGCAGGTAAGGTGGCGGTTAATTGAGGTAACTTCCCCACCCTGGTTACTGCGCATCCCCACATCCTGCGCATTTTGCTATAACTATTCTCCTTAGTTTTCCTATATAGTTTAGTAGGCTTTAAATCCGAAGAAAAATATATTAGATAGTACTTTTATACTGGATTTATATATAGAAGCTTTTTGTCACAGTCTAAAAGGGGCTGCCTTTTAGCTGCGACTATGGCCTTAGTCGGCCTGGTGGATCCGGTGGATCCCCCGGTCTGATAGCGGCCTCAGGCCACTTGGTCCCACCTGGCGACAGCCTATATAACCGGCTGTCACCAGCTGTAGTAGTAGACTAGAGCATTAACCGATTATTACACCTCTTTTGGCTGTGTTACTTTTAGCTTACTAATTTTTATATATACTTTTACTTTTATTTGAATTCTTTTTAAGTATAGTAAAGTATAGATAAACTATTATACTAGTATATAATAAACTTTAAAAGATATAGATATCTTTAATACTAGCCTTTTATAGTATTACTTATTATAGTTAATATAGCCCTCCTAGTAGCCGTTACGGATCTAATAGGACAAATAGGCTGCTGGTGCGGCCGGATAGAATAGACGGCAGCATCATAGAGATATATAGCAAGAGAGTAAAACAGAATAGTAAAGTAGTAAAGGATAACAAATAAGTAAGTATAAGGTAATAATAGTATAGATAAAAGGTAGGTATAATTAGGTATAAGTTATATTCTTTAGTTAACTTATAATACTCCCTAAGTTAATAGCTACTTATACCTATAGGTATATAACTAGCTATAACTTATCTAGGGTTATAGGCTATACACCCCTTTTAGCCTATAATAAGTACCCCCCCTTAAAGAGGTACTTATTAGGGTACTAAGAATAAAATATCTATATATAGGCTTATACTCCTCTCTATCTCTATATAACTCCTTAATTCTCTTATATCCTTTTAACTACTCCTTTACTTATTATTATTATTAATTAATACCTATAATCTCTTAGGAGTAGAGTTATAAGCTAGGAGCTCTATAGCTTACTTAGTACTCTTCTCTATAGTAGGGTAGTATAGTAGGGTAGTAGTTATAGCTAGTAATATAGGGGTAAGGTAAGGTAAGGTAATAGTAATATTAGTAAGTATAATAAGCTTTATAGTAATATTATTAACCTTTTAGACTAAGGTATAAAACTTATTACCCTTAAACTTATTAAGGGTATCTAGGTTATTAGCCTTATACTTAAGGAGGCTAATATACTTATTTACCCTATTAACTTTAATAACTATATTATTAATCTTCTTATTTAGCTTAATAAGTTTATTACCCTTAGTATATATATTCTTAATAATAGTATTAATATTATTAGCTATATTTTTAGTATTATCTTTAGTATTAGAGGCGTATTTCTCTATAGCCTTAGTAATAGCCTTAACTCCCTTAGCCTTAGTAATAGCTTTATTAACTCTTAGTCTTATATTAATAATCTTATCTTCTATATAGGTAATAGCTTTTAAGGTTTTTCCCTTAATACTAGTATAATATATCTCTAGAATAGAGATTATATCTAGACGTTAGATAAGGAGAAGGGTACTAAGAACCTTAGTACTATAATTACCCTTTTAGTAGATAAAGAGTATACCTAAAAGATAGGCATATAGGGGGAGGTACTTAGTCTATAGGTTATTCTTTATAAATATATTATAAACTTTATTTATTATATCTAGTATATAGTAAAGAGTAAGGTCTAATATAAGGGACTAGTACTTACTAAGGTATACTTTTATATAAGTATTATAGAAACCCTCTAGCTAGGCTTAGGTTTCCTTTTTAAGGAGATAGTTAGGGTAGTACTTAAAATCCTCTTTAAGGTAAGTAAGAGCCTTAGCCTAGGTAGGAATATACTCCTTATCTTTATTAGGTAATATAGGAATTAACTAGGTATAGTAGAGTATAACTACTAGGGTCTATAAGGTAGTTTAGTCCTACTATTTATATTATCCCTTTATAGGGCTAGGTTATACCTCCTTAAGTTTAGCTTACTCTATCTTATATCTAGCTATCTTAAGACGTCTTATTACTATCTATAGGCTAGGTAGCTTATAGCTAGTATTTATAGCCTTATTATACTCTTTAAGGTATACTCTATATACCTTAACCTTATAGGGGTATTCCTTAATCTTCTTCTTAGTAACGTATTCCTCCTACTTATTACTAGAATTATTTATACCCTTTAGGTACTTAATATCCTTAGTATAGACTAATAAGACTAGACTCTTAGTATTATTATCCTTAGTCTCTCTATATTACTCCTTAAATATATTATTAGGGTTAATAAGGTCTTTATTAGTTAACTAAGGCTAGACTATAGTATCTTATAAGTATTATACCTTATCCTACTAGGGCTAAATAATACTAGTATTAGTTATCTTAATATTCTTATCCTATTCTATTATAGTAGTACTAAGGTTTACTAGGCTAATATAGATTAGGGGGATTAGTATAGTAGAGGGGGGAAGGATAGGGTTAATAAGGTAGAAGCTATAGGTTAAAAGGAGCCTATAAGGAGAGTCTTAGTTAGTAACTATCTTATTACTAGGCTAGGGATTAATATACTAGTTAAAGTTATACTAATCCTAGTTAAATCCTATATTATTAGTACTATAGTTTATACCTCTCTTATTAAGGTTATACTACTAGTAATCTCCTAAGTTATCTACTATACTAACTATACTATTAATAATAGTAGTATTAGTATAGGTTATTATAGTTAAAAAGTAAAGTTATTAGTAATAATACTAGTAATATTTTAGCTTAATAGAAAGAGGAAATAATAGTAGGTAAAGAGTCTAAAAATTGAAAAGTAAGTAGTATAGGAGGGTAAGTTAATATACCTTAAATAATAGGTATTAAAAAACAGAAGTAATAATAGTTAGCTTCTTAGAAGGAAGGGAGTAGAAGGTAGGTACCTTCCCTTTAAGAAAATAATAATACGTTTATTTATACTAAGGAATAATATACCTATCTAGGTGTTATTTATAAAGAAATATAGTAGCTAAAGGATAATAAAGCTCTTATTAAAAGGTGTAAATATATAGATATTTATAGTAGTAGTTAAAAATATATAATATATTATAGTATAATAGTAGTAGTTAATAGAGGAGAGGTATAAGTAGGTTATTAGTAGAGGGAGGGTAGCTTTTAATAGGTAAGCTACTTAGGTTACTTCCTTCCTTCCTTAGCTACCTAATTAATAGGTTACTCTTTCTTATAGGAAGTAACTATTTCTCTAGTATTTAGCTTAAGGTTCTTATAGGGTTCTTATATATCTAAAGCTAGTAAATATCCCTTCTACTTAATAAGATACTTAACTATAAGCTACCTTTTCTACTATTTAATCTTCTAATTAATAAGTCTTTTAACCTTATACTTTAGTATACTATTAACCTCTATTAGTTCTAAGGGTTTCTCCTCTCTACTAAAGGGGTTTTTACCTTATACTACCTTTTAGAGCTATACTATTAAAACTACTAGGTAGACTTTTTAGTATTTTAGTAAGTTGAGTTTATATATTCCTAGCCTAACTATATAAATAACTTAGAAAGGTCTTATATACTATAATAACTACTTTTTCTTAGGCTTACCTAGTAGTAAGTATTCTTTACCTAGATAGAGGTATACCTTATCTCCTTTAGTAAATTCTATCTTATAGTACTTATTATTAAACCTCTCCTTCTAAATTACTCCTATAGTATTAATAAGGGCTAGTACCTCTATATAGTAAGTCTCCTAAAGTACTTCTAGGGACTTAAAGGGCATTACCTTATTACTAATATATTCTAGTACTATATAGGGTTAAAAGCTAAGTATAACTTTATTTAGTAAGCAGCTAATTATTACTATAAGGGAGTTATTAAGTATGTGTTATAGTAATAGGATTATATCTATCTATAGGATATCTAGGTTAGTATATATATAAAAGTAGATTATAATTTTAACTATCTAGTTTATCCTTTTATTTTATCTATTAGTCTAGGGGTAATATATAGTAGAGATAAGGAGCTTTACCTTAAGGGTGTTAAATATTAATACCTAGACTACTAATATAAACTTTAGGTTATAATTACTAATAATTACTTAAGGCAGGCCCTAATTACATACTATAAGCATCTAAAGTAATACCTAAGCCTAGTAGTAAGCTTTATACTAAATATTACCTAAGATAAGGATAACCTTCTTACTAAACTTATATGTTATAGTATAGAGGGAGTCTAATAGGTTAAAGTTAGGTAATACCTAAAAGGTCCTTTAACTTAGAACTAGCGGTATGTCTATTATAAAATCTATTAATATAGTATAATAGGGTATACTAGGAGTTATAATAGGTTAGAGGGATCCTATAGCCTTCTGGTGGTCTATCTAGTTTTCTTAGTAAGCTAGGTAATAGGTAATATACTTCTTAACTATCTTCTTCTTCCTATAGATATAAACACCTCTAAGCTCTACTAGTATTCTATTAATACTAAAGTAAAACTTCCTGTTATAGGTAAGTTCTAGCACATATCTTACTACTAGTTTAGGTATATAGAGTTTCCTAGTACTATCCGTGCTAATATAGTATAGGAGGCCTTGTTTATTAATTTCCTATAGGAGTATATAGTAATACTATTACTTTTCCTAGGGCCCCTAGGTGTTCTTCTTTACCTTATCTAGCGTAATATACTCTATCCTACTAGAGAGTGCCTTCTTTACTAGTCTTAGTAGGATATATAACCTCTTATTACCTTAGTATCTAGTAATAATGTTATGTATAAAGTCCCTACTGAGTTATACTATAGTAGCGTTAGCCTTCCCTAAAGCTAGGGGTTTATCTCCTATATGCTATGTTACTATATTAGTAAAGGAGTCTAGGATATTATCTTTATTATTAACATCTATAAGTTTGTCCTTATAGGGAAAATACTTATTAAGATTAGGATAAGTAATAAGGAGATAGGAGAGTATGTCTAGTACTATATTAAGTTTCCTAGGTATATAGAATATCTTTAGGTAGAATTAGGATAGGTAATTTACTATATTAACTAGCTTAAGGTTTGCCTTATTAAGGTCTAGTATTCTTAGCAACATATAAGTAATAATACCCTTTACTACCATATAGTCTATTAGGATAATAACTTTATGCTTATTAGACTATATAAGTTTCTAGAGTTTCTTTACAGCCTATATAATAGTAGTAATCTCTACCTTAGTTATACTATAATGTTTTTCTACTGCTATTATAGTACGTAATAAGAATAGAATTAGCTAGATATGCTCTCTTAGTATATTAATTCTAGGTAGTTTCTTACTATCCTAATTATAATCTAGTTAAAAGACTATAAGCCTAAAGCTATTAATATATATATCTATCTTAAAGAAGAGGGGCTTTTTAGGGTTATAGTAAAATTATATAGCCTAGGCATAGAGTTTCTCTTATAGTGTCTTCTAGGCGTTAAGTTCCTTAGGTATAGGGTTAAAAGTCTCCTTAGTAACAATCTTTACTTAGGCTTAGTATAAGGTTCCTAGCTTAAGTATATTATCTTTTTATAGCCTTACTACTAGCCTTATCTTCCTATTATTAAGAGGGGTGGCTATTACATTAAACTAAGGTAATCTAGTATACAGCTAGCCACCCATCCTAAGATATATTTCTAGGTTATATAGACTATATAGAAAGGTAAGTTACTAAAAGGCTTAGATATAGTCCTCTATTTTCTAGATACTATTACTATCTATAACATAGCTAAGGAGTTTTACTAAGAGGAAGCTAGTAAATAACTTTAGCACCCTAATATAAATATAGTATTTATCTAACAGCTTTAGTATAATCTTAAGGTACTAGAGGTAGTCTTTATCTATATTACTAAAGACTATAATATTATTAATATATATATAAACAAAGTAATAATATAGGAAGAACAAATAATCTATAAACTACTAGGCGTATATAGGTAAGTTCTTATACCCTATTATCGTAATATTAGAGTACTTAAGTCTATAAGGACTTATTATTACTATTTAGTTTCTATACTAGGGATACACACCAAGCTAGTAAAAAAACCTAGAGGCGTTAAACATTATTATGTGCTTTTTCCCTTAAAGCAACTATATAATATCTTCTTAGTTAGGGAGGGGGTAGATATTAGAGGATGCCTACTTATTAAGGGGGTGTATATTAACTACTACATGTCCTTTCCCCTTTATCCTATCCTTTTTATACTTCTAGATAATAAAGATTAGGTATATAAGGGCTACTAGGCTAATTTGCCAACTAGCCTTCCCTTTCTTATGTTATTTCTCTATTTCTTTATTAAGGAACTCCATATCCTTAAGTCCTAGTAGAAACACCTTAATATAGGACTTCTAGTTCTACTAGCTATTAATAAGCTTAATCCTTATCTTCTCCTTATCTAGGATAGGTATTATCCTATAGTTATAGTAGATATAGTATTAGTTAAGGAGATTATAGAGTTTTTTAGTAAAATTTAGGTTATCTATATAGATCTCTATGCTATAGAGGTTAATTATTATAGGGTAGATGTCTGGCTTGCTAATACTATAGTTTAGCACCTCTTTAGGGATTAGTAGGACCTTATCTGTTATCTCTATCTCCTCCTCTACTATTTCTAATGTTATTATGAAGTCCTTAGTCAGGTTGGTAAAGTTTATAGTTGTGTTATTAGTAATCTATATGAATGTTTCTTAGCTAATCTACTATACTATTTCTTCCCTATATGTTAGTATAATTTAACTAATCTTAGTACCCTTCTTAATAATAATAGGCTCTACTGTCTTGTTATATACTAGTACTATCTTTAGGGTCCTATAGTCTAGTACTATGTTAAGGACATATATATAGGTAGAGTAAACTTAGTAGGTCTTATTTATACTATCCTCCTTAAATTATTTAGGGAGGTTAAGATAGTTAACTAGTAGGTAGTATATTTGCCTAAGGTATATAATAGTGTTATACTTTACTATTAACCTTCTTATTACTAGGAAATAGTGTTTAATTAATATAGGGATTACTACGTTATATATAGAGTAGAGGGTTATAGTTTTTCTGTTAAAGTCTACTATTATGCTATAGTTATTATAGAAGGGTGTACTAAGTAATAGCTTAGCTAGGAGATTTTTAACTACTCCTACTATAACTATAGTATATACCTTAATCTCTATTCCCTTTACTATTCCTATTATATATAGGTTAAAGGTGACTTTTTCTTATAGGGTAAATAATAATCTAACTACCCCTATTATCTACAGCTCTATTATATTAAAACATAGGTTCTTTATAAAACTTATTACCTAGCTTTAGTCTACTAGGATAACTAACACACCTATATCTATATAAATAGTATAGTCCTCTAATTCCTTATTAGCCCTTACCTTAACTTAGAGGTAAGTCCTCTTATAGTATTCCCTTTTTCTATTAGGCTTAATAACTACTTTAATAACCTCTCCTTATTAGAAGGTAAAATTTACTATATCTATATTAGTTAGTATTTTAGTTAATTTATCCTATAGAGGTTAGGCTTAAAGCATATCCTTATCTCCTATAGACTCCTTTACTTAGGCAAGATACTCCTCTACCTTATTCTATTAGGGCAAAGTTTCCTCCCTATCCTATAGGATGGCCTTTATCTCTAGTTTAGGTAGGTTACTATTATAAGCTTATAGTTAGGTAGTAAAGTTAGTAAAGTCTACTAGGGTAGTAGGTATCTTATTAACTTTATTAAGGATAAAGCCCTTATTAATAAGTTAGTTAATAATAGCATCTACATTTAGGTTAGTTTCCTATATAAACTAGATGTTATCCTTAGAGTTATTATTCCTTTAGATATAGTAGGCTTGCTATTTCTACCTGCTGTTCTATTAACCTTCTCTCTAGGGTTAGTAGTCTCTTACTTACTGAGTAGGATTACCCCCTATCTCCTTCTATTAGTTATTCTAGTAGGGCTAGTCCCCTTTATGGCTTCCCTATCCCCCTTAGGTGTTTTCCCTTAGGTTCTAGTTAAACCTTCCTTAGTTAGGGAATTAGCTACTATTTTACTAGTATGCTACTCTATCTAGGTTGTTATAGGGTGTATCTCCTAGGATATAAGGGGAGTTTACCTCTATCTAGGTAGTATTTATTACAACATATAGGGTATCTACTATTGTATTAGTTATATTTAATAGAATATAGAGAGTATTTATTCCTATATAGAGCGTATTACCCTAAGTATAGGGAGTATTTCCTACTATATAGGGTATATTCCCTATACTATATTACGTATTAGGAGTTATATTGCTGCTAATATAGTAAGTATTATTAGTAGTATTACCTAATCCCTAGGGTGTATTACTCTAGTTTGACAAGACATTTAGGGAGGGAAACACTATATATTAGTATATATAGGAGTTACTTCACCTATATATTAGGTTATCCCCTATAGTAGTATTTACCTACCCTTAGAAGCATGTGTTATTAACATATATTAGGTTATATCTAGAGGTTCCTACTACGTCCCTTACAGCCTTCCTATGTTCCTCTATAAGGGTAACATAGGAATCTAGTAAGTCTATATCTATAGGTTTATAGAGGAACTATTATAGCTATAGCATAAGGTAGTAGTATAGGTAGGTAAGTAACTATTTGTTAGAGTAATCTCCCTAGGCGTAAGTATACTTAAAGTACTCTTAGGTAAAGGTATAGATATTACTATCCCTAGAGACCTTCTCTATAGAGAAGAAGTTTTCTTAGAACTACTTCTATATATCTCCTATAGTAGGGCTAAACTAAAGTTTTATCTAGTTTATAATTATTCCCTACCCTTATGTTTTTAACTATGTTCTTTTACTATCTAATAGCTAAAATTCCTACTAGTTCTATATAGATCCCCTTAGGTATTAAGTAATATTCCAGCTAACCTTATTAATAGCCCTTTAGTCTAGTAGTAGGCTTTCTACTACTTAGATCTATAGTTTAACATCCCTATAGTATGTGGCTTAGTAGTTATGAAAAATAGGCTTAGGGGAGTACTTCTTTACGTCTATGTTAGGCTAAAACATACCTATGTGGGGTTTGGCCGATACGTTCTAGGCTGCTATTAATAGGGTATTTGTTGTTACTAGGGCGGTATTTAACAGCTGCTCTGTAAGTGCCCTTAGTAGGTTCTCTACTAGTATATCTGCTTGGGATGTCTATAGGGTGTTAATTATTAGGTCTATTAGAGAGGAGCCCTACCCTATTAGTACGCCTGGTTGTAGTGGTCTATTAAGTAGTAGACCTTACTATGCTAGTAGGCCTATAGGTGGTTGTCCTTAAGGGGATAGTCCTGTCCGTACTGTTAGGTTTGGCAGAGGTGTAGGGCCTGTCTGTAGTACAGTAGGTCTGGTCCCTTAGGGCGGTATATACCATACCATCCTATCAGATAGAGTTACCTGGGCAGGGGCTTAGGCGGTTTGTTTTGGTAGTGTATATGCTGTCTAACCTAACTAAGGTGGTAACTACCTTTAGGTGAATTAGCTTGCCTGGGTTAGTTAGAAGCCTAGAGGACCTATTAAGTATAGGCTAGGCCTATACCCTTAGGTGCTAGGGAATTATCTAGGCATCTAGTGTGAGGGCTTGTATTACTACCCTTAGGTAGATTATTAGGAGTAGGGGAATTAGGTCTAAGGGATAAAGCTATTTAGAGCTTATTAGGTAAAGTAGGGCTCCCCTCTAGTATAGTATAATTACTACTATAGGTTGCTTATTTTTACTAATAGGTCTTAGCTCTAGACCTCCTTCCCTTTAGTAGTTTCTAAGTTTCTTATGCCTTCTATTAGTAGATCACCCTAGGATTTAGGAGAAATTACTAATATATCCTTTTCTAATAGTTAACTTAATATACTACTCTAGTCTAGTAGGTAAGGGTCTTAAGGTTTCTATAGTAGGTTAGGCTCCTAGGTTACTATAGTCCTCTCTAGTATAACTAGGTAGTTTAAGGTCTATAACATCTAGGAGTTTATTTAAGATAGAGGTTCTAGTATTAAGGCTAAGCTAAGTTTACTTACTAGTTTTAAGTTTTCCCTTATAGATTAAATAATCCTTTTTACTAGCTAAATATATAACTTTATCTAGTAGTTATTATTTTCTACACCTAGCTTAAGTTTAAACCCTTTCTACTAGTTAACTAGGCTGTAATAGGGTTTATCTATAAGGAATTTAACATAGTAGAGGTAGTTAATATCCTCATAAAGGTGTTTTATAACATTAGTAGCTAGTAGGTAGGTTAGGTATTTCCATAGCTATATTAACAGTTGTTAGAGGTCCTTAATATAGCCTAGCTATAGAAGTTATATACCTACTCCTTAAGGATCTCCTTAGGGTTGGTGTGTTCCTTTATAGTCTAGCTGTAAAGAAAAGAAATTTAAGGTTGTCTAGATTAAAGTAGTTATACTACTACTTAACATAGCCCTCCTAGCAGCTATTATAGATCTAACAGGGTAAATAGGCTGCTAGTACTACTAGATAGAATAGATAGTAGCATTATAGAGATATATAGTAAGAGAGTAAAACAGAATAGCAAAGCAGTAACAGATAACAAATAAGTAAGTATAAGGCGATAATAGCATAGACAAAAGGTAGGTATAATCAGGTCTAAGTAGTATTCTATAGTCAACTTATGATACTCCCTAAGTTAATAGCTACTTATACCTATAGGCACGTAACTAGCCACAACCCATCTAGTGTTATAGGCCACACGCCCCTTTTGGCCTATAACAAATATATAGTTAGTAGATAAATATAAGGAAGTTATCCTAATTTATATCCTTATTTAGGCCTATATAGTAGTTTCTCTATTAAGTTTATATTAATATTATTACTTTAGATAGAGCCTGTATAATCTTATACCCTATAAAGGCTTCTACCCTTAGATTATTTACCTCCTTAATAGCCTTTATCTAATTATCTATTTAGGCTGTTATAGTATCTTTATTAAGTACCTTATAATTATAGTTTAAGGGTTTTTTATATTCTTTTAGTTAGTCCTTTATTAACATATGTTTAGTAAGTATTTAGAGTAATTCCTAATTCTATCTTTATATTTCTATATTCTAATATTATATTTTAGCCTACTATATTTAGAATATCTATAGGATACTAACTAGACTTAGTTCCTATCCTAAGTCCTCTTATAGCCTATATGTCTAACCTCTTTCTACTAATAGGGATACTAATCCTTTACTATACGTTTAGTATTAGGTGTAACCCCTAGAGACATCCCTTACTAGTTTATAACGCTAATATGTTAACCTATGTTTAGCTTCTTACTATCCCTCTCTAATAAGGTTATTAAGATCTATATTATAGGGGTAAGGTAATACCTAGTAGTTACCTATAGGAGTAGTTAGTAGTACTAGGTTATAGGTTTTAAGTAGCTATAGCTTATTATAGCTTTTATCTTACCTAAGGATTACTAAACGTTTACTATCTAATTAGTAACCTAATATTCTATCTTATACTAGTTGTCTTAGTCTATAAAGCTTAAAGAATTATAAGGGTATAGCTATAGGCTATAACTAGGAAGGGTATAAAAGGTAGGTCTATTTAAGTATATAGACTTTAAGCTAAAGATTCTAAGTTCCTAACTTTAGCCTTAAGCCTTAAGTTAGTAAGGCTTAGCCGACCCTTAGCTAAGGAACACCTAAAGTACTCCTATTAGGCTATATGTCCTATTAGTATATAGCCCCCTTATAAGATAGTACTAATATATAATAAGATAGTAGAGCCTATTATTATAAGAAGGGTACTAAGGTTAGTTAAATTACCCTAACGTATAGGGAAGAAGCTATATAGTAGATTAGTTAAGAGATATTTATATAAATTACTAATAATATAACTATAAACTTTACTAACCTAACTAAGGACTTTATAATAACTATAGAAATAGTAGAGGAGGAGATAAAGATAATAGATAAGGTCCTACTAATCCCTAAGGAGGTACTAAACTATAGTATTAGTAAGCTAGATATCTACCCTATAATAACTAACCTTTATAGAGTAGAGATCTATATAGACAACCTAAAATTTACTAAAAAACTCTATAACCTCCTTAACTAATACTATATCTACTATAACTATAGGATAATACCTATCTTAGATAAAGAGAAGATAAGGATTAAGCTTATTAACAGCTAGTAGAACTAAAAGTCTTATATTAAGGTATTCCCTCTTAGACTTAAGGATATAAAGTTCCTTAATAAAGAGATAGAGAAATAGTATAAAAAAGGGAAGGCTAGTTAGTAAATTAGCCTAGTAGCCCTTATATACTTAATCTTTGTTATCTAGAAGTATAAAGAGGATAGAATAAAAGGGAAAGGACGTATAGTAGTTAATATATACCCTCTTAATAAGTAGGCATCCCCTAATATTTACCCCCTCCCTAACTAAGAAGATATTATATAGTTACTTTAAGGGAAAAAGTATATAATAATATTTAATACTTCTAGGTTTTTTTACTAGCTTAGTATATATCCTTAGTATAGAAACTAAATAGTAATAATAAGCCCTTATAGGCTTAAGTACTCTAATATTATAACAATAAGGTATAAAAACTTACCTATATATACCTAGTAATTTATAGATTAATTATTCTTCTTATACTATTACTTTATTTATATATATATTAATAATATTATAGTCTTTAGTAATATAAATAAAGACTACCTTAAGTATCTTAAGATTATACTAAGGCTATTAAATAAATACTATATCTATATTAGAGTACTAAAGTTATTTACTAGCTTTCTATTAGTAAAACTCCTTAGCTATATTATAGATAGAAATAGTATCTAAAAAACAGAAGACTATATCTAGGCCTTTTAGTAACTTACCTTTTTATATAGTCTATATAACCTAGAGATATATCTTAGGATAGGTAGCTAGCTATATACTAGATTACCTTAGTTTAATATAATAGCTGCCCCTCTTAATAATAGGAAGATAAGGCTAGTAGTAAGGCTATAAAAAGATAATATACTTAAGCTAAGAACCTTATGCTAAGCCTAAGTAAAGATTATTACTAAGGAGACTTTTAACCCTATACCTAAGGAACTTAACGCCTAAAAGATATTATAGGAGAAACTTTATACCTAGGCTATATAATTTTACTATAACCCTAAGAAGCCCCTCTTTTTTAAAATAGACATATATATTAATAGTTTTAGGCTTATAGTTTTTTAATTAGATTATAACTAAGATAGTAAGAAACTATTTAGAATTAATATACTAAAGGAGTATATTTAGCTAATTTTATTCTTATTATATACTACTATAGTAGTAAAAAAACGTTATAGTATAACTAAAGTAGAGATTACTACTATTATATAGGCTATAAAGAAACTCTAGAAACTTATATAGTCTAATAAGTATAAAGTTATTATCCTAATAGACTATATAGTAGTAAAGGGTATTATTACTTATATATTACTAAGAATACTAGACCTTAATAAGGTAAACCTTAAGCTAGCTAATATAGTAAATTACCTATCTTAATTCTACCTAAAAATATTCTATATACCTAAGAAACTTAATATAGTACTAAACGTACTCTCTTATCTCCCTATTACTTATCCTAACCTTAATAAGTATTTTCCCTATAAGAATAAACTTATAGATATTAATAATAAAGATAATATCTTAGACTTCTTTACTAATATAGTAATATAGTATATAGGAGATAAACCTATAGCCCTAGGGAAGGCTAATACTACTATAGTATAACTTAGTAGGGACTTTACGTATAATATTATTACTAAGTACTAAGGTAATAAAAGGTTATATATCCTATTAAGACTAGTAAAAAAGGTACTCTCTAGTAGGATAGAGTATATTATACTAAATAAGGTAAAGGAGAGTACCTAGTAGCCCTAAGAAAAATAATAGTACTACTATATACTCCTATAGGAAATTAATAAATAAGGCCTCCTATACTATATTAGTACTAATAGTACTAGGGAACTCTATATACCTAAACTAGTAGTAAGATATATACTAAAACTTACCTATAATAGGAAGTTTTACTTTAGTATTAATAGAATACTAGTAGAGCTTAGAGGTATTTATATTTATAGGAAGAAGAAGATAGTTAAGAAGTATATTACCTATTACCTAGCTTACTAAAAAAACTAAATAGACTACTAAAAGGCTATAAGATCCCTCTAACCTATTATAACTCCTAGTATACCCTATTATACTATATTAATAGATTTTATAATAGATATACTACTAGTACTAAGCTAATAGACTTTTTAGGTGTTACCTAACTTTAACCTACTAGACTCCTTCTATACTATAACGTATAAGTTTAGTAAGAAGGTTATTCTTATCCCTAGAAATATTTAGTATAAAGCTTACTACTAGGCTTAGGTATTACTTTAGATACTTATAGTATATAATTAGGGTCTACCTTAAGTAATTATTAGTAATTATAACCTAAAGTTTATATTAGTAGTCTAGGTATTAATATTTAATACTCTTAAGGTAAAGCTCTTTATTTCTACTATATATTACCTCTAGACTAATAAATAAAGTAAAAAGATAAACTAAATAGTTAAAATTATAATCTACTTCTATATATATATACTAACTTAGATATCTTATAGATAGATATAATCCTATTACTATAATATATACTTAATAACTCCCTTATAGTAATAATTAGCTACTTACTAAATAAAGTTATACTTAGCTTTTAGCCCTATATAGTACTAAAATATATTAGTAATAAGGTAATACCCTTTAAGTCCCTAGAAGTCCTCTAGGAGACTTACTATATAGAGGTACTAGCCCTTATTAATACTATAGGAGTAATTTAGAAGGAGAGGTTTAATAATAAGTACTATAAGATAGAATTTACTAAAGGAGATAAGGTATACCTCTATCTAGGTAAAGAATACTTACTACTAGGTAAGCCTAAGAAAAAGTAGTTATTATAGTATATAAGACCTTTCTAAGTTATTTATATAGTTAGGCTAGGAATATATAAACTTAACTTACTAAAATACTAAAAAGTCTACCTAGTAGTTTTAATAGTATAGCTCTAAAAGGTAGTATAAGGTAAAAACCCCTTTAGTAGAGAGGAGAAACCCTTAGAACTAATAGAGGTTAATAGTATACTAAAGTATAAGGTTAAAAGACTTATTAATTAGAAGATTAAATAGTAGAAAAGGTAGCTTATAGTTAAGTATCTTATTAAGTAGAAGGGATATTTACTAGCTTTAGATATATAAGAACCCTATAAGAACCTTAAGCTAAATACTAGAGAAATAGTTACTTCCTATAAGAAAGAGTAACCTATTAATTAGGTAGCTAAGGAAGGAAGGAAGTAACCTAAGTAGCTTACCTATTAAAAGCTACCCTCCCTCTACTAATAACCTACTTATACCTCTCCTCTATTAACTACTACTATTATACTATAATATATTATATATTTTTAACTACTACTATAAATATCTATATATTTACACCTTTTAATAAGAGCTTTATTATCCTTTAGCTACTATATTTCTTTATAAATAACACCTAGATAGGTATATTATTCCTTAGTATAAATAAACGTATTATTATTTTCTTAAAGGGAAGGTACCTACCTTCTACTCCCTTCCTTCTAAGAAGCTAACTATTATTACTTCTGTTTTTTAATACCTATTATTTAAGGTATATTAACTTACCCTCCTATACTACTTACTTTTCAATTTTTAGACTCTTTACCTACTATTATTTCCTCTTTCTATTAAGCTAAAATATTACTAGTATTATTACTAATAACTTTACTTTTTAACTATAATAACCTATACTAATACTACTATTATTAATAGTATAGTTAGTATAGTAGATAACTTAGGAGATTACTAGTAGTATAACCTTAATAAGAGAGGTATAAACTATAGTACTAATAATATAGGATTTAACTAGGATTAGTATAACTTTAACTAGTATATTAATCCCTAGCCTAGTAATAAGATAGTTACTAACTAAGACTCTCCTTATAGGCTCCTTTTAACCTATAGCTTCTACCTTATTAACCCTATCCTTCCCCCCTCTACTATACTAATCCCCCTAATCTATATTAGCCTAGTAAACCTTAGTACTACTATAATAGAATAGGATAAGAATATTAAGATAACTAATACTAGTATTATTTAGCCCTAGTAGGATAAGGTATAATACTTATAAGATACTATAGTCTAGCCTTAGTTAACTAATAAAGACCTTATTAACCCTAATAATATATTTAAGGAGTAATATAGAGAGACTAAGGATAATAATACTAAGAGTCTAGTCTTATTAGTCTATACTAAGGATATTAAGTACCTAAAGGGTATAAATAATTCTAGTAATAAGTAGGAGGAATACGTTACTAAGAAGAAGATTAAGGAATACCCCTATAAGGTTAAGGTATATAGAGTATACCTTAAAGAGTATAATAAGGCTATAAATACTAGCTATAAGCTACCTAGCCTATAGATAGTAATAAGACGTCTTAAGATAGCTAGATATAAGATAGAGTAAGCTAAACTTAAGGAGGTATAACCTAGCCCTATAAAGGGATAATATAAATAGTAGGACTAAACTACCTTATAGACCCTAGTAGTTATACTCTACTATACCTAGTTAATTCCTATATTACCTAATAAAGATAAGGAGTATATTCCTACCTAGGCTAAGGCTCTTACTTACCTTAAAGAGGATTTTAAGTACTACCCTAACTATCTCCTTAAAAAGGAAACCTAAGCCTAGCTAGAGGGTTTCTATAATACTTATATAAAAGTATACCTTAGTAAGTACTAGTCCCTTATATTAGACCTTACTCTTTACTATATACTAGATATAATAAATAAAGTTTATAATATATTTATAAAGAATAACCTATAGACTAAGTACCTCCCCCTATATGCCTATCTTTTAGGTATACTCTTTATCTACTAAAAGGGTAATTATAGTACTAAGGTTCTTAGTACCCTTCTCCTTATCTAACGTCTAGATATAATCTCTATTCTAGAGATATATTATACTAGTATTAAGGGAAAAACCTTAAAAGCTATTACCTATATAGAAGATAAGATTATTAATATAAGACTAAGAGTTAATAAAGCTATTACTAAGGCTAAGGGAGTTAAGGCTATTACTAAGGCTATAGAGAAATACGCCTCTAATACTAAAGATAATACTAAAAATATAGCTAATAATATTAATACTATTATTAAGAATATATATACTAAGGGTAATAAACTTATTAAGCTAAATAAGAAGATTAATAATATAGTTATTAAAGTTAATAGGGTAAATAAGTATATTAGCCTCCTTAAGTATAAGGCTAATAACCTAGATACCCTTAATAAGTTTAAGGGTAATAAGTTTTATACCTTAGTCTAAAAGGTTAATAATATTACTATAAAGCTTATTATACTTACTAATATTACTATTACCTTACCTTACCTTACCCCTATATTACTAGCTATAACTACTACCCTACTATACTACCCTACTATAGAGAAGAGTACTAAGTAAGCTATAGAGCTCCTAGCTTATAACTCTACTCCTAAGAGATTATAGGTATTAATTAATAATAATAATAAGTAAAGGAGTAGTTAAAAGGATATAAGAGAATTAAGGAGTTATATAGAGATAGAGAGGAGTATAAGCCTATATATAGATATTTTATTCTTAGTACCCTAATAAGTACCTCTTTAAGGGGGGGTACTTATTATAGGCTAAAAGGGGTATATAGCCTATAACCCTAGATAAGTTATAGCTAGTTATATACCTATAAGTATAAGTAGCTATTAACTTAGGGAGTATTATAAGTTAACTAAAGAATATAACTTATACCTAATTATACCTACCTTTTGTCTGTGCTATTGTTGCCTTGTACTTACTTGTTTGTTATCTGTTACTACTTTGCTGTTCTGTTTTACTCTCTTGCTGTGTATCTCTGCGATGCTGCCGTCTATTCCATCCGGCAGCACTAGCAGCCCATTTGCCCTGTCAGATCTGTAACGGCTGCTAGGAGGGCTGTGTTAATATTAACCTTATAGCCTAAGAAAGAGAATACTATTATACTTTTTTTAGTATAAGGAAGAAAATAGGAGATTCCCCTATAGTCTTCTTTATAGAATAGTTAGTAATTTATAGCATACTTAGGAATAAGATTAAGGAAGATAAAGAATAAGTATGTAACTTCTTTTTTAGACTTCTTATAGTACTCTAAGAAGAGCTAATCTATTAGAAGGTAGAAATTAAAACCCTATACTAAGTAGTATAAGAAGCCTAAAGATATTAGGAGTTAAATTATAAGTTATATAGTAACCCTTTATAGAACAACTACTAGAAATAGCTAAGAGAAGATATAGATGTAAAATAACACCCTTTACTATTCTAGAGATTAACGTCTTAAGTATATAGCTAGGCCTCTTCTACTTCTATATTATCCTCTAGGTTTAGTATATAGGGGGTATTAAGAGGTAGAGGATAAATAGCTAACTATAAAGTAAGTACCTTATAATAGGGAGATACTATAACTACCCCTAAATATTATAATTATAGGATACTAGGCTATATATTAACCTCTTATAAAGAACTAAAGAATAGTAATAATATATTAATTAGTTAGTAACTAGATGTCTTAAGGGTAAGAGTAAATACTATTCTTACTAGGACAAGAGTTTAAGAACTCTATAATATAAGAAATAAATAAGTAGGGTTAATACTCTAGATTACCCTACTAAGAAGGATATAGTCCTTATTAGAGAAACTACTACTAGTAGAGTAATTATTCTATAAGGATATACTAAATATAAGGTTAGTATAGATATAAATACTTATATATAAGTAGATATTATTAGCTTAAGCCTAGTAAGATAACTAGGCCTAGAAAAGGTAAATATATTATACCTAATACTTAGAGGATTTAATAGAAAGGAAATAAAGCTAAAGGTAATATATTAGGTAATATCCTTCTTAATTAACTCCTATAGATAGCTATAGAAGATTTAGTGTCTATTTACTAAGTCTAAAAAGCCTAAAGGGTCTAATAACTTACTATTATTATAGGAATCTATAGGGTAAGAGGGAATTATTATTAATATAACTACTAACACCTAGAAGTATAATTATATATTACTTACTAAACTAAAGTAAATTATAATAGAGATTATTAAGAATTATAAAAGGATATATATTATATATATCTATAGAGCTATACTAGAAAATAAACCTAATATTATCTCTTTAGGTAAAAAAGAAAAAGAAAGAAATCTATAAGCCTTACTTCCCCTAGAGTTAAAATCTAAGTAGGGAATATTTAATAAAGAAGTAGTAAAGATAATTAATCCCCTTCCTAATACTAAATACTTTATTAATCTAGTAGAGGATAAGAAACCTCTATTTAGACTAATATACCTACTAAGTAAGTAACAACTTAAGGAACTATAGTCCTATATTACTAAGAACTTAGTAAATAGTTATATAAAGCTATTAGTTAGTAAGGCTAGTACTCTAATCCTTTTTATCCTAAAGAAGGATAGGATAGTACGACTCTATATAGATTATAGAGGACTTAATAAAGTTATAATTAAGAATAGGTACCTATTACCCTTAATTAGTAAGCTCTTAGAAAGGCTTTACTAAGTAAAATAGATCTTAAAGATTAACCTAAGGGATGTATACTACTATATTTATATTAAGAAGACTAACTAGTAGAAGACAGCCTTCTATATAAGATATAGGTACTTTAAGTATACTATTATATTATTTAGATTAACTAATATACCTATAATATTTTAGGCGTATATTTACTAAGTACTTAGTAACTTAGTTAATATATACTATATTATATATATAAATAATATTATAGTTTATTTAGAAACTAAGGAATAGTATATAAAGGATGTTAAGAGGGTTTTTATAAAGCTTTATAAAGCATAGCTATATATAAAACTTAGTAAGTATTAACTCTATATATATAAAACTAAGTTTTTAAGATACGTTATTTTACTAGATAGTATCTTAATAGACCTAAATAGAGTATAAGTAGTTACTAAATAGAAGCTACTATAGTCTATTAGGGATATATAAGTATTTCTTAGGTTTTATAACTTCTATTAGAAATTTATACCTAAATACTTAGGAATTATATCTCCTATAACGTCTATACTTAAGGGGAGTAGTCCTAAGTAAGAATAAGAGTTTAATTAGACTTTAGAGGTATAGATAGTATTTAATAAGTTAAAGGTTACCTTTTATTTAGTAACTATTCTATAATATTAGGATCCTATATAGGAGTCTAGGGTTAAGATAGATATATCTTAAAAAGTAATCTTAGGGATCCTATCCTAACTTTTAGATAGTTAATAATAACTAATTAAGTACTTTTTATAGAAGCTATCTAATATAGAGTAGAGATAGGTAATAGGATAGTAAGAGCTCCTTACTATAGTAAAAAGCCTAGACTACTAGGTATACTATCTATAAGGGACGTCTAAGGTCTTTATAGTACTAATAGACTATTAGGCCCTAAAGGGTATTATTAACACCTTAGTATAGGACCTTTATAAAAGGCTTACTAGATAGGTCTACTACTTATTAGTATTTAACTTTAAAATATACTACTACTTAGGAGTAATAAACCCTATAGACAGACTATTAAGAAGACTAGATTATATAGAAGGTAAAGTAGTATATAATAATATACTCCTTACCCTCTTAAAGAAGTTAAGACTAGTAGAAGAACTCTTATTAAATAGCTAGTAAACTATTACTACCCTAAAAGGGGGGAGTAAAATAGTAATTACTTTAATATAAGCTATTAGAGCTACTATAAATAAGGAATATTCCTTACCCTAAAGTCCCTATAGGACTAGAGAGTCCTAAGGTACTACTATAAAAGTTATAGCTATAGAAACCTATAGCTAAAAGGGCTAAAAAGAATTATAGAATGCTTAGTAAACACCTAAAGAAGGGGAGGAAACACCTAAAGCTAAGATTATTATTCTAGAGTAGTATATCCTATATATAGTTATAAAAGAGCTTATAAAGTATAGAATAGTATTACTCTAATAGCTATTAGATACCCTAGAAGATTTTATCTAAGGACTATAGGCTAAGGATAAGAACTACTAGAAGTAGGTAGTAAGGGCTTATAGATTAGCTAGAGAATAAAAAGGGTACTACCTTAATAAGAAGGGGACCTTATTCTATAAGATAAGACTAGTTATTCTAGATAAAGTATTATTATGCTTAGTAATTATTTACTAATACTATAATAAGCTAATAATAGGCTATATAAGAGTAAATAAGACTTAAGAACTTATTTTAAGGTTATTCTCCTAGCTAGATATCCTTTTAGACATATAGGATTATATCTAAACATACTAATAGTACTAAGGGGTTAGAATACCTAGGTATAAACCTTATAGAGAACTTTAGTTATTACTAATACTAATATATCCTTTTAAGGAAATTAGTATAGACTTTATTATAGGCCTATTACTAAGTATTTAGAATACTAGTACTAAATATAATAGTATCCTTATTATTATAGATAGGATAATAAAGTTTACTATATTTATTCTAATATAAAAGACTATTTTAGTAGTATAGCTTACCTAAATACTCTATAAAAAGGTAGAATATAGATTTAGTACCCCTAAAGGTATTATTAGTAATAGGGATAAACTCCTTATAAGTAAATTCTAAAAGGAATTTACTATAGAAAGAGAGATCTAAAGCTAACTATCTATAGTATACTACCCCTAAATAGATAGATAGATAGAGAGAATAATCTAGATACTTAAGAAGTATCTCTAAGTATATACTATAGGATTAGTAAGTTAATAGGTAGTCTAGCTCCCTAAAGTAGAGTTTATATATAATAATAGTTACTATATAACTACTAGCCTCTTACTAATAGAAGCCCTATATAGGTATAATCTAAGGTATATTAAATACGTCTCCTCTACTATAAGAGTTATAGTCTAGGGAGTTAAAGAGAGACTTATCTATATTAGTAAACTTTAGGTATGTATATAGCTTAATTAGGAAAAGGTAATAGGTACCTAAGTATAGGGATATAATATAAGATATACCCTTAAGGAGTACTCTTATAGAGATATTATTAGACTATTAATAAAGAATTTTAGGTTTAAGAATAGAAAATTAGTACTAAGATTTATTTAAGTAGTAATTATAGAAAGGATTAGCTCCTAGGTATATAAAGTATACTTACCTAAGAAGTATTAGTATATATATAATATATTCTTAGTATCTATAATTAAACTATAGAATATCTAGTAAGGGTATAGTAATAGTTAACTAATCCTCCCTAACCTTAAAGATAAACTAGAAGAATAGGAGGTAAAGGAGATTATTACTAGTTAGGGTTTAGTAAAGGACTACTAATACCTTATTAAATAGGTAGAGTAGCCTATAGAATATAATACCTAAAAACTAAAGGAATACCTATATAATATATAACAGAAAGTTACTATATATAAGAAAGCTATAAGGAGGAAACATAAGAAATAGGATAATAAATAGTATAGAATTAGGTTATTATTACTAAGTACTTACCTAGCTATAGGTAAAAAGAATAGTTACCCCTATTAAATTAGGTTAGAGGCCTACCTAAGGTATCTTAATAAGAAAAATAAAAAAGTAAAAACTAACTAAGTAGAGAAAGTACTAAGTTAATAAAGCTATAGGTAAAGGGTTATAGAATATATAGTAACTATTACTACTAACTAAATCTTAATATTATTATTACTAGTATCTTTACTACTATTTCTATTACCCTTATTATTATTATTATTACCCTCTACCTTAGAGTTTATAAGAGACTACTTATTACTAGTAGACTACTATTCTAATTTATAATTATATATAATATTATATATAATTTCCTTATCCTTATTATACTTATTAATAAAGGCTTAGTTAGTATTCTTTATATAGAGTATATATCTCTTAGCCTTTAGGTTATAGGTATTATACTCTTAGATTAATAACTACTTAGTAAGCTTTTAGTAAATAGTATTAATATAGTTATAATAGTCTTTACTAAGGTTATAAAACTTATAAAATATATAAGGGATTACTAGAGGGTTAGTAACTTATTTACCTTTACCTTTCTTCTTCTTAGCCTCTTCCTTATCCTAGTGCTTCTTCTCTATAGCCTCCTACTCCTTATAGATATAAATAGCTTCCTTATATATAGCCTTCTCCTCCTTATACTTCTTCTCTATAGCCTTTTTCTTCTTAAATTAGTTCTAAATAGTAATTAGAGTAAGACTACTTAGTAAAGAATTATTATTAGTAGGAATATTAATATACTTATTATTATTACTATTATTATTACTATTTAAGATAGTAATAGTAACCTTCTTACCTTTACCCTAATTATAGTAATACTTTATAGAGTTAGTAGTAATACCTATAAGCTTATACTTCTTCTAAGGTATCTTAGTACTAATTCTATAAGTAATTACTACTAACCTTATAATATAAATAGTATATATAGGCATAAGGTTATCCTTATAATTATTAACCTTTTTATAGAACTTAGCCTACTTAGGGAAACACTTAAGTTCTCCCTTACTAACTAACTTATTAAAGTATTTACCTTAGTAACTATTAAGGTATTTAATAAGTATTTATAGACCCTTTACCTTAGAGTTATTATAAATATATATAGGTTAAAGCTAGTTTAATTAATCTATAATATTATTAGGGGTAATAATACCTACTTAAAAAAATAAGTTAGCTAAGTTAAATACTTAGTAAAAGAACTATAATAAACCTAAACTTAAATTATTAAGCTTATATATTTATAATTAGATACTAACTCCTAAATAGTAATATATTAGAGCTAAAGTAGGTTTATACTATATAAAGGATTAGTAATATACTTACTAATTTTAGTCTAAGTATAGGTAATATACTAAAGAGACTAGTTAATATACTAAAGTTTAAGAGGACTAAGTTAATACTTAGTAACTAATTAGTAAAGGTATATATAGTAATTCTAAGTAGATTATATAGTACCCTAGAGTTCCTTTAGAACCTATAAAAATAGATTAGAGATGTTAAACTCTTAGTAAAGGACTAGTAAAAACTTATAGTAGAATACTTCTTCTTATTAATATAGTAGGTAAGATAATTTATAATATAGTTAGCCTAACGTAGTTTATAAGCAAGCAGGTTATATAGGCAACTAGGTTACTCCTTATTACTAAAAAAAGCCCTCTTTTTAACTATTTATTAAAAAGCAAAACTATAACTAAAAAAGATCTAGTTTTTATATATAAGCTATAATAAGAGTTAGATTTTAAAATAAAATACTATAGAAATTCCTATCTTACTTTAATTCCTAGATTACTATATATCCCTTATCTAGGCCTTAAATAAGAGGCTTACTTAGTATCTAATACTTAGGGTGTAGTAGTATTTTCTATAGTATTATTTTCTAGAACCTAACTCTTATTGTAGCTTATATATAAAAACTAGATCTTTTTTAGTTATAGTATTACTTTTTAATAAATAGTTAAAAAGGGGGCTTTTTTTTAGTAATAAGGAGTAACCTGGTCGCCTATATGACCTACTTGCTTGTGAACTATATTAGTAGTAAATAAACTTATTAAGGTTATAATAAATCTATCTAAGATAGTTAATATAAGGAGTACCCCCCTTTAAGCTATTAAAACTCTTATTTAGGTTATATAGTATCTAGAGGACGTTAGTAACTTAGATAATAATACTTATAATTAGTAATAAGTTAGTAATAGTATAATAAGAAGGGGAATAAGAAATAAAATAGATAAAAAGAAGAAAAGGAAATATAGTAACTAATTAGTATATAGTTAATAAAGTAATAGTAAGAAAACAGGTAAAATAAGAAAAGTTATTAATAAAGAAGTATAGTAAAAGGTTAATAATAATATAGTACTAAGGAAAAAAAGAAGAGAAAAGGAAAATAAAAACCTTACCTTAGGGGAAGAAAAGGAAGATAAAAAATAAAAATAATAATACTACTATATAATAATAAGGGCTTAATAGATACTTACTAAAAGAAATAGAACTATTAGTATAATAATAATAAAGTAAAGTAAAGGTAAGGTAAGTATTATTATATTAAGTAAAGCTATATAATAAACTATTAGACTATAAATAAAAGTACTTAGTTTAAAAATAGGTAGAGTTAAGGGAATTTTATTTTTAACTATAAAGGAATTATAGTAAAGAGAGGCTAAAGGTATACTAGGATTTATAATACTAAAATAGATCCTATTATCTAATAAAGAGGTTAATAAAATAGCTAGAGTAGAGGGTAATTAGTTAGTAACTACTTAGCACCTAATACTATAGTCTCTACTTATCCTTAGGGACTAAGGATATAAGGAGGGGGGTAATTATAAGGGGGCTATATACTAACAGGACATATAGCCTAATAGGAGTACTTTAGGTGTTCCTTAGCTAAGGGTCAGCTAAGCCTTACTAACTTAAGGCTTAAGGCTAAAGTTAGGAACTTAGAATCTTTAGCTTAAAGTCTATATACTTAAATAGACCTACCTTTTATACCCTTCCTAGTTATAGCCTATAGCTATACCCTTATATATCTTTAGGGTCCTATAGTCTACTACTATATTAAGGATATACGTATAGGTAGAGTAAACTTAGTAGGTCTTATTTATCCTATCCTCTTTAAATTGTTTAAGGAGGTTAAGGTAGTTAACTAGTAGGTAGTATATTTACCTAGGGTATATAATAGTATTATACTTTACTATTAACTTTCTTATTACTAGGAACTAATATTTAATTAACATAAGGATTACTATGTTATATATAGAGTAAAGGGTTATAGTTTTCCTATTAAAGTCTACTATTATACTATAGTTATTATAGAAGGGTATACTAAGTAATAGCTTAGCTAGGAGATTTTTAACTACTCCTACTATAACTATAGTATATACCTTAATCTCTATTCCCTTTACTATTCCTATTATATATAGGTTAAAAGTAACTTTTTCTTATAGGGTAAATAATAATCTAACTACCCCTATTATTTATAGCTCTATTATATTAAAACGTAGGTTTTTTATAAAACTTATTACCTAGCTTTAGTCTACTAGGATAACTAACACGCCTATATCTATATAAATAGTATAGTCCTCTAATTCCTTATTAGCCCTTACCTTAATTTAGAGGTAAGTCCTCTTATAGTATTCCCTTTTTCTATTAGGCTTAATAACTACTTTAATAACCTCTCCTTACTAGAAGGTAAAATTTACTATATCTATATTTATTAGTACTTTAGTTAACTTATCCTATAAGGGTTAGGCTTAGAGTATATCCTTATTTCCTATAGACTCCTCTACTTAGGTAAGGTACTCCTCTACTTTATCTTATTAGGGTAAGGTTTCTTCCCTATCCTATAAGATAGCCTTTATCTCTAGTATAAGTAGGTTACTATTATAAACTTATAGTTAGGTAGTAAAGTTAGTAAAGTCTACTAAGGTAGTAGGTATCTTATTAACTTTATTAAGGATAAAACCCTTATTAATAAGTTAGTTAATAATAGTATCTATATCTAGGTTAGTTTCCTATATAAACTAGATATTATCCTTAGAGTTATTATTCCTTTAGATATAGTAGGCTTACTATTTCTACCTACTATTTTATTAACCTTCACTCTAGGGTTAATAGTCTCTTATTTACTAAGTAGGATTACCCCCTATATCCTTCTACTAGTTATTCTAGTAGGGCTAGTCCCCTTTATAGCTTTCCTATCCCCCTTAGGTGTTTTCCCTTAGGTTTTAGTTAAACCTTCCTTAGTTAGGGAATTAGCTACTATTTTACTAGTATACTACTTTATTTAGGTTATTATAAGGTATATCTCCCTAGGTATTTAGGGAGTTTGCCTCTATTTAGGTAGTATTTATTATAATATATAAGATATCTATTATTATATTAGCTATATTTAATAAAGTATACAAGATATTTATTCCTATATAGGGTATATTTCCCTAAGTATAAGGAGTATTTCCTACTATATAAGGTATATTCCCTATAATATATTATATATTAGGAGTTATATTACTACTAATATAGTAAGTATTATTAGCTATATTACTTATTCCCTAGGGTATATTACTTTAGTTTAGTAAGGTATTTAGGGAGGGGAACACTATATATTAGTATATATAGGAGTTACTTTACCTATATACTAAGTTATACCTTATAGTAGTATTTACCTACCCTTAAAAGCATATGTTATTAATATATATTAGGTTATATCTAGACGTTCCTACTATATCCCTTATAGCCTTCCTATATTCCTCTATAAGGGTAATATAGGAATCTAAAGAGTCTATATCTATAGGTTTATATAGGAACTATTATAGCTATAGTATAAGGTAGTAGTATAAGTAGGTAAGTAACTACTTATTAAAGTAATCTCCTTAGGTATAAGTATACTTAAAGTATTCTTAGGTAAAAGTATAGATATTATTATCCCTAGAGACCTTTTCTATAAAAAAGAAGTTTTTTTAGAACTACTTTTATATATCTCTTATAATAAGGCTAAACTAAAATATTATTTAGTTTATAATTATTATCTACCCTTATACTTTTAACTATATTCTTTTACTATCTAATAGCTAAAATTCCTATTAGTTTTATATAGATCCCCTTAGGTATTAAGTAATATTCTAGCTAACCTTATTAATAGCCCCTTAGTCTAGTAGTAGGCTCTCTACTACTTAGATCTATAGTTTAATATCCCTATAGTATATAGCTTAGTAGTTATAAAAAATAGGCTTAAGGAAGTACTTCTTTATATCTATATTAGGCTAAAATATACTTATATAGGGTTTAGCTAATATATTCTAAGCTGCTATTAATAGGGTATTTACTATTATTAGGGTAGTATTTAATAGCTACTCTATAAGTACCCTTAGTAGGTTTTCTATTAGTATGTCTACTTAGGATGTCTATAGGGTGTTAATTACTAGGTCTGTTAGAGAGGAACCCTACCCTATTAGTACGCCTAGCTGTAGTAGGCTGTTAAGTAGCAGACCTTACTATACTAGCAGGCCTATAGGTAGTTATTCTTAAGGGGGAGGTCCTGTCTATACTGTTAGATTTAGTAGAGGCATAAGGCCTGTTTATAGTATAACAGGTCTAGGCCTTTAGGGTGGTATATACCATACTATCCTATTAGATAGGGTTATCTAAGTAGGGGCTTAGGTAGTTTAGTTTAGTAGTATATATACTATCTAACCTAACTAAGGTAGTAACTACCCTTAGGTAAATTAGCTTACCTAAGTTAGTTAAAAGCCTAGGGGACCTATTAGGTATAGGCTAGGCCTATACCCTTAGGTGCTTAGGAATTATCTAGGCATCTAGTATAAGGGCTTATATTACTACCTTTAGGTAGGTTAGCTTACTTAGGTTAATTAGAAGCCTATAGGACCTATTAAGTATAGGCTAGGTCTATACCCTTAGGTATTAGGGAATTATCTAGGTATTTAGTATAAGGGCTTATATTACTACCCTTAGGTAGGTTATTAGGAGTAGGGAAATTAGGTCTAAGAAATAAAGCTATTTAGAGCTTACTAGGTAAAGTAGGGCTCTCCTCTAGTATAGTGTAATTACTATTATAGGTTACTTATCTTTACTAGTAGGTCTTAGCTCTAGACTTCCTTCCCCTTAGTAGTTTCTAAGTTTCTTATACCTTCTATTAGTAGATTACCCTAGGATTTAAGGGGAATTATTAATATATCTTTTTCTAATAGTTAACTTAATATATTACTTTAGTCTAGTAGTTAAGGGTCTTAAGGTTTCTATAGTAGGTTAGGCTTCTAGCTTACTATAGTTCCCTTTAGTATAACTAGGTAGTTTAAGGCCTATAACATCTAGGAGTTTATTTAAAATAGAGGTTCTAGTATTAAGGCTAAGCTAAGTTTACTTACTAATTTTAGGTTTTCCCTTATAAATTAAATAATCCTTTTTACTAGCTAAATATATAACTTTATTTAGTAGGTATTATTTTTTATACCTAGCTTAAGTTTAAACCCTTTCTACTAGTTAACTAGGCTATAGTAGGGTTTATCTATAAGGAATTTAATATAATAGAGGTAGTTAATTATAAGGAGATCCGTAGTAGTCAGCCTGGTGGGTCTCAGCGACGGGTCGCCAAGCCTCTAACAAGCCAGCCCTACTATAGAGTTTTAACAGGTGGCCACAGCCGTACTAGAGGAACTTAGCAAGCTTAAGTCTTACAATACACCAATACCTACTATTAAGCCTTACCTGGTTAAGTGCCCCTAGCTAATACTCTTACAATTCTTAAGCTTCTATCTCTTTAGAGTAACTAGCACAGGCAAGATGGATTTAAATAACAAGATACACCCTAAGAGCTTACTAACACTCTAGCAACGTGCCGCTAGTATAGATAAGTTATAACTATCTATAGTAGAGTACCTATAGCGCAACGCTAAGGATTAACCACCCTTAATAATAGGGCCTAAGTTGCAAGATAACTATAAAGAAATATATAGAAGAACTTTATTAAGGGAGTGCTCTCTAGCCTCCCTAAGACTAATAGATAAGGCTAATAAGGTGTTTATTGCTAAGTAGTTATAGAGCCGGCTAAGCGCGAGCACACGTCGTAGTACTAGTGCAGCCATGCTAGGCTTAGAACCTATAGACCCTA
The DNA here is from genome assembly GCA_020631755.1 of Colletotrichum sublineola. Classification (NCBI taxonomy): domain Eukaryota; kingdom Fungi; phylum Ascomycota; class Sordariomycetes; order Glomerellales; family Glomerellaceae; genus Colletotrichum; species Colletotrichum sublineola. The sequence continues at coordinate 5,230,480 of JAHSQG010000005.1, read as the reverse complement.
TATAGGTAATAATATTATATTTCTAAGAGACTATAAGAGCTATAGTTAAGGAGTACTATAAAGAGAGGTAGTATTATAAGCGCCTTTTGTAAGAGCTTACTAATAGGCCGGCATAGTATCTTAGTAAGAAGGAGTATAAGAAGCCCCTAGTCTATAATTATAGGACTATTAGGGAGGAATCTACTAGTACCTAAGTAGCAGACTAGATTGTCGCAATAGAGGCGGCAAACAGGCTCCACCCTAGGAGTACTATTAAACAGTAAGTTAAATAGGCCCTTTTAAAGGTATCCCTAATGTTATAGACATAGTAGTATAACCATAAGAGAGGCCTTACTAAGCCCTTAAAGTAGGAGGACTTCTTAGCGTTCATTTACTAATAGCATGTTAACCTAGAGGCCTAGGAGAGGGACTACTAGTAAGAGCTAAGGAGGAAGCATATAGGTGATAGTTAGACCCTATTATAGTACCTTGCTAAGTAGTTGGCGATATACCATAACTTAGGAACAGAGGGTATAGAAGAGTTAAAGGCTAAGGTATATTAGTACTTTTTTAGCCTCCTAGCCTTATTATAGGATGAGATAATTTGCTAGAAGACACCTATCCTCTACCTAAGAGACGTAGCATATAAGGCAGACCGCCTATAGTCGCTACGCAACTGCTAAGGGGTTAGTAACAACTTATAGAAGGATAGCAAGAAGCGTCTACTACCTACTAATAATCAGCCGTAGAGGCCAGCGCCATTTCAGCAGGATTAGTAGAAGGAGATACCTAAGGACTTTAAATTACAGGAGTCCTACTATAGACCATTTAGGGGCAACCAACACAGCAGGCAGTTACTAAAGGATTAGCCAGATAGAATCTAATGCTATACCTATTTCTAGAAAGGGTATATATCTATTACATACCCTAAGAAGAAGGCTAGTAGTACAAGTAATAGTAGGCCGTTTAGTTACTAATCAGATCAGAAGGCCGCCATAGTACAGCAGGTTAGGATCTACCTAAGAGTTACTAAGCTTAACTTGTTAGGAAATAAGTAGGCGTAGGTGTTACTACCTAGATATTTATACCTAAGAAACTAAGGGTACTAGTAGGACCTATTACTAAGGGTATGGCAATTATCCTATAAGGAGATATAGAAAAGGTCGTTAGAGTAGTAATAGATATGTGTTTAGAGGTAGACCTTATTAGCTATAGGTTAGTATAACACCTAGGCTTAAAGCCTATAAAGGCTAAAACCCTAGTATTAAAGTTATTTACTAGTAAGACTATAAGCTAAGGGGTGGCTTACTAGCTGACCTTCTTCCTAATTAACTACTAAGGTTGGCTATAGAAGATTTAGTAACTAGTTGTTAAAGCTAACTATAGAGAGGACTAAGTAGATATCCTTATATTAAGATAGTCTATAGGCTAGGAAGGTATTTAGATTGATATAGCTACTAATAAGTAGTACTATAAATTAATCTTAATTACTAAGCCTAAGGTAATAGCTTATAATATTATTGAGAATAAGGAATATACGTATGTGTTATATATCTCTTATGAAGTAGGCCTGTAAAAGGAACCTCCTTAGTTAGAGGGCCTTCTAGAAGAACTTTAGAGTAAGGCGGCCACCTTTAACAAAGGTTTAGTAATAGGGCCTTAAGTATATGTTAAGGCCGAACACTTAATTAACCTTATACCAGGCGTAAAGCCGCTATATGGTCTAATATACCTACTAAATAAGAAGTAGTTAGAAGAGCTTTACTAATATATTACTAAGAACTTAGTAAATAGTTATATTATAAAGTCTATTAGTAAGGCTAGAGCACCTATCCTCTTTATGCTGAAGAAGGATGGTACTATGTGGTTGTGTATGGACTATTAAGGTCTTAATTAGGTTATAATTAAGAACTAATACCCCTTACTACTAATTAGCAAGCTGTTAGATAGGCTTTATAGAGTAAAGTAGATATCTAAGGTTAATATCTATAATGTATACTACTATATTAATATTAAGAAGGAAGACTACTAGAAGACTATATTCTAAACCTAATATGGCTACTTTAAGTATATAGTTATGCTGTTTAGACTAACTAATACTCTAGTGACATTCTAGGTATATGTTTACTAAGTACTTAGTAAACTACTAGACATATGTTGCATTGTATATATAGATGATCTTATAATCTACTCTACTATAAGGGAGTAGTATACTAAGGATCTTAAGAAGGTCCTCTAATAGTTGTAAATGTTTGGGTTGTTTGTAAAACTCTTAAAATGCTTATTCTATTAATAGAGGGTTAAGTTCCTAGGGTATGTAATTACCCCTAAGGGCATTAGTATGGACAAATCTTATATGTAAATGATTGCTAAGTAGAAGGCGCCTATATTAATAAAAGACATCTAGACGTTCCTAGGATTTTATAACTTTTATTAGAAGTTTATTCCTAGATACTCCAGCATTACGGCACTAATAATAGGGCTACTAAAGGGACATAAGGATGCCTTATATGTATTTGAATGGACTAAAAAGGCTGATAATGCCTTTAATTAGCTAAAGGTTGCCTTCTTATTAGTAACTATCCTCTTATACTAGAATCCTTAGCAACCTACCTATGTGGAAACAGACGCTTTAGTTAAGGCCATTACGGCCATCCTGTCCTAGCTGGTAGAAGGATAATAGCGACTAGTTGCTTACTAGTTGTAGAAGCTTTTAGATATAGAATAACGATAGGCTATGGGATAGTAGGAGCTGTTGGCTATTATAGAGGGATTAGAGTATTAGGCTTATTACCTTCTAGGGCTGTTAGAGAAGTTTATAGTCTTAATAGACTATTAGGTGCTAAAGGGAGTTATTGGCGTACTAGTGTGGGACCTTTGTAGAAGGCTTGCCTGTTGGGTGTATAAGTTGTTAGTGTTTAACTTTGACTTGGAATACTAATTAGGAAAGATAAACCCTATAGATAGTCTGTCTAAAAGGCTAGACTATATAGAGGGGGAAGTACTGTATGTGGATATCCTCCTAATATTAGTAAAGAAACTATAGCTAGTTGATAAATTACTACTAGAGACGTGGTGAATAATTAGCAACCTTAGAGGAATAAGTAAGACTGCTAAAGTGTATATCTAGGTAGTAAAGGTATTACTTTATAACCCTAGCCATAAGGTGGATAACTCTTAGGGTAAGGAATCCTCCCCTTAGGACTAGTGGCAGGCTATAAGGTATCCTAGTTTTTTAGTAATAATTACTACTATAACAACCTAAGGCTAGAAAGTAAGGGAAGATTTGGTAAATGCTTGGCAGGAAGTTACCTAGGTGACTAAGGAGCCTAATAGAGCTGGGGTTGCTATACTAGAGTAGTACATCCTATATTAGGTTATAAAGGAGCTTATGCCTAATAAAATAGTATTAGTACTATACTAAACGTGTAAGATAGAAGAACTTATCTAAGGACTATAGGCTAAAGATAAGTTTTATCTATTATAATTAGTAAGGGTGTATAGTATAGCTAGTAAGTTAAAAATGTATACTATTAATAATATGGGCACCCTGTTCTTTAAGGGAAGACTAGTTATTCTATAGGTAGAATTGCTAAGGACTGAGATCCTTTACTGACACCATAATGACCTTAGGGCGGGTCACATAGGAGTAACAAAGACTCTTAACCTCATCTTAAGAAAGTTCTATTAGGAAGGAATTAGTAAGGATATACAAGAGTATATTAAGGATTATAAGCACTACCTTAGCGTTATGGTCCTATAGCACAAGCCGTATAGGTAGTTATAGTTACTAATGTTACTATTACACCTGTTCTAAGAAATCTTACTGGATTTTATTATAGGACTGTTGCTAAGTGCTTATAATAATGGTGCTAAATATAACTGTATTTTGGTTATTATATGTTAGATAACTAAGTTTGTAATGTTTATTCTAACTAAGAAGATGTTAAACGCGGCATAAATGGTGAGGATCCTGTATGAAAGGGTTGAATATAGGTTTAGGATGCTAGAGGGTATTGTGAGTGATAGAGATAAGCTGTTTACTAGCTCTTTCTAGGAAGAATTTATAAAGGAGAGGGCGATATATTACTAACTATCTACTATGTACTACCTACAGACTAACAGCTAAATAGAATAGACCTATTAGATACTAGAGAGATACTTATAACTATATGCTAAGGGCTTGCTAAGTTGTTAGGCGGTATAGTTAGATAAAGTAGAGTTTACATATAATAATAGTAAGCACTTAACTATTAGAGTATCTCTATTTATAGTACTTTATAGGTATAACCCTAGATTTGTTGAGTATGTGCCTAGCTATAAGGCAACTATATAAGGAGTATAGGAGCGTATTAAACACACTACTAAGGTTAGGAGGCAGGTAGAGTACGCCTAGGTAAAGGCTATAGAGTCTTAGGCTGCCTACTATAATAAGAGGTACTAGCTAAAAGAGTTCTATTATAGAGAGGTTATTAGACTATTAATAAAGAATATAAGGTTTAAGAATAAGAAGTTAGTACTATAATTTATTAAGGTAGCTATTATAGAGAGGATTAGGTGCTAGGTGTACTAAGTCTATCTACTAGAGTAGTATAGATACATACATAATATGTTCCTAGTATTACTACTAGAACTATAGACTATAGGGTAATAGGTTACTAAAGGTATGGTAGAGCTTCTAGAGTTAGACCTTAAAGATAACATCTAGGAGGTTAAGGAAGTTATTGCTTACTAAGGTAGTAGTAACAACCTTAGGTATCTAGTTAAGTAGGCTGGATAGCTAGTTAAGTATAACATATAGGAGCTACTAGACTACTTAGAGGGTGCTAAGGAGGTGGTTAAGAAGTATAAGAGATAGAGGAAGCAAGTTTATAAGAAGTAGGATAAGTAGAGTACTATTAGTAACTATTTACTAAACATAAGTCTATTATAAGACTACCTAAAACCCTTTTTCTTTTCTCTATTAAATACTACCTATAAACCTAGGAATAATACTAATAATATAGAAGGATTATAAGGTAATTAGCAAAGAGGCTACGTCTAGGCGTCTAGATTAAAAGGGTTAGATAAGGGAAGCTTAATAGCATAGTAAGTATTAAGTATAGTAATAAGGAGGTTGTTATACTTATTAAGGGTGGTCTTCTCCTTATTAGTTAAGTCCTTAGGACTAGCCTGTTTGCCCTTAGAGTGGCTAGAGTAAGGGTGCTTAGTGGCATACTAGATGGCTGCCTGGTAGGTAGTAATCTTTTAGCAAGTAGACTCTATAAGAGGACGCTAGATGTTATTATAGAAAAGAGAGAGAAGGGCGTTCTTAGCGTTAATAGCTGTAGCAGACATCTAGGCGAATATTAGTAAGCTATTGCTGATAGGGCTAGAAGGGCTAGAAGGGCTAGAAGCTATATTAGGGACTATAATAGAGTCTAAGCTTACTATATATACGTCTGTATTAAATATACCACCCTAGGTAGTAACCTTATTCTCTATAGTAATAAGGGTATTGTTGAACTTTTGTAAAATGTTTGCCTAAAAGGTAGTAAGGGGGTAACTAGCTATATCTAAGTCTATAGCCTTACGAACTATTACTAAGAAATTAGGATAGAGGGCCTAGAGAGTATTAATAGTAGAGTAAGTTGTAGAGTCCTTACTAACCTTATGGTGCTTAGTACGCAACTTAGAGGGAGAACCCTTAAGCTTAGACGCCTTAGACTTAGATATGTTACTATTTAGGCTGCTAGGAATGTAAGTAGTAGTAAGTAAGTAATGCTTGCTAGGAGTCTAGGTACTCTAACTATAACTAATAGGACTAGTATTATAAATAGTAATAATATAGGTTAGGATGTTATTTACTAAGTACTTACTAATAAGTTTGCAAAACTTCTTAAACTATAGGAAGTTAGTAATACCCTTAATAGTAATACTAGGCTTAGCCTTAATATTATAAGTTTTAAGTAAATCTATTACTGACTATAGTATGTGAGTATGGCTATTGTTGTAGAGGTATGCTAGCTAGAGGGTGCTAAGATAGTTCTGGATTTTGTCCTTGTTGTTAGCGTTAAGAAGACTAGTCTGTAGTATAAGTTAGTTATAGAGTAATTATAGAGGGGTTAATAATATACCTAGACCTAAATTATAAGGGCTATATACTTGTAGTTAGATGTAAGCTCCTAAAGAGTTGCCTACTTAAGATAGACCTTATGACTACTAACTAATAGGTTAGTGATATAGTTGCTAATATACTCCTAGGTAGAAGCATAAGTAGTAAAGGTGATAAGGATATAGCTGTAGTTAAGGTTACTAAGCTTACTATCTGCCTCCTTCTAATAGTAGAATATTAATATGTTCTAAGTATACTATATGGTACTATAAAGCTCTTAGGGTACCTAAGACTATTAGTATACTTATAGAGTAATTACTAAATAGGTAATAACTTATAGTAGAATATTTCTTCTTGTCTATCTAATAGATAATACACTTAGCCATGTGGTGACTAGCGACATAGACAAGCTTATTGATGTTATGGTGTATGCTAGTAAGGTAGTAGATGTATGGAGCGCCCCTAGTAAGGCTGGTAAAGCTAACGTGTGGATTATATTTGTAGTTAAGAACTATCTGGATTCTTGAGATAACCGACATTTTAGTAATAGGCCTATAATAGTAGGGCAAGAAAGAAGAAGTAAAGAGAAGGGAAAATAAAGCAAAAAAAGTTAATTATGAGGTAATTAAGTTAGTAAAGAGTTACTAATATGTTACTAAGCATAAAGAAGAGAGGAGGAAAAGAGGAAAATAATTAGCTAGTAGAAGAAAAACTTTTTACTAGGTAACATAACAGCTAGGAAAAGTAAGCTAGAAAAGTCTGCCTAATATATATTTACCTTACTGTTATGTGACTATCTTTTGTCTAAAGAACTAGTACCTGACCTAGCAACTAGGCGGCAATACGTCGCCAAACAATAACACAAAACATTAAGAACTATAATAATAATAACAAGGTAGCTATACTAGTAATAAGAAGGATTCTATGATATATAAAGCTGTTAAAGGATATTCTAGGCTGAAAGGACTATGGTTATTATTGGTGTTGTTTATGATGTTACGTAATGACTTTAGGGACGAAGTCTTAGGGGGAGGGGAGCAATTGTAAGGAGATCCGTAGTAGTCAGCCTGGTGGGTCTTGGCGATGGGTCGCCGAGCCTCCGACGAGCCAGCCCTACTGCAGAGTTTTAACAGGTGGCCACAGCCGCACTGGAGGAACTCGGCAAGCTTAAGTCTTACAATACACCAATACCTACCATTGAGCCTCACCTGGTTAAGTGCCCCTAGCCAATACTCTTACATTAATATCCTTATAAAGGTGTTTTATAATATTAGTAGCTAGTAGGTAGGTTAGGTATTTCTATAGCTATATTAATAGTTATTAGAAGTCCTTAATATAGCCTGGCTATAAAAGTTATATACCTACTCCTTAAGGATCTCCTTAGGGTAGATATATTCCTTTATAGTCTAGCTATAAAGAAAAGAAATTTAAGGTTATCTAAATTAAAGTAGTTATACTACTACTTAATATAGCCCTCCTAGTAGCTATTATAGATCTAATAAGATAAATAGGCTACTAGTACTATTAGATAGAATAGATAGTAGTATTATAGAGATATATAGTAAGAGAGTAAAATAGAATAGTAAAGTAGTAAAGGATAATAAATAAGTAAGTATAAGGTAATAATAGTATAGATAAAAGGTAGGTATAATTAGGTGTAAGTTATATTCTCTAGTTAACTTATAATACTCCCTAAGTTAATAGCTACTTATACCTATAGGTATATAACTAGCTACGACTTATCTAGGGTTATAGGCTATACGCCCCTTTTAGCCTATAATAATAGTAAATTTTAATATATTTCTAAAGATTATACTTTAGTCTAATAATATTATATAGTATATTAAATAGTATTATAGTACTATATACTATAATACTATTATTTTATAATAAATAAAAAACTTAGAATTTAGCTTTTATATATAATTTTATAATTAAAAAAATTTATTTTCTAGTATTTTCTCTCTATATATTAAAGTACTATCTTAAAGATTAGTAAGCCTATATACTATATATAGTGCCTTTATATATATTAAAGATATAAGGAATCTTATAGTGTTTCTTATAGAATTTTAGCTATTTTATATAAATAAATATTTAAGTTTTTTAGATTTTAAGATATACTTAGATTTTCTTAGTAAGGAGAAATAGTTAGAATATTACTTTAGGTACTTGGTACTATATAGTACTAAAAATAGATAATAAATATTAAAAGTTATATTAGCTTCTAAAGTACGTTATAAGAATTTTTCCTAATTTTAATATTATATATTTACTATTTTATCAGCTTTAGAAAAGATAGTATGTTTTGGTGGGAATACAGCGTTTTTGTAATGCGCAGGATGTGGGGATGCGCAGTAACTAGGGTGGGGGGGGTTACACCCTGTAGGAAACCGTTATAGTTCCCTTTCGCAAGAATGTAACACCGCAATTCCCCTAGCTCAATTGGCGCCTAGAGACAGGGCTTATAAGCAGTGTTAACAGCGATGCGATAGATGAACCCTATCGCATTGGCGGATCTTTTGGCGATATGGCACAGCGGTTGCGACCGGCCATATCGCCCGGAAGGTCTATTGCCCAGAACGTCACTGTTAGCGTTCTGTGACAAAGAAACATAGTAAAGGGCCGCCTCCTACGATGAAGGCATATGGTGCCTCTCTTCTATTGCAATCCGACCTCTTCCTATTGCTCGCGACCATGACTACGCCCCACGGACTCACCACAGAAGAACCCGCGGTCTAATTCATTTTTAATGCCTTCGCCATACTGGAGACATACCCTAGATCTGTTCAAAAGCCCGCAATGTCGACAATGCCTTCATACTCCCCGTCCATTAGCAACCCAGTTTCTTCGTGAGAAATATACTACGGGCTCATAGAGACGGCCGCCGATGCCAAAATAATTATAGAGGCTTGCAAAACCGGCCTTCTGGCTTGCCTGAAGTGCACCTTATCAAAACTTGAACGCGAAAGTATTCGTTCAGGTTCCGTCTTTGTTTTCCAAAAGTCAACATTCGGTAGATGGGTCGACAAAAAGACTTGGGGCAGACGAGCTTGCTTAGGGAGTCGTCTCATTCTGCTCAGTAGTAATTCGTGTGTTTCGGCGAGGTAGCTTAGTCTTTTTGCGATTATGGCGTCCTCCACTCCGAGAAAGGAACACGGGCGATACGCCTTGCGTACCTCGGCGTACGACCGACTGACTTAGCAGTCCTATAGGATTGCGCCTAGCGTGGGCCAGTCAGGGACATGGTAGATAGTTGCGACGGCGAGAATGTTAGCCGGCGGGGCACGACTCGCTTAGAGCCCATTGCTCTCTGTATGTTTGGCGGGTACGTGTTGAAGTGTGGGAAACCCGGCAGCGCCCGCATGGGTCAAAAGGCCGAAATGGGCAATGCCGCTGGGTAAATGTCGGCATCATTTCTGGCATGGATTTCCCCATCAAAAGAAGGATATCCGATGGCACGTGCATTTTGCCCCTTGGGCGCCAACATTGCCGAAACCCCGCAACGTAGTCCTAACAGTCGACATTCAACACAAAACTTTCCATTACTGTAGCAAAAACGCATTAACAATAGCGAATCCAGCGCTTGCCGTTGAGCACATTTTCCCAGCCATCACCATGGCTTCTCTGAGCCCCACACATGTACGCCAACGCCAGCCATCGCGAAAATGGTATGCAATGATGCAGTTGTCACTCCACCTGAATAATGCGGGCTGGGACTTCGCCCTACCGACTCGTCAGATGCACCTCCATGATATTCTTAGGAAGATGCCTTGCCGCTGGTGCGGTGGATCCGCCGCTGCGACCGGATCAGTGCCACGTCGTTGTACATCATGATGCCCAGCATGAACGGCCGCTGGCCCAAGTACTTCATGCTACCAAGGCGCCGTTGCTGGCAATGACCCAAGACATGCTTTCCCCGCCTTCTTCCGTTGGGGGTTATCAAGACGTCGCCAAGTGTCTCGCCCAGGCTATGACAGATACAAACCGCGCCTGCCATGCTCGTCCGACTTGGACGGCCTCCTGCATACCACTAAACTCTGCTCAGGCACAGTACCAGATATTGTCCAAGGCCTGCAAAGCCGCCTTGGATTAGTAATAGAGAACTGGTTGGGGGATATTAAGAAGCCTAGAACGAACTAGCTGGAGATAACACCACAGTACCCGCCGACACCAGCTTTCGCTGCCACCCAACCCGGCGAGGCTCACGCGTTTTTTGTCAAGCCAACATGTCCACACTCGATTGCCTCAAATTGGCGCTGAGGCAGAAAGCCCTAGGAGATGCGTCTTCGAGGCAGCCGTTATCCGACACACAGTACAGCACCGGCTTCGGCGTTGTGTCGCAAAGCCCGGGCTGCACAACGTATCAAGACTTCATTTTCCCTCAACTATCTCAGATGCTCACCCCTGTTTTCAGCTTGCGTATAGATATTTCTGTACTAGAAGTCGGGCCTAGGCAGAGGAGCGTACTTAGAGATCTGCCTATTAGTCTGAGAAAGCAGGTTGGGAGATATACTGCTTTTAAGCCTAATGGCCTGTTTGCTACCGGATTAGAGAATTAGCTTTCTTTGACGTCGGAGACGGATCTCCCGCTGCCATGTTTGAAAAGTGCGCCCGACATCTATCAAGCTCCCTTCCTAGAAAGCCCTGTGAGGAGCAGCGCCGATACCGGCATAGGTTATAAAGACGATAGGTTCAACGTCGTCCTATTCTGCCACAGCATGTACGGCATAAAGCTAAAACGCAAGTTTATTAAAAAGGCGCTAGTAATACTTATAGAGCAGCTAGAAGACAGAATAGTTATAGTTTTCTATTATAACAGGACCCTAAACTTTAACGGCTTAGTGTGCTATTAGACGGCTAGTTTCCTAACTAGTATTATCCGTATAGTAGATAATAATAAGGCCTTAAACTGTTTTTTATCTTTTATTATAAGGTTTATAATATAAGATATAGCTATTTAAGCTAAATAGCGCTAGGTGTGTTATATATAAGGCCGTTATAAGGAAGGTAACTACTAAGGTTATCTCTTATTTAATACGCCTATTATAATAGTAACATTTACTTAGTATTTAATGATATTACTAGAACTAAAGGCGTAGGTACCTATAGTAAATAGGAACAAGACCGTTAAGAACTAAGAGGCTTGCCTTAACCGCCCCGCCTTAATCATTAGGCCAACAAATATTCTATAAGTACAGTAGTACGTAAGATAGGCTCTGAAATACAAGGTCAGCTTAACCGTTATAAGCAGAGGTCACAGCAGCCATTATCTCTAGCCTAACGTGGTCTCAGTTAACATAGGTGCCTTTAACCAAATTCACATTCTTCCGGCAGAGGAGGCGCTCAGAGACTCTAGTTGTCTGGTTGTTACTGAAGCCGGCTGCAAAACGGGCGACATCGTCCGTAAGGTGATGGCGGCCGGTGTGACAGTGCCCCTAGGCGCCCGCCCTAGCGTCAGGGCTGGTCTGTAGCTATAAGGCGGCATTAGACACCTAGCTAGGCTTTACAGCCTTATATACAACGCTATTATTAGTGCTGTAATAGTTAGCATTAATTCTAGCTAGTTACTCTACGTTAGCTACGTACTATACTAATACCAGCTGGCTAATACCCTATAGCCTAAAAACAAAAGCAACCTACTATAGGTAATTAAGGGTGCTAGGATAAACTTTAGCATTATAATTAGCGTTACTTTTACAGCTTATCTAACTCCTATCTTCTTAACTTAAAATTAGGTTATTCCTTTAAGTAATTCCTATAAGGCGTAGCTTAGGCTAGGCGAGTTTAATTAGCTTATAGCTAGGAAGCTCCCCTAGACCTGTTCTGCAGATAGGTATCTATACTAGGACGCAGGCTAGCTGTATCTTAGCGTAACCCTAGTGGAAATTTCCACAAACAGGCTCTAATCTGTAACCTCTACGCCTATCTCTATACTTATAGCTATAATCTAGGGACTAGAAGACAGTTCTAAGCTTATAGATAGTATTAGTATGTTTAAGACTAAGATGTATATAACTAGGATATACGGCAGGCATGGCGGCAGTAAGACCTTGTCGTTTAAGTAGTGTCTGTTTCTTAAGGGAATCTTAGTAGAAAAAATTATAGATGCTCTAGTAGTAGCTATTAAGACTTATCCCTCTCTACTCTACTATCTCTATCTACTATATAGTAGTAGAGCAGTTAGTAACGTATTAAATAATACTACTATATTTAGCTATTAAGATTAGGACTTTACCTATATGGTTATAGGTATCTAGCCCTATAAGCTAGATAGAACTAATATTAATAGAGCCGTTGTAGAGTAGGTCTATTATGTTACTAGAGACTTACTGCCTCTAAGCACCAGAACTTATAGTATAGACCTTAGGCCGGACCTAAGAGACGCCCTACTAGCGGCTAAGGCTTTTAGCCTAAACTAGCCCTACCTAGTCTACCTTAAACGTATTTTAGACCTACATAATATTCTAGCTTATACCTACCTACTCTTAAACGTGTTAATAGAACTAAAACTTATTATTCTTATTATAGGTAATAGCTATACTAGTAAAGACTACTATACTAACGTCTAGGCTTCCCTATTTATTAAAAGTACTAATAAACGTCTTAGGGTAAGCATCTTTAGTATTAGTAATATAATTAAATAGAAATACGTAGTAACTACTAGTATAGAAATTAATTAGCTATTTAGCAAACAGGCTTATAAGGAGCAACACTAGCTGGTATTAATAGCATTCTTCTAGGACTAGGTGTAGTAATAACCTAAGCTTCTAGAGGAAACCTTTTTAAATATAGTATATAATACTATAGGTTCTAACGTCCTACTTATTACTAAGATAAGAGATAAGGCCCTTATTACAGCTTTATTACACCTAGTACTAGATAGTAGACTGCTTAAGGTCTAGGTTAAGGCTAGCAAAGAGACGTAGTAAGCTTAACATAGCAATTATAGTAGTGCTAATAAGAATAGTAATAATAAAGACGATAAGGATAGTACTAACACTAGGGTAGAATTAACTATTATAGACTATTAACCTAACTTTATCTTTAAGAATGACACGGCTGGAGACGAGGCGGTAAAGCGCTTTACTGAAAAACACCTTCTTCTCTTCTCTTATAAGGACCTATATCGGCTTACTAGTATGGTACGTGCAGTACCAGATTTTCTGCGCCTAGGTATTATGTTTCGCAGCGTGCTTAGCATTACCAAACAGACAGGTGGACTAGACCTATATACGTCTCTGCTGGAGACTTACTTTATTGGCGACTAGAAGAAAGTAGACGTAGTGGCGTGCTGTGAAGCTGGCGGCTATATTTTTACGTCGGCCTTAGCCACCTGCGTTAACGTGCCCTTGGCGCTAGTATAGGAAGCCGGTAAACTCCCCCCGCCCACCGTTTCTGTAATAAAGTCCCTGTCGTACATATTGTTGTTGGTTTCTATAGTATTAGGAGAAAAGAGGATTGAAATAGGTCGGGATGCGGTTCTAAGGGGCGGGACGGTAGTGGTGGTGGAGGACGTGCTTACTACTAGGGAAACGCTCTGTGCGATGCTGCATCTGCTTGGTGAGGTTGGCATTAATACAGAACAGGTCGGAATTATGGCTGTAGCCGAATTCCCTTTCCATCGCGGCCGGGCATTGTTGCGCCAACGCGGCTTCGGCAAAGTCAACATTCAAAGCCTTTTGGTATTTGATGGTGAATAGAGATTCAGGAGCGAGATGTTGCAACCTTGGCCCCGAAGACGCTGGAGTCCCGAGTATGTGAATGCTTGCAATAAATGCTTGGTTTAATGGCCAACGCGATCTTGACCTGTATGCGCCGAGTGAGCAGTGTACAAGCCGATAGCTCTCTCAGAGCTACTCGGCTGACAACGGAGCACACGCATGACACTCGCTCTCACGAAGCTGTAATTAGCAATATTCGGCTTGAGTGCAGATTGGAGGGTTCAATTAAGTCACCCACTAATGGCCCACCCAACTAAGACATAACCAACACCAACAACTTCAATTAACTATTGCCTAGGTCTAGGTGCCACGATGATGCAACAAGAGCCTGTCACCCATGGCCTCTTCAACGTCTGTCCTTGGCCAAGCCACGAAACAATAGTCCCGGTGGATCAAACCAGTGAACAAGCTGCGAAGCGATATGGAAACTCAACTTCTCGACGAGGCAAGTTCTCGAAGATGCTATTGATCCGTTCTGGGCATCGTCTTGTGATTTATCATCGTGCCTCCATTACCCCATACCTTGTCATTCTCCTACAGCCGATATCACTACATCTCGAACACCACTCATGACATGATCAGAACGACTCAAGGGCCAGCGTATACGGTGTCGCTGGCCTCATTCCCCAATTTGTCGCTTCCACATTGTCCAATACGTGCCTTCTTCCGTTAAAAGGGATTCGTGTGTACCCGACTCAACAATCTCTCCATTTGTGCCAAGCACAATGATAAGATCGGCATGTCTGATGGTAGAGAGGCGGTGTCTGAGAGAAGTTAGGTCTGCTTCGCCAAGTTTAAGGCCAAATACTTACGCAGAAACAATTCTCGTTCGGCCCTCGAATTCCTTATCAATATTTTGATTCACGAAGGCTTCGATACCAGCATCCAAGGCGCTGGTGGGCTCGTCAAGCAACAGGACTCTCGGACGTCGGAGGAACAAGGCGGCCAACGCAAGTCGCTGCTTTTCCCCGCCTGAAAGATTTCTATTGTTATCAGTTTCGGAATGTCAGAAAAGTCCATAGACTACGGCTTACTGTCTATTAACCCCAACCGAGGTTTCATATCCTGCTAGACTTTTCTCAACAACCTTATTGAAACCTGCTTTGCAACACGCATTGTCAACTTCTTCCACAGTGGCGCTCTCGTTTGCAAGCATAAGGTTTCCCCAAATTGTGGAGTTGAAAAGGTAAGGTAATTGTTCCATTATTCCAACATGTTTCTAGATACTGGCATAAGGTTAGATCAGCAGTCAAACAGTTGAAGGAAGCGATGACTTACGAGTCCACATCAACGTCTGCGATGTCTTGACTATTAATCAGGATTTTTCCTCCTTGGGGAGAGCGATGGCCCATAAGTAGCTGAAATAGGGTCGATTTTCCACACCCAGACGGCCCAACTAAAGCAGTCATAGTCCCTGCGGCAAACGTGTGGTTAAAGCCTTTGAATATAACCTTGTCACCATAGCAGAAGCCGACATTTTCAAACCTCACCTCACCTTGCTGAAATTCCAGGGCCTTCTCCTTCTTGACAGGTGGTTCCGTTTCCAGAATCCGCCTTAGACGAGCGGTTGCATGGAGCTTCTCCAAGAGTTTCTTCATTTCCTCTTTCAGCAACCGAATTGGAGCCACAAGTAACCCCCAACAGAAGAGGTAGGTGAAAAATTCGCCCCCTGTAATACTGCCTTGGAACATTCGACTGATGGCAAGAAAGACGCCAAAGAAGAAAATTATGAGTATAAGTACCTCATGAAGGGCTTCATTCGTAAACCATTTGATCAGGTACGCCCAAACGTTTGTGTAATAAACAAGCGCATTCTCTTTGCCAATAGAGATCTGAGACTCAACCTGGTTGAAGTTTGCTAGAGTCTTCCAACCGCCGATGCTGTCCTGGTAATGACGTCTGTTGGTGTTATGTGATTCCAGCCACGCGACGTATGCTCGAGACATGGCTATTGCAAACCGCCTCATAACGATGCCATACAGAATGGCCCAGTTCAGCAGGGCAGGTACCATCCATGGGCCACAAATTTGCACGATGACGGGAACGGCACTGAATAACGTGGTGGTGTTTGGTACAATCTTGGATAAGACCGAGTCCAGTGCCTCCTCAACGCCACTTCCAAGATCAACGCTGTTGGCAGTGTCATGTGGATCCTCTGCAAAGTGATAGGAGGAATCGAGTCTCATGATCTTTCCATGGACGTTATCTTGAAGTAATCGTCGGCGATACGTTGTGGCTTTTTGCCAAAGAAAGGTTCTGATAAAAGGTAGACCTAACCCTGAAAGCAGCAATCTGGCACCGGCCCAGAGCTGTAGACTTGAATATATGTTGTCCCAGCCTTCGGCTTTTTGGAGTTCATCGACGAGAGAACCGAGATACTGAGTCATCAAGACTTCGATCGGTTTCAAAACCAGCGCGATAGAGAATGCCATAATGAGACAAAGTTGGAAGGTGGAGTAGCCGACTGGCCAGAAGACTGGCCAAAACACTTTGTACTTAACCATCCACTTCAACACACCTCCGGCGTCTTGCATCTCATTTTCTGTCGTTTGGAGGATTCTCTCTTGGCGATCGGTATCGTGGACTGCGGCATTGCCCTCCACGGACGGGCTTCCGGATGCGAGCTCGTTCTCCCGTACGTTTTCGTACCCCTTTTTGCGACCGGTGCCGAAGGACAAGAGTAACAATCCAGATGCCGATAAGGACAGGAAAGCAAGAGCTAGCCTGAAGGACGACAAGACGTCAAGCGATTGCTTCGTACCGAGTTGATAAGCAATGCTAAGCACTTGATCCACGCATCCCGCGACCCAGCTCCACGCGTAAAGATCCCAGGCACGTGAAGGATGATCGTAGATCCGATCGAGCTGAAGAGTAGCTGCCTGGGCGAAAAGCGTCGTATGATATGCAGACAAAAGGTCTGGTTCCTGCTGGCGCCATCCTGCTTCAACAAACAGCCACAGTACGCTACTCCAGGCCAGAACGGCCAAGAGCAAACAATACCAGAACGAGGGCCTTATATAGCGAGGTGTTGTGAAAGGGGCCCCTATCGAAAAGACAAGGCTGAGAGCCACCAAAGAAACATGAGAAACATCAACCCAGCTGTATGCTGTTGACATATTCGAAGACTTGGACACTAGGGCCCAATGGGTGTGCCGACAAGCGTGTTGAAAGGAAACAAAGAGTGATAAATCTAGAAGCGTGGCAAATGATGTGAATGGCAACTTCTGATTGTAAGGTAGGCTCCGGGGCTTTATATATTAATCAAGACTAGTGAATCTGTCATACATTTGCTGCACAACCTTGCGGCCGCAATCCTGGTAGCCGTTCATTGCTTTGGCCCATACATGATTAGGACCTGGTCGTTTGGTACCCTCCTGTCCCCCTCTCTCCGCATTCCCCTGTTGTGTACCTTGTTTTACCTCCTGGCAATGCCTTTGCCCAAACAAAATGCGTTACGTTCCGCAAAATTCTTGGGTTACGTGAAGTATATGGTACCTATAGACACATCTTTCAGTTTCCATGCAGCGAGTACCCACCTCCTTTTTATTGGGCTTTCGTGCTGGAGATCTATTCCATGGTGTGTTGCAGATGCAGGCACTGTGACGAAATAGGGCACTTGAAGACAGCAATCATTTCAATGTGTGTATAAATGGAGGCGCAATCATCCAGCGATGGACCAGGCGGCCAATGCCTGTGCAAGGGTCACGCCGGCTTCCTTGGGTTTGTTTCTCCCAATGAAATCGCCCCTGCAGCTAGTCAGCCTTAGCGTCATCTCACTCCTCAATGTAGCTGTCGATTTGGGATTTGAGACCAGGGCAAAAACTCAACAAAGGGAACATGTAAGATAGATACAAGAGCCCTTTATGGCTTAGCCAGGGCGTAATAAACTATGTGTGTGTGTGTGTAGCTGTCGGGCTCCCACCCGCCTTCCGGTACATGGGTCTTCCACGCAGATACTAGGTAGGTGGATAAACGCACGCCACGGGTGGCCTAAGTCGTCGCCGAGGTGAGTGGGGAGAAACCAGCAGACCCTTGCAGACAAATGTCATGCTGAAGTAAGCATCGACCTACCACCCTCCAATTGACCCCTACAAAAGCCCCAATGCAATTTGCTGTCTTCTATGATGTTAGATGTCGAATGTCCAGAGGGATAGGCGAACACGCTGCGAACGAGTGGTGATAGGTCTGGTCTATTGGTAAGGCTAAAAACTGGATCCCTCTGTGCTCTCTCTCCGCTTGTGCGTTCTTTTATTGTGCTACCTCCTCTCACCAAGGCCGCTAGTGTGCTGTACACTCTTCCCGAAACCCACCCGCTCCTGTCTGGTCATTGGGTCCTGATAGATATCTAGCGATAATGAGTGTTGGCATGCTGTATAAATTTCTGTCAGTGCTGGCTTCAAGCCGGCCGACAGCGGCGCCACAAACTCGTCCGCGCTAAAGGGACGAAACTCTGTTGCGAGATCCAAGGACGCGCGATCCCATGCATAATCGCATCTGGCCTCATGCTCGTAGCAGTAGGCGATATCGTCCTCCCAGCTAGCTTGGCCAGAGCCGTTGACAACGCCGTCAATCTCCCGAAGCTGCTCGATTGCCTTTTGTGCAGCAAATATATTAAAGCTACCCAGCGTGTCCGACGCGCCGCTCGGCGGCCGGTCCATTGACTTGTCTTGCGCTCGTTCCAGTTGCCGCGGGACAGGCACACATTGGGGCCCTCGAAGCGGCGACTGCCGGCTGACCGAGCTGCTGCAAGACCACCAGGACCAAACATGATACTTCTTTCCTTCGAGCACATCTGGCAAGAATGTGTCATATGGGGGTGTGGCGGTCCTGAGGGTAAGAGGCCATGCCGCATCGCCAGGGGCCGTGATCGCGTGGAGTTCCGAATCTGCCAGCGCCTCTAGGACGTCGCTTGATAATAGGGCAGTCCGAGTAGCGGCTGCTGGTTCGACGGCTGAGGAACCCTGAATCTAAATCTTACAGCTGGTCTGGGGACTTTCTAGGGTACTGTCGATGGTAATGACGGAGTTCTGGAAAACGATGAAATGCTTCGCGCCCAGGCTTGATGATCTAGGCGAGGGAGCGGGTGAGACCGGGAGAGTCGGCGACATGGGGTCTTTGTGGATAGGTGACCTAAGTAGCCACGAGAGTTTGGCCAAGCACATGTCCTTGATGTCAATTCCTTCGAGGTGGCGAGCAGTAGTTGGCCGCTGGCCCGAGCAGATGGCGGGGGCCAACAGCTCAGCATAACTACCCCGCAGGGGGCTAAGCTGGTATTCTCATTTGATGCCAGTGACCCTGCGTGCACTGAGTCATTTGAATTCCGAATGTGTTAGGTCGAGTGTCCTTTGTATTGTGTTAACGAGTCGGTATAACATCTGCCCGACTCAGTATCACGACCAGAATGTTCGTTATATACAGCCTCGCTGCCTGCTTTTCAACCAGATCGAGATTGCCAAGGAGTTCCCATGCACGCTTGATTATGTCTTTTACCCACAGGCAGTCCATCATGTATAGACAAGGACAACATATGGTAGGCGTCTAAGTACTCGAAGACCGGTGTGGCGAGGTAATCATGTGCTCAGTCCCGTCAGTTTCGACGCGAAAGGAGCATACAATGGCGTATACGAGGAAGGATTGGTTCGGAGAATGGAAGCACGACGCATTCTGGACGGCCTGCTTAGACGGGCATCTGCTTTCTGTTCTGACCGCACGGCAACGATCCAAATCAACGGGCGGTCATCGGAATTGAGGATCCTAACCCAGGCAAGCTTACCCCAGGGGTCATCGCCGTCCCCAATCCTGTTCCTCTTCTTCAACACGGACCTGGTACAACGACAAATCGACAGCAACGGAGGAGCAATGGCGCTGTCGACGACTTCACAGCGCGGGTGACGGGTAAGACTGCTCAAGATAACCGCGAATGCATCGAAAGCATCATAAGAGACGCCGTCGCTTGGGAAAACAGGAGTGGCACGACGTTTGAAGCCGAGAAGACAGCCATCATTCACTTTACCCGCAACGACGGCAAGTCCGACCCGGAACCATACATCATCAAAGGACAGTCAGTCGAGCCCAAGAATCACAACAAGATCCACGGCGGCTATGGCGGCAATAGCGGCGGTGGGGGCGGGGTAAAGCGGCCTGCTAACAAGATCTTCGGGGGTTGGATAATTTTCTCGTCTCATCAACTTGGCGTGCGACGACATGCCAAATGCCGACGTAAATATTTGTTGGTAAGCCAGCCCTTTAGAAGGGGCAGGCGGCGGCCGTCATCGGTTCCTTTTTTTGACCAAATTACGCAGTCAACTTGGCTAACGGCTGCCTCCAAATAATCATCCGCCTAGCGCCTGAAAACTATCACCAACAGTAGCCTCCTGACAGGCCACCCTTCCCCGACCAGGTTAGCATCTGGAATGCAATTAAGAATGATGGTGGACCATACAGACCCGTCCATTACAGAAGGGGGAGTAGTCAGCTTTGAGCAACAGTAAAGGGCCTTATCATACAACGTTATCCGTCCTGTAGCACTTCTGGATCCTTCCGTGCCTCATTGAGAATCTTCTTCATTGAGGAGTAGAGCTCATCCTGCTCCGGCCCTTTCCACCTCTCGCCAATTGGAAACACCTCCTTCCGTAACTTGTTAACCCATATTATCAACGGCTGGTGATACGGCGTGAAATTATCTACCGCAGTTTTGAGAAAGAGGCTCTCGTCACCTATAGTACCAGCCTTTGATAAAATCAACTTGTGGTCACTCTCATAATTCCAACTGTCAAACTCGGTTGGCCCAATGTCTTTGCCATTCTCGTCATAATGGATGCAGATCCAGAAGAGAACCCAGAAGAATGACTCAAGATCGTGCATAAACGAATGCTGCTCGCCCAGCAGCGCCCTAATTGCCATGAAGGCCCTTGTGCCGGTCCTTCCCCTTGCTCCCGAAGCACTGATTTGTTGTTTCCTAACGGCGAGATCAAGGTCGATCAAGAACGAAGGCCAGGACGGGTTGTCATCGTCATCATTGATCATGAGATTGTTGATCGAGATGTCTCTGTGGAGGATGCCTGCCATATATAAAGACTTGTGACCTTCAATGCAGCCCGCTAGAGCGGCAAGTAATGCCGACTGAGAGCCCGCCTTGTAGATGGGCTTGCCATAATCTTGGAGAATGATACGCCGATATACCCGATTCGACGGTGCGCTTGCGGCCTTTGCTGGAGATACAGAGCATGACCGCTTGTTTGGGGGCAAAGCGGACTCGGTTTGGCTGGACGGCCGCTTCCTGCTGGCGCTGCTGCGACCCTTCCGCGGAGCATCCGTTACCGTACGACCTGGTTACATCCGGCGCCCTGGCCGGTAATTGATCGCCGTCGTAACATCTAGCCCGCGTCGAACATTTTCACAAATGTCATCATCCATCTTGTGAACCTGGACTGTTTCATGGTGATAATACCGGGCCACATTTACGACGCCTTTGTTCGTCGCCTCACTCACGAGGTCACCCTCCTCGTCGCGTTCAGGCAAATGCAGTCGCGTTGCTCGGGAAGATTTACGCGTGACGCACTGACCAACTACATTGATGGCATAACACGGATGAGTGTTATTCCGAGAATCGCCCGGGCTGCCCAGGGCTCCATCGACGCCGCTTGATACTTGCCTGCGTGCCTGCGTCAGAGAAACAGCCAAGCGGCTTTTCCCTTGAATCGGAATGACTGTTATTCCGCATACCCGAGCTCGCGTAGGATCCGTATGTATACGTATCGGCTTCGGCGGTCTCACGCTAACCCATTGTAGCGTTTAGCTGACATTGTTATTCCATGCATGTTTTGGAGCCAACTCCGGCTTCCGTGTCATCGATGCCAGGGGTCTAGGGTAGGATTGAAGAGCCCATTTTGGATTACCCAACCCTGTTATTGGAGGTGAGCGTTATCACTATGTACGGTGTATGTTTGTGTGCCTGTTCCCCCTGAGCTACGGATACTTTGGGTCTTTGATGTATACGTGGAGACCAAGAAAGAAACATTCACTGTGTATCCGTAAGCATTCACTGTATAAGCATCCAAAAACTGACACGTCCGTGCGGAAGACCATCAGCGGACCCCTGCACATTGCCGAGCTTATGCCTTTGTCTCCTTGCAACCACCGCCCCGGAACCTTCGTGGCTTAGGAGTTGGAGGGCTGCTAGCTCTGCGAGCAGGTGGCCCGTGCAGCTTAGAGTACTATTCTACCAACCGAGGGAGGTCAGACCAATTGATCTGCCGTCTTGTTTCTTTGCCATGCGACATCACCAGAATCATTGATCCAAAGATGTGGCAGTCCAGGGCTGCGGCGAAGGTAAAGGGGGGAAAGCAGTCTGGATATCTATCATCGAGTGCATATCTGCCGAGGGCGTTACGATCCATCCCCTGATTATATAAGGGCAGGGTGGCCCAGCAACAGTAGTTCTCTAGACCAGGGCACACTTCAGTCGTGGGCAGAGGGGTGGCTGGGCCTTTTCACCCCTCTTGCTCCGTCCCAGCTTTCTTCGCTCTATTTACCTCGGCTTCTATCTAGGATGGTCTCAAGAAAAGGTCCAGTCCCGACCAAGTGATTTTCCCCTCGTCTACTACCTCACCGTGGGTTCTTTAATGGCCACAGACGAGAACACCGTTATTATTCCCTAGAAGATTATCTATAAGAAGTCAGCAGTGTTTCAGAGCGATTTGGTCATTTAACATACTAAGGTTAATTCTATTTGTAGTATGTCTCCCCTCTCCTACTAAGATCTCATAACTACAAGCATAATTCGCCTATAAAGAAGTCAAATTATCGTTCTAGTAAGGGCCATATATATAGAAGAAAAGGCTACTAGTTAATATTAGATTCGCTATAACCACATCGTCACAACTTACTCGTCTTATGCCAGTAGTTCGCCCTGGTGGTTAACCAGACAGACGTTCAGGTCGAGGACAGACCAGCGCCATACGCCACTTCCTGATCTATAATACGCTGCTACTTTATACTTCTCGTTTATCAACGCACCCCACTCAACACAGGAAGATAAAAACCCATCAGTACCGGTTAGGTTATCTCTTCTGGACACACCGACGGTCTCCATCAGCCCCAAGCGTCCCGAAAGAACGCACATAAGACCAGATAATAGTAACAAACGATACAGAAACCTACCGTAAAAAAAGGCAGACATCTCTGTGGGGTGAGTGAGATATAGTAAATACGAGATTCAGGAACGGGAGTTAATATACTAATTCTTCAGAATATACGGATACAGAATTGGCTTTTCTGTTCGGTTGGCGAAAGTAGAGTACTCCATCTTTAGTGACGGTAGTGTGGGGCTGCGGCCAGTGGCTCCCTGGTAATCCGTCCGGATCTAGCTCGTCCAAAAACTGCCTAGCATCCTGTATCTGCTCCGCGGACATTCGTCCTGCTCTTCTTGCTCTTCATACACACACAGGGTTTATTACGCCCTGGCTAAGCCATAAAAGGCTCTTGTGTCTGTCTATCTTACATGCTCCCCTTGATATGTATATTATGACACTGGTCTCAAAATAATCCCATACGTAAGATCCATTCCAGCTGTGTCCTCTTTGATTAATAATCCTTCCAATGTTTGCGGTTTCTCGTGGATTGGTAGCAGGCCATCTTGAAGCCAAATCCTCCAAGTGTTCAGGTCTCTATCTTCGGCGGCTGACGCAAGCCCTGCTGTCGGTGGCACGAGGTTGCGTAGGGGGTTAGTCGGTCGTCAGTAGTGGGTTTATGATGTTGCGTCGCTCTCTTTCCGTCTTTAGTTGATCTGCATGTCAAGACGTCCCGTTGCTACAATTGAAGATGTAATTACAGCTGATGGAAAATGCGGGCCGGCCTAGGCGAAGGCGTTTCGTCATCGGTTTGGAAAAGTGCATAGATACATATGAAGGCACAACCTCAGTTCAGACTGGACGTTATTTAAGCTTGGAACGTTACCTGGTATTTCTATCTATTACATACCAAACTTGATACTGTCTCTCGTACCCTCCACCAAAAAGGCTTCTATCTTTTCTTTATCTCTAGAACTAGTAGAGAACATTGCAACGCATGCTGTTAGCCCTTAGAGATAGGCAGCTGGACTTAGGTTTACGCTTCTATTCCACCTTGAAAACAACTTAGACCTTTATCTAGAATTAGTAAATAAGATTTAAGGTTATCTATTTAAGGACTTTAGTACACTTAAAATTACGGTGAATGCCAGACTTAAGCCCTTACTCCTAGGGAGCGACCTCATTAAGTTATCTAGAGTAGCAGACGTAAAGTCCTACAGACCAACTCATCTCATGCTAGTCTTCCTAGCGCTATATAATAGAAACTATAATAATCTCCTGCTAACTCTATAACTAAATATACGCCACACTTACTAGAAGATTATAGGGTATATAGAGTACGCTTTTAAAGATTATAATATTAATCTATGTATTTAAGAGGTCTGTATAGGAGAGTAGAATAGGAATCAGTAATGTAGTTAGCCTGAGAAACTAGCTACTAGTTACTTCTAGAAACTGTAGTTAACTTATCTCGTATTCGAAAATATGAAGATAGAGTTAATCGATGTGATGGGGATGGGGGGTAAAGCACGAGCTAGGCGTGCAATTGAGATGGTGTGCGAGATGCAGGTACCGCGACCAAACAGGTATGGAGCCACTGATATCGGCCCTCTAACAATCTATCGCGGCCCAATCCATTGGTTAGTGGAAAGAATCGACGAAAGTGGAGGCTTTAGGAAAAAGCCTGATTTTGATAAACACTTATCAGAGGAGAGGAGACGGGTAGCGAGCAGAAGCAACAGAGCATGTTTCGACCTGTCACGGTCTGGTGGGCTAGATGAGGCAGTGGCTGGGACCACTGTAGCTATACACCGTGGGGAAATTGGAGGAAGTATGGACCAATGGGTCGCGTGACTGGAGAGCCGGGCGGCCAGCCCGTATGGGCTCGGCCGCCGCCAGCGTAGCGGTAGTCTGTAGGTTTCTTCCCTTCGGTAATGATGTAGGCGCATCATTATCCCCTGTTCTACACTATATAGTTACGCCGGCCAGCACCCCAACTGGTTGGGCCGTAACAATTGGCCTACGCTAAGCCAGCGTGAATCACTGATGCATGATACGTATCTAAAGTGCTGCCTTGGGAAGCGATGGTAGTACTGGTTTGCAAAAGTAGAGGTTTTGCGGAAGTGGGGTGGTAGAGTTATTGCCTTCTTTTCCGCGCCTCGGCGGCGTCGAGCTGGGCTTGCCTTGCGCGGCCTTTTCATCTGTGTTAGCCATTGCTCCTCGTCTGGAACGATTATGAAAGGGCTGGGAAGAGAGAGAAAGAAACCCACCAAGCTCTTCGTACTGCCTCTTGTGCTCGTCCGAGACCCACGCGTACGTGATTGCGCGCTCCGGGTGCATGTTCAACAGGCCGATCGAGTTGTTATTCCCCTTGCGCTTCTTGCCGACGTAGCACTGAGACGTCTTGGGGTTGTTGTGGTCTGTGGCGGGTATTTGCTTGTTCTTGCGGTAAAAGACGCCCTGCAGCCCCGATTGGCCGCGCTTGTGGCCCTTTGTAGCATCTTCGGAGAACGTGGCGGCGTACTTGGTCTCGACCTCCTTCCAAGAGAGACCGTGGTCGACGCGGAAGTAGTCGATGAAGTCGACTTGCTGGATCGTGTACTTGACGTTGCATCGGGACCCCTTGGTGGAGCGGCGGGGCCGGCCGGAGGGGCCGCAGGCGCCGTTGGGGATCCGGAGGGCTGTGACTGGTAGCCTGTGCTGGTGGCGGCGGGGGGAAGCGAGTTCGGGCCTGGACTTCGTGGAGGACGAGGCGCCGATGGATTCAAGGCTGCTCCACCGCGGTCCCGCCCCTGAGATGGAGGAGGAGGAGGAGGACGGACGGAGGAAACCCGGGCTGGGGACGAACTCGAGCTCCAGGGGCCTGTAATCTAGCTCACGTAGGCGCGGGAGCGTAATGACAGACGCCGTGCTACCGCCGCAGCCGTCCTTGGAGAAGGATAGTTGCGTATTGACTGAAGGGAGGTCTCGTGACCGGGGTTCAGGCGAGGAGAGTTGGGAGTTGGTTGATCTCGTCATATCTGGGGTGCTGTCGTAAGCTTCACGTCCTTCTTCCTCGAATACGGTATTCGTGGTTTGTAGCATACCGTCTGACATGATCGAGGTGATGCACTGGGTGAGTGAGGGGAGCGCCGGCGACTTGAGGTTGGACGAGGCCATGGAGGTGAGTGTTGTTGCCGCTTCCATCTCGTGACGCTTGCCGGGCTTCGGGTCGGTGAATGACGAGAGACTGGGAAGCACTGTCGGTACCTCATCTTTGCAAGTCTATTTATAGCCCATGAGCGGTGGCAGGCGATCCATGTCATATTGTTGGTGTTCTTATAAGCTAACGAACATGTTGATGTCCGACGTTGGCGTTACAGGCGAGGAAGGGTGGAGAGTCGAAGACAGTCTTGGACGAGAGGGTGTTTTGATCAGGTTGGAACGTGTCCCAAGCCAAAAGAGGGCACCTGTCGAGATGTCCTTCCTATCGATGAAGAACTGCTACAGAGGATAGATGTTGTTGCGGGAGGGGCAAAAACAGGTATATGTTAATCGGAGAGAGAAGAGATACGAGACGAGTCATCGACAACGGGCCAGACCCTGACTATCAAGTCCCCGCCTGTGATGGATCTCTGTCTCTGTTATCTGTCTTTTTCTGCTAGCAACCTGGCCGGTTGTACAACACAGTCGGGAAAGCAACGAGCCGGGACCCTGGTTCTGGAGTGGGGGGGGGGGGGCTTCGAGAGTGATTGAGTGAGAGTATATTACTGGTTTCAATTGGAGTGCGCCAACTAGACCGAAAGGCATTATGTATATATCATCACAGTAGAGTCAAGTTGGGTCTACCGGGAAACGTCACCGCAAACTCTTGGTTGGCGATGGTTGGCACACACTCTGCTCTGTGGAGGTCTAAAGATACGAACACCGGGTAATCCATCTTGTCTACTGCATCGTTCGGCTAGAATGGCACATTCTGGGGGTTCCAGTAAGCACGCAGAGCCAGAGCAGGGAGTACGAAACCTCAACAGAGCGTTACGCAGGTATCAAATCAGGAGGAGCCGCGGTCTACACGAGGGTGGCAGCCAAAGGAAGATAATGGTTGAGTGCAGAGCCAACCTCCCATCGCCCCTCGTGATGAGCGAGCGATGTCTGGCGTCTCGGTGGCCACAGGGAATAGCAAGAGCCGACTGCCAGTGATAAGCACACTGCTTACATAACTCCCGTTTGTGACGCTAGAATAGATAGCCTGAGGCTCAAACGGATGTAGGTGATTATTACGAGGGGCCAATTAACGGCGGGGTTAAGATAACCCAGGGGCAAGGACCTTCCTCTTACCTATTTAAGGGAGCCTGGCTCGCGGAGTTCCTGTGTGAGGCTACATCCCACTACACATTACAACAATATCCAGGGATAGCCTGTTTCTGCGCAAAGCTTTGCAGTCGCATTTACAAATCGCTTACAGCTACAGAAGTTAGTAAAAGGGCACCTTTCCAAGACTATCATACTAAAGAACATCTTATAGAAAAACATTCTGACACAGGTGCACACCAATCTTTTTGTTAAGAAGAACCCACACCGTCTTAACATATTAAGACTAAAGATTAAAGGCTAAGTATTAACACCTAGCTAAACCTAATTTTCTAATAAGGCTAGAGAGTTAGAACAAACATACTACTATATAGAACCGCTTTAAATAACCGACGACTTTAAGCCGCTTAAACTAAAGCCTGCCAACAGACCTAATGTATTATTTTAACAGCGGCAGTAGTGTTTAACCTATTACGCCTTAGCCTAGCTATACCCCTAAGGAACATCTACTATATAGGCTAATAACTAGTTAAAAAGTGTTAATAGCCTAAATATTATTAAGGATATTTCCTAGGTACTATATATTAGTAGATAGTAGGTAGTAATTATAAAGTTACTTAATTTAGTTATCTAAAAAGCTTATCTTTTTAATTTCGCCCTATTACTTCTTAGCGTTATATACATACTTAGAAAACCAACTATATAAGTTTTAATAGGCCTATAAATATACTAGGCTTATTAAAATATAGTTAGGAATATATAGATAAAGAGAGTTATTATGCTATACTTCTTAAGCTATACCTTAACTCTAAGTTTCTTAAGGAAGTAATTTAGTATACTAAGTATATAGAGTAAATTATAGCCTACCTTCTAAGTAAGTACCTTTACTATTGTCCTAAAATTATTCTAACTGCTTTATAGTATAGTACTTTATTTATTCTCTATTAGTAATATCTAAAAGGATTCCTATTTCCTTAGGTATGCTTTGTATTTAACTAAGTAGCCTCTTAATAAGATAAGTAGGTTCTACTATATAGAAATGTCGGCTTTTATCCTTTATACTAAACTAGGTAATATACTTAGTTACTACTATATTAGATCTTATTTAAGCTTCTCTATACTAGGATAGTATATCTATACTTATACTACTCTATTACCTTACACCCTTAGAACTGTCTATAGATCTTCTCTACCATAGGGTAGTCTATAAGAGATATTAGATAGAGTTAGGAATAGTCTAACACATAGATTCACCCCTAGACGCTACTCTCTACTTGTTATTATCTAATATATTAAGGTTAAGGACTATTTTAGATAAGCTTTAGTAACTATCTGTAATTTTACCTATTAAAAATAGGATATTCTATCTTAATCCTACTATAAAGGAGAAAGTTCTTTAATAACTATTAGCTAAACCCTATTATTTCTAGTAATACTAAGCCTTATACCTTATATCTAAAGTAGTCCTATAGAAATACCTTAATCCTATATACGTCTATAACTCCTAATATCTTAGTAAATACTAATTTATAATAGTAACTTACTATTATAAGTAATAATATCTAACTACCTTATATTTATAATAAAAGCCTTCTAAAATAATAATAGTTATACTAGTTTATCTACTAGTAATAAAATAGAGCTTACCCTTTCTCTTCTTAAGGCGTCCTAATTCCTAAGTAAGTAGTAAAAGTATAAAATAGTAACTATAGCTAAGGACGTAGCTAAAGGATTAACTAACTCTTACGTCTAGGCTTATATTATATAGTAGGAATCTCTTCTCCTCTAACTTAATTATAAACCCTTAGCTTTAATTTAATAAGATTACTCCTTTAAGAATAATAGGATTACTAAACTAATATATTCTACTATAGGTCTTTTTAACCTTTAGTTAGTACTAGACTACTTCTAAAAAAAGTAGTTATCTTTAGTAATAAATATACTTAATAATTAGCGCCTATATAGTTCTAACAGCTTAATTAAGGTAGTAGTACTATTCTATAGGGATATCTTAAAGGGGAAGATCCTATGCTTCTAAGGAAAATTTAAGGACACGTTTTAGTATCTATCTTAGGCCTTAGAGGTAATAAAGAAGAACTATAACCTCTACTTTTAGGAGGATATAGGTAACTTAATAGTTAAGATAGCTAATACCTTATAAGAGCTAGATAATCTAATATATATAGAATAACTACTTAATCTTAAGCTCTAGGAGTATTACTATACTTTAGCTACTTAATTACTACTTAGTATATCCTTAGTAGAGTACTTATTTACTTAAGGTAAGTATAAAAAGGCTAAAAGACTCTATAAGTCTTTAGAATCCAGACTACTATTAAAGATAGTATAATTATAATAGTATATTATAATAACTAAACTATAATATATAATTTCTAACTAAGAAGATATATTTTAGTAGGGGATATAAGCTGTCTATTTAATTAATAAGTTTCTACCTATAAGTAGTTATACTATATAAGCTATCTATCTTACTCTTTATAAAGTACTTAGGCGCTAGGAACACTAGGAACTTAAAAAGCAAACCTATAAGGAGCTTATAGAATTTAATAAGGGGCTAAGGTTAAAGCTAGTAGAAGCTAAAACCTAAATAGCTAGTTTATAATACTAGTTAGTATACTTAAAATTAGATTCCTATTAATTAAGAATATATATAAGACGTTAAGTTATTAAACTATATATTATAAAGTAGTATATATATTCCTAACTATACTAGATATTATCCTCTATTTAGCTAATTTATTAATAGTATTACTACTAGTATAAAATCTGTTAAAGTTCTTAAATCTATCTGTACTACGTGTGTATATATTTACTTAAATGTTATAGCTAGTATAAAATATATCCCTTTATTAAAACGTATATAATAACGGATTTCCCCTCTTTTAGCTGGTAAAATCCGTCCTAGAAATATAGCTGGTATTTACCAGCAGCTACGCTCATTTAGGCCGAGGGCCATTACCCACACTTTAGCAGAACGCTTAGATAACACACTGAAATACAATGTATGTCCCGAGCGCTACAAGATGACAGGCCAAGACATGAGATGGTACCTATACATAAGCATACTATGGAGTGCTTGTGCGTGGTGGCTGACTCTGTGCTGAAGGGATACTAGTGTAGCACCGGGTATCTATTTCACCTCAATCTTTACTCCGCAAAGACTTTAGTCCAAAATGGCTTAGGTCTACCTTAGCTCCCATCTAACATGCACTAATCCCAATTCCTCCAAATTCTTTGCGCCGTAAAAGCTTTGGACCAAAATGGCTTAGACCCTCCTGTGGGTCAGACTACTACCTTGGCTTCGTCTGTGAAGTGTGCACTAGTCCCAATTCCTCCAGACCCTTTGCGCCGCAAAGATTTTGGACCAGGCTTAGGCTATCCTGTAGGTAGATTACTTCAACTTCCGTCTCGTGTACTAATCCCAATTCCTCCAAATCCTTTGCGCCGTAAAGGCCTCCGATCACAGCTAATTAGCTTCTACTAACTAATGACTGGCTTCTGCAGGGGCACCCGTTGTATTCCACAAGGGTCAATCTTATGGAACACTGTCTGCTGTATTTTTGTATGAACAACGATACTTTGCAGTCACGACGTACTTAGGTCGTGGGTCTATACTAGCCGGTAAAGAGTAGTTTGTACTTACCTCCATACCCAGTAACATTGTCCCCGTTCCCAATGAACTATCGGGCTCCTACCCGATTTGCGGTACAAAATTTTGCCAGGGCACAAGAGCCTCTGCACGCCAAGTACATACTACGTACCAGCACACAACAAGCGGATACGTGCACACCGAGAGGCGTTCTGCGTTGCAAACCAGCATGGCGAGGTGTGTACCTAGTTCCGGATACTTCGTGTGAAGTAGCCACCTCCTGCTTCGTAGACTTCGAGCCACCACAAGTAGGGCTTAAAGATAAGCAGGCGCACCACGAAGTACAGCCAGGAGGAATTAGACAGGGATATATGAATGTTTTATTTTAAGAGACGCCAGCTAGGTATAGCCCCTAGCCCTTGGGGATGAGTTTGTTCCCCAATTAGACTATATGAACTAAACACGATACCTTGACATTCTGTTGGTACCAGAAGGAGGCTGTGGTGGCGGTTGGGCTTACTACAGGGATGGGAGGAGGGCGTTAGCCTTCGATGTGAGGGTGAAGATCGCCGAGCGAAAACGGACGCTATGAAATGGAGTGAAGGAACCGCCCGTCGATAGCCGCAGCTTGGTCATCCATCCTCCCAACTTTCCATCCTTCCTCTCTTGGGTCACAACAGGCGAACCCTGGCCCGGCATCACACCCAGCCTACGCGGTGGACTCGGCTCCTTGGCCTGGGGCATTTTCGATGCGATCCGCTCATCAACCGAAGTAGAAGCATTGCATACGCGCTTGCAAGCGGATGGGATTTGTTGCCTTCGCACCACATTTACGCCTATCCCCTATGTAATTGCATACCTTTGACAGCGAGATAGCGCATCAGTGAGCAGGCGTTGGCACGATGGGTGTAAGATTGATTGGTAACGGCTCGATTCCAAGGTTAAGAAGCTCCTAATAAAGCTAAAGACGTGTTACCCGGAGAGAAAGGGGCGCTACTCTTAGAGCTGTGGGTCGCATACCTTGCACTTGGGCAGGAGCGGTTAGAGAGAGGCAAGGCTACTGAGGTTTTGAGCTGATGTTAAAGAGCTTTAAGGCTCTCAGCTACATTTTTGTAGCCTCCTATCCCGCAACAGTACGTAGCAAGCCAAAGCTCAAGATTAAGGAATGAGGCAAAATCAACAACCACGCTGTTGCTGCTTTTCTTGGAATGCTCCATGCTTATAAGGTCCTGAAGCTCGAGTTTTGTGAGATGCCTGCGACTGGCTGTCAAAGTTGTTCGAGCCTCCCGTCGCCCGGTTGGTGCCATTGTCTACTATCCATCGGATGTCGAGATAATGCACAATCGCTCAGAAGACGTGTTAAAACAAGGTCCTTATTGATGGTGGCAGTCG
This sequence comes from Colletotrichum sublineola, assembly GCA_020631755.1. Classification (NCBI taxonomy): domain Eukaryota; kingdom Fungi; phylum Ascomycota; class Sordariomycetes; order Glomerellales; family Glomerellaceae; genus Colletotrichum; species Colletotrichum sublineola. The sequence continues at coordinate 5,198,320 of JAHSQG010000005.1, read as the reverse complement.
CCATGGCGCAAATACCTCCTCCCTCCGAAGCATGGATCTGCCGCCTACGCGGGGTTGTGCGAGACGGAGACGAGTTAATGGGCATACGCTTCGTTTGGATTGACACGAAGGGAGTGCTGTTGAAAGCAAGAGCTGACCAGAGTTCAACCCATCTGAGGAAACGGAAGACACAGATCAGCACATCTCTGGGGGGGGATTGCAACAGAAGGGCATCATCTGGGGCAATGTCAAAGCCGAGAATGTCCTCATCGATCGTGAAGATCATGCCCCGTCGCTAGGAGCAAAATACAGCTCTTCAACATCGGCGGCTGGTTCCATTCTCGCCAACAGAACAGAAAAGCCAACTCCGATGTTCTGAAGAATTAGTATATCAACTCCCATTCCAGAATCTCATACATACCTTATTTCATTCATCCCCCAGAGATGGCTGCCTTTTTCTGCGCTAGGTTTCGACGGAGCAAGAGGGAGCAAAGACGCAGCCACACCTCCGCCCACAACTGGACTGGTCCTGGTCTAGAGAACCACTGCTGCTAGGCAGTCCTGCCCTTATTCATAACCAGAGAATGGATGGCAATGACCTCGGCAGGTATACACTCGATGATAGAAACCCAGGCTGCTTCCCCCCCGCTACCTCCGCAGCAGCTCTGCCCAGGACCAGCCCATTGTCTCTCTTGCTCTCAATGATGTCAGTCTTAGCCATGTTGTATCTGTTTGTTGGTTGGTTTACGAACAAGGCGAGAAACGGAAGATAGTCCAGTAGCGTACCACAATGGCAGATCAATTGGTCTGACCTCTCTCGGTTGGTAGAAAAGTACTTTAAGCTCCCGTAGGAGTTCTAATCTACATCAAAATGAAGCTCAAGACACCAACAGACGCACATGGGGAAGCCAGCCATGGCGTGCCTAAATCAAGCTGCAATCAGTGGCAATCAATTGTCAACAAAGCAAATAGGTTCGCTGACAAAGGGAATCGAGTCGCTTACATAGGTCGACCTCTCCGAAAGGAGCAGGGCATCCCAGAGCACCCCGGAGCAAAGCCCGGACACAGCCATTCTAGATAGAGATTTGTCCCCTTATTCTACCTGTACTTGGAGGTTCCACTACGGTCACACCATCTCAGATATCATGGACACGCACACAAGACGCCCCAGTGCGACGCCAACAGCTCAAGTCATCATCAGGCAAGAACGAGTGACGCCCGTCAAGAGAGGAGGAACTGCCTTTCTTGGAATCGACTGCATGCCTTTTTGCAAACAGACGAGTCGGATGTGCTCAATATGCGCCGCCGTCTTATGAACTGCATTAGTCCGCTGGTTTTAGTGATAATAGGCAATGCGATAAGGTGCATTGCTGAAGACCAAACTGCCTCCCAAACAGGATGTGAGAGGCACTTAAGCGGCCCGTGACCTCGTTTTAGACAAATGAACTCACCATCCCATCTTCTATAAAAATCCAGGTCTATATCCACGGACGGTGAGAACGAGGCTGGAAACTGGGCAGCGTTGCTATAAGTCTTTGATTTGTAATGACTGTTTTGGATGTATGGTTTCCAATTTTGTCGACTAGTAACCACAGAAAAGACGAGAAGATACTAAAAATGCAAAACAATTGGGGGAAAAACTGCCGATCCTGTTTTCCTTTGCTTTTATCAAAATCACATCCGTGTCATCTTGTTCCGAATGTGACGGTCAAGGTTGTACATTCTTGTAAAGTCTGCGCCGCATTTGCACTCGAAACGAGGCTGTTGAAAATGCGTTTTGAAGTGCTTCCCCATGTCTCTTTGACATGCCGATCTAGTGGGACACGGAACACAGAACAGGTTTGTGATGGGTTCTTAAATGTTTCCTGTTAAAAAGTTCAGTGCGCGTGAGAGCGACACTCGGCTTGGGAGACAGCTGCGGATGGTGGTGCAGGCGATGTCGGGCAAGGAGGGATGAGTTTCCAACACTATTTGTCACAAGCTGTTATATATACTACAGAACAAAACTATCTCGTCCTAGTACGTAGACTAACGCTACCATCACTATCTGCTCTTCAAGCCAAATAACAGCTACTGTCACACTAGGTTACTCCATCTATATCTACTCTGCTCCCACCTTCTTATTCCCCCATAGCATGCTCTTAATTACCCATCTACTCTCTCTACACGCTAACAGGACCATTTTCGTCTACCCATAACGTCCTATTAGGGTTGTGAGGAAGCAGCCCTAGATAACCCTCGCCTGCGGCTCCTAGATCGCTAGCGTCGTTACATCCCAGATTAACTTCAAAAAACCGAATCACTGACACTGACTGCATGAGGCGATCTTGCAGAGTTGAGAGGCCCATAGGCTTATAATCCTTAACGTGATACTCAAAGTGAAATAACGGGGGTCTAATTTAAACTAAATTCGCCTACTACAAAAAGCGCTTCTTCTGGACCCAAGGACATACGGCTACCATAATACGCCACAAGAACATAACCATACATCCAGAGATCGCTTTCAAGTTCCTAAGTAGGATACTTATACCTAGCCTACTTAACCTTATAGTAGACTATACTATTTATAGCTTTATAGTATCCTATAACTAAGTTAAGTATATAGCTATATTAGCCTTTAATAACATAAGGACGCTAAGTATATTCTTACTATACTTTAAGATACTAGCTATTATTAAAAACCTATAGAAGTATATCTAAATTAGGCTAATTCTATAGCTAAGGCTCTTAGTTCTTAGTAAGAATACTAAAAAATATTTACTTACTAGATTATAGGGTAACGTAGTTCACAAGCGAGTGAGCCATACAAGCGAGTAAGCCACTTCTTATCGCTAGAAAAACCTTAATTTTTAACTATTTATTAAAAAACGAGTTCTTAACTAAAAAAGGTCTAGTTTTTAGATTTAAGTCTCTATACTAGTTATATAACCCTAAATAATAGTATAGAAATTCCTAGCTAACCTTAACCCTCTATAACCCTTATCTACCCTTTAAGATAAGGACTCTTTTTGAATATATAAGGGTTAGGGTTAGGGTATAATATATATAGTATTATTTAGGGTTATATAACTAGTATAGAGACTTAAATCTAAAAACTAGACCTTTTTTAGTTAAGAACTCGTTTTTTAATAAATAGTTAAAAATTAAGGTTTTTCTAGCGATAAGAAGTAGCTCACTCGCTTGTATGGCTCACTTGCTTATGAACTACGTTATAAACTATATAGTAGATAATAATATATAATAACTAGTCTCTTTTTATAAAGGTTCCCTTAGTAATACTAAGTATTTTCTAGGTATAAGGTATATTAATCTAAGGGTTTAGAAGTAGCCTAGGAGCTAGATACTACGCTAATTATATATAAGTAAGAGTATACTATAGATAAGATTTAAGAAGGGCTATCTATCTTCTTATAGGAGTCTATATCTAAAAGTAGACATATTAAGTTATATACTTTTAATACTAGGTATTATTATAATTAATATCTACTATAACTAGACTAGCTATAATACTAGAAACCTAGATCCTACCCTACCTATAAATTACTATTTTAAAAGAATAATAAAAAATAAAATATAGTAACTTATTTTAAGTTATAAATAAAACTGTTTAATAGAAAACAGAATTTTAAAACCTCCCCTAGCTGTTCCCTTACTAATTAAGTTAAAGCTAACTAATCTACCTAAATATAAGCTATAGCCTAGCTTAAGCTATAATCTAAAGCCTATTAATATTACCTCTATATAGGTGTTATCTATATCTTTAGACTAGTAAGACTAGATCTTAGTTATATAATAGGGAATATATATATTTACTAAGGTATTAAATATAAGTACTATAGTTATTTATAAAGGAAGTAGTACTAAAGTAATATAAATAACATAAGATATTTATAAGTAGTTTAGTAGTTAAGGTTAGTAAAATAATAAGCTAAACTATATATTTCTATTACTACTATATATAGACCTATTATAAATTATATTCTAATATTATACTATTTACTAAAAGGCTAACAGCTTGTCTTAAAGCACTTAGTCCTCCTAATATAGCTAAGAATATAATCTACGTTATATTAGCTTCTTATAGCATAAATATACTTTCTAACACCTATAGTACTAAGGGGCTAATACCCCACCTTTAACATTTTTAAGAATTTAAGTACATTACTTAACTATTAACTTATATTAATCCTAAGTTAATTTATAACTTACTATAAAAAGGCTATAACTATCTAATAAGATAACATCGAGGTAGTCCCTAAGATAAGACTAGGCATTAAGGTAGTTATAAAGTTAGGTACTTAACAGTTAGTTAAGCTATAGCTATAGCATACATATTAAGGTAAGTTCTCTTACTAATTTTAATAACGCTAGAAGTAGATATATAGATACTATAGATTCTAAGTCTTTAAGAAGGTAATTAGAGATACTTAATACTAAGAAGAAGCTATAAAGTTAAGGGTAATTACCTTTACTAACTAATAGGGGTTATAAACCTAAGATAGGATAGTAGTAATCTCTAGCTTACACATAAGGGTAAGTTTAAAGACGTTTAAACTTATATACTTATATATTATATATATTCTATTACTTAGATAGAAACTAAAAAGCTATACTATATTTAAATAGGCTGATTTAGCTAAGACTTTAAACTACGTAATAGTAATATTTAGTACCTCCTAGACTATAACTATTTAAGGCTTCTTAGGGCTCTTAGACTAATAGAAGTATATACTAATCTAGCTATTAGTAACGTCTCTTACCTATTTATATTTATCTCTTAGGTATATTCTAGTATAGACTACTAGCAGTACTATTATATAGGTAACATCCTAGCTATAGTATAGAACTAGCTAACGTAATAGCATACTAAAGCTATTAACAGTAAGTAGGAATAACTAGGCAAATTATAGTATTCTTATAGGGGACACCTTATAAAGCTAGAACTAAATATAGGAAATTATTAAGCTAGTAGTTATTAGTAATGCTATAAGTAAAAGCAGCTTTAAGATATAAAGGAATAATATAGTCTAGCTTTATACAGACAGTTAGCCCTATTATATAATTAAATAAGAAGCATAGTAATATAGAGGTAGATAACACTAGGTTTTTATTAAGTAGAAGCTGTTTTTATTCCCTACTATTTTTAATAAAAACCCTATAGTCTAGTTTCTTACTAGTAAAACCGTCTTATAAGGCGTAAGAATTACATCTATTATATATATATTCTAAGAAAATCCTTAAACTAGTAAGTAACATTTCTGCTTATTTAAAAGTTACTATACTATTACTATCTATATCCTATCTACTATTAACATCCTATCTATTATGTTTAAGCTATAGGTCTATAGATATATAAGGTTAGCCCTTAGTAGTATTCTTAGTAATAAACTTATATAGACCTTTAAATACTATAGTAAGATTATCCACCCTAGGTATAATATTAGAAGCTACTATTACTTTAGGGAGGTAGAACTATAGACTTCTACTCTAGATTATTAAGATTAACAGCTTAATACTAAGTATTACCTAGTATTTATAATATATTATTACTAGCTATATATTAGATAAATAGTCCCTTTATAAATAGTTACTATAATATAGGCTTTAACTTACCTAATTAGTAATATAGGTTACTAAAACTAAAAGTATCTATAGGACGTTAGTAGCTAGTAAATAAGAGACTATTCCCTTCTTATGTTATTAAATCCTCTGCCGCCTAGTACTTATATAAGCTATCCCTAAAGTTGTTTAGGTCTTCTATAGCCTTTATAAGAGTAGAGATTAGATTACCCTATAGCCTACTCTATTATCTTTAGGCTAGCTGCTAGTAACTATTATACTATTACCCTATAGTAATTAAGGCCTGTTATAAGGTCTGTCTCTACTTTCTAGAGTTATTACTTTATAGGTTTAGGCTACCTAGCTAAGATTAGTATATATTAGAGAATAGGTAAAAAAGGGTTATAAAGCGTAAAGACTAATAAATAGAAAGGCTTTACTAATTTCTATACTATTAAAAACTTCTATCTAAAATTATCTCTTTAGGCCTAATAGCTTTTATAGCTATAGAAAAGGAGTATAATTTAATACTATCTTAATAGTATAAAAAGGGAGAATATTAATAAGCTACTAATTAGCTATCTTACTAATAGTATAGAACTAATATTAACGTACCCACATAGCGAGCGACGCATTATAGTAAGCAACGCACGTCCTCCTAAATCTATCCTCTCTATCTTTAGGACAACTTTTCTCTACATACAAACATATAATCTACCTTAATTAAAAGCCGTATTATCCTTACTATCTAGGCTATTAAAAAAGACCTAAAAATATCTATACAAAGAGCTACCTCTACCTTTAAGGTCCCTAAATTAACCCTCTACTACTAACATACTAGACGTATTATATAAGGCAAAAGATAACCTAATTTAATAAAGATAACTATATCTAAAGAGGAGGTAATTCTTAATTAAGTTATTAACCTAATTAATTAAGGGTTCCCTCTATAATAAGATAACATATAAGAAATAGCTAACTAACTCCTAAACATATATAATAGGATATATACTAGACCCTAATAGGTAGAGAACTTTATATAATATATCCCTAAATTAAAAATATAATTTTAATATTAAATTAATTATTAGAGGGCCTTAGCTAAGGATCCTATAATTATATAAGGCTAGTTTATACTTATATAAAATATAATTATAAAGTATAGGATATAGAATTATAATATCTATAACTTTAATAAGACTAGCTTCCTAATAGGAATACTATTATATACTAAGGTTGTTATAACCTCTAACTATAAGGGAAGGCCTTATATAAAGTAGCCTAGTAATTATAAATAGGTTTCTATTATTTAGGGTATATATATAGATAGCTAGGTAATACCTCTATATATTATTATAAAGGGTAAATATTACCTCCTCCCCTAGTATACTAATAGCTAATTCCTAGCTATATAGCATATCTATCTAAGTAAAAATAGATAGATAATAAATAATATTAGCCTAAATTAGTTAAATTATTTTAATTAATATATAAAGTCTTATATAAAGGGTACTTATTACCTCTTAATCCTTAATAGCTATAATAGCTATAAATTAACTAACTTTAATAAATACTATAAGAAGGAGAATATTATTACTCTTTATATACCTCCCTATTTATTATATAAGCTTTAGCCTCTTAATATTAGATATTTTAGCCTATTAAAGTATTTATATAGTAAGGAAATTAAGAAGATAATATAGATATAGATTTTATATATTATAAAGGATAACTTCTTTCCTACCTTTAAAGTAGTATTCTTTACCTCTATAGGTAAAAATAACATATAAGCTAGTTTTAAATAGGTAGGCCTTATACCTTTTAACCCTAAAGTAGTTATTTCTTAATTAGATTTTAAGCTAAAGACTTTAATACTATTAAACTTAAGGCTAAGTAGCTAAGGCTCTTAGGACCTAAAGATACTAACTATAGTACTAGAGGGCGTATAAAGTACTACTTCCCTTAAAAGGAAGATCTAGGTATATTAAGGTAGCTTACTAATAGTAATATATAAAGTAATTAACTTTTAGGCTAAAGGTATTAGTAAGTTAGCCTATAGGCTTACTATTATTAAGGCTAAGAACTATAAGCTTTGTATAGGGATAGAGGTACTAAGTAAGCACTAGAGGGTAAAAAAGACTAGACTACATCTTAGAGGGTTACTTAATACTACTAAAGTAGAGGTACTATAAGGAGAAAAGAAAGGTGTTAGTACTAAGGGAGAGAATAACCCTTAGGAGGAGGGTCATACAGAAGGTACTAAACTACATACGCGACAATATAGTAATTATAGAAAGCCTAGGCATAATATATAAACTTATAAAGTAGTTTAGGATAGTAATAAGGAAGAGGGTAATTAGTAGTTTTAATTAATTTTATATATTATAGCTGAATTTACTTATATAAAAAGTAGAAGGGTAGAGGAAAGTATGTTGCTTACTATGATGTGTTGCTTGCTATGCGGGTATGTTACCTATTAAGACTAAAAAGGTAGTAATATCTACTACCTAACGCTAATAGCTATTAGTTTAAAACTACTTATCCTAACTTTAATATAGCTATACTATAGTATATAACTAGTTAGGGGTATATTAGTCTTATAAAGAGCCTTATTATAACTACTATAGAGATATTAGTCTCTTTATTATAGGCCTAGGTAGTTACTATTTTAAATAAGGAAGAGACTTATACCCTAAAAAGCTAACTTAATAGTATTAAAACTATATATAAATAGTAAACCTAGGTACTAAACAACTAGACGTTATATATATAAAGCCTAGAGTATAACTTAGCGTAGTTATATATATTACTATAGCTATTATTAGTAGCCAGCCTTAACTTATACTTACTACTAGCCTTAGACCTAGTAGACTCTAATAGTAAGCTCTACTTACTTATAATAGGGTAGATAATTAATTAGGGTCCTTATAAGGGTCTTCTTTAGGGTTACTATAAAGCTTATAAGTAGTATCCCCTAGATAGTCTAGGGAGGACCTATTTTAGGGTCTTACTCTGCTTATAGCACTAGTAGAACATACTATAGGAGGCGTAGTAGTAGGTAATCTAATAGTAGGGTGTAACCTAGCGTTAGAAAGAGATAAAATAACTTAAAAGTAGGGGGTAGAAGACGTTTCTAAGGTTGTAAAAAGGGCTTAGTTAGCATAATAGGGATACTAGGAGATAACATAGTAGATTCTTAAGCATAGTAAGCTGGTAAGGTAAAGAAGCTATATGTTAACTAGAATTAACAGTTTTCTAGGGTCTAGATATACAGTCTAAAGCAGAAAATAAAGGCACTAACTAATTTTAACGCTTAGCGCTAGCTAAACAGTGTGATGTTTCTGACTTAGTCTATGTTTGTCTAGATCCTAGAAGAAGAAGCCTAGCTAGGATATCCTAGTAGGGTAGGTATTACTTTTAAGTAGAGCAAACGCTTAACAGACGCAGGTAGTGTCTAATACCTAGACGGAGGTAATGTCTAATACCTATAATCCTAAAGTTACTATAACTATTAATATTACATAAATATAGGGTTTATAGGGCTAGTAAGGTCTATAATAATCTATAATTAGTAGTAGATAGGGTTAACTATAAGTACAGACTTATTAGTATAAGGATAAACAGTAATAAAAGACAGCTATTTTAGGCTTATGTTAGTTAAGTTAGAAGATATTATAGTAGGGTAAAAGGCTAAAAACTACTTTAAAGCTATACTAAGAAGACTAATAACTAGTAGTATAAACTAGTAAATATAGCTATAGCTAAAAACCTATAAAAGCATCTAATACTTAATCTTCTGCTATATAAGGACTAAGAATTAGGTTTCTACTATAATATACTAAAGTAGAGACTATAGTAACCTCTTTAGATAAGAGTAGAACTAGTATTAAGGTTTAGAAACAGGGTAAAAGCCTAGAACGTAAAATAGTTAAGCTTAGATAACTAGTAGGGGGGTTTTCTACTATAGTATACTAGCACCTAAGACGTAAAGAGTACTAAGAAGCTATCTATATCCCTAAAGATTAGAGTATACTAAACGTTAGCTAACTTATAAGATAGCTATATTATTTTATAAAAGGTATAATAGTAACTAAGACGTAAGTTAGCTATTAGGCTTATACTAAAAGTAAATTAACTATTAGCGTTATAGCTAGCCTACTTAGTCTGCTATCTACTATTAGTAGAGAGAGAGCACGCTAGTTCTAAATAAAATTACTATTAAGATAAGTAAAAATAAGAGCTAAAAGCTACTAACTAATATTATAAATAGAGGTAATACTAGTATAGATCTATAGCTAGCCTTAGGAGCTTAATATAACATAAAGTATCTTATAGTAAAAGCAGCTATAGTAGGTTTATAAGGAAGCCTAGTAGATACTATCTATAACTTAGCTAATAATATAAATAATATTAATAACGCTAATAATAATACTAATAGTTCCCTAGAGGAAGTTATTATATTAATTATAATATATAATATAGTAGAGAAGGACAATTTAGGTAATCTTATAATAGAAGGGATATATAATATAGAGAGTAGCTATTAACTAAGTACTAAAGGCGACTTTAACTAGTCTAGGCTTAAGCTACCTAAGTAAATAGAAAATAAGCTAGTAATATTAGATTAGCTAGTAGTAAATATAGTAAGAGCCCTAGAGATAAGAGGGCTAAGTAAAGATATAGGGTATCTAACGCTTAGAAATATATAAATAGGAAATATAGGCTAATATTAGTTATTTAAATAGGTATTAGAATACCTTTAGTATATAAATTAAGATTACATAGCAGCTAAGATTACTATAGAAGACAGCTTACCTAATAGAGATAGCATACTAAGATAGTCTAGGAGTATTCCTAAAGATAGCTATAAATAAAGGGTGTAATCTAGTATAGCAGTTTATAATAGTATAGAGTTAGTAGCTAGCCTAATAGCAGCTAGATCTAGAGTTAGCGCTTTAATATAGTAATAAGCCTAGTTCTTCTAGGCTCTTACTTTATAGTTCTATTATTAATTCTAGGCTAGGACTATAAGAGACTAAGCCTAATATTAAGGAATATAGGTAAGGTAATATTTACCTATAGTAGTAGTAGTTATAAGTTAAAGGTACTAACTAAGAGAGATACGTATAATTAGGAAGCAGGTTAGGGAAGAGATAGTAGTTTAAAAGGTAATTAAAGGAGGAGTATAGTAGCATATATATACATAGCTATAAATTATAAGGTAATATAAGTAGTTAGTTATAGTATTAAGTATTATTATAATATATTACTTAGACTATTAGTACTTATTTACTTTATCTTATTACCTTATTTATATTTAACTTAGAATAGTATTTAATTCCTACCTAGCTTTAAAGTCTTTATTTTTAGGCTACTTATTCTCTAATTCTTTCCTAGCCTAGCTAGAAGTAGCAGTATAAACCGTAAGGCCTTCTTAAGAACTATTAAGTTCTTAGTATATATTAAGAGAATAATAAGATTAGATAGAGTAGTAAAAGCCTATAAAGACAGAAATAAGGCTTAGGTTTATAATATTCTAGGAGGCTAAGGTCTAAACTAATAAGATAATAAGAAGGTAAGTAAAATAGCTTAGTCTATACTAGCTAGTTATTATAATCTAACTAGCTAGGTGCTAGCTAATATAACTATATAGTATAGAATAGGGGATAATAATATAGGAGTATTATTACTAAAGCTTTTACTTTATACTAAAGTTAGTTACCCTAACCTACTTATAACACTAGTATGTTATTAACTCTACCCCTACGACTTTACTAAGGTGTAAAGTTTATAAGTAGAAAACAGCTTACTATCTAGAAAGTAATATATTAATTCTCTAATATAGGTAAGCTAGGCCTTTCTTACTAGTACTCTTATTATCTAAGCCTTATAATCTTAGGGCTAAAAGAAGCTGTTTATAGCTAAAAAGCTTATAAATTCTATAAAAGTACTATTTCTTCTAGAAATCTATAACACCTTTACGTAATATTAATAAAATAGACCTTTATAAACATACTAGCTAGCTATATCTATTAATAAAAGAGTAAGGACATATACTAGAGGTCTCTAATTACGCCTAGAGGCTACTAGATAGTCTATTACACCTAGAGAGCTAGTTCCCCTACGTAGTAGCCTTATTAGGTAATATAATAAAACAGCTTACTATATAGTAGTTAGGTGTAGAAATTACTAAGCCTAACACTAGTAGAGGCTATAGTAAGGTATACCTTTCTTTTTCCCTAGCTACTAAGATAGGGGAGAGGCCCCTCTTAATTACTAATAGTAATATTCTATTATATAATTAACTAAGCTAGCCTAAAAAGCCCCTACTCTATTATATAATTACATCCTAACTGCTTTCTTAGCTATAAGAGGACGCCACCTTACCTAAAGTAGAGTATATAGCTAACTATATCTATAGCTATATACTCCTCCCTTTTATAAACGTTATTTACTTTTTTACTAATAACATAGGGGGTCTATATAACGTTACCTACTGCTTAGTAGTATAGCTAGATCTAGGTAGGTTATTAAACTTAACTATATGCCCCTAGCTTATAATTATAGTTAATAATAGGGAGGAAACTATTATCTAGTAGATATTTCTAAATATACTTTATATAAAGATAAGCACTAGCATCTTAGAGATCTTCTAGGGTATCTATATTATTAGTCTATACTATATCTTACTAAAGACGCTACGTTAAGGTCCTCTATTAGTATAGTAGGATATACTTTATAATAAACTTTTATATATAGCTAAAACTAAATAGATTAAGTACTAGCTTACTAACAGCCTTTTTTTAGTAAACTATCTTACTACTTTTCTAGGCTATATAGTTAATAAGTAGGTAGACATAGTAGTGTTACCCCTTAACTTTCTTACTATCTCTTAAATTAATAACCTAGTAGTATTAGATCTAAAAACACACCTAGTAGGCTTCCTTTAAGGCTTCTAATCTCTAGAGCTACTAAGGGTGTTTATAGTTTTAGTTATTACCTTAAGCTTTCTTCTTAATTATTATCTACTAGGGATATACTATAAGTTAATATACTAGTAAGTAGATAAGCTATAAATCTATTAAGTATATAAGCTAGTAATAAGTTACTTATTTTAACGCCCTATAGACTTTAATCCTTATAATATATTCTAACTATTTTATAGAGATACCTACTATAACGTATATAGAAGTATAGTTCTTATATATAAGGGCTTAACTAAGCTCTTATTACCTTTATAGTTCTCTAAGCTAGTTAAAACAGACATAGTATACTAGTCTAGACTACTAAGGTTAGGTAAGTTAGTAGTATTACTTTACTAGTAGCTTATTAGCTAGTTTAGAGATAACTAGCCTTAGTTCTAGTCTAAAAATACGTACTATTATTATCTATAACACTAACTATAGTTCTTCCCTATCTATAGCTACAGCTAGTATATAAACTATATAGCTATATTTAGCGTCTATAGCTAGGATAATCTATAGCTTATTTAGATTAATAAGTACCTCTTATATAAAAGAGAGCTAAAGATAACTATTAGGATAAAGCTAGATATAGCTACTACTTAGGTCCTTTATTTTAATAGTAGTAGTATAAAAGGGAAGTACCTATTAATATTATTAAAGTAGTTATAGGATAGTATTAACCTACCTAACTATCTAATACAACAGAGCTTTAATATAATATATAACACTAGTTCTAATATATTAATAGATAATATATACTATATAAAATTAGCTTATAATAGTAGTATTAAATAGGGGTAATTATAATAGGTACGTTATATCTTAATAGCTAGACTATTAAAGAGTATATTATTAGCTTTAAGTCTTTAGTAAGCTATATATTTATACCCTACTAGTTACCTACTATTCTACTTATACGTCTACTTCTATAAGTTTTAATATCTCTACCTCTAGTCCTTACTTTAGTCTAGCTTATAGCTCTACTTATATTTAATAGCTAGTACCTATCCTAGCCTATAGAGGAGGCCTTACGTTAGGTCTTTAGGGTAGAGAAGAGTATTATAGACTATTCTCCTACTAACGCTATAGGTACTATAGTAGGCATAATAGTTATAACCATCTAAGACGTAAGTACTTACGTCTTTACTAGCTATAATAGAGTAGGATAATAAGATAAAGATTAAGGTTCTAATTACCTCCCTCTTAGTCTATATATTACTCTAATAAACGTAGGTAGATTACTATATTCTTATTCTAAAAGGGGGAACTAAAAAGATTCTATTATAAGAGATATAAGTATTTATACTTCTTATTATCTTACTAGTATATTAAGACCTTATAGTATCTAAAGCGTAATAGTAGTACTATAGTAAGTACTATATAACTAAAATAAAAGAAAGAGATAAGTATCTATATATTAAACTACTATATAGTTACTTTATGCCTTAGTATATTAAAGGACTTAGAACGTTCTAAGATAGCAGCCTAGTTACTAATAATTTATTATCTATAGCCTTATATAAAATTACTTCTTTATACCCTACTACCTTAGACCTAAGTATCTTTATCTTACTTAAGATAAGATCTACCTAAGGTAATAAGTTATAAACATTAGAGTCTTAGTAGCTATAGAGGGACTGCTTTCTACTATAGCTTATCTATACTTTCTAGACCCTTAGAAGTATAAAAAGGACCTAATAGTAAGTAATTACCTATAAAAATATAGGCTATATAGGTAAGTTCTTCTATTTTAATATTAGTTTTCTAGATAAAAAGCTATTATTAGACAATTTATCTAAGCTTTCTAATATAGAAGATAGTAGTAAAAATAGTAGGGGTACCTTTAAGGGCCTACCTAAGTTAAAGTAGTTAGTCCTCTATATAAGGGTAGAGCTATTTATATTTAAGTTAAGCCTAATATAGCTGTTTTACTTTATTAATAGTAAGTATAAATATCTTAGCTATATATAGTACTAGCTAGGAGTAAACTCTAACATATCTATAGAGTTTATATTATAGCTTAATATAGCTTATACTTTATTTTATATTAGTAACTATACCCTAGTAGGTAGCTTCTATAAGTAGTTACTATTAGGTAATAACAGCTACTTCTATAAAGAGATTAGGTTTTAGGTAGCTAGTTAAAAAGAGCTAGTTACTATTACTCTTTAGGAGAGCCCTAATAAAGGTTATAATATTAGTAGTTTACCCTTTAACCTATAGTAGCTTATATATAAGTAGAAGCTTAATAAGTACTTTAGTAATACTAACTACTATAAGAGGAGTAAGGTAGGTAAGGGTAAAATTAATATATAATAAAAGTAGTAGAAGTAATAGAATTTTTTTTTATAACCTCTATAATAAAACTAGTAGTCTTAGTATAGGGGGAGTAATAATATAAGTTATAGCTTATTAGAAACATACTATAGGATATTATGTTATCTATTAATATAATCTCTACTAACCTTACGTACCTAAAGTAATAGATCTTAATAACTATAGCTTAGGTTATTAGTAGTATAGGATACTACTCTAGATAATAAATAAAATAGTAAAACTATTATACTTAAAAGTTATTATAGTGTTATTAATAATAGAAATATAAGAGAATCTAGTAAGATATTACTAGCGTTAACTTTTAATAGATTAGTAGGTTTATAATCTTAGTTATATAGTTATCTAGAGAATAATATTAGTTATAGGGACTAATAATACTAGCCTATAATAAGAACTTAATATTCTACTAAGCCTTAGTTACTTTAAGGCTTAATAGGTCCTTAAGTTAATACAGCTAATAAAGCTAGATTAGTAGTATAAGCATACCTTACTAAGTTCTTAGTTAGAGGAGCGGCTTTAGATAATTAGGCACCCTTAATAAAGATCCTAAAGACTTAATAAGCATATCTTATTATAGGTCTTTAGTAAGTTAGACTAGGCCTCTATAGGGGTAGAAAATAACTTTACGTCTTAGCTAATCTAATAATAACTAATTACTAGTTTCTTAAAAGATATCTATAAACATAACTCTATAACTAGACCTTAGTCTAACTAGGGAGTACTTTCTTAGTACGTATAAATAGCTATATATTACGTTTTAGCTTAATATATAGCTATTACTAAGTAAATAAAGGATTATTATAATACTTATACTATAATATTAAGATCTATATTAGGTAGTTAATTCCCTATAAAAGTAGATAGAGTCTTTATCTACCTAAATTCTATAGTATAGTAAAAGGCATAATAAGATATAAAACCTTAAATAAACATATCTTATAATAATATTATAGAGTTACTATTTATATAGGCTAGTAAATACTCCTACTAATAGAGCTAAAACTTAAACTAACACCCTAAAAAGCATACTATAATAAAATTAAGAACTAGTAGTTACTATAAGTAAGCTATTTAAGCTTTTATATTATAACTCTAGTAGAGGCTACTCTTTTAGTACTTATATAAAGTAGCCTGTTCTTTAGTTAGATTACCTATAGTAAGCTTACTTACTATTCCCCTATGTTATTATAATAAGATATCTACCTAAAATAGCCTAGATCTCTAAAGTTACTACTTACTAGTTAAGAATAAGTTAGCTTATATACAGATAGAGTTAGAATAAGTTAAAGAGTAGCTATATTATTATAAGGAGATACTAGATAAGTAGAAGTTATACTAGGAGATAGTAGAAATAGCGTTAGACTATTATAAAGACTATCTTATCTATACCTAATAAGAGGCCTAATATTTATATAGCCTAGGAAAATTATAAGGATAAATTAAATACTTATATGGTAGATATGCTATTTAGCTAGTAAAGGTAAAAAAGAGGAAAGTTAAGGAACTTAGTTAATATTAGCTGTCTAAGTATTAATATAGAACTTTATACCTATATTACCTATATAGTATTAATTCTACTAAGTAGTAGAAGAAGGATAAATTAGGTTATTTCTATACTAAAAGAGTATCCTATAACGTGTCTAGGTAATTATTTAGGGTTCTTCTTTTAGGGCGGTTATGTTAATATATTAGCCTTATACTTATAGCTAGGGTAGTATATGTTAGTAGTCTATACTAAGATAAGCTATAGCTATATCTAAAGTAGTTATATCTAAAGATAAAGGGATAATCTAGATTAAGGATATAGAAAACCCTAAGGAAAGTAGTTAGTATTACTAAGTTAGAAGTATTATTTTTAGAGTAGTAATTTACTATTAGCTATTAATAAGTACTATATACTTATAACTTACTATATAAATAGTAGGTCTTTAGACTTATACTAACCTGTTAATTACTATATATCTCTATAGTACTACTATATACTTTCTTACCCTCTTTACTAGAAACGGCTTTTCTATTATTTAAATAGCCTATATGCTATATCCTATATAAGAGCCCTATAGAAGAAGTAAGATTAATCTATAGGGCCTCTATCTTAGGCCTTAAAAAGACGTTACTAGCTACTAAGATAACACCTACTATTATATACTATAAGAGAAGCTAAAGTCTCCTTTAATAGGCACTTAAAAATTCCTAGTAAGTATCTAAACTAGTAAAGCTTATACGTCCTATAATAATAACAGCTAGTCTAGGGAGACCTTAAGATTCCTTTCTACTAAACCTTATAGACATATATATATAGGCTAGGCCTTTAAGTTAGTATTTAGACTGGTTTATACCTTAGTAGGCTAGGAATATTACAGGCTAGGTATTATAACACTAAAAATAAGGCGCTTAGTTACTAAGAGACTTATAATAGACTATAGTAAATACTATACTCTAGGACTAGTTTACTAAACCGTAACGTATAATAAGGCTATTATCTACTAGCTAAGATAGTAATAACTAAGAGTTATACCTCTAGCTATTATTAGCTAAAATAAACAAATTTATTTAATAAGTAAATAGTAATAAAGCTATACTAGGATTTATACTATCCTTTAAAATATAATATAATTCTATTTTTAGAAAATACTACTTCCTTTATTATAGTATATACACATCCTTATACTATAGTATAAGGATATACTACTCCTAATATAAATATAGTAGCCTTGTTTTATAAATAGTAAGCTATTTTAGAGTATAGTAGCGTCTCTTTATAAGGGAATACTAAGTAGGAGTAATATATTTAAGTAGTTATAGGTATATATACTAAAGTAGAAGACAGATAACTATAGCTAATAAAGCAGCGTTAAGGTAGTAGGAACAGAATATAGGGGTAACTAACTACTACTTCTAATATTACTTATATAGTACTCTATTTTTTTATCCTATCCTTTTAATATAGTTTACTCTAGCTATAGCCGTTTTAGTAGCTATAAGCATCTAGAAGTAGTAGCTTCTATCTAGCCGTAAGTTAAAATAATTTATACCTAGAAATAACTGTTTTACTTACGTATATAATATATATAGGCATAAAACTTATTTTTATTTACATTTATATTATACTTAACTAATTACATATTATACTTATAAGCTTATTTAATCTATCTATCTATATACTATCTACCTAGCTTTAATTTAGTTATACTAACCTAAAGATAGGGAATAACTCTCCCTTACTTCTAGACAAACTAGCTCTAAGCGCTTACTCTACTCTATCTTCTCTCTTTAGTCCTAACTATCTAGCTAATTAATTCTATATACCTAAGCCTTAGGGTAAAAATAAACTATTTCCCTAGATGCCTTATAACTAGTTAAGTTTTAATAAACCTTTAGCGCTAGTAGATCTAGCTATATACGTTAAACTAAGTTATCCCTAATTTAGTATCTAACTAATATAGCGTAGGTTAACTTAGGACCCTATTATACCTATACTATTACTCTTAATAGGGTTCCTATAAAATAATAGAGAAGAGTTAACTATAAATAGTCCTTTTAAGCCTTATTTCTTATTATAATATAACCTAAAAGTTAATAGGCTACTTAGCAACCCGTTTGGCTTTAATACTCTACTCTTCCTCTTAGCTAATTCTATAAGTAGTAGGTATATATATATCTTACGCCTCTTAATTTACTTACTAATTAAATATTTTAGTAAGTCCTAAATAAAAACTAAGACTATACTAGCTAATAGTAGTAGTTAAGGGAACTAACGCTAGACTAAGCCTACTTAATAACTAAAAGGGTTTTGCCTAAACTACGCTTATAGTACTTATATTTCTAATAGTATTAAGAAAAAAAAATAGAGTAAAAAGAAGAAGGGAGGAGGAAAACTAAAGGTATAAGCATATAGTATCCTAGTACTTTCTAGTTAAGACGTTTCTTAGGTATAAATAAGTAGAAAATATTTCTTATAAATAAATACTTATTACTTATTTAAAGATAATTATAAAAGAGATAATATATAAAACTATAAAATATAACTAAAATATATAAGGCCTATCTTTATAGGATACTATATACTAAAGCTAATACGTATATAATTATACTAGTAATAAGATTCCTAATAGATACCTCTACTATATCTCTATAATCTATTTAAGCTCTAAGTAGGTCCCCTACTACCTATAACATATTATATATTAAGATAGTAAATATAGTAAGAGCTATAAATAGAATTATAGTAACTATGTTTAACCCTAGTAACATAAAGCTAAGTAATTTAAACTTAAGACTTATAAGAAGTAATATAGTTAACGTTAGTATAAGCCCTAGCCTAGCTACTAGTATAGTATTAAAGTTTAGGCTTTAGTTTATAATTCTCTTAAGCTCTTTAATTTAACTAGTAGAGGGGAAGAATATAGTAAGGCTTATACCTAAGTAAAACCTAGAGCTAGGGATAGGTAAGTATTTTAATACTATATATATAAACTTTATCCCTATTAAGATACTTAATAGAAGGGTTTAGGCTATTAGAGACTTACCTACTATAACGGCTAAAGTAGCCAAGCTAAAGGCTATAGATATTACTATAGTAGTAATAGAACTAACTATATTAGGTATAGGGATAAATCTCTTAGCTTAGTTATAAATATACTATAAAGTTAGAAATGTTTACTACTCTAATAAACCTATATATACTAGGATTTATATAATACCTTATTTCTTATTCTCTTTATTCTATAACACTCTAATAGTAAGGAATAGGACTACTATAGCTAGTATAACGTAAAGCAGTACTATAACTTTAGAAATTATCTTAATAGAAGAAGTATAAATCTATTAGAAAACGTTACTATAGGTATAGGTTCTAGTTAGGAAAAAGTAAGAAATTAGTAGGAAACTTACTATAATAACATTAGTACGTAATAAAGGCCTTTAAACTATAGCTACTAGCTACCTTATAGCAGCTTCTAACCCCTAGCTTATAGCTATATTAAAACACATAAGAATAAGAAGTATAAGAAGATATCTAGGCAAACATCCCCCTCTTATTTAACATCTTAAGAAGCAACGCTATAACATCTTTAGAATAGAAATCTAGGGAGGTGCTAAAATCATTACAGCTAATATAGGCTCTTATAGTATTATAACGCATATAATCATAGTCTCTAGTTACTTAAACACCTATACTACTATACTAATAACAACCTAAAGAGTACTAGTACTGTTTCCTATAGTTAGGCTTATACCAGCTTTAAGTAAAGACATAGAATCTTTAAGTCTGTCTTTATAGAGCGTAGCTTAGGAGACTATAAGCCTTATAACTAGAACACCATACCTTAATATAGACATAAGTCTACTAAGTAATTTAATAGCGTCTATAAAGTAATTATAGACTTTTTATTTACTAATACCTCCTAGCCTATCTAAAATAGTTATTAATAATAGATTAATATAGTATGACATAAGTTCTATATTCTTTCTTATAATCCTCCCTATAGTTATATAAGCTATTATACTATAATTATAGAGAAAGTAGCTAACTCTATATATAGAGGTAAGTAATATAGTTTAGATTACATTAGGTATGTTATATAGCTAGAACTAAAAAGACTAAAGAATTACTAAAAGTATCTTAGTTTAGAATATATCTCTATTACTAGGCACACCAGCCTCTTTAATACTATAGTAAAGGTGCTAATAGTACTTTATTATCTTCTGCCTTATACGCTAAAGGCAGCCTATAGATAAGCTAAATAGACTAAGTATATAGTTAAGTAAAATCTCTATTAGACCTTTATAACAGCTAACGTAATTATAAAGGTTAACGTTAACATTAGTATAATTATAGTGATTAATAGCTTTCCCCTTCTAATTTAACCCCTATTAGAACTCTCTAAGGTCCCTATAGCAGATAGAACTATATTTATTAAAGCCCCCCTTCTATTAGAATTACACATCTAATCTAGAGGAATCTAACCTACTATAGTCGTTATAAACAGCTCTAAGAAACACAAACAGGTAATAAGGCGTAGTCCTAATTTATTATAGAAAGCCTTATATATAAATAAAGTAGGAAGGAAAGATTAAAGGAAGTATATAGTTTTTATAATATATACTACTACTAGTTTAGAAAGATTAGTTATAAATAGCGTTAAGCATATATTACTTATGCTAAAGGGGTATTATATATCCTTAACAGTACAGCTGGTTCCTACTATAGGGCTGTTAGCCCTTATAGCTTAATATAATTACCTTATATATAAGATAGTAGCTCTTCTTCTAGGGATAACAAATAACCTACTAATAAACAATAACTTTAATAAAAATAGGTATCCTTAGAGGAATTAGTAGGCTTTTCTATATATTACTCTTAATATTATAGAACATATAAAAAATCAAGGATTTACAGAGAGACTACGTTTTTTAAACCAACTCTTTTATAAGCACTACATTCAGTTAGCTAGAGTTATAATTAACTTAATATCGTTAGGCGCCCTAGAGATTAAGGGACTAGTTAGGATAAAAGAGCATAAAGCTAAGAAAACCCTTAAGCTTATGTAATCAAACTAGCTCACCTTGTTTCATATACTTATATAGAGGGTTAGGGGCATAATAGCAGAGTTATTACGTCTAGCCAGTATTATCTTATATATACCTATTCTTTCCTAAAATAATCCTAATAGAGACTATTCTTATTACGCAGAACGTACTAGCTTTCTACTTAGAATATCTATATATACGTCTAAGATGTTATAAAGCGTAACAATCGTAAATAGAGCTATTAATTACAGTTTATAAACGTCATCATCCATTATCTATAGTTATATACATAGTAGTGCAGTATTATACTATACTGTGAAATTAAACCTTTCCTCTGTTTTTTATTTCCCTATAAACCTTCGTCCACACTATTACAACTAGTAGCACAGCCTAGCAAGACACACTTATAGCCAATCATTTTTCATACCTGTTATAGCCAATAATAGAGTTAATCTCTAACGTCTAATCACAATACACAGTCTAGGGGCTATCAGCCATATACTCTACACACTCTATATAGAGAGAAAAACAATTAAAGGAAAAGGTCATAAAGAGTAGGAAAGGCAGATAGGGTAGGGTACCCTACTAGAAAGCAATTATTAGAAGGCAAGGTAACAGCCAGCTCTAGCTTTATATAGATATTACTCTCAGGTTACCTACTACACCACTAACCTAGCCTAACTAGGTGTAATCCACAATATAAGATATTTACACCACAGGAGTTTCTAGGCCTTAACAGCATCTATTTATACGTTATAGCACATACCAGCTTACCCTGAATATCTATCCTATAACACCTTAGCTAACACTAAGATCTACAGACAGCATCCCTTTCCTATCGCCTAAAGACCTATAGACCCAAAACCTTAAGTTGGACACGTCGACAATATATAATTACACGGTTATAGTTAGTATACATAATAGCAGTACATAATACTATATATATAACTCAGTCAATCACATAAAGCATCAGCCGGCTCATCACTAATTCTAGCTCTTATACATTAGACATCTTCCTAAGTCTTAACACATACCACATTATCTACTTTCTACCCAGGCATATATACAGTAAGCCGGCAGGTAAGGTTCATAATATAGAACCTACAAACCCACTATCTCTAGTAGTTACTTCTATTTAAAGACGATTACTTTTACAGAACTACAGCGCCTTCTCTACTCTATAATACCTAGTATACCTCTAGAGATTATAAGGCAGATTTTTTAAGTCTGTGAGACTTAAACATAGTTAACTTTAACACGTTACTACTATACGTAGCATGAATTTTTTAATCCTCTTCTCTACTAGAATAACGTTAGACACTATAGGTCTTTAGTAGTATTTAAAACTATAGTAAACAGTAGGGATAAGGAAACCACTCTAAGGATGCTCTAAGCTGTATATAAGGCTAAGGCAAACTTTAGCGTACCTATATTAATAGCCTTACTAGAGCTCTACTATAAGACAATGTTCTTAGTTACGCCCCTATATCTAGCCGTATTAACAAATAAGGGGTAGATAGCTAACTTCCTTCTTAACTATAGCATTAACGTTAATAGTATACCTAACTATTAACTATAGACGCCTTTATTTATATTACTAATAAAAAAGGACTTATTAACTTTACTAGCTCTTATATACTATAGGGCTAATCTTAAGTTAAATGCTTTTAGGATTAACATGCTATACTAAGCTGCTACTACTAGCCTTTAAGACGTTATAAGTTATCTAATAGAAGAGAGGGGGATTAATATTAATAAAGGTAATAAAAATAGGGATATACTACTAATCTACTTAATACTATCTACTATACTAAAAGATATAATATTACACCTTAAGTAGTATAACGCTAATGTTAATAAGCTAATAATAATTAAAGCGTAGTACGTATTACCTTTAAGTCTAGCTTATAAAGAGGGTTTATTTAGGGTAGCCTAGAGCCTCTTAGACGCTAGAGTAGACGTAACTAGTAGAACAGACCGTTTAGTTACTAGCGCTAATCTATAGCTAGAATATTACATATAGTATCTACTTAAGCTAGCTCTACTTATAATAGCTTAGGTAGAAGAGGGAAGGATAATTACTAAGAAAAGAAATCTTATTAAAGGACTACTTATATTAGGGGTAGACCTAAACGTAGTAGTCTATATCTTACTATATTCTTATAGAACAGGGCTGCTCCTATTAAAGCTTATCTATTTAAAATAATAATAGGTAGCTAGATTCCTACTATTAATAGGCTATGTTAAAATTAATAAGCTAGACTTATAAGAGGTAACTAGCCTTATATAGTTACTTTCTACTAGCTATAGTAATACTTAAATAGTATCTAGCCTATTATAGCATAGTATAACACTAGAAGTAACTATCTTATAGAAGGTTATATATAAGCTATAACGCTTAACTAAGACTACTAACTATTAGGAGTTAGATATAGTCCTAATAAGGGAGCTAAAACTATTAGTAATATTTTAAGCTTTATATGCTTACTACTTCTATACGTTACTAAAAAGCAGGGACTCTATTACTTCCTTATTTCTCTAGGAGTTACTACAGCCAGCCGTTTGTCTTATAATAGGGATAGTTAAGCAAAACATTAGCTTAACTAAGACTAGGTTATTTAAAATAATTAAGATATAAGGAGGAGTAAATCTATATATTAGGCCTATTATTCTAGGCTTATTCTTATAGCTAGGGGATCTAAAATAGGCTACTATATTAGATATAACAATAGGGCAACTAAATAACACAACCTTAAGTATAGCACTTTTTTACTTTAATATAGCTAGTTTACTAGTACGTACTATATTAGTATAGAAATAGTTATACTAGTATTATCTATAATTTAATTTTACTAGCTTTATACTAATTAGTCTAAGTATAAATCCCTATAAAAGCGTACTTTTATTTCCCTTAATAGCTAGTAGGGTATAGGTTAAGCTAAGGGGATTCTTAATAGGCGTAGTTATATTAGGGATTAAAGGGTATAGGATTTATAAAAGTAGTAGTAAAAATAGTCTAGATCTATAAGAAGGGTAAAGGCTACTATTATTTATTTATACTTTTTACTACCTTTCTTATAATTATAATTACATACTAAATTTAAAGATAGTTACTATTAATCTTACTAAAGGGGATAAGAAGCTTTTATATATCTACTCTAGGTGTTATTTACCTCTTTAAGAAAAAGTTTCCTTCTTAAGTATAAATACGTTAGATTCCCTTATCTATAGCTAAGGCATAACTAATTATATATTTAGGTTATTTATTAGAAGTGCCTCTTAAATTACATAGCGTTCTTTAGAATAAATAGAGTATAGTATACTAAATATAACTACTAGCTTAAAATTAAACAGTAGGTTTAAAAGGGTTTTAACTTAGACTGCGTTATTTATAAATATTCTAGTCTATATAAAACCCTTAAAGCCTACCTATATAGTACGTATAGCTTTATTCTTAGCTATTATTAAGGTTCTATAGGCTTATCTAATAGTAAGGTTATATATTTTATACTAAATACCTTAAAGAGTCTAGGATAAAGTTTATAAAGATATATCCTTATAGATATCCTAAGAGGGAAGAGCCTAGGTATTATGTAACTCCTACCTATTAGGGAAACATACTAAAAATACAAAAGGGTAAATTTTATTAACTAGTAACTATTATAACTAGAAAAAAATAAGAAGATAGAAAAAAATAAAGAGGCTAAAAAAATAGGCTTTATAAAAAATATAAAGGGCTATTTAAGGAGTTTAAGCATTAGAAAGCTTAGGGGAAAATAAGGGCTATATAATATAAAAAGGTAGTAGCTATTAAGTTTTAGTCTTTCTATAGGGATATACCTAAATAGAAGTTTATTATCTATTACTAGCTGTCTGAATTAGTACTAAAAGATCTTATCCTACTATCTTTCCTATAGACACCTATTATTATAGTAAGGAGATAGCATATACTATAGAAAAATTAATAAGCCTATATATTAATAGGGAAAGACTAAAGAGATTTATAAAGAAGATAAG
The DNA here is from genome assembly GCA_020631755.1 of Colletotrichum sublineola. Taxonomy (NCBI): domain Eukaryota; kingdom Fungi; phylum Ascomycota; class Sordariomycetes; order Glomerellales; family Glomerellaceae; genus Colletotrichum; species Colletotrichum sublineola. Next base: position 5,172,932 of record JAHSQG010000005.1, on the reverse strand, counting down.
GCCCTTTTATAGGTTTTATATAGACCTTATTAATAGGTTTATTTAAGAATAGACTAAAACTAAAGAAAAGACTAAGTAAGGTAGATACTTAATATATAACATACTGTCTGTAAGTTTTACACCTATATAAGTATATAAATATAAGGAGGATAAAGATAGAGTATATAATCCCTTAGTCCTATCTATCCTTAGTAAGTTTATCTTTATTATCTTTATCTTTATAAAAGTCAGAGCTTTCGCCTAGAACATATTTATCTAAATTATCTAATATAGTACTAAAATCTAACTTAGAGCTTAAGATATCTAGATACTTATCCTTAGATATTATATTCTCTGTTTTAAATAAAGGTAGGAGGTCTAATACTAACTCCCCCTTAACTAACTAATTAAGAGAATCCTTAGCTAAATTAAAGTTAGCTATCTAAAGGAAGTTATAGACCTAGTACTATAACGCTTTATAAGTAGTTAGGTATAGACAGTAGATAACGTAGTATAGCTATAGTATCTAGCTAGATATAGTATTAGGGCCCTATCTATAAGATAGGGGAAGTAGACTAGGCTTAAAAGTCTAGTATAGAGATTTATTTTTAAGTACCTAAACAGAAAACTATAATATCTATTCTAGTACTTTTATACTAATATAGACGTTACTAAAATTATAATCTAAGATTTTATTAAGCTTAAAAAGTAGATTTATCCTTTAGTAAAGGTTAGAGGTCTCTAAGCCTGCTTATATCTTAAAGTAAGTAAGTAGTATAGTAACTTTAGTAGAAAACTCTTACCCTTATAGCAGTCTGTATAGACAACCTATAAGGTCTTCTTCTTAGGTAATAAGGTTATTCCTTTAGCTACTATAAGTATACTCTTATCCTAACTAGATAATTACTTACTATAAAGTATCTATTATTACTTTAAAGCCGTCCTAGGTAAGCTAAAGAGCTAGGAGAGAGTTATAGTCTGTAAAGACCCTTAAGTATAGCGTTACTAAGATACTAAGCACAAACTTATAATTTATAGGGCCTTACCTTCCCTAGTTAATACTAAGAGATATTATTAGCTCTTAATTACAGCCTTATAAAATCTAATAGCTATTCTTTCTATAAAACAGAGGCTTAACGCCCGTCTTATAATAGTTCAGCCTATTTTAGAAGGAACGTCTGCTTTATATATAGTATAAATATTAGAGTAAAGTTTACGTTAGTAAGCCTATATAAGCTCTTCTGCTTTATTATAATAGTTATGTCTTATAAAGAGACACTAACCCTTTTATAAACTGCTATTTAAAGTTAAAATAAGCCCTTTTAACTATCTAGCTTATAAGATATATCTACTATAAGTACTAGACAGACGTCTAGTATATACTTAGACATCTTTAAGCTTAACAACTTACTCTATAGAATATTAAAGCAGGTAGATAAGGAAAATAAGGCAGTAATCCTCTTACTTAGCTATAAGAGAGATATACTAATAAAAGAAATCCTAGCTTTATAATAAACCTATAGAATAATCTATACTACTCTATAGAAGGTTCTTAACCTACTAGTATAGTTAAGGCAGAGCTTAAATAAAACGGCTTTCTTAATAAGTAAAGATAGGAATAAATACCTTATAAACTATATAGTATTCTAGCGCTTTATTCTATTATTAGGATATAAAACCTTACTATAGTACTATACTAAACTACTTTATCTACTATACCTACTATAATTCTAGATATATATTTTCTTAACGCAGATGTTTATTACTATTAATTATAGCCACCTTAGCGTTCTTTTTAGGTCTACTTTTAGCTTAGTATTAATTTCTACTACGGCTTTTCTCTATAGTACTATATTAGGTTCCTATATATAGGTAGAGGTAGGCTTTAAACTTATTTAAGTATGCTTAACGTCTTTTTAAAATAAAATAACGTTACATACTATAGTATTGTTTAATAGCTAAGCCTAGGGGACGTAAAGATTACTTTCTGCTATTAGTAGGATAGCTATAGATACCTATAGACATTAACTATAAAGTAAGAGCTTTAGGAGGTAGTACCTATACTTTTAACACCTTATAAGACAGTATATAATTATAAAAGGCACTAGTTATAAAAGAAAAGAGACTAAAGGAGCTTACTTATAAGGTAGGCTACCTTTAGCTAGAGCTAAACTACTAGAGAAATATTACCTATAGAGCATTGTCTCTCCTAACTAAGCTTAATAAAAGACTCTAGTAGATAAATAGAATAATTACCTCTTTTAAAAACAAGATTAATTAAGGTAACGCTAAATAGACAGAAGAAGTAGGGCTAAGTATAGGTCTAGTACGTTTATTATCTATAGACTAGTAAGCTAAAGGCTATTCTTCTTAAAAGGCTTAACTAAAGCCTTAGGAGGTAAACTTATAGAACATCTACTTTACTCCTATAACTAATAATAAAAAACATAAGTTCTAAATTATAGAGGCTAGAGATTATAGGATAACACCGCTCTATAGTAGCTTATAGAATAATTAGATATAAGTAACGTTATCTTACTAGTATAGGGAGCTATTATATATATTTACACGTATATATTCTAAGTAGATTAGTATTTAGGTAAGAGGGAACAGAAGATCCCTATATAAATACACCCTAACACAGCACTCTTAGTAAGTCTTAGCGTAAATTCTAGCCTCTTAATTCGCAATTAGTATATAGTTCTATAGATAATAGATATATTAAACTTATAGGGTAGGTAATTAGTATCCTTATGCTTATAAATAGGAATATATAGGGAGTAACTTTAATATAATACTAATAGTAATAATAGATATAATCTAAAGTTAGATTATAAGGCGTAAGAGATATTCTTCATTATATTTAAATATATATATTAGGAGTCTATATAGAGATATCCTAAAAGCACACTATAGTATGTCTAATTTATTATATTAAGTAAGTATATACGTATAGTATATACGTACTATACTATAACACAGCTTAAACTATCTAGCTTAAATAGGTACTAAATTAGCAGCTAGTACTAAAATTAGCTTTGTCTACACGTAGAGGTACTAAGGGCTGCTTTCTGCTAAGAGACACACCTCTAACCTAACGTATAAAGTAAGATAGAATATAGGTATTATCTAAAGGGTTTAGAAGATATTACACTAAATCATATATAGTATTAGCCCTGTTCCTAGTCACACCCAGCCACTACTTATCTTTCTACTACAATATTAACCAGGTCTTTCTAATACAAAGCAATAATTATACTATTTATAATAGCTATAGTAACTGTTTTGGCGATTTTTATCACTAAAGCGTCCTCAAATTAATACAACTATGCTATAGATATGTGTTATAATAACAAACAGCTATTTAGCTATATCCTTACTATACTATAATTATCTAAGGAATAACGCCTTTAATTAAGTCTATCCCTCTAGAAGGTTAAGATCCCCTTATATAAGGAACCGTATATATACCAACCAGGCAGACTCACTATCACACCTCTAGTTATAAACAACTGTAAGAGAGGTTGCTAGCTGTAAAACAGATAAAAATCTACATAGCAGAAAATCATCAGAAGGATTTATTAATACCTATAGGATCTTTAGATTAAGAAGAAATATACTAAAATACATTACACACGCCTTAGTAAGTAGTAGATACTCTATTTATAAATAGAGGCCTGGTCTATTATTTTATATTAGTAAATAGATCTATAACCAGAGTCTACCTAGGAGCCTAAGGTTTTATATAACTTTTCCAGCCTTTCATTCTCTAAGATTAGATATAAGCTAGGTTATTACGTAATTACGCTTATATAGTAGCTAGGGTGGTATAGGCGCCTTAATAAAAATCAATTATTATAGATATAGTATAATACTACCTCTATAGCTATAAACTAACATACCCTCCCTCTATTTATAAGAAATATACCTAGCTATAGTTAACAAGCCTAAGATTAGTACACCTCACATAATCTTACTACTATAGATAACGTAGTTAGGTGTTATTACGCTTCTAGACGTTATTATAGAAAGAACTACAAATCAAACCGGATTATTACTTAATAATATATCCTATTAAATATTTCTTTACTTAGATTCTAATAATAAATTTATCTAAGGCTGCCTAGCCTGTAATAAGAAAAGTTTAGTATAGAGAAAGACTAATATAACAAAGGGAAAGCCTTCCCTAAATAAGGCAGCATCCTATATAGTAACAGCTAGCAACTACTAACGTACTACTATAGAGCATGTATATTAATACCCTTACGTAGCCTATATATATAGTAAAGAGGCTTTTAGTAAATTATACTTTAAGATAGTAATAGATAGGGGACGTACTTTTTTATTACGTACTTTATAGAACTTGTCTAGCAGTATAGAATAATATAGTCCTAAAGCTTACGTCAAAACAGGAATACTAAGACTAGATTCACCTATACTAAGATATAAAGACATTAAGGATTACCTATAAGATTAGCTACGCCCTAGATTTAAGTTAAAAGTAATTAAGGAACTTTTATTTATAGCTATATAGCACTAAGACATAACTACTATATTATCTCTAAGATCACAGGTATAGATAAATAACTAAAATTTAATATATTAGCTTTAGTAACTAGGCTCTATTAGTATATAACAGATATAATCTTACTTATATATTAAATCTACCTACTATCTTAGTTATATCTATAACGCTAGGAATAATATACTCTTATCTTAGCTTACTACTTGTTATATACTAGATATCTAACTTTATATCTTTATAGATTATAGGCCTTTATAATTAGTCCTATAAGGATTTTCCTTAGTAAATCCTAGTAAATAAATACCTAATAACAAAGGTTTATATAAGGCCCTACTTTATAAATAGTAGTATACTTTAAGTATCTATATTAGGTTATCTATATAATATCTCTTAATCTATCCCTACTATACTAAAGCTTCTACTCTATTATAAGAACTTAATTTATATTAAAGCTTTTAATTAAAAGGCTTAGTAACAATATAGCCCCTAAAAGTCTAAGATAGAGTCTATAAACCCTATACAGGCTAAGGACGTATATATCTAATATATAAGCCTTAACCTTATTATCTATAGCAGCCTTTAGGATTCCTACTATATTTAACTATAAGCTAGTTATACTATGTCTAGGCAGCCTAATAGATCCTAGATAGAGCCTTAAGAGATTCTTAAATATAGAGGTACTAATACTAATACCTACTACTATACTAAATTACTTTATAAACATGTATATTACCGCCATAACGCTCTCTACTTTATGTCTATAGGCAGCCTAAGAGGTAAAGTTTTATACGTTAAGAATAGCGCTATAGCCTAGGCTAAGTAATATAAGCGTTAGTACTTAAAAACTAATAGGCGTATTAGTATCCTAAAGGAGTATTAAGCCTAATAAAGCTATAGTTAACATCTAGCCTGCCTAAATTAGGTAGTAGTAGTTATTAATTTATATAACTAAAATACTAGTTATAATTAAGCCTAATATAAGCATAAGTATAATAGGGAAAAAAGTAAGACTAATATTAATAGGTAAAAACCCTTTAATAAGGATAAAGAACTAAGGGACGTAATATAGCTAGCTATAGATCTATATTAGTTAGTAGTAGTAGGGTTATATAAGGCCTATAACTTACTATAAGGCCTTAAATAGCTCTATAGACGTAAATTATAATAGGGGTAAGGCCCTAGAAAAGGCTAAGATTAAGGAAGGGCTGCTTTAATAGTCTAGTCTTATATATAAACGTCTAAAGTAAGCTAGCTATACTAAGATATAAGGGTACTAATATACTAGGACTATCCTAGGTAAACTATATACTACTACTAGAGACGGCCATAAGAAATAAGGTTAAGGAGCTTATAAAGAAGATACTACTAGCCTAGTTAATTATAGCCAGCTTTTTATGAATAAAAGCCGCTTAAGGCTTTAACCTAACCTTTAGCTAAACTATTATAATACTAATAATATAAAATAGGAATATAATATAAAATACCTAATGCTATGTAGTATACTAGGTAATAGTACTACTAATAATAGGACTAGTATAGTTTCCTAGTACCTATACTCTAAGCCTAAATTAAACAAATAAGATAAGTATAAGTACTATAGATAAAATTTTAGGTATAAGGCTCTTATACTATACTATAATACTTTAGCTAGGTACGTAGGGGCACTATGTTAGTGTAAATAATAAGATAGAGCATAATAATACTAGCTCTACTAATACCTTAAAGGAATTAACTAATAAGTATTTACGTAATACTATAAGATAGATAGTAGAGGATAGTTCTAACTATAAAGAAGACTAATAACGCTATTAAGCATAACTAGTAACTAAAAACCTTACTTAGATTGGCTATAAAGGGTATAGTAACTACGTTCGCTAATAAGTAGGCCGTGCTAATCTAGAAGCCTCTATTAGCCCTAGTATTTAGATCTTTAATAATTACCTAGAAAGAGTTAGGACTTATACTAGGTAAAAGGGGGGGTACTATAATTAACAAATATCTAAAGAGGTAATAATAACATAGGTATTAAGGGCTACTATTAAGGAAAGAATAGTAAGAGATAATATTATAACAAGCTTATCTAATAATAGCTTCTATTTAATAGCGTCTTACTTATCAGCATTTCTTTTAGTACTACTACGTAACAACAGGTTATCCTATAGCTCTATTACGTGTTTATTAGCTAAAATTATAGAAATAAGGAGAGGTTTAGTATATAGGTGTAACTATGTATAGGACTTATAACTAATAGAAGTTAGATTAACATAACACTAAGTCCTTAGGTAGGGTTTTATAGGTTTTAAAGAGCTATTATAGGTGCTATTACGTCTACTACCTAAACGTTATCCTAAGGCTACTATCTTTTAGGCACTATAAGCAGCTATTAAAGGCTAAAGTCATTTCAGGCGTTTATAACGTCCTATAAAAAGACCCACCAGTACTATACGGTTAGATAGTTATTAGTACTACTAGTTTATATCTATTAAATTAGTCTGTAGTTACTAGAGCTTACGTTATTATACTATTCTATACTAGGCGTAATGCGGCAATTATATCTACTACCCCTATTATAGCTAACATAGACAGAGTAAGCTTTAGTAGCTTTAGTAACTAAGGTTCTTTCCTAGACGCTAGCTTATGCTATTAGGAATCCTAGCTTATTACTAGGTCTAGAGAAGAGGCTAATTCTAAGTATTAGTATAACTACGTTATTAATTCTTTTAGGTTAGCTACTTATACGTTAGGTGACGTCACCTCTTACTTATATACTAACACTATATTACAGGCTAAGCTATTAATATACACCTAGATATACTACTCCTTTAAAGACTAGCTTAGTATAATAGGATTTGTTATTTATATAAGTAACTATTACTAACTTAATAAAAGTATAGCTGTTATTAAAGGCAACCTATATGCTATATACCTAAAGGCCTTATAGAGTTTAACCGTTAAGTATATAATTATCGTTAGGTCCGCAATAGTGTTTCCTATTATTACCCTCAGGTTGTTTACTAGAGTACAATATGCCAAACGGCTGTAGGCTAATAATTATACTATAATTCTTAGGGTAGTACGTAGGCATTCCTATCTATCTGTAGTAACAGCTTATATCTAAGAGTAGTTCTTACTAGTAGCGCTCTCTACTATATATTTATATACTGCTTATATTAGCTTTAGTATGCATTACTAGACGGTCCCTATTAGGAGCAGAACTATTATCCTTAAGGTATACCTTTCCTCTCTAGGACGGTTAACAGTACTAACAGCCCTTAGCTCTTATATATCAGCTTACTGCTATATATAGTCTATAAGCAGTTATAAAGCTATCTATAGTGTTATTTTTAATACGGATCTTCCTGTTACAGTCGTTCTAACGACTTACATAAGCACTTAGGATACTAGTCGTCCTCTATAGTATATTACTTCTAATACTATATGCCATATAGTATATCCCTATAGACTTAATCTAGGATAGGAACATTACTAATTAAAAGTATGTTAACTTACCTGCTATAGGCTATAATAGTAGTACCTTAGCCATAGCTAAAGATATTACTATCCTTCTCCTGCCTATTCTATAGGTATAGTAGCTATAGATATTACTTAACTAACATCTAGGGTTACTAACACTATTTAGCCTTAGGTTTTTATATAATATTCACTTATACCTCACTAGGCCTAAGTATTAATTAGCTAATAAAGATTTAAACTTCTTTCTAGTACTTATCTAACTTCTATAATCTACATAAAGTTTCTAGTTTAGTATACTAATATGTTTAACGTAATATAGGACTATATAGATATTATTATATAGTTATTTATTAAGCAGGCTTCTGCTTTACTTTACTATAGCTTACTTACTATACAGCTATTTATTATTAACTCTATAATTTATCTTATATCTAACAGTTAGTTCTTAATAACGTCGCCAAATAGCCTAGGTCCTAGCCTATCTAAAGACTAAGCCTAGTATTATTTAAGAAGTAATATAGCGTAAAGATGACGCTTTTCTTAGAGAGAAGGCCGTAGCGGTAGTATCCTAGTTATAAGAGCTTTTAAGATATCATAGCATAACATAAACCAGTATAGCTTAGTCGCCTCTATTAATAATATATTACTAAGGCTAGCACCTATATATTTAAGAGCAGACCTATATATACCTATAGTACGCTAGGGTTTATATATTAAATTCTTTTATAGCCACACTAAACCATTTATAAGGATCTATATAGAGAACTTATCTTAGCCTTAGCCTTTAGTAAGAGACATCCACAAAGCTTTAGTATATCGTCCTTAGATAGAGGACTACTATAGAGGCCTTAAGCCCTATATTCGCCCTTATAGATAATTAATCTATTAATAATTCAAATAGTAGTAACTTAAAATACCCTAAGGACCTAAAGTAGACGTAATAGTAAGGAAGATAGGCTTAAGACAAAAAGACAAGAAAAGCATTTAATATAGCATAATTCCTACTTATTATTTAGAGATTATCTTTATCTCTAATTACGCCACTTATCACAGCAAAGATTCCCTAAAACACAAAATAACTAAATCCCTAACTAGCTAATTAAGTCTAAGCCTAGTAAATATTATAAAAAGCGACTTCTTACTACGTCTGTAGAGAGTTCACTTCTAGCTTACTATACTTCCTAGTAAGGGGGATAGATGGCGCGTCGGGATGTAAAGCCAGAACTAGCCTTTCTGCACTTCCGTTTAGCTCAGCTATAAAAACCTTTCCCTTATTACAAATATGCTTCTTCCTAAGTCTATCAAATAGGGATTCATAGGCAGCAAGCCTCCTACTAATCTAAAAAGTACTAAACAGCATAGAGTAAAGAGTCTATAACTAAGGTATAAAAGAGGTTTCACATATAGTAAAAACTCTTTTATATGTACTTTTACTGCGTAGGATAATCTTAGGGAAGTATAATTAGTAAAGCTTAATATCCTAAGAATAGGGAACTTATTAAACCGTCTGTTAGTTAGGGGCTAGAGTAAGAAACTTTGGCTTAAGAAACATTAACTTACTATCGCTATATAATTCTAGCCTAGCCTAATAAGCTTAGTCTTAATTTGTTATTACCTAGCCGCCGTTTAAATCATACTTCTTTTAAAGCAGGACTTTAATAGTATTAAGAGGCTATCTTTAACCAGGTCGTAATAATCCTTATCTCTTTAGTTAGGGGCCTATAACAACAGCAATATAGCTATATAACAAATAAGAAGTATTTACTAGACCTTAGATTAACAGCTAAAAAGTATATAAGCTTGCCTAGACGTTACTACTCTACTAGATATACCTTAAACATTCTATCTTGTAACTCCATTCTTATAGTCGTCACGTCACGCAGAAATTATATTAAGGGACACTCAAATTTCAGTCAAGAGTTTGCTTTTAACTAATACAGTCCAGCAGGCAGAATCCCACCAGTCAAAGCAACATCCGCCCTAGTTTACAAAACCAGGATTCTCATTACATAGATTTATACCTATTTCAATACCTAATACAGAGCCTTACAGACGCACTAACCACAGCCCTCACCATACAAGCCACAACAGGGCCGCAACGCCATTACTACCATTACTAGAGTTATATTTTTCATAATATCCTAATCCTATTAACACTAGTTTAATACGCAACCTGAACTATACTCTACTTAAATTGTCATTATCTCTTTAAGACATAATGTTTCACCTAACTCTAAGCTACAAGGAGCTTAGACATATAGGTGCAGCAGCAGCTCTTCCCCTGCAATTCCTCGCCCCATCAAATCTAAATAAAACATTAAACAGGTATCTAATAAACTCACTAAATCTCTAATAGTATCTAACTTAATTAGTACGGACTTACCGGTTAAGTTATTAGTCTCTAAACGGCAAGCTGTTAACAACTTAGATACCGTAGTCTATAATCTAGGCCTATACTCCTTTTATAATCTAATACTAATAGGCATAACAGACTTATTAGGTAAATCTCCTTTTAAAGTATCTTATAACATCCTTACAATAGAGAGCTTCTAGCTTCTAAGTACTAGGATGCTATGGCCCAGCCATCCTCTGACCGCATATACTAACATAGGCTGTGCGCCTAAGAACTATGTTAGCTAGCCTTATTCCTAATACTTTCTAGGGGATTAGAGGCATCTTGATTTTAGAGGCTTCTAACAACAGACATTAGCTCTACAACCGATTACTTATAAAGGATATTTGTTCTCTTAGGAGTCCCTAAACGTTAATAGAACATTACAGGTCTAAAACGTATGTAGGTATAGAAAAAGCCTCTATTAATAAACTCAGATATTTACTAAAGAAGATAATTAAACATACTCTTTTTAATACTATATTAACTATAACTACCTTTAGTAAAAGCTTAACTTTATAGTAGTGTATAGAGTCTATGTCTTATAACCGCCTTATAAGTTCCTCTACTATGTTAATTATAATAGTAAAATATCTAGAGTTTACTAAAGCGTTAATAGACTGGCCTAAACGATAGATATAGTATATTTATAGCTTAATTACTAGTTACAACTCCTTAGACATAAAATCTAGTATTATAAAGATAAATAAATATAAAACGACGTCTTAGTTATTAGGTCTTTAATACGATAGTTTAACGTTATTAGCTAATATAAGAAATTATATTAAGTAGTTATATATAATTTAATTATTAGGATAGGGGTATTATCTCCTTAAAGAATCTATTATAAGCTATATAATAAAGAGCTATTCTTAGTAAGGAGCCCTATAAGGTAAGAATATTATAAAACAGGTTTACTAAATAAAAGTTAAGATATAGGTCTTATTCCTAACTATAACATAGAAGAGTATTATTAGCTAGAGCTATATTAGCTAGTTTATATTTCCTCTATTATTAAGTAGGGGGCTAGTATTTACTTAAGCAGCCCCTACTTTTATAAAAGTATTAAGAACGTCTTAGGCTATTTCTATAACTTCCTCTACTCTTAGATATCAGTTAGTACTAATAACTTTAAAAGCTATATTAAAGACGTACTTTACTTTAATTCTCTTACGTTAGATTCTCTTAAGTTAAACCTTAGATATATTACTACCTATATTAAAAACCTCTACGTTTTAGTTACTAAGATCTTATTAGATAGATATAAAGGTATTACTATATATCTCTAATACTTATATTAGGGTAGCTAAAAAGTAAATAGTTTAACTAACATAATTCTATACTAGGGCTAGTAATACTTAGAGGGGCTTATAGGACTATTATATGTTATTTTTTATAAGTAGATAAGCAAACTAGCAGTCTTACCCTAAGAGCTATTATACAGCCTTCTATTTATACTAACCCCTAGCTAAGCTAGGTTAGCTATACTTAGTCTGTCTTATAGGGAATATAGGTATATTCACCTATAGTCTCTAGTTCCTACTAACTATATTTTAGTAATTAGTACCTTAGGGAGGATATTTACGTTAAACTTAGTAGGGCGCCACGCGCAGGGCCTGATAAGAAGGCTTAGGGGGCAGGTACCCCTATGCCTCAGACTAATACATAGCTAATAGTAGGTATATTATAAGAGGTAGAGATATAGAATATAATATAAAGTAGGTATATAGAGAAGAAACTAAGATATAGACTACTATACTTAATACTATAAGTCTGAAGCGAGACGCTAGATACTATAGGGTTCTTAATATAGCCGCAGCCAGAGTCAGAGCTTTAGGTTAGTTAGCTTTTATGGTTGCGGACTCAGAGCAAGTTATAAGCTAATGTTCAGGTAAATATAACGACTATTAGCAAAACCTCCACAACACCAATCAAATACGTTACCAGTTAAGTCAAAGCACCTACTTTCCGGCCACCCCTGCATTCCGGCCACCCAAAAAACATCATCATCATGGCCACCACCACTTTATTATATTGACTATCAACACTTTTTTGATGCTACAACAATGCAACTTTCGGCCTCACTAGATAATTCAGATGCGCTGGATTCATCTGGACTATCCTCAGCATCGCCAGCCTCAATTTGCGCCTGCCGCACGTCTTTGATCGTCGCAAACTTCGCATTTAGATCGAGTACAACAGCCTTTCTCTTCCTAGTGACACTACTGTCAACCTTGGCCTGGAGCAGCTGTATTTGATGCCTTGCAGCAGCCAGCTGGAAATACTGCTCTTGGAAGCCTTTTTTCACCTTCTTAAAGAGTAGTCGTGTTGTATACATGGTTTGATCCAGCTGGCTGAATAATCGCAGTTGGTCATCCAGCTCCTTCTGCTTCCTTGGCGTAGACCACTTCACAGCAGATGCCCAGCCCTCTATATCTGCGTCTGGAGACTGAGGGGCACCTCTTTTTCTGTTGTTGACTGGTGTTGTTGGTGTTGTTGGTGCTGGAAGTGACGATGTGGTCTTCTGAAGTAGCAGGCCACTCATAAGGGGCTTTGCAATAGCAACAGGCCACAACCCAGTGTATTTCCAGCCTGCCTTGATGTTGCTGACTGTCAGACCAGCCAGTCTTGCCTTCTGATAGCAGGATATAAAGAGCCTCTTGCCGACGATAGTAGAATCGTTCCACTGACTAAGCAGTCCCAGCTGCTTTCTATATGCCGACTTTACAGGCCCAAAGACTGACTGGTCAAGTGGCTGGAGGACATGGGAGGTATGTGGCGGTAGGAATAATAGATGAACGTTATGGGTATAGCATAACCACATAAAATCCGTTGTTGTATGGCTCCCATGGCCATCTAAGATAAGCAGCCTTGCCCCCCTATCCTCAGGGGTGGTCTGGGGTAAGAATACCCTCTCTAGCCACTCAGCAGCAGTCTCATTCGTAGTCCACCCTTTATCTGTTGCTGTAAATTCCCAGCCATCGTATGGGGTAAGGTCTAGAGGGAACCACTGTTGTTAGACTGTCTTGCCCTTGTAAATAACAAGAGGATGAAGTGCCTTGCCCATCGCTGAGATACACTCGATGATAGATACCCAAGCTCTTGATCCAGGCTGTTTTTTCCGTACTGAGGTTGTCTCTGCCCTTCCTAGCACCAGCCCATTATCACCCTTGCCCTCAAGGATACCAGTCTCATCCATATTGTATCTATTGGATGGGTTGATGGTGGCGATGCGAGGCATCGCGAGATATTTGAACCAGTCCCTGATAACCTCAGTAGATGCTCCATTTATACGCCTGGAATCGATAGAACGACTTCTCTGGACCTTGATAGAGGGGTTGCGGCGCTAGAAGCCATCTATCCATCTCTTGCCTAGAGGCTGGGTATCCCCCATAGTATGCAGAATACGCTGGGCGAAATCCTTCAGCTGTTGATGGGTTGGTGCAAGACCAAGGTCAGCCTGGATTTGCACCCAGTTGGCCAGCTTAGCCTCCTGGGCATGGGATAGTCGCTGATAGTCTTCAAAGGCAGCTGACCGCTGTTGCGCACCTTTATTCCGGTCTTGTAGTGTTGATCGTGGTACCCCCCATCGCTTAGAAGCAACCCGAGCCGACACGCCGTTTGCGATATCGGCAAGAGCCCGATTGACCTCATCTTCGGTATATTTAACCATCTAGTAGTAAAGAAGTCGTATATAAAAAATGAAGTGATTTGATCACGAATGGAAAATGTTGTGATAGTTAGAAGTTGGGGTATATCTAGAAATGCGGTGGCTGGGCGGCATTTTTTGGGTGGCCGGAATGCAGGGGTGGCCGGAAAGTGGGTGCTTTGACTTATCTAGAACCGGCGTTGGAAGTTGCGACTGAAAATGGCAGTATGATCCATCCTCCATGTCACCAGCTGTTGGTCGTCTAACGCACATCCAACTTCAATAGAAAAGCGGCAGCACACACCAGGCTAGGGGCTTAGCAACTTAACGGCAAGGCTTATCATAATTGTCGTAACAGAAAGACAACCTAGCTCTCACGGTAGCAGGTTTATGCTGCTTCAAACAATACCGAGATTTATAAGTTCAGAAAATAACGCAATACAAGCCAGGACAAGAGCAAGCTACAGAAGCAGATAACTACCAGCTAAGCTATATATATCTAGAGCCTAGACTTTAAGATAATACGGATGCGTTTAATAGCCAGACTAATATCGCCACCAGCCTTTAACAAGACTACAGGATCCAGGTCTCCCCCTAGGCTCTGTCGCTAAGCTACAGTCAAGCGCAGTAGACAAAGGCTTTAGTTATAATCTTAGGGAAGGTCTTAAAGGTTAGTCAGGATAGCAGTTAACGACACAGCCACAAGTCATCTAGCAGTAAGGGACCTGGTACAGGGCTAGAAGGAAGCAAGAGGGAGAAGACGTAAGCGGAAACTAGAAGAGATACCGGTCTGCATGACGGCATAAATGGCGTAGGACGCGGGCTGGAGATGATGGACGGAAAGGGTCACCCATCGTGTCACAGCAGTTGGCGTCCTTGTGCTGGGAACATTGTTCAATTTGGGATGGCTAGACTTGTCAATCATATTTCTTTGCCGCGGGTCAATGGCCGGTGGTGGGGTATCAGACGATTTTACGCCAAGGAATACCGTTAGAAACACATACGGCAAACTCATGACTCAAAAACCCAGTGCTAATACAAAATCATGGCCACAGATCCTGATTATCAGATAGCCCCTAATTTGCACTACAGGCAGACTGGCTACAAGGAATTGATTTATGTTTTGTGGAGTTGGGCAGAAATACTTCATATGTTACAGTGCTATGTGGTCCACATTCCTCTTTCGTCACGTGCTCCAATGGAGAAGCGGGGGCGGATCGTCGGCGTTCACATCCGTACCGTCCGAAGCGACTCTTGACTGGCTGGGACAATTTTGTGGTGCATGGATGCTGCTTGGTAGCAACCAACATGACGTCCTGTTCCAACCTTTGCGTTGTCAAGCGGACCGCATACGATTGGCAACGCGTCCAGGCCAAATGCTCTTCAGGGGGCTCCCTGTAGAAGCCCCTGCTTTTCGCTTATTTGGCTTGATGGCTTGCTACCAACAGAAGTGGCTGTGGCGAAACGGCGTCGGCATTAAGAGCCAATTCAAGCGCTTATATCGTGCAAGAACGGCTGCGGTCGCCACACAGTCGGAAAATGCTCCCAAACCAAGACTATATTACGTTGCAATCTAGGAAAGAGAGCGAGACGGGAATGCGGGTGTGCACACCTGAAACATCCTGGTTCTCTTATCGGCAAAAAGATTCTTCCACCTTAGTTCGGAGGTGTGTGCCAACGCCAAGCACAAGACCCTTAGAGGAAGGCAAGGAGTAAGGGTCTTCTTCACTATGAGACCCTTCCACTCGGCAGCTGGACGGAACAATCCACACGCTGACAGGTCAGAATATCCTATTTTAATTCGCCTTATAAGCTAACCCTAGATTTTTAGCTATCTAAATGCTAGGTTAACATCTTAGGTCTTGGCCATAGCAATCCGGTTTATAACAAGCTTACGATAGAGATAAATAATAGCTAAAGGCCGAATTGCTAAAAGTCGACAATCACCTAAGTACAGCTGTTAGGCTAGAAAACTGAAACATAAACAAGCGCTTAGACTAACAAACTAATACTAGTAGCCCTTTCAGGCTAGGGACAGGTAGCATTAAGACAGGGTAACAACCTTATAGGGTTAATAAGGTTAAATAGCCAGACCTTACTTTATTTAAAAATAGTAAGCTAGAGAGGCTGGTAGAGCTTATAGAAGATCTAGTAATACCTAACTAGCTGTTTATAGAAGCAGAGGCTATACTAGACAATAAGGTACTAGCGGTATCTAACTTTAGAGTAAAGCTTAGTCCCCTAGCACGCGCTAAAAACAAGAAGATAGGTAGAATCTAATTTTTCATATAAGTCTTAAAAGAACTTTAGTAAGCTAAGTAAGAGAGGGTAAAAGTAGTAGTAGTAGACTAGTCACTGCGGCAGGACTTACTAGGCTAGAAAGCTAATATAGGGCTAGACGCTAGGCTAGGGCTGTTAAACACCTTAACGATAACTACGCTAAATAGAATGCTATAAATAGCGTTGGTTGACACGTCTAATAATAACTAAATTTAGCACTACTTTTTCTAACATCTTATTGTGCAGTTCTATCTCCATAACCAGGACAGGGCTTTAGCTAAGGCCTAGACAGGTAGGGATTGCCACACTAACGCATAACAGCAGCAGCTAGTCATACCAGACTTTAGTAGTTAAGGACGGTAAGTAATAAAAACACATATTTATCTATAACTATAAATACAATATATTCTTATTCTGTTTTTTTAAGCTACTATATTAGGCTTTTAGATACTAATCATACAGACAAACGTGTTTATAATGTTCTATCCATCCTTATGCCTACTAGTGTTGTCAGTCGTGGTCAGGCAGAAGGTAGCATTATGCCTTTAGATTTAGTATCCCTACCAGTCGCTAAGTAACCGCACGGCCTGGCACCTCTTTCTAGCCTAGCCAGTATACTAGTCGTGAAAATAGCCATTACTAAGTAACATAATACCCACCTCAGATAGACACACATCCCTACAAGCGTTTAACTCAATATCTTTATTCACAAGTGCGCCCTGTAGTTAATAAGCAGCCTAACCGCTTCCTCACTACTATTTCAGTCTGCAAAGAACAGTAGGGTCCTACCCTATTCGCCTAGAATGTTAGGATCTACGCCGTGTTAGAGCAGGAGCTTAGCACACTTAAGGTTGTTATATAGAATAGCCACCCTAAGAGGGGTGTATATAAAGGGTTCTATAACCCCCTCTTCTATAATATAGTATCTATTATTTTATAAGTTAATTATAGAGAGGTAATATAATTAAACTAATAGTCTAAAGCTGCTTATACTAATATTAAGGAACTAGGTTAAGATCTTAAAGACCTTAGTCTTACTAGACAGGTCTAGCAGCCTAAAGTTACTAGCTAGTATATATAGTATTAAGTTGCCTATTAAATCTCTTAGAAACAGGTTTATATTATTTCTTAGGACATAGTATAGCGCTACAGACTTCTAACTTACGTTAAGGTAGTACTAATAGAACACGTTAAGAGTAATTTCCTATTGGAAAAATCGTTTAGGCGTCCGTACTAAGATATAGAAAATCAAGTCATCCTGCTACATATATCAGAGAATCACCCCTCCTTATAAATTAGAAGCCCTATACTATGTTAACCCCTTCCCTAGTGTGACTGCCTCAGCCACTAAACGACTCCACCGGTAGGTTAAGTACTCTATTTATAGTTCTATCCTAAGTATATATAGTTAATTCCCCAGGTGACATAGGCCTTATTAAGTCTTACGTTACATAGTATAAAGAAACATCCTCATCAGAAGACGTCATCTAGATCTGTTCGAGACTAGGTTCGGAGAGTTCATCATCAAGAGAAGAGGGGGTGTTACAGCCGGAAGACCAGGAATCAGTAGAGACGCTCCCCTCGTCAAAGCCAAGGTCCTGGGTGGTTTCATCCACCGATATAACTGCGTTCCGCTTCTGGCGATACTGGTCCATACTGTAGAGATACGGTTTCTATAGATCATAGGTAGCGTCAACTCCGGGCATCGAAGCAGCGAGATGTTCTTTAATAAGGCAGCTTAGTTGGCCTTGCTAGTGTCTGCTGCCGGAGCCGGTTTAGCAACGTTGCTTGGACGAAATCGGTGCTGAACAGCGAGCCGGTTTTGGCGCCGATGTACAAAAAGGGCCCTTGCGCTACCGTTCTGAGATCCTGTAGACTCGCGTATGCGTGCCAGACGACGCCATTATTGTTAGAAGCCTCCATTCATTTCAACTGTATTTGCAATTATATAACTTAATGAATACAGTCAAACGCTTCCTACTTGACTGCAAGAACCTTAGCGTCCCCATAGAGACGGTGCTCTGAGCGATCATTCTCGTAGACCCGACTCTCCAATACACTGACATCAATCTTGGAATCTTAGCCGCAGCCGCTTGGCTACGCCAGGCTTCACGGTTGGCATCGATGGCTAGTTGATATGGTCGATGGCAACATTTTTTCTTCCCTTTAGGGGAAGAGTAGTAATTGCATAACTTAATAGCTACTTCTAAGAATAGATTGAACCGAACAACCTTGGATCCAAATTTGAGGGCTCCTACAACTCGTGGGAAGCCACCTATCCGGTACCGATTAGTAACCAGCAGTGTGCCCGACTAAAGGAAGTCTATGTTCCGCAGCCATTATATCTTATCGGAGATATTTAATTGGTCTACGCCATTGGCTTCAATGCGTTGCAGCCGGTTGAGCAAGTATCGATAAATGAGGTACAGAATGCAAGATGCAAACAGCCACCAAGCCGTTACCGTCGCGGTGACGATCGCCGTTGTGGACCACTTGCCACCATGGACGGTATAAAGATTAAGTAGAGTGGAAAAAAGCCCCATCAGGGAATTCACCAGCGTAGGGCTGACTGTAAGCGGGGTGCAACACGGTATCACGTAGGTCGCGGGACTCACATTATAATTTGCTGATTTACCCATATGTAATTTGTGCGTCTCTTGAACCACAGCCAGGCGAGGCCGATAGACACAGTACCCGAGAGTATGGATGCAAGAGAGATGAGAAAATTATTGACTCCCCTCGACACTATATACCCAACCACACCCATGCTCTCGAGCGCCCTCAATCGTTGTAAGGATGCAAACGTAGAAGGGAAGACGATATAGCCGGCGAGCAGCAACCACTAAAAGATCTTGGCGAGCAGCGACCACCACTAGTTGATGTCTTTGTCGTTCTCCAAGACTATCTGGTTATACCTAGAGATAGTAAGCTGAGTCGGTCGCTTCTTTAGCTCACTACTGTCCAGCACGATTGTTTTTATTCCTATTACTGCCACAACAGTAGGTACTGTATAGCAAAAAGACTAGGTATATTCTGGTATATGTATCTTCTCTGTGGAGCCATTTCGGGAGCAAGCTAACCGACCCTGCCGCGCGAGAGGCATCTTGTGTCAGAGTACTATGTCGTTTTTGATGCTAACAACAGGGGACGTAGATACAGCATGCAACGTAGGTTTAACCTTGGTAAGTGCTTAATGTTAAGTAGCAGCTTTAACGTAAGCTTAGATATAGGGTCTAATCAGGAGTAAGGGATTTATACTATAGCTTGTTTTCGCTTCTTGTAATCCGTCAGTTGAGTGAGATTCTGAACACATCTAGCGGAAACATGGCCAGATCACGCACGTAGAAACAACAGTCACACACAATCGCTTGGCTATTACATACACAGAAACAAGTTCGCATACGCTGCAACCGTCTCAAACAGGACATCAGAGATGTGGCTAGAATGTGGTTGAGCACTCCTTGGAACGCTTACTCAACAACGTTCTTTATATCCGCTACATCGATACCAGCTGTGTGGCATAAAATCCTTATGCTAGGCCATGGGGCCTGCCTAAGCTTCAACCACCGGCTGGTCCTGGCCAACCGTAAGAGTGGTCTTGCTACACTGAATGATACAATGGGATGAGGCAGGGTCCTAATGGATGGATTGTAGCGTCAGACCCCCCCTCCGCATAAGGCTCTCCCACTCCGTTTCGGTCCGCTCCTGCCCGCCAACAGCCAGCATGAGCATGTCCATGGCAGCAAACTCGGGCTTCGGGGGCCACCCGACGACGTGTTCGGCTATCAGCAGGGTGCTATCCGCCGCCATGGCTTTGGAGATATGCTGCAGAATGCCTTGGGCTTTTTGGTCGTCATAATCATGAAGACAATGACGAATGTAGTACACTAGATCCCCTTGGTACGTGTTAGTTCCTTCAGCACTGCCGAGATCGGGACACCAGCATACCTTGAACCGGCTGCTCTTCGTGCATGTCAATAGCCATTAGATTGAGTCCCGATAGAGCGCCCACTTCTTTGATCCTCGAAATGACCGGCTCTTTGTCCTGCAGCACACAACGCTCTAACGGTAGACCGATGCTCTCGCAGATGGCCTGGACCGCATGACCGCTGCCACCACCGACGTCGACTAGCAGGATCCTGTTATTGTTGTCCTTAGTTGATGCTTCGGCCATCCACGAGAAGTCATACGCGCCGACGATAGGCGCCAAGCGATCCAACGCTGTCATTGCTCTGATAAACCGCTCCTTTTTTTCTGGGTCGTCGTACATATCCCACAAATTATGGTGCTGCATCCCCGTCGTGAAGTTCAAAGAACCGGGGCCAAAGCCGTTCGGTTCCTTTCGCCCGTTGCTTTCAAAGCACCGGATCATGCCGCAACCAGATAATAATCCGTACTCCGTTCTAGAAAAATCAGCCGAATCCAGCACCGCTATCGGAAAGGTTCATACACGACTTGGTCTAGGTCGCCGTACGGATTGCCGGGAAGAAAGATCTTGGACTTTGCAGTGTGCGCGACTCCGTCAGGCCCATCTTCTTCCAGCACGCCTGTGGATATGAGCATGCGTGCGACACGCACTAGAGGTCATTAACGCATTTGCAGAGCATGAGCCTGGGCGCTATCACTCACCGAGAAGAGCCAGATCAATGCCCACCTCGACGCTCAGCTGCGCGTAGGATACGGATTGCCCAGTTGGAATGTGTTCAAAAACGTGCCAGTGAGCGAAGAGTTTGATAGCTGCCATTTCGCTGCTTTGGATCATGTGCGACAGCCACTGGTCTTGGGGCTGCGCGACCAGGCCACGAATGTTCCCCAGGAGATTGAGAATTTTGAGCTGGAGAGAAGATTCTACAGCCGAGCTCAACTCACCACGGAGTGTATATTCCGTGATTTCTCCCAGCAGGTTCGTAGCCAGCCGTCGAAGTTTGTGGCACTTCTCGACCGATCTAGGGGAATCCATTGCTGCTTCGGAGATGTTCGTTCAAACAACGTGATGCATGTGACGACAATAGCACGCGGGTTAGAGGCGGTGGAATGTCGCAGTTCAGTGTTGGCAGGATTATGTGCTCAACATAAATACTAGCGTCTTTTGCACAGCATCAATGATTCTTTAAATAAGCTAATCTATTCCTCTGCTTTTATTTTTATCCTTACTATTTATTATGTCCGATCGCAACAAACTAACGTGTCCGCATCGTCTTGACCGTACAACAATCATATGTGGCTCTTCTGCAAGCCTGTGTGCCCGACCCGTGGTGTTGGTCGTGCATAGTCTGTGATAGTGTAACAGCTTATCGTTATCGCAACCTTGTAATGGCTCCAGAGCACCTTAGATTTGCGTAGTAATTCCGAGATCCAAAGGCTACTAGCTGGTTCAGGCGCAACATCTACAGACGTTGACTCAGAATTGGACGAGCCGATGGGAGTTCTCTGGGTCCTTGGAGTTGCTGGAACCGGCTCTCAAAGCCATGTGGATGACGGTGCTAGGGGGGTCAAGGGTCATCAAACATGTTCTTCCGAGTCAGGGGTGCAGGCGCCTTAGCCGAGCCTGCGCTGTCTGAGATTGGCTGCCACTTTCGGCTGCTGTACCTAGCCAGGCCAGCCAGCCCATCTTCGCGCGGCGGCAACTGGCTGCTAATTCACCCAACTGTTCTTGACAAAGATGCCTCCACCTAATCTCTGCTTGCAGCTCTGATGATGACCGTCAGCTTCGAGCCGACCCACAAGCCAAAGAGGTTGGGTAATCCAACCTAGGCTCTTCGACCTCACCTAAGATTCTCCTGGTGGCGATGACACGGAAGCCGGAGTTGGCTCCAAAACAACCATGGAATAACACTGCCAGCTCAACGTTCCAATGGGTCGGTACCACAGTGCTAGATTGGACTATGCCAACACCGAGATGCCAGACCTCGGTGGGGAAGTCATCAGAGAGTTGAGAATGGAACAAAGCCCTTTTCGTAAACCCCTGCATACTCTGTTATCTCGGTCTTCTTGCTACGACTTCTTTGCCCTGGGTATGCGTCTAACTAGTACAGGGATAGATAGGTGTACAGTATTACAAAGCTTTGCTTTCTTGTGTAGTTGGCTTTGGCGGCCTGCTTGTACTACTTTCCTACCGGCCTTGTGATTTGTAAATGCGTGGGAATTCACTAGGAACCAAAGCAGAGGCACTCTGGCAAACTACGGTGCTGGTTTGATGCGTAACAAACTAAGACATCGACCGAATACATTCAGCCAAACAGCCTCTTAGTGATTATACCAGCGGCAGCAAGCCTGCTGGGCTAAATCGAACACCTAATAAGGCTTGAGAGGCACCGCTCCAGACTATGTACAGCAACTTTGGTCTATCCCTTGTGCTCATCTGATTATAGAACCTCGGCCTTCAATTCCGTGACGGTTACAGACCATCGGTGCGCCACTAACGTGGCACTATTAACAATCAGGTCAGATCTAGCAATAAAGCCTGCTTCTAGCCCAACCAGAAACACAACTACCCTAGCAATCTCGTCAGGCGTTCCAGTTCTACCTAGCAGAGTGTTATTAATTATACTTTATGTAAATAGTCCCTACTTAGATTATAGAACTTAACTAAGCATAAGGGTCTTAATAGCGCTAGGGCTAATAGTGTTAATACGTACTCCTTTATGTCCCTATTTAACAGCCTTATACTTAGCCTGTATGATATAACTAAGCTTTAAGATACTATAAGTGTTACTTAGGTCTGTATTAAGTTAAATCTTATAGTGCTTAATAAGGGAAGTAGCCAGGGCTGTTGCTAGGTACTTTTCTAGATTAGGGTTTTAAGGGAGTAGGTGACTAGTAATAGAAGCTATAATAGTCAGGGAGCTTCTACTAGGTATAAGAGGGAGGAAGCTGTTAAGAATAAGGGCGGTTCTAATAAGATTAATAGCATAGATTAGCTAGGGGTTATTTATAGTACTAAATACACTAGCTGTAAGGATAACCATCTTGATTTTACTAAGCTTAGTAGTAGTCTTAGTAAAGGAGGTAACTAACGCCCTAGAAGAAACATTAATATTCTTTACTATTATAAGATAACTAGCAGAGTAAAGAGAGTTCTCAGCTGCCGACAGGGATAGGAGGGAATAATCACTAATAAGGATGTAGTATAAGGAGCCAAGTCGACAGGCAAGGGAAAGTCCTATACTACCGGCTCTAATTATAACAAGTAGGGGGCGCAATTACATCATGATGTTAATAAGTAGGAAGTAATACGAAAGATTTAGTAGACATCAGCCAGAAACAGGTATAGTTTAACTAAAACTGCTCAGACGGCTTGAGCCTTGCTTGAGAAGACACTCTGCGCCGAGCTTAATCTTCTGCGTTACTTATACTAAGTTGCTTCTTCTCGATGGAGCAGAAACCAAAATGCAGCACAAAAGCCACATTCTGCCTTAGATCACTTGTTGTTCCCACCAGAAATAGAGTAAGAAGATCAAATGGAACGCCATTGTGATGCATACATCTATAGCCGCATTCCGTTTTGTACGTTAGGGCTCTGCCCAGTCTGGCTCCATATCTTAGGACAGTGGCATTGTCTATTGCCGCCCCTCTGTGCGGTATGTAGTCTCCTCCGCCACTTTTACCTTCATTACAGTACTGTAATGATCCTAATCCCGTGCCGGTAGCTCAGAGTACAGGCAACATATCGTGCTCGGAGGTTAATAGTAGCGGCAAGAACCGGTGCAACGATGGGGACAGCGTTACGGTTATAATATATACATACCTTGCAAGGTCCTGCAAGATGGATTTCCCAGGCCAACACACTTCACGTCTAGCTTAACATGCTGTCTTTCGAAAACCTTCAGGTCATTATTTCTATGCTAAGGAAAAACTACTGGCCTTATGTCGCCTGCAGACTAGAGAGTTCGACTAGTAGTCCCTTGTTTGACTTTATCAACCCTAACTACCTTACCCTCCCTATATCGTTTGATAACCTCTAAAACTACATCTAGAATAAATTTATTTAGTTCTACGTTACGTATATTATAATTATTACTTTTAGTCTTCTTACTAGGTACTAGTATATAGCTGCTGTTATAGCTATTATCTATAAGCTTAGTATGTTTATAACTAGTTCTAGTTATAGAGATGCTGTCGGGATGCCGAGCATCTACGGATAGTGGAGGAGCCGATCCGGGTCACGTGTCACGCCACGTGACCCACCTCGACGGCTCTTTCAATATCTACGGCACTGTTGCCAGCCAGCGTGCTGGCCCTCTTTCTCTTCTGTTCAACTCTAGCAACATCTTTAAATATACTACGGTTCAACCCCTATATCTAATATTAGATCCTATAATACTAATACTGATTAGTAGTTAA
Organism: Colletotrichum sublineola; assembly: GCA_020631755.1. Lineage (NCBI taxonomy): Eukaryota > Fungi > Ascomycota > Sordariomycetes > Glomerellales > Glomerellaceae > Colletotrichum > Colletotrichum sublineola. Next base: position 5,148,290 of record JAHSQG010000005.1, on the reverse strand, counting down.
CTTTATAGTTACTACTACCGCAGATCAGCAAGGTTAACAGAAGAGACTATAAATGCTGCCTATCTAGGCCGCCTAGTACTACCTAGAAGAAGACGCTAATTACCTAGTATAGGTTATATTTAATAATACTAGTAAAAACCCCTTTATCCCTATATCTATTATATAGAAGATTACTATCTTTAACTTTATTGCTTATAGAGAAGTCCCCTCCTTCTTTACCTATACTTTACTTACTACCTTACTAGCTATAGTAAATCCTCTAACTACATAACTCTCTTAGTTACCTATTACTATTAAGGGTGTATTGTTAAAACTACTATGTTAGCGTCTTTACTACTAATTAAGGTAAGCAAATTTTTCACCTTTATAAACACCCAAGCAAACAGGCCCTTCCTATACTTTCTGCTACTTCCCGTTAGCACTATAATATCTAATAGCAACACCTACAGATTAATAATATCTAATAGTAACACCTATAGATCAATCTACTTCTAACACCATAAGGTGGCTAGTAGTAAGTAATCTACTTCTAATACTATACCCCTTAATATCTATAGTAATAATTAAGTATTTGAATCTTACTAGCCCTCACCCTTAAGTCCTCTATCTTCTTCTTCTCTATCCTCTTTTGTTACTTTCTCCCTTATTTAAACTCCTATCACATCTTTTGCCCTTCCTTTTATCACATCCTTTATCTATTGTCTATACTACTAGTAGTAATTCCTCTAATAAATAGATTTACCCCTAAGCCTATATAGTTAGGGGTAAGTACCTATGTTTAAGAGGTCGTAAGGCTATTAAAGGGTAGTAGATCTATTCCTAGATAATTATAACTATTATTAATAGCACCTAGGGATTTCCCTACTAAAGAGTAGGATCCCTTACACCCTATAAATATTAGGAACTTATTTCCTATCCCTAAGTAGTATTAGGGTTAAGTTAATATTAAATAATAGGGTAATACCTATATTAGTAATATCCCTACTAATACCTCTAAGGATAAAAGAAGGAAAGCCCTGGCTGCTATTATTATCTTCTAGATAATAAGGTATATAAGAGAAGGGCTCTATAGGACTAACCTATAGGATGCCCTATAGGATGACTTTAAGGGATAGACTAAAGAGGACTTTATAGTAATACACTATAATACCCTAATAGGATTCTATAACTATCTCCTATGCTAAGGGATATTTATTAATACTACCTAAGGTGGCTAGATTATACTATAAGTATATACTACTATATTAGCCCCTAAGGCGCTAAAGTAGATAAAGGAGTAGGTAATAGCTAACATAGGTAAGACTAACAACTTTAAGATAAGGGCTAATAACCCTAACTTTATCTATAATATTATAGGATTATTACTATTAGACCTATAGCCAGATAGTTTGCTAACTCTAGCTCTAGCTCTAGCTTTAGCTCTAGCTTTAGCTCTAGCTCCAGCTAGCTAACAGTTAGTAGTTAATCTAAATTCCTTATATAATAACCCTAACTTTATCCCTCCCTTCCCTAGTATAATACTAGTACTAATCACAACTATGCCATCTACTAGAGGAATACTACCCCTCTACTAGCTTACTAACCTTATTAAGATATACCTAGAGGAGCTTAAATATAGTAGAGGAGCATATAAATTAATTAAATCTAAGCTTACTATTTTCTAAGACTAGTACTTTAAGGTAGGGATACTATAGGATTAATTTACTAGTATATTCTTTATTATACTTAAAGGGGTAGTAGTAGACTTCTATACTAACTATCTCTATAATCTATCCTATACCTTTAGCTTCTATACTATAGTTATAATGCTTAAGGGTAACTTTAAGATAGAAGAAACATATTAAGCCTACCTTATAGAGCTATAGAGAACTACCTTTACTAGTACTATCTGTAATAACCCTAATAAGAGTAAGCCTAAGGCCCTTAAGATCCTTATCTAATAAGTAAATACCCTCCTATAATCTATTATAAGGATTAGCACCCTATCTAATGTAGCCCTCTATAATTAGCTCCTTAACTCCTGCTAAGGCGTAGAGGAGTATGCCCTCACGCTGTTTAACCTAGCCCTAATGTTTGCTAGTATATATGGCTAGCTGAGATCTGCTGTTAGTAACGCTGCTAAGATTAAGTAATAACAGCAACATATACCATGCTAGTATCCTACTAATGTTAACAGCTAATACAAATATCCTAGTGACAATCAGTACTAGACTAACTATATGTATAACAGCTAGTGTGGCTGCTACTAGTATAACCCTTCTAACTGTAACAACTGTGATTACGTAAATAACAGCCTATAGCACCCTTTTAACCACAATTAGTACTAGCACAACACTTCCTTAAAAAAGTGTTATGTATACAGGAAGCTAGGATGCTAGTTAACTAAGCACTCTAAGGATAAGTACTAGTAATCCTACTACTAGTATAAGGATTAGTACCTAACAGAGGGATTAATAGAGGCCTTTTAATAATTTGTCGCTAACTTTAAAGGATATAAGCCCTTTGAATTAGACAATAAGAATAATAATCACGTAGATCATAATAATAAGCTTAGTACTATATTTTTTATGTTAACTACCTTCTTTAACTCTATAGTAGTAGATAGCCCTTTGTTATTTTCTAAGCTGTATAACTAAGTAACTATATACTTTATTATAAAGGAAGATCTCTAAGGGGATTAAGATAAAGATACCTAGCCTATAGTAGATATCTTTACTATTAATAATTAGTATTTAGTAACTACCTTCTAAGGTATTATACTAGACTTAGGTACTATAGAGTACTTAATAGTAGGATACTAGTAGTATCTTACCCTCTATAAGCTATTTAGAGGAGACTTACCCCTAGATATAGACTACACTAGAGAAGTAAGGATCTAATTTAGTAATAGGATATATTTTATATTTAAGGGTACTATTAATATTACTACTCCCCTAGGCACCCTTACCTTCTATATAATGCCTAGTAATACTCCCTTCCTACTCTACCTTATAGATATAGATTACTAGAGGATTAAATTTAATAACCTTACTAACTAACTTATCTAAGGTAATACTATTATCCCTATTATATGTAAATAGGGGTATCTATAGATACTATTAGAATGCCTAACCTAGAGTATCGCCTAGTACTATCTTACTAATACTAAGCTATGTTAAGTATACTACTAATTTAGCTATCTATTAGTCTAGTAGCTTTATAAGGTGCTCTAGTAATCTAGTAATAAGGTAGAAATCTCAGCCCTAAGGAAGATTACTAGGGTCTACTACTAGTACTAACTTAACACTATAGTACTAGGCTAGTTTAAGTTCTCTTTATAGGATAACAACTATAACTTTAACTATAAGATTATTATTAATATAGTATATCTTAATAGTAACTACCCTATGCTATATATTATTAATATAGCTACCTCTTTTTAAGTAGTGTAATTCCTTAAGAATATTACTACTAAGTATATATAGGAGGCGCTCTATATATATTAGATTAATATATATCTTAGCCTATAGGATTAGATTGTTATAGATACTAGCCTTAACTTTTACGCGGCTGAATTTAAATAATCTATATACACCCTTTTAATCTATATTAAAGAAGTCCTAATTAAGGCTTATAATAGTATTAGTAAGGTTAAAAGATACTATATACCTCTATGCTATATATATAAGATCTTCTGTAATAAAGGAGAATCCCCTACTATAGCCTTATAGCTTACTATAAAGGCTATTAATAATACTACTAGCCTAGACAGCCTTATCCCTACCCTACTTATATTTAGGGTATACCCCTAGATTATAGATTCTTTACTACTATTACTATTAATAATAAAGAGGGCTAAAATAGTAAAAAAGGCTATAGAGGTAGTATAGTAGATTCACACTAAGTACTAAGTTAATAAGGTAATTACTACTTATAACAGCCTAGATATATCTAAGACTACTATACTCCTACTTTAATCCCCTATTTAAGTATAGCGTAAAAAAGAGGGTTAGTAGGGCCTATACTACCTTATTATAGTTAATAGTACTAAGTATACTATAGAGTTCCCTTATAGCCTGAGAACCTTCTGCTCTACTGTTGTTAAGCTATACTATTATAAAGAACCTAAAGATTATAAAGGAAACACTACCTCTAAAGTAGCTAATAAGAGGCCCCTAGAGAATAATAATAATAATAATAAGGGCCTTACGCTAAGTAATAATAAAGAGGAGGATAAGCTTACTACTATACCTACTAAGAAGGTTTTAGATACTATTATTATAAGGGCTCTACTACTAAGGAGATAGCCTGGCCGCCCTTATAAATATAATACTAACTTCCTTAATAAGACAGGCCTAGGTGTAGTACTTATTACTATATACTAGGTATTTACTACTTACTTCCTATTATTAAAGGAAGAATCTAACCTCTTACTAGTGATTAATCTACGTAAGAAGGGTATTATTACTACCTTAGGAAAGCCCTTTAAGCACGCTATTAAGCTTAAGATTAACACCCTTATTGCCTACAGCATATTCTAATTTGTTAAGTATAATAAGCACCTCTATATAGGCTAACAAATCTTTAAGGCCTATATTATTAATAAGGTGAAAGGGATAGATAACTAACTATATAAGAAATTACACCTAGTTATCTAAGGATATATAGATAATAGTAAGGAAGTAATCCTCACTTAGTCCCCTATAATCTAGTAGGCTAGCTAGTAGTTAATACTCACGCTAGCTCTATTGCTATTGCTTAAGCCTGGATTTGTTATCTAGCTCTAAGATATAACATAGGTATACACCTAATCCGCCACTCTATTAAATTAAATAATCCTTATGAGATTACCTAAGTAGATCTAATACTATTATCTAAAGGGTATAATCATATAAGTTATTAAACCTCTATATAGCATTATAGAGGTAGGTACCTACTAGTAGGTAACTTATAGCTACTACTATAGAGAAAATCTTAAGATAGATACTTTAACTTTTAATCCCTACCTACTTATATCTATAGTAGAGAATCTAAACTTTAGTATTGTTAGGATATAAACTAATAATATAATTAGACTCTTAGATAAATCTTTCTCTGCCTGTAAGGTAGAAGAACTTACTAAGGCGACCTTTACTACTAAAGAGAAGTAAATCCTTAGTATTAATAATCCCCTAGTATTTAATAGTAGTATTATAACCCTTACTACTAACAGCAAGATAATCCTTAAGTAAAAGGGCTAGGGTAAGAAACTCTACCCTATTAATCTAACTACTATAGATACTATTAAGTAATATATTAAGTAACAAGCCTGTAGCACATATATTACCTCTATATACTAACCTAAGGCTAGCTTTAATTATTCTATTACAGTATAGTACTAAGTGCCCTAGGCTAAGGAAATTAAGGCGCTTAATTAGCATATTAAGTAGTAGATAGATAACCCTAATTATAGCCTTACTTTTTAACTACTTAATCTAGCTACTATAAAGCTCTTTGTCTTTATAGATAGATCCTTTACTAACAACAAGGATATAACATTATAACTAGGATTCCTTATTACCCTAGCTAATAAGATAACTAGTAAAGGCCCTAATAATAGCAATAAATTTATAATAACTAGGAATATTATCTACTTTAGCTTAATAAAGTATAAGAGAGTTACCTATAGCATACTTGCCTCTAAGGTATATAGTATGGTTGCTAGCGTAGATATGGTGTACGCTATCTCTATAACCTTAAAGATGGTAACTAATCGCATAGGACTTCCTCTAATACTAATAATCCTCTGTATAGACTCCTATTTGCTCTATAAATGCCTTATGAAGCTAGGTACTATAAAGGAGAAGAGGCTTATAATTAATATTATAGCCCTTTAGTAGTCCTATAAGAGACGTAAAGTCTATAAAGTACGCTAGATCTATAGCACTAATAACCTGGCTGATAGATTCATAAAGGTAATACCTAATAAGGTACTAGAGGAATTAGTAGCTAGCAGGAGAGTAAAGATTAGGATAGAGGGATAGGTTTCTTATATGTAATTAGGTCATATATATTCAAAAAGTATAATACTTTTTAATCTTTTGTTTTTATTACGTTTTTAAGTTTTTTAGTATTAATAGGTAAAAGGGGGTAATAGGCATATTTATTACTACTTTAGAAAGTTGCTAGTGTCGGGATGCTAAGCATCTACGGATAGTGGAGGAGCCGATCCGGGTCACATGTCACGCCACATGACCCACCTCGACGGCTCTTTCAATATCTACGGCACTATTGCCAGCCAGCGTGCTGGCCCTCTTTCTCTTCTGTTCAACTCTAGCAACATCTTTGAATATACTACGGTTCAACCCCCATATCCAACGTTGGATCCTGTGATACCAACAGATGCTTCTATATAGTCTGGTATAGACTAGGATGAAATAACTAGATATACGCATAACCTTATGCGTGGCATCTGGCTTTTATTAGGCGTATAGTGTTTTTAGTTACTATATAGTATACTAACTACTATGCTGCAATTTACGATGGTATTTATGATTCACGCGGCTATTCTTAACTTAAAGGCAAGGGTGATGGAAAGGCAGTCTTAATGAAGTGGCTGTATTCCCGACGGGGCTGGTTAATAGGTACGCATGTTCGTTAGAATCAGATCCTTAAAAAATACCGCCGCTACAGGTCTTACATTGGCGAGTACTTCGAGCCTGTCCGAGCTAACTAAGCATGGCTGGATAAAGCAACGTAGTGCCCTATCTATGGTCATAAATCTAAAATGGCCATTCAAAACCGCTGCGCCAAGGTTTCTTACCTAGCTATTGATCTGATGGCTTTTGATCATAGGCTTAACAGAGCCTTAATTTAAAGTGTTCTTTGCGTCCCTTTGTCTCCTTGCTTTTGAATTTTGGCATTCTCTATACATCTGTGGCTAAGCCGCATCAATATTTGGCGCTGGTACGATGTCTACTTTAGTAGAGTCACTCTAGGTTGATGCCTCTATGTCTACACCCTATATAATGGCGAAGTGATGGTAGAAAGGGCCTGTACGACTGGGTATTCGTTCCTCCTTTAGAACTCAGAATTACTCCTATCAGGAAGCGGCCCAGGTCTTAGCAGAACATTTTGCTTAGTATCAAAACACTACCGTCCTCCTTGTAATGTACGCAAAGTCTCTGGCCTGTCTGGCATTGTAAAAAGGAGTCCTCGACCTTATACAATCCACTCTCTATTACCCCGTCTCATATGCCTTGCGTCTCTGTCATCCAGCCTGGGGGGCCTCCTGGTTATTATCCATTCCCTTCCATGTTCGTCCTTCTTAACAATACCTACTGCCTTTCTTGATCAATCCTTCCTGCCAAGCGCCCGATACGCCGGGTTTCCTTCGCGAAACTTGAGTCGGATCGAGCAGAGTTGACTGATATTTTTCTTGTCCGTCTCCTTAACCCCACCGACTGCGTCTGATGAGATGCAGACCAGGTTATCGCCATTATGATATAACGTGTATGTGTGTGGATTGTTGCGTCCTCGTCCATGAAAAAGCTTTCACGGATCTTACATCGTCACCCACCTCTCATCTGTAACTGCAATCGCATCAGCGATCTGCAGTACGAGTTGTAGAACCGGATCTCGTGTTTTTTCAGCATCGTGCTCATGATCTTGTAATGACAAGAAGAACTGCTCCTTCAAGCAGAACGAATCACCACCCTAATCACTGATAAACAACACCAAGCAATATGCCTTTGTAGACTTGCCGCAGTATAAGGTCTTTAACTCGCCGACGACCACAGTTTTTCATCAAGCATGCCAGCGAGCGGGACGTCGGCATGTAGTCCTAAGTCTCTCCCTTCCTGTTAGAGCCAAATGGCTTGCAAAGTATTAGGCAACAATAAGACAATTCTTAGCGGCAGGACGTCTAAACAAGCCAGCAAGTTCAGATTGACCGGCGCTGTTATGGGCTACGGGCTGCGGAAGGGACAGTTATGGGACTAGGGAGACAGTGTCATACTATGATCGGCAGTCCATTTGGAACTTCTTTGAGACTTTAGGGGATGACCCCGACTCACACATGCGGTACCGGCATGGTGGGGTGTCGTGGCTGAGAATGATTCTTGTTTTTGAAGGCTAACTGGGCCTGGCGTTCATGTTTTACTAAACAGCTGATTGCGCGTTTGAACTGGTCTATTGGGTCTGGGTCAGACAGATTGTCCTGGACTAGATGGTGGACATCTCGGTGGTGCCTGCTTTATTGAGCTCTTTGCCACAGAATACCCATATAGCTGGTTTCACTCTTTAAGAGTCTCTCAGCCTGACAACCTTTATTACTTATTAATCCTTACTGAGGCCCTATAGTTAATTATAAGGTTGGTACTATGGTACTGATCTAGTTTATTTAGCTAAGCTAATGACTTAGCTGACGCCTACGCCACTAGTGTGTGTATATATAAGGAGCGTAACTTACTGAAAAGACGTGACTAATAGTTCTCTTAAATATCCTAGCTCTTTTGTTCCTTTTAGAGATATCTAATATACTATCTGACTTAACTACGCTACGCCTAGTAACTAGTAATAGCCTAGAGGTAAGGTAACTTAACTATATGGCCTTCTTTAAGGAGTAAATAGTATTTATAGCCTTATCTAAAGTAAGGTCTCTTATTTAGGATAGTATATTAGTACTACTAATAGAAAACCTACTTAGGTAGGATTATAAGATAATAAATCTAATTTAGGCCTTAAGGATAAATAAGACTTAACTAAGTTAATAACGTCTAGTATTTATAATTATAAAGATCTCTATAATAGGACATACTATAGTAATTAGTTTAGTTCTACTTACTAGTACGTAAAGCCAATTAGTACTATATAATTAAGGACTAACCCTTTCCCTAGGGCTCTAAATAACAGCCTATAAGATAATATAATAAAAGTTTAATAAGATTAGACAAAGATAGAGAATTAAAATACAAGCTTATTACTAATAAAAATCTCTTAGCTATAATCTCTTTTATAAAGTTTTTAATAGTAGGGTCTACTATATAAAATTTCTAAAGAATACTTAGGTATATCTACTATAAATTAGGTTACCTTATATCTATACTTATCTTATTATAGAAAATCTTAGACGTTAGAATAGGAATAGGTACTTAGGCTATATATAGCTATCTTAAATAATAATTATACTAACGCTTTACTAACATTTATATATTAGTAAAGTTAGTAAAACACAGCCTTAAAGTATAGTTATTAGAATTAATATATTACTAATTTAGCCTAAATATATTCTACTAAATATATATTTATTAGTCTATTTAACTTTTTTATTTTTCTACCTACTATTTTTATACGTAACGTAGTTTACAAGCGAGTGAGCCATACAAGCGAGTGAGCTACTTCTTATTGCTAGAAAAACCTTAATTTTTAACTATTTATTAAAAAACGAGTTCTTAACTAAAAAAGGTCTAGTTTTTAGATTTAAGTCTCTATACTAGTTATATAACCCTAAATAATAGTATAGAAATTCCTAGCTAACCTTAATCCTCTATAACCCTTATCTACCCTTTGAGATAAGGACTCTTTTTAAATATATAAGGGTTAGGGTTAGGGTATAATATATATAGTATTATTTAGGGTTATATAACTAGTATAGAGACTTAAATCTAAAAGCTAGACCTTTTTTAGTTAAGAACTCGTTTTTTAATAAATAGTTAAAAATTAAGGTTTTTCTAGCGATAAGAAGTAGCTCACTCGCTTGTATGGCTTACTTGCTTGTGAACTACGTTATATTAAGACTAATTTATCTATAGTAAGATTAATAACTTAAACAAACTATAGATATTTAGTAATAATTCCCTTAATTACGTCTATATATAGTTTCTTACTGGCTTAGTTAGGGATTAAAAATTCATAATAAAAGAGGCTTATTACTACCTAAGAAAGGGGGGGATTCTTAAGAGTTTAGAGCTATTATTCCTTATTAATAGTAATAATAGTATAATAGATAAATATAGCACCTAGAATTAATAGCCTAAGATTTTTAATAAATATAGAAAGCAAACTAGCTAAGTGTTTTCTATAGTATAAGATAGTATATAGAAAAAGGCTAACGTACATGCATAGTGAGTGGCCTATTATAGTGAGTGGCCTACCTCCTCCTACTTTCTAGTACTTCAACCTTTATACTTATTTTCCTCTACGTACAAACATGCATTCTACCTTAATTGAAAGTCGTATTATCCTTACTATCTAGGCTCTCAAAAAAGACCTAAAGATGTCTATATGAAGTACAGCCTCTACCTTTGAAGTCCTAAGATTAATACTCTACTGCTAACACGCTAGACGTGTCGTATAAGCTAAGACGCATTTAAAATTAATAAAGATAACTATATCTAAAGAGGAGGTGATTCTTAAATAGGTTATTAACCTAATTAATTAAGGGTTTCCTCTATAATAAGATAATATATAAGATATAGCTAATTAACTCCTTTCTAAACGTAATATAATATATATTAGACCCTAATAGGTAGAGAACTTTATATAATAACAACCCTAATTAAAAATAAAATTTTAACGTTAAATTAACTATTAGAGGGCCTTAGCTAAGGATCCTACTATTATATAAGGCTGGTTTATACTTATATAAAACATAATTATAAAGTATAGGATATAAGATAATAAAATCTATAATTTTAATAAGACTAGCTTCTTAATAGGAATACTATTATATACTAAGGTTATTATAACTTCTAACTATAAGGGAAGGCCTTATATAAAGTAGCCTAGTAATTATAAATAGGTTTCTATTATTTAGGGTATGTATATAGATAGCTAGGTAATACCTCTATATATTATTATAAAGGGTAAATATTACCTCCTCCCCTAGTATACTAACAGCTAATTCCTAGCTATATAGTATATCTACCTAAGTAAAAATAGATAGATAATAAATAAAATTAGCCTAGATTAGTTAAATTATTTTAATTAATATATAAAGTCCTATATAAAGAGTACTTATTACCTCTTAATCCTTAATAGCTATAATAGCTATAAATTAACTAACTTTAATAAATACTATAAGAAAGAGAATATTATTACTCTTTATATACCTCTCTATTTATTATATAAGCTTTAGCCTCTTAATATTAGGTATTTTAGCCTATTAAAGTACTTATATAGTAAGGAAATTAAGAAGATAATATAGATATAGATTTTATATATTATAAAGGATAACTTTTTTCCTACCTTTAAAGTAGTATTCTTTACCTTAATAGGTGAAAGTAATATATAAGCTGGTTTTAGATAGGTAGGCCTTATACCTTTTAACCCTAAAGTAGTTATTTCTTAACTAGATTTTAAGCTAAAGATACTAACACCCCCTACCTCACCCCTAGGTAGTAATAGCTCCTAGGACCTAAAGATACTAACTATAGTAATTAAGGGTATATAAAGCTATAGTTCCCTTAAAAAGAGGATCTAGTAGCATTAAGGTAGCTTACTAATAGCAATATATAAAGTAATTAACTTTTAGGCTAAAGGTATTAGTAAGTTAGCCTATAGGGTTACTATTCTTAAGGCTAAGAATAAAGGACTTTATATAGGGATAGAGGTACTAAGTAAGTATTAGAGGGCTAAAAAGACCTAAGTACGCCTTAAAGGGTTACTTAATATAACTAAAGTAGAGGTACTATAAAAGGAAAAGGAAGGTATTAGTACTAGAGGTAAGGAAACATCCTAAAATAGGGGTTATATAGAGGGTAGTAAACCACATACACGACAATATAGTAATTATAGGAAGACTAGACATAACATATAAACCTATAAAGTAGTTTAGGATAGTAATAAGGAAGGAGATGATAAGTAGTTTTAATTAATTTTATATATTATAGCTTAATTAACTTATATAAAAGGTAGAAAGGTAGGAGGAGGTAGGCCACTCACTATAATAGGCTACTTACTATGCATGTATGTTATAGAGGAGGTAGGGTTTAATAATATCTAGGAGTTTAGCTATAAGGTAGGTATTAGGATATTATAATAATATAGGTAAATTTTAATAGTAGATCCTAAATACTAATTAGTTTCTAGCTAGAAGATATAAAGTAAAGGTAGCTAGGCTAGTATATATAAGTAGTAATAGAGATAGACGCTTTAGGGTTTATTATACGTCTAGCTACCTTAATTAGCTAGATAATAGAATAAATTAAGAATTATAATACTAGTCTCTAAGCAGAAATAACCTTAGAAATAACACATCCCTAGTATTTATTTAAGACGGTTTAGGGTTATAAGATACTAATATCTTTAGCCTCTACGTAAGGTTAGATAGCCTAAAGGCCCTATAGAGGAAGTAAGAAGTATTATATAGGGGCCTATATATAAATCTTAATAGTTTTACCTTATCTGTTATTTAGCTATATATTGTTTAGCTCTTCTAAGCCTTACGTCTATTAGGAACTAAACTAGCCTATAGCTTAAATGTATCTAGACGTACTACCTAGGGACTATATTAAAGTTATTACTACTATAGGATTTATTAATATAAGATAGTACCCTACTTTATTAAAAGTGCTAGTATATATATAGTAGTAGTATAACCCCCTTATATACTTAAATTAAGAGAACAACCCTTTCCTAAAGTAAGAGTTAGTCTAGATAGTATTCTATACTACGCTCTTTTTAGGCCTTAATAAACCTAATAATTACCTACCTACTATAGCTAGGCCATACTATATATAAATAGGTATTGTGGTGCGTAGTAAGTATCTTACTAGGTTAACAAGCCTAGTCTAACTCTAAGCGTCTAGCTTATATCCCTAAATCTAAAAGTGTAATTATAAGAAGATACTATAGTTAAGAGACTTCTATAGTTTAGTAGGGTTAATAAGTACTAGCTTATATCTCCTTAGAAGCTAGTAATATAATTAGCAGACTATAGTAGGAAGATACTCCCTATAAGCTAGATAATAGCCCTAACTTACCTTAATAAAGACTTTCTATAACTCTACTATAGCTATATTTCTCCCTAAGTACTTTAATTTACTAAACCTAAAGATAAGTTCTAGCCTCCCTTCTATCTGTTTTAGCTCCTCTATATCTACTTCTAGCTACTACTCTAGCTAGAACTTATATATATCTGGCCCCTATAAATTAGTCTGGTAGAAGATAGCCTATATGCTATAACTAATCTAGGTTCCCTCTAGTAAGTATACCCCCTTAAATATATCCCTACCTTTAGGGACTTCCTTAGATATCTAGCCTATAATAGGTAAGAAGATATAAAGCCTTTCCTTAATTATAGCTTATAGGTATAACATCCTATATACTTCTGCCTTTATAACTATAGGCTATAACAGCTTAGTAGACTTAATTTCTATATAGAGGGTAGTAGTTACCTAGGGGCTAGTAATAATATAAAGGAGTATAGTATAAATAGCTATTACTATTATATTAGACCTAGTAAGACTAGTGTTTAGTATTATTAGCTAATACTATATAGGCTAGAGGGTTTATATATCTATAAGAGAATCTTAGATAAGGCCTCCTCTTAGGTTAGACTATAAGCTATAAAGGAGCTAAGTATGTCTCTATAGATCTTTTTATTTAGCCTAAAACGCTCTATAGCTACTTCTTTAGTAATCCTACTAGTAATATATAATAGTTAGTATAGTAGTAGTATTAAAGAATATATTAAGCTAAGGTGTAAAGTCTCTATAATATATTTATTATTACCCCCCTAGTTAAGAAATATATACCTAATTATCTTCTTAAGCCTTATAGCATCCTTATTAGAAGGTAGTAAGTATTAAAATAAGGGTAATAAGAGTAGTACTAATAGTTAAGGTAGAACTACTATTACTACTATATTAGGTATATTTCTTTCTACTATATAGATATATTTATAAATATTAGAGTTAGAAGCTAGGTTACTAAATAGCTTACTAAACATAAGATCTATAATAATATTAAGTATAAAATACTATACCTTTAGACTAAAGTTAAAAGGCTTATCTTTAGAGATATAGCTATAAACTAGATTAATAAGCTAAAGAATATTCTTATTAACTTTAGCTTTAAGGTTTTCTACTTCTTTACCTAAATACTAAGGATAGTAGTTAGGTTTTCTTAATAATACTAAGTTAAGAGATAACTTACCCTAGTAGCTATTTTTAATTAAAGCCTAGTATATAAAGTATTATCCCTTATAGATAATATATTATCTTTACTAGGATTAAGCCTTATAGTGTTATACTAATCTAATTACTTATATTTTATATATATACTAAGTATTTACTTTATAAGGTCTAGGTTACTTATTATAAGATCTCTTAGTCTGATATATATAAGGGTCCCTATATTATTAGACGTTTAACCACCCTTATAAGTAATATAGAGTCTAAACATACTATATTTCTTATAGGCATTATAGAAATTAAGATACATCCTGCTACTATAAATAGTATATAAAAGCTACTATTTTATAAAACCTAAGCTAGGGGGCCCTTAATATACTACAACCTTATATATTAATAGATAATAGATATAATAGTATAGATAACTATAATAAAGACTACTATGCTTATGTAAGTAGTATAGTTATATATAACGTACTAAAAAACAGGCAGGTAGAACTGGTTTTTATAGTATTAGTAGTTATTAATAAATAGGACGTAAATAAATACTATACTAGAACAGCTTATAAGGTTTACAGATTATAGAGGACCTATAATAGATCTAGGCTTCTTTTATTAAACATATAAGAGAGTAGTTAACGCTAAGAGGTATGTTATCTTTCTATAACTTTTTACTATATTACCTAAGAGCTAGTTTTAGCTATTTTTATAGATATAAATAATAATTTAAAGCTTATATATTTTTACTACCTAATCTAGTAGTCTAAAATATTAAGTAGAGTAGTTTAATAGAGTAATATACCGCTATACAACCCCTAACTAAATCCTATACTTTTTATATAAGCCATCTTTAATTATATAAGAAGCCCTACTACTTATATAGATAATCCTTATATATAATCCTAAAGCCCTATATAGTATAAATATATGCTTCTATTAAACCCCTAGAAGCGTTATGCCTATAATAATTACGCCGAAGTAACCCTACAGACATTAAAGAGGACTACGTTTACTATATAGCCTTAACGTAAAGTAAGACGCTGTCTTACAAAATTAACAGAATCGTCTAAGAAGGCATAAACAACCCTATAAATTAATAGCAAGCCAAATCTATCCTATATAAATAAAGTAGTAGTAGCTAGTCTATAGCTAAGCTATTTAATTTAGTCTATAGGTTTAAACCGTTTTTGTGACAAGCAGCTAACTTTAGCTCTACTTAAAAAGAGCCTGTCCACAGGTAACAGACAATCTTCACTATTCCTTAAAAGCCCAAGACAAGCGATAAGGACGGACAGTATATCGGCAGAAAACTCCTTGTTCAAGGTAGGCATCTCAAACCTCAAACGACTAGCAATCTATCTACCCATGACAACCCTGAGAGAAACCAAGATGTCAGTCTTATCTCCTAGTAATAGCCCTATCATTAACGTTTGCGGCCAGGCTTATGACTAATACGTTACAGAGATTACTAAAACTAAACGCCTGAGAAGTCTGTATCTAACGATTAACCTTATGTCTGCTATTTTTAGTAGCACTACTATGTTCGTGTTGCTTAGTAGACTGCTAACAACCACGTTAATTGTAGACAACATGTTAACATACCCCCTCGTCAGCTTAATTATCACGGCTAAGTTCATAATAATAATCACCCTTATGCTTATGTTTAACTTTGAGGACATCTAAGAGCCTACCTAGACACGTTAAGTAATAGTATAGGTACCTATCTTCTTTTTAATATTATAGTATTTAAACTAGTTATTAGTCTGGTTTTCTGGTTTATAGCTAGGTATAACTAGTAGTATACTACTGTTCTAGGTCTACTATTGGGATCCTTGTTTATAATAACGGCAGCTAGCTATGTAAATGACAGTAAGGGCCAGCTCGTATAGTTGTCTGAGGAGACAGGGGGATACGAGGGGAGACAGGGGGATACGAGGGGAGACAGGGGGAGATAAAGCCTAAGGACTGACAACGTCGGCTTTCCAATCAGACTTATAACCACCTACTAAGTTTCCTAACGGACGCTCTTACATTAGTTAGATTAGCGCTATACAGCTGATACGACCCGACTAGCGTAGGTACTACCCGGCCTAGTAATATAAAAAAACAAAGGAAGGTATGCATACACATTATCGTTAATTACCTTAGAACCGTAGCATTAATATCTGCATAGCTAGAAACCTATACTTAGACGTGCCGTTTCTAGTTAGGGACCTATCTACACTAGTTATAGTCTCCATACTATCTTTTATAAGCGTTAAAGCTTGTATAAACTTTAAGGCCTTAGCTATATAATCTAAGCTATTTTACTATCCTATTACTATAATATATTATCTTTTCTATTAGCTTCTTTACTTTTAGGAATAGTTCTGCTATATTATAATTATAGATAGGGCTGCTAGTCCCTCTCCTAGCGCTTATTCACACCAGACAGGTATAACTGGCGTTACTATAAAGCATCTTCCCCTTACTATAGATACCTTTAATACCTCTTTTTATAGTAATAGGAAGCTTAAAAATCACTTAGTAAATATATATAATTACAAACAGGAGGTATATACTAGTAACACACCTAGCAACCTAGCGTTAATAGTACCTATAAGATTAGTAGGTAGTCCTTCTGGCATAAAGTAATAAATCCTAATAAGTTAAAGCAGAAGAACCGCAACTAAACAAACAATACCCTAACACAAAGATCCACCTGTTCCGTCATTACAGCAGATACTAATATTCTTTTTAGTTATTAAGCTTTTTAAGTATCTATAGTAGCGTACCTAGTTAGCATACTTAGCTACTGCGTTCCTTTATAGCTATAGAGTTAAATATAGTGCTATAATGTTAATATTAACCTTATTTCCGTATTAAGAGCTCTACACTAGGAATAGCCTCTATATAACTCTACTTGAATATTTAAACCCTAGTGTTAGTATCTAATAAAACACTTTATAAAATAGATCCCTATGCTTAAATATAAATAAAGATATTGTTATTAATCTTATTTATATACGTATTTACTTCTTAGTTTAGAAGCTTAACACCCCCTTTATCCTATAATCCCTAACTCCTATAGCAGTATATAAGATCCTTAGAAAGATCTAGGTCTACTAGGGACATAGTTAGGCTTAGCTCCTCTGCTAAAGACTTTAGCGCAAACTAGCTCCTAGTATGGTATGGTGATTAGCCCTATAGAGACCCTAAAGTAACTATGTGATTCTTTACTTCCTGTATTCTTAGATCAAATACAGTAGCCTTAAAAGGACAGATATGTCAGACTAAGGAGTAACAAGGGGTAGTATCTAAACATAGACAGTATAACACATCTTTATAGATATCTGTTATGTCCCTTTCCTTTACTATAGAAATTAATTAAAAGGAGCAGACTATTTTAAGGTATATCTGTTTATCTAATAGTTGCTAACAGAATTTAGCTAACTACTTATTTTATATAGAATTCTACCCTAGAAGCCTCTTCCGGCCGTACAGGTAACTAGTACGATTTCTTACCGCCATGGATGTATTATCAGCTCCTGTGATCTGCTCAGAAAACCCGCGTCGTCGTTTAGTCTGTTTTTCACTCCACCTCGTGTTATGCATGCTGCGAACACGATTGTTAAGTCTCGTCACTAACGTACAGTATACCAATCTACCTGCCGTCACGGTGTTACTATTCAAGCAGTTATGGTGCTGGACCATGTAACTATATCGTCCAGGACGATAGAAAACATTGCATGCGCATCATTATCGAAGCTATGTAGTAACTTGAACTCCTATCTGCTGACCAGATCTTCCACCCTTTAGCCTGCTAGCTGAAAAGTCGTAATCGTAGGCAATGTGGTTCGGTCACAACCAAATCCATGCACGTAAAGCGTTTCATGTCTCTAAACTATAGCGGTGTCCATGTTGTTACGATCCAACCAGTTGGGTGCTGGCCGACGTAACTATATAGTGCAGAACAGGGAATAATGATGCAGGTGCATCATTACCGAAGCTTTTGCTTTGTGGCGCAGTTGGTTGCCCTGACCTGCTCGTAACACATGTTCACTATTTGATCAGTCACTTTGGCTATTTGAGACAACGCTACACTATACCAGGAGACGATAGTCTCGAGTTGTTCCGCCCGACCTTTTGTCAGTCGCAGCTCCTGTTGCAGACTTTCGCATTTTTCCATAGCCGCTTCAAGTCTTGTTTCGGCCTCTGTTCTGCGTTCTTGTACTTGTCTCGCGACTTCCTCCGTCCCTCGAAGGCTGCTTCTCAACTGATCCGTCTCCTCTTGCAGTTCTTGTACCAGTGCCTGCAACGATCTATTCTCGTCTTCTAACTGTTCCTATGTAAGTGGTTCTGTTTCCAAATAGCAAGTTTTGGTGGGCTTACAACTTGACTCTCATCCTCGGCGCTTTCGTCAGTCCCCGGGATTGCTTTGAATAACTGTCCGATTCCCGCGCAGATCTTTTTATATCCACCGACTGAGTGCGTGCTAAGGTTCCTATTAAACAACGGGGCAATCGCAAGACGATAACTCCACGCATATGGATCGGCTTTCGTTGTCTTAAGACGCACTTTGGAGACCTCCACGGCAATCCCTACCTGCTGAACTGTCTATCGTCAGTAGCGGATGACAAAAGAAAGGCTCCCATCTTACGGATATGTTCAGCTAGAAGTTTTCTGCATCTGACACCCCACGCTTGCCGCTCGAGGTTACTAGCCTTCGGAGGCATACTACAGCTCAGCAACTCTGAATCCGACGGTAGACTCCCTATTTCTCCACAGATCAGCTGTAGATATCGACGGCGTAAGCTACGATTGGCTCTTTGATACACACCACGTATCCTATCAAGCAGTCCTGAGTTTATATATATGTGCCCCACAGTCCTCTCGTTTAAGGAACTAAAAACCGAACTCGTCTCAACTGAGGGCTCCATAGTGCAAAATAAAACGAGTATCCAACTTTGTAGATATGTACCTTTAGGCTGCTATAGTACCTATTGCCCTGCCTGTGGACGCATGGTATGGAGTGGATGACAAGAGGCTCGACGCCAAACTAAACATCCCAGAGTGGCTCTCCCTTACAGCCGAAAGTGGCGCTACAAAAGCCTGGGTCTAGGTGCTAGCCATGGTAAACATGGTGCGTGTTCTGGCTCTTACATACTCAGGTCCAAAACGTCTCTCACAACTATGTGATAGCTATGTCTGTTGCTACCGCTTGAGATGCCGAAGATGTAAAGGCCGACGACGATATTGGTAGGTAGGTGGGCCGGGCTCATCATGTTCTTCAAAAAGCCCAGGCAAGGAACGTCTTGCATGGCTCAAGCTGTAAGCTCATTAGAGATAAACTACGAAAACTCAACATAAGCCAGGGTGGAATGGTTTATAACAAATTTGCTCTGCTTCTACTGCAACTATGTATTTTCTAACTAAGATCCTTACTATAATTATAGAGTATTATAACTAAGACACACTTCAAATTTTAGTATTATATAATAGACTATTTTAGGATATTAGCATACTAGTTCTCTACAAACAGGACTTATAGTCTTTTATCCCCTACTCTATTTCCTAGGTAATATCTAAGTATATTAATAACTCTATATTACTCTATATACTTAAGTATATATAATAATTAGGTAAGGATTTTTAAAGGAGACTACCCTATAACTACTTTATCTAATACTATAGGATTAAGGTCTTTACCTATTAATAGGATAATTAGTTCTAAGGTATATAGCTCTTATTAGCTTTCTAGCTTATAGTCCTACTAGGTTGTAATATAATCCTCTCTTTCCTTTTAGAATTAAATACTTATAATAAGGAATTAATAGATAGTACTATCTAGTTACTACTACTATATCTTATAAAGTAACCTATAAAAGATCTTCTGTTTTAAGAGCTTAGTAGCTTAAATCCTAACTCTATTATATCTACTACTAGTCTTTAATAAGTTCTTTTATAGCTAGACCTATTTAGAGGGGGTAAGGTAACTATAGTAAACACGTATAGGTAAACACTAGTATACTTTATACCTTAGTTTCTAATATTAATAGAAGAAACTCTTAATTATCTCTTTAAACTTAAAATCTATAGCTACGTAAATAGGTCTATATATAGGACGTAGTTTGTTATTAAAGTAAAGGTATTTAGGCCTAGGTATAAGCTATAGTAAGGGATTAGTATAGTAAGAATATAGAAGAGTAAGGCTTTAGTTAGATAGTTATATATTATAATATAAGAGAGAAGGTTAGATAGGATTGCTTTTATACCTGTCTTTAACCTAGGCTACCTATACTTACCCTAGTACTATAAAGTCCTGTCGTATCTTATAGGAACAGTATTACTACTATAGGCTAAGAATAGCCGTAGATAGTAGTTCTACCTCCCCTTCTACTTAGTCTATATATACTATAAGCTCTCCTAGTTATTAATACTAAAATAACATAATTAATAAACACTCCCGGCTAAACTACTAACTAAGTAGGGCTGTATATAATAAGATCTTTAGTAGCGTCTCTAGAATAAGAGGCTTAATAATCCTAAAATTTCTATATAAATAGATTCTACTACTCCTACACCATATTTACAATTTAGACACATATTATATATACTAATATACGTAACTAGTAGTAATAAGTTATATACTACTTACTTACATACACTTTACTAAAGCCGTACTTATGCATCTAGGGTACTTATATTATATAAAGACCTAATATTACCGTCTGTAGATCTTAGGTTAGTAACAGGAGTTAAAATATAACTATAGGTTAGAAACAGATTCTGGCTTTTACAGTAGAGGGTATTAAGAGATATAACGTTTAGGTCCTATATATTCTATTAGTAAGCAGACCTATATCCTTAGAATATTAAACCTAATTTTAACTTCTACTTAGGCTTGATAGATATAATAATAAAGCTATTTAGTACTAAGCTATTTTTAGCCTAGTAAACTTTAATCCAGAATAGAAATATTACCTATTTATTTATAAGAGGAGAAAAAAGAGAAACTAGTAATAGGAGCTTCCTAGATTAAAATTTAGTAAAGGTCTTAGTATATAAGTTAGCTATATACTAGTTAAGCTACTCTTACTACGTATAATAACGCCTAAGGGGACAGCACCCTTAATATAGTATCTTAACCCTAACTCTTTTTTCTCTTCTATATACTTTTAAGTTTACTTAGAATTATATAGGGTAATTTATATTATAGCTTAGCTTTATAGGTAAATATAAAGTAGGATAGAAAACATACTTAATAACTACCTAGAGTATAACTTAACGTCTAATCTAGATAACCTCTACGTAATAGACTATAGCTACCTTAATAATTAAGGCTATCTATACCTAGACTTTACTAGTATAGGCCTAGCTATATAGTCCTAGTTCTATACCTATAAGGACTAGCTTAAGAAGACGCTCTTTAGGAACCCTTACTCTACTAACCTAATAAGCTAGTCTACTACTAACCTTATAGAAGACACTAAGGCCTATATACTTACCTACCTAAACGTATTACTAGATAAGTATACTATAATTTTTACCCTAAATGCTATAGGTATAGTAAGGCTTATTACTAAGGCCTACTCCTTTAAGAGGGGGATAAGACTAGTCCTTATGTCTAATAACTATAACTTAGTTAACAGGCTAAGGGAGTTTATATATAAGAACTATACCTAGACTATTTATATCCCTATCTATATACTAGAGCTTAGGGTAGAGTTATCTAACTTAATATTAATACTAAAACCTTACTAGTAAAGACTATTTAGCTTCTCCTACCCCTATAAGAGTAGTTTATTTATATACCTAGCCTAAAGTAACTTTAGTAGTATATATTATATACTCTTATAGATTAGTATAGTATAGTAGTAAGGGTATAATATACTACTTAACGTAGTAGCTTACCTACTAACTATAAAGCTTAATCTATTAGCTACTAGTATATAACTAGAGTTTATTATTATTAGCTAGTATAAACTATTTAGGTACCTAACTAGGGTTAGTAGCCTAGTTATATAGTATAACATACTAGCCTAGCTAGCTAGTATATAGCTATAGTTCTTAGGAGGTACTATTATAGTAGTATTAGTTAGGATACCTTAGTATGTTATAGTACTAAGTAAAGTAGTATTTAAAGATAATATAGTTAACTTTTTATTAATCCCTAACGTCTATTATAGCCTAGACTAGCTAGATAGTATTAGTATACCCCTAATCTTAACTAGGGTCTAGTACTTAACTAGATAGTACCTTAATTATCTATAAGCCCTAAAACATAATAATAGGTTACTAGTAGCTAGGATCTATAGCCTAACAAATATAGTATTATAAGGTAGCACTATATACTTTAACTTCCTAGATATAGGCAGCTAGGTAGTAGATAAGAGGGTAGTAGCTATAGAATTATTAGTATAGAAGATCTTACTATATACTAGCTACTTTTATAACCTAGGTACTAGTAAAACGGCCTTTAGGCTAGAGAAGAGGCTACTAAAGCTACTAAAGAAAGTGTTAGAAGTAAGAATATTCTCTAATACTCCTATACTTCTTTATCTTATATTTCCTCTATTATAGAGATTTATATATAAGATATATATATATATATATATAATCTACTTAACTAGTAGATTAATATATATATTGATTACGTAAGCAGGTGATTACGTAATTACAGCCTGATGCTAGAAGATTCTATAAGGAGTAAGATTAGCTTTACTACTCCTCTCTCTAACTATCTAGGTTATCTCTTTAAGTTAGGGTTATTTAGTTAGGGTTAAGTTCTTACGTGTTATCTAGGTTAATTTCTAAGCAGCTTACGTAAGTATGGAATATTCTAGTAAGCTAGATACGGTTATATAAGGATAGGAATCTCCTGTATCCTAAATGACTGTCTTTCCCTCTAAGTAAGTAACATCTATAGTAACAATCTAACTAATATACTCTCTTTATATCTTCTATACCTTTATACCCCTTATATTCTATATATCTCTACCCCTGTTATCCTATATTCTTACTTCTATAGGATATACTCTTATATAGGATATATACTATCCTATATATCTTTACCTATTGTTCTGAGAGAAAGTTAATACCAGCCCCTTAGATAACTATATATAACTACTAGCCCCTACTAGGGCTGTCTACGTCTCTGATAGCTTTATATTAATAATAGAGGATATAGACTACTTTATTACCTTTATAGAGAAGATATATTAAGATAGACTAGTACCTATTAATAGCCTACTAGTATATAACTATTACTAAGTTATCCTACGTATAGGTAATCCTCTATTACTTATCCTTTATTAATTAGTAGCTAACAGACGCAGGACTTCCTACCCTCTCCTTACCTATACAGCCCTATAATAGGATAGTCTAGGTAGATTAAACTCTTTCTATTAGCTTATTAGAAGTGAATAACAAATAGTAATAATATTACGTAGTATTTAGAAGGCTTCTACCTATAGGGATAACCTAATAATAAAAGTCTAGTTATCCCTCTCTTAAAACTAAATTATATATATAGAAAAGTAGTAAAGCATAGAATCCTAGAGGCAGAGTAGCCTACCCCTAACTAGACCTTAGACTTTTCTATATATAGTAAGGCTAATTAAGCCTTAGTACGTAAGGAGACAGCTAAGTAAAGTATAGGGTAGTAAAGGTTATTACCCCCTACTACTATATATAGCTATACACCCTATAGCTAACAGAAATATTTCCTAGTCTAAAAATTCCTCTACTTATTATATCTAGCTATATAACCTATCTATATTAATATACCACCCTAAAAGGGTTTACTATATAAGGCTTAACGTTATATTAAGGACTATTTTAGATATACTGTAATTAACAAACTAATCTCTAGGTATAAGTTAGCTCTATAGTAGAAATTAAAATTAGTTTCTATAGTCTTAAACAGAAATTCTTCTCTACACACACGTTTATAGATCTGTTTATTAACTAGATACATAATAACACCTATTAAGTACATTTAGTAATAACATTTAAAGTTAAAGCTAGAAATAGCTTATATACTATGCTTATATAATCCGACATCTACAAATAGCAGTTTACTTATATTAGAGTAGGCTGTATCTATACATCCGTTTATTAATTATCATGTTTCTAAGGACTATAAAGTAGGTCTTAATAACAAACATAGTATAAAAGTAATTTCTAGCCTTAACTAGAGGTTATTAATAAATATACTCTCTAGACCTTACTATATATCCTATTAGTAAGTACGTTTATAATAGTTTATATATAGAATAACTTTTAGCTAAGAAAGTAGAAGCTAATTCTAGATTCTACTATAGATATAGTTAAGTAAACATAAGTGGTATAACATAAGCCTATACTAATTGCCGCTATTTATAGATTATAGCTTATATAGTATTAGTCTAAACTAGGAACGTAGTATAGAAGCTATTTTAGGCCTTACTATAGAGGTTATTAAATTTCTATCTATAGAATATAGAAACCGGTTTTAAACCCTACTATTAGAGTTGTAATAAAACGTATATAATATAGGTATATAATACCTAAAGATAGAACCTACTATTAGTATAAGTTAGGAGTTCTAACATCCTAAGAGCTAGCTTTAGCTTTTACCCTACTTATCTTTAGTAGTTTATTAAGTAGTATATATATTATAGCTTTATAGGTTAATAAGAGACACTACGTAGTAGCTTTAGCTAGTACTCCCTAGGGTGCTAACATATTAGTAAAGATATAAAAGACTATAGTTATAGCTATTCTTAGCTTTATAGTAGAAACTAAAATTAATATATTATTAGATTATTTACTTACTAATTAAGAATAGTACGTAAGGTAGATTAGTAGGGGACCCTAGAAGTATTATAAAGTAGGCTAGTTAGCTTTAAAGTAAGTTTTAGCTTCTTTCCTTCGCCTAGGTCTTAAGAGTAAAGAGTAAGAAAAGTATAAGAGAATATAATAGCGCTATACTATAAGCTATATTATCTTTCTTAGTTTAGGGGCCTCTTACCCCCTACTGCTAGGACGTAGTTTCTCCTGCTATGTTAACGTTAAGTCTGCTAGTAATACTGCTACGTCGACGTTAAGTCTGCTAATAATATACTACTACGTTAACGTTAAGTCTGCTAGTAATGCCGCTACGTTAACGTTAAGTCTGCTAATAATATACTACTGCGTTAACGTTAAGTCCGCTAGTAATGCCACTGCGTTAACGTTAAGTCTGCTAGTAATGCCGCTGCGTTGACGTTAAGTCTGCTAGTAATGCTGCTATGTTAATGTTAAGTCTGCTAGTAATGCCGCTATGTTAACGTTAAGTCTACTAATAATATACTACTATATTAACATTAAGTCTGCTAGTAATACTACTATATTAACGTTAAGTCTGCTAGTAATACTACTATGTTAATATTAAGTCTGCTAATAATATACTACTGTGTTAACGTTAAGTCTGCTAGTAATACTATAGCGTTAACGTTAAGTCTGCTAATAATATACTACTGTGTTAATGTTAAGTCTGCTAGTAATACTGCTGTGTTAATATTAAGTCTGCTAGTAATACCACTATGTTAACATTAAGTCTACTAATAATATACTACTATGTTAACGTTAAGTCTGCTAGTAATACTACTATGTTAACGTTAAGTCTGCTAGTAATGCTGCTACGTTAATATTAAGTCTACTAATAATATACTACTATGTTAACGTTAAGTCTGCTAGTAATACCATAGCGTTAATATTAAGTCTACTAATAATATACTACTATGTTAATATTAAGTCTGCTAGTAATACTGCTGTGTTAATGTTAAGTCTACTAGTAATACTACTATGTTAATATTAAGTCTGCTAACAATATACTACTACGTTAACATTAAGTCTGCTAGTAATACCGCTACGTTAACATTAAGTCTGCTAGTAATACTGCTATGTTAACGTTAAGTCTACTAGTAATGCCATAGCGTTAACGTTAAGTCTGCTAATAATATACTACTACGTTAACATTAAGTCTGCTAGTAATGCCGCTACGTTAACGTTAAGTCTACTAGCAATACCGCTATGTTAGCGTGAATTCTACTAGCAAAAGGGCAGTAAAACCAGACTCTATAACCTCTATATAGTACTGCCTAGGAACCTATCTTTTCTATAGTACTAACTAAAAAATTCTATATATACCTAAGAAGGTAGTAATATATATAGGCGTAGTAAATACTAGGTTCTAGACTTTTTGCTTAGTACTATAGAAAAGATAGAGCTAGTATAGAGATATAACTATGCTAGCTATAAGTACTTATATACGCTATATAGGAAGCTTTACTAAAGCAGGAGGTAGTTATACTAAGGTTTAGAGTTATATAAGAATATTATAATACACCTAGTGTTTTAACTATAGGCGCCTCTTACTTTAGATACTAAAGGAAGACGTAAGGCAGACTTATATACGTAACTTAAGAGTATAGAAGCGTATGCTAGGAGGCCTAGAGGGGATAAAGGAGTAAACCCTAACTTATATATCTAAGAATAAAGTAGTAGTAAATAGTAGGATAGGTAATCCCTTATTACTAGCACCCTTATACTATAAGGTAGCTTTTATTAAACCTTTTATAGGGAAACATAATTATAAACTATAGAAAATATAAAATACTATCTATCTTACCTCTATAGTATATACCTAACATAACTTATAACCTAATTACTATATAGATAAAGGCTAGAATAGTAGTATTTTAGGCTAGGCTTCTATTTATATAAATTTAGTACTAGCTCTAGTCTTTTACAGACAGCTCTAAGGCCCTTAATAGAGTTATAGATATAGGTTTAAAGTCTACTAAACTACTAGCCTATAGTCTAGGGGCCTAAAAGAGTATAAAAGGTATTACTAAGACGTTCTACTAAGCTAGAAGTAACTAGCCTTAACCTATACCACCCTTTACGTAGCGTAGGAGGAATAATTTACATCTATACTTATAAGGGCTTTATACTACTTACATAACTATTTCCTATATCTAATCTTACTATTTATATTATATACCTAATTATAAGAACTCTTTTAACTCTATAATACTACACCTAATTACACTAGTCTATTAGGTAAAGAACATACTACTACTAGTAAAACTAGGTTAATATATAGCAGCCCTAGCCTAGGTGTAATAACAGAACTATAGAGTAAGAGTATAGAAGAAGCAGACCTATTACTATACTAAAGTACTAACCTTAGATATAACTATTATTAGTAACTTAACTATTATTAGGCTAACTATTAACCCTATACTGCCTTACCTTCCTATATTAGGTTATAATCTTTATTTATAGCTACCCTTTAAAACATCCCTAGACTGTTTTAGTATACTATTACTATAGGGTAAGCTGCCTATAGCTGCCCTCTTAGCTACTATATAATCCTACTCTATATACTAAAGCTGTTTTAACACCTTTTTAAATAACTAGCATTAGTCTATACTTCTTATTTATATACTTCTAGCTATTATATATTCTATATCTTTACTTAGCTATCTACTATATAGGGTCTTCTTTACGCCTACTATAGGCTAATTAGACATTACTAGCCTATTTTCTATAAACTTAGGCAGCTTAAGCCTAGACTAGTTAAAGTTAATATCTATACCTATTTAGTAGCTAACCTCTATGTTATATACCCCTTACGTAAGGAGAGTATCCCTAATAGAAGTATCCTTATCTGTCTAACAGCCTGTAAATTTATCTATAACGTCCTTCCCTATTACTTTAGATGTTATAAAAGTTATAGTAGTAATCTTAGGAGAGCTAATAGTATTAATATTAGTATTAGTAATGTTATTAATACTCTTAGTTAGGTTATAGGTAGTATCTCTTACCCTTCCTAAGAAGCCTCCTATACCTAATTCCCCTTTAAGATAGTTTATATTATATTAGTCTCCTATAGCTAGTTATAAATCCCTATAGGGATCTTCCCTTAGACCCCCTTTATAGGCTGTACTACTTATAAGCTCCTAGCTCTTACTATTACTTATCTTAATAGTAATTTTATCTAGAGTTAGTATACTCTCTCTCTATAGGTAATATATAGTAGATTAGGTAAGCTAACTATAACGCTAATAGTTAATAGGCTGCTAACTATAGTATAAATCTAGTAGCTAATCTATACTTTAGTCTCTATCTTATATAAATACTATATCTCCTCTAATATAGCTAGCTTATAAATTTATTTATATCTAAGATACTCTAGCCCTTAGGGATATAGATAGCTCTATTAAGCTATCTATAGGTTAGGTTATAGTATACTATAGTAGAGAACACCCTTACTTCTCGTCCTAGTTTAACTATCTTATTCTTTATACTATTACTATGTTTCTAGACCTTCTCCTTTTCCTTCTTATTATACTTATACTTAACGCTATAAGAAGGGAACACTACTATAGTTTTTACTTTAGTAAGGTATAGTAGAAAATAGACTTTTAGTACCTTATAATAAAGTATTAAACATAAGGTCCTTAGTAGTTTCTAGGCTGTATTTACGTTTACTAGCTTATAGCCTTAGTTATCTCTATATAGCTTTAAAGCCGTTTCTAGCTCTAAGTACTATTATAAAGTATCCTATCTTAAATAATAGAAGCTAAAATAGCTCTCTTTATTATAAGTCACCCTTATACTATTAGGCTTATATCTATTACCAGGCTTATCTATAGCTAAAATTAGACCTTAATAGGTAACAGTGGCTTTATAGATAACGTTTCTAGAAGGCCTAAAGACTAGACTGTCCAGAAATAGCCCTCGTCACGTCACTCGTCCAAACCGGCACAGTCTAAGGTGAGGAGGGGACAATGCGGCCGTGCTGAGCCAACTCTGATTGTCGAGCGTTCCCAGCAGAAAGCAATTTTAATCTGCTAGGATATCCCTGAACGGGGTATCCTTCCGGACGTCACAGCGGCTGGCCGCCCCACATCATCACTTTATTGCCCATGTCCTTCGGAATCCACTCTCCGCTTCTGGCTAAAGCAATGAGCGATTTGGAACCAACAGTGGCCAGTCTTGAACAACGCACATCGTCACCTTTTCAGTCTTAAGCCTTTTGTGCTTCGGCATCGCTGCCATAAAGCAGTCATACCTGAGACGATGATCACGCATGATGTGACTCGGACGATACAGAAATCAGCAGTCTCCCTTTCCTTTATTCTTTCTGTTATAGTCATTAAACCACCTTATTGACATGGATTTGTTTTGATAATGCGCCAGTTTTAGATTATTGTATATACCTCGATTGGGTTTTCTATTGCGACTATGATACTACTACTGGTCTGCTGCACCCGGAAACAGGCATTACGGAGAGGAACTGCGGCACACACAGGTTAACAAACCGGTATATCTATGTCTCCCTGGCAGCTTTTAATCAAGTTTTCTCTCTATATACAGTCGTTTTTTTTTAGAAGGAATTAGTTCCTATATGGTTGTTTTCTGTCAGCCCACCCCTTACTAATACCATTTTAGGCATATAACGCCACCGCTTTGTTCTAGAGTAGTTTCTATCTATTATACTAACTAAAAGCACGTAAAAGCTTAAGTACGGAAACCCTTTATAATAATAAAGGACAGGGCGCCTGTAGTAGGAAATGTTAGCTGCCTAGACCCTAGGTAACTAGTCCTATTTATTTGTATTAAGTAAAAGGCAGAACAAGATAATTTTTTCCTTATTATCACGCGGCATATTAGAGCAACTGATTTAATTCCTATCTAGACTAGTATCCTTTCTATCTTAATAGTTAGATTGGCGCCTTTACTTACGTATATAGCAAACTCTCGCTTATGTAGGGACCAGCCTGCCTTAAGATAATAGTTGTTAATTATTAACCTGTCTGGAAGGGAATTACCTCTAATTAGGGAACAGTAAAGGTCTTTAGTACTATTAATCTATCCTAAAAAAGGATTATCTTTATCCTCTAGTTGTAACTTAAGGAGGGAGATTTAGGCTTTCTTTTCCTTACTACTGGCTTGTTTAAGATATATCCTAGCAGACACAGCATAAAGTAGCGTATACCTACTCTCATCTTAGTCCTTAAGTAGTTAGTAGATATCGTACTATACCTTAAAGCAGGATTATAACTTTTTCACTTCTTATAAGTCCCTTATATTACTTAACGGCAATTTTAATAACGTCATAATATCTTAGTCATCGTAAAGTCCTAATATTTTCTTATAGAAAAGAACTCTATTATACTAGTAATAGAACTCACTCTTAAAACCATTCCTAATAGACAACTATATAGTTATAAGATCAGAACTGCCTATAAGCTAAGAGCTATAGTAAAATATAACAGCCTTGCTAAGTAGTTATAAAATATCTTTATATTCTTAAGGCATGCTAGGTTCTGTTATAGAACGATTTGTAGGGCGTCTTTTAGTGTTTCGGCTGTTAGAGATAGTTATCTCCGTTACAGAACGATTCACAAAGCGTCCTTTAGTCTTTCGGCTGTTAGGGATAGTTATCTCTATTACACTGTCCTAGGCGTTAGTATTACTTCTGGACGAGACTACTTATAATAGCAGCCTCCTAGAATAGCTGCCCAAGCCTCTTAAAGTTTCCCCCAAGGTGACACACATATCGAAAGGCATGGACTAGTCTTCTGTTAACCTAACAGATACTAGTGGCATTTAGGCTATAGTACCTGTCTCTACTGTAGAACTTAAGTCTAGACCGTATAGAGAGGAACTATAGAAACTAAAGGTATTGTTAAAGTAGCAGGATGTATCTATATTAAAAGCTTAGTATAGTGTTTCTACGTCTGCGTCACTAGTATTTAATTTTTTTGTTAGAAGCTGAATAAAGGTCTTAGCTCTCAGACAGCAGACAAATTCTTTATTGTTTCTCTATATAGGCGTCCTACCAGACATAAGCATCTATATAGCTAGAAGCATTAAAAGTCCTAAATCTTCCTATTCTAAGGATTTAGTAAGGCTACTATAGCATATCTATTAGGTTAGAAACATACTTAATAGCCATTTCGTCATCTCAGGTGCCACAAAGCCTTAGTCATCTAAGTTATAGACATATATACAATCAGAATACGTAACCACTACAAACCAGGAGTTTTTATATTATATTAGGAGTAGAGTCATCTTAACTTCCTGGTCGACAACGACCGTATTCGTTCCTGTGCCGACAATAATAGGGTGCTGAATTTAATAGGAAGGCAGAGAGGGGTAGGAAGGCGGAGAGGGGTAGGAAGGTAGAGAGGGGTAGGAGGGTAGAGAGTACTCTAACAGTTTGATGTACTCTGTCACCATAATAACGTCTAAGTAGTCGTTACCTGCTAGTCGCCACATGGGTATTGAGACATCGCTACGATCAGGAATCAAATTGGCTACTAGTTCCATATAGTCAATCCACCGACCGTTGACGGAAATATCAATGTCTTCTAGTTCTGTGAAGTGTTCTGCAGGCGGAAACTCCTGCAGGTCGGTGTCTAGATCAGAGGTTGGGAACTATAGGTAGTAGTTCTTGACGATTGCTAATGCGCTGCCTAGCATATGGAGAGAACAAAGCAAATAGGGATGTGAAGCCAGGTCACGAAACATCTCATAGTCCTCCATTATCACTGAATATGGTTGGACTATAAGGAAGAAGAACTACATAAGGCTGCGTGTTAAGCCTGGCTTTATATTAACTCAATTCGCCAGCACTAACTTTTGACCACCCTTCTGTCTGTAGATGCTCAGGAGCTAACCATAGGCGCAGAGGCCGTTTTTAACCCCCTGCATCGGGATTCACTTAACGACGTAGTTACAGTGTCTCTTCCTACGGTCATACTAATACATCACCATGTAGTCTGTCGACACGAAGATCCATAAACATCCGTAGGGTTAAACCACTAAGGACGGAGAGCATACATTACAACTTCTCATATAACAACTCAAGCGGTCAAATTTGGCGAATTTGTGCATCACAGCGACTTACGTCTAGGCGCCGTTCGCACGCAATGGGACCTTAAGCCAGAACGGCTTATGAATTGCTATAAAGCTAAATCTAGCTTTTACTCCACTAAATATTAAGATAAGACACACTATATGTATATATATATAGATAGTAAGCTATATCTTAATTTTAGTATAAATGTTTAAAAATACTTTACCTTTATCTTCTATGTTTCTCCTTTTTAACCTTCTTTCTCTATAATAATACTATTTAAAGTTAGTATTACTAGAGGACTTATATATATATTATTAATTCTAATTATAATTTTATGCTACGTATATAGTATTAGGAGAAAATAAAAGTATAGTCACGCTACAGCCTATTATATAAGTTATATAGTAGTTTATTCCGTATAGCGTTGTTAAATTCCTATTAGACAACTTAAGTCTTTTCTATTTAGACCTTAACAAAATTAGATGTCGTGTATTTATAGGAATAGTATTAATTATAATAGTCTGCTAGGTAACCTAGCTTAGTTTATAGAGCAGAGTGTAGGTCGTGATAATTCCTATCCAACTACATAAGGCTATACTGCTACTACATGAAACATAGCCCCTAGACTGTATATTAATGAGGACGAATAGCCTGTACTAGGCTGTAGATGTTTGATGTAGAAATAGTAGGGACCGTAGGGTCCTAAAATAATAAAAGACTGTGAAACGGGGGGAACTGTATCTTCCTAATATAGTCATAGCCAGAACTTCTAGCTGTTGATCTGTAATCTCTTTTTACGCAACCATTTAAGTTTCTCTTGCTAAGATAATACGTAAGAAGTAGAGTATAGTAACTAGCAGAAGCTAATACTGTTTATTTAGTAAGAGACATAACAGCGTTAACCTGATGTCTGGATAGACAATACCATAAGGCGATTACAGTTTCTAGGAGACACTCTGTGCTATTTCCTACTAGATCGCTTAGTTCCACGGTTCCACTATCAGTACTCAGTCCGTTTCCTTTGTTTAGCCGTACTTTAGTCGTCGGTTACATATACGTCGTAGTGGCTGCTCTGTTCTGCTGGCCACCCTAGTCAGACGCGACGTTTCACACGGGACGCATGAAAGGTAGGTCCACTAGCGCTGCGCTTCGCGTCTCGGTACCGTCCTTTTCACAAAACGCCCAATTAACCCTCAATAGCAACCATAAAAGAGCTAATTTCCAGAAGTCTCTAATGATGCTTCCCCGTTTGGCCCTTCCGCATTGTTACACCAGAGTTCAATAGTAGTTTCCAGCAGTCACATAGATTTTCTGCGTACAGATGTTTATGAGCCTGTTTGCTAACACGAAACCTAGAGAGGGCATTTTTTAATAACGACAGCCTAGCCATAAACTGCTGCTACACTGTGTGACCTAGACCTATAACACGTAAGATAACATCCACATATAGTAGGACTACGTGTAGTCTCTGTGTTATGTTGCTTACATACATCTACTTTGCTATATATTTAAATCCTACCTACGTAGTAAGTACCCTACATGCGTGCTATTACTTTACTATTACCGTGTGGAGACGGACTAGTAATATAGGTCTGAAATACAAACACAGTGCAGGTGTAATTCCTAGCTTAGGTAGTAGAGGTTACTAAGGGATGTACTATTTAGGTTCTATAATATGCCCTATTAGTAAGTAGATCTATAATGTCTGTGCGCAGGATGCTTATTCTTAAAACATAGAAACTAATTTTAATTTTTACCTAACATACTTATTACTTAATAAGTTTTGTTTCTTTCTTTTCTAGTATACGTCTCCTCTGCCGTCCTATTTGCTTACACTGCCTTAGTATACTCTTAGTCGCCTTATTAACTATTTCCTTATTCCTATGCTATTTCTTTAGTAGATTCTAAGCGTAAGTAGCTATTTATAAACGTAATAAGTTAGAAATAACTTAAATAAGTACCTAGAACCTACTACTTAGCTATGCTTTATATCTATATAAGGGTCCTAATAAGTTAACTTATAGAACGTAAGCTAAAGCAGAAGCTTTACCTAATTACACCCCTATTACTTAGAAGCTAAAACTAAGGCTACTAACTCCTTAGAGTAGATAAGATAGAGACGTATATAAAGTAAACTAATATATCTAGCTATAACTACCTTATTCTATATAGGAACTAAACGACTTAAATAAAAGAAGGGAGAGAAAGTTATATATACGTCTAAGGGGAAAAAATATAATATAATATAAAGTAAGATTAGCCGTAAGGCTTTATTAATAGAGATACGCCCTATTTTACCTTCTCTATATTAGGTATTACCTTAGCTATAAATACTATAAATATCTTTACTATTTAGTCTATACTTTATTCTAAATTTACTATCTTAGCTATTATTACGTTTATAGCGTCCTTAAGTCTTCTAAGCCTGTTATCTAGCTGCTTAAACTTATAGTCCTCCTTCTTAATAGCTTTACCTAGGCTTTTTAGCTAATTTAAGTAGTTCTTAGTAGGCAAAGCTACCTAAGCGTCCCCTAGGGCCCTACGCGTAACAGGGTCTTTCTTAAGTGCTAATAGATTATAGAACTTACTAATATTACTAGCTTCCTAAGGAGGGAGGAATCTATCTCTTTTATAGACCTCCTTAATCTTCTTATTTATATTCCTATAACTAAGGACTCTATAAAGGCTAAAGAGAGTAAGGATCTAAATACCCTTATCTATAAACCTAACGTAGCTATCTACACTTACATCTTTCCTCCTAGCAGTAGTATTCTTACGCTTCGTCTAGGATTTAGTAACCTAAAACAGCTCTTTAAAGTCGCTATAATCTTTATTAGTCTACTTAGATTAGCCCTCTATAAGGCTCTTACGGCTATTTGTGTTCTAGTATGTGTCTACCTGGCTATACCTAACTTTAGAACCCGCCTTAAGACGGCAAATAATCTGACTGTCTTCCTCCCTCTTAGTTAACACCTAGTAGCTACTTCCCTACTTTTACACGCCTATAATAACAGAGCCGTCGTCCGCCTTATCCGTGAGCTATAGATAATCTATAATTACCTGATTTACAGCTAGGTTTATAGCTCTGGCAGTCGTAGTTTCTTTGTCCTTTGTTTATAGGTATTCATCTGCCGCTAGAATAGTCTAGGATCTAGGATAGTACTTTCTTTTAATCGTCTTGTTAACCAACCCCTTTACTATATATATGTCCTTTCTTGCTTCTTTGTTGGTCCTATTATTTCTAAGGACCTTATAGCTTTTCTAGACGATTTAATAATAGAAGGAAAAGAATAAGAGATTAATAAACCATTTGTAGTATGCATGACCTTTCTCTACGTTAAAGCGCTTTATTTTTTCGTTATGAAGTTCTAATTCTTCTCGCAGTGTCTTGTCGTAAGGGTTTTCCCTTAATTAATAAAGTTCAGGAGTTACTTCTACA
Source organism: Colletotrichum sublineola (assembly GCA_020631755.1). NCBI lineage: Eukaryota > Fungi > Ascomycota > Sordariomycetes > Glomerellales > Glomerellaceae > Colletotrichum > Colletotrichum sublineola. The sequence goes on along the minus strand of JAHSQG010000005.1, from coordinate 5,112,877 downwards.
TAAATCTGCTTCACCTTAAGGGGGGTGTCGTCGGAGAGGGGTTCTTTGTCCTCACCATCCATTTTGGTGTCTCCCTCTACGTCTTTCTCGTCATCTTTCTGAGGATCCGAGAGCACCGCCTTGCCATCCCACTCGACCACCTGCTCTATTTTAGCGTACTCTATTCCCATATCTTCTGCCGTAACGTGGAGTCCTTACACAACCATTGTGAGTATTCAATTAGTGCAAAAGGACTAAGCAATCCTACTTTTAAAAGCTTCCTTAGCACCTTTGTGGTCAGTTAAAGTTTCGTGTAAGAAGCATCCTAGGTCTCTCTAAGCATCTATCTTTTATCTCTTAGTAGAATCTAACTTAACTCTAAGGATATTAGCATATAAGTCTTTAGGGTAATAAAGAATATATTTAGTCTCTACAGCTACTCTTTTAAGGCGTAGATAGGCGTTACTTACAGCTTTATTAGCTTTATTTTCTTTTGTCTTACTTATGCTAGCTAGTGGCGCTTTAGGGCGCTAAGGCAGGGTAGTAGTAGTACTCCTATTATTACTACTATTCTCTTATTTTACGTTTACTTCTAGTAAAGCAGCACTCTTCTCCTAGTTAGCTTTAGCCCTATCCTTAGGCTCTATACTTAGTTAAGGTGTTAGCAGACCAAAAGGATTATAGGCGCTCTTAGGATTAAAAGACATAATTAATATATAATATAGAGTAAGAGTAAGAAAGAGTTTAAATAATAGAGTCTCTATTACTTTAAATATCTTTTAGGAATCTAATTTAAGATTAACTAGGTAATAAAAACTCCCCTTATTTAGTATAATAGCTATAGTAAAAGCTATAATAGGCTTTACTAAGTAATTATACCCTAGGGAGTAGTTACTAACTGAAATAGTAATAAGAGCTAGAATTAGCTAGAGCTAGAATTAGCTAGAACCGGAATTAGCTAGGGCTAGAAGTAGCTAGAGCTAGAAATAGTTATTATACTAGACTATATAAATATCTAATAACTTAAAGAAGCCGCCTAATCTTTTATAACATAAAGGGGAGAACAGTTAAGGTTATTAAAAAGATTTACTAACCTATATAACCTATAGTATTTAAATTAAAACCTTTTGTTATAATTTACGTTAAGTAATACTTACCTCCTAAGTATATAAAACTTAGATAACTACCTTATTATTACTTATACTATTTCTACTTTTACTTTAGTTTTATTTCTTATTTATCTTTATTTTTAATCCTTACTATTATAACTAGGATTTATAGTATGTATTCCTATTCTCTAACACCTTATCTATCTAACGTTATTTACTTAATAGAGTTTAGTAGATATCCTAGCTTTAATAGCCTACCTAGCCTTAAATATCCTCTATCTCTAGTTTTAGTATTACTTACTCTCTAATACTAGACGATATATAGCTAATTTAGTACTTATCTATATAGTTCTTTAATATATAGTATAGTACCTTAACTTACTAACTAATTTACTTAGTCTTAGATAGTACTTAGTTTATTATTTATATAGCTTAGTAGGTATTATAACTTTACTACTACTTCTCTTCTATATAATAGTTACTTAGATGTCTTCTAAGTCGTTCCTATTAAATATATTAGGTAATAGAGGAGTAGTCCTAGTAAGTTATATAAAGTCTATACCTTAAGGCCTAAGTAATCTATTAATTAGAAATATTAGGTAGTATTAGCTATTAGAGTTCTTATCCTTATTTCTATACTAACCTTTAGAAATAACTTCTATAAAGTTTTCATACGTCTCTATTAAGGCCTAGTAATATTATCTATATATAAGATATAGGAGCACCTAGCTTTATAATCACCCTTAGTACGCCTATATCTCTATATACTAATTAGTATATCTACTCTGTTTATACTCTTTCTATTATGCCTTATTATCTATTACAACAGGCTTCTAGTTTACAGCTTCCCTTAAACATCTATTAGTAACTCTAGTAATATTATCCTCCTTAAAGTAGTACTATTACATCCTATTATTATTAACACTAGATAGTTAATATATCTCTAGGTGCTTACTCTATTAGTAAAGCTTTAATCCCTTTAGTAAATATACCCTTTTATAGTTATATTATAGTCTAACTTACTTCTTAAAATATTTAATTTATTAGTTAAGCCTTAATCAGGCTTAACTTAGAAATTCCTATAGTTTAGTAAATTACAGAAGGCTCTAAAGACTTATATTTCCCTCTTTAGTAGTCTATATAGTATAAGTATTCTAGTTACTAACTATAATATTATTCTTATAGTTACTAATAGCTATAGAATTATAGTATAGCTACTATACTTAAAAAAGCTTATTTATAAGTTTAATAGTCATAAAGCTTATACTTATTATATTTACTTAGTATAGAAACTATATACTATTAGTAAGATATATACTACTATAAATATATTCCTAACTAATATATTAAGAACTAGCTCTTACTATTAAGGACCTACTAAATAGTATACTTATAGAAGACACTTTAGATAATAGATATATAAGTTATATAGCAGATTTTATAATTTAGTAGCTTATATAGGTAAGATCTTAAAAATATCTATATATATTAAGCATATATCTTAAAGTTATAGATTAAGTTCATAGGCTATAATTATAAAAGGCCTTTTAGACTTTAATACTATACTCCATAAGGAAGTTAAAGGTAAGTATATCTAGAGGGTCTAGGAAAAAGAGAAGAAGAGGGAGGACATAATAGTCTTAGGTAAGTTAGCCCTCTAATTTACTTATGCTATTTCTAATCTGTATAGTATTAGTATTAGCTAAGGTAAGGCATGCTTTACGAAAGCTTGTTCAAGGATATTTAGGAAGTAAAGTTGATTTAATAGAATTAGATTACTAGCTAGAGATGTAAAGTCATACATACCAGAAAACATTAATTCTTCTCCCTATATGATAGTAGAAGAGAATCTAGGTCCCTACTTAGTAGGAAATAACCTATTACTATCTAGACCCATCTATATTTAATGGTAAAGATGACGCCGAACGCTTCTGATTTGGTAGTCTGGCGTGTACTAGTGATAGTACACCCTAAGCAAACATTCTATGTATTATTAATCTATTGTATTGCGATTTATGATCTAGGCGTCGAGATGTAGACGTTAGGTCCGAACGCGGTACACAGAATGAACTGTTATGGCAAAATGACTATAGTAAGCAGCTAGAAAACCCTAATAGCTATCGCGACATCGTCGTCCTGTACATTATGATGTCACTTAGCATTAGGGCCTCACTAATTAAACATGTGATTTCTTATGGTTGTAGTTTCTATAATTCCTCCTCCTCTTCCCGATAGTCAAACGGTTGGAGCTTGTGAGCAGCCAGAATTGTATTTGATCGCTTCGCCGTCACCTTATCGAAACATGTCCTAGGATTCAGGATATTGCCGCTTGTATTATACAGAAGGAAATTTTTCCTCATATACTTTCCTGCTGTTCGTTCGACCTCCGATAGACCTTGGATCATATTAGATAAAACCCAGTCGCCATTGTCCTGTCGCGTAATAAATCGTATGTCGATTTGATGCTTGCTTGATGAAGCGACTGTGCTGCTACTGCCTTGATCTGAGGGGGTTTCCCTTTATACTTTGTCGAAGTTGAATCTAGTGATCCTGTGGGATTGCTTTGCAGGGCGGAGACTGCTTTCTTTGGGAGGATGAATTTCTACCTCTTTAACGGATAAGGCCCCTCTCTTGCCGTTCATGTTTTTAAATAGTACAATTTCCATGCCACTTGAATTCTGGTTGTTTTCCTCAGTCACCATTCGATTCTGCCGAAAATCTGCTTCCCTAGCAGATTTGTAAGCACTCTTGCTAAGCTGGTGCAATCGTTCCTGTTCCTCTTTTGCTAGCTGCTGCAGATGGTCAAGTTTGTCTTGTTCCTTTTGAGAAAGCTCTCTGAGCTGATCTAATTTCGACTGTTCCTGGCTAAGCTGATGTATTCGTTCCTGTTCCTCTTTTGCCAGTTTCTACAGATAGTCAAGTTTGTCTTGTTCCTTTCGGGAAAGCTCTCTAAGCTAATCTAATTTCAACTGCTCGCTGGCCTGCGCCAATGTATTTGTATGTGCTTCAGAATCAAGATCCATTCGCTCTGCCGGATTGGCTACACGAATCCCCAAATCTAAATTACGTATCAATTATTAGTTAACAACAAAATCAGTTAGAGATTAAGGAAGTCTAAAATATAAAAAATAAACAGATCTTTATATAAAGAATAAGGTAACTTACGCCTGTCTAGTCTTAAACCCTAGTAGTATATTAGGAAGAAACAATCTTATTTGATTACGGTCGTGATGGTTATCGTAAGGGATTCCATATCTAATTAGCAGCTCTACATAAAGTTAGTCTATTTTAGAGCTATACGCCTCTTTAATAAGTACTAGCTATGCTGTTATAAGAATTTTTGTTACTTTTTATAAATATTCTTTAAAATCAGGATATTAATACTACTTTAGCTTTCTCGCGCAGAGGAGAAGCCGTTTTATAACTTTAAAATCTAGGGATGCTCTTATAATAGTGTTTAAGTTATTAGATTTAAAACCTAGTCTGTTTATAAGAGAAGCAAACTTAAAGAGTGTGGTCTTATCTGCTCTCTTATAGGCCTTTATAAGCATGCTTTTCTTCTTTATATCTACTAGTAGCTCCTAGAACTCCTAAAAGGTAGTAAGCCATAATTGCTAGCATCTAAGATTAAACCAAGTTGCTGTATCACCTGGAATAGTTATATATTTTGTTTATAACACCTATACTACGTACTTGTTAGGCTGCTGATTTATGTCCTAGAACATCTTATCTAGACACCTTAGAACTGTAAATTTAGAGCTAACACCTATTAGCTATCTTATATAATCTATAGTAGTACTAAGGAACTTTTAGTCCTTAAAGAAAGTAAAGAGTAATAGTATTAAACGTTATTATAAAACGTTATAAACTTAAATCTATATTTTATCTTACTGTTGCTCTAAAAAGTTTCTAAGAATATAACTACTTTTAACGTTACTAAGAAGTTTATTATAGTCTATAGTAAATGCCCTTAGTGTTGTTCCTTATAGACGTTCTACTGTTAATTAATTAATAAGCCGTATAGTTTAGTAGTCTCCCCTATATATATTAGTCTAACGTAGTTCATAAGCAAGTGAGCCATACAAGCGAGTGAGCCACTTCTTATCACTAGAAAAACCTTAATTTTTAACTATTTATTAAAAAACGAGTTCTTAACTAAAAAAGGTCTAGTTTTTAGATTTAAGTTTCTATACTAGTTATATAACCCTAAATAATACTATATATATTATACCCTAACCCTAACCCTTATTTATTTAAAAAAGAGTCCTTATCTTAAAGGGTAGATAAGGGTTATAGAGGGTTAAGGTTAGCTAGGAATTTCTATACTATTATTTAGGGTTATATAACTAGTATAGAGACTTAAATCTAAAAACTAGACCTTTTTTAGTTAAGAACTCGTTTTTTAATAAATAGTTAAAAATTAAGGTTTTTCTAGCGATAAGAAGTAGCTTACTCGCTTGTATGGCTCACTTGCTTGTGAACTACGTTATATATTAAGTATGTGTTTTAAATAATATAGGTTAGGCTGCCTCTTGTTAGATTCCATATTCTTATTATTAGATTATTATTATACCTTATTATATCTTATATATATTACCTTATAGACTATAGTAAGTTAAAAGCTAGAGAAGAGGGTAGGAATAGCTAAGAGTGTGTTAAAGGTATCTAAGTATTTTTTATAGTAAAATAGCTAATCTATGAGATATTAATAATTCTTTAAAAGAGTAGAAAGTCGCCCTAGCTATATTCTTTTAAAAAATAGATTTTTATTGCTATAATGTCTCTAATATCCTTAGATCTTATAATAGAATTCCCTATTATTAGGTTTCTTCTAATACTTATACTCTTTAATAAAAAATGTTTTAAGCTTATTACTTAAGTCTAGGTATTATTAGCTAATTTATTTAAATAGTTTATCTAAGGTTATACTATCTAAAAAAAGATTAACTACCTAGTGCTTATTTGTCCTATTAAATACTTTATTAGCTATAAAAATATAATTAGATCCTTATAGGTATTCTAGCTATACTCTAGGTAGGATTTTAAGAGGTATATAAGGTAAATTATCGTTTTAAAGCCTTATGGCTAAGATCCCTATATTTAATAGGGTAACTTTAAGGTTATGCTAACTAATTATAGCTTTAGTATAATGGTGGTTATCTTCTTGTTAGTAGCTATATTCTTTACGGTATAATCTCTTAAGTGGTTTAGGAATAGGGTAATAAATAGGGTTAGTTACCCTTAACGTTAGTTTTAATAATAATATTCTAATACTAGTAGTACTGTAGTACTTAGCCTATTGCTCTTCTTTAAGGCGCCGGTTTGCTTGGGTGAAGCTGCTTTCTAGTATTGCGGAGTAATAATTCTATGACTTGACTACATGAGAAACAAGCCATTCGTGGTTGATCTGATGGAATAAATATAGTTAAAGGCTTATTGGGCTCTGCCAGGCCTCTACTTGACATCTTTGTGGTGCGGTGTAGGGTCATGGCTAGTATGGGACAGCAGATTACAGCTGTACTCGCTAAGTACTAAAAGACCAGCCGCTATTAGAAGCAAGATATAAAGGATCAAAATGGATTGCTGGTGCCGTAAGCTGTCAGTTCTTAGTTCTATCGTAGTATCTAGAACCAATTTCATCCGCTGTTAGCCTGTTTCTACTGGTCCAGCCGTGGAGACTCAGCCAAACCACCCTTGAAACATCCGGTACGACTTTCCTCGGCCTTATTTTTTATCTACTCCCCCCCCTTACTTCCTTTTTTCACTTACTCCAAGGAGCAATGTCTGATAAGCAAAGCAATCATCAACAGACCCATTGTCTTCGTAAGAAGCGTCCTCGAGATATTGAAAACCAAATTCGCCAAATTGAGCCTTTGAGAATCGTCAAAGCAAAACAAGAAGGGAACTCGGCAATGGCGGCTACGTTAATCAAGACGACATCGCCGTGGGCTACATACAAGAGGATATACCAGCAGACTCTAGGAGTTAGTGATATTATCCTAGTTGCTGAAAAGAGAGGAATATCTGGCGACGTTATTAACATCTGCGGCTTTGTGGACATATCTGTAGAACAAATTAGGATGTTATAGTTGATTTAACATCTAAATATTGTTATAGTCTATAAGATTTATAGCAACAAGATAAATTACTATATTATCTATAAGCATATACCATAATTACTTCTAGAAGCCATTAGAAATCTGTACCTTAATTGTTAACGCCTGGTAGTAATTATAGGGCAGGTCTGTGTAGTCCTTATTCTAATAGTGAACTCCGTCTTATAGGTTACTAGATAGTTAAGGCGCTAGTTTATCTTAAGAAACTAGGACTGTAACACAGCTATCTTAACTGTTCTTATATTCTACTCTACCTTACTGGTAGGGTTAAGCTTAGTAATGCCTGGTCCCTTACTTACTTATCAACATAGCACTGACGAGAATGTATAGATAGCTAGGAAAATTGTCGCCTGTTAAGATCTAGAAAAGATGTGGCTGATTTAGGCTATACGATGATGGAGCTAATATAAGGGTATGTCAAGGAGGGTGCTAACTTAGGGCTTGACGACCTAGAGCCCTGGGACTTGGATGTCATAAGTTTTCTTTCAGCAATAACGTCTGCATCGTGTGCGAGCGAGTTGAGCTAAGTCCGTCTCATTCTATTTTGTTGAACAACAGCTGCTAACGTATTTAGCATCCGTTCTTACGTTCTTGGCAAAAAGAGAAACTGAGGGGGCTGGTTTCTTTGGTCATGACATGGACTAGACAGGATTACCAATATCTCGGGTGGCAGGAAACGGAATAGTTGCTGACTGACAAAAGCCGGCTCTATTCACACTGGAAGCCGAAACAACTGTCACACCTGGTGGCAGGCAGGCTGGATTAACATGTCAAGAGGTGACTGCAGCTTTCGGGAGAAGACAGCGTATGAGAGGGATGGTTAATATTTCGCAATATCATCCTGAAGACCCATAAGTATCTTTGTCTAATTATTTCACAAATCAAGCATTGGAAACTCAATCGTGTATATGTATGTGTAGTAGTGTCCGTACGAATGCTGCGCCGCCGGCGCTTCCAGGGCTCGCGTCACCTTTAGATTTGTTGGTCGGAACACTGTACCCCCATAGGGGAGATCTACGATGCTTAGGTTCAATAGCGGCGGACGCAGACTGGTGCGTAAGAGTGGCCGCATGCGCAGAATGGTGCGTAAGAATGGCCGCGTACGCAGCATGGTGCGTAAGAATGGCCGCATACGCAGAATGGGGCGCAAGAATGGCTACGTGCGCAGAATCATGCTTAAGAATGGCTATGTACGCCGAATGGTGCGTAAGAACGATGGTTGCGTACGCAGAATGGTGCGTGAGACCGGTGGTTGCGTACGCAGATTGGTGCGTAAGAGTGGCCGCATACGCAGAATGATGCGCAAGAATGGCTGCGTGCGCAGAAGGGTGCGTAAGCAGCTTCGCCGACGCAGCTTAGATCTGGAGCAGATCTGCGCAAGCGGTGTCATGTACAGTTTTTGCTCTAAAAGAGGGTCGATTATGGCCCTCCAATTACATACCCAAATCGGCGTAAGGTGCTTCGGACCAATGCACAACTAGCTCATTTGCCTAAGGTATGTCTCCACATAGTACATCTCCAGAAAGTAACAATCGGCTCTTTGCACAATGCCAAGACAGTGTCCAAGCGGTTCTGGCATCCATGAAAAAGGTACCTTTAGCTTCCGACTTGTGCTGGGCATACACAAGAATCTCGAAGTACCAGTGAAGGCAATTCCAGGCTATGTCAGGTGCACTAATCAGCAAATGGCCGTCATGATTACAGGCTTTTCGTGAAGAACAGAGGGCAAGTTGGCGGATCAGTGCTGGACGTTGTGATACAGCCACGCAAGTTCTGGAAGCACGTCCTCCAACCAAGAGTGACTGACACAAGTCTCGTGCTCAATAAGTAGTCTGTGCTTGGAGAAATTCCCAGCCACATTCTAGTCACATGACCGCCTATTCATCTCTACCCAAGTTTTGAATACAATGTTCACTAGGTGAATACACGTGCTATGTAGAGTAACTCTGTACCTGTACATTGCTTCAAACTACCCAGTTTATAGTATTCACTGCCCTCGGTTAGATACCTCAGGTCTTGCAACTTATCACCGAAATGATTCGCAACTCGATCGTCAGTATGCCTAAATCACTTTGCCGTCCCTTTACCCTCCCTCACCATGATCGCCCAATGTTAGGCTGCAGCTGAAGCGCTTTTGCATTGTCGTCCGGGCCATCGTCACGGGTGAATGTATCACTGCCTGACAGTCCGTCAGCAGCCTCTGCTGCATAAACCTGATGTTTCGCATTGGAGGCTTTGGTTTTTTCTGTGCTTGTTTCGTTGTGTGGAATTCTTTCTGAAGCATAGTTTTTGATGAACCCGAGAAACAGCTCAAGCACGTCCATTCGCCTTTCATCAGGCAACTTAGCATTGTCCCACTTCATAGCCTCGAAAGAGTCGATCACCTGTAATAAGTGTTTCGCAGAAAAACTACAAGTATGGCATGTGGCGGTATTAGATGGGTTCATTGTGGTGAACCCTAACCCAATAACCCTAACCCTGCTGCGTGGTTGTACAGACTGCGGCAGCTCCGATTTGACCGTTGATGCCGCTGCCGTCTGTGTAGATGTGGATTGCGTATCGTAGATCTCTGCTTGCATCTATAAACACGTGAAATCCCTTTTCCAACATCGGGATTAAAATTAACTTTTTGTAGTTTTCCGTGTGCCGTTATATATTGAGCCTGCGTCTGGCTGGTATAGTGTGGCTGGAGCCGGCAGAAAAGACGTATGATAGCATAGAAGTAGGGTGGGTGGCTGGGGGGCGGGGCGGCAGAAAAACGGCAGAAAACGGCAGAAAATTTCTGCCGCGCACGAGCGGTGGATAGGTGAGTGGACAACTAAGGTGGCAGAAAACCCACCCACATAGATGTCGCGGAGAAATAAGTGGATATGGCAGAAAAGCTATGCAGTGCTGGCAGAACAAAAGAGCGGGGCGGCAGAATCGTCAAAATTGTGGCTGAGAGGTTACATGGCCAGTCTGATGCAAAGCAAAGCCTCGGTAATGTGCCAGCACCTCAACTGGTTGGGAGCCTATAACATCCATCCGTCCCTAGATTCCGGGCTTCCATACCGTAGTCGTGACACAGCTTCGAAAATATTAGTTGACTTTATCATAGTATTTGGGACGATCTACAAGCCTTATTATAGTTTAATGACTCATCTGCAGTGCTAGTGTTGCAGTTTATACTATGAACTTCCCTCGGGTAAACATGTTTCATATCAATCTTGTAAGTTAATATCGCCGAAGCAATTCGCAACTCGATCGTCAGTATGCCTAAATCACTTTGCCGTTCCTTTTCCTTGCTTCTTCAAGATCGCCCAATGCTGGACCACAGCTGTCACGCTCCGATGCAGCGCTTTTGCAATCCATGACCACTCCTTCCCTTTGTCAACATGTAACTAACCCCCCTACTTCCGGGACACCCCATATCAGAGCCATCGTTACTACCACTATCACCACCACTTTCATTACTTAGTTTGCCAGGCTTGCCGCCCACCCATATGCAATTTTCGCCTTCACTGGAGTTGTTGCCACTGGTGGCTTCCTCCGTGCTTGGAAGGTGATTGTGGCGAAGAGAGACACCCTTCGAAAAGCTTGGCGGGCGATGCCGTGGTGCGACTTTCCGCCTGTTTCTCCTCAGGGGGTTATCCAAGCCGTTAGGGAGTACTGTGTCTTTGCCACGACGTACCAACCCGATGGGGCCAGCTGCTTCAGGGCGTCCCTGGGACCCGGCCGAGTGACGAGGCTGTGTTTTGATTTCGTCTGACACGTTACTTGGCTGTTCTACTGGGGCACGAGATGGCAATGGGCGCAAGGTTCTGGCTGGTAGAGCCGGCGGATTTGTGCCGCTGCCAACTCTCTGAGTCCTCATTCGTTTAGCCGGGCGTAGTTCAATGTCTTTAGAAACACCTTCAGTTGTACCGAAATCACGTTTCCTCCGACAGAAAACAATTTAGCTCCCTCGCTGGGAATCAGAGACGTGATCGGTCGCTGGAGTAGGAAGTGAAGAACCGCCTGTTAGGGGTTCTTCTAACCCATCTAATGAACCAACTGGTGCCTCAATTAAACCGCTGAGAAATGTGTCTCTAGCAACATGAGAACTCTCCAAGCAGTCAAGCGCTGCAGACATGCCTTCTGATAGGGCATATAGCACAAAACTTCCCAGGAGACTTTCTGCAGGTTCAGATCTAGGAACCACACACCCTTAACCACAGTTGTCAAGACCAATGTCGTTATCGTCAGAACCCCTACTGTCGACCGGGATCTCATCAGCATTGTAGCTCTCGCTTCTCTCACTACCAGCTTGACCTTCAACTACAGCTGTGCCATGATTATATCAGTCTGGTGTTTCTTCCCGCATCGAACATCAGCGACTTACATGCGTTTATGCTACTTACGACAGAATTTGTCTGACGAAGCTGCCAAGTTGCCAATCGGGCGAGTTCAATATTCAATGCTAGTTCCTCAGCTGAGGATGTATATTGAGCTTATTTCAAGCTATCTGGCATTCTCCTTTTGTAAGAAAGGTAGCTAATGTTGGCGTTACCTGGTTGAAAGGTCACATCGGGGGGGAAGGGGGGACAAATGCTCAGGGCTGCAGGACGTGAATTGCCTGAATAAGTAATTTTGTTGACTTAGAAAGTCGCCTTACCTACTATCCCACGCACCTTGGATTCCTCATATCATCCATGATCCACGTCAGATCTAGAGAGACCTACGTACTGTCATTAAAGTCTGAGAGATAAGAGCCCCTCCCGTGGTGTAAGTTGTCCCAAAGGGGAAACTTAGTCGGCAAGAGGTCAAGTTGCCCCCTGTGTATCATTGACCACTTGGTGTCTTAGTAACCCACGTAACTAGTTATGGCGTTAAACACAAGGTGCCCCTTAACTAATAGTTTAGGGATGCCAACACAAGCTGGTTCTCAGATCGGGTAGAGAGTTTCTTTAGAGTCTTTCAAGAGCTACCCCACCTAAAAGAGCATGCTATCTCAAGGATGACGGCCCCCGGATCGTCGTTTGAGACTGTTATACGCGTACAGGCTGGCTATACGCTACATCTCGTATATGCGAGACCGGCATCATTGATGTTATCTCAGTCCAGGCCAAAAACAGGTAGAGCTGATGCTTAGGTCGTAGATAAGACGTGAATTGCCTATTGAGGTAATTCGCTAGGTGGATTACAGTAGCCCCTAATTGTATCGCCGGAGTGAAAGAGACCGGCGCAGAAGACCCTGCTCTGCGTCATACGACACAATATCAGTCCTGGCGGATTGCTGATGAAGGTTGTGATAGGACCAGCGGCCTCCGAGGTAACTATCTCCTCCCACGGTACATTCCGGGCGCCCTTCTGTCCAGTATACCCAATAAACGCGCGCAGAAACATGCCATGTGTTACTGACGCGAATTTCCCGTATGAATGCTACCTATTTGTCTCCAGGTTTTGGCTTTTGGCGTCCTCTATTTGAGCCATTGCTGTATCATAGCGCCTACGTCATTTGTACCGCCTGTTCTACACTTTGATCGTTTGGTACATAGATGAAACTGATCCAGAAGTGTTTGAAACTATACATAGCAAAACTGTTCTCTCGCGTCGTGCCGAGCCAGGCCTTCTCTGGTAGAATGCTGTGATAAAGATCAAGAGCTTCTCAGGTGCTCTTTCCATTGAGTCGTCAGGGGTGAAGGGACAGGGTTATAAGCCGGCCGCTTCCTTCACTTGATATTCAACGTTATCAAAATGGGCATTCGGCCGTGTTTGTTCTCTTCAGGCGTCGCTTCCGTGGGTAGGGTGGAGGGTGGTGCTCGATGGATGGGACAGCGAGTCGAAGTACGCAAAACATCCGTACTGCATTTGGATGATGCTGACGCGTCAGGGCGCGATATGGGGCTGGAACAGAAAATGTCCGTCTAACCCGCCGGAAGGTCGAACCCTTGGCCAAACACCAAGTCGGCTGTCACACAAGCGCAAATATCAGCATGGCCGCTTTTCATTAGCAACAGTTGCGGCTGCCTCCCCTCCCCGGCTAGCTGTGAAACAATGCCGCTTCTCAAGGAAGAGGGTCGAACATTTTCATGTATCAAAGAAGTCCTGGGGCTACTACGACCACTATCACAAGGCTTGGCTTGGCAATGTTAGTTGTCTTGTTAGGTAATAGCTTCCTAGGAAGTTATTACCCCGATTCTAGTAGCTGTAAATAACTGAATAACTACCGTTTTAGTACTTGAGTTTTATTATTATACTGTTTATATCTCTCTTGACATGACTACTAGACAATAATTTCCTTGGAAGTTATGAGTTCTTATTTAGTCACCGTTACCTACTAACATTTTACCGTTTTCTAATGAGAGTTCCTATACCGTTGACATCTTATTTGATATAATGGTGGTATGGTGACATCCTAGGAAGCTATCACTCAAGTTTTAGGGCTGTGAGTACCTATTGTTGTTTAAGCAGAGAAGCAACCCTGGTGATGATTCGTTTCTAGTAAACTAGCACTTGCCCCTTTAGGTATGATTCCCTTTCTGTTAACTGATCTGTATCTACTGCTCCTTCTTTTACATTCTAAATTTGTCGATGCTCTCGCAGGCTTTCGAGCAGGATGCCATCTACTCATGAAACGATCGACATTTTATACCACGTAGCTATGATTATGGCTCACGAACTATGCTACACCAGGTGAGACTGGGCGCTTTGGAGTAAGAACGCATTAGGCGCTTTACATGCTCGTAATATAACTCGTAAAGCACTAACGTCTTAAAATATCTCAGACTACCTTGATATTACGAAGCCCTCGGCCTTGGCTTCCTTGCCTACCTGCCGCATTAATGCTACGCAAACCGGGAAGCCCTACGCTTTCAGGAATATTCTCGAACGTGAACAGTCTCGCCGTCACAATCAGGCAAGGTTGACACTGTTATTAGCCGGGTGTAGATAACGCCTGAGACGCTAGGCAGACTTCTCAGAAGAGCACAGAATATTCTTCCAGTCTCTTTTAGGAATGTCATGACTTGATTTCAAACTCATAGATAGTCGGAGTCTTTCGTTCCGGTCTATACATCTCCTGATTGCAAGGAATATGTGTATGTCTCCCTTGCCATCGACCTGTTAAACACCGTCCTGTACCTCAGCTCCAACAGTCAAACCCTGTTTATGGAGGTCTAACCGAGAATAATATGAGGAGAATATGGAACGTCTTAGAACTTTGGGGAAGTATGATATAGCTGAGAAAGGAAGGTGTTGTTACGATCCAACCAGTTGGGTGCTGGCCGACGTGACTATATAGTGTATAATAGGGGATAATGATGCAGGAGTATCATTACTGAAGCTTTTGCTTTGTGCCAGAGTCAGTTGCCCTGACCTGCTCGTGACAGGTGTGTTTAGCTGAGGGCATTCCTATCGTTCAGCTTCTAATCGATCAAGGAACCGGAGACTCTATCCTTGTTTATTATTATAGGAAATAAGTCCTTGGTAGTCTCTACGTGCCTTTGGGTGTTTCTTACGATTTCTCAACGGTAAATCTATTATTGGAAGCTGCTTGATCATGACGGTAGTATAAACACTCTCTTGTCTGAAGCTCTCAATCAAGCCTTGAATAAGGCATAAGGAGTTCTTAACTAACAAATATTGTTTCTCCATGATAAAGATAGATAATTTGCAACTATGGCAGTAGTTATGTTGTAGGGTTCAAAGTCAAGATGAAGAAGTGTTAGGTTTTGATACCTTAAGCAGACGCCGCAAGCTCCTTGTATAACTGTGTCAGCCCATATGCGCCACATCATAGAAGCTGTTCTTGTACTACGCTTGAGCTATCAACCCTTCTCACAGCAGCGCCCTAACACACCTGGGGAACTAAGTGACTTAATCAACGGTGGTGACAAGTCTAATTGTTAGTCACCGTATTCAGCCGGCATAGCAAGCCCCCGTGAGCATGGGTGAGCACGAGGCCATCAGCGATGCCACCTCGCAAGCCGCACCGCATGAGGCAAGAATATAGCGGAGCTCTTGATTATGTCGGGAATGATGAGCCGGTCCTTTGAGCAGAGTTCGCGCTATCTGGTATTCCCCTTATTATATAGGCAAGCCAACTAATGTTGGCATTACCTGGTCGAAAGGCCACCTCAGGGGGGGAGAACCAAATGCCCAGGGTGGCAGTACATAAATTGCCCGAATAGGTAATCTGAATTGCCTCAATAGGTGATTTGGTAACTCAGGAAGTCGGCTTAGCTAGCATCTAAGCACCTCACATTTATATCACCTATGGTCTACGCCGGGTCTAGGCAGACCTACGTAATTGAGGTTAAAGAGCCAAGAGCCCCTCCCATGATATGAGTCGTCCCGAAAGGGAAATTTGGTTAGCGAGAGGTCAAGTTGCTGCTTTGTATCGCTGGCCGCTTAGCTTCATGGCAACCTACGCAACTAGTTGCAGCGTTTTAGACAGGCTACCCCTGGACTACGGTTCAGGAATACTAACATCAGCTGGCTCTTAGAGGGTTTCTTCGCAGCCTCGCAAGAGCTATTCCTCCTAGAGGAACATGCTATCTTAAGGATAATAAGCCGCAGATCGTCGTTCAAGCTCGCGACATACGTACAGTCTAGTCACACCCTATATCTCACATATACAAGGCCAGTATTATTAGCATTACCTCAGTCCAGGTTAACAACATACAGACCTAAGGTTTTATTTACAGAGGACATAAATTACCTCAATAGGCAATTCGCTAAGTTATATTATTATGGTCCCTAACTGTCTCGCTAAAATAAAAGAAGCCAGGGCAGCAGACCCAGCTCTACGTCAAGTAACTTATTATTAATCTATACTAATTACTAACCCAAGGTTAAGGGCTTTAAAATTACCAGATAAAGTATTTTCATAAGCAAGCGTTTGCCTCTCCCAGTAACCTAGGCAATAGCCTAGGCCACAGGCTTTACGTTTAGGCGCCTCTATCAAGATGACACACACCACGCGTAGGACCACTGCTGACTTGTTGTGCCATTCCGCAATCTCTCTCAAGCCATAGATCTACCAGGAAAGGAACTTTTTTTTCTACAATAGTACAGCAATATAGGCACAGCCAGTCAGTAAAAAGGAGCCTCAAGGACAGACCTATATCTACGTGTTTCACCTAGGCATTTGCAAGTCTCAGCATCAAGAACAAAGGGAATCAGCAAGGCATAAGGAGCCAAGCGGAGAGGTGAGATTTCCATATCTGGTAAGAAACCAACGAAGTTAACAAACGCTGTTGCCGCAGCAGAAAAATGTTAAAGCCTTACCCGGACAGGCCCATAGGCCCGAGGTTTAGCACAACAATTATAGGCCGCGAAGAGGACGTATATATCACATCATTGCGTCATCAATTCGCATTAACATCAGCAGAAGCTCTGCCTTCATAGTTGTTTTGGTAAGATGGGGGCAGGCCGGGTGTAGGACGTCGTGACAAAACCGGGTGTCGAAGACTTTGCGAACAGCATAAGAGAATGGCGCGACGTAGAGGGCAGGACAAATACGAGGTACATCTGGGCTGTTCAATGGGCAGGTAAAAACGGCTAGGGGGGGACATGACCGAGGATTATCCGATATGGCAGCTACCGTAAATGGCAAAGTCGGGCCCCAATTTCCACTCTCATTCATAACTTGAAGTATCAGCTGCTGATATAATCGAGGAAGCATGGCTGCGGATGCCTGAACAACGGGTTTTACTTTTGGCCCAGTACCGCAGTACACCGTCGTAACACAAAGTCAGGTCACGCAGCCTATCACCGATCGTGTGCAGCGTGAGTGTTGATTGCCCCCTTGACATGGTCAGTCTGATGCACTTTCCGAAGCGATTAAACTTTCTTTTACTGTCTGCCTCCTGTGGCAATAGGAGCTCAAGGCGCTAGGTGCTGGGTGCTAGGCACATAGAATAGAAAACAGGGGGCATATTTTGGCTTTGACGCAGGTGGGTCCAAAACGTCTCTCAGAATCAAAAATCTCGTGTTACATGAAAACCGGAAACTACTTACGTGAAATGATACCTTAAAGCCGAAACTGGATATCTTCGTTTAGGGGGCAGTAGCAACCATTTGTCGCCTCATCTCGTCGCTGTACCTAGCTTCGAGGAATCCTCAGCCAAGATTGTGCTCAAGAAGCCTTGTCTTCCGCCGGCTTCCTAGTCGACAGTATTTTCATAATATTCCAAGGGCTGGCCGAGGCTGGTATCTGAGGACCAGACTCGCCTACAGCTATGTGCAAATTTAGCGTTCCCTCCGTACTCTTTGGGATCTTCGCGCACAGGCTAGTGGTATATGTATCTCAGACTCAATACAGTAAAAGGCGTAATGGGTGTCGCAAAATGTTTTAGTTAACATCTTTAGTAGTAGTAGTAGTATAGAGCCGTGGCTTACTTCACTTAGCAGATTACGCTTATAGTAAGCAGGTAATCAGGAAGCAGTCACTAACAGAGCCAGAACTAGACAGGACCAAAGCAAACAGAGCCAAAATTAGATTTCTACATGTCTTACTGGTAAGTAAAGGTTCCCAGCTTGTTCAAGAAAAACTGTTACGCGCCTTTCTTTACTCCCCTAACCTTCCCGTTATTCTCCTTTCTTTTCCTCAGAAGGAGACAACACTTTGTCGTCAGCTAATTATCAATCAGCATGGCGCCACAACTACACACCACACAACAGTCCCTAATCAAAACGCTACTAATGCAAGGATTCAAGAACCAGCTCATCGCCTCAGAAGCCGCATGCTCTATACGCGCAGTTCAGCGGATGTGTCTCCAAAGACCAGATTCTAAGATGTCCTCCTGAAAACCAGCCCGTGTCGGCCGTCACAGCCGCATAACAAAACGCATGCAGAAAGGCCCTTTATGATCAACTAATTCAACAGCCGTACATATATCGATATGAGATAGCAAACTTCCACTATCGTAGCTTTAGATAAGAATATCACGCTTTCAGTCTTATCAGGTCGTCTTTATCAATAAGCAAGGCACTAACAATACCATTATTACGAGCAGGTTAGGGCAACCAACTACATTATATAGGTATGCCAGCCAGCACCTTAACTAGTTAGGCTGTAACAACCGTGCAGTATGATCTGGGCACAGCTAAGCTGACGTGTTTCGCAAAGCGATTCCCAATTACAGCATGCTTAACTATAATATCTCAGGCTCTTCCAAAGCCAATTAGAGTAAGGGGTAGCATTTGAATAGTTTAAAACATCTCTCAATTGCTTCAGTAACAGTTATAATGGAGATAACACTCGGCGGACGCATTACGGACATATAATAGGGAGGTAGGAAGGATTCCAGGTGTGCGCAGACTGATTCCAGATTATTTCTGCTTTCTCTGACGAGTAGGCTCAAACAACCAATGGGCAATCCATCTGATTAATCTATTAAACATGGCCCATCCAATATCAGCTCACCCTTGCACAGATCATGCCGCACAGTGTTATCAGCTTACATGGAGTCTCCTTATTAGTTGAAGAGAAAGACAATCCGTCACCTGGAGCAGCTTTCAGATTAAAAACGCCAGACAGTAACATCTCTTTGCCGTACGGCTCTCAGTGACCCCCAAAAAGGCTGCAGTCCAGAGGGTTCAGTAGTACAGCAAAAGAAAAAGCGTTTGTTGTCTTCACACTGTGGATTTTGCGGCAAGTCAATGACCATTTTGCTAAGGCCAAGGCATAACAGATGATTATCAATGCGGAACAGGCTGCAGAAAAGGTATCGCAAGACTAAGATTGTCCAGTAATAATCCAGGTGCAGCCCCACAGGGTGTCTATCACGTGAAACATTTGCACAGTCTTGGCAATACAGGTAGCACAGCATGCTGCCCAGCCTTACTCCAACAATCAAAGTCCTCTCACCAATATGGGGGTGTCTTGCAGTTCATGTAGGAGGAGTAGAGCACAGTATATAATATGGCCGGCAGTTACACATACACATGTACTTTTTAGTCTCCAATGAAGCTAATGGCCTCAGTTCTGTAACAGCAGCTCATATGCAGCATAGACATCATCATCCATAGTAAAGTAGTGTACTGAAATGAGTTTAGTCCACAAGTCTTTGTTGTCTAGCCAGCTACGCTCCCAGGTGTTGCAGGGATCATAGCTTAAAAGTCGTTCTGTGAGGCGCAGTTCCACAGTTAATCTTCAAAATTCTTGATGCAAGCCCCATGGCCGTTGACCATGGGCCACCTCATAAGAGCAACACAAATGGGAACATAGTGGATAGAAGATCTTCACAGTGCAGCTTTGTCGCCCGTGTATAGTGGCCATCTCATATTCCAACAAGAGTCCTTTAGATGTACTTATCACTACATATCATGCATGCATAGCCAAGAGCTTCTAGTCAGAACAAGCAAGATTTTCCAACCAACAGCAGCCCAAGCACAGCCTGACGCTACAGTTAAGAGTATTAGGCTTCCCTCCACCCTCTACCGACATCTTACCACCAGCAACTCTACATCTTTCGCGTAGAAGCTGTCTACCGAAGCAACACAATCTCAAACAAGAATCAACAAAGACCTCCAAGAGCCACCTATAGTTTCTGGGAACAACTATAGAAGGCCCTATCCTCACAATATAGAAGCTTACTAACTGAACCTTGCAGAAAGAACGCAATCCCAACAGTATCACAGCACCTATCCAGCTCCTTCCAAGTCCCCTCATTAATTACTTTACCAAAATAAGATGATGTCTTCATTCCAAGGACTCCAGAACAATGCAGATCTCTACTCCATTGCATATAAAGGGCATCTGGATATTATGAAAGAGCTTCTCAAGAAAGGTGCAGACGTCAATGCCTAAGGAGACAATTCTAGAACCACCCTCCAAGGTGCTACATCTGAAGGGCATCTGGATATTATGAAAGAGCTTCTCAAGAAAGGTGCAGACGTCAATGCCCAAGGAGGCTTCTATAGAACCGCCCTCTAAGGTGCTATATCTGAAGGGCATCTGGATATTATAAAAGAGCTTCTTAAGAAAGATGCAGACGTCAATACTTAAGGAGACAATTCTAGAACCACCCTCTAAGGTGCTACATCTGAAGGGCATCTAGATATTATAAAAGAGCTTCTCAAGAAAGGTACAGACGTCAATACCTAAGGAGGCTTCTATAGAACCACCCTCTAAGGTGCTATATCTAAAGGGCATCTAGATATTGTGAAAGAGCTTCTTAAGAAAGATACAGACGTTAATGCTTAAGGAGACAATTCTAGAACCACCCTCTACAGTACTACATCTGAAGGGCATCTGGATATTATGAAAGAGCTTCTTAAGAAAGGTGCAGACGTTAATACCTAAGGAGACGATTCTGGAACCGCCCTCCAAGGTGCTGCATCTGAAGGGCATCTGGATATTATGAAAGAGCTTCTCAAGAAAGATACAGACGTCAATGCCTAAGGAGGCTTCTATAGAACCGCCCTCTAAGGTGCTATATCTGGAGGGCATCTGGATATTGTGAAAGAGCTTCTCAAGAAAGATGCAGAGCTTCTCAAGAAAGATGCGGGCGTCAATACTCAAGGAGGCCTCTATAGAAACGCCCTCCGAGCTGCTACATCTGAAGGGCATCTGGATATTGTGAAAGAGCTTCTCAAGAAAGATGCAGAGCTTCTCAAGAAAGATGCGGGCGTCAATACTCAAGGAGGCCTCTATGGAAACGCCCTCCAAGCTGCTGCATCTAGAGGACATCTGGGTATCGTGGAAGAGCTTCTCAAGGGAGATGCAGACGTCAATGCTCAAGGAAGGTACTATGGAAACGCCCTCCATGCCGCAACAGCCAGTAGCAAAACAGACATTGTGGCAAAGCTTCTCGAAAAAGGGGCTCCTGCAAACATACTAGATCATGACCAGCTCTATCCCCTTCAGGTTGCTATTCGGGAACGCCACCAACAGATCGCGGAGCTTCTTCTTCCAAAAAGCAAGCACTATCTGGCCTTAGTAAATGCCTCTGACTGGAGATCCATTCTGGGACGCCGTCACGTCCATCTCGAAATGTGTTCCGATCAATCTCTAGCTATTAAGCAGAGATCAGAAAAGGATATACAGAGCAGGAACCCTCTCAGCTCACAAACCGGCTTCATGAACAAAGTTCTCAATGATTCAATGATAGCTGACATTAAATCCAGACGTATATTATATGTCAGTTTGACTGACTACTCATTACTCTATTACTAACGTCTCTCTGTTAGCATTCTTACAGACAGAAATCCCCTATCATCTCAAGAAACTGGTTTCCGTTGTCGGTAGTGGGGAAAGGCGGCCAACAGACACAATATACAACAATGGCAATCCCATACTCACGTAGTGCCTGGACAAACAACTCTATCTGAATTCCATAGAGAAGATTGTAAGTACTGAATCCTAGCAGTATCTACTTTCTAACAGGCAAAGGTATTATTGAATGCCGCTTTACAACCAGGTCTATTACACTTCCTTCTGGGAGATCTACTTGGCCCAAATCCAAGTCTGACTAGGAAAAGCTCGGCAAAATCCATGGAATTCTATGGCTGATGATAAAGAGAGAAGCCATAGATCCCAAAGTTATTCTAGAATCTAAAACATTCTTCAGCACGTCTAAATACGCACAGATACCACCTTATGCCTCTGTGCTTATACCCCCTCTAATTGAAGAACTAGAGAGCGAGTGGACCCAAACCTTTAGGTCAGCACAAAAACGGTTGTCAAGCATAGCAAGTAAATCATATACAACAACAAATTCTAGACTTACATAATATAGCGTACACAATTGCTAGCCGCAGAAGGGAAAGATCCTAGACTGATCCAGGACTTGCTGCAAGATTCATTACTTTGGGGTCAGATAGAACAAGCTTGCAAGAGGCAAATCCTGGAGTTGAACGAATTTGTACAGCAGTTCAAGAACTCAACCATACTTCATGAGAAGTACTCGTCAGCAGGCATATCTCAAAAAGATAGAGGTAAAATTAAGGCACAGCCTAATGACGAACCACAGGAAAAGGATACAAGGACCTTTAGGGATAAGTTAAAAGATCTAGAAAAGCTCCACAAAGAAGAACTTAAGGCTTTGAAAGTGGCCTCTCAGGACCTCGTCCAGCTAGTATGTCAAGACCACTACTCAATACTCAATGAGCATAGACTAACTACAAGGAGGAATTCAACCTTACATCAATCGCAGAAGCCCAAATGGCAAGATCGACCAACTTGAGTATGAAACGCCTCAGTTGGATTACAGTCAGCGTCTCCCTCTCATAGCTCATCTTCTTATTGCTTGCTAATAGGTTGCCTAACAGTTTATTTTCCTTCCGCTCATGTTTGTCGCAGTAGGATGTTTCTTTTTCTTTCGTCGATAAGACCCATGACTAAGCCCATCTGCAGAGTGTTTTTGGCATGAACATCAATCAACTAGCATCCAACCCGCCTTGGTGGTTGCCTGTCATCTTAGCTTCTGTCACTACACTTTTGACTTTGTTTGTGTGGTTGATATTCAAGTATAGCCGTGTTAGTTTTTCTCCTTCAGAACTACCCCCTTTCAATCACTTCTCGCTAACCAACGTGTTACAGCTCAGAGTCGCCATTAAAACAAAGTTCAATCAAGTTGGAAACTAGGACCTAGAAAAGGGCGCACAGCGAAGCTTGTCTCCTCGACAACTCACTGAAGGGTATTCAGCTCATAGAAAAAAGCGTTCTTAAGAGCAAATTCCCTGTTATTATTGTTATTAGAAAAAGAAAAAAAGTACAGGACGAGGCACAGGTGGGTGAAGTAGGCGCCTGACGGTTGTTAGCCTGACTGTGCCCCTTAAACAGATCACTAGTGGGGTTTTAGTCTGCGGTCATTTCTGGCGCTATTAGGGTTTGCTTCTTTAGTACTTCGTCGTTACCAAAGCAATATGTTAAGCCAAGTGAGCCACGGCTCCACACCACCACTACTAAAGATATTAACTAAACCATTTCGCGACACCCATTACGCCTTTTACTGTACTCCGTACATAAAGACAGTGCTTCTTCCGCCTTGGCAGTGTGGGCAAGGGGTTTTGTTAGGCTCCTCCGTACATCCCACCCAAATAATCGTGTCTCCGTTATTACCGAGACTCCGTCCTTCAACACCTACCCTATGTAATCATTCACGAATAAAAACAGCAGATAGACCGCGCACATCCCATATCAAGTGTCACTATCAGGTCTTACATAATAACAACTATGTAATTAGTCTTTAGCTCTACAGTGCGGAGACTCAACGTCTTCTCTGCCCTCTTGATGAAATCTCCATCAGATCCATGTCCCTTCTCTGAGGCAAAAAGTCCGGAACTTATCATCCAGGAGATGATAGGCGAATTCAGGCACAGACGCACAGCAGTTTTGCTGGGCGACATCTCAGGAACACCGGTAACTTGTGAGCTCATGCACGGTCGGCATCCATGGCCCGTCCTCGCCTATGATGGCACAGAGCGTTCGCCCCTGGGAACGGTCGTTGTACAAGTATGTTTCGCGGGGGGGGGCTAGGCAACGACTATTGAAGCGTCTCGGCACGTATCCGCCAAACATACAGAGAACAATGGGTTCTGAGCGAAGTCGTGCCTCGCTGGCTGTACATCCTTGCCGTCGCATCTATCTACCACATCAGAGACTGGTCCACGCCAAGGCGCAGTCCCATAGGACTACCAAGCGATTCCGTCACACGTCGAGGCATGCAAGTCTTCTTGGAGTGGATGATAGGGCATCTTAGCGAAGGAGTTCAAGCGCATGGAGCCTGTTGTGGAGTGAAATGTGCTTACAGTACGTACAATGTACTCCGTAGTAACGCAGAAAACCTGACATGTCACTCTTGCTGGGCGGCCGAAGAGGTCCAGCCGGGAGTCGCGGCTGGATTGGTAAAAAAAATAAAAAATAAAAACGGCTATGCCAATTAAGTTTCCCGGTCTCCGCATTTTAGAGGCGGCACGGTGGGTCACAGTTGGCCAGATCATGTCAGGAGTAAGCGAGCCTCTCGACGAGGATCCTTATCGGTGTCGAAACAACCATGGCTTCCTTCTAGTGGTATACTGCATACATTAGGTAGCAGTGAAGCGATCCCATGTACGGGTTAGCGCCTGGTGATTGTAAACCACGAATACCGCCTTTATTCACTTGAACTCTGATGCTATCATTTCATTTGATAATCGTACGGACCTGCATGGGCAAACCATTTAAGTTGCTCGTTCTGCCGATGGAGATCCAGCAAGGAGAAAGCGCAAGACCCGCGTCAGACGAAATTATCAAGACCCTGTATTCTTAGGCAGTAAATGCACCTACCGAGCAAGCCAAGTGCTCAATTTGTATCATAGACTTTAGTGGCGAAGCTGTACGTCTTCTATGTATTTACTTCTTCTACGAAGGATGTATCCGCGAATTATTGCATATAAGTAATATCTACCCATGTTGTCGAGCATCCGTGCTAGAATAGATGAAGCATACAAAGTATACCTATCATGTTCTATTATCTTTCAGTAACATCTATCAATAGACCAGGACACTTGTCACAGTAATATTCACCCCAAAGAAGCTTTACATAATGGGTTTAGGATCTAAAAGATCGTGACCAGATTTTATCGAGGTTCGAACCTCAAAAGAAGCATCTTCCGTTTACAAAAATTACAGATAGTCAGTTTGCTTGTCTCAGTCTAGTGGTTCATCAATCGAGATAGAACAGCTATGAAAGTGACTTTCGCACTATTCTTTCGCTGGCCCACAACGAAAACAGAAATATTCGGAAATCAGCCCTAATAGAGTCTGGATAATCGTCCTAGATCTACCTGCCAGACGAAGTTCTTCAACTACCTAAAAAAGCGCACTATGGGCATAATGTCTAGCGAATAAGGCACCAAATACATCAGCACCACTTCTGCTACACTTCACATTTCCCGCATGCAATCTAAGTAATGAAAGAATGCATTGTCCGTGACCAAAATAGACCACAGCTCAGGCCGACGACCACAGTATTGCAGCAGCGCTTCGAGAAAGCTAGACCGGTAGTATCTGCTATCTCCGGCCGCGGTGAAATCGCTTGATCTGCCGTGGTCGTTTGCCTCGAGGGACCCAGCCTCTACGCCGTATACCGATGCTCTTGTCTATGCCGGATTCATCCACGAACACCGGCTGGTCGGATCGGAACTGGGATATCTGGTACATATATACGTCTCGCAGGTCGAGGTTACGCTCCTGAGCGACATTTATGTGGCTTTATGGGACCAATTGTCGTCCCTCAGGTCCTGCTGATGCCGAAGCGGGACACGTCGGCATCATACAGTTCGCAAAGGGAAGCAGCCATCTTATCAAGGGTCAAGCACGGGTCAACGACGGGTTGGCCACGCAGCGCGCTCAGCATGGAGGGAGTGATGGATTTGGGGCGGCCAGGTGTATTCGCTGGGGCCCTCGCAGACCCAAACAGAAGCAGTTTCGAGCGAATTCGTCGTATCGTCCGTGGGTTACATCCGACTAACTTGGCTATACTGTCATCAATCGCAGTTGTTTCGCCTAGCAACATATAAACGGTCTCACAAGAAACGTTGATTCGCCGACGTGTGGATCTTGACACTAGGCAGTGCCAACGCCGGGACCTCTCCAGGACTTTTGCCCCATCTGTGCATGGTTGGCACATGTTTATCCCCTCTTGCCAGCAATTATACAAAAAGCTGACTACTGCTTTTTTTCTTATTCTTTTTTCTTTTCCGAGAAAAGAGAAATGTCTATCATGTGACATGTGACAGACAATTTGCATGTTATGTTTATTGTGTCAAATGAAACTGTCGCGAGAGAATTTTGGAGATAATATTCGGTATTTAGTGCGGCCTGGCTAATTGTACTGTCGACCATAAACAGCACGAAGGTGTGGATAATAATTGGAGAACGCATGCATGTCCCCCTGCGCTAAATCAAATGCAACTCCTGCGTTTTTTTACCCGGACGAAGTCGTGGATCTCAGAGCTGAACGCAGATCGGGCATGTATTTTGTGCTTTGACACCATCCGTTACCACGATTCGCAGTTTGATATCCCGCAACGTGATATGAGCACTACCGGCACAGAGTGAGGCTGATAAAATTCTAAATGTATGCGGTAGTCGCAAGACAAGCTGGGCATGCGTTTTGTGAAACCATCATCAAAGACAACTGAGATCTGGGGATAGAAAGAAGTATTGAGCCTGTGTCTGGCTGGTATAGTGTGGCTGGAGCCGGCAGTGAGGGAAGAGGTAGGCCGGAGACGGCAGAAAAGGTTTAGGCAGATCTTGTGGCAGGGTTTGGAATGGAGCGGCAGAAAAACGGCAGAAGAACGGCAGAAAAGTGGCAGAAAACCGCGGAGTACGAGCGGTGGACAGGTGAGTGGCGGCAGAAAGCCAACCCAGATGTCCAGCAGAAACCGGAAATAAGTGGATACGGCAGAAAAGCTGTGCACTACTGGCAGAACAAATTAGCGGGGCGGCAGAATCGGCAAAATAACGGCTGAGAGGTGGCAGAAACTTGATGGAATTGGTATGGCATCTAGGACGACAAAATTACTAAGGGTCTGGCAGAAACAGTCCGGCGCTCAAGGCCGAAGAGCCACGCTCGCAAATAGCAACCTGGGTGTCAGGCGTCAGCTTGGCATATATTCATATTGGCTCTGTGCTTTCCCATTGATTTCTGGCAGTTACATTATAGCTCCGAGTACAATATTTCTCAATCTTCCAAATACTGTATGGCGCGATGGAATGAATTTCGCCGCTAATATAGAGCATGTGGCTGTCCTTGCTGTTGACCCCCCCGTGTCTCACCCATCGTTCTGTATGATATCCTCGCCTACCGACGAGGAGAAATAAGTGAATCTGGCGGCGATCGTATAATTTATTGCTTTTTGTTAAATATATTTTATGTTAGTCTTAAATGACACCAAATATCAGTTCTCTAGAAGTTACTTGTAACTTATAATTAGCAAGTGTGATTGATTTACTTTGCCGTCTTCTTGTCTTGCTTCTCTATAATAACCTAATGCTAAGTCATAGCTGCCTTGCTGCGTGTCAGCTTATTTATAATCTATAACTACTCTTTCCCCTCTTTAATATATACACGCAGACGGAACTCTTCTAAAGGCATCCAACAGCAGCACTTAGCCCTATTAACTTACTCCTCAGGACTACCTAGGCTAAGGTAATAATTAGAACTATTACTCTTACTCTAGTTATCGTTTTAACTATTAATAATGCTATTAGCGTTATTGTCTAAGCTACCGCCATGCCTAGACATAGTACTATATAAGAATCTAATAGTAACCTCTATTATATAATCTTAATACGTTACGTTAGATATTTTGCTTTTTTCTATACTTTTTCCTTCTTACTAAAGTCTCTCTATAGTATAATTTTTAATAAAGCTAAGGAATAACTTAAGCATATCTATTTGCCTTCTATTATTAGGTAACTTAACGCTATTACTATTAAGACCCTTAAAAGTACTAATTATCTATATTAGGTGTTTTATAGAAAAGCTATAAGTATAGTATATAGTTATAGGTTGCTTTACTATAGTAATAAGTAGAGATAGAACTAATCTATAACTCTTATTCTAGTTATATATACTAGATAGATAATTAGGGCTAAGTAAGGTTACTAATATAGTTAGTAAGGGACCCTACTATACTTCCTTATAGATACTTATTTTAGGGGGATTATCTAAGCTATACTAAAGTAATTTATTAGGATATAGCCTATCTTTACTATAGGGAACTAAACTAATAGGGCTATTAGCTTTAATTTATGCTAGTATTCTAGCTGACTAATAAGGCTATGTTCTAATTTTGTTAGATAGTTTCTTACTAGGCTTTTTTACTAAGACTCTAGATAGTAGTATACGTAAAGTCCTAGGTAGTAGAGCTAGTAATCTTATCTTGTTATTCTTATTAACTTACTAAGGTCTTAATTATTTAGTTAGGTGTGATTTATAGTTACCTTTAGTTAACTTACCCTATTATTTCTTCTAATAGGTAATAAAATAGCTATTTTACCCTAAATTAGAGGCATAATTAAAATTTAGGGTTAGAAGTATAAAATTAGCTGTCTAAAGGTCTTTTAGCCTATATAGGGAACTAAATAGTACCTTAGCCTCTATTAGGCTACTAAGATATAGACTACTAGTAATAGATAGGCTCCCCTAGTAGATAGGTACTATAGTATAACTTCTTAGTAGGATATCTAGTATAGAACTACCTAATAGATTAGTTCTTATATGTTTAGATCTTAAGACTATAATCTATTAATAGTAATTCTTAATATTAGTTTTATTATTACTAAAACTACTACTATTATTAGAGGTTTTAATAAAATAATAACTCTTACTACTCTTACTACTATCTTTAACTTTAACTATAGCTATATAATAAGTATATTAGTTTAATACTTCTTCTAGAATTAATTATTAGCTACTTATATATATTTATGCTGCTTATAATAGGATTTTTTAGTCTAAGTTATTTAGTTACCTACCTAGCTAGGTTAATAGCTAATAATAGTTCCTTAGTTAAAGATTAGTTTGTCTTATTAGAAGAGGCTTGTTTTGTGAAATGCTAAGCAGGTAGGGGTACATAGGGCGACTAAAATTACAGATATGGGTTAATATCGCCTAGAAAAGTAAGCTTTATAATAGCGATAGGATACTATAAATCTTATAAGATGGCGCTAGGAAATTAAAGGACGTAAAGTTGTATGTGTACGTTCTGCTAATTCTGAGATTCTTACTAGAATTAAACTTAAGATTACTAATACTACTAAAAGAGTTAGAGCTTATCCCTATTAGTTATAAGTTAAAGTTAGGGGGATATAGTTAGAGGATAGGTAATATATAGATTATAGTCTAGGAGTCTATTACGCTAAGGAATCTGAGATTTTATTTAGCTCTTATTAGGAGCGCTGTTAATTAAAATTACGGCTGTTTATGTTGCTGTTGCTGTTACTGCTCTTTAAACTCTTTTTAACGTTTTACTGCTACGTGTTACTTCTAATTACGCTCCTTTCTTTTATAGAGCTGTTTTATAGACTCTATATCCTATTATTTAAACTATAGGTAGCTTATTATTAGCAAAAAGAAGAAAAATAGTAAAGTTAAGTAATCTAGCTTAAGCTAGCTAGTATAGTAATAGCAAAAGGGGGGCTTTATATATTTATGTTACTTATCTTTAAGTAAGTCCCTCCTCCTTAACATAACTATTAACCTAATACATCTACCTAACCTAAAAAGCCTACTACTTTAATACCTATAAGTAAATATAAAGTTAGTATTACACAGCCTACTAGGTTTATATAGCCCTTTTGTTATGTAGTACTTAGTATAATACAATATTCTCTTTAAGCCTTAGTAATACCCCTAACGTACTAATAGGCACCTTCTTATTTATAATTATAGGTCTACCTTACCTAAAGACAGCTATAATAGTAGAGTTACTAGGTAAAGAGTTAGCTATATCTATAGCATTATAAAGATATAAGCCTTAGGCTAGACCTACTTAGCTATACTACTAACTTTAAACTTAGTATAGACAGTCTTAGCTCCCTAGCCATCCCTAGAGTAAGGATTATAGTCGTCAGATAGAGATAAATACTAATCTACTTAGTATATAACTTCAGCGTTATTATTACACCAGGTAGGGCCTATACAGTCAGCTTTACACTCTATTAAGCCTAGTTGATCTTTTAGCTAGCATAATTAAGCACCCCTTAAGTAAGGATAGGTATAAGGCAATCAGCAGTGCAACCTCACAAGCCATACTACATAAGGTAAGAATCCAGCAGAGCTTTTAATTATATTAGGAATAATACGCCAGTACCTTAAGATGAATTCAAGCTATCTAGTATTCCCTTTTTAGTATAGGTAAGGCAACTAATTTTAGTATTACTTAGTTAAAAGGCTACTTTAGAGAGGGGAAGAGGGGGGATACCTAGGATAGTAGGACGTTAATTACCTAAATAGGTAATTCTAATTCCCTAGATAGGTAATATTATTAACTCTAGAAGTCAGCTTACTAATATCTAATGTATCTTAGATTCTTATTATCTATAGTTTATATAAGGGCTAGGCAGACTTAAGTACTACAGCTCCTCCTATAGTATAAATTGTCTTAAAAGGGAAAGTTAGTCAGTAAGAGGCTAAGTTACTATTATTAGTATTATGCCTCTAACCGCTTAGTATTATAGTAACCTACGCTACTAGTTACGGCGTTTCATACAAGCTTCCCCTTAACTAATGGTTTAGGGTTACTAATAGGAGCAGGTTATTAGGTAGAGGGTACCTTTGTAAGCCTCATAAGAGCTATTCCTCCTAGAATAACTTAATATCTTAGGGATGCTAAGCCCCAGATTATTGTTTAAGACTGTGATATGTGTACAGCCTGACTATGCGCTATGTCTCGTATATATGAGGTTAGCATCGTTAATGTTACTTTAGTCCAGGCTAAAAACAGGTAGAGCCAGAGTTTAGGGGTGCTAATAAGACAAAAATTACCTATTAAGGCAACTCGCTACTATGTATTATTATAGCCCCTAACTATATTGCTAGGGTGAAAGACATCAGCGCGGTAGACTGCTAATTTCGTAGGTAAGGGTTCGCCTTTTCTAGCAGGCTAAGTAATAGCCTTGCTCGTGAGTTTCATTTCTAGACGCCTTAATTAGTATACTTAACACTGCTTAGAGGACTATTACTAACTTGTTATGATACTACAGCCTATTCTATAATCTCTCTTAAGTCGTTAAATTACTAAAAGAAGTAATTGTTTTCTATAATAGTACGATAATATAGGTACAGGCAGGTAGTAAACGGGGGTCTTAAGAATAGATATGTATCTATAATGTGTTTTGCTAGGGTATTTATAAGTTTAGTATTAATAATAAAAGGAATTAGTAAGGCATTAGAAAGATAGTAGAGAGGTAGGGTTGCTATATCTAGTAGGAGATAGGTAAAGTTAGCAAATATTATTACTGCGGTAGGAAAATATTGAAGCCTTACCTGGTGGGGCCTGCTAGTCTGAGGTTTTCTGGAACACCACGAGAACGTATGCGTATCATTCCCTTACTACTTCGAATTAATGTCGGCAGAGGTACTAGCTTTATTATTGTTGTGGTGAAATGAAGGTAGCCTGGGTGCGGGAGAACATCGTGGCAGAAGCGGGTATTAAGAACGTTACAGACAGCACATATACTGCGGCATAGCAGGCAGGATAAATACAAGGTACGAAGGGAATATTGGGCTACTTCTGAGCAGGTGGTAGGGCAGATGCTGTTTTATGAGCTGGTAAAAACGGCGAGGAGTAGTATGGCCGAGGATTACCTAATGTGGTAACTACCGTAAATAGTAATGTCAGGACTGCCATTTCTAAAGGTAGGCAATCCGTATTGTAGATTACCTAACCTTAAGGTTAAACTATATAGTAATTACTATTATAACGTAAAAAGTGTATACTATAAGTATTACTACGTATATCTTAAGGAGGGGATTAGTTACTTAGAGATCCCCTTATATAATAACTTAGGCCTTATAGTAATTAAGAAAGCCTTTTAGATCCTACTTATATATCTAAACCTACTTAAGTAGGTAGTAGCTTTATTCCTAGTAGGATAGATAATCTGTTAATTATTTTAAGAGCCTTAAGACGTTAGAGTTTACTAATTTCTAAGTCTATTACTTTTCTAAGTAGCTATTAGATATTATTTAGTATCTAAAGTAGCTCTTTCTATAACTTAGGAGTATATAGTAGATTATTATAATAATATCTATAGTTATTTAGTATTTTAGTTACATAATATAGGGCTATCTAATATATAGCTATATAGATAACTAAGTATAGTATATAGTACTTATTATTTACCTTATAAATAGCCTCCTCTCTATTATAAAAGAAGGTATTAAGGAAGTTATTTAGGTCTTATTTATTACTCTAATAAGGAGCTAAGAAGAGTACTTATCTTATAAGTAGAGAGTTACCCCCTAAGGCTATAGGATAATATCTAGCTTTAGGCTAGTAAGTTAGTATATATATAACTATACCTAGCCTCTCTAGAGGATATTATTAACTTTAACTTATTCTTATTATTTAGCCTTATTCTATATAGAGTAGATTAGTAATTTAATTATATAGCTATATATTATTTTAGGCTTCTAGGGTTATACTAGAATACTAGGTGTTACCTAAATACTTAGTAGTTAATTAACCTTTTAGTAAAATAGGTTATAATCCTAAGTTTATATTTATTTTACTACCCTTATTATAAGATCCTACTACTTAGCTAGGGCTAAGTATCTTACTTATTAAGTTACTTTTATTAGACGTAGCTATAGTATATACTATACTTAGTACTAGTATTATCCTAGGAGTTTAAACCCCTTCCTTACCTTATATAGTAATACCTTAATTAAGTTACCTAACGTCTTAGGTATTCTTCTTAGTATTAGTATATAAGGGAGTTTATTACTACTATATTATTATTATTATACCTAATATCTTTATTACCTTATTTATTAATCTAAGTATATCTATAATTAAGTCTTACTTATAATCTTTATCCTTAATAATATTAATAATGCTTTATACTTTTAGTTTAGCTATTACTTCCCTACCTTCTTCTGTTTTTAGGAAGAACTTTATTTTATTAAAGCATACGTTATATATAATAATAACACGTTATAGAGAGGGAACCTAGATCGTATAGAGGTTATATACGTTTTATATATACCCTATAAGATATCTAATATATCCTCTAGGTTTAACTTTAAATTATTATTATTATATTCCTTTCTTATAACTACCTATTAATAGATAGGTATAATATCTATATATATATGTCTATCCCTAATAAGGATAGAGGTTATATTAGAGTGTTACTACGTATACTAGTACCTACTAGTAAAAATACTATCTAAACTACACCTCTTCTTTCTTAATAGGCGTTATCTATCTATAGCGTTAAAGTAGGTTTATATTATATATATATATTATAGTAAGTACTACTATAGGCTAGAGCTTATATAGGAGTCCTAATAAAGAGAGTATTTTTATAATCCTTATAATAACTTCTTAGCCTACTTATTTACTACTACTTACTAGCTCTTTTATATTTAGTAGGAGTAGCTTTATATTAATCCCTTACTCTACTACCTACCTCTTATACTCTATTTTACCCTTAATACTAATAACTAAAGTATCCTTATCTTAGTATATTTTATATATATATTTACTATATTACTAATCTACCTATAATATAAAACGTCTTAGTATAGGAAATATATTATTATATATTTTTCTAAGTAGTATAATACTAAATAGTTAGGTAGTATACTTATCTCTTTAGACTATAAGCTACTTAAAGTAGTTAAACCTAATAGGAAAGTTAAAGAGATCCTAAGATATATAATAGTATAGGCGTATAGACCTATTTTCTAATATTTATTTTAAAATAACTTAGCTTAACTACGTATATAAATATATAGTACTTATACTCTATCTAAGTTAGTCCTTTAATTTCTACCCCCTAAGCGCTATATAGGAGATATATAAGAGCTTTAGTACTAAGATAACTAGTCTAAAGGTACTAAATATAAGCGTTATTATTATAATTAATTAGGATATTTCTTATTAGATAGAAAGTTATTATTATAAATACTTAAGTGTTAATAAGAGAGGTAAGGCTATAATAGATATTATTATATAGTAAGGCTAAGTAAGAGGAGATAGATATATATTAAAAAAAGATAAGATTACCCTTATACTTAAGGTTCTTTATTATAATACTCTTCTTATACGTATTATAATAAAGAGTATAACCTAGTCCTAAGTATTATAAGTCTACTTTCTTTCTAACTAGGCCCTTAGAGATAATATTAACGTAAAATCTAGGAATATAGGCTATATTCTTTAGTATAAGGTTATACGTTTTAGGTCCTTTAGTACTATTAAGTATATTCTTTATAATATATATTTTATAACCCTTAACTATATATAAAGTCGTACTAAATTTAATATAGCTCTCCTTTTTATTACGTTAGTATAAGCTAGGCTTAAAGAGGTCTTAATTATTAATAATATAGATCCCTTTATAGTTATTTAGTATAGTACTCTTACTAAGTATATATAAGCCTATAATTAGAGATAAGAAGACGCTAAGTAAGGAGTATACTAATATTAGAGTGTTATTCTAAAGTACGCTAGGGTTTATTATAACTATAATAAGGATTATAGCTAGACACTTTAAGGCCTCTAACAGCTTTTATAAATCTAATTTATTACTCTTACTATTATAATATTAACTATTATAGATCCTATTAGACTTACTGGGTGTAACCCTAATAACCGGCTGTAAATTAACTATTAATCTATTAGTAGATCTACTATAGATTTAGGGATATTTACCTAGCTATTTATAGTAGAACCTAAAATAATTCTCTTTTAGTTATGTATAATTAAACTATAGTATTTACCCCTATTATTTATTACTTTACCTATTAATACATATAGTTAACTATATTACCTACCTAGTAATATACTAATACTAATTAGTAGTTAATTCTTATGTTAATTTTTACTACTATAGTAGTTATCTTAATTAATTCCTACTTCTATATATAAACTCTATAGATTAGTAAGGTACTAACTAAAAGAGATAAATTTTACTACTCTTATAGTAAATTATTTATACTTATTACTATATTATATAGTTAATTAGAGGCTACTAGTAAAAGTATGTTATAAACTAATATAACTAAAAGGTTACCTAAGATATATAGCTATCCTATAAATAACCCTAATTTTATTATATATTAAGAAATTACTACTTAACTATAAAAAACACCTTACTTTATATACTAACAGCTAGGAAATACTATATAGATACTATATAAAGAAGGCTTATTTTAATAAGTAATAAATTCCTACTATAAGTCTAAGGTAAAGTTATAAATTAATATAAAAGTACTATAAATACCCCTATAAATCCTTACTACTTATACTACTAATAGTAAATCCTCTAACATATAGATATGCCTTCTAGTCTACTAGAAAAAACGTATATATTTAAGGGGTAGTTAGGCTAATAGAGGGTAGTAATAATAATACTAGAAGAAGAAGTTAATATAGTCTACTAATCTACTAAGGAGGCTAAAGAAATACTATAAGAAGGCTAATATAAAGAGGAGGGAATATACGTAATATAGTAGGGGGATATATAGGAGGCTAAGGATACTATAGACCTATACCCTATCCTATAGGTATACGCTAAGTATGTTAACCTATAGCTATAAGGTATTATTAATATTAAGAAGATACCTAGTAGTATTAAGTAAAAACATAGAGCCTACATACTAGACACTACTATTATCTACTTTATAATAAAAGCCTAATATAAAGATTTTATAGCTAATTAACTATAGTAATAGGCCTATAATTATCTCTATAGATAGAAGGTTAAAGACTATAATAGTATTAATAAGGAAGTCCTCCTTAGATTCTATAACTTCCTAATTAATAATAGCATCTAGGTTGGATTAAACTAGAGGTAGGTTACTTCTTATATATATAAGGTATTAAAGGCTAATAATATATATATCTAGACTAAAGAAGAGATTAATAAGGTAGCTAGAACTAACCTAAGGTTTAAAGTAAGGACTATAAACCCTAGATTTATTAATAGGCTACTAGGTTATAAGATCTACCTATTACTAAGGGTAAAGTAACTACTATTAACTAACCTTAAATCTATAGCTAAGCCTAAGATATATAAATAGTATAAAGATACCTAGTATTAACAGGCTTCTTTTTATTATAACCTATTATTTAAGTTACTACTACTATTAAGTAAAAGCTCTACCTAAGTAAACCTAGCCCTAATAATAGTTATAGTTAAGAGATTATAAGACTATAAATCTACTATACTAGC
Source organism: Colletotrichum sublineola (assembly GCA_020631755.1). Lineage (NCBI taxonomy): Eukaryota > Fungi > Ascomycota > Sordariomycetes > Glomerellales > Glomerellaceae > Colletotrichum > Colletotrichum sublineola. The sequence continues at coordinate 5,076,806 of JAHSQG010000005.1, read as the reverse complement.
TGCTTAATTTAATAGTAGAATAGTACTAAGTAATAGCCTAACTTTATAATAATTAACTAATCTTATTAAGCTTTACTCTAATAACCCTATATTAAAGTATATAAGTAGTTAATATAAGATAATAAATTTAAAGCTTCCTACCTTTTATAAGCTTTATAACTATATTAGGATCCCTACTAGTAAATATAAGGCTATAGTAATAATAATATTAAGTAGTAACGCCTAAGAGTATTACTCTTTTAATCTCTATAGATCTATTAGTAATTTTAACATACTAATAGTAAATATTAAATTAGAATTTAAAGGTAATAAGGTCTATAGTACTAGGATTATAGAGCTATACTATATTACTTTTAAATCTATTATATATAACTACTTAGGGAAAAGTAAACGTAAAATCCTTAATCTGCTTATTAAGAAGGTTACGTAGCTAGTATATACTATAACCTATAATAGTATACTAAAGGATAAGGAATACTATAATACCCTTACTAACTATTACTAAGGAGTACCTAAGTATACTATAGTATTACTTAGCCTACCTATAATATATAATACACTCTATATATAGCTATATAATAGTATAGCTAATACTATACTTTTTTATAAACTATAGGTCTAGTACTATACTAAAGAATACCTTAGTAATAATAAGTAATACTAAGTTAAATATAAATATAATATTAACTATAGCTATTATTTATAACTAAAAATAGACCTACTATATAAGGACCTAAAAAGTAGGGGTTACTTTATAATAAAGAAGTACTTTATTTATAAGAAACCTAAATACTAGTTAACTAAGCATACTAAAGAAGAATATTAGAATGGGGTGGGGCGAATCAAGCCTAGATTAATAGTTATGATCACGCGAAGAGGGAAGTAGATCTTAGGGAATAGGCAATCAGAAGAAGTATATAAGGGTAGAAAGATAGATAGACTAAAAATAATAACAAACTTTTACCTAATTATACCTATACCTACCTTTACCTTATAATTAAATAAGAGCCTTTCTATTATAATGATTTATACTTAATTATAATAATATAAGAATCCTAGGAGTAATACCCCCTATAATTATAAGAATCCCTCTATAGACTTACACGCTAAGGACTATACTAATTAGGCAGACTAATATAAGCTAATTAAGTAAAGGTATTTATGCTGATTAAGGGAAGCATCTTATATTGCCTTAGAGGGTGTTAGTGTTTGCCTACCACACCACACCACATAAGGTCTATCCTACCCTATACGTTTCTAATAGTCCCCCCTTCTAGAATGTCATGCTGGTAAAGATAATAGACAATAGATAATAGACAATAGACAACAGACAATAGACAATAGATAATAGACAATAGACAGTAGATAGCAGATAATAGACAACAGACAATAGACAATAGATAATAGATAATAGGTAATTAGTAAAAGAATTCTTATAGAGATGAGGATAAGTAATTACTAATCTATAGGATAAAAGCTAATTTAGATAAAAAATAGACATAAGTATATATTAATTAAAAGATTAATTTTTAGGATAACATATAGAGATAACAATAGGGAATAAGTTAGGGGAAGGGACTCTAGAATCTTCTAATAAGTATACTTAATTATATAATTAAAGTACTTACTACTAGTTTTTACTACCTAGACCTTAGACTCTATGCTGATTTAGACGTATAGGACTCCTAGGTTAAGGCTATTTATAGATTAACCTATATAGCAGACCTACTATTACCTAAGATTAAGACTAAAGTAGGTTGTTTATTAAGTATTACTAAGATTAGGACGACAAATATAAAGTAGGTTAATAATAGCTCTATAAGTATTCCTAACTATAATAGCGATAGCTTTATAGATATTAGGATAAGCTACTTTGGCTATTAGGAGACTTAGCTTAGAATAGTTAGACTAAGAGAACATTATTACTATTATTAATATACTAGAAAACTAATTGTAATAACACTTAGCTCTAAAGATAGGTAATAACTATCTTTCTTTCCCTAAGGGGAGTACCTCTAACAACTAATTAACTCCTATAGTTAATACTAATCCTAGCTTAGGTACTAGGCCTAGTATAACTACTAATACCTCCTTCACCTAGTACTAAGAGCTACAGAAGATAGTACTTTCTAATAATAAGGGTAATAGAGATCCTCTTATAAAGCTAGTATAAGTAGCGACTTAGAAGACTCTATCTACCTAGTTAAAGGATTTAGATACTTTAATTAATACTCTCCTTAGTGCTATTATTTCCTAGATCTAAGCTAGTACTCCTCTAACCTAGGCCCTAGCTGCTTTATCCTTTAATCCTAGAGATAACACAAACTTTTATAAGATCCTATTCCCTAGATAAGATAGAGTAGCTATCTTTAAAGGCGACAATATTATAGAGTTTCTTAAGAAGTTTAAGGATTAGTATAAGATTATATAGGTCCTAGACTAATTTAGGGGAAAACTTATAGCCTATATAATAGGAGGAGACTACTAGATGTTAGTTAAGGATACTATTAGGAACTTACCTTAGATTTAAGTAAAAGCCTTCCTTCTTAGAGAATATAGGAGATAGGATGCTAACTAATTCCTAGATAAGGAAGAGTAGATTAAGAAAGTTACTAAGGGTTCTCTTATCTTATCTTCTAATCTAGCCTTAGTATAGGCCCTCTTTATAAAGATTGACAATATAATTACGCAAGCCAAGTAATAGGATCTCTATACTATAACTAATAAGAGCTTAATTAAAGTAGTCTATAAGAGATTCTATGTTAATATTGTGAAGGAGGCTATAAAAGAGTCTAGAATAGCGCTTAAAAAATTCATTTAATTAACTAAGTACCTAACCTTTAAGGTAGGACTCCTTAATACCATAGCCTATAAGAAAGAGTATAGCCCTCTTTTTGCTATTAATTAATTAACAAAGGGCCCTTCCCTATAGCCAACTATATAACAGCTGTGAAATTTATATTCAAATTAGTACTAAGGACGTTAGTAACCTTACTAACTAATAGTTAATATTTAGGTAAATCAGCCTGTTTCCTCTAAGGTTAATTAAGACCTAGCCGACAGGATAAACAACCTAAAGATCTATTAGGGTAGTATCTAGAACTATAGGGGAGCAAGAGTCTTTAAGGTTAATATAATAAGGCTAGACAGGCTAAACACTCTTAGTCCTTATGATTAATATTAGTACTATTAGTTATAGTAATATTGCTTTATTTAGGAATATAACTAGTATATAATAGATAAGGATGCCTACTTAATTATCCTAATCTAGGGAGCTTAGTATTATAGCAAGTAGGATAGCTAGAGTCCTATAAATACTATCCCCTTTCTAGTAATTAAAGAAGGACAAAGACATAAAGTAGCTAATTAAGTTATACTCCTTTTACATATAGCCAACATATTAATAGATAATAACTATAAGATGCTTATAAAGTAGATCCTTAATATACAGTCTAGACTACTATAGCAACCTATACTAACTCTTCTATTAATTAGGTTATCTTCTACTATAAGATGTATTTATGTTATTTGCCTAGACTTACCTAATAGAGACTTTACAGATGTCTTTACTATACGCTAGGGACGCCCTCTAAAGACCTACACCCTTTCAACTAAGTAGCATAAGAAGGATAAGTCTTAGTCGGCTTATAGAGCTAAGAAGCCTAACCTAGTAGCGCTAATTAAGAAGAAGGCTATATTATTTTAGGAGGGGATAAGGGAGGTTATAAAGATTAATACTAATAATAAGGTATATAAGGTAGCAGCCTAGCCTCTAATACCTCTAAGTAGTCTACCCTTATTAGAGCTAAAAGTCTTAATTCTTCCTAGGCCTAAACCTATAGTTAATTAAAGTAAAGCCCTAGCTAAGGAGAGCCTTTTAATTTAGGATAAGGAAGTCTATAGTACTATTAAGACTGTTACTACTAATTAGCCCTAGGAGCTTGATATGGCTTAAGAGGCATAAAAGCTTGTAGAAAAGAAGCTAGATATACTAGTCTCTCTCCCTATGAATCTCCTATAAAAGATATGGCTAGAATTTAATGCCGCAATAGGAGTAGCGTTACGTAATTATAGATATTTAGATATAGATAGAATTATAATTAAGGCGCCTAAATTACTAGTAAACCTTACTAAGATAGATTAGTAGAGATAGGATATTAAGAAGCTGCTTAGTAAATATAATAGTACTATTACGTCTAGGGTAATTAGGATAGTAAAGGTTAGGTAAGTTAGAGGAATATAAGCTGTAACCTAGCTACTAATAATAGTTATTACAAACACCTATCTCTAATTAGAAGTCTAAATCTTAAGTATTAACTAAGAAAATTACAATCCTATAATTATTAGAATCCTAGATACTAGAGTATAAGTTAACATCCTATTAAAGTAGTATATTAAAGCTGCTAGGATCCCTTATATATACATAACGCTATAGATAAGGACCTTTAAGTCTAATCCTAGTAGTCTAACCTAATTTAACGGCTTCTACTTTATAGACATCTAGATATAGAAGTATAAGGTAACAATATGCTTCTTTATTAAAGATAAGCATGAAGTCTATAACCCCCTTCTCCTAGGATTACTATTTATATAGGATTATAAGCTTTTGTTTAGGTATAGTAAGAACCTAATTATAGTAGTTATCTATACTAAGGACGTACTCTTAAGAATCCCTATTAGAGTAATTAAGATAAACAGCTTATTAGAGGTAGTAGACATACTACTTTAGCTAGATTATTATATTAATAAGGTCTTTAATTTAAAAAACTAGATACTAGTAGTATAGCTAGGACTACTACTAGGCCTAGTAACTAATACCTAGGGCTTAATCTAGATAATAACAAGCATATTATAGTAGTGATTAAGTAAGATTAGGTAGAGGAAATTATAGAGGAGCTGGCTAGGGATATAATTACGCTATAGGTAGCCTAAATATAAAGAATCATAGTAATTACATAAGGAGGAGCTAGGAAGCATAAGTACTAGTCTAACCCTAGTGATACCTACTATAATCTAACTAAGAAACTAGTGTCTAGATAAGAGGAGCATGTAGTTATATACTAATTAAAGAAGTACTAGGACTAGGCGACTTAGTAGTTTAGAAGGATAGAGGAAAGCTTAAAGTAATCCCTTAGTAAAGCCGCTAAAGTTAACATAATATATAAGCAGAAGGACTAGAAAGTATAACTAGTAGATAATACCCCCTCTAATAGATTAGTACCTAATAGTAATCCTTACTAGAAGCTTAAGAAACTAGAGATAATTTAGGATAAGCTTTAGGATACTTCTAGGCTATATAGTAACTTAATTATGCTAAAGTTCTTAGATATTAAACCTAGATTAAGGTTAATAGATAAATAAGTAGATAAGATTATAGAATCCTATTAACATCTTTAGCTAGAGGAGCATAGCTTGTTTAAGTAAATCTTGTTTAATAGGGAGAAGGCTTTAGCATAGGAGTTTCCTAAATATAGTAGAGTTAATCTAATAGTAGCTCCTCTATAGGTTATTAGGACAGTACTACATAAGGTATAGTAGGTAAAGGGCATCCTAATCCCTAAAGTATTACTCCTAAAGGCGTTTAAGGTTATTTAGAAGTATATTATAAGAGGTATTATTAAGGAAAGCCATATAGCTTACTAGAACCTATGGTTCTTAGTTATAAAGAAAGATAGTAACCTTTAATTAATTAACTCTATAATAAAAGTTAATACTATTACCCTCTAGGATGTATAGTTGCCCCTATTAGTAGATGAGTTTTTAGAAGACTTTATAACTAACTAGCTTATTTCCTTACTTAACTTCTTCTTAGGATATAATTAGGTCTCCCTTAATAAGAAAAGTTGCGATCTAACAACCTTTATAATACCATTAGGACTCTTCTAGATATGTATGCTCCTATAAGGTACTACTAACTTAGTCGCCTAGTTTTACTAAATTATAATGAGAATTCTCTATAACTTAATCCTATAGTGCTATAAGGCCTTCTTAGATAATATTATAGTTAAAGGACCTTAGTTAAGATATAGTAATAAAGAGCTTCCTAGCTACCCTAGCGTGTGACAATTTGTATATAAACATCTTTACAATATTAATTAAGTCCTAGTTAATATTAAGTTAGTAGGATATATAATTTTAGTACTAAAGTTATAGTAGTACTAAGAGTCTATAGTAATTATAGGATATCTTTATAGAATATTTAGGTATAAACCTAACTAGGCGAAGGTTATTAAGATCCTAGAGTAGGAGAAATATAGAGATGTTACTAAGGTATACTCCTTTCTAGGGATTATTACCTTCTACTACTGTTAGGTTAATTACTTCTTAATTCTAACCGCCCTATTATACTACCTCCTAGGAAAGAATTAACCCTTTAAATAGGGTGAACCTTAGATTAACGCTATAGACGCCCTAAAGGTTATAATTATAACTATACCTATCTTAGTCCTACTGAGTTATAAGCCGGGCTCTAGTTATATTATCCTAATAACTAACTCTAGTAGTAAAGGATAGGGGTATACCCTAGGCTAGATTATAGAAGGGGAATATAAAGTTACTTAATATAAAAGCAGGACCTAGTATAGTACTAAACTAAAGTATGATTTAGGTAAGTTAGAGATAAGAGGGGTTCTTATAAGCCTTAAGTAATTATAGAATTACCTCTTTAGTATTAATTTCCTCTTAGAGATAGATATAAGGGTCCTTATTACTTAGATTAATAGGGCGGCAAATAATCTACTATTAGCTATAATAACATACTGGCTTTCTTAGATTAGGCTTTTTAACTTTAAAGTTAAGTATATTAATAGTAAGAAGAATATAGTAGTAGATAGGCTTTTATATAAGCCTCTAGGTCCCTTAGATATCCTTAAGGCTAATTAAGAGGAGGATATTAAGGACTTTATTAACACGCAGGTGCTTTAAATACGTATTATAAGAAACTTCTTCCTAGCAGCCTACATGCGTGACGACAGTAGTACTAATTATTCTAGGGAAATTAATATTCCAGCTAATCTACTATCCCTAGAGGAATCTTAAACTACAGCCTTAAAGTAGATTACCTACTTCCTCCTTACTTTAAAGAAGCTACTAGGTGTTTAGCTAAATTGCTTTAGGGCATTTAAGCAAAAAGTAACATACTTTATTATTTAAGATAGTCTCCTCTTCTAACTAGGGATAAAAACCTAACCTAAACCTCTATAGGTAGTTAATAGTAAAAGCTAATAGCTTAAGCTAATCACAGTAGCACATAATAAATCTAGATATTAGGGATAAGAGGCTATATACTACTAGCTTACTAAGTAGTATTTTTAGCTAGGAATATATACCTAGGTCTGTAATTTAGTTGCTAAATGTAAGCCTTATTAGAAAGCTTAATTAGCTTAACCTAATAACTACTATATTTTATTAATACTATACTTTTACCCCTTCTCTAGAGTTACCCTTAATATCTAGCATATTAGTAAATAGAAGGTTGTTAAGGCGTGATGTAAATTTACTAGATACCTAGAAGCTTAGATCCTTAAATATACCACCTCTACAAACATAGTAAAGTTCATTTAGGAAGACATAATCTATAGACATAGAGTCTATAGGACCCTTATTATTAATAGAGGAAAAGAGAATACTAGTATAGTGACTAAGCTTAATTAACAGTATGCAACGTAGTAGAAGGTTATATTAGTATATAACCCCTACGCAAATGGTTTACTAGAAAAAGGCTATTAGCCTATTACCTATACTCTTTAGATCTAGTCTTAGTAGGGTAAGAAGGATATCTACCTTATGCTTATAATAGCTTTATTTACTAATTAAATAACTATACATACGTCTATAAGTTATACCCCTTTTTACCTTAACTATAGGTATAATGCTATTACCCTAATTAAGGCCTAGATAGCAACATAGTGCATCTTAGATTAGGACACTATTAGAACTCTAGAGTAAGATATCTAGATGTGGCTTTAAGCGTTTTCATAGCTTAATAAGGATTAGGAAGCAGCAGTAGTAGTAGTCACCTATTGCTATATATAGATCTGTAATTACTTTAATTACGTACATACTCACGCCTTATAGAAGGACAAGCTTAGAAAGGGTAATCTAGTCCTTATATTTAATATTTAGAGGAAGATTAATATGTTAACCTTAAGGAAATTAGATTACTACTAGTATAGGCCTTATAAGATCTACTTAGTTATGCCTAATAGCTTATTATATTAGCTTAAAACTCTTATAGGGGATGTAATTATAGGAGTAACTTATACTAGTAATTACCTAAAGAAGTTCTAGAAGGCTCTAGATAGCCTCTATCTTTTAGTAGATAAAGCAGACTACTATAGTAATATTACTACTAATATTAAGGATCTTCTTACTAGGGATAAGGATTATCCTTCTAGACCTAATCCTTTAGACTTTAGTAATAGCAATTATATAGACTCTAGGGATAATAAAGGGATATTACCTAATTATAGAACAATATGTGCTTAATAAGTAACTTACCTATCCTACTAACCTAATCTACCCTCCTTTCTAATACGCCTCCTTGTCTTTATGTGTGAATCTTTGTGGAATTAACCTTAAAGACTTAGGGGATAAAGGGATAACAAGAAGGCTGATTTATTTAAAAAAAAAAAAAAAAAAAAGGGAAATAACACAAAGACAACTAATACTAGGTTAATCCCCCTCTCTTCCTCACCCTTAATGTCAAAAGAGTCCCAATTCCAGTATGGCATACACCTAAACCTAAGGGCAAGCTTTCAATCACAGAGTACACCATAAAGGAGTAGGTCGATTAATATAATAACCCCATCGTGGAGGCTGCCTATCAGACTCCGGCTTACATACCATAGGTTCCTCTAAGTATAGACATAGGCTGGGATGGATAGGCACGACATAACACATAGGAGGCGTAGAAAACAGCAAATAGGATTACCAGGATAGATAATAATAAAGCTAATTAGTAGAGGCACTCTTATTAATCTAGGATCTAGGCTTAATGTTTTAGTAGTTTAATTTCTCTCCTTATAATTAGAAGGATAGACAACAGAAAGAAATTAAAGGGGATAATTAGAATAGGGTAGGGTAAATTAAGCCTAGATTAATAGTTATAATCACGTAAAGAGGGAAGTAGATCTTAGGGAATAGGTAATTAGAAGAAGCATATAAGGGTAGAAAGGTAGATAGACTAAAAATAATAACAAACTTTTACCTAATTATACCTATACCTACCTTTACCTTATAATTAAATAAGAGCCTTTCTATTATAATAATTTATACTTAATTATAATAATATAAGAATCCTAGGAGTAATACCTCCTATAATTATAAGAATCCCTCTATAGACTTACACGCTAAGGACTATACTAATTAGGCAGACCAACGCAAGCTAATCAAGCAAAGGTATTTGTGCTGATTGAGGGAAGCATCTTGTATTGCCTTAGAGGGTGTTAGTGTTTGCCTACCACACCGCACCGCATAAGGTCTATCCTACCCTACACGTTTCTAATATTAACCTTTTTTTTAGTAGTATAGAAGTATATACCTAATAGATATTTTACTATTAACATTTAACTACTTTCTACTTAATTATAAGGGGATAAAAAGTACTATTAACTTTAAAGGAGCTAAGGATAAATATAAGCTAGGTAATAGTAATAGCTACTCTAATAGTAATACCTATTAGAAGGACATAGTATGGGTTAATATATTAAGAAACCGGTGGTTTAGGAGGTATTAGAAGGCATGTATTATCTAAGTCTAGCTGGCTAAAAGTGGCTGGTTATATAGACTTCTGGGCTGCTGACTTATACGTATGAATTATGCTGAATGCTGTTCTAACTAACACAGCCAAAAGAGGTGAATAAATTAGTTGATTAATTCTAACTAGGCTACAGCTAGTAGCAGCCGGTTATATAGGCTGGCACCAGGTAGGACTAAGTAGGCTAAGGCTGATAGTTGGGCTAAGGGATCTACCAGATCTACCGGGCTGACTAAGGCCATAGTCATAGCTAAAAGGCGCCCCTTTTAGACTATAATAAGTACCCCCCTAATAAAGAGCAATTAGCTATAGGTTAATTACTAGAAGAAAAGAAAGAAAGAAAACCCCTATCTATATATATCTATATATATCCTATTAGATATAGTAGTTAGGCTAATAAGTTAACTAATTATCTAATTAGCTATAGCCTTAAGTATCTATTATACTATTCTAGTTAGGTAGATAGGGTATACCTAAGGGTTCCTTATTATCCTTTAGCCTATAGTAGCCTAGCTAGCTAGAAGGCCTATAATAAGGTCTAAATAATTAATAAGGTATTCTCTAGTAATAATTATAGCCCTAGTAGTAATAGTAGTTATATACCCCTTTAGAGGGGTTATATACTATTAGGTAGGTATTCTCTTCTCCTATTATAGGTAGGGTAGCTAGGTAGAAGTAGATATACTAGCTAGGCTAGACAGGCTAGATAGGCTAGATAGGCTAGATAGGCTAGATAGGCTAGATATATACTAGTAGTAGGGTTAGTAGTAGCAGCTAGGTATATCTTAGTAGCTAGGCTAGCTAGGCTAGCTAGGCTAGCTATAGCAGCTCTTTTACTTAGGCTTTCTATTACTAGGCCTTCTTAAGGGCTAATACTATAGCATATAGTACCTTAATAGTAATATTTATCTTTATAGCTAAATATAGTAATAAGGGGAATAGTAGTAGTAAGAGCTCTCTTATAGGCTTATCTATAGGTAGGCTAGCTAGGGTATCTCTATAGGTATCTTTATAGGTATCCTTATAGGCTGGCTACTAGATTTTACTATAGGCTGGTATAACTAGCTCTACTAGCTCTAGCTCTACCTTAACTAGTATAGTTAGCTTATTAGTAGGCTAGTAACTAGCTTAAAGGTAGTAAAAGAGGGTATTTTAAGATATAAAGTTATAGTAATAGATTTAGTAGTAATATTACTAGCTATAGTTATTTATAAATATATAGTAGAATAATATATTCTTAGAGGGGAATCTACCTCTATATTTCTAGTAGGGCTTAGGCTAGTAGTAACTTTATTACTATTACTATTATTATTTCTTAAGGGCCTTAATTAATAGTAGCTCTATTAGTAGACTTAATAAAATAGAAGGGGAAAAAGAGGGTAAAAAAGAGTATAAAAAAGAAGGATAGTAATAGTTATAGTAGCTAGAGGGATAGTAGCTCTAGTAGTAAGATTTATAGTACTACTAGGTAGGTTAGGCTAGCTAGCTACTAGTAAAAAAGGTAGCTAGTATATATATATAGGTAACTTTAGTAATATTTATATTTAGCTTAATTAGTACCTCTAATAGCTATAAATAGCTTTATCTACTTTACTTATTTACCTATTATACCCTTTAACTATTAATAAGGGTAAATACCTTAGTTAGATATAGAGGTCTAGATTAATATAGTTATACTACTACTTAATATAGCTAAAAGAGGTAAATAAATTAGTTAATTAATTCTAACTAGGCTATAGCTAGTAGCAGCTAGTTATATAGGCTAGTACTAGGTAGGACTAAGTAGGCTAAGGCTAATAGTTAGGCTAAGGGATCTACTAGATCCACTAGGCTAACTAAGGCCATAGTTATAGCTAAAAGGCACCCCTTTTAGACTATAATAATTACTTAGTATATTACTCTTATTCCTTTTATAGGTACTACTTTATTTATATATAGAGATTACCTACTATAATAATACTATTAGAAATATCTATTTAGTAATAAGTATAACTAAGCTTTTAGTCTTTTTTAGCCTTATAAGTAAGCTTATTATTTTTCTTATTTATATAGAACTATATTACTATAAAGACCTTAGGGGTACTCTTAATATATTAAATATTATCCTATATAGTAGTAAGACTAACGTAGTTTATAAGTAAGTGAGCCATATAAGCAAGTAAGCTACTTCTTATTGCTAGAAAAACCTTAATTTTTAACTATTTATTAAAAAACGAGTTCTTAACTAAAAAAGGTCTAGTTTTTAGATTTAAGTCTCTATACTAGTTATATAACCCTAAATAATAGTATAGAAATTCCTAGCTAACCTTAACCCTCTATAACCCTTATCTACCCTTTAAGATAAGGACTCTTTTTAAATATATAAGGGTTAGGGTTAGGGTATAATATATATAGTATTATTTAGGGTTATATAACTAGTATAGAAACTTAAATCTAAAAACTAGACCTTTTTTAGTTAAGAACTTGTTTTTTAATAAATAGTTAAAAATTAAGGTTTTTCTAGTAATAAGAAGTAGCTTACTTGCTTGTATGGCTTACTTGCTTATAAACTACGTTATACTATACTAAATATTACTATTTAGGGCTCTTAAGAATATACTAAGTAGTATAAGGGGTAGTATTTATATAAATAACCTCTTATAAATAGAGTATCTCCTTTTATAAATTAAGCCTTATTTACTACTTAGAGAGAGGCTATTTTAAATCCTATAGCTATATCCTAGTACGTTTAAATCCCCCTAGTATATAATAGCGTTTAAATCTCAAACTTTAAATATCCTACTATAAATTAAGGAAGTTAATCTTACTTATATAAAGTTATTATAAAAGATAACGCTGTTAATTACTATAATAATTAACGCTATTATATACCCTTATAATACACCCCCCTAGGATAGGCCTAGTTAGATCTTAACTAGGGTAGGATCCTAGAGTAGTTCCTAACTTGTATAGGGTTATTATACTAGCTGGCTTTAGCTCTAGCTCTAGCTCTAGCTCTCTTATACTAGTGCGTATTATATAGGTTACGTATCGGAATTAAACCTATAGGGTCTATAATACCTAGCGCCTCTTAGAGCTATACCGTTATAGTATAGTAAGAGCAAACTAGGCTTATAACTATTATAAAGTAGGATCTTTAAGGGGGTAATTTATATAGTTAAAAGTAGCTTATTTCTCTCTAAGTTAGTCTAGCCTAACCTTATTACTAAATATAGGGTTATTCTAGAATCTAGTATAATATTAGTATAGAAGGTAGTATTAGTTAGTAGTATATACTTAAGTAGGATAGTCTATTTATATAATACACCCCCTTAGGTAGTAGTAGCTAGGATTATTATTACCTATACTATACTACCTAAAAATAACTAAGTATAAAAGGAAAATATTATATATATAGGTTATTATTACGTAATAACTAGCTAACTTAGTTTTATAGCCTATAGTTAGTAGGGCTATTCTTATAGTTAGTTAGTAAGGTAATTCTTATAGTTAGTTAGTAGGGTAATAGCTATATAGGTTAGTTATAACTATAGATATCCCCTATATTACCTTATATTACCTCTTTCTTTTTCTCTTTTCTTCCTTATCAATTAATAATTATAACTATAAGTTAATAAGAAACGCTGTATTTTTATATATATTTCTTTTACCTTTCTTATTACTTATAATTATATATTATTTACTAACTTTTTTCTTATTTTAAATACCTTATAAAACTATCTCTATAGGTAAGGCCTATATATATACTATAGTAGCTTTTAAGCGTTATAATTACCTAGGTCCTATACCTAATAACTTACTAGTATTAGTAGCCTTACTACTATACCTACCCTTACCTTTATTTAGCGTTTAGAAGGAGGGGGGTTATCCCTCTAAGGTATTAAGGGAGTAAGATCCCCTTAAGGTAGAGATCTATAAGTTTTACTTAGTTATTTTAGTAATTTATTATATAATTTAATTAAATATATAGCCTCTCCTTTCTAGTAGTTATAGTCTGAGACTAAAGAGACCTTTTAGTACTATACTATCTAGGCGTTTAGTATATATTTCTCCTTATATCTAATAAGTATTATAATTCTAATTAATAGTAAATAAAGAGTATCTTTAGTATTAGTATCTAACTCTATCTAAGGATAGCTCTAAGGGTTCTTAGTAGTATAGCTTAGAGGGTAGTAATAAAGTCCCTTCTTTATTAATACTTAGTATATTAGTTATATACCTCTTCTAATTACACTTATTCTTTAGTACTAACTTATTACGTTTTATAGAGAATAGATTAGGTAATATAGAGATACTCTCCCTTTATAGCTTACTTTAGGAGGTACTCCCTCTCTTCCCTAATCTTAAGAGTATTATAGAGGAGGGTAATAATAGTAATAATATTTTAATTATAGCCCCTAAGTATCTAAGGTAAGGGGTGTTAGTAGCTAGGGTACCTATTATTAGTCTTTATAACTATTATTTCTATAGTACCCTTATAGGATAAATAGATAGTATATACCTCCTAAGAACTAAAGGTAAATACTATTAGTATATATTACTATAGTATTATTATATATTACTATAGTATTATTATATACTACTTATATTAGCCCTTATAGGCCTAGCTAATACCCTCCTAGCTACTTAGTTAGTACTAGTAATACTAAAAAAGGTATATATATCTATTATTTTATATTCTTACTTTACCTTATACTAATACTATTATAATATAGAGACTTACTATACTTTAGTATAAGGTATAGGTAGTCCTACCTTTACTATTATAAGTAAGGGGGACTACTATACTCTCTTAGCCTAAAGAGGAGGAGGAGGAGGAGGAGGGTAAGGAGGAGGAGTATAATAAAGTAGGTAGTAAGGTAGTCTAGTCTTATAGAGGTATACCTTATAAGACTCCTACCTTACGCCCTATTAGTATTATTAGCTTTTAGGTATATATAGTACGTACTAATATTAATACCTTTATTAATAAGATTATCCCTAACTTAAGGACTTATACTATATTTTATACTCTTCTTAATATATATATAGCTACCCTCCTTTATAAAGGTAACTAATACTTCCTAGCTAGTAGGCTGTTACTTATTTTACTTATCTTTTAGGCTTCCTAGCCTTTAGGCTGTTTTTTAATTTTAAACTTATTTTAGCCTCTTATTTATTATTTCCTCTTTCTATCTAGCTATATACTATACGTCTTATAGATTAAGTATAGCTCTAAAATACTTAAATTTAGCTTATAAGAGATTCTTTATTAATCTATTAGTAGGTATTTTACTTATAGGAAGATAGACTATATTAACTTTACTATCTATATATACTTCTTATAACTATATATTTTAGATATTAATATAGTAGAGTTATATAGTAATCCTTTCCCCTTCCCGTATAATAAGGCGTATTATTTACTAATTATTATAATATACTTTCTAGATATTATCTCTAAGATTTAGGGAAATATCTTAAAAGAGACGTTAGAGTACTATTAGCTCCTTTATTATATACTTAAAGGTAAGAAGCTCTACCTTAGTTATTAATATAGTTATAGTTACTTATTATATAGCCTTCTATTAAATTAGTCCTCTAAATAGAAATATAATATATCCTTATAAGGATCTATAGGTTATAATGTTATTTCTAAATAAGGCGTTACTTATAGCTAAAAGCTAAGTTCCTTATTAGATACTAAAGTAAGTTATTAGGTAGAGGGTATAAAAAAGATACCTAATATACTATCTTACTACCTATATATATTATAGGCTTAGACTTATTAGGAACTTTAATAGTAATAAGTAAGTAAATATAATATTAAGTTAAATTATTATTACTATATATAATATTAATCCTACTATCTCTTAGAAGGTTTTTACCTTATTTAGTAAAGTTATACTATTATAATATTAACTATTATAGATCCTATTAGACTTACTAGGTATAACCCTAATAACTAGCTATAGATTAACTATTAATCTATTAGTAGATCTACTATAGATTTAGGGACATTTACCTATCTATTTATAGTAGAACCTATAATAATTCTCTTTTAGTTACGTATAATTAAACTATAGTATTTACCCCTAACGTATATATATAGTAAGTTACCTATTATAGTAAGTTACCTACTTTTCCTACTTTCTACCTCTTTAACCTTTATACTAGTTTTTCTTAATATATAAACATATAAACCTCCTTAATTAAAAGCTGTATTATCCTTACCCTCTAAGCTATTTAAAAAAACCTAAAAATATCTATATAATAGGCTGCTTCTACCTTTAAGGTCCCCTAAATAACCCTATACGACTAATATACTAGACGTATTATATAAGCTAAGATGTGTTTAAAATTAATAAAGATAACTATATCTAAAGAGGAGGTAATTCTTAAATAGGTTATTAACCTAATTAATTAAGGGTTTCCTCTATAATAAGATAACATATAAGATATAGCTAACTAACTCTTTTCTAAACATAACGTAATATATATTAGACCCTAATAGGTAGGGAACTTTATATAATAATAACCCTAATTAAAAATATAATTTTAATATTAAATTAACTATTAGAGGGCCTTAGCTAAGGATCCTATAATTATATAAGGCTAGTTTATTCTTATATAAAATATAATTATAAAGTATAGGATATAAGATTATAATATCTATAATTTTAATAAGACTAGCTTCCTAATAGGAATACTATTATATACTAAGGTTGTTATAACTTCTAACTATAAGGCAAGGCCTTATATAAAGTAGCCTAGTAATTATAAATAGGTTTCTATTATTTAGGGTGTCTGTGTAGATAGCTAGGTAATACCTCTATATATTATTATAAAGGGTAAATATTACCTCCTCTCTTAGTATACTAATAGCTAATTCCTAGCTATATGGTATATCTACCTAAGTAAAAATAGATAGATAATAAATAAGATTAGCCTAGATTAGTTAAATTATTTTAATTAATATATAAAGTCTTATATAAAGGGTACTTATTACCTCTTAATCCTTAATACCTATAATAGCTATAAATTAACTAACTTTAATAAATACTATAAGAAAGAGAATATTATTACTCTTTATATACCTCCCTATTTATTATATAAGCTTTAGCCTCTTAATATTAGGTGTTTTAGCCTATTAAAGTACTTATATAGTAAGGAAATTAAGAAGATAATATAAATATAGATTTTATATATTATAAAGGATAACTTTTTTCCTACCTTTAAAGTAGTATTCTTTACCTTAATAGGTAAAAGTAATATATAAGCTAGTTTTAGATAGGTAGGCCTTATACCTTTTAACCCTAAAGTAGTTATTTCTTACTTAGATTTTAAGCTAAAGATACTAATACCCCTAAGCTTACCCCTAGGTAGTAATAGCTCTTAGGACCTAAAGATACTAACTATAGTAATTAAGGGTATATAAAGCTATAGTTCCCTTAAAAAGAAGATCTAGTAGTATTAAGGTAGCTTACTAATAGTAATATATAAAGTAATTAACTTTTAGGCTAAAGGTATTAGTAAGTTAGCCTATAGGGTTACTATTCTTAAGGCTAAGAATAAAGGACTTTATATAGGGATAGAGGTACTAAGTAAGTACTAAAGGGCTAAAAAGACCTAAGTACGCCTTAAAAGGTTACTTAATATAGCTAAAGTAGAGGTACTATAAAAGGAAAAGGAAGGTATTAGTACTAGAGGTAAGGAAACATCCTAAAATAGGGGTTATATAGAGGGTAGTAAACTATATGTGTGACAATATAGTAATTATAGGAAGACTAGACATAATATATAAACTTATAAAGTAGTTTAGGATAGTAATAAGGAAGAGGGTAATAAGTAGTTTTAATTAATTTCATATATTATAGCTTAATTAACTTATAAGAAGTATAGAAGGGTAGAGAAAAGTAGGCGACTTACTATAATAGGTAACTTACTATATATATATATTATTATTTATTACTTTACCTATTAATACGTATAGTTAACTATATTACCTACCTAGTAATATACTAATACTAATTAGTAGTTAATTCTTACTATTAGTTAATTTTTACTACTATAGTAGTTATCTTAATTAATTCCTACTTCTATATATAAACTCTATAGATTAGTAAGGTACTAACTAAAAGAGATAAATTTTACTACTCTTATAGTAAATTATTTATACTTATTACTATATTATATAGTTAATTAGAGGCTACTAGTAAAAGTATGTTATAAACTAATATAACTAAAAGGTTACCTAAGATATATAGCTATCCTATAAATAACCCTAATTTTATTATATATTAAGAAATTACTACTTAACTATAAAAAACACCTTACTTTACATACTAATAGCTAAGAAATACTATATAGATACTATATAAAGGCTTACCTTAATAAGTAATAACTTTTCTACTATAAGTCTAAGGTAAAGTTATAAATTAATATAAAAGTACTCTAAATACCCCTATAAATCCTTACTTTCTATACTACTAGTAGTAAATCCTCTAATATATAAATATACCTTCTAGCCTACTAAAAGAAATATATATAGTTAAGGGGTAGTTAGGCTAATAGAGGGTAGTAATAATAACGCTAAAAGAAGAAGTTAATATAGTCTACTAATCTACTAAGGAGGCTAAAGAAATACTATAAGAAGGCTAATATAAAGAGGAGGGAATATATATAATATAGTAGGGGGATATATAGGAGGCTAAGAATACTATAGACCTATACCCTATCCTATAGGCATATACTAAGTATATTAACCTATAGCTATAAGGTATTATTAATATTAAGAAGATACCTAGTAGTATTAAGTAAAAACATAGAGCCTATATGCTAGATACTACTATTATTTACTTTATAATAAAAGCCTAATATAAAGATTTTATAGCTAATTAACTATAGTAATAGGCCTATAATTATCTCTATAGATAGAAGGTTAAAGACTATAATAGTATTAATAAGGAAGTCCTCCTTAGATTCTATAACTTCCTAATTAATAATAGCGTCTAGGTTAAATTAAACTAGAGGTAGGTTACTTCTTATATATATAAGGTATTAGAGGCTAATAATATATACATCTAGACTAAGGAAGAAATTAATAAGGTAGCTAGAACTAACCTAAGGTTTAAAGTAAGGACTATAAACCCTAGATTTATTAATAGGTTACTAGGTTATAAGATCTACCTATTACTAAGGGTAAGGTAACTACTATTAACTAACCTTAAATCTATAGCTAAGCCTAAGATATATAAATAGTATAAAGATACCTAGTTTTAATAGGCTTCTTTTTATTATAACCTATTATTTAAGTTACTACTACTATTAAGTAAAAGCTCTACCTAAGTAAACCTAGCCCTAATAGTAGTTATAGTTAAGAGATTATAAGACTATAAATCTACTATACTAGCTGCTTAATTTAATAGTAGAATAGTACTAAGTAACAGCCTAACTTTATAATAATTAACTAATCTTATTAAGCTCTACTCTAATAACCCTATATTAAAGTATATAACGTAGTTTATAAGCAAGTAAGCTATATAAGTAAGTAAGCTACTTTTGTAGACTTTTATACAACCTATCTTTCCCTCTATTTTTCTCTACCTATAACTATAGTACGGCATTTAAATAAAAGTAATTTAGTCCTAGCGCTTAATACGCTTAAAATAAACCTAAAATTAACTATATAAAAGGCTATATCCTATTATAATATATCTTATGTAACCCTCTAATAACAAAGAGATAGCTAACCTATATAATATAACAACTAGCTACATAACTAGAAATTAACCTTATATAAAGAGGAGACTATTATTTAATATATTATTAACCTAGATTTATAAGTATTTTTACTAAGATTAAGTACTGTTTAAGAAATAGCTAATCTACTACTTTATAACTATAGCGCGTGACGCGTTAGAATAAACTAGGCCTTAAACTTTATATAATAACAACCTAAGCTTAAGACGCGTTTTAATTAAAGAATTAACTATTAGAGGGTTCTCTATAAAGATCCTAACGTATATTACATATAGTTTTCCCTTATATAAAACATAATTATAAAGTATAGGATATATAATAATAATATCTATAACTTTAATAAGACTAGGTTTATAATAGGTAAGATGTCTTTAGAAATAGTTATTATAGCCTCTAAATAACATAGTAAGCTAAGAGGAGTATAATAAGGGAATTAAGAATAGGTTATAGTAATCTAGGGTATTAGGTTGTATAGCTATTCTATCCTACTATATATTATCTTTATAGGTAAGGTTTATCTTAACTCTTAGATATATAATAGCCCCCTCCTACCTAACTAGGTAATTACACTCTTAGAAAATAGTTAGATAATAAATAAGAAAGTTATAAAATAGGTAAAGTACTTTAATTTCTATATAAGAAGTTATATAAAGGGTACTTACTACCTCCTTATCCTTAATAGCTATAAAAGCTACTATTCTATTAATTTTAAGCTATATTATAAGAAGTATAATATTATTACGCTCTATATACTACCTTATTTATTATATAAGCTCTAGCCTCTTAATATTAGGTGTTTTAGTCTATTAAAATAGGTGTATAGCTAAGAAATTAAGGTCCTTATATAGGTATATATTATATATATTATAAAAGAAGACTTCCTCCTAGCCTTTTATAAGGTATATAATAAGGTAATAATAACATTAAATATTTAAGTAGGCTTTAGAGTAACTAGCCTTATTCTATATAACCTAGAATATATAATTTTATAGCTAGATATAAAGCTTTATATACTAATACTACTAGGTTCTTCTACTAGCCTACTAGTACCTTAGGTTCTAAAGATACTAAATAACCTAATTAAATTTACTTTATAGTCTAATTTTATTATAAATTATATTATATAATACTAGAATAGCTCCCTAATATTAATTATTAGGTATATATAGCAGCTAAAGAAAGGGATTATAGTAGTTACACATAACTAGGTTTTACTATAGGTATAGATAACTAAGTATTAAGAGGCAAATAAGCAACTAAGCTGCTGTCACTATATAAAAAAAACATAGATTCAGAAAGGTAGAATACTTATAATTAATCAGGCATAGGATATAAAGTCTTAAATAGATATAATAGAGTAGTTATAGGTAGAAATAGGTTAGAGTAGTAGTTATATAAGGAGGATAGAATTACGTGCGCGACGATATAGCATCTATAGAGAGACTAGTTATAATGCTCGCATATGTTAGAAAGTTAAATCTACTTCTAAAGAAGAGGATTCTAAATAGTTTAAATGAATTTTAAGGTGTTATGGTTAGTTTCTCTTATACATTATTGTATAGGTGCTACAAAAGTGGCTTACTTGCTTATGTGGCTCACTTGCTTGTGAACTACGTTAGGTAGTTAATATAAGATAATAAATTTAAAGCATCCTACCTTCTATAAGCTCTATAACTATATTAGAATCCCTACTAGTAGATATAAGGCTATAGTAATAATAATATTAAGTAGTAACGCCTAAGAGTATTACTTTATTAATCTCTATAGATTTACTAGTAATTTTAATATACTAATAGTAAATATTAAATTAGAATTTAAAGGTAATAAGGTCTATAGTATTAGGATTATAGAGTTATACTATATTACCTTTAAATCTATTATATATAACTACCTAGGGAAAAGTAAGTATAAAATCCTTAATCTACTTATTAAGAAGTTTACCTAGCTAGGATATACTATAACCTATAATAGTATACTAAAGGATAAGGAATACTATAATACCCTTATTAACTACTACTAAGGAGTACCTAAGTATACTATAGTATTACTTAGCCTACCTATAATATATAATATACTTTATACGTAACTATATAATAGTATAGCTAATACTATACTTTTCTAAGAACTATAGGCCTAGTACTATACTAAAGAATACCTTAGTAATAATAAGTAATACTAGGTTAACTATAAGTATAATAGTAATTATAGCTATTACTTACAACTAAAAACAGACCTACTATATAGAAACCTAAGAAGTAGGGGTAACTTTATAGTAAAGAGGTGTTTTATTTATAAGAAACCTAAATACTAGTTAACTAAGTATACTAAAGAAGAGTATTAATCTTCCTTCTAGTAGTATAAAAGTATATACTTAATAGATATTTTACTATTAACATTTAACTACTTTCTACTTAACTATAAGGGGATAGAGAGTACTATTAATTCTAAAAGAGCTAAGGATAAATATAAGCTAGATAATAGTAATAGCCCCTTTAATAGTAATATCTTCTTTATATTTATAGCCTTTTATAGTAAAAATAGTATTAATAGCTAGAAGGTGTTTACCTAACTATACAACTAGGCTATACTCTATATAATTATAAAGGATAATTTATATAAAAAGGAGACTACTAAGGAGAAACTTACTACTAATAACGTATTTACCTTTAATAACTACTACTCTACTATAACCTTCTAGGGTATTATA
Organism: Colletotrichum sublineola; assembly: GCA_020631755.1. Lineage (NCBI taxonomy): Eukaryota > Fungi > Ascomycota > Sordariomycetes > Glomerellales > Glomerellaceae > Colletotrichum > Colletotrichum sublineola. The sequence continues at coordinate 5,054,601 of JAHSQG010000005.1, read as the reverse complement.
CTAGATATAAGGGTAGTAAGAGTATCTATAGTTAGTTAGTAGTAATATACTATATTAAAAAGGCATATTAACTATAAGCTTCTACTAGATATATTATATACTAGTAAAGTAATAATTTAATTTAGTAGTAGTAATTACTTTAAGTTAATAGGTACTATAGAAGTCCCTATACCTATAGGGAATCTTACCTTCTATATAATAGATTCTAATACCTTATTCCTCTTTTACTTAAAGGATATAGATTACTATAGAGTAAAATTTAATAATCTTATTAATATACTAGTAAAGGGTAATATAATTATACCTATTATATAGAAATAGGGCTATATATAGATACTACTAAAGTAACCTAAGCGTACTATTACCTAATACTACCTAACTAATAGTAAATTATAGTAAATATACTACTAATTTAGCTACCCCTTAGTTTAGCGCCTTTATAAGGTGCTTTAACATACTAGCTATAAGATAGTAATCTTTAATATTAAGGAGATTAATAAGTTTTACTATAGCTACTAGTTAAATTTAAAGGCGCTAGGAAGGTTTAAATTTACCCTCTATAATAACTATAAGTTTAACTATAAGATTATTATAAATATTATATATCTTAATAGTAATAAGCTAGTTTTATATATTATAGATATAGTAACTACCTTTAATGCTATAAGATTCCTCTAAGCTATTACTATAGAATATATATAGGAAGTACTATAAATATACTAAATTAATATATATCTTAGCCTACTAGATTAGATTATTACTAATATAGGCCTTAATTTCTATATAGCTAAGTTTAAGTATACTACCTATATATTATCTATTAACATTAAGGAGATACCTATTAAGGCTTATAATAGTATTAGAGAGGTTAAATATTATTATATAGTACTCTACTATATATATAAGATATTCTATATAGAGATAGATATAAAACCTAAAGTTATACTCTAAATAGTAGTAAAAGTAGTAAATAATACTACTAGCCTAAATAGCCTTATGCTAACCCTATTAGTCTTTAAAGTATACCTATAAATTAATAATAATTTACTATTAGTACTATTAACTATTAAATAGGTAGAAATAATATAAAAGGCTATAGAGGAAATATAGTAAATCTATACTAAGAGATAGGTAAATAATATACTAGTAGTACGTAATAGCTTAGATACTATAGCTACTACTATACTACCTCTTTAATCTCTAGTATACATATAGTAAGAAAAGAATAGCTAGTAGGGCCTATTTTAGTTACTCTCTAATAATAGTACTACTTATATAGTTAAATTACTATAAGGCCTATAGAACTTCTATGTTACTATAGTAAAGCCCTACTACTAACATAAGGAGGATCCTAATAATACTATATAAGTATAAAATATAGGTGCTACTACCCTAACCTCTAAGCTTCTTAATAGGTAAGGGAGTAAAATCTATAAAGGTATTATAGTTACTATAGAATAGCTATAGTAATAGCGCTATAGCTGCCTATAAAAGAACCTAGTAGAGATATTTACTACTAAGACTAATCTATTAATAGCTAACTACTTTATAGTAAAAGAGGATACTAACTATATACTTACTATTAAACTTTATAAGAAGGGTGTAATAACTACGCCTAGTAAACTATTTAAGTAGTCTAACTACTAAGAGATTAAGGGATTAATATCCTATAGTATGTTCTATATTATCTAGTATAATAAAAAATACTATAGAGGTATTTATATATTTAAGTTATAATTAGTATATAAAATTAAGGGTAAAAATAAGACCCTATATAAGAAGTTAAGACTTATTATCTAAGTATATACTAATAATAGAAAGGCTATAATACTTACCTAGTTACTAACTATTTAGTAAATAGCCTAATAGTTAATTCTTACTATTACCCTATTATTATTACTTAAAAACTACCTATTATAGCTATATAATATAATATAGGTATATATATAATTAGTAACCCTACTTAACTATATAATTCTTATAAGACTACCTATTAAGATCTAATATCTTTATAATACTAATATAATAATAGAGGTTAAGTAACTATTACATAGTATACCTAAGGCTAGAACCTACTAGTAGGTAATATATAATAACTATTATAGAAAAGCCCTCTAGATAGATACTTTAACTTTTAACCCTTACCTACTTATTTTAGTATAAAATAATAAAGATTTTATATTAACTAGTATATAAACTAATAATACTATTAGCCTTATAAATAAATTATTTTCTAACTATAAAAATACTAAGTTAATAAAAGCAACCTTTATAGTAAAGCTAAAGTAATTCCTTAAACCTAGTAAACCTATTACCTTTAATAGTAGCGTACTTTCTCTTAATAATAATAGTAATATTTACCTCTACTAGAAGGGATAAAGTAAGTAACTATAGCTTATTAACCCTAATTTACTAGAATTATACTAATAGTATATTAAGTAGTACGCCTATAGTATATATATTACCTTAATTTACTAGCCTAAGGCGTACTTTAACTACTTTATTACTATCTAGTACTAATTACTAGATATAAGTAATATTAAAGAGCTTAACTAATAAATTAAGTAGTAAATAAAGAACCTTAACTAAGGCCTTTATTTTTAACTACTTAACCTTATAACTATAAAGCTCTTTGTCTTTATTAATAGATTATTTACTAATAATAGTAATCTTACCTTATAGCTTAGATTTATTATTATTCTTATAAATAAGTAACATAGTAAAGATAATACTACTATAAAAACCCCTAATAATACTAGTAAATTTACTATTAAAGGGAATATTATTTACTTTAGCTTAATAAAGTATAAGAGGGTTATATAGAGTATACTAGCCTCTAAGATCTATATAATAGTTACTAGTACTAATATTACCTACGTAATAACTACTATACTAATAATAGTTACTAACCGCCTTAAGTACCTATAAATCCTAATAGTTATATATACTAACTCCTACTCCCTCTATAAGTACCTTATAAAGCTTAGTACTATAAAGGAGAAACGCCTTATAATTAATATAATAGCGTTATAGTAGTTATATAAGCACTAGGAGATATATAAGATTTAATAGATCTATAGTAATAATAACCTAGTAGATAGATTTATAAAGTTATTACCTAATAAGGTACTAGAGGAGCTTATTAGTAATAGTATAGTAAGGATATAAATAAATAGATAGGTTTTATATATATAATAGGTTTGTTATATAAAAAAGTATGTAATACTTTTAGATTTTTGTTTTTATTATGTTTTTAGGCCCTTTATAGTTAACTAGTAAAGTACTATAAATCTATAGTAAATTTCTCCTTAAGAGAAAGTTACTAGTATTATAATATTAACTATTATAAATCCTATTAGACTTATTAGGCGTAACCCTAATAACTAGCTGTAGATTAACTATTAATCTATTAGTAGATCTACTATAGATTTAGGGGTTATTTACCTAACTATTTATAGTAGAACCTATAATAATTCTCTTCTAGTTATATATAATTAAACTATAGTATTTACCCCTATTATTTATTACTTACCTATTAATACGTATAGTTAACTATATTACCTACCTAGTAATATACTAATATTTACCTTTCCTTTAGCTAGTCCTATTAGCTAAACGTATAATAAAGTTATTTATTAGGTAAAAATAAACTCTAAATATACCCTTTCTAAATAAATAACAAACTAATTAGTAAGTAAGGTAAAAACTCCTTACGTATATACCTTTTTTATTATAGTAAATAAGTTTAGTAGGTATATATATAAGCTCTTTCTTTAACTTTACCTTCTACCTATACTACTACCTAAAGGGTACTAATTACCCCTTACCTCTTAGTAGTATATAAACCTCTCTTTCTCTTACCTTTTCCTCCTCTTTTTCTTTTCTTCCTTATACTAAATTAATATTTTATATACTAATAATATTTATATATATTATTAATTCTTCTAATATATAATTTCATCTACTTCCCTTATTATTATTCTTCTCTTTTCTTCTCCCTTCCTTATAAGCTACTAGTTACTTAGAAAGAGACTTTAGTCCTTACTATATATCTCTTATATACTTCCTTTCTTCTCTTCTTACCTATTAATTTACTAACTTTAATAGATTAATTATATACCTATTACTATAGCTACTATTCCTTATATTCCTCTACCTCTTAGTAATATACGTACTACTAGTATTAGTAGTAAGTATTAGCTTTATCTCCTAACTAGAAACGTTAATAATTATATATTTCTTCTTACCCTTATGGTTAATATACGTCTGTCTTTTCCCTTTATATAACTAAATACTAATATAAAGTAGGATAATAAACGTTATATAATTAATCTTCTATTATATAATATTACTATCTACCTTCCTCTTAGTAAGGATATTTAGTTATTTATTACTAAGATTATCTACTATAAGGGATACTTTTATATAAGCCTTATTTAATCTTATAGCTAATATGTTTATATGTATATTTAGAAGTATACTAATACTAATTCTTATAAGTTTACTAAGTATTATTATCTTAATAATTACTAGGATAGAGTATATACTAAATATATTTAGGCTTTATATAGTCTTTACTATAGTTATTACTATAGTAATAATATATCTTTAGATAATAGTAGTAATAATTCTAGTAATAATAGTCCTAAACCTAATAGAAACTATTATCTACCTAAGGTTTCTAAGGGTAGAAACCCTTATATGCTAGGTAAGCGTCTTAGTAAGGATATAAGAACTTTTAGTTCCTTCTTAGGTTCTTTATATAAGCCCTATCTTATTAAGAAGTAGTAGATAACTAGCTTCCCTTTATATGTATTATAGTTAGTAAGTTAGGGTATATAAAGTAGTAATAGTTAGTCTATTTCTTAGGATTATATAGTTCTAAAGTTAGGTTTTCTAGTTATATAATACCCTTATTTAATATTAGAATTAAAATTAAGATTAAGGAAGTAAATAGCTCCTTTATATAGGTAAATATATAAGTAGTTATTAATTAGAAGTTACTTCTCCTAATCTATTAATATATACTTTAATATATATCTTAAGTATATTATATAAGATAAGTTATTAGAGTACTAAATTTAGTAACTTCTTAATAAATATGTCTATAAGGTTATCTTATCTAGTAATCTATCTTACCTCTAAGATCTCTTTCTTCTTATATAACTTATATAGGCTTATAATATCTATTATTAACCTCTTTTTATCTATTATACCTAGTTATATAAGGTATTTATATAAGGAATATAAATTATAATATACTACTACTAGTATATAAGGTATCTAAAGCATATAGAGTATCTAGTTAAGTATTATACTTAAGGTAATCCTACTATTAAATCCTATAGTTATACTATATAACTTACTTATTAGTATATTTTATATAAATCTTTTATATTTAGTTAAACTCTAGTAGAGGATATTACCCCTAATCTTAAAGTCCTTATTTATATAAGTAATTTCTTTTATAAGTATAATTATAAATCTAAGTTATAAGGATAGGTCTATATTATTTATAAAAGACCTATCTATAAAGATATATATCTTTATATATATAAGGTTAAGTAGGATATAAGTAAGCCCTCTTTAGTAATTTTCTATCTGCTATTTTAGTTATACGTTTAAGGCCTAAATGTCTTTCTTATCTAGGGCCTTAACCTAAGTAGTAATAGCTAGGTTATATAATACTTCTAGTTAGTAAATAGAGGTAAGATAAGTACCTATTACTCTCTAAAATATATATTATTATTATATATCTTCTACCTTAGTATCTACTTACTAAAAGTTAGTAGCTTAACCTTTTAGGGTAAATATAATACTATTATCTTTATATAAGTAAATCCTTCTACTATTAAAATTAATATCTTAATTAATAGTAAGGACTATTTTTAGCTTTATATAAAGTCCTTTTACTTATAGTACCTCTTCTTCCCTTTTTAAGAATACCTTTATATAGAAGCTTAGGGTATTATCTATCTATATTAGTATAATACTAAAGGTTTCTAAATCTTTAACTATATATAGGAGGTATAGATTATATATTAACTCTATTATACCTAAGTCCTCCTTATAGTATTTAGAGTAGGTCTTATACTAATAAAGGCCTAATTCTATTAATCTATATAATAGTTTAGTAATATATAGGAGTATATCTAAAGGATATCTATCCTTTAGTTCCTTTAGAAGTTATATAATAATAGTTCTAGTTAAGGTGTTATTTAATTAGGTATATACCTAGGTAATATCTCTAAGTTCTCCTTAATATTAAAATGTTTATATAAGGGTAAGTCTAAAGGTAAGGAGGAGTCTTTAGCTTATCCTCTAGATAGTAGGAGCTTATATAAGGAGCGTCTCCTTCTCTTAGTCTCTATAGCCTTAGATAATAAGTCTAGACTTCTTATATAGCTTAGTAAGTAGGTTCTTAACTTCTCTTACTATCCTTATTTTATAGATCTATATAAGATTATATATTACTAGTTTATAGTATATAAAGGAGAATACTCCTTTATTAATAAGGGAGTTAATCTTAATATTATTAGATTCTTTATATAATACTCCTAAAGTAGTAATAACGTTATTACGTCTTAACTTTAGGGCTAGCCTATAGTAGTCCTTTTTCTTCTATAATAGGAAGACCCTTAGTAATTATTATACGGCCTTCCTCTACCCTTTCTTAGGTCTTTCTCTCTTATTAGGTTATAATTAAGGGGCTAGTTATATAACGTCCTAGAGGTCTTTTAGTAATGTTTCCTCCTAGAAATAGGGTTTAACATATATTATATAAAACTAAGTAAGGCTATTTACTATATTAACTATAATAGTATATCCTTTTATTCCCTAGATCTTATATAGTCTAGTCTATCCCTTATTTTCCCTCTATATAAGGACTTTACTTTAAATAGGGAGTAATAAGACCTAGTAAAGGTTAGGGCTATTTTATATATTAATTATATAATTAATTTCTATATTAGCCCTAATACTTTAAAGCATCTTTATTACTTTTTGTACGGCCTTAGCTTATTAGGTAATATTATATTGGAGCGGGGTTGGGGTTACTGCATTCACCGTTCAGAAGTTGATAAGCGGTGATTTCTTTTCTTTTGTTTTCTTCAGAGCATTTGCGAGTCATAGATGCTTACTTAAGCATCTATCAAGAGAGTATAATTAGATAGACATAGCACACCCCAGATCAGAGAAAAACAAGCACTTCTTCACACACTTATTTGTCTTTTAAAAATGATACTCTGAACTAGAGCCTTACACCCTCATCGATGCAGTTCAGCGTGGTAACTCAGGCGATAGGGAGATCTTTGCTATGTCTGATCAGGGGGTGATATGTCTGTTCAGACCTTGAAAGCTCTGAACAGATTGTATCTCCCTCACGTCGGATCAGACATAGAACCTGAGTTGCTTAGAGTAGTGTAGTGTTGTTGTGTCCTTTCGCACAGCTCCGCCACGACCTAAGTCCCAAACCACACCCTACACGCTTTCAATGGTCTCCCCTTCCAGAACAGAGTTATCAATAGCAAAGATGAGTCTGAACAGACGGAGTATAGACCACTGATTAAGCGTCCTACGGCTTCTTCCTCCCTCCCTCTTCACCAACACCTTCGGAGTAACCGTTAAGACGGACAATACAGCGAGCAATGAAAACTCAGAGATAAGAAAAACTCAGATTCGGCGATAGTATAAGCGAAACGATACCAGCGAAACGATTTCAGCGATGGATAACCTTTGGGTTTTCCAGGCGGTCCTTAGTATGCGAAACAAGGATTACGCCTCAGAGAAAAGATCACTTGACAGACACGAGCGGTGCCTGATCAGGTCACCCCTGCTCCACATATCGATTTCAGCGATAGGCAATGCTCAAGATGCCTGCAACCCTCGATGGGCTCTGCAATGCGAGCAGCCATACGATATCACCCGAGGATGGAAAATTCTGCACAGAAAATTAGCGACAATCTCTGCGGAAAATCTGATCAGAGCTATCTCCTATGGAAAATTCTTCGTTCAGACTACAGGAACCATCCTAGCGACTTTGATTTGGCTTATAGGACGGTCTTCAGCCAGTCTTGCCTACCGATACTTGGAATACAACGATCACAGAACTATCACAAGAATCATAGACTCTCTAGAATCACTCAACGCTACTTCAACACCAACCATGAGCGACCAGTATATGTCTTTCGGAACTGGAGGGTCTTCCTCTCTTCCTCCGGCTGATACTCCACCTGAAGACAGGGCTGATCAGCGTGAGTCTCCTGGGGCTAACTTTACGGTTTACCGGGATCCGCCGATTGCTTCTGATTCGGATGATGATAGCAACTTGGCAACCGGAACTGGTGACACCCAAGGCCTGTCTCAGCAAGACATCGGACTTGGAACCAAAACCTCGGCTGCTGCTGTACCTCAGCTATCGGTCCCGGCAACTGCTTATGCGACCCCTCCCTCTATAGAAGGATTCCTAGAGGCCATCACGAAGCGCCTCCTAGCTGCCCCCGCCACTCAGTCAGTTCCACGTACTGATCAGAATGATGTTCGCAACTTTTACAAGCTTCCTATGCCCGGCCAGGACGGATCTCCTGTCTTTAAGGGTGACAACATCGTTGAGTTCTTAGAGAAGTTTGAGGACCAATGCGAGATTGCTGGAGTCCCTCATCGCTACATGGGCACCCTAGTTGCCTATTCTATGGGTGGGGACTATCAGACCCCTGTCAAGGACGCTATTGGGTCTCTCTCTTGGACCGATGGAAAAGCCTACCTTCTCACTGAGTTCGGACGACAAGACGCCAATCGGTTCCTAGATGAAGAAGAGCAAATTGAGAAAGTAACCAAGGGACCTGTCATCTCTGATCGGGATCTCACCACTGCTCAGAACCTATTCATCAAGATTGATAACGTTGTCATACGAGCGAAGCGACAGAAGCTCCACAACATAACAGACCGAACTCTGATTAAGACTGTGTGTAAGCGATTTAGGCAAGAAACCGTTAAGGACGCTGCGGATGAGCTGGGTATTACTCTTGATGCCTTCGTTCGACGGACCAGTTATCTTGAGTTCAAGTCTGCCCTACTGGATGCGATTGCCCATAAGAAAGAGTACTCTCCTTTCTTTGCCTCTGATTCTCAGACGACGACTTTAAGGTCTACCTTGGGACAGTCTGAACAGACGACTAGGCAGAACCAGCAGCCTCAGCCGCAGCGACATACCCCGATTGACATCAAGATCACAAAGCCTTCTGGCACTGAGCCTGATCTAGCTGAGGACTTTGCCAAACTAAAGATCTATCACCAGTCAGCCTACCCTCGCCCAGGCGCACGAGTTTTCTCAGTCAATACAGGCAGATCAGACCCACACAAATGGGTTAGCGGACCGAAGGACCGGTGTTGGTACTGTTATTCCACTTCTCATACTCAGATTAGAGAATGCGAGCAGTATACGATGGACAAAGATGCTCAGCTTCTCTTGTTGGTCCAAGGTTCATGGAAATACGGGCGACGAACGGGCAGCTCGCCGATGTCCACTATTCCCCATGCCATTCTCGACGAAAGCCGCAACCAAGGATGTGCTGATCGGACTGCATTGCTCGGCCATGTTTCGAACTTCTGCGACGACCCTATTCTCAAACAGATTGCTAAGGAGATCCTTGATCACCAAATAGGATTACCCTGGCAAACTCAAGCTAGCTTCCCAGAAGTGACATTCTCTGAGTCAGAACCCGCCACCCAAGCCGTTAGGTGCCTTCGAGCAGTTATTCCCCCTTCTGATCAGTCCGATGCCTCTCGCGTCTTTGCAGTCACCAGAGGCAACCCTGCAAAAATGCCTAAGACCGCAACCCAGAAGCACATACAGGGCTCATACACAGTTGACTCAAGAAAACCCACGGCGAACATTACAGTTGAGATTCCAAGCAAGAAAAGGGTTGCTTTTGAAGAGCCTGAAACTATGGAAATTACCGACCAAGATGATCCGACTCTGTCCTCTGAACCGACTATGACCACCCCTGCGTACACTATTCTTCAGCGACCTCAAACCCCAAAAGATACAGCCACTAGGGTTCCTGCCCCTCCCTCTGAGAAGCCAAAGGACATGCCTACTCTTTCTTCTGAACAGCCCCGAAAGCCAGATTTCGCCCAGGAAGCTCGCCGCCTTGCAGAAAAGAAACTCGATGCCCCAGTCTCTCTGCCCACTGAACTCCTGCGCCAAATATGGCCCGAGTTTGACAAGGCTATGGCAAATGCTCTGAAAGACCATGGATACAAAGCAACTGAGCCGGAAGGGGTTTTTCTCCCAGCGCCGTCTTCTCTGATCAACCTCATGACTGAGCCCGGTCAAAAGTCAGACGTCGAGGGTCTGATCAGAGAATACAACCAAGCTGTTGAAGCGGGAAAACCCCTAGCGGCCAGGATAGCGAGAGTAGCCCATGTCGCGCCCCCTTTGGAGCTACCAGAGGTAGTTATGTCGAAGGCTCACCTTCAGCTTGAAGTGAAGATAACGCAGCCCGATAGAGAAATCACTACCCCAACAATCAGCGGTGTTCTGGATACAGGAGCACAGGTCAATGTCCTGACAAGACAATATGTTGAGAGAGCCAACATCCCCTTCACCCGTACGACGCTTGCGATGAAGACCTATAGGACTGATCAGGCGGATTCACACTTTGAGGGGTTCTGTTACGTGGATGTCTGTATTGACAAGTACAAGGTCCGATCATGCTTCTTTATTGCTGATGAAGATCATGTTTTGGAACCACTGTTACTGGGCCTTCCGTTCATTACGGACAGCCGGATGACTTTGGGTTGGTCTGGAGGACTGATCAGCGCAAATTTTACCGCAAGCGACACTCTTATACGGATCCCCGTCGGAGTCATTCAGAGGAATGCAGAAGCTGAGCTCAACCGCATACTGCCTGACCTAGAGGGCTACATACAGACAATCTCTAGGGACGAAGAGTCAAAAAACTAGGTGCCAGTAGCCGCCCCGGGACTACTACTGGCCCTCAACACTACCCGGACCTAGACCATGAGGATGGAGATGCGGTCCTAGTAACTCTGAATGACCAAGAAGCGGAGGTCTTGATGACCTATGCAGCGGAAGATCTTGTGAGACCTCATGCAGCTACAATTGCTCGGATAGCAACTGTAATGGGGGGACACTCCCACACGAAAACAGCATCTGAACCACCATCAGCTGAGACCGCACCGCCTAGGCAACAAAGGCGATCAGAGACTCGGAAGTTCTGGAAAAGAATTCAGACCGCAGTCACGCGAGTAAAACAAACTGAGGAAAGGATCGCATGCGCCATAAAGAAGACTACTGCTGCTAAAGTCTTCACGATGTATAAAAGAAAGGGAGTGAAAATCCACCCTGTGGATGACCACCCCTCTGATGGGTCTGTTCCAGATGGTGACCCACACTGGAAGGTCAAGAAGATTAAAGCCCTTGGAGAAAAGTTTACCGCGTCTACTGGGCCGTATGGGGATCTGATCACGCCGAAATTTTCCGACATCAAAGAGCGCTCCCGACTCACGCCGGAAAGGCTGAAACAGATCACTAATCAGTGTCTCCACCTCCAGCCAGAAGAGCTCAAGCTGCTGGAGCAAATCCTAATTAACCGCGAGGCTGCATTGGCCTGGGAGTTTGAAGAATGCGGGACACTCGACCCAATGGTCGCACCACCCCAGGTTATTAAGACTATCCCTCACAAAGCATGGCAAGCGAAAGGGATCCCTATCCCTAAGGCCTTAGTTCCTAAGGCTATGGAAGTCCTCCGCAAACGGGTGATCAGAGGTATTATTGAAGAAGGCCACGGCGCATACAGAAACCCTTGGTTTCTAGTTCTGAAGAAAGATGGCGACCTGCGACTCATCAATTCGGCGACAAGATACAATGGGGTCACTCTTCGTGATGCGTGGTTGCCTCCGGGGGCGGACGAGTTCTCTGAAGATTTTGCCATGGACCAGCTTGTCTCGCTGCTGGACTTCTTCTCAGGGTATGATCAGATCCTTCTAGACAAGAAAAGCCGCGATCTTACGACATTTGCGACGCCGTTGGGTCTGTTCAGATACTGCCGCCTACCCCAGGGTGCCACTAACTCTGTCGCTCAATTCTGCCGCATTATCACCCGAATCCTTTATGATCTGATTCCAGATTGTTGTAGGGCTTTTGTGGACGACATAGGTGTTAAGGGCCCCCGCTCACGCTATAATGATGAACCGATTCCGGGATACCCAGGCATTCGTCGATTTGTATACGAACACCTCCGTAACATCGATCGGACTCTTACAAACGTGGAGCTCTCAGGATGCACGATCTCAGGAGGAAAGTCGCAATGGTGCCAGGAATCAGCGGTGATCACCGGGTATCTCTGTGGGACGTCAGGAAGACGCCCAGATCAAGCCAAAGTTCTGAAGATTTTGGAATGGGAACTCTGCAGAGATGTTGGGGACGTCCGATCATTCTTGGGCATTGTTACATTCTATAAGTCCTGGGTTCCCCATTTCGCTGAGGTGGCCCTCCCGCTTACGCGTCTCCTGCGAAAAACTGAGAAATTCTCCTGGGGCTCGGATCAGAAGCTGGCAATGGATGCCCTCAAGTCTGATCTGACTTCCAGCCCGGTTCTGATTGTCCTCGACTTTGGGCCTGACGCTGGTCAGATTGTCCTTACTACAGACGCAAGCGGAGAAGGATGGGGGTGTACCCTCGGTCAGATTGTTGATGGCAAACTTGCAGTTGCAAGATACGAAAGTGGTATCTGGCGTGGACCAGAGCTTAAGTATGATGCGGGGAAGCTTGAGGCGCGGGCAGTTCTTATGAGTCTGAAACGCCTCCGTAACTACCTCTTTGGAGTCCGTTTCCTCTTGGAGACAGATGCAAAGGTTTTGGTGGCCCAGATTAATGGCGCAGCGAATGATGTCCCTTCAGCAATGATGACTCGTTGGCTGACTTGGATCAGACTCTTTGACTTTGAGATCAAGCATGTTCCAGGCAAGAAGAATTCTGCGGCTGATGGTCTTTCGAGAAAACCTCCAGGACCGTCTGATCAGAAGGAAGCAGAGGACGAAGAAGACATCGAAGACTTCATTGATGCCAAGCTTTTCCGAACAACGGCAGCGCGAAACTTTTTCCTTGAAGCACATGGCCGTTCAGATCAAGACCCTGAACCTGGAGATTCTGATCAGCTTCTAGACATTCCATCAGACCTGCTGAATTCCACAGAAGAATGGTCGACGCACTCGAAGCAAATCGCTTACTTCCTCCTCACACTTAAGCGCCCGCCAGGGATCCCGATGCCTAAGTTCCTTCGGTTCAAGAAAATGGCGCTGCGCTTTGTCGTAAGGGATGGGATCCTCTTTAAAAGAGGCACTCGCAGAACTCCTGACCCTCTTCGGGTCATCGACAGCCTGTCTAAGCGGCAAGCTCTGATCGGCATGGCACATAACGAGACTGGACATCGGGGACGTGAGGCAACCTATTTCCGCCTCCGGGACAAATACTTCTGGCCTGGGATGTATACAGACGTCAAGACTGCGGTTCAGGGCTGCGATGCTTGTCAAAGGGCTCGATCAGCTCGCATGGATGACCCTCACATCTCAACTACACCCTACACCCGGCCATTTCAGCGTGTCCACCTGGATGTCCAACATGTCGGGAAATGGAAGGTTGTAGAGGCCCGATGCGACCTATCCGGATGGCCTGAGGCGCGAATCTTCCGTAATGCGACTTCGGCCAACGTTGCAAAGTTCCTATGGGAAGACGTTATTTGTCGTCATGGGGTCTACGGGACTCTGATTGTGGATGGAGGACGAGAAAACAGAGGTCATGTTGAAGCTCTGAATAAGAGGATTGGGGGACGCAGGAAGGTCACCTCCGCTTATAACCCAAGGGCGAATGGCGTTCTCGAGAAAGGTCATCAGACAATAGCACACGCCTTGCGAATATGGTCGGATCAGGGAAAGAAAGACATCAGACATATCCTGCCTACTGTCCTATTTGCTGATCGCACTACTGTCCGCCCGAGCCACGGCATGACGCCCTTCTATATTGTCACAGGGTACAACGCGGTCACACCGATTGAAGAGAAACTTGCGACATGGCGCGTCCTAGAGTGGGAGAAGGTCCGAACAGCGGAAGAGGAACTCCAGCTTCGGATCAGAGCTTTCCAACAGCTCACGGAAGACAGACAGAAAGCGGCCAAGATGGTTGCGAAGCATCGCCAGAAGGTCGCGGAACGATACAACGAGAAACACGCGGCGAAGCACCGATCAGAGAAGCTGCAGGCGGGAGATTTAGTCCTTGTCTTTGACACTCCTCGCCAGACGGATATGTCGGCAGCTAGAAAGACTGATTACTATTGGAAGGGACCGTTCAGAGTCCACTCGGTTTCCCCGATCAGCCCATCATACGTCCTGGAAACTCTTGCAGGGGAACTCATCACAGGGGCAACGTATGGGGCTGATAGGCTGAAGAAGTACCACACGGGTGCTGACGGTGTCCTTTACCCAGTGGACGAAGGCACTGTTCGAGGTGATATCCCAGCGGATGTTAAGGACTTCTTCCATTAGCCAGCTTACACTGCCCCTCCGATCCTATTTTAATTTCCTTTGTCCTTGTTTAGAATGCCTATTGTTAAAATTCCCTTTTGTCTGAATTTTAGTAAACTTACATTTTCACCTCCTTTAATACGTGTGTTATTCTTTGCGGAAGAATGACACAGGGGACGAAGGATAGGGAGCTGAAAATGCGTAAGGAAATTGTATTGCGAAGAAAGAAGATGACTCGGATCAGAGGATCCCAAACCGCCACAAACCGACCGATTGTACGATGCCATCGAAGAACCACCGATCACTACCAGAAACTAGTGCCACCACCATCTTCACCCACCTCCTCGTCATTAAAACCATACCAGCTCGACGACCTTACTGAGGACTGCGGAGGGGCACCTCGCACAGTAGATTGGGCAGCGACCGACGAAGCTCTAGATGCGTTCGACAGCCATTCAGAGGTCTCAATGGTCGAAGGAGGAACTGAAACCTCATTCCTGAAGGGCACAACTGCACTTCTCATCTTTCGGCGTTCGACATCCAACCAGCCAGACGTCTCCAGAACAGATACAGCACCACCAGTCCATTCAGACAAGCCGGGCACAGTGATCAGAGCATTGGCGTAATCTCGGAAGTCATGAAGACGGAAATAGTTCACAGCCCCAGACAATAGATCATTCGGAGGCGCCAGCGACGGCAGTCCCCCACCACTCAGATGTCGACGATGAGCCGGATCAGTAAGGGAGCGCTGATCAGGGCCGCCAGACGGATCAGCATGACCCCAATGACCCTCGTTCTCCTGAAAGTCGCACTTCTCGTTTTTGGCCTCCAAGAACATACAGTTTCCGCAGCGGTTGTGGAATGACTGGGGCAAAGAAACGCAGTCGTAATAAGGCATCATGCTCCGCACCTGACCAGGCTTTGTGCCAACGAACTTTTGAAAGTTCCGAGCGCAGCAATCACACGGAACCAGGTTCCGTATGCCGAATGTTTGTATCAGCAGGGAATTCACAGCTGAGGCGCGCTGCATGAGGCGCCAGGAGAAGGACCCAAAGTGGGATCCTGCCTCCTTACTGACATAGACAGCCCGCTGGAACTTGCGACTATTGTTTCCGAAAGTGTTGAGAACACCCTGAACAACAGCGGCGTTGGGGAGCGCCTGCCAGAAGACCATGGCAGCTTCCTCAAGGGATCGATCGGGGTAAGGGTTGTAAATTTGGAATTCAGAGTATAGTTGGCCGAAGGGGGACGGAAGATCAACCCATGCGGTAGTCTTGAGGAACTGTTCAGACCTTGCGTCAGAGAAAGAAGGACCTTAAAGACATCATTAGGGAAACTTACGTCAAGATGGGCAGGCGTCACTGAGCGCAACTCGGCGCCTCCAAAAGCCTTAGCCTCCTTCTTCGAAGGAGGAGGTGTCGAAAGAAACCAGGGATCGATAGGTTGCCGCGGGTAGTTGTTAAGCTGGTACTTGTTGATGGAGGAAGACATTCTGAAAGGTTGAAAGTCTGAAAGGTTGAAAGAAGAAACAACGAAAAGTCGAGAGTATGGGTCTGAAAAAGCGAGGGCAGCAACAACGTTGGTTTCTAATGTGGGTGGGTGAGGAAGAGAAAAAGAAGAAAACCCTGAGGGGTGGAAAAGATGGTTGCTTTTATAGCAACGAGAAGAGGGTCTGAACAGTCACCACGACGAAAGAGCGGTGATTCAGAAACGGAAGGAGCAAACCGGCCAAAGGGTATTCACTGTTCAGAGGCGAGGCTCTGACGCACCCTTCGACTTTGTTACCGCCACGAATTGTCAACAACCTCTACTGCGATTCACCTACAAGTTGAAGTTGCTAGGGCTCTGAACAAATACTCTAGATGCCTTCACCCTCTTACCCTTAGGACTTTCCTTTGAGTAACAAGGGCCGCTCCTTCTGAAAGCAACCAAGGGAGGAAGCCTCTCAAAACTTCAGACTTCATTCACCTTTCGACTCAACCTCATTCAACCCTCACCTTTATTCACCTTTCTTTAACCTTCTACCCCTCTCCTTCACCCTACAAACATCTTACTATTCTCTTCTGCCGCATCTACTCCTTCCTTCCTCGGATCAGACGCTCCTGCCGCAACTGCCAAGCTGTGATTCACAACCCCTTCTCTTAGAAACCTATTTAAAGGCCTTCTTTTGCCCCCCCCCTCCTCAACCATTCCCTTCCCTCCACCAACAACAACAAAAACACACATCAAGTTCCTTATCCAGATCTAGCAGTACCTCTTTCTTCATTACATCTTTTCTCTTCAGAACACACATATCGACAACGCCTCCGAACAGACAACGATGGCATCCCCGTTGGCTCCTTCCCCTCTCACTCGCGCGATGGGCCGTCCGCGAATCTGGGACGTCTACACCTACCGAGACCTCCAGAATGACAGCCAATTCCGCTATGGTGCCTGGGATGAGAACCGAATCATCTCATTCAGACACACGCCTCCTACCGAAGAACTTGAGCCCCGAGAGTCTCAGTTCTACAACCCGAAAGCTCACATTCGCTTCGCCGGCAAGACAGTGGCGCACCCTGCTCAGATTCCGACGCGAGAACCATTCCCGACACCTTCTAACGCTTGGTTCCCCGATTGGCTCATGTGGGAAGACGCTGATCAGTTCTTGAGCCAATTCAATTCGGCATTCCGAGGACCGAACGAACACAGACAATGGGAAGACATGGGATACAGACAGGCCCGAACGGTGCTCAGCGACTATTATAACCTACAAGGACGCATACAATCCAAGCAGTGGATCGCTAGGGATGAAATCGCAGCTGCAACAGTCATCATGGCTCGAGGTCTGAAAGCGAAAAGACGGATCACTGTTGTCCCCCTGTGCTGGGAAAGCTGTTCAGACGACAACTGGGAGCCTGAGTTGGTAATGCCGACTCAGGAAATCTGCAACGCGATACGAAGAGAGGCTGATTTGGTTGTTTTCCCCTTGTTCTCGGCCCAGCACAGACACTTCATGGGCATGATCATGGATCAGAGGGATGGCATGGTGTACTGGTATGATCCCATGTGGTCTGGCGGTCATTCAGAGGCTCTCTTTGTCAATGATATCAGAGCTTTGAGGAAGTTCTACTATGAGCTTAACGCACCAATGCACATCGCTCAGCTGATCAACGCCAGCGCATGTGTGGTAGATGCGGTTCAGCAGACTGGTGGTTGGGAGTGTGGACTCTATGTTGCTGAGTGGTTCAGATCAGCACTTAGGTCCGGATCTCTGTGCCCAACCAGCACGAATGAGTGGGATGTTGAGGAGTCTCAGAACCTGGACTACGGCGAAAGAGTCCGACGTCAGTGGATCGGGTGGATCAGCGCTGAGTTCCATGTTTCCGGCAGACACCAACATGGGGCCATGAGACCAGTTCCCAAAGGAACATTGGAGGAAGCTTGCCACCGACATGACCAACTCAAGCGAAGCCAGAAGAAGCAAAGCCAGTCCCCTGCGAGCGTAATCTACGATCCGATAAACCTCGAAGACTCTGATCGCACCCCTACGCAACGTTCAGAGGACCGCCTCTCCACCCCCCAACCGCTTAACCTTCCGAAACACGGGTATCAGGATAAGCCCTCCTCCCTAGACCGCAAGAACGATGTTATGATGTCGCGGTTGCAATCAGAGGTCGCTTGGCTGAGGAAAGACATGGACACCAAGTCGCCGCCCCGAACACCTCTGAACAGAAGACAGAAACAACTCCTCGCCCAAGAGGACCACATCGTGCGACCCAGCCCTCCTGCTGAAGCTCCTGCCACGCCAAGCTCCAAGCTCTCTCACTCGCTGTCTGGACTTTCGATTCCTGGAGATACACCGTCGCGACACCGAAGCCCGAAGAAGATCAGACGTGTTGAAGTGGATGAATATACTTCGCCTAAACCGCCTGTACCAGGCGTGTGGGAAGGCTGGACGAAGGTTCGGGACTCTCTCCCGTCGTCTGAACGGCGCGCTTGGGAAGCTCGAGAAGCCGATCGCGTGCGATGTGCCCAACGCCACAAGGACATTCTGAAGCGGCGCAGGAACACATACTACAATCAGAAGAAGGGCATTCTAGAGTACAGACGTCATGAGTGGGTAGATCGTTTTGATGACCCCATTGCTGAAGCGGCGTTCACCACCCAAGCGTATGCACCTTGGTTCCCGCCAGGTTGGGCTGAGGGATGGGAAGGATGGAAACGATGGAACGCGGGAGAAGAATGGGATAAGGCTAACGACGGAGATGCCGAGGATGACGAAGACGAAGAGGGCAATTAATAGGCGCGGGCATAATTGGGACAAGGTCTGAACGGGTGTATGCTTGGTAGTTCTTTTATGATCAGAGGATCATGAAAAGAACTAGGGGACGATTGGAGCGGGGTTGGGGTTACTGCATTCACCGTTCAGAAGTTGATAAGCGGTGATTTCTTTTCTTTTGTTTTCTTCAGAGCATTTGCGAGTCATAGATGCTTACTTAAGCATCTATCAAGAGAGTATAATTAGATAGACATAGCACACCCCAGATCAGAGAAAAACAAGCACTTCTTCACACACTTATTTGTCTTTTAAAAATGATACTCTGAACTAGAGCCTTACACCCTCATCGATGCAGTTCAGCGTGGTAACTCAGGCGATAGGGAGATCTTTGCTATGTCTGATCAGGGGGTGATATGTCTGTTCAGACCTTGAAAGCTCTGAACAGATTGTATCTCCCTCACGTCGGATCAGACATAGAACCTGAGTTGCTTAGAGTAGTGTAGTGTTGTTGTGTCCTTTCGCACAGCTCCGCCACGACCTAAGTCCCAAACCACACCCTACACGCTTTCAATATAATAGGGGTAAATCCTAGTTAATCCTTAGGTATGTCCTAAAGATAAGAAGGGTTAGTATAATACTATATAGTCTAGTAGTATTATTTAAGGCCTTAATTACTATCTAAAGAATAACTTCTTTATCTATATTATACCCTAACTCCTTAAAGAGTATCTTATATATATGTCTTAAGGGTGTATATACTCTTTGAATCTTACCTATAGCCTAATAAGCTTTAACTAGTATTTCTTTATATAATATACCTATAATCTTAGTATTATTCCTAAATTCTTCTAAAGTAAAGTTTATACCTAGGTTATATATAATATAGTTAGGAGGACCTATATATATATTAATTTAGTATTTTAGGAGTATGTTTTAGGTGTCTTATACGGATAGTAACTTAAGAAATATAGCTCCCTAGAAGCTTATCTCTATATTAATAACGTAAAGGGTATTCTTATCCCTTAGTTATATAACGTCTATAATAATCTTATAGTTAAAGTAATTCTTATCCTTAAGTAAGAACTTAAATCTTCTTAAGGCCTAGTTATATAATTAGTAGTAATAGTAGAACTTCTAGATCTTTTCTAAAATACTAAAATTAACATCCTTATATCTAGCCTTTTTTAGAAGGTAGTATAGATAATCTATATAAGGATATCTAAACCTCCTATAGAGTTACCTTAGCTAGGATTTAGTAAAGAATATCCTAGCTTCTATATAACTTAAGTTAAAGAATAGGTATCCCTATTTTTATATAATAGGTATCTATTTACTATCTTTTATAATAATAGTGTTTTATATATTATTAAAATAGGCTCCTAGCTTATCTATATTATATAATAAGAAAAGGAATAGTATTAGGGCGTCTAGGATATAGTAGGTAACCTATCTAATCTAGTTATCTATTTCTACTATCCTTATAGACGTAATTAATTTACTTCCTCTAAATTATATATTAGTAGATCCTAGCTTTTATATTACCTTTATATATAGGTTCTCTTATAAGTATACTATAACTTATAGCCTTCTAATAGTTAAGAACTTAGCTGCCTCTATATCCTATAGCTCTCCTTAGTATATAGTACTATATAGGTCTTATAATATAAGAATCTCCCCTTCCTCTAATACTTACTTAGAGAATATATCTTCTTTAGTTGTATAATAAAGGAATAACGTTAATAGGAGGTACTAAGAGATATTCTAGTCTTCTTAGTATCCTTCTTTATTATGTAATTTATCCCCTTCTTCTATAATAGGATCTTCTCCTTCTACCTCTAAGAGATATAGTAAGAAGTCCTTATATAATTCTTAGTTAAGTATGTTATAAGCCTAGAGGTATTAGTTCTTTATATAATTACGTTCTTTATCTTAATAATTAGTTAACTAATAACCCTCTTTTTAATATATAAAATATTTCTTAGTTATGTTTATATAATAGGGCTTTAGTCTACTACTTTAGATACCTCTACCCTTATAGAATAGTTAATATAGTAGCCCTCTTCTATATAAGTATTACTACTATTAATCTTTATAGTTAGAGGTATATCTCCTATCTATAAAGTATATGTTATATAAGGTAGTCTTCCTATCTAGGGCTACTTATAAGGAAGCCCTAAGGTTAGAGAAGAATTCTTTATACATGTAATATACCTTAAGGTTACTAAGAGCTATTTTAAGTTTAGGTATACTATAGTAGGCCTAGGTAACCTATATATAGAGTATAATTTCTCCTTAGAATCTAAATCCTAATACTTATTATATAAGAGGTAATTTATCTAAAAGTACTTTTAATACCTCTATAAGTATCTTATCTAGGTTCTCTTTTTTAACTTATATAAATAATATTATAGTCTAATTAGTCTAATATAGACTATAGTTAATACTAGTATTAAAATATATATCTAGTATACTATATATCTTATCTTATCTTTATATAAGACTAATATAGTATAGGTAGAATTCTTCTATATAATTAGCTAGGATATTTAGAAATATAGTATAATATTAATCCTCTATAATCTAGAGGTGTTAATAGAAACTAATAAAAACCTTAGCCTTATTATATAGAATATTATATAGCTTACCTATATAGTTCTTATCTTTTCTCTATCCTTTCTAGAAGATAGAGATTATATAAGGCTTATATAGTCTGTTTTATACTATTTATCTTAGAGAGAGGTTATAAATATCCTTCTCTAGTGTTAGTTTAGTATGACTCTATAATCTTAAGAAGCTCTCTACTTCCTAAGTAAAACATACCCTTAGTAGTGTTATTTATATAGGAGGTCTTTTAGCCCCTTAAGCTAGTAATATATCCTACTACTTAATTAGGTCTACTAGCTGTTTAGCTACTATGTCTAGCCTTATAACTTTAGGTAACCTAATAGGTATTTAAGGGGTTACTAAGATTATATAAGTACTTATATTAGGTTAATACTTCTTATAGAGTCTTTATATAAGGTTAACTAGTTACTTATCTTCCTTAATTTTCTTATTTAGATATATACCTTATTTTTCTAGATACTTAATAAATTCCCTAATATATAGGTAATATACCCTCTTTTAGTAGACCTCTTCTTAGTTCTTAAAGTTAGTAAGTATAATAGTCTTAAGCTGTCTTTAACTTAGGTTTAAGTAAATAATTTAGTAGAGTTTATATACTAGGTAGGTTATAATTTTTTTTTAGGGAATATTATTAGTAAGTTCTTAGCTCTTTATATAGTATTAAGGTAATATATATAATCTCTAGGTTATAATTAAGATACTAGTACCTTCTAATATATCTTTATATATAAAGATATATTTATTAGATATTAACTCTTCCTCTTAGCCTTAGGGAGTATATATTATTAATATAATAGTAGTTGTTTTAAATTATATAACGTCTTATTAATTAAAGTATATAATATATATAAAGTAGTATACTATTTACTTCTTATATATATATAAGAAGGTATTAGTCTTCCCTATTCTATTATATATAGGGGAAAATAGTATAAGTAGTATTATAAAAAGTAGTTCTTTAGCCCTCCTATAGTTAGATACTATATAACTAGTCTCTTTATATAACTTAAGCCTTATCTCTTTACTCTTACTAATCTATAATTAACTAAGTAACTACTAATTAGTATTAAATAGACTCTATCCTATTTATAAGAGTCCCTTACGCGTAAGGGGGTAAATAAAATATAGGGTAAACTAAAGATATATTATCTATAACTATCCTTTCTAACTATAAGATAGCTATTATATAATAGTTAGGTACTTAGCTATAAGACTTAAGTTAGTTACGTCTTAAGTTATATACTAGTTTATACCTAAGGTCTAAGTATCTAATCTAATACCCTTTATTATTTATATATAACTTAAGGGTTTACCATATAGTTATATAAGATTACTATTCTAATAGTATATTTATATTATTTTACCTTAACCCTAACCCTATAAGATATATAAGAGCTTTCTTTAAATAAATACTATACTACTAGGAATATTTAAGAAAATACATTAGATATATAAATATATAGTATTAGAATACTTAAATCTATTTTTATTATATTTAATACAACTAGTTAGGATATAGTGTATTTTATTATAAGAATATAAATATAAATATATGTATTTATATTTTAAAATACAAATATATATATTTTAGAGATAGGAAAATAAAATATAAATATATCTTTATATTTATATTTATATTTTATATTTTATATTTATATTTTATATTTATAATGTATTTTATATTTTTTCTAAATACTCTACTAATTAGAGATTAAGAAGAAAGGTTAAAAACGTAAGTGTTAGTATATTACTAGGTAGGTAATATAGTTAACTATACGTATTAATAGGTAAAGTAACAAATAATAGGGGTAAACACTATAGTTTAATTATACGTAACTAGAAGAGAATTATTATAAGTTTTACTATAAATAGCTAGGTAAATATCCTTAAATCTATAGTAGATCTACTAATAGATTAATAGTTAATCTATAGCTAGTTATTAGGGTTACGCCTAGTAAGTCTAATAGGATTTATAATAGTTAATATTATAATACTAATAACTTTCTCTTAAGGAGAAATTTACTATAGATTTATACTACTTTAGTAGTTAACTATAAAGAGCCTAAAAACGTAATAAAAATAAAGATCTAAAAGTATTATATACTTTTTATATTACAAACTTATTACGTATATAAAACCTATCTATTTATTTATATCCTTACTATACTATTACTAATAAGCTCTTCTAGCGCCTTATTAGGTAATAACTTTATAAATCTATCTACTAAGTTAATATTACTATAGATTTATTAAATCTTATATATCTCCTAGTACTTATATAACTACTATAATACTATTATATTAATTATAAGGCGTTTCTCCTTTATAGTACTAAGTTTTATAAGGTACTTATAGAGGGAGTAGGAGTTAGTATATATAACTATTAGGATTTATAGGTATTTAAGATAGTTAGTAACTATTACTAGTATAGTAGTTATTATATAGGTAATATTAGTACTAGTAACTATTACGTAAATCTTAGAGGCTAATACGCTTTATATAACCCTCTTATATTTTATTAAACTAAAGTAGATAATATTCCCCTTAATAGTAAATTTACTAGTATTATTAGGGGTTTTTATAGTAGTATTATCTTTACTATATTACTTATTTATAAGAATAATAATAAATCTAAGCTATAAGGGAAGATTACTATTATTAGTAAATAATCTATTAATAAAGATAAAAAGCTTTATAGTTATAAGGTTAAGTAGTTAAAAATAAAGGCCTTAGTTAGGGTTCTTTATTTACTACTTAATTTATTAGTTAAGCTCTTTAATATTACTTATATCTAGTAATTAGTACTAGGTAGTAATAAAGTAGTTAAAGCATGCCTTAGGCTAGTAGATTAAGGTAATATACATACTATAGGCGTACTACTTAACATACTACTAGTATAATTCTAGTAACTTAGGGTTAATAAGCTATAGTTACTTACCTTATCCCTTCTAGTAGAGGTAAATATTACTATTATTATTAAGAGAGAGTATACTACTATTAAAGGTAATAGGTTTACTAGGCTTAAGGAATTACTTTAGCTTTACTATAAAGGTTACTTTTATTAACTTAGTATTTTTATAGTTAGAAAATAATTTATTTATAAGGCTAATAGTATTATTAGCTTATATACTAATTAATATAAAATCTTTATTAATTAGTACTAAGATAAGTAGGTAAGGGTTAAAGGTTAAAGTATCTATCTAGAGGGCTTTTTTATAATAGTTATTATATATTACCTATTAGTAGGTTCTAGCCTTAGGTATACTATATAATAGTTACTTAACCTCTATTATTACGTTAGTATTATAAAGGTGTTTAATCTTAATAGGTAGTTTTATAAGAATTATATAGTTAAGTAGTATTACTAATTATATATATACCTATATTATATTATATAGCTATAAAAGGTGGTTTTTAAGTAATAATAATAGGGTAATAGTAAGGATTAAGTATTAGGCTATTTGTTAGATAGTTAGTAACTAGGTAAGTATTATAGCCTTCTTATTATTAGTATACCCTTAGATAATAAGTCTTAACTTCTTATATAGGATCTTATTTTTACCCTTAATTTTATATACTAATTACAACTTAAATATATAGATACCTCTATAGTATTTTTTATTATATTAGATAATATAGAATACACCTTAGGCTATTAATCCCTTAAGCTCTTAGTAGTTAGACTACTTAAATAGTTTACTAGGCGTAGTTATTACGCCTTTCTTATAAAGTTTAATAGTAAGTATATAGTTAGTATCCTCTTTTACTATAAAGTAGTTAGTAATTAATAGGTTAATCTTAGTAGTAAATATCTCTATTAGGTTCTTTTATAGGTAGCTATAGTACTATTACTATAGCTATTCTATAGTAACTATAATACCTTTACGTATTTTACCTCCCTACCTATTAAGTAGCTTAGAGAGTAAGGTAGTAGTACTAGTATCTTATACTTATATAGTATTATTAGGATCCTCCTTATATTAGTAGTAAGGCTTTACTATAGTAATATAAAAGTTCTATAGGCCTTATAGTAATTTAACTATATAAGTAGTACTATTATTAGAGAGTAACTAAAATAGGCCCTACTAGCTATTCTTTTCTTACTATATATAGACTATAGATTAAAGAGGTAGTATAGTAGTAGCTATAGTATTTAGGCTATTATATATTACTAGCGTGTTATTTACCTATCTCTTAGTATAAATTTACTATATTTCCTTTATAGCCTTTTGTATTATTTCTACCTATTTAATAGTTAATAGTACTAGTAGTAAAATATTATTAATTTATAGGTATACTCTAAAGACTAATAGGGTTAGTATAAGGCTATTTAGGCTAGTAGTATTATTTACTACTTTTACTACTATTTAGAGTATAATCTTAGGTTTTATATCTATCTCTATATAGAATATCTTATATATATAGTAGAGTACTATATAATAATACTTAACCTTCCTAATACTATTATAGGCCTTAATAGGTATCTCCTTAACGTTAATAGATAATATATAGGTAGTATACTTAAACTTAGCTATATAGAAATTAAGGCCTATATTAGTAATAATCTAATCTAGTAGGCTAAGATATATATTAATCTAGTATATTTATAGTACTTTCTATATATATTCTATAGTAATAGCTTAAAGGAATCTTATAGTATTAAAGGTAGTTACTACGTCTATAATATATAAAACTAGCTTATTACTATTAAGATATATTATATTAATAATAATCTTATAGTTAAACTTATAGTTATTATAAAGAGTAAATTTAAACCTTCTTAGCACCTTTAAATTTAACTAGTAGTTATAGTAAAACTTATTAATCTCCTTAATATTAGAGATTGCTATCTTATAGCTAGCATATTAGAGTACCTTATAAAGGCACTAAACTAAGGGGTAGCTAAATTAGTAGTATATTTACTATAATTTACTATTAGTTAGGTTGTATTAGGTAATAGTATGCTTAGGTTACTTTAGTAGTATTTATATATAGCCCTATTTCTATATAATAGGTATAATTATATTTCCCTTTACTAGTATATTAGTAAGGTTATTAAATTTTACTCTATAGTAATTTATATTCTTTAAGTAAAAGAGGAATAGGGTGTTAGAGTCTATTATATAGAAGGTAAGATTCCCTATAGGTATAAGGACTTCTATAGTACCTATTAACTTAAAGTAATTACTACTACTAAAGTAAATTATTACTTTACTAGTACATAACATATTTAGTAGAAGCTTATAGTTAAGATACCTTTTTAACGTAGTATATTACTACTAGCTAACTATAAATACTCTTACTACCCCTATATTTAGTATAATACCCTAGAAAGTTATAGTAGAGTAGTAGTTATTAAAGGTAAATACCTTATTAGTAGTAGGTTTCTCTTTAGTAGTCTCTTCTTTATATAGATTATCCTTTATAATTATATAAAGTATAGCCTAGTTATATAGTTAGGTAAACACCTTCTAGCTGTTAATACTATCTTTACTATAAAAGGCTATAGATATAAAGAAGGTATTGTTAGAACAGCATTCAGCATGATTCATACGCATAAGTTAGCAGCCTAGAAGTCTATATAACCAGCCACCTTTAGCCAGCTAGACTTAGACAATACATGCCTTCTGATACCTCCTGAACCACCGGTTTCTTAATACATCAACCCATACTATGTCCTTCCAACATTAATTAATGCCTCTAAGGGCATAGATAAACTAGGAAGAAGAGGCAGCTATACGTCTTATACTTCATGCGAGACGTATAGATATGCTAAGAACAAGTAGGAATTAAAGGTATTATAGTAATAGCATTACTATTAATAGGCGCCTCTAACTAGCTTTTAGAAAGGGGTTTTTATTCTTATAACGTTATTACCCCCTAAATTATTTCTTTTTTTCTAAGTATTAATTACGTATTATTTACACGACTTAAAGGACATATACATAGCCATAACATTATTATCTACCTATTCTCCTTATCAGCTAATTATAATTACTACTACTATAAAGCTTCTAGAGAACTCTCTAGAAGACAAAGGCACACTCATTAACCAGCTCTAAATCCCTTAACCCATCACATATAAGACCTACCTAGGAATCTAATACCTAGAAGATATTATCTAAGGCTACCTAGAATACCTTAAGGCAATTAGCAACTATAATATCTATAAGGATTAGTTGAGCTGCTAGATAGGTACTACAAAAGAACAATTCGTACGAATAGATTCTAAAGTTATCTAGCAAATCCGACAATTCCTCCATACGTATAGGATCATCTAGAAAGATCACACACCAACAGTTCTACTCTTTACCTAGCTAGCTAAGGGCAGCAGAGGGCAAAAGGACATATCTTTCAAACAGAGGTTATAAGTCAAAAGGAAGGGAAGTAAGGTTCTACTAACACATGTATAAAAAGTAAAAGTAGTAAGTGTTAGTGTCACAGTCTAAAAGGGGCGCCTTTTAGCTGTGACTATGGCCTCAGTCAGCCTGGTGGATCTGGTGGATCCCTTGGCCTGACTATCGGCCTTAGCCTACTTGGTCCTACCTGGTGCTAGCCTATATAACTAGCTGCTACTAGCTGTAGCCTAGTTAGAATTAATTAACTAATTTATTTACCTCTTTTAGCTATGTTAAGTAGTAGTATAACTATGTTAATCTAGACCTCTATGTCTAACTAGGGTATTTACCCTTATTAATAGTTAAAGGGTATAATAGGTAAATAAGTAAAGTAGATAAAGCTATTTATAGCTATTAGAAGTACTAATTAAGCTAAATATAGATATTACTAAAGTTACTTATATATATATACTAGCTACCTTTTTTACTAGTAGCTAGCTAGCCTAACCTACCTAGCAGTACTATAAATCTTACTACTAGAGCTGCTATCCCTCTAGCTACTATAACTATTACTATTCTTCTTTTTTATACTCTTTTTTACCCTCTTTTTCCCTTTCTATTTTATTAAGTCTACTACTAGAGCTACTATTAATTAAGGCCCTTAAGAAATAATAATAGTAATAGTAATAAAGTTACTACTAGCCTAAGCCCTACTAGAAATATAGAGGTAGATTCCCCTCTAAGAATATATTATTCTACTATATATTTATAAATAACTATAGCTAGTAATATTACTACTAAATCTACTACTATAACTTTATATCTTAGAATACCCTCTTTTACTACCTTTAAGCTAGTTACTAGCCTACTAATAAGCCGACCATACTAGTTAAGGTAGAGCTAGAGCTAGTAGAGCTAGTTATACTAGCCTATAGCAAAATCTAGTAGCTAGCCTATAAGGATACCTATAAAGATACCTATAGAGATACCCTAGCTAGCCTACCTATAGATAAGCCTATAAGAGAGCTCTTACTACTACTATTCCTCTTATTACTATATTTAGCTATAAAGATAAATATTACTATTAAGGCACTATATGTTATAGTATTAGCCCTTAAGAAGGCCTAGTAATAGAAAGCCTAAGCAAAAGAGCTACTACAGCCAGCCTAGCTAGCCCAGCTAGCCCAGCTGCTAAGATACACCTGGCTGCTACTACTAACCCTACTGCTAGTATATACCCAGCCTATCTAGCCTATCTAGCCTGTCTAGCCTGTCCAGCCTATCCAGCCTAGCCAGCATATCTACTTCTACCTAGCTACCCTACCTATAATAGGGGAAGAAAATACCTACCTAATAGTATATAACCCCTCTAAAGGGGTATATAACTACTATTACTACTAGGGCTATAATTATTACTAGGGAATACCTTATTAATTATCTAGACCCTATTATAGGCCTTCTAGCTAGCTAGGCTACTATAGGCTAAAGGATAATAAGGAACCCTTAGGTATACCCTATCTACCTAACTAGAATAGTATAGTAGATACCTAAGGCTATAGCTAATTAGATAATTAGTTAACTTATTAGCCTAACTACTATATCTAATAGGATATATATAGATATATATAGATAGGGGTTTTCTTTCTTTCTTTTCTTCTAGTAATTAACCTACGGCTAATTGCTCTTTATTAGGGGGGTACTTGTCACAGTCTAAAAGGGGCGCCTTTTAGCTGCGACTATGGCCTCAGTCAGCCCAGTGGATCTGGTAGATCCCTCGGCCTGACTATCGGCCTTGGCCTACTTGGTCCCACCTGGTGCTAGCCTATATAACCGGCTGCCACCAGCTGTAGCCTAGTTAGAATTAATCAACCAATTCATTCACCTCTTTTGGCTGTGTTAGTAATAGTTAAGGTAACTTAATTAATATCTATAAGATACTACTAATAATAAGGCTAAGGTATTAGGTAACTAGCCTCCTATAAAGAGGTTATATAAAAATAAAAAATAAGAGGTAAATACTAATAAAGCTATATACCTATTTTAGTCTACTAATATAAGTAATACTATAAGACGTAAAATAGCTAATATATTACCTCTTATACTAAAGATAGAAAAGTAGTTATAAGACTATTTAAAGTAATAGGTAGAGGTAGAGGGTAGTAATATATAGCTAGTAGAGGATATTAATCTATTTACTAGCTAAGTAGACTTTATATCCTTTAAAGGATTATAGTATTAATAGGGTATATCTATATTACTAGATATATATACCTAGTAGTTACCTCTAAAAGAGCCTTATAATAATAGGTATTAATATAGCTAATATTAGAATACTACTCTACTATATAAAAGAGAGGTAGTAAAATATAAGGTAGTATAACAGCTATCTACTTAAGTAGTAAATAGGCTATATAGTTATATATTTAAAGAGGATAGGTATAGGTTACCTTAAAGTAATAGTAAGGTAGTATTATTATAGAGTATATCTCTTATAATACTTACTATAGCTAGGTATATAATTAAAGTACCCTAATTATAAAAACGCTAATTATAATAAAAATAGTACTATTAGATAGCCCTTAGTAAGAAGTATATAACGATATATTTTTTAATATAGTTACGTTACGTTATTAAGAAATATTCATTTTAATACTATTAGTAATTTAATTAATAGGGCTAATTCAATCTTTAGGTACACACTCTCACGGAGTCGAGTGTGTTATGTAGTCCCCACTCTAACGCACGGGTAGGTAGTAAATAGCCCGCACTGTCCACTCCCGAAATCGCGGGAAGCTTTTTCCTCCGTCGGATCTTAAGTACTAAGCACGTAAGGTAGGTGGGCTGGTAGGGTAGGTGGGCTGGTAGGGTAGGTAGGTAATGAGACGGCCCGACGAGGGGTAAGGTCTCGGAACTGAACGCAGCTTCAGCATGGATGTTGCACATTGGCTTTGCAGACCAACCACTGCGCTGTGCTTTGCTAAACGTCACCTGCCGGCAGGGGCTGAAAACGCGGGGTAACAAGAGTCAATGCCTTGCTAAAAGGTAAATGTGCCGGGTCGCGTGATGAGCCAACCGTTTAGAGGTACAACCGTTAGGAAACGATGAGTGATACGACAAGGGATCGAGATTGGCAGTGGCTTTGGGGTGGCCAGTGTTCTGGTCCTGTCCGGGGGAGATTTGTCGTCGATCATTCCAAGGTTACACGACGCCATAACACGGTTGTGCTTATGTCTGTGTCTTTCATTTCTCGTCATGCTAGTATTACAGTCTCGTCGCAAGAGAGAAGAGCGAAAAAGATGGGTTTGACCACCATAATGATTTCAATTCCAATTCCAGTCCCAGTCCCAGTTCCAACCCCGTAGCCTTTGTAGCGTTCCGTTCCGCCTTTCCCAAACCGAAAACCCGGGCCCAATGTTGCAAGTTTGTCGAAAATAAAACGAGAGACGAAAAGCGAGCACGATGGATTTCCACCATCATGCCATTACGCCATAACCAGTACGCCCATGGTGGACGCGTTGAACTCCGACGCCGGAGGCACCAGCACCAGGTTACTGGCCTTGTCCTCTTCGTCGGGTCCATCGGTCCATCCTCTCTCGGGTCCCCACCTTATCTTGCGGTTGTTTGCCACAGTTGTATCAAGCAGTCCTCGCATCATCGCGCCCGATTTCTTGACACTGGGCCATGCATCAAAAGTGATAGTGTCAAGCCAGGGCATCTCATTGAAGATTTCTGTGAGAAGATTTTGGCTGAAAGCTTCGTAGAAGCCGTCTGAACGACGAAACCCATTGAATACGCCGTCACTGGGGTCGCACTCGACCATAACCGTCAGACGGCGGACGTTGATGCATTCATTCAGGCCGAGGGCGGGAGTGACGACCCATCCTCGAGGGGGCTTGGACCAGCCAGGTCCAAGGCGAAGCTCGAGCGAGGTGATGAGCGATCGTGAGCTCGGCTTGAGGCGAGCCAGAAGTGGCTTTTTGGTTTTGAAGTATTTGCCCGGGTGAGTTGGGAAGATGCGGAAGGAGCGGCTGCTGTAGAAGTAGTGAGAGACTTCGTGGTAGATGGTGCGGCAGGTCCGTTGAATTCCAAGCTTTTTGTGGAAGTTCTTGTAATTGTCTGGGTCGAGATCAACGACCCCGCCGCCACCCTCGAAGTAGTAATCATAGACCTTGAGGCGCAATTCCGAGGGCAGTGCCATGAAGGCAAAGGGCTTCGCTCTCTTCCTGGCTGCCCGTCTCTCGCTCAAGGTGAGGGAGCCAATGCCGTCGCCCAGGGCATCCATTTCGGCTTCTGAAGCGTACGTCGACGGGTAAGCGGAACTCAGGGGAGTTGTAAGGGTGGAGGTGATCGGCGTCGGGTCGAGCGACGGGCCGGCCGCACGCGAGATCTTGCCACGGCGAACCATAGTGGCAGCAGTGAGTCGTTTTCTTCTTTCAAGGGCTGGCGAGAAAGGATGCCGGGGTGAAATTTCTTATCAGTCTTAAGATTCCTTTGAAACTGTTCTGACGTGATGTCGTTGAAGGTATTCGGGGTACTCGGGGTCTTCGATCGAAGATACGGCGGCAGTGGCGGGGGTGGCGGGGCACTTTTCGCAAGGGGTATGTATCGGTGGCTATGTGCAGAGATTTCAGTAGCTTTTTGGTGAGATGCGGTGTTTAGGTGAAGCAGGTCGACAGATGGTCTTCAAGGGCACAGAGAATCACAGAGGGTGGTCCCATTGTGATCGATGCAGCGAACTTTGGGGACCACCCTCTAGAATCCACCACGCGCAGCAGCCATGTTGACGATGTGTGCGTTTGTGGAGAGTGACTTTGTTATGTGTTTGAGTGGCGTGGGCGAACTGGGACGTCGTAGGGTTCAGTGATATTGGGAGGGAATGTGTCGATTGCGAAATCCTGTTTGCTAGGTACGCAGGCAGGATTGAAACAGAGGAAGAAGTGTTGCAGGAGAGGTTGCAGGCGGAGGTGTCGGGGGCAGGGTGCAGTTTAATGATGAAGAGGGGAGCAGTCGCAGCAGAACAGAACAGAGGTCATGCCATTCCATGCCATACCATACCATGCCCACTGCCGGACAGGCTGTAGTGTACCTACCTAGGTACCTATATGTACAGTGCAAAATGCCGCTAAGCGGACAAGGTTCGCACGTGAGCGGATGCCCGGGATGCTGCGTTTGATTGACTAAGCCTGGTTCCCCACGACCAATCAACTGAGGATCAGCCCAGGTGGAACAGCATCTGCACCAAGGCATGACCTCATCCGAGAGAATGAGCTCGACACGCAGCATCGTCGCTCTCAACGAGTACACTGACCGAATCTTCGAGATATGTAAGGCAGCCCAGTTTCCAGTACAAAGGCAGGTAAGTTGTCAGCGAATTATAGCTACCTACCTACCTGGGTAGGTAGTAGTACATAGGTAGTAGTATTTCGATAGACGGAAGATACTCGGCAGTAAACGGGCGAGCGCTGCTCATTCTTCCCGAACCCCAATCAGAGCTATATTTCGGTAGAAGTGGGGTTTTTCTATTGCGACCTCCAAAGGCAGCACGCAAAAGCTATCGAGGTAAGGTATCTGTCTACCCAACTACCTATCTGGGTTAGGGGTTGGTTCTCAGCTCAGCCAGCATTAAAAGGACTCTGGCCTTGATCTTGACTATCTTGGCCTGCTGGTTTAGCGGCGTCTTGCGCGCCCTAGCTATAGCCTTGCTGAGATGCACCGAGAAAGCAATGTGTGGAAGGAAAAGTCCCTAAGGTTGCTGGGCTACCCCACCAGACTTCATTTGTGATGCTAACATTGCTTACAAGCACCATCTGGACAATACCCATGACTGCAGGCGAAATCGCATAGATCTGCGTAGTAAGCATAGTCAGAACTTCCTGGTTCTGCCGTGCCCGGGCATCCATGGCCAGAGCCCGTAGGAGCTGGTATGGCGACCGATTCAGACCTTGTGCACACACAAACATCTTGGGGGCAGTGGTTATAGTCGCATCCGTACGAGCAGAGGCCCAGGAATCCGTCCGAGAAGCCTTCCGCCCTCGTGCCTCCCGTACAATGCATCATACTGGTCGAGGAGGGCGTGGCGGTAGTGGTGGAGGATACCGCGGACGGCTGTGGTTTCGCCGACGTTGGCACGGGATATGGCACATAGCCACACTTTCCAAACTCAGGCTGGCTGCCAAGTGCGTCAGTTAAGGAGCCTAGTGGGATGGAAAACATTAAAGAACAGGAATTGTCAAGAAACTCACCATCCCACGCCACAATCCGAGGGGAGTGATCCACAAACCCCGTCCTTATTACAGCAGTATCCAAACGCGACGTTGCAAGTGTATCCCATAGCCCCGCCGCACGTTCCGTCAGGGGTGTTCCCGGACAGCCAGTCCGGGAACGGAGCCGGGGTTGCGACGGGCCTGGTACAGTTACCGGACTGGCAGTTCTTGATTCCGCAAAAGTCCTCGCCAGTGCCGCAGACACCATCAAAGTTGCAGCAATCACCCCATTTGCCGGCACAGAAACGATAGCCGTGCCTGGCGTGGTCGAAGCCGCAAGTGCCGTCCGTGCTGTAGACTGAGTCTCCATGGCAAGCGCCCTCCCAGCAAGTGCCAGGCGCGCAGTCTGCTCTGATTAAGACCCCTCGGTAAGCATAAACACTTCAAAGCTGTTGGACTGTCATGGACATACTCGGTGTTGCCACAGGTCCACGTCTCGGAATTACAGCATTGCTTGTCGGTGCCGAAACACGTAGCGTTGTTGCTCGCAGGGCCACACTCACCGTCGTATGCCCTAACAGGTTCAATGACTGCTCCAGAAAAAGGTATGTTTGTAAGTTGCTGGCTAGTTTCGAAAGTTTCTTGTATGTTCCTTTACTTACATCCGTCGACGCAGTACTCGGTCTTGGGCTCAATGTTGCTACAATCTGGCTCCAACGTCGGGTTTATCAGAAAGAACTCCTCAACGGAGATCTCATACTTCTCGGCTAGTTGAGTGCACGTGTAGTAATTCACATTGCTGCCTGTTCGGCTAGCATAATGGCAGTTTATCTCGCCTGGCTCGGCGGTGCCAAGGATGATCATGTTTTCGCTCATGATCGTCATCTCGGGGGACGGAGTTGCACGCAGACCTTCCTTGGACCATGTGGCAGGTTGGCATTCAGCCGCAAAGGCTGAAGTAAAGGTAAGTAGAGAGGTTGTCAAAGAGACGAGGCCACCTGATGGGGCATAAAGACTCCAAGTAAGTTTCATAGCCGTTGTGATGTCAAGCTTGGTAGAGGGGCAGGTGCTCAGGTCTCTACAGAAAGGTAGCCACGATCGAAGATATAAATGGCCCTCAACAGGAACACCTGGTGCTGAATGATGTGAAAACATTTGTATCCCACCCAAGCCTCTCATGATCAAACCCACTCTTCCGAGATTAAAGCATGTAGCCATCTTACCTGCCTTTCCGGTGCTAGAGCTATTTCACTCGATAGCGGGACAACCATCCCGGATGCTCTAATAAGACCTGTCGTACGATTGCAGAACCAACACGACAACTAATGAGTTATTTAACATCTTGGTTTAGTTAAAATATCACACCGGAACTATTGACGGCGCAGCAGCAGGCAGATGCGAACTTGCGCCAAGCTTAGACCAAGCCGATTCCCGACTGATTTAAGCGCTGTAGCCGAAGCTTATGAGACAATCGCTCCTATACAACTATTCACATAACCAATTGTGAGGTTATTCACAAGCCAGTAGGTGGAATATTGTCACGAGATATATAAGCGTTAGTTACTGCCTAGTCACTAACGGTATCGTTTTGTGACGTGACAGTTATGAGCCCAGATACCAACCCGCCGACTGCTTCTGTAATTAATCCGGCGGCAATGCTAGTCGCTTTCTGAAACTATGAGGACTAGAGAGATATTCTTTTAGACTATTACTTGTGTAGGCAAAGATTGCTTTCTTGTTGATAATTACACAAGTACTTCGTCTGCCTGGTCCCATTATGGGGCCTATAGGCACGAAGCACAAGCTATGATCTTGGCGAGCTTGTTGGAACGGTACGGTGGGCTCGCCTAACCGCCTTAAGCCCTTTCTGTGTTGCGCTCCACGATGGTGTTGGACATCTCCAAAATTTTACCGCAATGGGACCGGGTACTTCATGTCTCCATGATGTGTCATCTATTGGTTTACCTGAACATGACAAGGCATCCAGACCTATTGATTTCCTGAGAAATGCAGCGTTAAGATTAAGCTTCAATAGAACCAGAGAATCGCGCGATGACTCTTGAGGCCCAGTGAACGGGGCGGCATCCACCACACTCACAGCCGACTTTCCTCTTCATGACCTTTATCACGATGAACCCTATTCAAGCAGGGGTATTCTCTTCATTCTTGGGCGACGGCTCTCGCTACAGAGCATGCAAAGCTAGCTGGGGTTTGGCTTCCTTTGCTATCGGCTGGCCTCGTTGTTTGTGATTCTCAATTCGAGAGACTGAAGAATGTTACTGCGTGCTCAACACGTAGCAGTCATGTTGCTGCCATATTTAAAGCAGCAAGCTTCAGCTGTCACCATTCCTCTACTGATTTTCCCTCCCTTCTTATCACCTCGCATCTTCAAGGCCCATCAAAGAAGATGGGATTCTTTCTACGTGTTGCCTGCCTTGCGGCTCTTCTCTTCGACTCGAGTCGACATGTCACTGCTCAATTCTCTCAAGATTACCAAGTAATCAGTGTACCAAGCACATCTGGTAATGGCGACACTCTGGAATATTTTCAGTGAGTTAACCTTATGTTGTCTTCATAGTTCCCCTTCACACAACTTTGGCGTACGCTCTTTGGAGCAATCTCCACGCCTTCCTTGAGGCACCACTGCTATAGGCATGCTGTAGGCAGGGTGACTGAATTTTTCGTCAACATGTGCCTACTACATGGAGGCCAACTTGAAGAGGGACAGGTGCTGACGCGTGAAAATCGACAGCCAAGCCACTCCTGGAGCCCCTCTCCACCAGGTCATCGACCTCGCTCCTCAATCTGTGTTCCTCGTTTATAATCGCTATTATATGAAGGACATTTGCTATAACGCCATCAACTTCCTCCGCTCCCCTCGTGGTATTAACTTGCACCCCGACAGCCAGCTTCCATCCGGGCAGCTCGGCTATGACTTCAACACGGGAAAGGACAGCACAACGCATTCAACTCAGCGTCGAGACCAGTCATGTCCAGGCACCTGGAAGAATAATCACATGTGCCCCGAGTAGAATCAGAGACCTGTCATGCGGCATGACGGCGCATGGTACACAACAGAGCTGGAGCCCGGAACTGACATCATTGAGATCAAGGCACGTCCAGCCATGAATGGTCGACCAGCCGAAATCTCCAAAGTAAGGTACAGCTGCGAGGAGTTCCCCGCTGCGCCGGGTTCAGCTGTCGGCCAGGGGCTAAGTCCGAACAGAACTGTGAGCGTCTTTTTGAGACTAGTCAAAGTACTATGTACGCAACATGCATTCTG
Organism: Colletotrichum sublineola; assembly: GCA_020631755.1. Taxonomy (NCBI): domain Eukaryota; kingdom Fungi; phylum Ascomycota; class Sordariomycetes; order Glomerellales; family Glomerellaceae; genus Colletotrichum; species Colletotrichum sublineola. Next base: position 5,017,347 of record JAHSQG010000005.1, on the reverse strand, counting down.
ATCTTTTGTGTGTACAGGGCAAGGCCAATCGCACAATAATCTTCGCCGTGAGCTCCTGAGCCAAATCAAGCAGAGGAAGGATGACTTTGGACACTTCCCGTGGTTCAAATCGGATGCCAAAGAGGGCGTTGCCTTCTTTCACATAAGATTCGATAGCCGAATCGACAATGTTGCTGCGAGGGTCGTAACCTACCAAGATCCCAACCTATCTGGTATTGTTTCGGAGCGACTCACTAGACAAGGACTCAGGCGTTCTGAGCAAGACAACAACACGTCATCTATCAAACCGGAACACCTTACTGTCGACGACCTCCTTGCCTATGTCGAAGCGGGTCGAGCAACCCAAATTACTGTTCCCGTAAATGAATCGAACCTAGCTTGGTCTGACATGGAGGGTATGGGCATGGGAATGCCAGGCTTGTTCGGAGAGTCACGATGGAACGACGACGAAGACGAGGATGTCGACGAATCGACTGGCTTCTCCGTCCATCAGACTCGCCAGGAGCCCAAGGAGGGGTCAGGTGCTAACCAGCCCGCCACGAGCCGTACATCTCGTTCGACTATCACACCTAACCTGAAGAGAGCTGATTCTAAAGACATAATGCGCGCCCGGCGCATCGTTCAGGACGCCATTGCTCAGTCGTCCAAGCTCAACGCAGCTCGTTTCGCGAAGCCGCGACGCAACACGTACGTACGGAAGACCCAGGTCACAGCAACAGCCGGAAGGTTCACGATGGCAAACAGCACAACTTCATCGCCGCCTCTACTCCGGATCACTGACGAGATCGCCGACGTGGCGGCTCTAGTGGCCGAAGCGGACGCATCCGGGCAAATTGGAAACCTGACCCGACGTGCTGCCGGCTCGGGTACGTTCTGGATGGGGAATATCGCGCGCAAGGGCACCGTACCATGGGGGGAAGATTCGGGATACAAAGTCTTTCGGAATGTGCTTGACTATGGCGCAGTGGGCGATGGTGTTACTGTGAGTTGTTTGAGTGATTCCGCCCTGATTCAACTGTTATGATTGATCTTTCGTCTAGGACGACACCAAAGCCATCAAACTTGCTATGATGGACGGAAAGCGTTGCGGGGAGAAGTGCAACGGTTCTACGACCAAAAACGCCATTATTTATTTCCCCCCCGGAACATATCTTATTTCCACAACAATACCACTTCCCTATGGAACTCAGGTCATTGGCGACGCCAACGACCGCCCGAGGCTCAAGGCAGCCCCGGAGTTCGTCGGTCTAGGCGTTCTATCCACCGACGAATACACCGGGGAGGGAGGGACTGGAATCGACGGGGGCGACCCCCAGTACTACGTCAACACTGCCAACTTTTACCGTCAGATCCGTAATGTCATTATAGACGTCTCGGGAACTGGTAACGATCGAGACACTGCGTGCCTCCATTACCAAGTCGCACAAGCCACTAGTTTGCAGAACGTAGAGCTAGTGGCCGCGCCAGGATCCAAACAGGTAGGTATCCACGCCGAGAATGGCAGCGGGGGCGGCATTTCCGATGTTGTCTTTAAGGGAGGTGCAGTCGGTATATACGGTGGTAACCAGCAGTTCACCGCACAACGCCTATCATTCGACGGCTGCACCATAGGCGTCCATGTCAGCTTCTCTAATGGCGGAAGGATTGGGAACTACCGTAGGCCCTCGACCCTTGTCGACGCCGACGGTAAGTATTTCGAACGCGAGAGGCCGCAGTACGAGGGTTATAGCTTAGGCGACTTCGTTCACGTTAAGGACCTGGGCGCTATAGGCGACGGCGTTACAGACGACACTGTGGCTTTCCAGGCGGCACTGTATTCGAGCCAGGGTAAGGTTCTCTTTGTTGACGCCGGGTCATACATTCTGACTTCAACTGTCACTGTGCCCATGGGAACAAAGATTGTGGGCGAAACTTGGTCACAGCTCGTTGCGTCGGGGTCTTATTTTGCGGATGCTAGGTAAATTACGCTATGCCCTCATTGTTTCTCTCCCCTTCACTTGCTGACCGACTTTTAGTAACCCTAAAGTCATGCTTAAAGTTGGAAATCCAGGCGACGTCGGTAACATCGAGATACAGGATCTCATCTTCACGAGCCGCGGGCCAACAGCAGGTTTGGTTCTAGTGGAATGGAACATTGAGGCCGCGAGTCCCGGTTCGACAGGTTTATGGGACTGCCACGTCCGTATTGGAGGTGCTACTGGAACAAACTTGACACCCGCTGAATGTCCTCCCGTGACCAGCGGAATCAACCAGGGGTGCAACGCTGCCAGCCTTATGTTCCACCTCACACCGTCAGGCTCAGGCTACTTCGAAAACATGTGGCTCTGGGTCGCGGATCATATGATTGAGTAAGCAATACATATCCATATACAGGACTTACGATTTGATTAACGGCATTTCCCAGCGACCCCAATTTAGATGACAGTAGCAACCCAATGGTGCAAACCTCCATCTACGTCGCTCGTGGTTTCTTGATAGAAAGCACGAAGCCTACCTGGTAAGACCTCCTATCCCAGTAACGTCTCCTAACCTGCTGACACTGGTAAAGGCTATATGCAACGGCCTCGGAACACGCCTTATTTTACCAGTACAATCTCCACAGGGCGAAGAACATCTTCGCCGGTATGCTGCAGACTGAATCTCCTTACTACCAGCTACCAGCCGACGCCACCGCCGCCTGCGCCATTCGCGGCAGTTGTGGGCAACTTCCCAGGTGATCCGGATTACACCTGTGATACTAATGGCTCTAGTGGCTGCGATCAGTCTTGGGCTGTCATGGTACGAGAGTCAGAGAACGTTTTTGTGGCGGGTGCAGGTGTCTACTCTTGGTTCTCAACCTATAGCCAAAGCTGTATTGATACCCAAGAGTGCCAAAAGGCCCTCGTACTGCTCGAGTCGAACCGGGCAAGCGTGCGTTTCCAAAACCTTGTCACTATTGGCGCCAAGTATATGGCTGTCATGGACGGGCAAGAGATCCTGGCCATAGACAACCTGAACGTGAAAACCCACCCTTCGTGGTCCCAAATTTCGATCCTAGACGTCAGCAGCACCGGCTCGCAGTTCAACGATCTCGTCTGGCTCGACCCCGCCATCTGGAAGATGGAGCAGCCACAGTTCACCTGCTTGCCCCCGTGTCACGTCAAAGTCCTACCGTGGACTGGCGCAACCAGCACCGTCAATTATCCCCTGATCACCGTCAGCGCCGGGAGCTGGACTAGCACTATTACCAAAGCACCCCTAACCATCTCGCAGTGGGTGTTTAAGCCGGTCACGCTGACGCAGGGCGCCGCCAACGGCAAATTCAAGCGGCAGAAGCCTGCCGCGTTTTGGCCCGTCCCGGCGCTCACGCCTTCCTGGCCAGCGGTGGTCTACACCGGGCCCGATGGCTCGGCAACCACGACGGCGCCCACCGTCGCGTTTCCCACGCCACCGGCCTCCATCGGGCCCGACGCGGTGGCCCCGCCGGTTGGCAGTTGGCCGAAGCGCAACATTCAGCCATACTTCGGTCAGATGGACCAGCCATGGGTGCAGGAGTGCGACTATTTTGACTTTGACTGCTTTTCGGGTTCGAAGCCGTGGCTCTATGGCGACAACTCGACAGGACAAGACGACGGCACATTTCTTGATGACGACTATGATGAGAATTGGCACGAGGCCCTGACCACATGCCCGGACGCGACCAGCACGTCGACCACTTCGGCGACGGTCTCCAAGACGGTCACGATATCAACCCCGGAACCGTCCCCGAAAGAGGAAGGCAACCCGAAGAACAACGAAGTCTCGTGCTACAACGAGGGCGGCAAGACGGAGCATGTGCGCATGGACAGCGCGGCAAACAGCTTCTGCAACGGACTGCGCACCGCAGGAAGCGTGCTGACGGCACCTTTCGTGCGGTCCAGCTCCTTTGAGTTTCCCTACAACGGCGGCATTGGGACGATCAGCATTAGGATTCGCCTCGACATCTCTGACGGCTGCGAGTGGAAGTGGGATTACAACGAGTGCTGGCGGTACTTGACAGTGCCTGTCGACAGTTGCAACTGCGGTGGCATTAATGATAAGCAGGGTGGCACGGTGAGGAACAAGTGCTATTCGTGGACGATTGATCCCAACGTGAAGCTGTGAGTGGGAGGATGGGGTGACTGGTCATATCTGGGTTTCTCGCTCCAGAAAGGAATGCAAATTACTCTCCTATCTAATCTGTCAACAGCCTTGATCTAGCTATTCCTCTTTTTTCTTCTCCAACCTTTAGGCATTCCTTGCTAGGTAGCCATCGAGACTAACAACGGGTTCGGCGGTCGGCTAACCTCTCTGATCCAATCATCCTGTTCACATATAAATAAGTAATTAGGAGCAATATAGTCGACCATAAGTTTTGTCTCCGCAGGCAGCTCGCTCTCCATGAGGTCTCCCATAGCATTCAAAATGTCCGCGCGCGAGCCCAGAAGCAAGGGATGCAGCGTCGATAAGTAATCATGGATCGTGACAAAGGGACCATGAGCGGGTCTCACTACCACATTGACAGCTTTTCCACGCGGTCTCTGAGACCCGCAGCACTTCAGTAAATGCTTCGGTCCGTCTTCATCTGAGGCTGGGTCATAGTCGGGAAGATCCCCCCATTGGGTGTCGGGGTCCGTCTCGTCGACGTAGTCGGGGTCGGTGTGGTCGCGATGGCGATCCAGCCAGACTTCGTCCCACTGGTTAAGTTCGTCTACGATCACAGTGATGGACGAAACCTTGGGTTCCGTGAGTGGCGCCTGCGAGAACGGGTGCCAGGTTTGGTCCTGGAAGTACGGCTCGAGAGAGTTCGGGTCCCTTTGGCTCGCCATGATGTAGACGGCGGAGTCAAGAGGACCATCGAGACTCCAGAACAGTCGGCGGGCCTCGGGAGAGAGCCTTGGGGGCTGGTGGGCATCGCAGAGCGCATTGTAGCTGGGAAGTTGTGCTTCTCCCTCGAAAGTCGACATGGTATCCGTGGTCTAGGTAGTAAAAGAATGAGTTTGTCTGCTTGAGGCATTGGGATTGCTTTATGTAGTAAAGCGTAGGCTGCACAATAGCGCCTAGTGTGGAGCTTTTAGGCTGCTTAGCTGAAATAGGCAAAGCAACTAGGTAAACATGGCGATGTTTTTTTAGATAGATTGTATCATCAGAACATATGTATTTTGTGTTTAAAGCTATGGATTCATGGAAGTACTATAATACTAACTATGTAATGTATTTTATAGGCACCAGAGTTATATACTGTTCACTACTTAAACAAGGATTATTACAGCCATTCACAGTGTATGATCCAGTGATCAGGTACTGTCCAACACCCCTCCCCCCACGCAGCATGGGAACTTGGGTACATTAGCTTAGTACCTAAGGTACCTACCTACCTAGGTACCTCCTAGGTACCTGGGCACTGGGATGTGCAACCGTGCACTGCACTCTCACCTCCAGCCTGTTTGTTCCCTGCCCAAAAGATGTGAGGTGGTGCTTTCTCTTCAAAAATTTCTAGTGCCTTCGTCAGGAATATCACCAAGCCCACCACTCCACCTCCACCTTGCTAAGTGTTCCGCCAGCATCGGCCGACTCTTATCCGCTGGCGCATCTAATTCCCCCTCGCCCTTCCCACTCGGAATTCCAAAGAATCACTTCGCACAGGGCCCATTGTACAATTAAACGCCATGCTGTCGAGGGCAGCTCGGATCGCGCGTCTGCAGCCGACTGCGGCGCAGTTCTACCGCTCTGTCGCAACACCGGCTGCGAGACCCCAGTTCCGACCTTCATCATGGAGCAGAGGTTTCGCGCAGGACAATAAGCCCCAAGACCCCTCTTCGGGAAAGCCTACCGATCAGCAGAAGCCTGCCGACTCAACACCAGCCGAGACCCCAGCTTCATCCAGCCCCGACTACCAAGCAGCCTACGAGGAGGCTGCCGAAGCCTCATCAAAAAATTCTTCGACCCAGACACCCAAACCCGCCGATGCGACCGAAGCTGCTGAACAGACCAGGCCCACCGGCCCTCTGCCCGACCTCACCCAGGGTATTCCGTCCACCTTGGCTTACGAGATGTCCGGCGCCACCAGCAAGGCGGCTCTTGCTGCCATCGCCGAAGAGGATGCCGTCGCCCAGGGTGGCGGACGTGGCCGTGGTGAGCTTCCCGATTCCGCATACGTTTCGTCGACGGACAGAAAGCGTCAGCAGATCGCAAGCCGCATGTTTCTCGCCTTCATCGGCTTCGGCGCCGCCGGTATGCTCTATCTCGGACGTAACTGGGACGACAAGGAAGAAGAAGCCAAACACGCCGAGACGGCCCCGAATGGTTGGGGCTTGGGTGCCTGGTGGAACAGAGTCACTGCTCGTACCGGCGACTTCATGAACTACTACCAAGAGCCTGCCTTTGAGAAGCTCCTCCCCGACCCTGACCCATCTTTCGAGCGTCCCTACACCCTGTGCATCAGCTTAGAAGACATGCTGGTTCACAGCGAATGGACCCGTGAGCACGGCTGGAGAGTGGCCAAGCGTCCCGGTGTCGACTACTTCCTGCGCTACCTCAGCCAGTACTACGAGCTGGTTCTCTTCACCAGCGTACCCTTCGCCATCGGTGAGCCCCTCGTCAGGAAGCTCGACCCCTTCCGCTTCATCATGTGGCCTCTCTACCGCGAAGCGACCAAGTACAAGGACGGAGAGGTCGTCAAGGTTCGTAACCCACCCCACCCCTCCCAAGTTGTGTATGCCCGTCCATGCTAACTTGCACCAAGGATCTTTCATACCTGAACCGTGATCTGTCCAAGGTTATTATCCTTGATACTAGCGAAAAACACGTCCAGAACCAGCCCGAGAACGCCATTATACTGCCCAAGTGGAAGGGCGACACCAAGGACAAGGAGCTCGTCAGCCTCATCCCGTTCCTCGAGTACATCCACACGATGCAGTATGGCGATGTTCGCAAGGTTCTCAAGTCCTTCGAGGGCAAGCACATTCCTACCGAGTTCGCCCGTCGCGAGGCTATCGCCCGAGCCGAGTTCAACAAGCAGGTCGAGGCCAAGAAGAAGAAGGCGCCTTCTGGCATGAGCCTGCTCGGCGGCATGCTCGGCCTGAAGCCCTCCAACATGAGCCTGATGGTCTCGCCTGACGGCGAGCAGAGCCCCCATGAGGCTCTCGCCCAAGGCAAGATGCTCCAGGACATTGCGCGCGAACGTGGCCAGCGCAACTACGAGCTGCTCGAGAAGGAGATCCGTGAAAACGGTGAAAAGTGGCTCAAGGAGGAGGCCGCTATGCAGGAGAAGGCCCAGCAAGAGGCCATGCAGAACATGATGGGCTCCTTTGGCGGATGGTTCGTCAAGGGCGACGATGCCAACAAGAAGCAGTAGAAAAAAAAAGGGGTGCTTCGCTATTTGCTAACCCCGGGCTAATGAGCACCACCAACCGTGCAGTGCAGTATACCAATATCAACCGCTCCCTCCTCTTACTACCAAAACACTATCTGTATTTGTATTACCAAGGCGGGCTTGGACGGCTAGGAGATGCCTCAACTTGCATATAGACTTGACGACGCGTGGGTCTACTGCGTATGTACGAAACCTTGTATACTACCCTACCTTAGACCACCATATGGAGAAGAAATGTGGTCTGATCCTGACAGCTTTGTCTCCAAAGACATGAGTTCTTTTAGTAATGTATTGTTGTATTTGTGAGCATTTTGGTTTCCGAAGATTCTTTGCCAGGCATATGCATTTTTCTCGGTTCTGAGAGGTATCGTCTACTCACATCAACTCGTCATCTAACCGCCATCATATCCTTTGTTTCTCATTACAATGTTCGTGACAACCCATAGCGTCCGGCATCTCACGACGACTCCGGGTTATGATGAGTGTGGACCTCAGTCAGCTGTTTCATACAAATTTATGTTCTCACTTATACATGTCCCATATTTGCACAGAAAGCGCATTGTTTAGCCGCCCCTCGACCTATTTCCGGCGCAAGAGTTCTTCTCGAACTTGGGAAGGGCTCATGCCGCTCCTCGCACACTGTTCACAATTGGGATCCGTGATGCACTGGAAGAACCTGCTCCGACGTTAGTCAGCCAGCCATGGATGTACTCAGTCTCCGCGACAAGGCAAGTGACCTTGTCTGGGTTCGACTTACTGGTCTGGCTGGGTACTCTTATCGAATCTTCTGACGCAGTCGCACTTTGTCTGGCAATAGTGCCAGGTCGGGTTAAAGGGCGTCGCCCTCTCCGCGGCGAGGACTGAGTCGACCTTCTCGGCAAACGAGTTATCACCCAAGTTTTGGGTGGCTGGCGCGGCGAGACCATATGCAGCGAGCAAAGTGAGAAGCGTGAACTGAGTGAAGCGCATTGTTGGGGAACGGCACGGGCGTTGCCTCTGGAAACACAAGGTTTGCGTAGAAAGGGTTTGATTTTGATTTTGATTGGAGTAAGAGAATTTGAAGGCAATTTTATCCTGAGATTATGGTGATGTCTTTAGTTTCGAACTGTTGCGTGGTTTTCTGATGCGCACATCGTCGTCGTCCTCTGATTATATAGGCGACTCGATTCTTATCCTCACCCAGGCCGTCGCTCGTCGCCCTTTCTTTCTCTTTACCCTCGTTGATGCTCAACAGTACGACTCTATTGGTCATCTGCCTCAATGTTTGCTTCAATGGGCGGTAATCGTATGGTCGAACCGGCCCCGAGACCTCGTGATGGCAGTCGCCCTGGATGAGGCGGCGATGGGCACCCGAATGGTCCAAACTCAGAAGAGTTAGTAAAACAACGAAGGCCGTTAAACGTTCACAGGTGGCTTCGCCAAAGCTTGATGGACCTTCTCGGTTCCTGTCCTGGGACGCGCGGATGGGGTGGTACAGGTATGACCTAAACACATGGCAGGCCAGAACCAGTACGGCACTTATAGGAAACTCGTGATCGCATCTTCCGTCTCTCGTTCCCGGTATGCAGGGCAACAACCGGTGTTCAGTAAGGGAGGCTGTACGAATATGCACGAGAGCATGCGACTGGACGTTTTTCACCGCTGTCGAACCCCCCCTCCCCTTGGGTGCCACATGAGGGGGACGCGGTCATCCGCATCAATGGCGCTTGGGATCTTGGAGCAAATGTCCGGTTGGTATGGTCTGATATTGCATCACACACACCAAAAACATGTAGAACTAAATTGTTCACTGAACTATGGCTCGGAGAGGCTGTGAACCCCACAACAGGTCAGACCTGAGCCCAAGGCTGGTGAGACTCGCGGCGCGTTAGATGTGAGACAATCATAGTTTCTCAGGCATGTAGCATAATCTGATGGCCCCGGGCAACAGTTGCCCACTTTGACTGGCAGTCAACAGATGGCACGGCATGACATGACATGATCCCTTCTCTCGCTGTGGCGGTGTGCCGCGCTATACAGAGTGTTTGCTACGGGGCTACCTAGTATGGGAGCAGTTGTGTTGCCTCGAGACGGCGAGATTCTGGATCAGAATGCTTGAAAAATAGCTTGGTAGCCATGACGGCCCATCTCTATTGTTGGACTTGATGGAACAAAAGCTGCCCTGAGCGCTGAGAGCGCCTTTCATTTTATAGACGCCCATACGGTTATCAAAATGACTGCTGTCGTCATGGCGACAGAACGGAATGAAGTGATCGCAGAAAATGGCATCTAAGGAATTGTTGGAGGCTATCGCGAATAATGCTACAAAATGAGATTTAATGCTAGAACTGAGACAAGGCGTTTGCCTGCCGGGTATTTCAGTAATATGGTTATGATGACTTGACCTCCCCGTTTTGGGTCGACTTCTTCTTCTCCTCTATACTCGTTGGCACAACAGCGATCTGCCCCTGCTTGCTTGCCTCGAGCACAGACAAGACAACGTAGGCAACTGAGGCGACGATGGTGATGAGATCCACAATGTGAACGAGCCACCACAGGTGCTGGGTGCCCAGGGCGCACGTCGCGTACTCAAACTTCCAACTCCACGTGGACTCATCGAACCAGGCGCTGAGCAGACCAGCGTTGCCGCCAAAGTCGCCCATCATGCTTCTTACCGTGATCTCCCTCAGGCCCGGCACACCAGCGGCACCGACGACGCCTCGGCCTTTCGCCTTGGTCCATGGTTCGACCCGCCACGCACGGTCGCCATTCTCGTCTACGTCGGTCTGATTGATGTAGTGGAACGTGTCACAGCCCTCGTGATCGTGACCGTTCAGGATTACCCCGCGGCGACCGTTGCCGTTACCGGGCGCCTGCACGTTACCGCTCATGCCAAAAATGCCCTCCAAGAAACCCTTGCTAGCATCGGACGACAGCAGGTTTTGCTCCTTAACACCGCCACCGTCGTGTTCGCCGTGGAAGTCGAAAAACGGGGCGTCCACGCAGACACCCTCGGGCTTGTACAACGGAATATGCGTCAGCACGACGGTGAAATGGCCTTTGTACTCGACGGCTGCCGAGGTCTCGATGACAGAGTTGATGAAGGCATAAGTCGCATCCTGCAACGATGTGTCCTTGGCGGGGGTGTCTAAGTTCATATCGTTCAGTACAACGACGCGAATCTCCGGCGGGAGACGATCGGACTCGGGGTTCTTCTCGTCGTCCATGAGAGTGGCGTTGAGCTTCGGATCCGGAACGGGAAGCTCGAAGCGCAGCTCGTAGTTTGCCTTGCCGAAAAGACGCTCGAAACGTCCGAAGCGGTCTTGGTTGATGTCGCCAGCGTAGCCAATGTCGTGGTTACCGGCGACGTTGATGACGCGGCGCGACCACGCGGGTGAAGGTTCGCCAGACGTCGCCAAGTAGTCTGTGAGATCATACTCCATTGCCGGATACGCTGCCGCTTCGTCTGGGACTCTCTCGGCGCCTCGCACGACACGGTCCCAGTACCGACGGCCGCGGCGCCGGAACTCTTCTATGCCGATCCATTGGCTGCCTAGCAAATCGCCAAGCACCGTGACGTGGGTAGGACGAGTCCACCAGTGCACCGTCCGGAAAATATGTCCGAGGTAAAAGTCGTTGCCAAAGAGGTCTATACGCTTGCGAATCGACTCGAGCTCGACGAAGACATCTTCCAGAAACACGTCAATCACGTCGTGCAGAGAGTGACGGATGCGCTGGCGCAGCGAGTGGCTAGACCGAAAGGTCACATGTGACCAAAGACTTCTTGCATGAGGAAAGATGGGGCCGTTGTGTTTTCGGATGGACGTGTCGCCTTCGAGTTGGGGGTCGCCGAGCGCGAGGAGACGAAAAGGCGCGGGACGGGCGTCGGTCGACCGTAGGGGAATCGGAAGAGAGACGTGGTGTCGCGCTGCTTCGAGAAAGGCAGCGACTTTAGTATCTGCGACGTCGACTTTGCTCGGACTGGCGGATGGTCCAAGGCCGCTTGGGGGAACGGGGAAAGCACATCCAAGAAACACGGGGTAAAAGTAAAGGTAAAAAGTTGAAATCACCGCCAAAGGCAGAAATAGGCGGAGGCCATGGCGGAGGAGGGCCACGTGGGACATGTAGAAGGCAGCATGGGCAGAGGTCGGGCGACTCTGCAGCTGTGGATGTTTCGAGCCTCCTTGGATGAGGGTTAAAGCAAAAAAAAAAAAAAAAAAAAAAGATAAGTATTGTTTGTGTTGTTGGCAGAAAAGCCGTTGCCGCGTGAGCCCTTCGTCTGCACGATTTCGATCTGGGGGGATATCGAGACAAATGCGGAAAAAAGGGGTCTCGAAGTGTACAGTAAACCTCGCCAGCGCTAAGCACTGTAACCGGGATGCGGTGGGGGTGGTGGAAGCGTCTGTTTTTGGTAATGGTTCGGTCCAGACCGTCGACGTCATCTGTCCTGGACACTGTCCTTGAATGTTCGGTGGTTTGGCGTCCTGTTGAGAATGAACGAATCCGTCATCCAGCATTTCAGCTACCGCGTTCCAGCGGCCGCATTCAGAATCGGACTCTCTTTCTTTCTTTCTTTTTTTTTCTTTTGAAAGGACAAACAAATGACGAAAAAAGAAGAACAGAAAAGAAAAAGGAAACCTCAAGTGTACTGGGGAAACTGATGATTGAGGGCTGTTCGTAGGACAACCCGAGTATTTACAACGGAGTAAGCCACCCTCTATTGCAGTCGCCCGTCATTAGCATTGCTAGGATTACCCTGCCCTCACATACTTCTCAATCCTCTGCCTCACATATCAACATTCGCTTCGAGACAGATGATTGCTTCCGTAGCCAACCGTTATCCATGCGGTCGCCTCCCTATGCTCCTGAGGCAAGCCCTAGTGTCGTGATTTATTTCGCCATAACGCCATGCATCAATGCCGTAGCCTCTTCAACAATCATGCGTCCGAACCCATGCCCTCCTCGTCCTCCATTTCCTCATCTAGATTCGGCACGTCGACCAGAAACTCGGGCGCTTCCGCATCGAAAGAAAAGGCCACAACGCAATTATCTTTCCATCCTTTTACCAGCGGGGTGTCGCCGTCATCAGCTTTAATATTTTTCCATCCTTGCGTAAGGTCCGCCGCGTTAACAGGCAGCGCATAGGCAAGCTGTACATCGCCCTCTGGGAGTGGTATCGTCTCAGAAGACGTGTGACTGATTGTGAGGCCATTGGGGAATCTGTCGCGGAGCACTTCAAGCAGTGAGGTAGTAATCTCGGAGAACTTTTGCTGTCCGTCGACGAACATCAGGATGGTATGGGCGCCATATTTGAACCGCACCGAGAAGAAGGTGTCATCGATCTGCTGCAAGGAAGTCAGCTTCATCGGTTGGCATGCTCGAGGGCCAAGGAGCCTGCATCTCATACCATTTTTTTGTCGGGGTCGAATGTTCGCAGAAGATCCTATTCCGATTTGCGCTGGGATTTGGGGTCAGATTATGGGTACCGCAAGCCAAAGTCCAGTATCGCGAGTGGAAAGATCTTCGTGGCCGAAGAAGAATGACAAAGTGCGGGCTGGCAGCGGCGCGGATCAGCCTGAAAGCCCCGCGTGGGCCACGAGAGCGGGGCGCTTTCCGCGTTTCCACTTATGCGAAGTCACCTGACTGCGTGTCCTGTCATGGCCGGGGTAGGAGATCCCGAAAGATCGCTGCGTCCAAGCTCCAAACCGGCAACAGGCCTAAGCTGATTTCTTCTTCGCATGGGTGATTGCCGAGTAGTCCAGACGCAACAGTTCCGCCGCCGAAGAAACAAACGCGCACCGGACCTAGCCGGACTCTCGAACATCCATTCATCTGACCAGTTTGCCCCCTCTCATCCAAAGAACCCGCCTACCCAAAGACAAACGCTCGATTCTGACACCACCGGCAAAGCTCGCCCAACAACATCATGGCAGAACGCCCCGAAATGACCATGGCTGAGAGCCTCAGCTTCGATCATAAGCCATCCGAGTCCCGATTGTCGATACCGACGCCAGCTCGTATTCCCCTTGCCGGCATGGTGGGCTTCGGCATCGGAGCAACTCTAGGCCTGGCTCACGGCGGCCGGACTGCGCAGCTGCGTTTCCGCGCCGAGCACGCACACAGGATGCCGACTACCACGACGGGCTGGTACCTCTATCACAAGAGCAAGAACTATCACGCCATGCGGGGAGGTATTCGTGAGGGTCTACGTATGGGTAGCAAACTCAGTTTCTGGACCCTGATGGCGTTCGGTCTTGAAAGCACCGTCGACAGGTATCGCGGCAAGACCGACCTCCTCAGCACCGTCTTGGCTAGTTTGACGGTGGCTGGTGGCTTTAGTCTATGGAGTAAGTCATGACAGCTTTCATCTCATGTGCACACATGGGAGGGATGATTTCTAACAACTGCCAACTCTAGACCGCTTTTCCCTCCCCACCGCGGCTCGTACAGCAAGGTACGGCCTACTCTTCGGGCTGGTATACGGCGGGATGCAAGACGCTGTCGGCCTTGCCCGTGGCCGGTCTATCGGATATGTCGATTTCATCCGCCGACGCTTTGGATCTGGTAAAGCGACGAAGCTTGACCAGCCTCTAGGGAGCTAAATTAGGGGTCTCCAAAGATGGACATCTCGTTCCAGAAAGACATGCGGCACGAATTGCGCCCCCCTGATTACCGGTCACGATGGAAAGGCAAAAGGAAGGAGAAAGGTCAATTTCATGCTTGCCCGCTGTGCCATGACGGCGGCGCATGGCTTGGTCATTGCGAGAAAGAGACCGCGCCCAACCGCCTGGGCGCCATACAGTTGGTTCAAGATGGTCTAGCCGGCCCTGCGATCGTTAGTCTCGACACAGGAATGTCGCAAAACTCCATCTGTGGCCCATTTAACGTCGGCTCCCGGGTCTGCAGCTGAATAACCGACACGTCTCCGCTTGTCGCAGCCCCAGGAATGCATCAGTGACGACGGGGTAGTCTGGTCGCATCGGAGCGATGCATGTCTGCTGTATACCCCGAATTCAGACCACCGCCCGGTCGAGCTTATTCGCCAATTCGCATTGCGCACTGCTAGCACCCAAGGGTCCGTCCGATCCATCCGCACTCGGCTACAATCGGCAGTTTCCCGATGACACAATGCGCCCACGTGACCGGTCTGTGGGAGAGATAACAAAGGGGGCTTGGTCGAAGATGCTGGAGCTCTCGCTAGCTGTCGCCCCAGATCAATACATCATGCATCACACATTGACTCTTGGCCTTAGATAACGACATGGCTTCTTTAGGCGGGCCGGGATCGTCGGTGGGCTCGGATACCCCCCGTGCAGAGGCCGGCGAAATAAAAGAAGACGGCTTAGACTGTCAAGTATAATATGCCCCTCCCCTTCCGTAGGATCTCTCTATGCCGTTGTGTAGATAGCTTAGCCATGCCTACCTACTAAACTATTACACTCATTGTCATCACTTACTACCCCCCTTTCCCCTTTTACTCCAAGCTCCCGGTAGCGTAAGTTGTGTCTAAAGCTGTCTAGATGGCTAGCCCGCTGCACAGGGCATGCGTCCCCAGAATCGGCAGAGCAGCCCTCATCTCTGCCCCTCATCGGTACCGGACAGTAGTTTCCGGTAGGCTACCAAGCGCCGCCTTGTCGTCATTGTATGCATCACTACCACCAAAACATCTCGCCCTCAGCCGCCCTCCTGCAATGACGAAAAGAAGGACAATCCACTCCTCTACTAAGAGGCCATCCTCCAATGACCGGTTGCTGGTCGCAACACCATCATCACCCCCATCTTCCGCACTCGAATCTTCAAAGACGATCTCGACAGTGACATCCCCATCGCCGCCCGCCATGCACCCACCTTCGCCTCTCGCAGTGCTCCCGCTCCATATGATCATTCGCTCCTTGCTCACTACAACCATTTCTTCGTCACCGCTCCTCCTGCCGCCCTCGCTCTGGGTCATGTCCGCGCTGGCGCATGCCACCAGCCCGCTCCTCGACCCTGACAGGAACCCGCTGCTGCGGCTTATCCTGAAGAGCACCTTTTACGCGCAGTTTTGCGCAGGCGAGACCCCAGCCGAGGTCGAGTGCACGATCCGCGGCCTCAAGGATATTGGCTTCACGGGCGTCATCTTGGGGTACGCCAAGGAGGTCGTCCTGACGGCGGCCCAGACCCGGGACTTGGCGGCGTGTGGCAAGGGTGAGAAGGCCGAGGAGTGCGTCCGCAACGAGGTCATTCCGTGGGCTCAGGGAACGATGGAGACAGTCAGACTGGCGCAGCCCGGGGACTTTGTCGCCCTGAAGTGAGTACACCTTGGCATGACTGAAAAGAAAGCAACCAGGTTTCTAGAAACCACCACATGTAAGGAAGATGGCTAATGATATTTTGTCGCAGGTTCACGGGTGCAGGCCGTCAGGCATTATATTCCCTCGCTGAGCGTCTGCCCCCCTCCGCAGCCATGGCAGACGCCATTGACTCTATTTGCTCCCTCGCCGACGAGCGCGGCATCCGCCTGCTGTTCGATGGCGAACAAGCTTCCCTCCAACCCGGCATCGACGACTGGACCCTCGACTACATGCGCAAGTACAACAACAACCCCGGGCAGGCCCTGATTTATGGCACATACCAGGCGTACCTCAAATCGACCCCGCAGACCCTTCAGCAACATCTCCGGACAGCGCAGACCGAAGGCTTTACCCTGGGTGTGAAACTGGTGCGCGGCGCATACCTCGGCTCCGACCCAAGACACCTTATCCACGATACCAAAGCAGACACGGACGCCTGCTATGATGGCATTGCAGAAAGCCTACTGAAAAAGCAGTGGGGTGATGTGCTGCGTGGAGACTTTGAGATACCCCCCGTCAGCTTGGTTCTGGCGTCGCACAACGCCGAGTCGGTCAGGCGGGCCCGCAATATCTGCGACGCTGGCGAGGCCAAGATCCAAATCGTTTTCGCGCAACTCCAAGGCATGGCTGATGAACTCAGTTGCGAACTTATCTCAGCTGGGAGTTCAGGGGCTTCGCCGCAAAGGCCGACAACGGCTCGGGCGGCTGAGACATACAAGTATCTCGTTTGGGGGTCGACTGGTGAGTGTATGAAGTATCTGTTGAGAAGAGCGCACGAAAACCGTGACGCGGTGCAACGCACACGGAGTGGACGTAATGCCATGTGGAGCGAGTTGGTGAGGAGAGCCAAAGTTGCTATTGGGGTATCTATGTAGGGAAGGTGCGTTTTGATGTAGTTGCTGGGATTCGAGCGTGCTTATGTTGCGAGGAGTTAGGACCTGGATGGGAGCGTCGTTAGACTTTTGGGCTGTGACAAGGCAGCAATGATGAGATGACTTACGTTATGTTGCTTTCGTGTAGGGGCGCGTCTTCTAGTCGCGGGTATATTCGCCAGAGCCGTCGTGCGTCTTAGGCGGTACGCAATGCCATGGCTCCTAGCACGAGCGTTTCCAGCTGCTCCTTGCGTTCCTCTTCATCCTTGATTGCGTCGAGCCAGGCGAGACCATTCAGCTTGTAGTATTTGCGGACCTTGGCCCAGTCTGTAGATGTCGCAATGGACTCCTCCGTGAAGGGTACTGGAGTACCTTGGAAGTTCGCCTTCAGATGCTGCTCTACTTCTTCAGCGGACGGCACGGCGGCGGGGGAGCTGATCTTGACGGCAATGACGTCCTTGCTAGTGGGGCTGATACCGAAGCGGCGATAGGCCTCGGCGATCTGCAGATCGAGTTAGAGATGAGAAGGGAGCAGCAACAGGGGCCGGAAGGCGTAAGGGTGGATGCATCACATACGTTGTTGGCAGAGCTCAGAGAAGCGACGAGCTCCGAGTGGACGTTGGGAGTCTTGAGGCTGCCGTCGACCTTTGCGGTGACGGCCTTGAAGGCGGCAGCGAGGATGTGAGTACGAGAAACGGCCACGGAAGCGTCAATCAGAGCATATTCAAAGTCAGGGTTGCGGTCAAGGAGCTGCTGGTGCAGGAAGGCGGCGTTCTGAACGGCCTTGAAGAAGGCGACGTGAACAGCAATATCCGCGGGCACGTGATCGATAGGTATCGTCTCGATAATGGAGGACATGTTGAAGAAATGTTGGAGCCAGAACACGACGACGACGACGAGGAGGAGGATGAGGAGAAGGGGAGGCAGCGGTGGTGCGAACGAAGAAGAGGCGCTTCCTTGCTGGGTTTGACGTGAGTTGTAGCTGTAGGTAGGCAGTGTGGCAGGTACAGGAGTGTAGTGAGACAAAGTATCGTGAGGGTTAGCTTTGGAAAGAATTGAATTTAGGACGCGTGCCCCATCCAAAGTTTGCTAGTGTATCGGTAGGTATAATGTACTTACGACTACCCATTATTGGTGATGGATTTGGAGGGACATGGCGGGGTTCCCTGACAACAACCATACGTCAGATGCAGCGAATGGCTCCACTAATTACGGCGCGCCGTCAATGCTACCACACAATTCAAGTTTTGTTTTGGTTTACCTGCATTTTTACAATACCTAGAATCAGGTAGCTAGGTATTATTACCTAGGTAGGTGGACATCTACTGAGGCAGGTAGTTGGAGATTGGTAGTTCATCCAACTCAAGGCTGCATCACATACCTATGGGCTATGGCCAGAAGCTAGCAAGCTAGGTACGCAGAGGGTCCCGATGCTTTGCGGGCATTGGACTTGTGAGCTAGGTACGGTACTTCAGGTATTGGCACACGGAAAAGTTACTCCTGATGATGACTCGACGAGTTTACACTTCGTTGGCCCCTTCAATTACGCTTGCCACGAACGGACACCCATGGGCAAATGAGTCAAATGGATTGAAAGAGTCTCGCACTTGGATTAAACTCTTGGACATATGTAATGAGCATTCCAATGGGCGGGCGCAGACTGAACACGGCAGATGCCACTGAAGGCGATTTACCACATCGAGCTTACTATTAGTATTGATGTAGAGCAGATGGAGATCGTCTGGATAGTCTTGGATCTAGATCGAGCCGCATGTCCGGGGGAGTGGGTGGGGAGAGGGCTACGTATACCTAGGGCGTTTCCAATCAAGGTCTCTAAAGCAAACATTGGATGATATTAGTGTATTACCTATATCCCTTTGGAAGGGAGACGTGTAAGGGTATCTGTCTGCCGGTACTTGACTTGCCGGCCATTGCTCCGGGATAGGCCAAAGTCTCGGATCCGGTAATCGGGTAAGAGAAGAGACACGCACCGACCTGCCTACCAGGTAATAATGCCTCATTAGCTTCCATTTCTTCCCCTCATCCTTGATGGTCTCACGGTTAATTGCCGCAGGGTGGGTGAGGGTCTCGGTTGGGTTAGCGATCTGATGATCCCCCGATCCGACAAACCCTGGTCGGCGCTTGCACCACAGCGGCGGGATCGCTGCCAGGTACGGATACACACAGAAAACGGGACAAGATTGCCATTGCTTGGTATCTCGGCCGGAAAGCGCTCGACAAGAGAGAGGACAAAGGCCGACCCCCCCCCCCCCCCCAATGCATACCGCGTATAGCGTGGGTGGAGGACTCGGCCGCGGCAGGCTAGTCAACACCCATTTTGTAAGACAGGGTCTCTACCGAGCGCAAAGCAAGGATACCGGTAGCTGAAGGGCAGAGACAGATCGTCCACGCCTTATCGGCTCTACCTAGTTTGGAAGCTGCCTGACTGCCCTGGGGGCTGGCGCTAGAAGCTTGGGAATGATGCACCCCTTCTTTCTTCATTCCCTGTCCATTGTCAGGGGGACGCCACGCAGGGTTGCTGGTAAATTTACGGCCCTGTTTTGGTATTTTCACAGCCCTCTCCACTAAATCATTATGTCAGCCTAAGCTAACTTTAGCCCACAACAACATCCAATTAATCTAACTAATCAGAGCGTCAGATTCACATCAGCCCCACAAAAGTATTAAATACTTTTTTAAATTTAAAAAACTCCTCAGATTTAAATAATTTAGCTAAAAGGTAATTATTACTAATAATTAATTAATTAAAACTCTATTATATTACGTAACTATTTATAGCCTGAATTAGCCTAGCCTATACTACCTATACTGCCTATACGGCCTATACAGCCTAGTAAGATTCAGCCCTATAAGATTCAGCCCTATAAGATTCAGCCCTATAAGATTCAGCAGCTATAGCTATAGTAGTATTAAGTACTAGTAAAGATCCTACTACTAGTAAAGTTACTCTTACTATTAGGCAAAAAGGGCAGCCTTATAGGCCTGTTACTCTACCTTATAGGCTAGCTGTTACTAATTAGCCTTAAGTTACTATAGCTCTTATACTTACTAGGCCTTATATAACCTATATACTATAGTTATAAGATTCTTAATAGTACTATAGAAACTATTAATAATAATAAGTTATTATTATTATAACTAGGTACTACTATATCTACTATAAGTACTATATCTACTATAGCTACTAGTAAAGCTGTTACCTATAGTAGATAGAGTAGTAGTTATTACCTATAAGCTAGCCTTAAAAGCCTTATATCTTTCTTATATAGAGGGATTACGTTAGGTATTAGTAAGAGAGGGAGCCTTATTATTAGAGGATTTAATAAGTATATAGTAACACGCCTACTAGTAGTAGATAATATTTAGGTTAACCTTAATAGTCTAGAGTTAAAGGTAGATTAAATTTAGCTAGGCTAGTTAGTAAAAGTTAGTTTTATAATAGATATATATATATTACTTTAGTTAAGCTACTAGTAAGTATTAAGATCCTCCTTATAAAGAATTTAGCTATAGTTAGTAAGTTAAAGCTGCTATAAGAGGTTATAGTAGTAAGGTATCCTATACTACTAAGTAAAGGAGCTACTATAAGTAGGTAGGCTTTACTACTTAACGTATATATTATTAGCAGTAAGGTATTATTAATAGAGGAGGTTAAGGGCCTAAAAAGAAACCTTATAGGTTAATAGTTATAAGAGTTAAATATTACTAATAGGTAGGTAGTAGTAGTACTCTTTACTATACTAAGTAGTATACTATATATTCTTTTAGTTAACTATTTTACATATTTTCTTATAGAAGGTATAAAGGTTAGTAAGGTAGTAAGTAAAGTATAATTTTAGCTTATAATATAAGCCCTCTATAAGTAAAGTAGTTTTTATACTATAGTTATAGAGGTTATATATTTTATATTTAATAAATTTATAGAGCTATAGGATATAAGTTATCTAGATATACTAAATTATTACTATAGCTATTAGTAAAAATTTAGTATTTATAGACATAACTAACCTAGCTAATTAGTAAATTACTATTTAAGGGATTTTTACGCCTTCTTATAGATATTAATAGTAGATATATAAATATAGGCCTACTATATATTAACTAGTCTATCTAAGTTATATAAATACTCTTTCTTATTAGAGGTCTATAGTAGTAATAGTAGTAGTAGCTATTACTATTATTATTAAGTAAAGTTATTACTAGTAAGGGTAGTAGCTATAGCCTTATTAGCCTTAAGGCCTTATAGGCCTTTCTACTTCTTCTTTACGTTTAAAATAACGTTTTTTAGTATATACTATATATAAAGTTATTACTAGGTATAGGAGAAGGTCTCCTTAGTAGCATACTTTAATCTAGCATTAAAGTTAGTAATTATTATATGTTAGAAGTAAGAGTATTCTCTAATACTCCTATACTTTTTTATCTTATATTTCCTCTATTATAGAGATTTATATATAAGATATATATATATATATATAATCTACTAAACTAGTAGATTAATATATATATTAATTACGTAAGCAGGTAATTACGTAATTATAGCCTGATACTAGAAGATTCTATAAGGAGTAAGATTAGCTTTACTACTCCTCTCTCTAACTATCTAGGTTATCTCTTTAAGTTAGGGTTATTCAGTTAGGGTTAAGTTCTTATATGTTATCTAGGTTGATTTCTAAGCAGCTTACGTAAGTATGGAATATTCTAGTAAGCTGGATACGGTTATATAAGGATGGGAATCTCCTATATTCTAAACTACTGTCTTTCTCTCTAAGTAAGTAACATCTATAGTAACAATCTAACTATTATACTCTCTTTATATCTTCTATCCCTTTAACCCCTTATATTCTATATATCTCTATCCCTGTTATCCTATATTCTTACTTTTATAGGATATATTCTTATATAGAATATCTACTATCCTATATATCTTTACCTATTATTCTAAGAGGTTATAAGCCTAGGTCTTTAACCTAGGGTATCTACCTATACTATAAGAGATAGTATATCTCTTTAGTAGCCTATTTATCTTTATATCTATATATTCTATAGCTCTATTTATATACTTTATTATAAGAATAATAAGGTAGAAAGTATAAGCCCTTATTATCTCTTATAACTAAAGGAATATAAGTATCTATAGAACTAGAGGTAACATAAGTCCTTTTTAGCTATAATAAGACCTCTATACATCTACTTTATATATATATATCTAGAGGTAGAAGGAGTAAGACCTCTATACTATACTATTCTATAGATCTATATATATCTATAGAAAATACTAGTAAAATACTAGTAAAAATAGTAGATATTATTAAGGCTACTACAGGCTGTATAATACCTATAGAATAACGTCTCTAGGGTATAAAAAACTAGAATTCCTAGATAATAACTATCTATCTCTTTTTTAAACTACTTAATATTAGTAGTTATTTTAAAAAAGAAGAGGAATATAAGGGGATTTAAGAATAACAAAAAACACAAGCCTTATTAATAATAAGGTAGAACCTATAGAAGGAACCTTTATCTCTTATTTTTAATTTAAAGAACCCTAAAGAGGCTTTATCTATATTAAAGTTATCTTATAAGGGTATAGGCCCTATTCTAAGGTAATAGTTATACTTAGAATTTCATACTATTAAACTAGAGGCCTATAACTCTTTAAATAAGTTTATAAGCTTCTTTAAAGGGTATATCTCTAAGTTAAATAACGTAGGGGCTAAGATAGAAGATATAGACTAAAAAACGGTCTTTATAGCTACTTTAAGCAGCTATTTTCTAGTATAGGTAAAAAGGTAAAGAAGTACTCTAAGAACTAAAGAGCCTCTATCTCTATAAGCCCTTATAAACAATATATTAGACGAAAATAGGCAGGATTTAGATACCCCTATATCTAATAACTATAATTATCCTTTTAAGAAGGATAATTACCCTAAGGATAATAACCCTAACCCTAGGGGATATAAGAATCCTTTTAATAAGGATAAGCCCTATAAAAGACCTAAAGGAAAGGTCTACAAGCCTGATTTAAACCCTTAGCCTTAGAATCATACTAGAAAGGTTAAGGCAACCTTTATAACCAACCAGACTAAACAGACCTCTTAAGAGGTTATTTAGAAAGGAAAAGAATATACCTATAAGGCCTATTCTTTCCTATTATCTTATAGGGATTAATAGCTCTATAATATAGGTTTAATAGTCTATATTACTAATAATAAGGACTATTTTACTAAATTAACTATAGAAAATAATATACTTATAGTTAATATAGGAGTAGGTCCTATTAAACTAAAAGGAATAGGAACTATTCTATTACCTATATAGTTTAGAGGGGAAATTAACTATATAAGGTTAAATAATACCTTATATATACTAGAATTTCCTATATCTATATTTTTAGGTTTTTTATACTATAAAGGAGGCGGTTTTCTAATAAACTTAAACCTCTATAATAGTAATAAGGAACCCTTTGCTAATATAGATATAGCAAAAAGGGGGTTTTACCTTAATATTACTAATAAAAGACCTATTAATAGTAACTCTATTATTCTAGAAGATATTATATCTCTAGAAGAAGAAGAGACTATTAATACTATAGAAGATAATAAATCTTCTACTATAGAAGATAATAAATCTTCTACTATAGAAGATAATAAATCTTCTAATATAAAAGAAGAAGTCTTTTCTTCTATAACATAAGAATAGTATAAAAAATTAAGCTATCCCTCTTACCCTTATTTAGTTAAAATAGCTAAAATAACTAAGGGTATTCCTTTAGATAAACTAAAGGAAAAGGACCTATACTATCCTAACTATATAAGCTCTAAGTTAACTAGGTAACAGCCTAAAATTAACTATAATAGAGCTACTTTTCTATTAGAAAGGATCTATATAGATACCTTAAAAATTACTCCTACGTCTATTAATAGAAATAAGTATGCTATACCCTTTATAGACGACTATTCTAGCCTTAGAGATATAGAATTCTCTAAGAATAAAGAGGATATAATTAATATCCTTAAGAATAAGCTAGAATATTATAAAAATTAGGGATTTAATTATCCTAAGAAAATACGCCTAGATAACAGTACTAAATTTAATATAAGGGAATTAACCCCCTATATTAAAGAAAGAGGGATTATATTAGAACCCTCTACGCCCTATATACTAGAGTAAAACAGTATAGCAGAAAGAATAAATAGGGCTATCCTAGATAAGTCTAGGACTATTATAGTAGTAAATAACTTACCTAAGCTCCTATAGGATATTATCCTTAAAGGGACTACTAAGTTATTAAACTATACTACTATAAAACGCTTAGAAAAGACTCCTATAGAGGCTTTTCTAGACTACTTTTATCCTAATAAGGATAATAAACTAGATTTATCTAATATATATAAAATAGGCTCTAAGGTATATATATATACACCTAGAGAAAAGTATATATAATCTAATAAGTTAAATACCTATATAGAAGAGGGTATTTACTTATCTTAGGAAGGAAATAATATATATACTATATATATTCCTTTTAGGCCTTATAAGTCCTCTATAGTAAGGA
Organism: Colletotrichum sublineola; assembly: GCA_020631755.1. Taxonomy (NCBI): domain Eukaryota; kingdom Fungi; phylum Ascomycota; class Sordariomycetes; order Glomerellales; family Glomerellaceae; genus Colletotrichum; species Colletotrichum sublineola. The sequence goes on along the minus strand of JAHSQG010000005.1, from coordinate 4,993,212 downwards.
CTTTATATATTAAATTTATAGAAAGTACTATAAGAGAAGGAGAAAACACTATTCCTTTTAGTACTTCTATAAAACCTCCTCTTAAGCCTTTAACTAATATAAAGGTTAATATACCTTCTATATCTAAAGAGGATAAAGAAAAATATAAGGCCTATCCCTCTAAAGTAGAGGATATATACTATAATATTATAAATTATAGTATAATACCTATAGAGCCTACTACTATAAAATAAGCTTTAGAAGGAAAAGAGAAAGAAAAATAGCTAGAAGCTATATATAAAGAAATAGCTATAATTATCTAGTAAGGTACTTTTCAAGCTGTTAACCTAAAGGAGGCCTATAAGTCTTCTAGGGTACCTTTAATAGCTAAATAGGTCTTTAAGAAGAAAATTAATATTAATAGAAATATTAATAAATATAAGGTTAGGCTGTGTATAAGAGGATTCTAATAGAAATATAGAATTAATTATTTCTAGACCTTTACTATAGGATCTAACCTAACTACTTATAGGGTCCTATTAGCTCTAGTAGTAGTATTAGACTAGGAAATCTAATAGATTTATATAGTTAGAGCCTTCTTATATAGGGATTTAGAAGAAGAGGTCTATATAGATCCTTCTAATATTCCTCTAGCTAATTTCTTTAATAAATATCCTAATTTAAATACTATAAATTAGGATAATAATAAAGAACAGCTTATTTTATTAAAAAAGGCTCTATATAGTCTAAAGTAAAGTCCTAGGTAGTAGTAACTAAAGATAAAATCTATATTAAAAGATATAGGTTTTATACCTTTAAAATTAGACGAAGCTACTTATTATAACTAGGATAAAATAAATCCTACTTATATTATTACCTATGTTAATAATTTTCTTATACTTAATAAGGATATTAAGTATATAGAAAATATAAAAGGAAACATCTCTAAATATATAGAGATATAAGACCTAAGAGAAGTTTCTAAGTTTCTAGGGCTATATATAACTAGGGATAGATCTAAGAGATCTATAACTATCTCTTAAGCCTACTATATCTAGTAACTTCTAGAAAGATTTAATCTTCTAGATATATCTCCTTTTAATATTCCTATATCTCTAGGAATATTAAATACCTCTTTAGGTAACAAATTAAAGGATTATACACCTTCTAAGGACCTATTAAAGGATTATTAACGCCTAATAGGATCCCTTATATACGCTATGTTTATAACTAGGCTAGATATTACCTATAGCGTATCTTTTACCTCTTGTTACCTATATAACCTATTAGGATACCTATTAAAACAAGGAAAAGGTATATTAAGCTATTTAAAAGGGACTATTAACTATAATATTACCTATAAAGGTAATATTAGTAGCCCTAATATACCTTATTTAATAGGTTATACTAATTCTAACTAGGCTAGTTATAAAGAGACTAGAAAATCTACTTCTAGTTATCTCTTTACCTTATTTAGTAGTCCTATAAGCTAGAAATCTAAAAAATAAACTACTATATCTTTATCTATAATAGAAGCTAAATTTAATAGCTTATAAGAAGCTATTAGAGAAGCTATATAGATAAAGGGACTATTATCTAAAATAGGGTATAATATATCCCCTATACCTATAAAAATAGATAATAATATAGCTCTAAGCTTAGCCTATAACCTAGAATATTATTAAAGGACTAAGTATACTACTATATATTATTACTATACTTACTAAGAGGTTAAAAAAGGTAATATAGAAGTAGAATATATTCCTACTTCTTCTATACCTATAGACGGCTTAATAAAACCTCTTCTTAGGGTTAGATTTTAAGAATTTGTTAAGCTTATAGGCCTATTTAATAAGGATATACCTATATAATATACCTATATTAAAGGTATATTTTTCCTAATATTTTTAGGAATTTCTATTAATAAGTTATTAAATAAGATAACTTATTAATATTTTAACTCTAGGGTAACTCTTTTACCTTAGAGGTTTTTTAACCTCTATAATAGTATAGTAGGGTAGGAAGGCAATTAGAAGCTATCTTATACTAATTAGCTAAGGACTTAGCTAGATAACGTCTAATTAGTAAAGATAAAAGGATAATTAGATAGATTAATAGATAGATAAGTAATTTTTCATACCTTTACCTATACCTACTCTCTCTTAGCTTATATAATAAGACCTTTTAATAATTTTAGTTAAACTATAATAACATAAGAAACTTAGGAGTTTCTACCCCTCTAATTAGAAGAACTCTTATATTAATTAAAGGAGTTTCTTTAATTAATTAACTAAGCAACTTAAGCTAATTAGAGGAAGTATCTTATATTACTTATATAGGTTATAGTATTTCTTCCCTTAGATTACTATACTACATAAGTCCTTCCTTACCCTATACGTCTTTAATAGTCTCCCCTTCTAGAAGTTAAGAAAGACAGGTAATAACAACAAAAAGACAAGATAATCTAAGTAAAAGTAAGTAGCTAGAAGCTAGATTAATATAGATAATAGATAATAGATAATAAGATAAAGATAAAAACTATATTACTAATCTAATAGTAATAATATAATTAAAAAGATAATTAGATTAATTAATATAAGGTTAGGGGTAGATAGTACTAGAATCTTCTATTAGGCCTAGCTAATTATATAATAGGAGCTCTTACTACTAATTAGTATAGCTTAGAGCCTAGAGTATTACCTAATTTAGATAAATAGAACCCTAAGACTAAAGGTATTTATAAGGTAAGTTTCCCTAATTACCTACTAAAACCTTTAATTAAGCCTTAAGTAGACTTATAGGGAACTCTTATTAAAATTATAATAAGGAATATAAGATAGTATAGTAGTAACTATATAGGTAGCCCTAATTACTATAATAATATCTATCTAGCTTTTAAGTTTAACTATTACATACCTTATAAAAGTCTATCTAGAGTTAATATATAAGGATAATATCCTTTAGATACTTAATACTATTAATTTTTAACTCTTTTACCTATAGTTAACTAATAGGATGTTAGATAACTATCTATCCTTCTCTAAGAGTATAGCCTCTAAGCCTAGATTAGATATTACTATAAGTAATAACCCTAATCCTACTCTACTATCTATCTTAGGTATTAGTTTTACTAGGTATAGGGACTTAAAGGTGTTAGTTTTATTAGATAATAAGGATACTAGGAACTCTTCTAATTAGCTAGTACGAAAGGTAACTTAGGAAAGGAAACTAGTTCCCTTACTACTACTAGAAGTAAACGCCTTAATTAACACCCTAGTTAGTATAATTACTACCTAGATTTAGATAAGCTCTTTATAGAATCTTAACCCTATACTTAGAATAAGTAACCTAACTAAGAATATTAACTTTTATAAGATCCCCTTTTCTAGTTAGGATAGTACTATAGTCTTTTAAGGCGATAATATTATAGAGTTTCTTAAGAAGTTTAAGGATTAGTATAAGATTATAAGGGTCCCTAATTAATTTAGATATAAGCTTATAGCATATACTATAGGAGGAGACTATTAGACCCCTATTAAAGATACTATTAAGGATCTACCCTAGAAGGAAGGAAAAGCGTTTCTACTTTAGGAATATAGTTAATAAGATGCTAATTACTTCCTAGATAAGGAGGAGTAGATTAAAAAGGTAACTACTAGACTACTAATTTCTAGCTTTAATCTAAATACTATATAAGCTCTTTTTACTAAGATTAATAATATAATTATAAAGGCTAAGTAATAAGACTTATATATAATAACGTATAAGAGCCTAATTAAGGTAATCTATAAGAGATTCTATATTAATATTATTAAGGATACTATAAAGGAATTAGGACTTAGCTTAGAAAAGTTTATTTAATTAATAACTTACTTAACGTTTAAGGCTAGACTTATAGATATAATTACCTATTAGAAGAAATATAGCCCTCTATTTACTACTAATTAGGGTATAAAGACCTCTTAGTCCTACCTAATAACCTAATAGCTATAAATATATCTAATAAGCTATTACCTACTAAGATATTAGACTTATTAGGTACTAATAGATATCTAGATTACCTAGACTTTACCTAATAAGACTAATTAAGAGTTAGCTAATAGTATAAGTAAGCTAAAGATCTACTAGAATAGTATATAGCCTTAGGGTAGTACTTAGGTATTTAGAGTTAATATAGTATAACCTAATTAGGTAAATACTCTTAGACTATATAATTAGTACTAGTATTATTAGTTATAGTAATATAGGTTTATTTAGGAATATAATTAGTATACCCTAGATAAGGATATAATACTAGTTATCTTAATTTATAAAGCCTAATACTATAGTAGGCATAATAGTTAGAGTCTAATAAATAATATACTATTTACTATAGTAGAGGAGGGATAGAAACATAGTGTTATAGACTAAATTACTCTTCTTTCCTATATTATAAATATATTAGTTAATAAAGACTATAAGCTTCTTATAAAATAGATCCTTAATTACTAGATTAGGTTACCCTAATAGGATTCTCCTATACTCCCTACGCCTAGTTAGTTTATAGTAGTTAAGTATATTTATATGCTTTATCTAAATTAGGTAGAGGACTATATAGATATTTATACTATTAGCTATAGTAGACCTTAGAAGGACTACTAGTAAGCGCCTAACCTATATTAATTAGATAAGACTAAGGTTACTTATAGGGTAAAGAAGCTAGAACCTATCCCTATAATTAAGAAGAAGTTAGTCTAATCTATAGGTAACTTAGGAAGGGTAATAGAGCTTAATAATAATAAGGAGTAATAAGCCTTAGACCCTAATCTAGTATTTAGTAGGAGTACTTCTATATAGATTAATAATAAACAGACTAACTTAGTAAAGACCCTTAACGCTAAATAACTATAAGAGCTAGATCTAAAGTAAGAGATATATAGACTTACTAAGAAAAAGCTAGATGCCTTAGTATCTCTCCCTATTAGTCTCCTAAGGAAGATCTAGCTAGAATTTAACATAGTAATAGGTGCGGCCTTATATAATTAAGGATATATTAATATAGATAGAGTCCTAATTAAGGTACTAAAGTCTCTAATTAACCTAGTTAAGACTAATAAATAGAGGTAGGATATTTAAGGACTTCTTAATAAGTATAATACTATAATCTCTTTAGGATAGGTAAGATTAGCTAAGGTAGTATAGGTTAGAGGAGTATAGCCTATACTAGCTCTTCTAATATCTATTATTTTAAATGCTTATCTCTAGCTAGAGGTTAATATAACCTTAGTTAATTAACCCTCTTTAGGCAACCCTATTATAGTAATTCTAGATACTAAAGCCTAGGTAAACATCCTCTTAAAATAATATATTAAAATAGTAGGGATTCTATATATCTATATAAGCCTCTAGATAAGGACTTTTAAGTCTAATCTAAGTAGCTTAATAATATTTAATAGATTTTATTTTATAGAAGTATAGGTTAATAGGTATAAGGTAACCTTATGCTTCTTTATTAAAGATAAAAGGGAGATTTCTAACCCTCTCTTACTAGGATTACCTTTTACCTAAGACTATAGGCTCTCTTTTACGTACGGTAATTATTTAATTATAGCTTATATCTATATAGAGAACACCCTATTAAGAGTACTAGTTAGAGTAATTAGGATAAATAAGCCCTCTAAAGTTATAGATATTCTTCTCTACCTTAATTAATATAGTATAGAAGTTTTTAATATAGGAAAAGATAGTCTAGTAGTATAACTAAGGATACTATTAAGACTAAGACCTTATACCTAGACCTTAATCTTAAAGAAGGGGATATATTAGCTATAGTGATTAATAATAAGTAAGCTAAGGATATTATAATAATAGTAGGGCGATTATTAATTAAGCTATATTTAGTATAGATTTAGAAAATCGCTATAGTAATTATAGGAACTACTTAGAAGTATAAATACAAATATAATAAACTAAATACTACTTATAATCTAATAATAAAGCTAGTATCTTACTAAGAAGAATAATTAATTAGGTAATAGATCTAAAAGTACTAAAATAAAGCTACTTAATAGTTCTAAGAGATAGGAAGTACTCTAATAAAACGTACTATAAAAGTTAATATAATATATAAGCAAAAGGATTAGAAGGTCTAGCTAGTTAATAATATACTATCTAATAGATTAATCCCTAATAGTAACCCCTACTAGAAGCTTAAGAAGATTAAGGAAGTTAAGTATAAGCTAGAGGACTAATTAGAACTATATAGTAATCTAATTATACTAAAGTTCTCTAATATTAAGCTATAATTAAGGTTAACTAAAGATTATCTAATAAAGCTACTAGGAGGGTACTAGTATTTATAACTAGTAGAGTATAACCTTTTTATATAAATTCTACTTAATTAAGAGAAGGCTCTTAACATAGCCCTCCTAGCAGCCATTATAGATCTAATAGGGCAAATAGGCTGCTAGTGCTGCCGGATAGAATAGACAGCAGCATCGCAGAGATACACAACAAGAGAGTAAAACAGAACAGTAAAGTAGTAACAGATAATAAATAAGTAAGTATAAGGCGATAATAGTATAGATAAAAGGTAGGTATAATTAGGTCTAAGTAGTATTCTATAGTCAACTTATAATACTCCCTAAGTTGATAGCTACTTATACCTATAGGCATGTAACTAGCCATGACCTATCTGGTGTTATAGGCCACACGCCCCTTTTAGCCTATAATAAGTACCCCCTCTTAAAGAGGTACTTATTAAGGTGCTAAGAATAAAATATCTATATATAGGTCTATACTCCTCTCTATCTCTATATAACTCCTTAATTCTCCTATATCCTTTTAGTAGTTCCCTTACTTATTATTATTATTAATTAATACTTATGATCTCTTAGGGGTAGAGTTGTAAGCCAGGAGCTCTGCGGCTTGCTTAGTGCTCTTCTCTACGGCAGGGCGGTACGGCAGGGTAGCAGTCGCAGCCGGCAACATAGGGGTAAGGTAAGGTAAGGTAATAGTAACGTTAGTAAATATAGTAAGCTTTATAGTAATATTATTAACCTTCTAGGCTAGGGTATAAAACTTATTACCCTTAAACTTATTAAGGGTATCTAGGTTGTTAGCCTTATACTTAAGGAGGCTAATATGCTTATTTACTCTATTAACTTTAATAACTATATTGTTAATTTTTTTATTTAGCTTAATAAGTTTGTTACCCTTAGTATGTATATTCTTAATAATAGTATTAATATTATTAGCTATGTCTTTAGTACTATCTTTAGTATTAGTAGTGTGTTTCTCTATAGCCTTAGTAATAGCCTTAACTCCCTTAGCCTTAGTAATAGCTTTATTAACTCTTAGTCCTATGTTAATAATCTTATCTTCTATATAGGTAATAGCCCTTAAGGTTTTTCTCTTAATACTAGTGTAATATATCTCTAGAATAGAGATTATGTCTAGATGTTAGATAAGGAGAAGGGTACTAAGAACCTTAGTACTATAATTACCCTTTTAGTAGATAAAGAGTATACCTAGAAGGTAGGTATATAGGGGGAGGTGTTTAGTCTATAAGTTATTCTTTATAAAGGCGTTATAGACTTTATTTATTATATTTAGTATATAGTAAAGAGTAAGGTCTAATATAAGGGACTAGTACTTACTAGGGTATACTTTTATATAAGTATTATAGAAACCCTCTAGCTAGGCTTAGGTCTCCTTTTTAAGAAGACAGTTAGGGTAGTACTTAAAGTCCTCTTTAAGGTAGGTAAGAGCCTTAGCCTAGGTAGGAATATACTCCTTATCCTTATTAGGAGACATATAAATTAACTAGGTATAGTAAAGTATAGTTACTAAGGTCTATAGGGTAGTTTAGTCCTACTACTTATGTTGTCCCTCTATAGGCCTAGGTTATACCGCCTTAAGCTTAGCTTACTCCTTCTTATGTCTGGCTATCCTAAGATATTTTATTACTATCTATAGGCTAGGTAGCTTATAGCTAGTATTTATAGCCTTATTATACTCCTTAAGGTATACTATATACGCCTTAACCTTATAGGGGTATTCCTTAACCTTCTTCTTAGTAATATACTCCTCTTACTTATTACTAGAATTATTTATACCCTTTAGGTGCTTAATATCTTTAGTATAGACTAATAAGACTAGACTCTTAGTATTATTATCCTTAGTCTCTCTATATTACTCCCTAAATATATTATTAGGGTTAATAGGGTTTTTATTAGTTAACTAAGGCTAGACTATAGTATCCTATAAGTACTATACCTTATCCTACTAGGGCTAGATAGTACTAGTATTAGTTATCTTAGTATTCTTATCCTATTCTATTATAGTAGTATTAAGGTTTACTAGTCTAGTATAGATTAGGGGGATTAGTATAGTAGAGGGGGGAAAGATAGGGTTAATAGGGTAAAAGCTATAGTTTAGAAGGAGCCTATAAGGAGAGTCCTAGTTAGTAACTATCTTATTACTAGGCTGAGGATTAATATGCTAGTTAAAGTTATACTAATCCTAGTTAAGTCCTGTGTTGTTAGCGCTATAGTTTATACCTCCCTTGTTAAGGTTGTGCTGCTAGTGTTCTCCTAAGTTGTCTACTATACTAACTATACTATTAATAATAGTAGTACTAGTATAGGTTATTATAGTTAAGGAGTAAAGTTACTAGTAATAATACTAGTAATATTTTAGCTTAATAGAAAGAGGAAATAATAGTAGTTAAAGAGTATAAAAAATAGAGGAAGTAAGTAGTATAGGTAGGTAAGTTAATATACCCTAAATAATAGGTATTAAAAAACAGAAGTAATAATAGTTAGCTTCTTAGAAGGAAGGAAGTAGAAGATAGGTATCTTCCCTTTAAGAAAATAATAACGCGTTTATTTATACTAGGGGATAACATACCTATAAGGGTGTTATTTATAAAGAAACATAGTAGCTAGGGAATAATAAAGCTCTTATTAAAAGGTATAAATATATAGATATTTATAGTAGTAGTTAAAGACATATAATATACTATAGTATAATAGTAGTTATTAATAGAAGAAAGGTATAAATAGGTTATTAGTAGAGGGAGGGTAGCTTTTAATAGGTAGGCTGTTTAGGTTACTTCCTTCCTTCCTTAGCTACCTAATTAATAGGTTACTCCTTCTTATAGGAAGTAACTATCTCTCTAGCATTTAGCTTAAGATTCTTATAGGGTTCCTATATATTTAAAGCTAGTAAATATCCCTTCTACTTAATAAGATATTTAACTATAGGCCACCCCTTCTACTACTTAATCCTCTAATTAATAAGCCTCTTAACCTTATACTCTAGTATACTATTAACCTCTACTAGTTCTAAGGGTTTTTCCTCTCTACTAAAGGGGTCTTTACCTTATGCTACCTTCTAGAGCTATACTATAGAAACTACTAGGTAGACTTTCTAGTATTTTAGTAGGTTAAGTTTATATACTCTTAGTCTAACTATATAAACACTAAGAATTAAGAAGTAATATTTGTTAATTCTTAGGTATATAAATCTCTATATAACTCTATAACTAAAAGTCCTATAATTATATAAGTAATTTTTCTAGATTCCTCTTGAAAAATGAACTATAGAAGTATATACTTCTATATATAACTATACTAATGCAAACTAATGCAAACTACTACAGACTACTATATGTAAACGCATATACCTCTAAGCATTACATATGTCGGCGCTTATACCTACGCTCATACCTACCTACATACATATACGGGCATATACGGGCATATACGGGCATATATATACATATACGAGATACATACTAAGCACCTCTCGGCGCTTAGATATACGCTTAGATACTATACGTATCTAAAGGACTTCCTATATAACTAAGAGTTATTCCTCTACTTAGACAGTCTTTTCTATTATGGACTTCTATATGGTTAATATATTGATATACCTTTTCTGTCTACCTTTATCTATCTTCTCTGCTTTCCTTGTGACTATTCTGAATAACCCCTTGTTATTCTTACTTAAACAACTTAGAAAGGTCCTACATACTATAGTAACTATTTCTTCTTAGGCTTACCTAGTAGTAAGTATCCTTTACCTAGGTAGAGGTATACCTTATCTCCTTTAGTAAATTCTACCTTATAGTACTTATTATTAAACCTCTCCTTCTAAATTACTCTTATGGTATTAATAAGGGCTAGCACCTCTATGTAGTAAGTCTCCTAGAGTACTTCTAGGGACTTAAAGGGTATTACCTTATTACTAATATGTTTTAGTACTATATAGGGTTAGAAGCTAAGTATAACTTTATTTAGCAAGCAGCTAATTATTACTATAAGGGAGTTATTAAGTATATATTATAGTAATAGGATTATATCTATCTATAGGATATCTAGGTTAGTATATATATAGAAGTAGATTATAATTTTAACTATTTAGTTTGTCCTTTTACTTTATCTATTAGTCTAGGGGTAATATATAGTAGAGATAAGGAGCTTTACCTTAAGAGTGTTAAATATTAATACCTAGACTACTAATATAAACTTTAGGTTATAATTACTAATAATTACTTAAGGTAGGCCCTAATTATATACTATAAGTATTTAAAGTAATACCTAAGCCTAGTAGTAAGCTTTGTACTAAATATTCCCTAGGATAAGGATAACCTTCTTACTAAACTTATATGTTACAGTATAGAGGGAGTCTAGTAGGTTAAAGTTAGGTAATACCTAGAAGGTCCTTTAACTTAGAACTAGCGGCATATCTGTTATAAAATCTATTAATATAGTGTAATAGGGTATACTAGGAGTTATAATAGGTTAGAGGGATCCTATGGCCTTCTGGTAGTCTATCTGGTTTTCTTAGCAAGCTAGGTAATAGGTAATATACTTCTTAACTATCTTCTTCTTCCTATAGATGTAAACACCTCTAAGCTCTACTAGTATTCTATTAATACTAAAGTAAAACTTCCTATTATAGGTAAGTTCTAGTATATATCCTACTACTAGTTTAGGTATATAGAGTTTCCTAGTACTATCTGTACTAACATAGTATAGGAGGCCTTATTTATTAATTTCCTATAAGAGTATATAGCGGTACTATTACTTTTCCTAGGGCCCTTAGGCGTTCTCCTTTACCTTGTCTGGCGTGATATACTCTATCCTACTAGAGAGTACCTTCTTTACTAGTCTTAGTAGGATATATAACCTCTTATTACCCTAGTATCTAGTAATAATATTATATATAAAGTCCCTACTAAGTTATACTATAGTAGTATTAGCCTTCCCTAGAGCTAGGGGTTTATCTCCTATATACTATATTACTATGTTAGTAAAGGAGTCTAGGATATTGTCTTTATTATTAACATCTATAAGTTTGTCCTTATAGGGAAAATACTTATTAAGATTAGGATAAGTAATAGGGAGATAGGAGAGTATGTTTGGTACTATATTAAGTTTCCTAGGTATATAGAATATCTTTAGGCGGAATTAGGATAGGTAATTTACTATATTAGCTAGTTTAAGGTTTGCCTTATTAAGGTCTAGCATTCTTAGCAACATATAAGTAATAATACCCTTTGCTACTATATGGTCTATTAGGATAATAACTTTATGCTTATTAGACTATATAAGTTTCTAGAGTTTCTTTATAGCCTATATAATAGTAGTAATCTCTACCTTAGTTATACTATAATGTTTTTCTGCTACTATTATAGTGTGTAATAAGAATAGAATTGGCTGGATGTGCTCCCTTAGTATATTAATTCTAGGTAGTTTCTTACTATCCTAATTATAATCTAGTTAAAAGACTATAAGCCTAAAGCTATTAATATATATGTCTATCTTAAAGAAGAGGGGCTTTTTAGGGTTATAGTGAAATTATATGGCCTAGGCATAGAGTTTCTCTTATAGTGTCTTTTAGGTGTTAAGTTCCTTAGGCGTAGGGTTAAAGGTCTTCTTAGTAATAATCTTTACTTAGACTTAGCGTAAGGTTCCTAACTTAAGTATATTATCTTTTTACAGCCTTACTGCTAGCCTTATCTTCCTATTATTAAGAGGGGTAGCTATTATATTAAACTAGGGTAATCTAGTATACAGCCAGCCGCCTATCCTAAGATATATTTCTAGATTATATAGACTATATAGAAAGGTAAGTTACTAGAAGGCTTAGATATAGTCCTCTATTTTCTAAATACTATTACTATCTATAATATAGCTAAGGAGTTTTACTAATAGGAAGCTAGTAAATAACTTTAGTACTTTAATATAGATATAGTATTTATCTAATAGCTTTAGTATAATCTTAAGGTACTAGAGGTAGTCTTTATCTATATTACTAAAGACCATAATATTATTAATATATATATAAATAAAGTAACAATATAGGAAGAACAAATAATCTATAAACTACTAGGCGTATATAGGTAAGTTCTTATACCCTATTATTATAATATTAGAGTACTTAAGTCTATAAGGACTTATTATTACTATTTAGTTTCTATACTAGGGATATATACTAAGCTAGTAAAAGAACCTAGAGGTGTTAAATATTATTATGTGCTTTTTCCCTTAAAGTAACTATATAATGTCTTCCTAGTTAGGGAGGAGGTAGATATTAGGGGATACCTACTTATTAAGGGGGTGTATATTAACTACTATGTGTCCTTTCCCCTTTATCCTATCCTCCTTATACTTTTAGATAATAAAGATTAGGTATATAAGGGCTGCTAGGCTAATTTGCTAACTAGCCTTCCCTTTCTTATGTTATTTCTCTATTTCTTTGTTAAGGAACTTTATATCCTTAAGTCCTAGTAGAAACACCTTAATATAGGACTTCTAGTTCTACTAGCTGTTAATAAGCTTAATCCTTATCTTCTCCTTATTTAGGATAGGTATTATCCTATAGTTATAGTAGATATAGTATTAGTTAAGGAGATTATAGAGTTTTTTAGTAAATTTCAGGTCGTCTATATAGATCTCTATGCTATAGAGGTTGGTTATTATGGGGTAGATGTCTGGCTTGCTAATGCTATAGTTTAGCACCTCTTTAGGGATTAGTAAGACCTTATCTGTTATCTCTATCTCCTCCTCTACTATTTCTAATGTTATTATAAAGTCCTTAGTTAGGTTAGTAAAGTTTATAGTTATGTTATTAGTAATTTATGTAAATGTTTCTTAGCTGATCTACTATACTATTTCTTCCCTATATGTTAGTATAATTTAACTAACCTTAGTACCCTTCTTAATAATAATAGGCTCTACTGTCTTGTTATATACTAGTACTATCTTTAGGGTCCTATAGTTTACTACTATGTTAAGGACATATATATAGGTAGAGTAAACTTAGTAGGTCTTATTTATACTATCCTCCTTAAATTATTTAGGGAGGTTAAGATAGTTAACTAGTAGGTAGTATATTTACCTAGGGTATATAATAGTATTATACTTTACTATTAACCTTCTTATTACTAGGAAATAGTATTTAATTAACATAGGGATTACTATGTTATATATAGAGTAGAGGGTTATAGTTTTCCTATTAAAGTCTACTATTATACTATAGTTGTTATAGAAGGGTATACTAAGTAATAGCTTGGCTAGGAGGTTTTTAACTACTCCTACTATAACTATAGTATGTATCTTAATCTCTATTCCCTTTACTATTCCTACTATATATAGGTTAAAGGTAACTTTTTCTTATAGGGTAAATAATAATCTAACTACCCCTATTATCTATAGCTCTATTATATTGATATATAGGTTCTTTATAAAACTTATTACCTAGCTTTAGTCTACTAGGATAACTAACACGCCTATATCTATACAAACAGTATAGTCCTCTAATTCCTTATTAGCCCTTACCTTAACTTAGAGGTAAGTCCTCTTATAGTATTCCCTTTTTCTATTAGGCTTAATAACTACTTTAATAACCTCTCCTTACTAGAAGGTAAAGTTTACTATATCTATATTAGTTAGTACTTTAGTTAACTTATCCTATAGGGGTTAGGCTTAGAGTATATCCTTATCTCCTATAGACTCCTCTACTTAGGTAAGGTACTCCTCTATCTTATCCTATTAGGGTAAAGTTTCCTCCCTATCCTATAAGATAGCCTTTATCTCTAGTTTAAGTAGGTTACTATTATAAGTTTATAGTTAGGTAGTAAAGTTAGTAAAGTCTACTAGGGTAGTAGGTATCTTATTAACTTTATTAAGGATAAAGCCCTTATTAATAAGTTAGTTAATAATAGCGTCTATATTTAGGTTAGTTTCCTATATAAACTAGATGTTATCCTTAGAGTTGTTATTCCTTTAGATATAGTAGGCTTACTATTTCTACCTACTATTTTATTAACCTTCTCTCTAGGGTTAGTAGTCTCTTACTTACTAAGTAGGATTACCCCTTATCTCCTTCTATTAGTTATTCTAGTAGGGCTGGTCCCCTTTGCAGCTTCCCTATCCCCCTTAGGTGTTTTCCCTTAGGTTCTAGTTAAACCTTCCTTAGTTAGGGAATTAGCTACCATTTTACTAGTATGCTACTCCATCTAGGTTATCATAAGGTGTATCTCCTAGGACATAGAGGGAGTTTACCTCTATCTAGGTAGTATTTATTATAACATATAGGGCATCTACTATTATATTAGTTATATTTAATAGAACATAAAGAGTATTTGTTCCTATATAGAGTATATTACCCTAAACATAGGGAGTATTTCCTACTACATAGGGTGTATTCCCTATAATATATTACATATTAGGAGTTATATTACTACTAACATAGTAAGTATTATTAGTAGTATTACCTAATCCCTAGGGTGTATTACTCTAGTTTAACAAGATATTTAGGGAGGGAAACACTATATATTAGTATATATAGGAGTTACTTTACCTATATATTAGGTTATCCCCTATAGTAGTGTTTACCTACCCTTAGAAGTATGTATTATTAATATATATTAGGTTATATCTAGAGGTTCCTACTATGTCCCTTACAGCCTTCCTATGTTTCTCTATAAGGGTAATATAGGAATCTAGAGAGTCTATATCTATAGGTTTATAGAGGAACTATTATAGCTATAGCATAAGGTAGTAGTATAGGTAGGTAAGTAACTATTTATTAGAGTAATCTCCCTAGGTATAAGCATACTTAAAGTACTCTTAGGCAAAGGTATAGATATTACTATCCCTAAAGACCTTCTCTATAGAGAAGAAGTTTTCCTAGAACCACTTCTATACATCTCCTATAGTAGGGCTAAACTAGAGTTTTATCTAGTTTATAATTATTCCCTACCCTTATATTTTTAACTATGTTCTTTTACTATCTAATAGCTAAAATTCCTACTAGTTCTATATAGATCCCCTTAAGTATTAAGTAATATTCTAGCTAACCTTATTAATAGCCCCCTAGTCTAATAGTAGGCTTTCTACTACTTAGATCTATAGTTTAACATCCCTATAGTATATAGCTTAGTAGTTATAAAAAATAGGCTTAAGGGAGTACTTTTTTATATCTATATTAGGCTAAAACATACCTATATAGGGTTTAGCTAATATGTTCTAGGCTACTATTAATAGGGTATTTATTATTACTAGGGTGGCATTTAATAGCTACTCTATAAGTACCCTTAGTAGGTTCTCTACTAGTATGTCTACTTAGGATATCTATAGGGTATTAATTATTAGGTCTATTAGAGAGGAGCCCTACCTTATTAGCACGCCTGGTTGTAGTAGTCTGTTAAGTAGTAGACCTTACTATACTAGCAGCCCTATAGGTAGTTGTCCTTAAGGGGATGGTCCCATCCGTGCTGTTAGGTTTAGTAGAGGTATAGGGCCTGTCTGTAGCATAGTAGGTCTAGTCCCTTAGGGTGGTATATACCATGCTATCCTATTAGACAGAGTTGCCTAGGTAGGGGCTTAGGTAGTTTGTTTTAGTAGTATATATACTATCTAACCTAACTAAGGTAGTAACTACCCTTAGGTAAATTAGCTTACCTAGGTTAGTTAAAAGCCTAGAGGGCCTAATAGGTATAGGCTAGGCCTATACCCTTAGGTACTAGGGAATTATCTAGGTACTTAGAGTAAGGGCTTGTATTGCTACCCTTAGGTAGGTTGGCTTGCCTAGGTTAGTTAGAAGCCTAGAGGACCTATTAAGTATAGGCTAGGCCTATACCCTTAGGTACTAGGGAATTATCTAGGTATTTAGTATGAGGGCTTGTATTACTACCCTTAGGTAGATTATTAGGAGTAGGGGAATTAGGTCTAAGGGATAAAGCTATTTAGAGCTTATTAGGTAAAGTAGGGCTCCCCTCTAGCGTAGTGTAATTACTACTATAGGTTGCTTATTTTTACTAATAGGTCTTAGCTTTAGACCTCCTTCCCTTTAGTAGTTTCTAAGTTTCTTATGCCTTCTATTAGTAGATTACCTTAGGATTTAGGAGAAATTACTAACATATCCTTTTCTAATAGTTAACTTAACATACTACTCTAGTCTAGTAGGTAAGGGTCTTAAGGTTTCTATAGCGGGTTAGGCTCCTAGGTTGCTATAGTCCTCTCTAGTATAACTAGGTGGTTTAAGGTTTATAACATCTAGGAGTTTATTTAAGATAGAGGTTCTAGTATTAAGGCTAAGCTAAGTTTACTTACTAGTTTTAGGTTTTCCCTTATAGATTAAATAATCCTTTTTACTAGCTAAATATATAACTTTATCTAGTAGTTGTTATTTTCTATACCTAGCTTAAGTTTAAACCCTTTCTACTAGTTAACTAGGCTATAATAAGGTTTATCTATAAGGAATTTAATATAGTAGAGGTAGTTAATATCCTTATAAAGGTGTTTTATAATATTAGTAGCTAGTAGGTAGGTTAGGTATTTCTATAGCTATGTTGATAGTTATTAGAGGTCCTTAATATAGCCTGGCTATAGAAGTTATATGCCTATTCCTTAAGGATCTCCTTAGGGTAGGTATGTTCCTTTATAGTCTAGCCGTAAAGAAAAGAAATTTAAGGTTATTTAGGTTAAAGTAGTTATACTACTACTTAATATAGCCCTCCTAGCAGCTATTATAGATCTAATAGGGCAAATAGGCTGCTAGTACTGCCGGATGGAATAGACAGCAGCATCGCAGAGATACACAGCAAGAGAGTAAAACAGAACAGCAAAGTAGTAACAGATAATAAATAAGCAAGTATAAGGCGATAATAGCATAGACAAAAGGTAGGTATAATTAGGTCTAAGTAGTATTCTATAGTTAACTTGTAATACTCCCTAAGTTGACAGCTACTTATACCTATAGGTATGTAACTAGCCACGACCCATCTGGTGTTATGGGCCATACGCCCCTTTTGGCCTATAACAGCTCTAGCGTAGGAGTTTCTAGAGTATAGGTGTGTTAACCCTATAGTTATGCCGCCTTAAGTAATTTAGACTATCTCTTATAAGGTGTGGTAGGTAAAGGGTATCCTAATCCTAAAGGCTCTTTTGCTAAAAGCTTTTAAGGTTATCTATAAGTAGGTAGCATATAGTATTATTAAAGAAAGCTACGCTATATACTAGAATCTATAGTTCCTAGTTATAAAGAAGGATAGTAACTTATACCTAATTAATTTAGTAACTAAGGTTAATATAGTAACTCTTTATAATACTTAGTAGCCTCTAGTAGTAGATAAGTTTTTAGAAGAGTATATAATATACTAGCTTATATTATTACTTAACTTCTTCTTAGGTTATAATTAGATTTTACTAGATAAAAAGAGTTATAATCTAACTATATTCTCTACTCTACTTAGTCTATTTAAATACTATACTCTACTAATAGGAGTAATAAATTTAGTAGTATAGTTCTATAGAATTATAATAAGGATCCTTTATAATCTAATTCCTTAGTATTATAGTATGTTTATTAATAATATTATAGTTAAGGGCCCTTAATTAAGATATAATAATAAAGAGCTTTAGGTATATCTAGAGATCTATTAATTTATTTATAAATACCTCTATAATATTAATTAGGTCTTAGTAAATATAGAGTTAGCTAGATATATAATATTAGTAGTTTAGTCTTAATAGTACTAAGAGTTAGTAGTAATTATAGGATACCTTTATAGTACTATTAGATATAAACCTAATTAAGCTAAGATTATTAAGATTCTAAAATAGGAAAAGTATAATAGCATGTTAGAGGTTAGATCCTTTCTAGGGATTATAACATTCTATTACTACTAGGTAGAGTGTTTTTTACTAATTATAGTGCCTCTCTACTAGTTACTCCTAAAGAATTAACCTTTTTAATAGGAAGAGCTATAAATTAAGGCTATAAAGACTCTTAAGGTTACTCTTACTACTATACTAGTCTTAGTTCTAATTAACTACTCTCTAAATACTAGCTATATTATTCTAACTACTAATTTAAGTAGGGATAGGTAGGGTTATACTCTTAGTTAACTTATAGATAGCAAGAGAATAGTTATAAAATACAAAAGTAAAATCTAGTAAGGGGTAGAATTAAAGTATAATTTAGGGAAGTTAGAGATATATAGAGTCTTAATAAGCCTTAAGTAATTATATAACTATATTTTTAAGATTAACTTTCTACTTAAGATAGATATAAGGGTTTTAGTTACTTAGATTAATAGAGTAGTAAATAACTTACTATTAGCTATAATAATATAATAGCTTTTATAAATTAGACTTTTTAACTTTAAGGTTAAGTATATTAATAGTAAAAAGAATATAGCAGCTAATAGACTCTCTTAAAAGCCTCTATGCCTATTAGACTTATAAGAGGCTAATTAGGAAGAGGATATTAAGGATTTTATTAATATAAAGGTTCTATAAATAAGGATAGCTAAGAGTTTCTTTCTATTAGCCTATATATATAGAGATAATATAACTAATTAGCCTAGAGAAATTAAAATTCTAATAGATTTACTTAGTAACTACCCCTAGTTAACTAACTTAAAGTAGATTGCCTATTTCCTCCTTATACTAAAGAGACTACTAGGTATTCTACTATACTAATTCTATAAGTTTAAGTAGAAGGCTACTTAATTTATTATATAGAATTAACTCCTATTTAGACTAGGGATAAAGACACGCCTAGAACCTCTTTATGTTATTAATAATCTAAAATAGTAGCTTAATTTAATTAATAAATCACATAATAAATTAGGGTATTAGGGATGAGAGGTAATATATTTATAACTTACTAAATATTACTATTAGTCTAGGATATATATATAGGTTAGAGAGCTAATTATAAGCTATAAAGCATGCTAGAAAGCCTAATTAGTACGCCCTAATAACTACTATATTTCTTTAGTTCTATATAGTCGCCCCTTTTTAAGAGTTACTTTAGATATCTAGTATATAGGGAAATAAAAGGTTGTTAAAGCCTACTATAAGTTTATAGGATATCTAGAGGCCTATATCTTAAAAAATACTATATTATTAAATATTATAAAGTTTATCTAGGAAGATATAATTTACTAATATAGTATCTATAGAACCCTAATTATTAATAGTAGGAAGGAAAATACTAAGGCTATTATTAAGCTAAATTAGTATTATAGAATATACTAGAAGGTTATTTTAGCATATAATCCTTATATAAATAGACTTTTAGAAAAGGGGTATTAGCTAATTACCTATATACTAAGAATCTAGTTAGACTAGGGGAGAAAGGATATTTAACTAATATTAGCTATAGCCCTTTTTACTAATTAAATAATAGTTAGAGCCTCTAGTAGCTATACGCCCTTTTATCTTAACTATAGATATAACGTAGTTATACTAATAGAGGGATAGATAGTAACTTAGAGAGTTTTAGACTAAGACTCTATTAAGACCCTAGAGTAAGAAATACAGCTTTAGTTAAGGGCCTTTAAATAATTAGATAATAATTAGAATAAGGCTTCTTAGATTATTATAAAACGCTATACCCTTAGTTATAATTAATTTAATATAAAACATATTAGGTAGATAAGGAAGGAGAAACTTTAGGAGGGAGATTTAGTTCTTATCTTTAATATTTAATAGTAGATTAATATGTTAATAATAAGGAAGTTAGATTACTACTAGTAAGGACCTTTTAGGATTTACTCTATATTACCTAGGAGCTCTTTATATTAGCTATTAACCTTAGTAGGGGAGCTAATTACTAGCGTAACATACTCTAGGAATTAATTAAAGAAATTCCTAAAGTCCCTAGATAGCTTTTATCTCTCTCTAGAAGAGGTAGATAGTTAAGGGGATATTATAGTAGATTTAATAGATCTACTCTTAGATAAGGAACTAACTTCTAATTAGCTAGAGCTATTAATTAAGGGTAGTAATTCTAATAACTTAAGAGACTTAGATAATAAGGATAAAAGTAATATAATTAACTAGGGACTAAGGAGATTATAGTAGAATATAGACCTAATAAGTATCTCTTTATATTAAGGGTATCTCTTTAACTTAATTAAGTATAAAGATATAGGGGATAATAGGATATAAAGAAGAAGTACTTATCTTAATATAATTAAGCTATTAAGACTAAAAGGTATAAAGGACTAGTAAGTAAAATACTAAACCCCCTTAGGCTAAAAATAATAAATTCCTACTTAATTAGCTAAAGACTTAGTAACTACTTCCCTTATGTTAGTACTTTAACTCCTTAGCTATATACTTAGCATCCTTAGTATTATTCTTAATCTCTAAATACTAATATACCTTATAATTAATCTAAAGGTAATCCTCTAAAATACTATAGAAACTTAAATAACTAGACTAGTTAGTCTTAAGGGTCTTTAATATAGTAGTAGCTAACTCCTAAAAGTTAGAAAGTATTAAAACCTTTTTTTTAATAATTAAGATATCTTAAGGGATAAAAGAAGGGATACTACTACTACTCTAATTATACTTATACTTTACTCTATAGGTCTATAAAACTTTAGTATAACTATTAGCCTAGTAATTAGAGTTAGTCTTATAGTTATAATATATTAATAACTCTTAATAGAGATAGTTAGTATAATAGTTATTAAAGAATCTAAAAAGAGAAACATACTTAAAGTAGGGTGCTATTCCCTAAGTATTATTATTTAATTAGGACCTAATAAACTTTTAAAAGTTCTTAGTATAGTAGTTATAAGGTTAAGTATTCTAGATGCTATATGCCTAAATAAGGAGTAAATTAATAGTAGGAGTATAACTAGTTAGATAGAAGGTTAGGATACTAAAGTAGCTAGTAAAGTTATAATAGATAAAAACATAGTACTTCTAGAGGTAATTACTATAAGTAATTAAAGGGTTACCTAGTATATTCTAAATAATAGATTAGTTATTAATATATAGCTAGAATTAATAACTTACCTTAAAATTAATCTATTTATCCTTATAAGGATTTATAATAGCTAGCTTAATATAAAGGTTACCTATAAGACCTAATAGAGTGTTTTAGTAAGTAGTCTTTAGGATCTAAAGGAAAGAGGAGAGGGTTAGTTAGATTAAATAGAAGGAAGGGAAAATAGCAAGCTAACTTATAGTAAGATAGTACTCCTCTATCTTATAGAATTTATATTTCTATTTCTCTATAGCCTAATTCTTAGTTAGAGTAGCTCTAGTAAACTACTAAGGGTGGATTTCTTACTAGACGTAGTAATTAAGTTAATACTAATTAGTCTTCTAAATATTAGATATAATTAGTAAAGGTAGTAAAGGCTAAAGTTATAAGAGACTAAGAGGGATAAAAGGGTTAGAAAGGGTTAAAGAAAAAGAAGATATAGTAGAAAGTTAGTAAGAAGAAAATAGGCTTTTAGTCTTACTAAAAGAGAGGTTAATTAAAGAGGGAGCTAGAAGTAAGGGGAAGGTACTATAGAAAAAGGGTGAATTATAACCCTAATTAATAAAGGGAAGAAGATATTTACTACTAAGAAAAAGGGTAGTAGTAAATTACACCTTCTTTATAACCTTACTATACCTACCTCTATTAACTAACCTTTTACCTAGAAGCTATAATAAAAACCTATTATTCCTCCTTACTAAATAGAAACTTCTTCTCTTCTATAACTTATAATTAATAACTTTAATATTACTAGCTAACTATTAACTATCTTCTTTTCTTTATATTTCTACTCTATTAAGCTACTATATTATAATCCTCTTCTTCTTTTCTAATACCTTAGCGTCTTAATTACCTAAAAAACCTTACTACTTATATAGACTATCTCCTTCTTAAATTACTTTAAGATGTCTACTCCTCCCTCTCTATTATATGTTAATTAAAGCTGCCTAGTTACTAGGATCTAGTATGACTTCTCTAAGTAAGAATATATAGGTAATTTAGAAGACTAATTAGGTAGCTAGGGACTATACTAGACTCTTAGTTAGGAAGGGACTCCTCTATATTAAGTCTATACTATAATAGACTTATAATTCTTTAATCCTTATATATATAAAAGATTTAGTTAATATATACTAATATACCTAGACTTATTTCCTAATTAAGCTAGCTTTCTATAAATAATCCTAACCCCTACTATAATTTACTTTCCTAACTAGCTTTACTAGGAACTTATAGATAACTTCTTTAGTTAATACCCTAAAGCGTTTAATACTAATAATTAAGGTAATAAGACTTAGGAGGGCTAGAGTTACTAGAAGGTATAAGGTATTCTAATAGATTACTATAACTTATAGGGCTAACTACTATAAAAGGATTAAATTAGAAGAGATAAGATTAGTATAGCCCTATAAGTTATAGTTAGAGATCTATCCCCTATTTATAATATTACTATTATCCTAATTAGGTAGGAGAGTATATATACCTCTAATATAATTCTAACTTTACTACTATAACTACTAGAAGTCTATAATTAAATTTAGAACTAGGCTTACTTAGTCTTCTTTCTACTCTATACTAATAGTCTAGGATATTTTACTAGTATAATAGTTAATTAGTATAATAGTATAGTATACTAGTATAATCCTCTCTAGTAGGGAGGCTAATTAGAGGTACTATTTATAAATAATATTAATATACTAAAGATGTTTTATAAAGATATAGGTACTAGTCTATAGGTTTAAGGACTAATTAATAGTAGTACCTATATAGTTAATATTACCTAGTAGGAAGAAGGATAGGATTATAGTCTATTTATCCTTAAATAGTTTTAAATAGTAGCCTAATATAGCTAAATATATCTATTATAAAACCTAATCTAGTCTAAGCTAGAGTACTTAAGATTACCTACTAAAAAGATTTAATAATACTAGATTAAAGTAATTAGTTATAAGTTCTAATTTAAGGGATATCTCTAATATAATACTATACGTAACGCCCCCTTACTATTATATAAAGAATTAAGAGACAAACTACTAAACAAACCATATATATCCCTAACTAGCTCTAACGTAATAATAATTAATCCTAAAACACCTACTCTATAAAAGAGTAGTCCCTAGTTAATTACTAAAGTTATAAATCTTAAAACGCTAATTAACTTACCTTTATAGTTAGGTATACTAATTACTCTTCTAGGTATTTTATCTTTTACTTAATTCCTTATACTATACTAAGATAGAAGTTTTAGTCTAGTTAGAGGTCTTCTAAGTAGTATTACTATATTTAATAGATACTAATATAACTACTAGCCTATTAACTATTATACTAATTAGCCTAACTAGTCCCTAATTCTATATTAGCTAATAATAATTATAAGCTTAATTAATAATAAGCCTAACCCTAATTAGGTAATTATTCTATACTATAATTCCTAACTACCTAAGACCCTAAAGATAAAAGGATTAACCTACTTACTTTTAAATATAAGCTTACCTAATATGTCTAATATGCCTAACACTCTAATTAACCTAAGCTAGCCTAAAGGTTATATTAAGTTAGTTAAGTAGTACTAAGGTGCTATAGCTAATCTAGTAAAGCTTAAGATAGATTAGTTAAAGCTTAGTAATAAGGAGTAATAGAATAAGCATAAGAAGACTATAAGTATTAAAGAGATTAAGTAAAGAAAGGTAGCTAAATCTAATTAAGACTATTTAGTAAAGAAATATATAGCCCTACTAAAATATTAGACCTAGCTAAAAAAGAAGCTTAATATTAAGAAGTATACCTAGTAGGAATAGGTTAACTAGTTTAATAATCTAGTTATAGAAGTAGTATATCTAGCTAATTTATATAGTACTTAGCTACCCCTAAGTACTAAAGATAATTAGGAAGGTTAGGTAAGGCGTAATACTAGGATTAAGTAGGATAGTATTAATTAGGGAAAAGACTAGTCTTTAAAGAAGAAGAGTAAGGGAGGATAGAAGAATTAAAGCTAATTACTATAGGATTATAGTTTCTATATATTAAGGGACTAAAGATAGAAACTAGGGGATAGATATAGTAGGGTAGGAAGGTAATTAGAAGCTATTTTATACTAATTAGCTAAAGACTTAGCTAGATAATATCTAATTAGTAAAGATAAAAGGATAATTAGATAGATTAATAGATAGATAAGTAATTTTTTACACCTTTACCTATACCTACTCTCTCTTAGCTTATATAATAAGACCTTTTAATAATTTTAGTTAAACTATAATAACATACGAAACTTAGGAGTTTCTACCCTTCTAATTAGAAGAACTCTTATGTTAATTAAAGGAGTTTCTTTAATTAATTAACTAAGTAACTTAAGCTAATTAGAGGAAGCATCTTATGTTGCTTATATAGGTTGTAGTGTTTCTTCCCTTAGATTACCATACCGCATAAGTCCTTCCTTACCCTATACGTCTTTAATAGAGTAAAAGAGGGAGTATTAGAAGTAAGAGTATTCTCTAATACTCCTATACTTTTTTATCTTATATTTCCTCTATTATAGAGATTTATATATAAGATATATATATATATATATAATCTACTAAACTAGTAGATTAATATATATATTAATTACGTAAGTAGGTAATTACGTAATTATAGCCTAATACTAGAAGATTCTATAAGGAGTAAGATTAGCTTTACTACTCCTCTCTCTAACTATCTAGGTTATCTCTTTAAGTTAGGGTTATTTAGTTAGGGTTAAGTTCTTATATGTTATCTAGGTTAATTTCTAAGTAGCTTACGTAAGTATAGAATATTCTAGTAAGCTAGATATAGTTATATAAGGATGGGAATCTCCTGTATTTTAAACTACTATCTTTCTCTCTAAGTAAGTAATATCTATAGTAATAATCTAACTATTATACTCTCTTTATATCTTCTATCCCTTTAACCTCTTATATTCTATATATCTCTACCCCTATTATCTTATATTCTTACTACTATAGGATATATTCTTATATAGGATATCTACTATCCTATATATCTTTACCTATTATTCTAAAATTATACCTAGGTTAGGGATATTACTATTATCTAGTAGGCTATAAAGCTAGAGGAGTACCTAAGTATAAAATTTAGTTATTTTAGTAGATATAAGGTAAAAACAGGCATTAAAGGTAGTATTAATAGTAGTAAGGCTAACTACCTAGAAAAGTAGTATTTAGAAGTAGTTAACTTAGTATATAATTATAAGGGTATAGCTATAGGCTATAACTAAGAAGGGTATAAAAAGTAGGTCTATTTAAGTATAAAGACTTTAAGCTAAAACTTCTAAGTTCCTAACTTTAGCCTTAAGCCTTAGGTTAGTAAGGCT
Organism: Colletotrichum sublineola; assembly: GCA_020631755.1. Classification (NCBI taxonomy): domain Eukaryota; kingdom Fungi; phylum Ascomycota; class Sordariomycetes; order Glomerellales; family Glomerellaceae; genus Colletotrichum; species Colletotrichum sublineola. Next base: position 4,967,600 of record JAHSQG010000005.1, on the reverse strand, counting down.
TAGCTAACCCTTAGCTAAGGAATACCTAAAGTACTCCTATTAGGCTATATGTCCTACTAGCGTATAGCCCCCTTATAATTACCCCCCTCCTTATATTCTTAGTCCCTAAGGATAAGTAGAGACTATAGTATTAGGTGCTAAGTAGTTACTAACTAATTACCCTCTACTCTAGCTGTTTTATTAACCTCTTTATTAGATAATAGGATCTATTCTAGTATTATAAATCTTAGTATACCTTTAGCCTCCTTTTACTATAATTCCTTTATAGTTAAAAATAAAATTCTCTTAACTCTACCTATTTTTAAACTAAGTACTTCTATTTATAGTCTAATAGTTTGTTATATAGCTTTACTTAATATAATAATACTTACCTTACTTTTACCTTACTTTATTATTATTATACTAATAGTTCTATTTCTTTTAGTAAGTATCTATTAAGCCCTTATTATTATATAGTAGTATTATTATTTTTATTTTTTATCTTCTTTTTCTTTCCCTAAGGTAAGGTTTTTATTTTCCTTTTCTCTTCTTCTTTTCCTTAGTACTATATTATTATTAACCTTTTACTATACTTCTTTATTAATAACTTTTCTTATTTTACCTATTTTCTTACTATTACTTTATTAACTATATACTAATTAGTTACTATATTTCCTTTTTTTCTTTTTATCTATTTTATTTCTTATTCCCCTTCTTATTATACTATTACTAACCTATTACTAATTATAAGTATTATTATCTAAGTTACTAGTATCCTCTAGATACTATATAACCTAAATAAGGGTTTTAATAGCTTAAAGGGGGGTACTCCTTATATTAACTATCTTAAATAGATTTATTATAACCTTAATAAGTTTATTTACTATTAGGCTAACTATATTATAAACTATCTTACCTACTATATTAATAAGAAGAAGTGTTTTACTATAAGTTTTTACTAGTCTTTTACTAAAAGTTTAGTATCTTTAATCTATTTTTATAGGTTCTAAAGGAACTCTAGGGTACTATATAATCTACCTAGAATTACTATATATACCTTTACTAATTAGTTACTAAGTATTAACTTAGTCCTCTTAAACTTTAGTATATTAATTAGTCTTTTTAGTATATTACTTATACTTAGACTAAAATTAGTAAGTATATTACTAATCCTTTATATAGTATAAACCTACTCTAGCTCTAATATATTACTATTTAGGAGTTAGTATCTAATTATAAATATATAAGCTTAATAATTTAAGTTTAGGTTTATTATAGTTTCTTTACTAAGTATTTACCTTAGCTAACTTATTTTTTTAGGTAGGCATTATTACCCCTAATAATATTATAGATTAATTAAACTAGCTTTAACTTATATATATTTATAATAACTCTAAGGTAAAGGGTTTATAAATACTTATTAAATACCTTAATAGTTATTAGGGTAAATACTTTAATAAGCTAGTTAGTAAGGGAGAACTTAAACGTTTCCCTAAGTAGGCTAAGTTCTATAAGAAGTTTAATAATTATAAAGATAACCCTATACCTATATATACTATTTATATTATAGGGTTAGTACTAATTACTTATAGAACTAATACTAAGATACCTTAGAAGAAGTATAAGCTTATAGGTACTACTACTAACTCTATAAAGTATTACTATAATAAGGGTAAGAATAAGGAGGTTACTATTACTATCTTAAGTAGTAATAATAATAGTAATAATAATAAGTATATTAATATTCCTACTAATAATAATTCTTTACTAAGTAGTTTTACTTTAATTACTATTTAGAACTAATATAAGAAGAAGAAGGCTATAGAGAAGAAGTATAAGGAGGAGGATGCTATATATAAAGAAGCTATTTATGTCTATAAGGAGTAAGAGGCTATAGAGAAGAAGCACTAGGATAAAGAAGAGGCTAAGAAGAAGAAAGGTAAAGGTAAATAAGTTACTAACCCTCTAGTAATCCCTTACGTATTTTATAAGTTTTATAACCTTAGTAAAGACTATTATAACTATATTTATACTATTTACTAAAAGCTTACTAAGTAGTTATTAATCTAAGAGTATAATACTTATAACCTAAAGGCTAAGAGATATATACCCTATATAAAGAATACTAACTAAGCCTTTATTAATAAGTATAATAAGGATAAGGAAATTATATATAATATTACGTATAATTATAAATTAGAATAGTAGTCTACTAGTAATAAGTAGTCTTTTATAAACTCTAAGGTAGAGGGTAATAATAATAATAATAAGGGTTATAGAAATAGTAGTAAAGATACTAGTAATAATAATATTAAGATTTAGTTAGTAGTAATAGTTACTATATATTCTATAACCCTTTACCTATAGCTTTATTAACTTAGTACTTTCTCTACTTAGTTAGTTTTTACTTTTTTATTTTTCTTATTAAGATACCTTAGGTAGGCCTCTAACCTAATTTAATAGGGGTAACTATTCTTTTTACCTATAGCTAGGTAAGTACTTAGTAATAATAACCTAATTCTATACTATTTATTATCCTATTTCTTATGTTTCCTCCTTATAGCTTTCTTATATATAGTAACTTTCTGTTATATATTATATAGGTATTCCTTTAGTTTTTAGGTATTATATTCTATAGGCTACTCTACCTATTTAATAAGGTATTAGTAGTCCTTTACTAAACCCTAACTAGTAATAATCTCCTCTACCTCCTATTCTTTTAGTTTATCTTTAAGGTTAGGGAGGATTAGTTAACTATTATTATACCCTTACTAGATATTTTATAGTTTAATTATAGATATTAAGAATATATTATATATATACTAATACTTCTTAGGTAAGTATACTCTATATACCTAGGAGCTAATTCTTTCTATAATTACTACTTAAATAAATCTTAGTACTAATTTTCTATTCTTAAACCTAAAATTCTTTATTAATAGTCTAATAATATCTCTATAAGAGTACTCCTTAGGGGTATATCTTACGTTATATCCTTACGCTTAGGTACCTATTACCTTTTTCTAATTAAGCTATATATATACCTAAAGTTTACTAATATAAATAAGTCTCTCTTTAACTCCCTAGACTATAACTCTTATAGTAGAGGAGACGTATTTAATATACCTTAGATTATACCTATATAGGGCTTTTATTAGTAAGAGGCTAGTAGTTATATAGTAACTATTATTATATATAAACTCTACTTTAGGGAGCTAGACTACCTATTAACTTACTAATCCTATAGTATATACTTAGAGATACTTCTTAAGTATCTAGATTATTCTCTCTATCTATCTATCTATTTAGGGGTAGTATACTATAGATAGTTAGCTTTAGATCTCTCTTTCTATAGTAAATTCCTTTTAGAATTTACTTATAAGGAGTTTATCCCTATTACTAATAATACCTCTAGGGGTGTTAAATCTATATTCTACCTTTTTATAGAGTATTTAGGTAAGCTATACTACTAAAATAGTCTTTTATATTAGAATAAATATAGTAAACTTTATTATCCTATCTATAATAATAAGGATACTATTATATTTAGTACTAGTATCCTAAATACTTAGTAATAGGCTTATAATAAAGTCTATACTAATTTCCTTAAAAGGATATACTAGTATTAGTAATAACTAAAGTTCTCTATAAGGTTTATACCTAAGTATTCTAACCCCTTAGTACTATTAGTACGTTTAGATATAATCCTATATATCTAAAAGGATATCTAGCTAGTAGAATAACCTTAAAATAAGTTCTTAAGTCTTATTTACTCTTATATAGCCTATTATTAGCTTATTATAGTATTAGTAAATAATTACTAAGCGTAATAATACTTTATCTAGAATAACTAGTCTTATCTTATAGAATAGGGTCCCCTTCTTATTAAGGTAGTACCCTTTTTATTCTCTAGCTAATCTATAAGCCCTTACTACCTACTTCTAGTAGTTCCTATCCTTAGCCTATAGTCCTTAAATAAAATCTTCTAGGGCGTCTAATAGCTATTAGAGTAATACTATTCTATACTCTATAAGCTCTTCTATAACTATATATAGGATATACTACTCTAGAATAATAATCTTAGCTTTAAGCGTTTCCTCCCCTTCTTTAGGCGTTTACTAAGTATTCTATAATTCTTTTTAGCCCTTTTAGCTATAGGTTTCTATAGCTACGACTTTTATAGTAGTACCTTAGGACTCTTTAGTCCTATAGGGACTTTAGGGTAAGGAATATTCCTTATTTATAGTAGCTCTAATAGCTTATATAAAAGTAATTACTATTTTACTCCCCCCTTTTAGGGTAGTAATAGTTTACTAGCTATTTAATAAGAGTTCTTCTACTAGTCTTAACTTCTTTAAGAGAGTAAGGAGTATATTATTATATACTACTTTACCTTCTATATAATTTAGTCTTCTTAATAGTCTATCTATAGGGTTTATTACTCCTAGGTAGTAGTATATTTTAAAGTTAAATACTAATAAGTAGTAGACCTATCTAGTAAGCCTTCTATAAAGGTCCTATACTAAGGCGTTAATAACACCCTTTAGGGCCTAATAGTCTATTAGTACTATAAAGACCTTAGACGTCCCTTATAGATAGCATACCTAGTAGTCTAGGCTTTTTACTATAGTAAGAAGCTCTTACTATCCTATTACCTATCTCTACTCTATATTAGATAGCTTCTATAAAAAGTACTTAATTAGTTATTATTAACTATCTAAAAGTTAGGATAGGATCCCTAAGATTACTTTTTAGGATATATCTATCTTAACCTTAGACTCCTATATAGGATCCTAATATTATAGAATAGTTACTAAATAAAAGGTAACCTTTAACTTATTAAATACTATCTATACCTCTAAAGTCTAATTAAACTCTTATTCTTACTTAGGACTACTCCCCTTAAGTATAGATGTTATAGGAGATATAATTCCTAAGTATTTAGGTATAAATTTCTAATAGAAGCTATAAAACCTAAGGAATACTTATATATCCCTAATAGACTATAGTAGCTTCTATTTAGTAACTACTTATACTCTATTTAGGTCTATTAAGATACTATCTAGTAAAATAACATATCTTAAAAACTTAGTTTTATATATATAGAATTAATACTTACTAAGTTTTATATATAGCTATACTTTATAAAGCTTTATAAGAACCTTCTTAATATCCTTTATATACTATTCCCTAGTTTTTAAATAAACTATAATATTATTTATATATATAATATAGCATAACATACCTATATAGTAAGTAACGTATTATAGTAAGTAATATATATCCTCCTAAATCTACCCTCTCTATCTTTAGGACAACTTTTCTCTACGTACAAACATGTAATCTACCTTAATTAAAAGCTATATTATCCTTACTATCTAGGCTATTAAAAAAGACCTAAAAATGTCTATATAAAGAGCTACCTCTACCTTTAAGGTCCCTAAATTAACCCTCTGCTACTAACACGCCAGACGTGTCGCATAAGGCAAAAGACAACCTAATTTAATAAAGATAACTATATCTAAAGAGGAGGTAATTCTTAATTAAGTTATTAACCTAATTAATTAAGGGTTCCCTCTATAATAAGATAATATATAAGAAATAGCTAACTAACTCCTAAACGTATATAATAGAATACATACTAGACCCTAATAGGTAGAGAACTTTATATAATACATCCCTAAATTAAAAATACAATTTTAATGTTAAATTAATTATTAGAGGGCCTTAGCTAAGGATCCTATAATTATATAAGGCTAGTTTATACTTATATAAAATATAATTATAAAGTATAGGATATAGGATTATAATATCTATAACTTTAATAAGACTAGCTTCCTAATAGGAATACTATTATATACTAAGGTTATTATAACCTCTAACTATAAGAGAAGGCCTTATATAAAGCAGCCTAGTAATTATAAATAGGTTTCTATTATTTAGGGTGTATATATAGATAGCTAGGTAATACCTCTATATGTTATTATAAAGGGTAAATATTACCTCCTCTCCTAGTATACTAATAGCTAATTCCTAGCTATATAGCATATCTATCTAAGTAAAAATAGATAGATAATAAATAATATTAGTCTAGATTAGTTAAATTATTTTAATTAATATATAAAGTCTTATATAAAGGGTACTTATTACCTCTTAATCCTTAATAGCTATAATAGCTATAAATTAACTAACTTTAATAAATACTATAAAAAGGAGAATATTATTACTTTTTATATACCTCCCTATTAATTATATAAGCTTTAGCCTCTTAATATTAGGTGTTTTAGCCTATTAAAGTATTTATATAGTAAGGAAATTAAGAAGATAATATAGATATAGATTTTATATATTATAAAGGATAACTTCTTTCCTACCTTTAAAGTAGTATTCTTTACCTCCATAGGTAAAAATAATATATAAGCTAGTTTTAGATAGGTAGGCCTTATACCTTTTAACCCTAAAGTAGTTATTTCTTAATTAGATTTTAAGCTAAAGACTCTAATACTATTAAACTTAAGGCTAAGTAGCTAAGGCTCCTAGGACCTAAAGATACTAACTATAGTACTAGAGGGTATATAAAGTACTACTTCCCTTAAAAGGAAGATCTAGGTATATTAAGGTAGCTTACTAATAGTAATATATAAAGTAATTAACTTCTAGGCTAAAGGTATTAGTAAGTTAGCCTATAGGCTTACTATTATTAAGGCTAAGAACTATAAGCTTTATATAGGGATAGAGGTACTAAGTAAGCACTAGAGGGTAAAAAAGACTAGACTATATCTTAGAGGGTTACTTAATACTGCTGAAGTAGAGGTACTATAAGGAGAAAAGAAAGGCGTTAGTGCTAGGGGAGAGAATAACCCTTAGGAGGAGGGTTGTATAGAAGGCGCTAAACTATGCATACAATGATATAGTAATTATAGAAAGCCTAGGCATAACGTATAAACCTATAAAGTAGTTTAGGATAGTAATGAGGAAGAGGGTGATTAGTAGTTTTAATTAATTTTATATATTATGGCTGAATTTACTTATATAAAAGGTGGAAGGGTAGAAGAAAGTGTGTTACTTACTATGATATGTTGCTTACTATATAGGTATGTTATATTAACTAAGTTACTAAGTGCTTAGTAAATATACGCCTAAAACGTTATAGGTATGTTAGTTAATCTAAATAGCATAATAGTATACTTAAAGTACCTATATTTTATATAGAAGGCTGTCTTCTACTAGTTAGTCTTCTTAATATAAATATAGTAGTATACATCCCTTAGGTTAATCTTTAAGATCTATTTTACTTAGTAAAGCCTTTCTAAGAGCTTACTAATTAAGGGTAATAGGTATCTATTCTTAATTATAACTTTATTAAGTCCTCTATAATCTATATAGAGTGGTACTATCCTATCCTTCTTTAGGATAAAAAGGATTAGAGTACTAGCCTTACTAACTAATAGCTTTATATAACTATTTACTAAGTTCTTAGTAATATAAGACTATAGTTCCTTAAGTTATTACTTACTTAGTAGGTATATTAGTCTAAATAGAGGTTTCTTATCTTCTACTAGATTAATAAAGTATTTAGCGTTAGGAAGGGGATTAATTATCTTTACTATTTCTTTATTAAATGTTCCCTACTTAGATTCTAACTCTAGGGGAAGTAAGGCTTATAGATTTCTTTCTTTTTCTTCTTTACCTAAAGAGATAATATTAGGTTTATTTTCTAGTATAGCTCTATAGATATATATAATATACACCCTTTTATAATTCTTAATAATCTCTATTATAATTTACTTTAGTTTAGTAAGTAATATATAATTATACTTCTAGGTATTAGTAGTTATATTAATAATAATTCCCTCTTACCCTATAGATTCCTATAATAATAGTAAGTTACTAAACCCTTTAGGCTTTTTAGACTTAGCAAATAGACGCTAAATCTTCTATAGCTATCTATAGGAGTTAATTAAGAAGAATATTAATTAATATATTACCTTTAGCTTTATTTCCTTTCTATTAAATCCTATAAGTATTAGGTATAATATGTTTACTATTTCTAGGCTTAGTTATCTTACTAGGCTTAAGCTAATAATATCTACTTATACGTAAGTATCTATATTTATACTAACCTTATATTTAGTATATCCTTATAGAATAATTACTCTACTAGTAGTAGTTTCTCTAATAGGGACTATATCTTTCTTAGTAGGGTAGTCTAGAGTATTAACCCTACCTATTTATTTCTTATATTATAGAGTTCTTAAACTCTTATCCTAGTAAGAATAGTATTTACTCTTACCTTTAAGATATTTAGTTACTAACTAATTAGTATATTATTACTATTCCTTAGTTCCTTATAAAAGGTTAAAATATAGCTTAGTATCTTATAATTATAATATTTAGGGGTAGTTATAGTATTACCTTATTATAGGGTGCTTATTCTATAGTTAGCTATTTATCCTCTACCTCTTAATACCCCTTATATACTAAACCTAGAGGATAATATAGAGGTAGAGGAGGCCTAGCTATATACTTAAGATATTAATCTTTAGAATAGTAGAGGGTGTTATATTACGTCTATGTCTTCTCTTAGTTATTTTTAGTAGTTATTCTATAAAGGGTTACTATATAACTTATAATTTAACTCCTAATATCTTTAGGCTTTTATACTACTTAGTATAAGGTTTTAATTTCTACTTTCTAATAGATTAGCTCTTTTTAGAGTACTATAGGAAGTCTAAAGAAGAAGTTAAATACTTATTTTTTATCTTTCTTAATCTTATTCCTAAGTATGCTATAAATTACTAACTATTTTATAAAAAAGACTATAAGGGAATTTCTTATTTTCTTCCTTATACTAAAAAGAGTATAATAGTATTCTCTTTCTTAGGCTATAGGGTTAATATACGTTTAGTAGATAAATATAAGGAAGTTATCTTAATTTATATTCTTATTTAGGCCTATATAGTAGTTTCTCTATTAAGTTTATATTAATATTATTACTTTAGATAAAGCCTATATAATCTTATACCCTATAGAGGCTTCTACCTTTAGATTATTTACCTCCTTAATAGCCTTTATCTAATTATTTATTTAGGCTATTATAGCGTCTTTATTAAGTACCTTATAATTATAGTTTAGGGGTTTTTTATATTCCTTTAGTTAGTTCTTTATTAATATATATTTAGTAAGTATTTAGAGTAGTTTTTAATTTTATCTTTATATTTCTATATTCTAATATTATATTTTAGCCTACTATATTTAAAATACTTATAGGATACTAACTAGGCTTAGTTCTTATCCTAAGTCCTTTTATAGTCTATATATTTAGCCTCTTTTTACTAATAGGGATACTAATCCTTTACTATACGTTTAGTATTAAATATAACCCCTAGAGATATCCCTTACTAGTTTATAGTACTAATATATTAACCTATATTTAGCTTCTTACTACTCCTCTCTAATAAGGTTATTAAGATCTATATTATAGGGGTAAGGTAATACCTAGTAGTTACCTATAGGAGTAGTTAGTAGTACTAAGTTATAGGTTTTAAGTAGCTATAGCTTATTATAGCTTTTATCTTACCTAAGGATTACTAAATGTTTACTATCTAATTAGTAACCTAATATTTTATCCTATACTAGTTATCTTAGTCTATAAAGCTTAAAGAATTATAAGGGTATAGCTATAGGCTATAACTAGGAAGGGTATAGAAGGTAGGTCTATTTAAGTATAAAGACTTTAAGCTAAAACTTCTAAGTTCCTAACTTTAGCCTTAAGCCTTAGGTCGGTAAGGCTTAGCTAACCCTTAGCTAAGGAACACCTAAAGTGCTCCTATTAGGCTATGTGTCCTACTGGCGCATAGCCCCCTTATAATAATCTATTAGTAAGTAGTAGGAGTAAGTTATATTAAAATATATACCTTATACGTATTATCTATTATTAGTAACTCTAAATACCTTTTTAGTAAGTTAAGATAGGGCCTATAGGTCTAAAAAACCCTATTAATTTTCCTATTATTATTATAGTAAATAGTATAAAAAGGTATATCTTTATACTCTTATAGTTATTAGATAAATAATTAGGTAGATAATAATAGGCTAAATTTACTATTATAAAGCTTATATTAGAGGTTATATATATATTAATTATTAATAGTAATCTTCTCTATACTTACTAGCTAGGTAGCTATCTTATATAAAGTTATATTATTATTAGTAGAGAGCTCCTTAACGTGTTAGGTAATTAATTTTTACTTAAGGCTATTATAGGCTATATTAAAAGTAGCCTTATCCTTACTTAACTATTAGAAGGTAGTAACTATACCTATCTCCTTTTAGGTAGTAGGTTAGTAGTTATAAAAATCTCTACTATTAAGGATCTCTTATACCTATATATTATTATTAATATATTAAATTTTACTAGTAAAGAGGTAGTTAGTTTATTTTAATAATACCTTTTGTTATATAGTAGTAGATAGGTAATTACTAGCCTGGTTATACTTAATATTAATTCTCTAGCCTTTTTTTAAAAATCTCTCTTTACGTAGGGTAAAACCCTCGTCGTAATAGTAAAGACGTACGCATAGCTAGTACTCTTTAAAGGTTAAGGCCTGGATATTAGGCATTATAGGCGTCCGTTAGTAATGTTAGATTTGCGGCAAAAAGGGCGTTTTTCGCATGGGTAATTGATAGTAGGGATGGTGGTGGGTGGATTGTGGTGGGTGGATTGTGGCGTTGTGGCGAGAGGGCCGTGAAAATACCAAAACAGGGCCGTAAATTTACCAGTAACCCCGCGCGGCGCCACCGATAACTTGGACATCGAACATGTGCGCCTCGATCTCGAGGGGGGCCACTAATGCGATCTGACCTGGTCCTTGCCCGGCTTGGTATGCTGTGAGATGGGTGTCTGTCTTCCTCCAGCTTCCAAACCAGCTTCTGACACAGTGGCCAATAATCCAGTCCGGAGCCGTTCGTTGCTTCATGATTAACGCCCGCTGAAAGATTTGACGAGTTCAGAACCCTCACTCGGAATCCGACCCCCGGAGTCTTGGACTGCTGCGAAGAGAAGTGGACAATGATCTATCGAGGAAAACATTGTCTAGCCCAGCTAGCATATGTGGTACACTTTCGTCACGATCTCGGACAGCAAGGCCATCAATAGCCACCAGTATCATCGCCTAATTTCTTCGACGCGCATGGGGCTTGTCTATGATAGCACTCTCTCTCAGACTTTCCCATGTTTTCTGGCATTTTGTAAGGAGTCTCACATGGGATGGGAATCGATGTGTCTCTGTATAAATAAACAAGGTTTCATTCAGAGCTTCTAGACCGCCACCTTTTCGGGCGCATGCTGCTGCTAACTGTATAAGCCACAGAAGAAAAAGAAAGAAAAGGGGAAAGGGGGAAAAGGGTTCAGAGAGGCGCTGGAGCTGGAGCTGGAACCCTCCCTCCCGCATCGCGACAGACTGGAAAACCCACTTTACTTGGCTGCGCTTGCAAGTAACCCGGCCCTCGTTCGGTTTGCACTATAGAGCAACTAACTGTCTGTTAGTTCGGAAGAGAAAAAGAAAGAGAGAGAGAGAGAGAGAGAGAGAGAGAGAGAGAGAGAGAGAGAGAGTGAGGCTCATCATCCCGATCATTCAACTGAATGCCTACCTACTCATTCATTCATTCTTTCGCATCCCGCCCTCTGTATCGGCTTCAGCCCGCTCGCTGTGGTTCTCGTGTTCACCATCCCCATCTCCTTTCCCGTTTCCTCTATCCCCTTGTCCATTATCGACCCTTGGACTGCCCTTACCCCCCTTGTCGCCCTAAATTTTCGTCGTAATCCTAGCGACAGGCAAGGCAACCTATCATATTACCAAAAGCGACAGGGACCTGACAGCGCAAAAGCTCCCCGTCTTTCTTTTCTCAGAACGCGCCAACATCCATAAACCGACCACATCCACGGCAAACCCCGTCGCGACAGACCTTCTACTGCTGCTGTCCTGCACGAACTCTATTTCTTAGAGGGATTTTTCTCCAGCCCCTTCCCTATCCATTGTGATCTTTCCGCTACATCGATTGTCGACATCATTATTGACTTGGGAAAAGGAGAGTGAGTGAGAGAGTGAGTGGAGGGAGAAGAGAGAAAGACTATGCCGGTCCGCCCACCAAAGCGACCGGCGGAAGCTGGCGATCCTGCTGCCACTTCCGATGGCGACTCCGCCCCTGCAGCTGCCGCCAAGGTGAAGCTGCCGCGTCTCGAGAAAGGTGGCCAGGAAGATTTCTCTTCCGTCGTCAAGACTCGCCTATCGTCCTACACGAGGACCGGACAGGCCTGCGACAGATGCAAGGTGCGTCATCCATGTGGAATGACCCTCTCCACCTTCCAAATGCTGTCCTGCTGACCACCATGCTAAATAGGTCAGGAAAATACGATGCGATGCCCTCCCCGAAGGGTGCTCTCACTGCATCAACCAGAACCTCGAATGCTTCGTCACCGATCGCGTCACCGGCCGAACCGAACGAAGGGGCTACCTTCAGGAACTCGAGAGGGAGAAGACGGACATGATGAGCCATATCCGCGAACTCGAAAAGCTCCTGGAGAACAATGGTATCGAGGTCAAGCCCTACAATTGGTCACCCTACGGCGCGAATCTTCCGCCTCCTGGCGTCACCTACGATCACATGGGTAACCCCATCGAAGACCCTGCCGAGAGGGATGCTTGGACCAAGGTCGGCTCGGTCTGGGTCAAGAACTACAGCTACAAACCCGCGGGTGGTCGTTCGTTTCCACGTTCGACCCTTGAGTCGCGTCCCATTCACAACCATCTAGGCGTTGGCTCCGACAGCGCCCCTCTCAGTTCCATAAAGGGTACCCAGCTCTCCATCCTTGGGACAACATTTGACGTCACATCATTCGATGCTCCCGACATGGACGAGCCTGTGCCCGATACCAAAGTCTCACAACCTCTGTACAACAAATCGTTCCAGTCGTTTCTCCAATCATGCATGAACGCCAATCCTCCCGTAAACATCGAACTCCCTTCCAGAGGCGACGCCTTCACTTACTCGGAATGGTACTTCCTCATGATATGGCCCTTTCTCCCAGTCCTCCATAAGCCTACATTTATGAATATTGTGAGTGGTGCATCAGCCCCCAATGGATTGACTGGCCCTAACATTTGCTCTAGTTAACTCGCATGTACGACGAACCCGGCTTCGAGCCGAGCATTCCCGATCAGGTCATGGTGCACATGGTCTTCGCTACAATCTACTTCCAATACGGTGTGCGGAATTGGGAGCAGCAAGAGACGCGTTCACAGCTTAACGAACTGTCAAACAAGCACTACCACTGGTCTTTGAGCAAGATGTTCGACTTGGCCACCTCACAATCCGTAGCGGCTGTCCAGGCCATGGCCTTGATTTGCGCACATAGCCGTAGCTTCCCCAAGCCAGGGTGTGGCTCTATGATGGCTAATTTTGCGTTCCACCGCGCCATCGACTTAAACATGCACCGTGCCATGAAGGGGCCGGGTGAGACGACAAATCTGGAGAACGAGATCCGGAAGCGCACATGGTGGACCATCCTCCTGGTATATGTCACTTTAAACGGGCGCCTTGGGAGGCCGATGCCAATCACGGTTGAGGAGTACGACGTCGATTTCCCGGAGCCCATCCCTGACGAGGCCCTTACGCCGGACGGTGTAGACCCCTCCGTCACGACACCCTGTACGTACCACGTGGGGCTGGCTGGATTCAAGATTCTGCCTCTCTTCATGGAGATGTATTCCAATATCTACAGCGCGAGGCGCGATCCGAAGAGCTACGTTGACGTGGTCAACTCCCTCGAAGAACAGCTGCAGCTGTGGAAGGACAGCTTGCCCGAATCTTTGCAGACCAACCCTGGTCAGACGGAACATGAAGGTCGCATGTACGCTTTGTATATCCAGATGTACGCCCTCGAATTCCGTCTGTGTCTGCGCCACCCGTCTGTGGCCATGACAAGCGACCGGAAGATGCTTCTCGAGAACGCCCGCATTTGCGAAGAAACTGCCGCACATATGTTGAATGCCGTCAAAAGTCTGGCCAAGTTGAAGTCTCTGGACACGACATGGTATCAGATGGCGGTGTATGGTGCTGCCATCTTCACCACCTTGGTTGCCCACTGGGAGCGAAGATTCGAGACAACGCCCAGTCAGGTCGCCACCCTTCGTGAAGAGATGAGGGACTGGATGGAGATCATCAACGCGACGGTTTCGCTACTAGGTAAGCAACACCAATGACCGCAGAAATAGTCAGGGTGGCTAAACGTCTATGCTCAGGGACCGGTTCTCGAATCAGTAACGAAATCAACGTCATTATTGAAAGAACTATCGCCTGGATCGAGCAAGACCAAAAACACAAGGATCCATCGATCCCTCCTACGGTCAAGCCTGACCCTGCAGAATCATCACCTTTCCAACTCGCATCACAGCCCCCGACAACTCAAGCGATGGCTGCCAGTGCCACCGAGACGGCTGCGAAGGCCTACTACTCGGATTCAGTAGCCCAAGCTGGAACAACTCCCTACCCGTCCTTGGCCTACGCGGAGCAGCCATCCAATAATAGCAACGTGCCGTCGACGACTGGTTTCGAAGCAAACAATGGCTACTCATACATCTCTGCAGGACAAGCAACAAGCGCGGCAGATGACAACTCGGCCGAGACCAACCCCTTGATCGCATTCGCATCTCAAGCCACCCAACACGTTGCGGACCCTGCTAGCTCTGCGGCCGCGGCCGAGCTTCTTTGGAAGCAATCGGCATCTCAAGGGAACACTTGGCATGACTGGACAGCAGCCATGGCCGACAGTCAGGACAGATACAGCGCCAACGCCCTGCTGACTCTGGGTGGCGCCTCTCGGGACCCTGGTGCAGTGACAGAGATGACGACCGTGGCCGATATGACGGCCGTATCAGCCCCCGCCGGCCAGTGGCCACTCATCATTTTCGACTCTGCAACAGTGCCTGGTGGCCAGTAACTGTATCTTTGTCAGCCATGCGCATACCCGTCCAGTTGTTCTTTTTTTTTTTTTTTGTTCTTGGGTTCATTATTCATGTCTGTTATAGGACAAAACAAGGCGTTCAAACGAGGTTCTCGACCACAAATGGTTCTTGTGGTTAGAAACAGGGGAAAGGTTCTTGACGCAGGTATTGGAAGTCGATGGGTCAACTACCTAGGGCAGTCTGATTTTCTTGGGACGAACCTTTATAAAGTCAAGGTTCTGGCGTTTTTGGGGGAGGCATACTTGCATCGTGCTTCTTAAACAATATACCTGGCCGCAACGTAAAGCTTTACAAGGCATTTTTTTTTTTCAGTTCACTTCTGGTCCTCTTATTTTCTTCCTGTGGTCTTGATCTGTCATCATGACCGTGCTCCAAGCACGTTGTCTTCTGGTGTCATTATGCTTTTCAATGTTTCTGATTTTGAATTCTCTAGGTTATTTCGAGCAGAGTGACGATACATTCCTGCCAGGCAAGATCGAAAACATCCAAGGTTACATGGCTGGTGAAGCAACGGTGAGAGACGACGCGAAAACAAGTAAACGAGAAGCCGAGACACCTGCTCTATGTTGGCAAATATATAATTAGACAGAATTCCCCCTCGGCAAAAATGACAAAGCAGACACGCACAAACTAGAAACCAGAAGGCAGCTGGACGCCAAACGGCGGAGCAAACAAGTCACCACACGTCGTCCCCTCGGCCGGCATCTGCCCCAGCACGAAAAACGTATAGAACACTCCAAAGAGACGGTTGCTAGTCGCCGTGAAACTCGTATGCCCCGCAGCAAGAGTCTTGACAAGCACGCTTGGCGAGAACCGCGCCGCGACGCCCTTGGCCCCCTCGACGCTGCTCGCCGGGTCAGCGATGCCGTTGACCACCACGAACTTGCCCTGCGTCTTGACGGGGCCGCGGAACGCGCTATCTTCGTCGTCAAGCATGTTGACAGGGTCGATCTTCCACTTGGAGCACACGAGGCGCCACTCTGAGAAGATGGACGCCACGCTGGGCGCCGCCTCAGTCATGGATTTGAAGTATGACTTGAAGTCGTCCTTGTTACCTTTCAGGTGCCGCCGCTCGTCGGTGCAGACGCCCGCGAGGATTCCTTCGAAGGGGGCGTCTTCGGTGAGAAGAGGCAGCGGCGCAGGGGGCTGATTGAGGACGCTCGTTGTGACGTATCCGATCCAGCCGCCCGCCAAGCCGGCTTCAACCTCGGAGAAGACGCCGCCCAACACGGGAAACCACCCGGGACCGTGGAGGGCCGTGGTCAGGAACGTGTGTAGGGCCGACCAGTCGAACTTCTTGTTCGTGCCGTTAACACTGAGGGCGTTGGTTTTCAGTTTGGCCTCCAGGGCGTTGTAACGGCCTCGGAGCTCGGCTGTCGTTGTGGAGGTTCCTGCGAAGGAGCAGTTCCCTGCGGGAGCTTTGAGGCAAGTGTAGAAAAAAGCGTCGAGGCCGCGCTCTGCGTCTTTGATCTGAGAAGGCTGGGCCGTCGTGACGGTATATGCGAGTGAGGATGGGGCGGGGCCTACGAGGCTTAGTATGAGCCAACAGCATGATCCAGACACAGCGTGGATGGCATAGAGAAGACACTCACTGTCAAAGAGAAACTTGTCAACAACCTCGGGGTACACCTGTGCAATAGTTTGGCCCAGATGCGCTCCCGACGAGATGCCCCAGAAGCCCATCTTGGTACGGTTCTCGGCCCTCATGACGGTATAGTGGTCCACAGCATTGGAGTACGTGCCCATGAACTTTCCGACGTCCTCTCCGTTCTTTTTGCACTTCTTCGCAAGCTCCTCGGCGCGCTTCTCCCTCGCGGCGTAAGCGGCGTCATTGGCACCGAGGAGCTGCGGCTCGGAGAGTACGAACTCCTTGCGCTCGTCCTCGGAGGCGAAGCAGCGGAAGGCCGGGGTCGACCAGCCCCAGCCGCGGTAGTCTGATACTCTGCGTGTTAGTCTCGGAAGGATGAAGAACGATGGCTGAGTGGATCTGCGAACGCACCGATGGCAAGGAGATCGTAGCCCGCGAATAGCGGAGCGTAGTCTTCGCCGAAGCGGACGAGGAAGTTGGTAGACGACGAGCTCCAGCCGCCGAGGGAGACGTGGACGGCACCCTGGTGCGCGGGTCCGCCGGCAACGGGAACATAGGGGAGCTTGACGATGGCGAGGTCGACGGTCGGTTGGCCGCATTTCCCCTTTACTTTCTTGGGACTGCGGGGATCGGCGACTTTGGCGTGGACCTGGACCGGTGTCAGAGGAGAGTCATCAGATGGACAGAAGCGATGGCCAAGGAGCTTACGGTCAACCGGGCGCACTTGAAGACTGTGTAGCAGTCATGCCAGACGAGGTCAGTGCTTGGAGTGATGCCGGGGAAGAGAGCCGGGTCCACGACGTGGTGAGGGTTCTGTGCTTTTGCTGGGAGAGCGAAGAATCCCAGAAGGGTTACAAGTGGAATGAACGGCCTCATTTTGCGATTGATGCTTAGAAATCGTATTGGTCCTCGAGATGTGACAGACAGCAAAGGCACGAGACCATACTTATAGGCGTCTTGCATCAACCGTTTTCTAAAGAGACTGTATCATCTCCATAATCAAGAAATGTGTTGACAGCATTGTCTCGATGGGCTAGAACATACGCTAGCCATAGTATCAAAAATGCCAAGTTTGACCTAAAATCAAGTGCGAATGTTGCACCTTTCTCTTTTGTTTGAGATTTCAGTACGTGGTCCGATAGGCTGCGACGCGGGAGCCGCTGCTGCTCAGAAAGGTGACGAGAATCTACAACTCCATGGGCATCAAAGGGGAATTTGTGGCTTGATGTGGCATCTAATAGAACAGCGTGAGCCTTCGGATTTCGACAGGAACTGGTTTAGTGCCAACGGCATGTGCGACTTTCCTTTTCAACAACCGAAAAAGGGGCTGAATGCCATCGGGATTTGCAAAATGCGGCTGAGGAGAGGGAGTAGATTGGATCGCACACTACACATGTCGCTGTACTAAACTGATTAAGAAAATTCCGAAGCTCTTGGCCTTGCTGGTGATTCTTCTTTTTGGAACTTTTTCGGAGTATCGACGAGTCACTCCATACTCGACGAGCCACATTTGAAGGCGAAGTAGTCATCAGTGATTCATGTCTTTGGAACATAGATGCCAGTAAGACCAATGACGCAGGTTCAATATTGCGTTGTAACGTCGTCATGAATTGTGCCGTGGCACAAGGCTTAAAAGGATAGGTATCAAAAGCCAGTAACTGCATGCAGGCCGCATCTTCTCCCTGTGCAGCTCGTCTTCGCTCTAAATTTCGTCTAATTACACAACCGCTTACAAGTTTCAGTCATAGACATTATGTATAGTCGTATAAACAAATCCATTCGTAAACCCGTTGACCCGTTTAAGCACCCTCTTTGCGGACGTGGGCATGGGCGGGGTTGGTGGACTCAACCTGGATCTCGGCAGGCGATTTGGTTTCGCTGGCGTTGTCTGCAGCTAGCCTCTTGTCCGAATCGTACTCTGTGGCGCCAAAGAGCGCATCCATGTGCTCGAGAGAGACACCCTTGGTCTCGGGAACGAAGAACCAGACGAAGACGAACATGGAGAAACAGAAGCTTCCGAAGATGAGGTAGGTTCTGTGGACAGATTAGCATGTTGACTCCTCGCTGGGAGTTTCCGCGTCATCTGACTTACCCGTAACCATGGGCACCAACGGTGGCCAACATGTTGGGGACAGTACGGGCGACGATGAGGTTGAAGAGCCATTGAGTAGAAGCGGCAAGGGCAACGTTGAGCGAACGAAGACGGGCAGTCGGGATCTCAGACGCGTAAATCCAGCAAGCCGGGCCCCAACCAAACTGGAAGAAGGCGGCGAACAAGAAGATGGAAACCAAGGCCATGTATCCAGCACCGGGGACCGGCTGGCCATCGACAGGCGGGGAGATGCGGACGTAGAGTCCAATGTAGAACATGCAGCAGCCCTGCGCGATGGAGGTCCAGAGAAGCGAACGGCGACGGCCGAGGGAGTCGGCCATGAAGAGCAGGAAGCAGATGCAAGCAAGCACCTTGACGATGCCGTAGATACCGGTACTGAAGAGACCCGTGGAGCGGCCCTGGATACCGAGGTTCTTGAAGATGGTCGGGGCATAAGTGTTGATGGCGTTGGTTCCCGTCATCTGCTGGCAAATCATGAGGAAGATGGAGATGAGAGCGCGGTTGCGGTTACCCTTGACGGTCCACATCTCCTTCTGCATCTTCATGAAGGTGGCGTCACCCATCAGTTGTCTCTCATGGTGGATTTGGTCGACAATCTCCTGGAACTCGTCCTCGAGGTAGGGGTGGTTCTCAGGCAGGTTGCGAAGGGTGGAGAGGATCTTCTTGGACTCCTCCCACTTGTCCTGGCGGGCCATCCATCTGGGCGACTCGTTGCAGCAGAGCATGCAAAGCAGAAGCATAAGACTGGGGAGTCCCTGGATGGCGAGGGGGAAGATATACTTCAGCTTGCCGGAGAAGTGGAGGTCAGAGGCGTAGTTGATCCAGAAGGCAATCATACCACCCGTTACGATGAAGAGTTGGTAGAGACCAGTCAAGAGACCACGGATGGCACGGGGCGCGTTTTCGGAGACGTAGAGGGGGTTGATACTAGAGGCGGCACCGACACCGAGACCGGCGATGAAGCGACCGACGAAGATGGCAGCGATTCTTCCGGAAGATACAGCTTGGAGGACGACACCGACGAGGATGACAGCGGCAATGCCGACGAGGCACCACTTGCGACCATATCTGTCGGTCAGAGGGGATGCGATGAGGGCCCCGACGAAGCAACCCGCTTGGAGAGTAGAGACGATGTTTCCAGTCAAGTTGGCGGTCTCGACCGGCTTGGCATCTTCGAGGCCGTAGTCCCTGTGATGGAAAAGGAAAAGTCAGTCTAGCGGGTCCTGGAGGCGAAGATGTTCATGTGGGATACGGCGGCCTACTTCTTGAAAGGCTCCATCACGACAACACCGCCGATAACAGAACTGTCCCAGCCGAAGGACATGGCACCGAAGCAGGCGGAGGCGGCGAGGGCGAAGACTCTCCAACCGTAGATCTCGGCAGGGTCCGATTCCATGGCGTCATTGTGGACAATCTTTTTCAGAATGCGTTGCATGACCTTCATGTTGGGCGGTTGTTTTCTCTGCAGCAGGCCAGGCGTTGGCGGGTTGGTGCTGCTATGGCAAGTGATGCGGGAGTGAGAGGGCGTTGGCCAATGCGACACGCGGCACCCGTTCGTGGTTGAGTCTCAAGCCAAAACGAATCAGCTCAAGAGTTTGAAGGGGTTCGTTGCGGGCTCAAGATGTCAGGACGGAGAGACGGAGAGAAGAAAAGTCTCGATAAGGGAGGGCGGGATGGCGGGATGGCGGCCCTGATATATCGGGAACCCAGGCTGGTGTTTTCCCTGCCTTGCTGATCAAGAAGGGCTCCTCTTCCCCAGGTGTAGGAGGCGGACCCCTCACGGCTGGGGTAATCATCAATTCAACATCATCCAATGTAGAAAAGTATCCCGGGAATTCATT
The DNA here is from genome assembly GCA_020631755.1 of Colletotrichum sublineola. Taxonomy (NCBI): domain Eukaryota; kingdom Fungi; phylum Ascomycota; class Sordariomycetes; order Glomerellales; family Glomerellaceae; genus Colletotrichum; species Colletotrichum sublineola. The sequence continues at coordinate 4,947,053 of JAHSQG010000005.1, read as the reverse complement.
TGTTAGTGTGTGAGGAGTACATGCGGGGGAGTTTGCGACTCTGCATGCTTCCCCGTCCGGGAAGCTTTGGCTCCAGACTTGGTCCGGTTCAAATCCGGCCCTGGCCTCGTCCTGTCTGATCCTGGTCCGGCCATCCGCTCATCTGTCTTCTGTGGGCCCCCAGGAAATCGAGCCTCAGTGAGTACCAGACGGAAGGCGAATCTTCCGTGGGATTTTCCACCACTCAGAGGGAGCGGGAGGACAACGGCGGTGGGCCGACGGGGGCGGCAGAGAAACGTCTTGGCCTTGGTGGATGGGGTGCCTATTCGGTTTCGTGATCAGCTGATCACGGCTTCTCATTGGAGGCTTCCGGCAAAGCTTGGAGTGGATGGAAGGCATCTATGGGTATGTGTGTCTGGGTGGGTGGTGGTGGTTGTTATGGTGGCCGGAGGGAATGCAGCGACAAGAATAAGCCCCCCATGGCATCGCTGGACCCTCATGGGTTGGACTGGTCAAGCTAAGATAGCCGGATGACACCTCAGCAAGGTGCAGAAGGGATGGTCGGTTATGAGCCAAGAGTGTAAAGTAAAGCCTTGCCGCGCCGAGCTTGACGAATTTGTTGGAAACCGAACTGGGCTTAACCAACTGGCGACTGTCTCGATGATTGCCAATTTTTTGTGGGTTTGAATGGCCGTCGTGTCTATCGTGCAAAGGCACAAATGCCAGAAAAGAACCAAAAGACGGAATCGAGCTGGATGAATGAAAGGGAGAGGCTAGTTGTGGTGCGTTTGCCTCCAACGCCAGGCGAATCCAATCTACTATGCAGTGTCGTGTAGCAGGGACAGACAGCTCGTTTGGTAGCAGCAACATGGGCGTGTGTCTGAGAAGTCTGAAGCTAGCAGCAAGAGAGGTGACAGACCTCTCCGAGGCCCCCAGGTTACGAAGAATGGAGCAAACATGGATGTTGACCAGCTGGACAATCGGTTGTCCGGAAAGTGGCGGTGATGCGCCGTTACGCATATGCAGCTTTGTCGCTCAGTCAGAGAGGGAGAGAGTTTAGGCTGCTGGCGGAGAAAAAACCGGCCACAAGAAAGTTGACGAGGCAAAATGGCAAAGTAACATGAGCATGGGGGTTGTACGGTCTTGGAACCGGTTGAAGACAGGGAGGGTGGATTTAGTGCGCTGAAATGAGTCTAGTCTTTTCCCACGTTGCATTTGCATCGCCAGGGAACTTTTTGAGAGGGAGGGAGGGAGGCATAAGTGATATACAGAGCAACAGAGAGAGAGAGAGAGAGAGAGAGAGAGAGATACGGTAGGTTGAGCCAGAACCCAACGACCTATCAGTTGAATCCAGTTAAGTTGCCTTTGGCTATTCCACACGCCTTCTGGTCTGGCCGAATCCTGCTTCAAGCAGCACCACCTTCGTCAGCCCAAGCTTTCCTATCTTATCCCCTTTTACTTATCCAGTGGATTCTGCGGAGAAGAGGCGAAGGGCGGGTGAGCGGAATGGGCATGGTCAGGATGGAGAAATGTTGGGGATCGCGGGGGGGTGTGCATGGCTGTAAAATGAGGGGATGGGGAGGGCCCGCGTGGAGACGAACCAGAAACGGACGAACCATCAACAACCAACCGAGAGACATGAAGGCTGCCCATGGTCCATGGCTGTCTTCGTCTGTTTGAGTGCTCTTACAACAAACACTCGAAGGCCTGCGTCCTCGAAGCTCGCCGAGATTATCACTGACCTTCTGGCTCTTCTCCTTGTCCAGGTACGGATCAGGTGAACTCGTCGCCAACGACTTTGATGACTAGGTAAGGCAGGGTCCCCAAATCTCTCCAACCACCATCTCCACCACCCCGACGACTTTGTGACAATACGCCAATGAGCTTGGCATCGAGAGCCGAAGCTCGTTCATTTGACGGAAAAACTCGACTGCGTTTCTGACCTGAAGAGACGGATCGCACTAGTCTAGTTTGAACAACGCTCTATTAAACCTCAGGTTTCAACCTAGCACGCAGGTTTGCTTCGCATCGTGCTGGATGGGAACGCCTATTAGTTGACGCATGCCAGTGGCCTCCAAGCATCGCCAGGGCACAAGGCGCTAATCAAGTAAGTACTGCTCCAACCGCGACCAACATCAAGCGATGCCACATCCCACTCCATCCCCCCCCTCGTATGCTGCCCTCTGCTTCCGGACCCGAGCCCTTGGGCCCTGCCCAAGCCGTCACGGCCTGCAACGCTGCCTTAGTTGGCATCTCTGACTAGTCGTGTATGTGTCGCGTGGTCGGTCACCAGCAACATGGGACTAGGATGCACACCTATCACGTTGGCCTCCTGACCCTGCGTCCTAACTGCGGGACATCGTAGGAGACTGGTCAAGGAAGGCATCGTGGGGCTCTACCACCTTCGACTTGCGCCCCTAAAATGGAGCCGGCGTGTCGCTCCATCGTCATCTTGACCCTGTTCTGCTGGAACCATAGGGAGACGGAAGAATTATGACATCCAAGACTTGAAGCTGTGAACATGCGCAAGCCTCTTTTGGGAACCCTCTGATTCTGATCTTGTTCTTGCTCCTCTATGACGTTGGCAGTAGTCTCGTTGATCAAATTGGTGCGATTTACCGCCGCGTATCGTGCCTTCGCCAAGAAAGACTGGTCCAGCCTCGATTTTGAGCCGCCCCGACGTGGTCCTTTTGATGATTCTGGATGTCACCCAGCGAGCTGCATCGTTTGCAACACTCCGTGAGCACTACCTTCGCGCTACCATCTCACAGGAAAGACCCCAGTAAAGAGCGTAATACAGCAGGGTGCCCTCTCTTGACATTCAAGGGTTGGTAATGTGTCTGTGTTTTCCCAATAGTTCCCTGATTCCAAACTCGGAATCTGTGAAGGGACCACACTCAAGGGTCGCAAGGTAGAAAGAACATCCGAAATCGGTGAGAAGGACATTACATCCATCTATACTCGTGTCAAATCTGCTGTGTAGTCAAAAGTGGCCGCGTTGCTGTCCCGTTTATGCTGCCTGTAGCACCCCCGCCGGAGTAGGTTCGATCGATGCATACTTCTTGAGATTACTGCCGTAGAAGGCATGTGTAGAAGCGTGGACGGATAGTTGGAAGTATTGAATGGCAAGTCAAAGACATACAACTGAGCTGCCGGAGGGGGGGGGCGGATTGGATAGACAAGGTAAAGGATATCTATCGTCTTGGTCTTTCATTCTGCTACCAAGGCTTGAATGAGAGGAGCAGTTCGTAATTCGGTCGCGCCATGTACCTGTAGCCGTGGCATCCTTCTATTCCGTCGAGATTTGTGTTTTTGATTCAAGCGCCAAAGTTCCTTTTTCTGGCTTCCGACGGAATAATTGAAATCTTATGATATTTCTGTGGAATCGAGTCTGTCGCTAATCGGTACAGCAACAATGGTTGTTGCAAGATTCATAGCCCCAGTTTGGGCTATGCTCAAGATAAACGCAAAAGCTCACTGTGTCTTATGTCGCATAAACATTGTCGTTTCGTAAACCTATTTGGAGGGGTTTAGATTATCAGATCTCTCAGTATGTTAGATTCATGGTATGTGACTGCCATCTCTCGAAGTCCCCCACCTAGCCAAGCTGGGGTATCTGATTGTCCCGTCGCCATCATTTTCATGACATAATGACGTTTCATTATAAAAAGAAACAACTCTCGCCCTCACGGTGTGTTTGCTGCTCCTGGCCCTCTGCCCGCCCATCTTCCTCGATGGCATCAAGTCCTTCCCCACGGTTCAACTGAACCAACGACAAGAGATACCTGTCTACCTATTCCCCCAGCTGCAGCCTGCATCTAGGTACACCCAACCCGAATGTTCAGACCTTCTCGTATCCCCTGCTCTCCCCCTCCTTTCTTGCCACAATGCTTGGCGCCCTTGGCCTTCGGCCCCATCAGCCAGGACAGCGAAGCGCCCGCAGAACTAGCCAGGGCTTGCAAGACGCAGGTGTGGTCAATCATCAAGTGGCTTTGCCCGTGTGCCAAGGCTATCCGTCTATGGATACGTGGGTAGAGGTGTAAGGGGGGGGGGGGAGAAGTCGGGGAAATGGGAGCGGGAATGGGCGTCGGTGAGTGGCTCTCGAAGCGTACCGAGTGAGCGAAAGTGGTTCCGCCTGCAAATGTTGTGTTCTTTTCCTGGTTTCCCTCTCAGCGGTACTTGAACTGGAAAATCTATCACATCGCACTGCAGAAAAGGGTAGAGGCCCCATGCAGACGGAAAACGTCTGAATGAACCGCAAGGAGAAGGTGCACACGTTAAGGCATTCAAAGCTGTTTGTTTGTTCTTTACATATGTAAGTATTTTATTAGGATACTACCCGACTGTCCCCTCCCAACCTCTACTCATATTCCGGCGTTATAACAATAGTAAGCAATATCTACATAAGAAAGTGTCAAATGACTTGTCATGAGCGGCCATCAGACAATGTGAAACCCGATCCTCTTCCGTCCTCTACTGCCCCCTTACCCCGTTGCGTATGCGCCCAAGTAAGCGGGGTGCCAGAAGCGTATATATATATAGTCCTCGAACCCAAATCGTTCGGGCTATAAGGTTTGGTTGGCCGCCATCTCTTTGCGTCTCTCTTTCACATTCACCTCTAGGTGATCTAGGAGAGGGTCTTGGCAGCCCAGCCGAGCTGCTTGGTGCCGCCGTTGAAGACGACGAAAGCGGCCTTGAGGGCAACGTCACCGTAGATGGAAGAACCGATGCCGGAGTTGCTCTGCAGGCCACCGAAGCAAGACTTGGTAGTGACGGGCGCGTAGTTCATGTAGTTGCTGGGGATGGTGATGCGGGAGCTGCCGACACCGAAGGTGAAGGACGGGACGGAGGTCGAGCAGGGGAAAACGTAGCCTCCCTGGGAAGAGTCGTACTTGGCACCGCTGATCTTGCTGTAGTAAGCGCTGACGATGGAGTCGGGGAGGAGGAGGAGGGTGGTGCCGGTGTCAGCGATGCCGCTGACGGACTTGCTGACGAAGCTGTTGGAGCCGACCTGGTAACCGGACGAGGTGAACTGCCAGAAACCCTGGCTGTCGTCGACCGAGGTGTAAGTGATGGAGCCGGTGTAGGCCGCCTTGTCAATGTAGCCGAAGTTGTACTTGCCGGCTAGTTCGCTGTTAGTGACTGTCCAACTTTTTGCCTTGGCGGACGGTGGAGAGTGGTCGAAGAGGAATGGGACGAGGACGAGGATGAGGATGACGGCACTTACCCTTGTTGTGCTTCAGGTCAGCTGTGAAGAGTGGCGAGTCCAGCTTGGACTTGGCCGTGTCGAAGAAGGTGGTCTGCTGCCTGGGAGAGACTTGGTTGATGCTGCTGAAGGAAAGACCCAGAAGACCGTCCAGGTAGCTCTCCTGGGAGAAGGAGTCCGAGACGGTCGAGGCGGCCTCGACGGCCTGGCCGGTAACGGACAGACCGCCGACGCTGACGGTGTCCTTGTAGACCACACCGCTGGAGCTGGAACCGTCGCCGTAGGAGATATCCCAGGTGGCGCCGGAGAGGCGGGAAGCGGTGCTGGACTTGCTCGGGTCATAGATGGTCTGGCCGTTGCGCTCGCTGGACGGGGTCAAGGTGGAGAAAACCCAAAGGTCGGCCGAGCCGGTGTCGAAGTCGAGGTTGAAGGTCTTGGGCGGGGTGCCGATCTGGACGGGGCTGAGGTACTCGACATCCTCCTCGTCGGGGTTGGCAGCAACGCTGCCGGTGGAGCGCTGGACGACGCCGGCGGCGGAGATGTTGGCGACGACGCTAGCGAGGTCCGCGGGGAGAGGAACCTTGTACTTGCGGTAGGCCTTGGCGAGGGCGAGGGGACCGGAGCGGACGTAGCGTGTGTTGCGGACCTGCTCGACGGAGAAGCCTCTCTCCTGCTGGGCACCAGCGGGGAGGGCGGCGGCGGTGGAGGCCAGGGCGAGGCCGGCGGCGAAGGCCGAAGCGAAGGATGAGCCAGTCATTGTGTTGTGGTGGAAAGACACGACAAGAGACCGTTCGGATGAGAATGGGGATGGGGACGAGGTGAGATGAAGAAGAGATTAGAGGAGATTGGGATGAGGATGAGGATGAGGATGAGGATGAGGATGAGGATGAGGATGAGGATGAGGATGAGGATGAAGATGAGAATGGATCATCAAAGGGGAGAGACGGGACGGTTTATATCATCGTCATCCAGCCCCAGATGGAGGTTTTCCTTCCAGGCGACGGGAGGACCTCTGGCTCTACACAACCATGGATGCGTTACCGTCAGCCCTTGTCAACATCACAAGCTTCGATATAGCAAAGAGCGGTGCAACCCTGCCGGGACCTCCCACACACTCGCTCATCGATTCAGCCCCCACTAATACCTTCTCTTGTCTCTGTCGATCTCGTAAACTTCAAAAGTTGTACAAAGCAGCTGGCCCATAGGATTGGTTGATCCGTACTTGGTTGTAAGATTAGGAGCATGATTAGGCATATGATTTGCCTGCACGCATGTCAGGGCGTGGAATAGGAGTCGGTTTGGATCAGATGTTCGTGAGCTACGGCAGGACTGCCAGAGATGCCAACATCACAGCCCTCGGACATGGCAACCGTGATTGACAGCAACACCAAGTCCAAAGGGTATTCAGTTGAGTCAGCATCATGTCCGGCACGATATAACCGGGAAAGAATACCACCTTCCAAGAGAGAACATCGTGCAATAGTCCGGCGGCCTGTCGCAACTCCATACGGCGCGGGCATGGAAAATCACAGCCCGATGCATGGTGATCGAGGGGACACATGCACAGGGGCTAGGTTTGATGAGTATAGAGCGCGTCTCTGCACGAGTAGTGGCGCAGAAGAATAGCTACCAACAATAACAGAAGAAGAAAGGGGCCACAGGGAAACCAATAGCTCGCGGCAACCACCAACGGCCGACCAGCCTCGATAGGAAAGTTGAGGGTCTCGACAAAAGGTCGGTCGGTACTTGGTACGGAGCCCCATGGCTTCCCCCATAGGATCGGTCAAACACCAGCCAGCCTATTCCCGGCCAGAGGTAAAGGAAGTGGAGAGTGGGAACTTTTGAGCAAAGCTTTCGTCACGAGCATGAGCTCTCCACAATGGGTGAACTAGATGGGAAAAGAGCAGGTCGAACGGGTCGGACGACTCAGACGACGTGCGTGACGTAGCGCGGCTCTTCCAATCACGGGAAGCGGCAAGGTTGGGATAGAATAAAGATTGAAGACCAAATAAAGGAGAAAAGCTCATTAACCGAAGAGGGGTCCCGCGGTGGAGAGGAACGGCGGCAAATGGGCTTCGTCAACCAATCGAGAGTCTCAGAGGAGCGTTCATCGCGATAGTCCCGGGATTGGGCCTCCAACAAAGGTGCCCCTGGGGTCGTCGAGTCGACGAGTCGGGCGGTTGAAAGCCACCTACCTACTCGGGACATGGCTCCGGGAGAGCTAAATCAAAGGTTCATGGGGCTCCGAGGAACGGAACGGGGACGACCCATGCCCGACGGGCCCAGTCCAGTCCATCATGCCTCCCCCCCCCGGCAAGCGTTCTCGGTTGGCCTCCGTCCGTTGGGCCTCTCTCTCTCTCTCTCTCCCCCTTGGGTGCGCCTCGGCATATGGAAACAAGCTTTACCGCCAAGTCTCAATGCCCGCATGCAACCGAGCGCGGCGATTGCCACCCCTCGATGCCCTCCCTGGCCGGCCCTATCATTCACCTTCATCGTCTCTGCCAAACGTGCCCAATCCCGGGGCTGTGCAGGTCCGAGATCGAAGCCAAGACGGGAAGGAAGGCAACGCGACGATGTCGCCACTGTCGTCTTTTCTTGGCGATTGCGCCCTGCAGAACCTCCAGTCCGACTGCTCTGGATGAACCCGCCGTGACGTGCTCTGGTCGTTACGACCCAAAACCCTGCTCTGGTAGCATTTCAGCTTCTCCTTTGAGAAGATCTATAGCCCCCTCCCCCCCAGATGAGGGACGTTGACGGAGGAGGGGATCACGAGGCGCCAGCCTGGACGTCGGTCGCCATTTGCAAAAGTTCTCGCGGTCGGATAACATGCGGTTTTGCGCATATCGTCGAGCCACTCTCCTTCACACATTCCTGATTCATCCTCGCGCCCCGACGCTCTCTCTCTCTCTCTTTTGGTCAATCGTGGAGGACATGACGGCTGCGACTTGACTGGATGGGCGCTTCAAGAGCGATGCCGACTCAGCCGGCGTCCTTGTTTGGGAGATAAGAGAGTAAGCTACTCTGTAGGCCGGTCGCCATCCAAGGACCGAGGCAGTGTTTACAGGTCTATTCCCCCCTCAGCCCCCCACCATTATATTGCACGGCCACTTTACACTATCTTGTCTTGGCGGCGATAACAATTGATTGGCAAAGAATGTTTCAATAAGCATGACTGGATTAAGATTGCGTGGTTGCAGAGCTCTTTAGCCTACCCGGCCGGGATCTTGCCTGCTGTGGGCGGCTCTATAACTAGGTACAGCGTACAAGTTTATGTACCCATGGTCTCCCGGGTAAAAGGACAAACAAACAAACTTCACGTACCGTCAAGCTGCCTCAGTAAACCGATTTCCATCCTATCCCATCCCATCCTGTTTCCCTCGTTGTCGGCCTGCCCCCTTCAACTGCCTGCCGCTCGGATAAGTGAAGTGGAGGGACGGGTGGAGGTGCTAACTACCTACCTACGTAGTTCAATGTCCCCATTGCTACCTACTGTGTATATATGCCCGTTCAGTCCGTGCACGTCTGCCATCGGATGTTGGGGTGTGTTGGCAAAAAGGCACCGACGAAGACCCGGCCAACTTTCCGGAGCGAGCTCCTGGTCGATGTGACCTGATCTGTGGCTTACGGCGGGCACCGCCTTGGTTCCGTGTGTGAGTGAGCTGGATTCCGTCTCCTCTATTATCCAAGCATTGAACCGGTAGTGGTGGCTCTTCCATCTCGTCTAGCCCTTGTTATGGCGGGAAACCTCAACTTTCCCGGGGTTTTGTTTTCCTCCATTCCAGTCCGGCCGCGACCGCCCATCAGTCCGAATCATTGGACGCAACACAAGGGATTCCCGCTACTCTGAGCCAAGCCGGACGACCTCATGTCGTGGAACGCCAGTCGAAGAGGGCTCCTCTGCAAATAGTCGCAATGGGACTCTTGGACCCGCGTCTGCCATAAAGTCGCCTATCCTACCCTCTTTGCGATGCGTCGCGTTGAGCTGATGATTACCTATGAGACGATCTTGGATCTGCAGCAGATCGGTAAAAAGACGGTGAAAAAAACGTCTGATGATGCCCATGTCGGATCAACATGGCGAACGACCTTTATACAGCGAAGAAGAAAATGGAGGGAAAAAAAAAAAAAAAACCGTGACAGACCGTGGTGTTACCGTGGCTTGACACCATTATTCATGCACATTTGGCGGAGCTCGTTCTCCAACTTGGCACACGTCACTGTCAATATGAGATGTTCTTTGCGACACGCAGTCTTGTCATCAAATGAATTGTGAACATACTCCGATCGCGACCTATCGATACAATAACCATACAAGGACCCTCGACCAGGGCCCGCCAGACGATGGGAAACAGCCAAAAGAATTTGAGGGCTCACGTCTGAAGGTTGCCCAACGCCCCTCTCAATTAATGAAAAAAAAAAAAAAAGACCGTCTGACGAACAGCCTAAGACGCCACCCCCGCCACATCTCTACGTGAACAACGAATCGACTCTGTTTGAAACTAGAAGAAACATCAACGCCACCCTGTCACGCTAGGTCTAGGTGCGTGCGACTTCTCGATCTTGCCAGCGGCCGCCAGACTACCAATGGTGATGCGTCTGTTCTTGAAGTCGGCGCTGGCCATTCTGCTTGGAGGCGCTTGAGGGCTTCCTCCCTCCAATCTCAAACTGGCTCCCAGGTTCATCCTCCTTGCCTGACCCGCCGTGAATGCCCGGTCGTTCCTAACATCCGGAGGGGAGCAGGTAATGGGCGGGGAAAGTCTTCGCTCCGCACTGGCTCGGCGTTGCCTGGAGATGCCGTTTGAGCTGCTAGCCAACGGACCCGAGAAGCTCAACGATGCCCGATGGCTTGTGCCAATCGAGCTGACCGAAGAGATGCGCCTGGCGTTGTTACCTGCCGACCCTCCTATGGATGACACGCGACGGTGTTCGCCTCGGACCTTCTTCATCGAGTTCATCGCAGATCGAAGCTTCCTAGGATCGATGCTGGGTGACTCCGACTCGGACCCAGAGACATTGTGAGACGATGGCGGATTGTTTTCATCGGCCGACACACTGCCCGAGAGTGATGTTCTCGGCGGCGGGCTGGCTCTCGCGATTCTAGAGCGGAACGCCGGCGGCGACAGGTTGGAGGAACGGTGCACATCAAGAGCTCGCAAGGGAGACACCCGTTCTCCATTGTCCGACGACGGAGACGAGCCCAACGGCAACGACATTGTCGGTACCGGCATGGTCGGAGACCCGGAGCCGATGGACGACACCCGGCCCTTGGACAGGAACCCAGCCTGGAACCTGTTAGGCTTGGCCGGCGGGATGGATGAGGATCCATCAAGCCCCAGTGTCGGGCTTTTGTCGGGGTTGGGCGAGGTTGATCTCAAGTAGGAGGGCATGGCTGGCATTTTCAGAGCTGTCTTGTCAGGAGAGTTGTGTTCTGGCGTCGACTCGAACTTTTTGGGTGTCTTTTCGAAATCTGCCAGGGTTCCTTGCTCTGTTTCATCATCCCTCCATCGCACAGCCCGTTTCGCTTCCGACTTCCTCTTCACCGGCGTAAACGAGACTCCTTTGCGAGGACTCCGCGGCGCGCCTGCTTTCTTACGCCGAGGCGACACCTTCATGGGAGACACATGGGGCTGCGGCGCAGTATCCGGAGGCGGAGCAAAAGCAGGCTGCCGGACAGGAGACGTGTTGCTGATATTGTTGAGGACCGCCTTCTTGCGCTTCGGTGTGCCACGCTTGCTAGGAGAAAACTTCTCCACGGGAATCATAGCACCGTCGGGCTTGACGACATGGGAGGCTGCCGTGAAGCCGGCTTCCAGCAAACGGTTGATAATACGCTTTGCGTGTGAAACGGCATCCTCTTCGTTCATCTCCAATGTGTCTTCGAGCGACGCCAAAATGTCGAACTGGGCGGTCAAGAGGACTTGAATCATAGCCGCATCGCCCACCTTGTCCATTTCCAGAACCTCCCGGTTGGCATCTCTGGCAAAGTTGGACTTTAGCAGCTCTGCCTCGCGAGTCAGTGTGTCAATCTCGGCTGCATCTGCTTCGCCCCCTGGTAACTGCTTGATGCTGTGGTGAAGGGCCGTGTCGATGGATCGCTCCCAGTTGGTGTTCTCCAGCTTCTGGTGGATGTGGTGACGGCTGTGCTCCAACTCGACCAAGATGCCTTGAGCCGTCTTGCGGATGGCAAGAAGGGGTGCGGGCATTGAATCCTCGTCTCCCCGCTGATCGCAGACAGCATCGAAAGAGGCAATCCAGGCCGAAAGCAGGCTGATCCGCCTTTCGAAAGCCCGCAACTTCTTCATGTTGTTGATCCTGTCCCGCCGGTCGTTTGCAGAGTTATCGTAGGCCACCCGAATACGCTGGATGCCTTCCCGGGCGACGGAGTCGCGCTTTTCCAGTTGCTTGCGGAACTTGGCGTAGAAGATCTTCTCAGCATCCTTTTGCTGCGCCTTGAGCTCGTTGATGAGCGCGATCTGCTCGTCAATCTTGACCAAGAAGTCCTTGACATGTCTGTTGACGTTGAAGACATTGCGAGTGACCTTGGTCTGGATGTTCTTGGCTCGATTGGCGTATCGGAGGGTGTTTTGTGTTTCGTCAAAGTGGACGCTCGAAGGGCTGACGCACACAATCATGACCGTCTTGCAGTTGCCGCCGAGGGAAAACTTGAGGAGTCGAGTAAGTTTGCTGTTGCGATATGGTACGTGGTTGGACTTGCGCGGATCGCACAAGGCGTTGATGCAGCTTCCCAGGGCCAAGAGGGACTTGTTGATGTTTGCGCCTTCAAGCAGACGCTCGCCGCGGTTTTTTGTGGCGCTGGCACGCTCGCTACCGGCGAGATCGATAATGCTGAGCGTGGCCATGGTGTGTGGCTCGTTGACGTCGGCGTTGCGATCCTTTTGCGCGACGTTAATCTGGAGAACAGCGTGGGAGCGAGACGAGGTCGCGTTGGCCTCGGTGGGCGAGACTGTACGCCATTCGTTTCCCTGGACAATCATGTCCATGACCTCCTGCACGTTCTTGGGGTGGTGGCTTGTCAGGCCTGCGACAGAGACGGCTTGGTTTGAATCCTCACGGAGCATCAACCCCTGCTTGCTGCCCCCGGGAATCAACAGGTCGCGGATGGTCTCGTTGTAGATCTCCAGGTAGGAGAGTGTAATCTCGGTGGTCTTCTCCTGGCTTCGCTCGTTGATCTTTTCGAAGAGTTCCTGCATCGTCATGAAGATGATTCCTGGGTGTTGTGATGTGCCGGTGATGGTGTGCGTCTTGCCGCAGCCGGTGGCGCCGTAGGCAAAGACAGTAGCATTGTAGCCGTCGAGGACGCTATCAAGAAGCTGTTTTGTGGTGCCCTCGTACACGTCATTTTGTGTTGCGTTTTCGTCGAATATTCTGTCGAACATGAAGGTCTGGTCCTTGACCTTTTTGCCGTTAGGGACGACGGACCGCCCGAACCTGTGAACGGGGTTGTCCTCGGGAGGATCGAAGACTCTGTGAGTGCGATGTTAGTGTGGGAAATCAACAGCTGGCGGGAGGTGAGGGACTCACAGGCATCTGTCATCGACGACCTTGATGACGGGCCTGATACCACCCCTCTGGAGCTTTGGTGGTGCGGCGGCGAGAGAGCCGTCGCCGAGGAAGATGGTACCCTCATCGTTGCGAGTTCTGGATATCGTCAGTAGGCTGGTTGGTTGGTCGCATTTCGTCTGGGAATTTAACGTACAGCTGGGCAGCTTCTCGAATCGTGAACGGTCGCACTCGAACTATGAGGAAAGGATGTCAGTGACTGCATTCACAGCATAGCAGTGGAGGTGTGTGACGAACCTGCGACCGTGATGGAAGCAGCATTGGGGTCGGCACCCATGTTTGCTGTTATTGTCGAAAAGGGATATAGAGCCTTTGTCTCCTGTCGTGCTTGTGATGGGGGAAAGGCTCGGACTCGAACCGCCTGCGCGCTCCAAGACTGTAAACAAGTCGAGCTCCGAGTGCGTCGCAGCAGCAAACGGCAGTTGGTGAAGTCAAGAAATAAACAAAGCCGCTTTGCAGCGCGGGCCAAGCATGTGCGAGGAGGAGGAAGAGAGGTGAGAAGGGGAAAAAACGAAAAAAAGGAAGAGAATCAAGTGAATATGGTTGATCGGCAGAAGAGTGAGCGATGCTAGGCTGCTGCTAAGGGGAGGAAAGAACGGACAGCTAGCTTTCTCCTGGCTGGTGCTGGTGCTGCTACCTTTGGCGGTCGACGTTGGGTGGAAGCTGCAGAAGGATAAGAGATTAGGAGAGTCGCGGGCACAAAGAGAGAGAGAGAGAGACGCGTGTGTCTGTGTGTGTGAATGAATGTCTTGAAGAGGGACCACCCCGTTTCCTATCGGCTATGGATAGATACACTGGGCTGACTATGTGCAAAGACCGAGGCGAGTGACTGACGTTTGTTGTGTTTTTTTGGCATCACCGAGTGCCGCCCGTTGCTCCAGGCGACCGGGAGCGATTTAAGCGAGGTAGGTGTGGAGACGCGAAGCCTGATTCTCTCTCAGTGGACCCACTTTACTGCACAACACGCGAATGAGAAAGGGTGGTTTCTCATCAGCCACACCTTGCTGGGTCCAAGATGAAATGGGCTCGGAGTGGATTGAGGCTGGTGCTCTGGTTCCAGCCACAAACAATGAAAGCAAAGCCTGTGCCTCGGTGAACAAAGAAAGTGAAGTGTACAGGATTCGGTAGTGTGTGTCTTTTTGGGTCTCCCAAACAAGGGCCCTGCAAAACACGTCACGCGTGCCATGGGCTGACGGGAAAAGTCCATTGGGGGAAGGAATCAAATTAGGTTGGGTTTAACTGGGCCGGTTGTTTGCCGTCTCAACAAGCCATGTTCATCTTCATGTTCCTATTCCATCAGGCAGGTATTAGGTAATTAACGTTGCTTCGCTCAGCGCCTTCAGGGTTTTTTTTTCGTCCAACCAATCATCTCCTCCCAACATCATCACATCGTAGGCAAGGTAGGTTAGGTAGGTACGCAGTTCACCTCAGAGCAATTCCCACAGCCAAACCGTCGTCTACTCTCACTCTGACCTACCCCCGAGAATACCAGGCGTGTCGGTAAACGCTGTCCGTTGTGCAGCACCCTGCTCATCACGCCCCATCAAGAAACTTTCAGGCGGTCCGAGATACGACATCCTTACGCCCCCAAGGTCGACTACGATCTTTTGCACGATTATGTTCGGAAGAAGCGCCCAGACCCGCAAGGTATAGGCGCCTTCCTGGGTCACGTTGAACGTCGTCGTCGTGTAGTTGCCGCTGAGTCCCCAGACAGCGTCGGCCACTGCACCGTCCCATCCAGGAGGCATGTTTTGGCCCTGCGTCTTACCCACTGGCTGCACAGTCTTGGGCTGTGGCTGGGCACCGCCGGTCGGGTACAGAGAGATGCCGTACTCGAGTGGGTTGCCGTCGCCGAGGTAGTTGCCCGATGGCGAAATGTACAGCTTGACGGTCGCCTTGCTGGTGTTGCTGAAGAGGTACATGTTGTACTCCAGCGCCGGACCCTCTCCGAGCTTGACTTTCTCTGACTCGGGCGGGTATAATGTGACTCCGCCCAAAGTGCGGCCATAGTTCTTGAGCACGTGGTACTTGAGCTTCTTGCTGCTGCTGCTGTTCGAGCTGCTGCTCGGTTCGATGATCTTCTGGTAGTGCGGTCCTTCAATAGACACATGTCCGTCAGACTCGACGAACCCCTCTGTGAAGTTGGACGGAACCTTGCGGTTCACAACCGGCACAATGACCCTTTGTCCCGAGCCGGCATACTTCTCCTTGCCCACGCATCCCGCCGTGACGTTGATGGGCACCAGCGTCGTGTTAGGGGCCATTGGCGCCTTCTCCCAGTCAATCGAGATGAGAACGCGACTGTCGGTGCCGTTCTCGCCGCCGACAGTTCCCTTGTACTGCGACAGCTTCACCCACGGCTGCGACGGGCTGGCCTCCCAGGGGCACTCCTTGTTGCCACGAGTGAATACCTCAAAGTAGCGCGTGAGGGCGCCGTAGGGATCCAGTGGGGGCACGGTGAGGTCGTTGCTCGAGTTGGGGTGCCACCTGTCGTCTCCCTGGACGCTGGCGTTGGATGCCTCAACGCCGACACCAAGCTGTCCGCCCAACGAGGGGAACTGCGTCTGGACGTAGCGCATATCGGGGAGAGTGTTGCGCGTGGGTTGTTGCCAGTAGTCGTCGTAGCCAAGATGGGTTTCTGTCTCCAAGTTAGCGGTGCCCCCTCGGCGGAGAGTGCCATGTACTCACGGTCCAGCATGTGTACCCATTTCCCGTCGAGCAACTCGTTCCACCTGTTGGTCAGCTCAGCATCGGCATCGAGCAAGCCCCTGGACTCGTCGATGACATCGTTGGCCAAGTTGCGCTTCTGCCCAGCGTACAACTGGTTCTTGGCTCCGTTGATCTGGATCTTGTGCAGAATCTCGCCGCCCGTAATGGGGTGTAGGATCATCTCGAAAAAGGCGGCACGGTACTCCTCGTCGAGGGCGTCGTAGACCGCCTGAGCTTGCTTGTGCAGGGCGGCCCACTGTTCCAAGACTGCGTCTGCCTCGTTGTAGTTGATGACGGAGTAAGTCTGCGGCTGGACCAGTTCGAACTTCCTGCGAGCGGCATACATGCCGTACTTGGTCAAGATGTCCGTGATCTCGGACGAGTGGCTGTCACCAAACTCTCTTGTCGCCCAAGCGTTGAGCCAGTCTCCAGTGCCGTCGCCACCCCATTGCTCCACGTCGTACGCGAGGTCGAAGAAGTGGCTGATCGGGATCTCGAGGGGCTTAAGATCACCGACGTTAACGATCCAAATCCTGCGGGCGTCTCGCGCGTAAGCGAGAGACATCTGCTCCGCCGTCTTCTCCAGCTGGATCGTGTTGATCCATTTATAGTCGCGTGGGCCGCCAACGTAGTCAAAGTGGTAGTACACGCCAGCGCCACCGCTGCGGCTCGTCTCGTTCACCAGCGGAAGCCTTCGGACGTTCCCCCAGTTGTCGTCGGCCCAGAGGAGTGTGATGTCTTCGGGAACGTGGAGGCCTCTCTCCTGGTATGACTGGACCTCCTTGTAGAGACACCACAAGGACGGAACTTCAGCGGCAGACTCGATCCCGAGGCCTTCGACAATAATTCTTTGCTGGTTCCGCACGAGTACCTCCAGCATCTCAACAATAGCTTCAATGCCCATGTTACCCTCAATGGCCGTGTCGCCTGTGCCGCGCATGGCCATCGTCCACAGGCTGTTGCGGCTGTATGGCTTCGCACGCTGCACGCCGTACCGGAAGTATTCGTCAATGGTCTTGTTGTTTAGGTTGTACGCCCACTGGCCCTTGTAGAACGTCCCGAACTCGTTCTGGGCGCGCATCATAGGCTCTGTGTGGGAACCGCCCAATACGACTTCATACGCATCGAGAAGGGGCTGGTTGAACGGGTCATCGACGTAAACCATGCTGCCCCAGACTGTCGGCCAAAGATAGTTGGCACGAAGACGCAGTAGAAGCTCGCCCACAAGGCTGTAGAAGTGGTGGTTGTATCCTGCGGCGCCGTTCCAGGTGTCATTCCATTGTGATCTGCCAACACATCAGTATTTCCGCTCGTAACGAAGGTGCTGTGGAACTCACGAGACCCAGCTAGACAAGCCCGGTTGCTCATCGTTGAGGAAGAACCCGCGATACTTGACCGAAGGGGGTCCTTGGACCTTGCCTTCGGGCAAGACATAAATCTCGGTGGCCTTCTTGGGAGGCACGTCAGCCCAGAAGTACCAGGGACTGACGCCAATCTGTTCGCTGACGTCGTAGATGCCGTAGATGGTGCCTCGGGGGTCGCTGCCGGCAATGACGAGGGCGCGGGAGCATCCCGGGATGGGGTTTTCAACCAATTGGCTCGCGAAAGATTCCCACTGCCCGTCAATTTCACTGGTGTTGAGCTTCTGGGCTGCGATGAGGTCGTCGATAAACTTTGAATGGCCGACGGTACCGGCGATAACGACTGTGCTGCCCGGCTTCGGGTCGGTGTAGTTGGGGCCGGCGAAAGACTGTTCGGCTTCAACGCGGTACTGCAATGGTCAGCATTGGTGCTTCACTTGTAATAGAACTACCGCCCTCTCCATGACCTCTCAAGAAAGAGGCCCTGGTCTTTGGGAAGATCAATTTTTGACACATGGATGTTGGTACCTACCACAGTGTTATTGCTGACGTCTACCGGAGCAAAGGTGTAGGAAGCGGGCTCTGAGCCATTCACGCCATTGCTGAGGGTGTAGGTCGTGCCAGTAACGCGACCAAAGTCAAGCGCCAAGTCACCGGCAGCTCGAATGACACCCCAGTAGTCATCGCTAGACACCAGGATCTGACCAGTTCCGACGTCTCCTCCTGCGATCTGGTAGCTGCCTGGGCCGCTCTCGAAGGAGATGATTTGTTTCTGTCCAAGGGCTGAAATCAGGGGCGTCAGGCCTGAGAGCGTCACCAGTGCGATGGACCTCAAGTTGATGAAGGCCATGACGGCGGCTTGAAAAGGCTCAATGGGAGATCCACCAAGTAAGACTGCCAAAAGTCAAGGTGACGACCAGAGGGGCAGCACGCATCGCCAGTGTGGCTCGAGCTGTACGCATTATATAACTACAAACCAGAATATCCGACTAAGTGGTCCCATCTGGCTAGCACCCGACCCAAAGAACGGCCGGTGAACCAAGCCAGGATGACGCTTCCCATGCACAGAGAGGCGAGAGCCCAGAAGAATGACACCAACAGCCCATTGATCATTTCACCACCAATAATGGGACAGAAAGCACATGCAGGGACGCCTGGGAATACATGCCACCGGCCAAGATGGGGGTGATCATTCCTGGTCGACGGGTAAAGGGGCTACTCCAACTTCTCTGATGATAGGCCGAGGACGATGAATGGGGGTTTTCTTGACTCATGTCAGAAGAAACAACCCATGGTTCTCTCGGTTGACTGTACCGACGACCGACGAGACCTCAATCTGCAAGACGCTGGAGTGAAGCGTCCCCGCACGCATTGCAGAGCACTAGATCTTTGAAGCCGGTGGCTTCCAAGTCTACTACTCCACATTGATGAGCCACCCCCCCAGCTCAGGCCACGAGCCGGCTCCCGAAGAAGAAGAAGCTTCTACCATGAGTGGAATCAAGCTTGATTTTATTGCTGTGCTGCAGTCAGGTTACCAAGTCGTCTATTTAGAGTAGACAGTGTCAAGGTATTAACTTTGATATAACATAAACAAAACATAATTTTCACTTTTGTACTATGCAAACCCATGAAATAAGGGAACCGGTGCGTTAGCTACCCCAAATGCATTCCTTTTGGAGATCCAACCCTTCGTCCATCTGGGTGTTCATGGCAGAAGGACTGCGGGGGGGGGGGGAATCACGGCTAGTGGTATTGGAAGTGGAGAGGTCGCATTTAGCCGCGATGTGCGTCTCTCCACGTTGTATTTGCCTGATGGCAGTAACGAGCATGCCGTCTCCCCATCACCGAGGACGCCCAGACTATGTTCGTCTGGTTCCCGAATTACCCGGACGCCTCATGGGGGCGTAAATGAGGCCATCATTTTGACAGATGCGGCCGCTTTGCCGGGTCCCAGGTCGCCTGGAGTTGGCAAGCACAAGCAATTGACCCATCATCATCAAGGTACCTCATAGTGGAAGACATTCGAACACGCCGCTGGTCGTCCACCTTATATCCTGCAGGACATGAGCCCACATGAATGTGGCAGGCGGCCAAGAGCTTGCCAGTCCCAACAACTTTTAATCAATAGAAAACATCACGACCAGGTGGCTGCTAGGGAGCGCAGATCCTATCAATTTTGTTCAGCGCCACAGCCTGCGATGAGTACAGTGACGGAGTTTTTCGCGCGTTCCTTACAGTTATAGTTATATACATCCCGAATCCTGCTGCGCCATTTAAACTCCGCTCCGGTGGGATGCCGTCGTCCTGCTCCGAGTATAGAAAATCACGTCATTTTGGTGGAAGCGTGTGGTTGTGGCATGCGCCGTTGATTGAGCGCGGTCCAGTGGCAACGCCTCGAGTCAACATTCAACTAGGTAGCCAAAATATTGGCTAAGATGCAGGCGGCACGTAGGCGTATCTCGGTAATTGTGCCATGCGCTCCTCTGGGCTGACCTCCGTGTCTGCATAGAACATCCTGCCGTTCTTGTCCTTCTTCGACTTTTTGTCGCCGGCGGCCTCCTCTGCAGCCTCGTCCTCGGGCTTCTTGGGCGCCTTGATGCCGGATTCAGCCCGACGAATGAGCTCGTCGATTTCGTCTCCGTGCTGGGCCGCGCCAGAGACCAACTCATCGACAGTTGATGCTCCAGGATACCCAGGTGGCGGGGCGCCAGTGCCGTTCCAGAACTGCCCGCCATACTGAGGCGGCCGCTGAGGGAGACTGGGCATCGCTTGCGGGCCGCTTGTCGGTCTTGCAGGAAGAGATGATGGAGAAAAACCGGGATAGTTGCCTTGTGGGTAGCCTGGCTGCGGGAATGCAGGGGCGCCGGACGCAGCACCAGGCTGGAAGCTCTGATCGGGAGAAGCTCCGTAGGGCGCTTGCGGTGGGGGGTACGGGGAATTGTTCTGCATTGATCTGTCAGCATTCAGCGCGTCTTCAACGTGATACTGAGTGTATCTTACGAATGCACCCGGGCTTGCGCTCGCGGGGGCGCCGTTGGCAGGGCTGCCGCTGGTGCCTGGAGTATGGCCGGCGGCAATCCGTGCGCGGTGGGCGGCAAGACGGGCCTTCAGCTCCTCAGGAGCCTCAATCTTGAGCTTCTTCCTCGGCTGCTTTGACTGTCCCGGCAGAGGATTTCCCGTGGCAATGCGACGATCCTCCTGGGCCTGGTAGAAGTTCTGGATAATGCGATTCCTGTGCTGATCCAAGATATCCTGGGGAATACCCTCCATACCAAAGATCTCGACGTCGAGGCCCTGTCGGTTCGGGAGCGCATTCTCGACCTGGGTGAGCGTTTCTTTGTGCACCTGGTTCAAATGGACGGAGAGACCTAAGCAGCGAAACACGTTAGGTTGCGATGACATGACTAGGGAGGCGCATTGAGGACTAGACTGCTGTACTGACCTCCAGCCGTGTTGAGTCGGCGACCGCATCTGTCGCACTTGAAGTGCTTGGCCTTCTGATGGGAAATAAGGAGCTTCAAATCCTCGAAGTCACGCTCGCCTGTAGAAAAGTCAGCAGGAGAATTCCAGATCGAAGCGAAGCGAAGCAGAGCAGCACAACAAGTGCAGGCATACAGTAGTAGCACCACGGCCGAGCGAGGACGTCCTCGACATCGGGGTGACCGCGCTTCTTCTTGCCCATCGCGACGACGGCTTATCGAATGAGATTGATTGAGTATGAGGCGAAAGCCACTCCGTGGTAAAGATGCGACAATTCGAGGCTCGATGGCGCGAAGTGGGATAGGGCGGAGTGGGTGGCTTTCGCGAAGAGGTACCGTGGCTGGGCCGGGGAAGGGATTTGACGCGAGCTTTCTTGCTTCCTGACCAGCATGCTGTTCACTGCACCTTCCTGCACCGAGACTTGAGAGCAATTGGGAGCTAACCGCTTTAAGGTCTAGTGAGCCAAGAGGGGCTTTTATTGGCGGTTGTCACTATGGGGATCCACACAGTAGTAGGGGCTCCATCGTCCTCAAATAGACGACTTTTTACACTGTACGCTTCGGGCCTGGCTACCAAAGTGATGAACTAACCACCAAACAAACGGCGGCTGCATCAAGCCAGTCAGTCCATTTCACGACGATAACACATCGGGGTACCCGGCTCAGCGGCCAAGGCTCATTTCTTGACAACAACAGCCTTTGTCTCCTGACCAAACTGTTAAATTAGAAGCCCATTTGTTCGATTTTTAAGGGTGCAATCGGCCGAGCAATCTTTACCAAAGCCGCCCTTGCCATTGACGTCAAGCATCAAAAGCCGTACTGCATGCAGTCCAGCATTGAATCAAGAATTGGCCCGATGTTACACTTCGTCACCAAAAGTTGCATCGTTTGTTTTTCGGAAGCAAACGGCTGAGCCCCGAGCAGGTTGTCTTACCGAGTCTCACAAGCGGTGAATACTACACCGATCAAGGCGAAGAGAGCCCTTGAGTCGAGGCCAACATCTCTTGTCTGATGCTGTTCAACCCGGCCAAGAGTGAGCACTCGACGACAAAGATGACACGAATCATTATACCAGACGAGATATGGGTTGCAATTCTATCCTATCTACCCGACTTCAACTGTCTCAGAAGCGCAGCTCTTGTATCCCACATACACCTTCGCTGCGCTCCCTCGGCATGTAAGCAGGTGCTCCTGAACGAAGTAGGCCGCCGTACTCTCTCGGATGCCATCGCTGCACTCGAATCATCCAAGTTTGACCCGAGAGATCTTAATCTGGTCGCCAAATTCAGTGACGAATACCTCAAGAGACGAGCCCCTATTCCCACCAAGATAAGCTTGTCGGATGGCGCGGCCCTGTCGGAGCTGCACAAATGTGTAGACCACCTGGGATCAAGGCTTCAGGATCTCGCACTGCAAAGTTTAGTCAAGGAGCAATTCGGTCTGGCCAACGACCGGCATGACTGGCCCGAGGTGTCTGCCACGACTGAGAAACCTTCAGTTGCCGAAGCGGCCCGATTTCAGAGAGCACTGTACCGTTTCGAGATTTACTGCAACCTATTCAAGGACCCGGAAGTTGTGCGTTTCAATCTGGATGCTGTCAACTTTCAAAGAGCACACTTTTTTGACTGTTTGTCGCCTTGGGAAATCGAACAACTGGTCGCCGTCAGAGACCTCCTCGCGGCGGCTGTCATTGGCCCTCGTCAGTTGCTGTTCTACTCCCATGCTATCACCATGATGCTGATTTCTTAATAGCTTTGCGCGCTCTTGTGGAACTACGGAAGCTCGAAGCCCTCCAGATGCATCACTGTGGCCCACGAAACGGACCGCAGGTGGTATACTGGACACCTCCGGTCCTGCCTCCCAACCTGGAGCGCAGTGAGTGCCACATTGATCAGAACCAAGCCCGTCTACTGTGCTTTGGGGTCAGATTCCTCTTCAAAGTTTCCACATCGCTGGCCGCACAGTTCTACCAGCTCCTCTTAGATCTCCCACAGCAGCCGCGCTACGCCAGCTACAATCGAGTGGGCGAGATCTACTCCTGGTTTACTGACGCCGTCGATGAATGTATCGAGTTGAACAATCTAGACCTCCCTTTCCAGAAAACCCTTTCAAACTATACAGAGGACGAGTACGAGGAACATGTACGACGGTCCTTGGTAACCGGAGATGCCGATAAAGGGCCAGAAGAAGCCTGGTATTGGGCATACCAATCATTTCCTGGCTCGACTTGCAATGACATACGGATGATCAACTGCCGACTATTTGGCCTCTTCTTCTGGGATTCGAGCCGTCTCAAGACCATCAACTTCTTTACGCGCGTCGACTTTTGGTCGTGGAGGTGGGAGGGAGGCCGACAACCGGACTTTGACTGGGAAATTGGTGCGCCATACTCTCAAGCGTTCTTGCAATGACAGGTGCATTGAACCTGACCCGATAAGGAGCCAGGCTGCAAAGCGTGAATGCAAGACGGTTTGTCTTGGCCCAGTAAGAAGTCACATGACCTGCGCCTCAGCACCGAACTATAGCACCACGCAGAGGCAGCGATGAAATCAACCCTGAATATCAGCTTCTCGAATGGAATGAATGGGACAAAAATTGCTGTAAGCTTTTTTGAAAAGCTCTAATGCACACAAGGCATGATGGAAATTCTGTTCAGGTCTCCCGTCTCAGACAGAGGCTCCTTTGCATTGTCAAGTCGCCGGCCCATACCCAGACCAATGGGCAAAAGAAGCAAAGAGAAGGAAGAACGTGGTTCAAACACACCTCAAAAGACTTCAGATGGTGGAGGAAATTATGCTAGCACTGCTCCAGGCACGAGGGAAGACAAAGGAGAGACGCAACTCGAGATCTACAGCCAGCATTATCTGACGATGCCCAGAAGCCTCCAACGACATCCAGCAACCTCTTGACGACTTCTCCCGAGCCCGTGAGCAGTTGCACGGGCTCTATGAGGCGACAATATGAAATCAGCGACGGGGACAACACTGGATGTCAGCAGGAGGAAGACCGGCCTAGTGCGGACCCGGGTGCCGTATCGGGGTCGTTGTTACTCAACGGGGGTAAGAGGAATTGCAGCCGCTGATTGGCCAAGAGGAAGAGAGAGTACTCGGGGACGGGCACTCACACATAAAACCCTCGAGTATCCCACCACCCTCCTCCTTCTAACCTCTCCTCCTCCTCTCTGATTTTCCCAATTTCATCAGCAAACCCTTTCCCACCACCCAAAACCCCCCTTTGACATCACTTTCCATCACGTACAAGCCCTGGGAGTCCAACAGACCCCATCAGACTGACTTGTCTCCGGCAACTCACCACCGCCATTGCACTGCCTCCTCGAGTCGAGAATAGAGGTTATCTTCCTCCCAACTCGCCCATTTCATCAATCCTTGCCTTACTTGGACTTCGTCAACTAACGCCGGCTTCGTCAACCACGTCTTCAACATCCCTTACCAGTCCTGCCAAGGGTACAATCATGGCTTCCATACCTTTAGCCTTTGATTCTCACGCGGGATGCACCCCATTGTCACCATCTAGGTCACCAGTGGGCCCAGGATACCAGTATCACTCACGGATGCCGTCACCGCGAGAGACCACCTCCCCTCACGGCTCCAAGCCTGGACAAACCCCTCTAAAGGCACCTCGTCGTCTCTCACCAGCTTCTCCAGGCCAGGAGTCGATCCAGGTATTCTGCCAAACTAGCTACTCATGCAACATCGTGGCTCAATGCATGCTTGAGGAACAGCCGTCTAGCATATCCACCTTGCCAGAGACAAGACATCGGTCCCAAACGCATCATCAAAACACCAGGCCCGGGTCACGGAGGAATAGACGCAGCGCGGACCACAGCACTCTTCTTGCAATCGGATCGTGGAGTAGCCAGAAGACTGTTCACGGAGATCGTCACGCACTGTCCAACAGCAGGAGCGAGCCTACCTGGCACGAGGATGGGTCATCAAACATGCATGCGCCGTACGATGACTTCATCCTCTTCTCGGACGAGGCCTGCACCGACGACTACGAGGACGTCTCGGCCCACACCGAGCAGCCGTCAGTACTGCTGGCCCCCCGCATTCCCAGGCTTCGAACGCCCGACATCGCGCCACTGTCCACAGACGTCCAATTCTTCCCTTGCCTAGGCGACGAGCCCGATGAGGACCGGATCAACGAAGCATGGTACCTAGCTGGCCGTGACAGGGTCTTGTCTCAAAGTCGGTGCCCGTCCTCTTGCTTGTCCCCGTTATGTCTTTCACGGCGCATCTGCCTGGTGCGATCATAATTGCTGACATTCACTTGGTACAGTGGAAGAAGCCATGGCTTACATGTCAGTTGTAGGGAGGCGTTGACGCATGCCACGAGGCTGGGTCCTGGTGCGGAAGTGGAGTCACGGGTGTTTGGCCTGTGAAAACGATGTTTTCTTTCTCCCCCCTAGCGTTGTGTGGCGTAATCAACTGGATTTCTCACGGTGAGTCTGGTTTTCGAAGGATTAATTGGGTTCTGAATGATCACTTGCGTTGGGTATTTTGGGTAGAGACCATCAAATGGATTGAGCGGTCAGAGATGGTGACGGGCTAAAGCCATGAAATTACGTCGAGACGGCTACTCCAAATCGGGTTTGCGTAACTGATGCTCCTTTCCTTGAAGCCAGAGCGCGTGGCCGTGACCGTGACGTGCTCGGCTCTGTTCGCGTTCGTACGAGAGGGGAGTAGGGGAGGCCGCCAGAGGACGGACAAGCCTTGACAGACAGTCCAATTGCGCAGGTGTCATAAGTCTAGCATCATGCCGGCGGTGGACACTTGTAAATCGGGTGAACAGTTCAATGATTCCTTGAAGGCGAAGCACTGGGATAAACAGCAAATGTGGTCGCCTTGGGCGGAGAAACCACTCTCGTCCGAGGGCTTCACCTGTGACTGAAGAGTTCAAGAGAAGAACAGAGGACGAAAGGCGTGGGTGACGTTGAGGGAGGGAGGGCGAGGGAGAAGGGCGGCTTACATAACAGAGCCGATGTCTAACGCAAGGAACGCCTGGTCAAAGCGCTTCTCCCTCACCGAAGGCACCAATGCTCACCGCGCCGCCTTCACTCATCTTTATGTAAACATAGCCATTGGCAGTCAGCTCGCTGCATCGGTCCTGGAAACCATCGTCCTCTTAACACTGCAAAATGTCTTGACGGTCAGCCTGGCCAGGCTGGCCCCAAATCCAGCGTTGGTACCTTCCACGGTATGGGCGGAAATCGCGTGTACTATGCTCAGTCTGGACGCCGGTCGTGGCAGACGCCATATTCAATCAAGCGCGCCGTCAGAGGCGAGGCAGATTAATATGCGGTGGTTGATTGGATTAAGTTGAAGCTCCGGGACGGTCGTCGTCGTCCTTGCCATTAGGGAGATGCTGGACCAGACATGTTCCGACGGTGTACATCTGCCGAGTAGGCTAGGATATCGTCTCTACTTCTTTGATCGTCTATTATGAACTGTGTCTTCTTTTACCGTCTAATCCTTCTATGTAGTCCTGTATAACAATGCTAAGAGGCAGCACAAGAGTGAGGAAAAGAGTGAGGATGAAAATGGAAATGAGGAGGGTAAGAGTGATAATGAGGGAAATTGCTGACTGCTATGAGTTCGCTTGTATTGAGTCATCGAAAGTGAGGCCAAAAGACGTCTCTTATATCCCGCCGATTGACTCAGACCGAAGCCAAATCCCAAAACAAAACGGCCTCAGTATCCCTGGCACGAATACATAACTACGCGATTTTCCTTCCTTGTAGCAACATTCGTAAACCAGCTCGAAGAGGAAGACAGTAGAGAGAACAAAAACACTACGAAATGCAACGTTCCTCTTCTACCATGGCCAACCACCTCCAACGCCGTCTTCTCCATGATATCGCCGAATTGCAGCACAACCCATATCCCCGCATCAGCCTCCACACCAGGGACGACGACCTACGTCGAGCATGCCTTGTTCTTCAACCAGAGGGCTGGATGCCCATACACACCACCGTCATGTTCGGTAATCGCTATCCTCTGGTTGCTCCGAAGATTACGATGGACACGGCTGTGGTGCACCCCAATGTGCACCATACATTCATCTGCGCATCCATCCTCAATACCGCCGAAGGCTACACACCAGCGTACACCCTCAAGGGTATTGCAATCCAGCTGCTGAGCTTCTTCAACAGCGATTCGGTCGAACAGCAGCACGGCCACGAGTTCCACGAGAACCTCGATATGTATCGATGTGAAAGCCTATGGCTCAATCAAACATTCTCCTGTTCCCATTGCGGTTTTGACGGGACCAAGACCAAGGCCGATGCTAGAAGGGCTCGGAGGCACGCCCAAAAAGCGCTGTCGTCAGCGCCAATAGCCGTATCAACCAACTCAGAAAAGCAGCAGGAATGCGTCTTTGCAAGGCTACCAGACGAACTGCTTCTCGAAACCATTGAGGAACTCGACTTTTCAGATCTTGTCGCTTTCTCTCAGTCTTGGCCAAGGGTTGCAGAGATTATCCGCCGATACAATGTCATTCGGTTGAGAGAGCTCCAATGCTTCGTCACCAAAACCAACGTCCGGAATGCAAAGCTTGGGGTAGGAGTCTCAGTGTCCAAGGGCAAACGAGCCATCGAGTCCGAGTTCGACCTTGTTTCTCTGTGTGCGTATCAAGACCTGGGGGTTCGACTCTCCGTTCACAATATCAGATTTGAGCATTGGCTGCCGCTGCCTCTTTCACGCCGCCACTGGCGGTCCGTCGAGGGACACGTCGCGCCGGTGATGCAAAGCCTGGCCAACTCGATCGCGCTACCGAGCTCGAATAATTCGGCAGTCGGTGTACTAGCTGCCTTCATGAACGATATTGTCGTGCGGCTCAACCAAGTTGAGAAAGGCACGCCTCCGAGGAAATCCTTGTATGGTGGTCATGATACCGTTGGAGCAGCAGCCCGTAAAAGCACATTGCGCCATGCTTCTGAGAAGGCAATAGAGTCATACTTCCATCTCTTCCACTTGTTACTCTGCCTGGCAACGGCGGATCTACAGCTCGTCGCAGATGCCAACGAAAAACTTCGGGCATTCGTGGGTGGTAAGACCTCCAAGGTGTCCTGCCCGAATCTCGGTCACCTTCTCGTCTGCTTGCTCATCAGCGACCTTGAAATGACGGAAGAACTGAGAAAGGCAATCATAACTGAAGCGATTACAAGCAACGTGGTTTGGATGCTGGACAAAACAGGCGCCAACATGCCAGAGCTGAGCTACCTTGAGCCAGATCGCGTCTCGGGGTACCGGCTGAAGAAGACCTTCGAGGCTAGCCGTACCTCGTACCGACTCCTGATGTTCTCCGAACTCTTCCGTCGGATTGCCAGGCCTTCGAGAGACAAGACGCTAGTGCAGGTCCGGGACGAGCTCTTCGATCGTCACGGAGCGCCCCCTCCCGGCGCCGCTCTGCAGTTGTCCTCGGAAGTCCGCCGCCTACATGATGTCGATAACTTTCCGCATTTCTTCCGAGAAATGGGCATTATGAACCTGCCAACTCCAGAGAATTTCACGAGCGTCCTGCGTGCGTGCGTGCGGGAGAGTATGCAAAGGGGGTACTCGGTCTGGGGGTTGCCGGACGAAATAGCGCTGGGTTTACGGCGCCAGGTGGACCCGAAAGTCGGGGGACCACTTACCGCAAGGCGCCTACCTGGCAGCAGCTATTTCTCCCAGGTTACTTTTTTCCCCAATAAGAGACGCCAGCGTTGAGACTATTCGAACTAATTATGATGAGAGTGAGGACGAGAGTGGGAGTGAAAGTGATGATTGGAGTGGAATCGTGCCATAGTCACAGTCTATGGCTTTTATTCGCTTAATCCAAGAATTTATAGTAATAAATCCGACAGTTTGAGCCCCCCCCCCCCTTTTTTTTTTTTTCTTTTCTTCGTTCAAGCATGCTGTGCTCTCAAAAAAGAGGTATTGTCTCTTCGTATCAGCCATCAATCGGAATTACGTATAGCTGGTGGCCGGTGAGATGAGACATGACAGAAAATACACGACCAAAGAGGTGGAACGATATACCGGCCATCTAGCATATCCACTCACTTAGCATAGTACATAAAGATGGGTAAAGTCGAGAGAGAGGAGCCTTGAACTCTCCCCTTTATTTCAGTCGCTCCGCCTCATCCAGAGTCCTGAGCGCATCTAAGGTATCTTGATATCGAAGAAAGCAAACGCTCAATCTACCAATGTATAGAACGCTTCGCTTGACGGCGACCCCGGCGGGGTCACACTAAACCCCTAAACCAATGCACGCCTTGTTGGCTGAATCAAGTCGCCAACCAATGCCACAAAAACCCAAGAGATTAAGTAAGTACTCGCCGCTACTCCAAACGCCGCCCTTATGCAAGTCGAACTCGACTCTTTCCGACCCCTGTCTCGTGAGCCCCATCACGCCCGTAGAGGAGCTTGTCGCTTTGGCGAAAGCCTTCTGAGGCTCATGAAGATCTGGTCAGTATCGAACGTCTTCGTCTTGGGGTCCCAGAAACCCCAGACGTCAATTACCACCGTAACTTTGGGCAAATCGCATTCAACGAACCCAGAGACGATGACGCACCCACGCGGAGGCTGTGGCCTCGGCAGACTCCACGTTTGCGATAGCTTCTTCCGGAATTCCCTTATTGGCCCCATCGTGCTATGTTTTATACCTCGGAGCTGGGAAATGGCCGCGTCCCTGACGAAGCTGGTCTTGCCGCCGCTCTCAGGGTTGTCCGCCTGCCGGGGATCCGCTGTTTTGGCAACGTTGTGAGAGGCGTTCTCTGCCGGTGTCCCATCCGGAGTCTGTCTGTTGGCAGACGGCAGAGGCCCTTCGGTTTTGTGTTGTATGTTGCCGCCTCGTATCGGCGGGAAAGGCTGGGCGGGCTTGCTAGAGTCGAAGCCCAGTGCCCTGGATATATCCATAAAGTGTTGCTTAACCAACGTTGATGTAAATGCCCATGTTGAAACAGCCATGGCTTGTGGCCAAAGAATCTTCTCCAGCCGGCTGACGGTAAATGAGTCGACTGCTTGCCTTGACCAGTAGAGTCCGTCGTCTTGCACCAGCAGTCTGTAGAGCCATGTTAGTGTTTTCTACGCAACGCAACAGCCAAGAGGCGACCTACCCAGAGGCATAGAAGACCGGGGCTGGTCGGGATGGGAAATCAATATCGAGCCAATATCTCCTAATCTTCACCGGGGTACCGCCTCTGGCTATGATTGCTGAGTTGCGTTCGACGGCGTCCTTTACTGCTTTGGACAATTGACCTGAGGGGAGGAACTGTATCAGCAAACTCGACGTGAAACGGACCTGGAAGAGATGCTACTTACTGCGCATTTGTTGTTGCATCTTTTTATCCTTGCTGAGCTGTAAATAACGCTGCCACTCCGGGTCACTGCCTTTGTACGGTGGTTGGGTGACGGGTTTGGTCGTGAAAGGAAACGGGATAAACCACGGCTCCGACTGCTCAGCCATTTCTTCATCCAAAGCCTTCTTTTCCGCCGCCGATAGGTTCTCATATTCTTGGTCTACATGTCGGAAAAAGGGATCTAGCACGGTCGAATAGTATATCTGCCAGCAGGCAAGCGATATGCCTGTACCAATGAAGAATGTTCTATCCAAAGTTAGCGACGAAGCTCAAGCTTGCAGAATGCCTTTGACTACGCACCTCGGTCTAAGCCAGGGTTTAGATAACTTAACCCTCTGTATGGTGACGGTTTGCCGGCCAGGAACGCTTGGTGCGATCGCCCGAGTAGCCAGAGTGCTCGCGCTTGCTGCCCCAGTGCGAGGCCTCAAGAACCGCCACATCGTTGCTGAGAGCAGGCGCGCCGAGCTTCGGCGGCCGAGTGGACGTAGGCAAAGGAGCTGAATTTGGTGCAGCTGCAAGGGTCCGATGGCGGGATATCAAGCTCGAGGTGCGCGTGGCGATGATGGTTGAAAATGGGACGAGGTCGTTCTCAAGGCCGGCGGTAGCAATAAAGACGGCGGCAAAGAGGTAACGTAGACATGGACCGTCGAGATTTGGAGCTAATGGAATAATCGAGAGGATGTACGAGCTACCCAAGGTTGCCCTGAATGCCGGCGCCTTTGCTGCGACTCCAGTACCTAAGTAGGTAGGACTCTGGCTTGTATGGGGAATCGTGAGGACCCTGGGAAAGTTGGACCGGCGATTGAATGCGCCTCCACTGTTTGGCTCTGGTGCCTTTTCTCTCAGCAAGTGGCCGTCCGAAGTTCTACCTAGGTAGGCACAGTGTCAGCTGGGCCGCTCCGATAACGTTCCGCAATCAGTACACTTTAGCGCAAGTAGGTAGGTATACTGCTTGATATGGGCGCAACGCGACAGGAGGGCCACGTACAGTACAGTGTTGCAGGCATAAAGACAGTGCAGCTCCCACCCCGAAAGCCAATACCCACAGTAGGTACCTAGCCAGCCAGAACGCCCGCCGGAAAAACACGTCAACCGAGCTCCGGTCAAGAAGAACACGGGGAGATGAAGTGGATCCCAACTCAAGACGTGGAACGTGCAGCACTAGCAGCCAGCACCACTCGCCTCGCCTCGCCGCAGCAGTGTGAGCTCGACTTTCTCGAACGCCGCAGCTTGGAAGAGCAGCATCAAACAACCGCACGCATCACGCCCTCCACCCCTCTTCCACAACGCCATCTCCCCGAATCACATCTCCGGGCTCCATCCAGGCCAAAAGTTACAATGAAGCTCTCCGTGGGGCTTGCGACAGCCCTGGCCGGTGTCGCGACCGCTCTGTCCAACCAGCCCGCTGACGTATATCTCCTGCAATCCAAGCAGCCCTCGAGTTCCGATATCCCATCATTACCACGACAGATTGCCCGTCTTATCCTACTGCAGCGTCTATCCCCCGATGGCCAGCATGCATCCTGGGACCTCCCCGAGTCTATCTCCAACGAGAAGGCCGTCACCTACCTGAACGAGTTTGGCAAGGCCCCTCAGGGCCTGTTCGGCAATGCCGCCTCTACAAACCCGTCCCAGCTTGTCGTCATGTTGGAGGGAATCACTTCCGACCATGCCAAGTCGCTTCAGAAGTCACTTGCTGCCTCTGGACCTAGCTTCAAGGTTGGAGACGCCCCCTCCACCACGGCCAACGACCTGCTGCTGTCCAACGACTTCCCCTCTGTTGGCGTCAACCCCAAGAACTGTGCTTTCGATAAGGCTATCAACCCCTTTGCCGAGCAATGCTGGAGTGGCAAGTCATCGGTTGTCAGATACGATGTAAACAAGGTAAACAGTTGCCCCACCGATCGTGTCGTATCCATGTCCTTTGGTAGTTGATGCTGACCCTTTACCAGGACCCGTCTATCCTTTCCTCCCTTTCCGAGAGCGCCTCTCTCCTGAAGCAGCTCGCCGCCAACGGCGAGATGGAGACGGTTGTTATCGCCATGCCTGAGTCATCTCGCAACTCGCAGGTCCGCCACTGGTCCTCCAAGTCCGAGGAGCTTCGTCGCCGCAAAGTCGAGGTGGTTATGACCGAAACGGACGGCCACGACAAGCCCGCGCCTACTTCTCCCGTTCAGAGCACCGCTCCGTTTCCCGGCCACATCCAGAGGGGAACCATAAGGTCTTGCTACGATTCCCAGGATGCCTGTGAAAAGGCCACCAACAAATGTTCGGGACATGGACAGTGTCTCAACAAGTACGCCACACCTAACGGCGACGACCAGGGCACATGCTTCGCCTGCAAGTGCCTTAGCACTGAGAGCGAATCTGGCAGCCGTACCCACTGGGGCGGCAGGGCCTGCCAGAAGATCGACGTTAGCGTTCCCTTCTGGCTCTTTGTTGGCTTCGGTATCGCCTTGGTTGGTATCCTTACCTCCGCCATCGGTCTCCTCTTCAGCGTCGGTGAGGAGAAGCTCCCCGGCGTCATTGGTGCTGGAGTATCCAAGACGAAATAGGACCGTCGTTGATGTTCCACAAACGGGGCGGGTCTTGCCGTGGTGGTGCAAGGCAAGGAGTAAGTAACTGTGCTTATAATCGGCAACTGGTAGTCTGTACCATAAGTGTATTCTCATGCGGCGTTGGCATTGGCAGGACATTTCTCTCTTTGATACGGAGAGGGTATTTCTTAGACAATCGAATAAAAATGGAATCCAAGCTTTGATGACATGGTACCGAGTGAATCTCTAGCTAGGGTATCGATTTGTGGGATGATGCTTTTCTTTCTTTTTTCTTTTTTTTTTTCGCTGCTGACTTCTAACCCTGTTCCCCGACGTCGGAACGCTCATTCGGCGTGGTGCCCAGACTTTCCAGGCCTCTCTCAACCCTCAGCTCGCTTGCTCCAGCATTCGTGATCTGCTTATCGGGTGACTGGGTGGTTGATTCAGCCGACGCTCCGTTCCCGATTGCGGCGGTGTACTTTTTCCCAGCCTCATTGAGGAGTTGCTGTACCTCGTCCTTTCTCGTCATGATGCCGTCCTTCTCCCGTCTCAGCGCCTCGACGCGCTTCTTCTTCTCCGCCAGATCCAACTCCATGGCCCGCATCGTCGTCTGCAGCCTCGACAGGCAATCAGTGAGACTCGGGAGCGGTGTAATCTTGGGCGGGACCTGCAGCAGATGTTCCGCAGGGTTGCGCTCGGGCTTTTGCAGACCGTCCATCCCGGATCTCGTCTGCGCCGCCTCGAACGCCGCACGCCGCTCCGCCTCCGACGCGTCCGACTCGTCGTCCGATCCGCCCTCGGCCATTTGAATCTGCTCAGCCATCTCGCGCCTCCGGCGCACCTTCTCCTCTCTCTCAGCTTTTTTGCCCAGCGACAAGCCTCCATCCTCGACAAAGTCGTCGAACCCTTCGCCCAGGTCTTCGTCCTCGCGCACGAGGCGCGTGTCGTTCTTTTTCTTACGCAGGGACATGTCGCCGTCGCCGTCATCGTCGAAGGATATGAAGTCGTCATCTTGCTGTTCATGGGCGAGCCTCGCCCGGCGTTGTTTCCTCTCCTGAATCTCGGCCTCGGTGAGGATGGTCGTCTGGTGCGGCCGGGACGCAAATTCGTCCTCGTTGACAATCAACGCTCCTTCGAGCTCGGAATCGTCCAGGTCCATGCCATCCTCGTCCTGCATGCGCAGAGTGGTCAAGCTCTGCGGCGTGTTTGGTGTCGAGTTCTGTAGCTCGCTGAGGTATTCCTTGCTGTACTTTGGGCGGTCCTCGTCTTCGTCGCGGAAACTGCGCATGGGCAACCTGTTCTTCAGGGCGCTGTTCTCAAACGCCTGGTGGCCCAGCGTCGACTTCTTTGGTGTTGTGTACTCCGTCTTTGGCACATCGTCGCCATCGCCTTCTGTACCAGCTCCGCCAAACGAGAGTCTGGAGGTGGATTTGCGCTTCTTCTGTCTCAGCGAGCTTGACCGGCTGACTGCCGGTCGAATCACCACCGGGCCATCATCCTCGTCGTCATCTTGTGTGGGAACAGCTTTCGGTTTCGCAGAATCGCCAATCGCGACGCCGCCGTTCGAGTCGTCGAGCTCGTTAACGTTGATGCTCCTGCGGAGACCAGATTGGCGAATGGGCTTTCTTGTGAACTTGACTGCTACTGGTGCAGCATCTGGCATCCTGTTAGCCTTGCGAACGACGGAATCAGCGCTTAGTCTTTGGAGTGGAACAGGCGACTCACCATCCTTCACGGGCTCTTGGCCGATTGGCGAGGCGTTCCCGGTATCATCTTCGTCGTCATCAAGCACTTTGATGACCTTTGCTTTTCTCTTTGGTGTAAACGCGCTCATCTTGGGCAGACGGTAGGCATTGAAATGACTCTAGGCCCGTTGATGTCAGGCAGATCCGAAATTCATAAGGCGGATGTTGCACCTTGGTTCGATGCGCTGCGATAAGGCGCTTATCGCCACGTGACTCTACCCAAATTCAGATTCCCTCGGCCAGGCTGCAGACAGGTAGAACAGAGCTCTGTCGCGTCGCAAAGCCCATTTCACGCGACATCATCATCGAACCAGCCATCCACCTGCCGAATTGTTCCTTCACTTGACGCACATACAGACAAGATGGCGCCCGCACAGCCCGAGCTGAAGAAGGTACGGAAGCCCCGATTCCTGACGGACATACCAGAGTCTCCCGACTTGTTTGATGTACTGCCAACAAACGGATGGGCTGCAACTCCCATCCGACATCGTGCCTCTTCTGCCTCCGTTTCGAGCGAACAATGCTGACCAATTCTTCCACAGTATCTCGATAAGAGACTGTTTGTCCAACTGAACGGCAGCCGCAAGGTCATCGGCGTTCTCCGCGGCTACGACGTATGTGTTATTAATGCAGAGCTCTTGGGAAGAATCGAACCTTGCTAACCTTCGCCGCAGGTCTTCCTGAACATCGTTTTGGACGAGGCGGTCGAAGAGAAGGAGGGCGGCGAGAAGGTCCGGCTAGGCATGGTTGTATGTATACCAAACTTACTTGACGATCGTGCTGTCCAGAAGCTAACACAAGGTAGGTTATCCGCGGCAACTCAGTCGTTATGCTCGAGGCTCTCGAAAGAATTGGCGGTGACGACCGCAATCACCAGCGATAAATCGAAGACTCGTAGACAGGAGGTCGAGTTCTGCGAGATCGCATCCCAGGGTTTACATGGCGTTATTACGGCAAAAAAGAACGATGACTTTTTTTCCCATTTTTTGGTTCAAGACAGGACGGGGGATGAAATATGCTAGATACCAGCAAAAAGATGTCACATTCGGACGGAACAATACGCCGCAGCTATGCAGCCAGCCACATCGCGTGGATGTTGGGGCTCCCCTATTTTGCGACATCGACCCACGATCTCTCGTCGTACCAGTCCATTTTGCGGCTGCCGTACCTGCGCACCCATCCCTTGATGCCGCCTTTGAGGATGACGGCTTGGATACCAGCCTCTCCAACCTCATCAAAGTAGTCCTGCAGCCAATTCGCAGACCGTGGACCACGACCATTACTGCTCCCTGGACGGCTTCAGCAAGGATGGAAGGCGGCCGAATAGGGGGTTTAGACA
This sequence comes from Colletotrichum sublineola, assembly GCA_020631755.1. Taxonomy (NCBI): domain Eukaryota; kingdom Fungi; phylum Ascomycota; class Sordariomycetes; order Glomerellales; family Glomerellaceae; genus Colletotrichum; species Colletotrichum sublineola. The sequence continues at coordinate 4,911,756 of JAHSQG010000005.1, read as the reverse complement.
GTCTAACGGACAGACGGCGGAGAACTCACCGCAGTAAAATATAACACGCTTGACACCGGCTTGTTTGCACAGCTGATGAATGATTGGTCTCGTCTGATAGAGGGACTGTGCAGGGAAATTGATCGACGTTGCGATGGTGCCACCCTCAAAGTCGTTACGGCGCACGTCAACAAGCAGAAAATCGCGGGGAGCGTCTCTTCCAGCCGCATCTTGAGCCTCAAGCAACCCCATGACCTCGTCAGCCTCGATTTCGGGCGCCTTGGCCTTGGATGCGGGAAAGGCCGCCCACCATGGCGGGGTTTCGCCCGACACTGCGGTTTCTGCCATTGCGTGCTGTCGAAGGAACCCTGTCGTCGTGCAGCTCGGCCTAGCCCGATCGTGAGGATGCAGAAGTTCTTAGCACTAGACGCTGAAGAATACCGCTGGACAGACGTGTGTAGCTATGCTCCTGCGGGCGTATAGTTGTTGCGGCCGCAAGAATACAGTAGTTACCAGTACCCCAGAATCTGGTTTGGATTAAAGCACAGATCGTGACGGGTCGGAGAGGGGGAATGGGCAGCAGAGCCGCATGAAACGGAAGCGAACCAAGCACTGGGTATTCCATCCCTCCCCTTCTCCCAGCGTCTCGGCATTCTATAGCTGTGGAGATTCCCGCTCGGGGACTTTGATCACTCTAGGCGCCAATTGGCTGCCAAGGATGCCATCATGCCGAGAGACACTTTCTGCAGCTCCAACCCTTGTGCTGTTGTTACTTTACTCCATTTCAGAGAGTATCAACTGCTGAAACTCTAATAAGCCCAAGTTGGTATCAGAAGACTACTACTCGGTCAACTATTCCAACTTCAAGTAAACACCTTTGATTTTCCCCGTTGTATCTTTTCTGTTAACAATCACCAACCCGCGCACACCCCACCCACATGCCGAGACTAGGCGCATTTTCTTATCTCTTCCCTGGTCTTTCGAGCCGGTTATCTTGCCCCAATTAGTGGACTGTCGGCCCCTCTTGTCCGCCTAGTTCCCCGAGGTCGAGTATTTGTCCTTATCTCAACTCGCTTCAAGCCTCCATTGGAGTCCTTTTCTTTTCTCCAGGCGCAGAGTTACGTTCCATTCTTGAAGAAAGCAAGCCCGGCAGGCAAATTCTAGTAACATTCCCACTCGAACCCACAGTTCGTGAGGCGTCACTGGATCCACGACCCTCAGGGCTGGGCCGTGACCGGAGCAATCAAGCTGGCTGGACCTGCCCGTGGCCGGCGAATTCAGGAACCAATGCCCCAGAGTTGTGTTTGGTCTCCTCCCCCCATTTGTACAAGGCACTGGCTCTCTATCGCCTTGGATACCCGGGAGTATCTTACTTCTGTCAGTACTGCCAGAATGCAAGAGACGACATGCCAAGCACTGCAAGTGTAGCGTCTTGGCTTCCACCCATCGAATAAGATGTCCTCGGTTCCGTCGTACAGATATGCTACTCGTGCATAGATATATTGCCAACTCATACCGAGGAAATATCGTTTCTTACCGTCATCACAGCTTCTGAGCCGCCCCAGCAACGTGCCAAAAGAAACAACAGGTATCGAACATGTTCCCATGACTGCAACCTCTTACGCTAGTCACCCAGAGGAAGCCGGATAACTGTCATCTTGTCCAGGTCCCCTGTCCACCCCCATCCTTTTCAGAGCCCATGTTTCCGCCAGGGCGCAAAATTAACGCAAGGGCGCAAGCTCAAGATACGGCGGATGAAAAGCCTTGCAACTTTACAGGTTTCCCGGTCTTCCCAGCCTAGTGCCCCACAGACAGGCCATCCAACGCCTCCTCCGCGGCGGCATCCGGAGGCCAAGTTAACGGGGTCGGCTTCTATCACGCCCCGCCAAACGGGGTTGAAGTGAACGCCATCTTTCTCCTCTTCGTATCTCGACGCCTGCATTGCGCCCTCTCCACTGATAAGGATCAGTGCCCAATGATCCGGGTCTTAGGACCGGCTACGGCTGTACGTGAGCGACGTCAGTATGCATGCTAACCGCATGGTGAGCCGCGGAGCGAGCTCTGGTTTACTCCTCGCACCTGCTTCATCCGGCATGGTATCAAAAAGAACGTGTGGTAAAGTCCCCGATGGAGGTAAGACTCGCTTACGAGAGCTACCCTTGAAGTTGTATCTGCCGCGGTGCAAGTACAAGCGGGCCGGCATCGCGAACCGGCCGCCGCTCGATGACCAATATTGTGATGCTCATGGATTAGACATCGCCGAGATGGGATCTGCTACGGGCCTTGGTCTGGATATCGGTATCGGCATCGTTTCCACAACGTATCCGCAGTGGCGTGGTTACCTTCGGCAACGTCTCGCTCATCTTCCTATAAAGTGATGGAAGCCCCTCCATAGGAACTGAATGGAGGAACCCAGAGCCTTATCCTCACGCCAAGTTCACCCGGGTATCCTCTGTCAGATCTTCTTCTTTTACAATGGCCCGTTGGATCCTCTCCTTCGTTGCCGGAAGCGCCCTTGCGACTGCTTCTGGCCTTCCCATGAAGCTGGAGACACGAAGCGCAGTCTCATCGCGTGTCTCCAATGTCCACATTAGTCTCGAGAAGCCTCTCAACGAGACCGTGACCTTCACTTACGGATCCTGCCGGGGTGTCTCACTAGACGATGCCCATCACACCATTTCCAAGACTGAGGTGCGCGACTCTCAGCGTCTCGTCTGGGTTCTCCCGGAGGATGCTTCTTCAGACGAATGTATCTCCGCGTGGAGTGCTTCCGGTAAACTGTTGGGTCGAAGTGAGCCTCAGACCCTCCACCACAACTGGAAGCGTCGTGTCCAGAAGAGATGTAAGTCGACTCAGCCGTCATCAGACACTGGTTGTTATACTAACACAGAACAGCCATCCACATGAACAACGACACCGGCATTGACACGCTTGGTGCCTGGTTCGAAGGCGTCAACTTGCTCAAGGATAAGGAGCCTGCCGTCGTCGATTTCGATGCTGCCAAGTCCAAGAACGTTGCCATTGTCGGTGCGGGCATGTCTGGTCTGATGAGTTACCTCGTCCTTTCCCAGGCCGGCATGACCAACATCAGCATCATCGAAGCTGGTCAGCGTCTCGGCGGCCGCGTCCACACTGAGTACCTCACTGGTGGTCCCTTCGACTACTCCTACCAGGAGATGGGTCCGATGCGCTTCCCTGAGCATTACGTTGACCCCAAGACCAACACGACCTACAACATCACCGACCATCAGCTTGTCTTCCAGCTCGCGGCCGAGATGAACGAGCTCAACAACCACGACAAGAACCTGAGCGTCGACTTTATTCCCTGGATTCAGAGCAACATGAACGGTCTCTCCTACATGAACGGCATCAAGCTTGCCAACGGTCTGCCGCCAACCCTTGCCCAGATCGCCGCCAACTCCTCCCTCGCCGTTACTGCTGCCAACGATGAGTCCACCAATGCCCTCTCCGAGGAGCTTGACAAGTACCTCCCCGGCAGCGACTTTTCCGTCCAAATGGCCACAAACATGTTCAAGGCTCACCGCGAGTTCATTGACTCAGGTCTCAAAGGCCTCGGCGGAGATGTTTGGTCCGAGTATGCCTTCATGGTGAACTACTTGAAGGGCTCCCTCAACTCGACCGATGCTCTCGGTAGCTACACCGCCGCCTCGTTCTGGGACAGCCTCTACGAGGGCATGTACTTCCAGGCTGCGTCCTACAAGACTATTGACGGTGGTCTCAGCCGTCTTCCTTCGGCTTTCCACCCCCATGTCGACAACATCACGACTATGAACCGCAAGATCGAGCGCATCCAGTTCGACTCGGAGAACTCCCGTGTCAACCTTCAATGGCGCGAGTCATTCAAGAACCAGACCTTCGAGACCTCCTCGTACGACTACGCCCTTCTGGCTGTCCCCTTCTCCATCATTCGCAAGTGGCGCCTCCCCTCGCTGCCCTTGACCATCAGCAACGCTATCAAAGAGCTCCCTTACACCAGCGCCTGCAAGGTTGCCCTCGAGTTCTCCGAGCGCTTCTGGGAGCACTATGAAAACCCTATTATTGGCGGTTGCAGCACGACCTCTGATATCCCCGCCATTGGTTCGACCTGCTACCCCTCGTACAACATCAACGGCACCGGCCCGGCCACGATGCTGGCTTCTTACGTTTCCGGCGACTGGGGTAACCGCTGGGCCTCTGTTCCGGAGGAGGAGCACGTGCAGTATGTTCTCGATGCCATGGTCGAGATTCACGGCGAGAACACCAGGGATCTCTACACCGGCAAGTACAACCGCCGCTGCTGGGTTCTCGACCCTCTCGAGAGTGGCAGCTGGGTGAGCCCGGTCGCTGGCCAGCACCAGCTGTACATCCCCGAATACTTCAAGACGTACAACAACGTGAGTGTCTTCCTGCTGGTGGTATCCACTGTCCTATCGCTAATGCTTAAAACTAGATGATCTTCGTCGGAGAGCACACTTCATACACGCACGCTTGGATCGCATCGGCTCTTGAGTCCGGCATCCGTGGCTCCGTTCAGCTGCTTCTTGAGCTTGGTCTCGTCGACGAGGCCAAGGCCGCCGTCAACAAGTGGATGGCCAGATGGATCGACATTGTAAGTTGAAAGTTCCGACAAGGTGGTGCCGGGCCGAAGCTGACTTCAACCTCTAGTGATCCGAAATAATGATAATAGTCAACGAAAAGAGTTCTGACCGAATCACAGCATGGATGTTCGGTGCAAAAAAGGGACGATAGTACATAATGCCTCGCAGATAGTATGGCGACTTACGAAATTAGATGAAAGCCATCTCATTCGATAATGACTAGATCCAAGTATCAATATACATCGAGATTGAAATGGTGCACCCTGGTTGCCATCAATGTGAGACGGCTTACATGATATTCCACTCGACATACACAGACACGCAGATTTCACTGCGGAAGCATTTTCTTCGATCCGTAATAATCACTTGGTCAATATATAGACTTGCAGATATGACCATCGTCTAATGCTGCCCGTCCCGCTGCCGGACCAACAACAGACAGGGTCGGCTGAGCTCAGAAGATAATAGTCATTTGGTACATAAAGATAGCTCTGTATTCCCGCCGCCCCTGGCCCTCTTCTTCTCCAAAACACTACCTGAAGTAGTCGGCATTGGCATTGCAGCATTGGCGAGAGACTATTCTCACTGTCCGACGCCAAGTGCCATATAATATTTTGAGTGGGATAAGAACGGAGCCAAATATGTACGTCAGTAATCGATTTCTTATCTACGCAGCCTAAGATCATGTCGGAACTGAGGCTGTCAATTAGGCAAGAGCTCATTCTCCTCTCGCTGGAGCCTGCGCTCGCTTGTTTCAAAGAGTCGCGGAACACCGGACTGCGAGAACGGCACATTTTCCCGCACCATCTTCGCCACACCCCTGGCTGTCAACAAGATGAACGACATGCCGTGCCCGTTGAACCCCGCACATATATACTGACCCGGTTTAGATGGCACAGGGCCAGCATGGGGGAAGAGATCGTTGGTGTACTATTCCCATCGAGTTAGCTATGTCTCGGATTCGTCCCCTTATATGCAGAGCACCAGCGTATAGCGCAACTTACCCCCATAATTCCTGTCCAGATGCTATCCACCTTGGCACCGCTATCCTCCCATCCGCGGAAGTTTCTTTGCATGTAGTCGTCAAAGTAATGAGCCGCAGGTTCAATCAGCTTTGAGTCGTCCCAGACATTGTACCACTCTTCTACACGCGGGATGACCTTGACCCTGGCGCCGCCAACAACAATGCTACCATCTGGTCGCGTGACCTGGTAGTCAAAAAGACTCGGTCCATGACGCAGCGAGAAGGTCATTGGAAGATGAGGAGGCGCCGCGCCATCGGGAACGGCAATATGACTACAGATCCCGCGGACTGGGATGATGCGATTCTTGTACTCGGGAAGTATCGTCGAGGTGTAGCCGTTAGACGCGTACAGCACAGTCTTTGCTTGAATCGTACCCCTCGGCGTGGTGACGCTCCAGAAGCCATTCTCTTGAGTCTTTGAGACCTTGGTAACGGGTGTGTGAGTGTGCAGCTGGGCACCCTTGTTGACAGCCTGCGACAGGAGGAACAGAACCAACTTGTATGGCCTGCGACAAGTTAGCATCTGGTTTGCTGTGATAATACATCATCCATCATTCGGATGAGACTGTACCAAATTGAGCCTGCTTCAAAGGAAAAGGCAGCTGTTGCCCCTTTGACGCTTGAAAATGTTTCAGCAGCCTTTCCATGGACATAGTGAATCAGCTTTGCCGTTGGCGATCCCCGTTGTACGAGTTCATCAAGGCTGTCTTTCATCTCCTTTGCAAGTGTTTCATCTCTAACCACCGCCATTGAGGTGGTGACCCGGAAGTCGCAGTCAATGTTCTTTTCTCGAACCAGATCCCTTACAGCATGAAAATTGGCCAACTCAAACAGTGCCACCTCGTCTGCTGCCTCTTGGCCGAATCTCTTGATACGGCTGGGCAGGCCGGCAAAGAGATCAGGCCTAACATGGCCACCTTTTAGTGTTAGCGCAAGCTGACTCGATGGATGTGGGATAGCTACCATTACGAGCCGTTGCTCCGGAGCATGCTTCCCTAGCTTCCAGGATGGTGATGGTAGGATGCGAGGATTCCTCCACATCCTCAAGCAGGTAGTAAGCTAGAGAAGCGCCCGCGTAACCAGCCCCAATGATGACAATATCTTGTTCTTCGGGTAGGGTTTCAGAGCTTTGGTGGCTATCAAGAGGGTGCAATTCCTGCCGCCAGTATGGCTTGATCGCTTTGGGTACCGGGACGGGATTATCAGGCATGGTGGCGTTATCGCAAAGGATCGAAGCGACTTTGGCAGAAAACGGAACGAAGCTCACAAATGGATTATGATACGTGACGATGAGACTATCTCATCAATAAATGAGGCGATTGTCAATATTCACCTGCACCTTTTCCGCAGATACAATCCCAGAGCGATAATGAAATCAAGACAATAAGCCAAAGTTTCAACGCGTTCCGAAGAAAAAGGTAGCTATACGCTGAAAGACGCGGGGTTGGCGTTATCAGCCCCGACTCGGAGCCGATCTCGGGACTGACTAATTGAGACCCGGGCCGCGGGAAACCGGGTGCGCCGGGGTCCTGATAGATGGCGATTGGGTTGTCTCTTCCTTTACTATTTCCAACGCCGTATCGAAAGACTGGGGTCCTTAAACATGCAGGCCCGATATATCATATATTATGGTACGCCAGATTCGCGAGTTTCGCCCCGTTGACGTGCTCACTTGATAACCTTACTTCAACTTCGGTATCCAACTCACTCATTGGAGGGGCTTTTAACAGCCTAGGCACCTGCTTCACCTGACTCGCGTCATCGCACGACTTGCACGTTATCTGTCACGCCACTCCATAGTGCCACGATGTCGCTGGCGTCATTAAGAGAAGACGGGGCTTGTCCGTAATCATACACCTGAAAGAACCAGGCACCTAGAGCTAGTGGACTAGCCACAAGTCTTAGACATCCAGCCAGTGTGGAGAAGCCACTAATGAATATGTCAACCACGGGTATAATCAAGGGCTTGTCCTCACCATCGTTATCTCGTCCATTTATGTATGGTTTCGAGCGCATGGCATCCTATCGGATGTACGAAGAGTCTAGTCTCAGCATTCCCAACACACTGTTTACATGGTTGATGTTCTTAACTCGCTGATCACACTACTCATGATGATCTCACACATTCGTTTCTTTGTATTGAGCACTACTTATAGACCAAGGATTATGCTGTGTGTATAGTGTATTACGAATATCGATGCTTTTGATGATGTTAGTTACATGAAAGGGTTGATCAGCGCTCCCTATTCTCGCCGTTCAATACGACTTGGCCGACTTGCCATAGTTTCGGGGCTTCACCGAGCTCTGCTATGGGGGCTTGACTTTAAGGACTCATGTTGGCAGTTATTTATGAGCTATCGGGAAGCCGAATATGGCTCGTGATCCGCGTTCCCATGCTCCTTCTAGGGACCTTAAAGACACATTATTGTGCAGGTCGTTGGAACGAAATCTGGACATAGGCTGGGCGTTGCAGCATCGTCATTGTTGGAGACGTGTATCTATTTTCTGCAAGGCTGCGTGGCCTTTTTTGAAACGAAGAACAGAATTGAACAGTCTGACATACGAGCTGGTTTGTGCCGGTAAGACCTTGCTGATGGAGCCACAGGTCAGCTCAGCTCGAGCTTGGTCCAACGCTATTCCTTAACACTAACGTATGCGACGAGATAAGAGTGTCGAAACCCGGAGTAGAGATAACAGGAGTGTCACTATAGCATGATGCTGTGCGAAGAGGGTTATTAGCAACGCCAAATAGACCAATGTGGTACACATCCGCCCCATGATAGAAGCTCATAATTGAATGCCCCGGCGCCTGTCCTCCGAATCTATGCTATCATTCCCACAGCCATCATCGAAAACACTGTGCTGACAATGTGTCCAGACCACGACCGATAACAATTCGCTCAAATCGCTCATGTCTAAGGTGGAGGGGGTCCGGAAACAGACGGAATTGTGACCAACATGCGGACAACATGTCATGTTGACAAACTCGTCGACCGATATCTCTTGCCGAGGTATGAGGACCTGGCTCTTGCGGAATCGAACGAGATTTCAACGCTATCAACTGCCGAGACGCGCAAAATTTTGCTCGCCCGGCATTAGCTTAGACTGCTAGGGGGGGTCAGCAGCAACTGTGCTAGCGGCAAATGAACCAGCGGCGGTAAAATGAAGAGGGAGGAACACGAGCATTCGGAACTGCTTCTTTTCCATGATGTATCACATCGTGGTAACTGTGAATTTATGAGGCCGAATGGTTCGAAATCATGGGCTAGTTCAAGCGACCCAGACGACTGGCTGGTTGTTTGTTTCTCAGCTGTTAACCGGCAAATGGGCAAATATCGCTTGTCTCGGCGTGCAAATTTACGAGAAGGATCGCAGGAAAGTAAAGGACGTGCTGCCATGCCGGTTGGGACGGATGGATTCTGCGACCATGTTTGCTTGACAAAACGAAGCCATTTGTGCGTCGAGGTGAATATGTAGGTAATGCATCACAATCACACATGTTGAAGCAAAAGTATTGGTGCAAACAAACAGTAAATGAAACGGTCGCCAAAGTACGGGTGAGCCAATGCTTGGGGGGCTTTGGTAAACCGTGGTAGCGGCAAAGAATATACGCGAGACAATTTAGCTTCCATAAGTTCCTACCTAGGGTTGTAAAAAGGGGAAACATACTAAAAATGACATGTCACAACAGGGCTCTCAGTAGCCTTTTCGCTAGGCTTAGACGAGGACGAGTAATCACCTTTTCTTCCTTTGCAAGCTGAGGGTCTTCTGGGTTCATCCAGCTTGGCAAGCTGTGATGGCGGCACGGAGAGCATGTTGCAGTCCTACACAGTTTATTTTTAATGCCCAAACTGAATAATGAGAGCAGAGAGAACATTCCAAGACTACAAAAAAAAGCCTTTGAAACATACCCGCCATCAATGGTGTGCTGGTCCATCGAGTAAGTATCAGATCTGCCGAGATGGTTTCCGGCCCAGAACAGTGGCAAGCAAGCCTTAGCTTTGGGGGCATATGCGGGGGTTTGCTCAGCATTGTCGATGGGGGGGGAGGGGAGGGGGGCCACAGCACGTTGCTGGCCCGTCCATCAACGTGGCCCGGGCGATGGCGTCTCGTTCCAACTCCATTGTGTGCAGTTCGTGGCGTGACGAACCGTCAGGAGCAAGGTCCTGGATATCGATGGCTATAAACTTGGAGATAGCGATTGGGTAAATTCTCGGTTTCTAACGGATCCCTGCGAGCGAAACGGCATACTACGTGTAAACCGTTCGGCGGTACTTTGCCCGAAATTGGCCAGTGAGCAGTAAGATAAATTTACCACCACTTGAAAGGAACTGGAACTGATATTCAGAAGTGGGTTTTACCGCTTTGTCGTGAGGAAATGTTCTTTCTTTCTACCTGCCATAAGTTTGAGATTACCTATCCGTTCTTACACTGGCCTCGTTGGCATTTACAATATCCAAGGAGAAATTCTCCCCCGGTTGAGCGGGTAGAAAGCAAGAAATAAGCCGCAGACATGAACGTTTCTTCCCGTCGAATCGGGGAAGGGGGGGACTGTGCATGGATTTACCTTCTACGTCCTATCTTTTTGACGCTTGTAGTAGCGAGGGTGTCAGGCGTAGCTTTCATCCATGCTTGATATCATTGGGCCGCCCCCGTGGGCTTTAAGCTGGGCATTTCGGAAGCCGCAAATCCATCATACGAGTTTGCAGCCGCTTTTCGGCAATTCCCTGCTGTAGCATGTCGTCTTCCCCACTGAACATCGCGTGTTACTGACGTTTCTTCTGCGAGGGACAAAGTCAAGCCACACGCCGTCAGACCCGCCTCTTCCGAATATTCGAAATGTTTCACACTCTCGGTAATAATGGAATAGGTATTACTTCCTCAGCAACCTTCGAATTCACCGCCCAGGGTCCTGTGAATAACCCTGTCGACGCCCATGCCTCCCCCTTGTCGCCCTTGAGCCGATGCAGGGATGCTCGATATGTGGACAGAGATTCTAACTTTGTAATTACAATCACATTGAACAGCGCTTAATCTTGCAGCCCGGTTCGGTTCATGGTGAAAGCCCGATTGCCCATCATGCTGTTTCTCGCACTAACGGTCGCGTATGCACAGCATTTCTCTTTGTGGGCTTTTTCGCCATGGGCACATGGATGAACCATGAGGGTTGTGTCCGGATGGGTAACCGGCTTGCTTTTGTACTACCGTATAAGCATCATACGATATTCAATCGTTGAGACGGCCGGTGCCTGAATCTAGAAATGTGGCCCCTGAGCACTGTTGCCCCCCCCCCCCCCCCCCCCCCCCCCCACAGGGACATGGCACAGCGAGGGCGAAAAGAGCATAGCATAGGGTCAGACTGTGGTTTGCCTGTCGGTGTGGCCGTAGACAATTTCAACGGCACCGTATCTGGTGAACTTTATATATCTTTCCTGTAAGGCCGAGTCTGGTCCTAAAAAGGCCCCTTTCGCGTCTTTTCAAAGTTTGCCGTCCAACTCTCGGTAACCTATTTATCAGACTTTTTCCATTATCTCTGGGATCACACCTTGACCCCCCTACTCTTTACTGTCTGGTCTGACCACTCGACTTCCCGACCTCCCATTGAGCCCAGAAACCCGGACATACCAACACACCAAAAGACGTGATCTCATCATTGGCGCCAACCCCCTTCTCTATCAGCTGAGAGTTTCAAACTTGTCAGCCAAAAGGCCAAAGGAAGGGCTTGTCTAATCATTGCAGTCATGGCCTTGACATACAAGCAATCACAGCTCGTGAGGGATACGATCCCCGCTCTCCGCCAGCATGGCGAAACCATTACCTCCATATTCTATGCCAATATGCTCCGCGCCCACCCAGAGCTTCACGATTATTTTAACAAAGTGAACCAAGCCAACGGCCGTCAACCTCGTGCCTTGACAGGTGTCATCCTAACCTTCGCCTCCAACCTCAACCACATCAGCGAACTCATCCCTAAACTCGAGCGCATGTGCAATAAACATTGCTCTCTTGGTATCCAGCCGGAACATTATGATATTGTCGGCAAGTACCTCATTCAAGCCTTCGGTCAGGTTCTTGGCCCAACCATGACACCAGAGACCCGTGAGGCATGGACAAAAGCCTACTGGGTTCTGGCCAAGATGCTTATCGGCCGCGAGGCCCAGATGTACCGTGGATTCGACCAAGACAAGTGGACAGGGTGGCGCAAGTTTCGCATTGATCGCAAGGCTGCCGAGACGGACGACATTTTCTCTTTCTATATGGTTCCTGTGGACGGCAAACAACTCCCGGACTTCTATCCCGGCCAGTACATCTCAATTCGCACGAGCATCCCGACGCTGGGTCACTTGCAATCACGGCAGTACTCGCTCAGTGACGCGCCACGACCTGACTACTATCGCATCACCGTCAAACGAGATCAAGGTGTCAAGGTCGGCAAAGGTAGCGGTGTCGTCAACCTCAACCCAGGCGTCTTTTCCAACTACCTTATCAACGATAAGATGCCCGGCGACCTTATCGAGCTGACGCACCCTACCGGTGACTTTTTCTTCGACACCAACGCCGCCGGTACCCAGCCTGTCGTCCTCATCTCCGCTGGCGTTGGCGTCACTCCTCTCATGTCCATCTGCAACACCATCATCGATCGTCAGGCCGTCCGCCCCATTTCTTGGGTTCACTGCTCGGCCCGTACAGCACCCTTTGAAGACCATGTCCGCAGAATTGCATCTAAACGCGTCAATTTCGTCACCAAGTTCTTCCGTTCTCAGATCGCCGACGTTGAGGAGGACGACTCGATTTCCTCGTCAAGCGACTTTGGCCTCCGTATGGATCTCACCCGGCTTGACCCCGCAGAACTTTACATCGGCCACGGTGGAGCTGAGTACTATATCTGCGGCCCCGAGATATTCATGACCGAAATGTCACAATTTCTAGCTAATCAAGGCGTCGACCCCGCGAGAGTCAAATTTGAACGATTTACGACAGGAGATCTAGAGTTCAAGCATTGAAGAAGCACATATATGATATCACGGATAAAAATGGTTATAGAACACAATGGGATTCCGGAAAAACTGTCCTTTTTCATTGGATAAACATCATGAGTAGGCAGATGAACGGGGAAAAGGGTTCGGCATCTGTTGACATAGCCACGCTATTTGCTGTTTTTGTCGTATGATAGAGTAAAAAAGGGCCCGAGTAAGCACCTTTGGGGGTTTGAAATCAGAATCCGCATACGCGTGGAGTTGTGAAACATATTCTCTCACTTGCCCTATCAATGGCTAGTCTCGATTTTTTAAATATAGGCACGCCATGAACTAGTATTCGTAATAGCAGTATTGGCAAGAATTCGGTTGCGCCATTGAGACTGGAGCCTGCGGATGTCTTTCCGCCCTTGCTAGATACAAATGTCCCATTCCCATACTGCGAGTGCCCTTCAAATTCACGAGAAAATTGGATGGTGGATGCGCAACATAGTTACCCGATTCGCCATGTTCATCGATTCCCTCATATAATTTCTATGGGGAACTTTAGGTTATCATGATGGACGCAAACGACTGTAGCTAACAGTTTCATATCGGTCCAATCTTTGATAAGTAATCGGCGTAGAAGTGCACACTTCTCAATTCAAATTTAAATTCGTTGGGTTATATAGAGATACTGACACCTCAGTAATCTTGCTGGTAGTCTCGGTTGTTGGCTTGATGCAGTCTATGAGAATGCAGAGCTCCGGGAAAACGCTCCCAACATACTCTTCGCCCAAGACAAGAATAAAACGACAATGCTAGTCAGACGCAGGATACAACGTCGCAAATCAATCTGCTTGCAAACAGGGGCGCATGGAGGTTGTGGGGAAACTCAATACCTGGTTTGCCATTCCTTTCAAGAATCGCAATAGAAGTAAGTTTGAGACTTTGTTTCATAAACGTCCGACTCCGAGTCACTCACTAATCAAGACACAAGGCATGCACATGTCAGGCAGGCACTGTTGACAGGCTTCTCGCGACAAGACTTGCCTGGTCTGAATGCTGGTCTAGCGCCAGTGCTGATAGAGAATCCTAGCACGGCGCCGGCCCGTCCGCGTGTTCCGAAGTCCGCATCTTAATATGGCCGCGCATCAGATGTCTTTCCAAGGTCTCTCGGCAGATTGGTCGGCTAATTTGGAGAACACAATGTAGCATTTCTTCCGAAGCATATGCTTCAGGGCCTCGGCAATGGCACGGCTGGGCCTCTAAGTATCAGCGTCGTTAACACAAACATGGGCCTAGGTACGCGAACAAGTGTGTTAAGATTACAGCGCCGTCTAGGTTTTCTTCAATGTTGCTCTCATTTAGCTCAGTACCACGAAAGAAGCTTTAAAGAATCAAGATTATACTATTTGTAGTCCTCAATTTCTACGAAACTTTTTGAGTATTATTTCCCGAATTTTGAAAAAAAAAACGTGTCGTAGTATAGATATGAACGCTATGGTGCTTGGTTGAAATTCTGCGCTCTTTTCCCACCCTGCTTGGCTAAGTAAGGTTAGTGGCCAACTCTAGCAGTTGTTATTCCCCTTGAAATATTCATCTTCATCATAAAGTAGAGTCTGAAGTTCAAGCTGCCGATGCAAATCATAACCTTGGGTAGAGAGAGCAAGCCGTTCACGAACCTTTTTAGATCATTTTGGACATGTTCCCAGAAAATGGTATTTGCGAGACTCAATAAGTCGTCTAGTATTTAAAACTCATATTTTCAAACGTTTCATTCAAACTACACTATATAGGTTTAAGTGGAGGATATATGAGCGTAATGTGATACTAGAAATATAAGAAAGTGTCTTAAGGACAGAGAACCTTTTCCTTTTGTTGGAGAGAGGGATAAGTCTGCCTGGTGGATTGTATGCATTAATGCAACCTTGCAGGCCACCGATATTTGCATTGACTCCCATACAGCTAAGGCATCTGGTTTTCGCCTTTTTTTCGTTTAGTTCCATCTCTTCTGGCACCTCGACCAGAAGTATTAGTATACTGTAGCAGGGATCAAAGCTAGCAGTCAGTCCACAGCCAAGTCGTATCCTCACCCCTTGCACGATAAATCGAAGAGGGCTTTGCTGTAAATAGAGAGATCTCTTGCAATGCACTATTCTGGACTTTTGAGTTGAATTATATATGCTTATGGCCCTTGGAAAGATGTTGAATACTTGTAATCTGTGCGATATTGGAGATGGAGGGTTGTGTAAGAGGTATTAGCAATGAGTTTTGCGATGTGACCGATATCTGGCGGAAGTCGGCCAGCTGAAAAGACGGGTTCGATCCAGTTTTTATTCGGAAACTATAAAAAATGTTAGCATAAGGTAGGTTAAATCTATATGACCTAGGCGAAGAACAAACTTGCCGCTATCAAGGTATTCAAGGTATTTTCAAGGACAAGAGTGCACCTCTCGGACCAAATGACTGCGGGTTCGGCGTTCCCCTGAATATATTTTAGTTGCTTACACGTAGAAACGAGGGCTAGAATGTCAGGGAACCTATGGAAAGAATGTGGACGATAGTTCCGGCTAGACACGACAGGAGTCCGAGCATTTTCACGTGGTTTGATGAAAGGAGACTTAGTTATCTATATACATGAAGAATTCGAAGGTAGCAGAAGAAATGCCATCGATGTTTCATCTGACTGAAGGCGAGATGTAAGCTGAACTCTCTGGAGCTGCCGTTATACAAAGTGCGGTCCATGCTCTGGCAACTTCTCCTTTCGGACAGCAAACTACGGAAGAAAGCTTCGGATCTTATAAGTATCGATTTCAATTATGGCGTCTTCCTCTTTGTAACGTGGTGTTGCTAACACAGCAAAGGACCTTGAGTTTACTATGTTATAAGTGAGACAGGTGTATCTTTCTGCAACACAGAATTGTGAGTAATAGCGATGAATTCCGGCGCTTACAATTCCATGGGAGAATATCTTCCCATATCAAAAATGTTTCTCTACTGCCATTTATATGTGCCAGTTACAATATCGCGATTTACACTTAGTCTGACTCTACAACCCGTGGGATACACTACTGATGCAAATACTGCTCTTCATTGCCTTTATGTTTAGCACCTACCTGCCTTGATTCGTCCGACTATCCCGCTCTGTATGTAGGCCCCTATTTAAACCGTTAATAGTTTTTCCTCAGCAATAGAATATGTCTAGCTTGGTTCATCACTCTTCAGTGTTGGTCTTTTGGAAGAATGGATTCATGGGGAATTCTCAAGAGCTATTGGAGCAGAAAAGATCATTTCTTGCATTATTCCTCCTTTCTGTCATTCACCAATGCGGCCAAAAAAAAAAACCCCCCCAAAAAAAAACCGAGGTTTGCCAACAGACCCAGACCAGCTGCTTGGTGTTGGCGTGTCCAGTAACAAGCTCGTAAGGCCAGTCCAGGCTCTCGGGCATCCGGGAATACCAAAGGCCTCCCAGATATTCGGCACCTAAGTGACTGAACCTAGGTTCTTGCCGCTGCCCTGGCACACAAACACACAGACACATAGACAGACACACAGACACACACAGACACACACACACACACACCCAACCCTGCTAACTCTCTGCTCTGGCCGTGGCTTTAATTGAAGCTATGGCTTTCCTAGATGTCTTTCTTCACTGACAAGGCACCCCCTAGTCACCTGTATCCTCACTCTGAATATCTCAAACTTTCTTTTTTGCTGGGACTAATAACGATGCAGGAAACAAGTTCAACATCAGCCGCCAGCCCTACATTATTTGTTTATCTGAATGCTCAATCTTTCGGAGATAATAATTTCGAGTACTTTATAGTGATATAGAGCTTATCCAATGCTTACCTACTGCTCTCTCTCGGCGTTGATAGTTCTGGCGAGGAGAGGCATATAAAGCTCATACTAATTATACTAAGCTCGCAAACTTTGAACTGGTCTAGTCGGGACCAACGAGAATGCCCGAAGTACCCGAACAAGCAATTGACTAGCCATGTCAGATGGGTGACGTGAATGCACTTGGACAAGATATTCAACGCCACCTGTATTATTTCTCTCAAATACAAAATCCTCCACTTCACGCAAGTCACTTAGTTATGTACCTTTAACCCTAAGCTTGTACTTCCGAGCGCCGCGCGGCATATGTCTCTATCTCTACCATGGATATGTTGCTTGAATGGAAACAGTCCAGGAGTCACCTTCGGAGACGGAGCCTGCAACCCCACGTGTGCGAAGATTGGGGTATGTTGATATGGTCTGAAATGATGGCATTATCTCAAATGCCCGCAAGGATGCGAACTTTACAATCGGAAAGACGCCATTGATAAACGATGCAGAGCTTGATTTAAGAAGGATGAACCGGATGCGATTGCTATTTAAAGCACGAATCCCATCCTTTTATTTTAGTTTGATACTTTTACCTTGCATCTACATCCTGTAGAACAGCCAATTGGGGAGCTAATCTCACTCGACAAGATTGGTTGGTCGTCATTATTGTTCAAGCTGAGAACTCAAAGGTCGAGAGGACATCCAATGGGCGCTACCCATTTCTTTGTTCTTGTGGCTGGAACCAATCGGGGTATTGTTCGGATGGCATGTTCGGAACCTTGGAATACGTGGGTTGCTCGCAAAAGGCAATCTTGCTTGGATGGCTTTTCCCGCTAACCCTTGTTACCTATTTTACTTCGCGTCAATCACATAATGGAGTGCAGCTAGGTATTTGGGCTGTGTAGGTAGTTCACTGTCTAGGCAACACATCCATCCCACTCACTTCACCTAACCCTCGTCAAAGCCTCAAGAGCTTATTCCTTACCTCGGCACTAGCCCCAATCCTATCTAGCTCTAACCCTAGTCCCATTCTCCAGCCCTGTCTATCTTTATACTTTTTCTGATAAGTTGCCTTTTTTTCCTTTTTAAGCTACCTATTCTAGCTTCCAGAGAGTGAGTGCACTTAGTAATCTAATAATGAAGTAAGTCTCATGCCCTATCGGCCACTCAGCTTACTCGCCGTTGGGATTCAACAGGAACGGTCCGGAAATCAAGATTCTGTCTGGCATGGCGGGATGGGACGAGCCGACAACGCAACGGCCGCCGTGAGGCTCCAATCCATCCATCTATTGGACGACATGGAAGCATCCAGCGCATCCAGTAAGAAGTGGCAGATTGCCACTCCGGCCTAGATGAGGGAAAGTCTTAATAGTGCACTTCTATAGGGCAAAAGCTTTAACCTTTTTTATATGGTTGCTCTTGCTAGAAGCAGTAAGTTTAGGTCAAATAGCAAAATCACACCATCCAAATGATAGCTGCACTCATAGGGAAGAGGGGAAATGATACCTCCCTCCGGCACAGTACCAGGTAAACTTCTTGATAGTTTGCACAGAATCCTATGGCGTTG
Organism: Colletotrichum sublineola; assembly: GCA_020631755.1. Lineage (NCBI taxonomy): Eukaryota > Fungi > Ascomycota > Sordariomycetes > Glomerellales > Glomerellaceae > Colletotrichum > Colletotrichum sublineola. The sequence continues at coordinate 4,893,795 of JAHSQG010000005.1, read as the reverse complement.
GTGTTCACATGACATTTGCGTATATTCGGTGTTTGAATTATGCCGATGAACAGGCACATTCATGGGTGCACCTGGCCTGATCCTTATCCAATCCTAATCTCAGCAAGCCTGCCACCCAATATCTCGCGATCTTTGACTCGGATTCACGAATTTCTCCGCTTTGATATGTCCATTCAAAGATTTTGAGGTCGATATCTTAGGTTCGGCCGAAATCAGACCTCGCTTCGGCATCCTCAATGAACAACTGAATGCTTGACTCGACGATTACGCCAGCTCTACTAAACGCTTCCCAACATCGGAAGAAGCTGTTGAAAGAGGAGCTCGGAAGTCGCGATGTTCTCGGCATGGACACGAGACAACCCCGCATAGTCTGTTTAGGTGTTTGTGAGTTGATTAAACAAGCCAGCGTCCACGGGAAACGGGTATAAAAGTCGAGATAGATCACCCTCCTCTGACCAGTTCAGTTATACGACAACAACACTCTCTGCCACACACACACACACACACACACACACACACACACACCCGACGAAGCACCTCTTACCCATTTGCTTTTCTTCTTCTATTACTTCCTCAACAAAACACAAATCTGAGCCTTCCATCATGCACTTCCTCGCCATGATCGTTTTAGTAGCCGGGGTGGCTAGAGTCCACGCACACCCCCTTGCGGTTTCGCCAAAGGTGGGCGATGCTTCGCCAAAGATTGGCGATGCTCCGGCTTATACTTTCATGGACTACTACTACAACGTGCCCGGAGCTGACCACTCTGGACCGCACATCGAGACCAGGAGTGTGCCCAACAAGGACATCATTGACACAGTCCCCAACATTGAAGAGAAACGTGAGGCTCCCGTCAATCACATCGAGAACTCGAAGCCTGAGAACCAAGCCGAAGTCGACAGTCACAACCAAGCAAGGCATGAAGCTCCTGTTGATACTACTGTTGACCCCAAGTTCAAGAACGTTGAGACCAGAGGTTATAACCACTGGGGTGGTGGTTATGGCCACGGTGGTGGTTATGGTGGTTGGGGCCACGATGGTGGTTATGGTGGTTGGGGCCACGGTGGTGGTGGTTTTGGTGCTTATGGCCATGATGGTGGTTGGGGTCATGGCGGCTGGGGTGACCACGAGGGCTACGGCGGCGGCTATCATGCCTATGATCATGTCAGCTCAAGAGCATCCCGAGGAGAGCATAACACAGCGGCTGACAACGAAAAATACAGGGACAACCTTGTTAAACTTGACAACGGCAACTGCGGCATAGACTGCCACCGTTCTCTGGACTCATACCGCTCGGTGGCATCCAAAGACTCGAGGTTGTCCAGAGTAAACGACAACGATTACTATGACCACTACAATCACAACCATTGCGTCGACAAAAAAGTAAACTAGGACACCATTCATTCGCTGGCCAGCTTGTGGTCAGTCCGGGGTGAGGCATCATGTAAGTGGGCGTTTGGAGGAGCTTTGACAAGGATCGTCGTAGGAAAGAATGTATGTATCAATGCCGCCAACTGGCAGCATAAAGATCGGTGGTCTGTGGCTATCGAGGTATCTGGAAAGTTAAAGCGCTGCCGGCGCCGCAACAAATACGCTTCTTCAATTCTAGTGGGAGGAAATTCAGGTATGTTTAGTCGAGAAGCCTTGGAATTATGTTATTGGTTTGTTGAAGAAAATTGGTAAGCGTGTACTTGCGATTTTGGCACAAAGGTAGTTGGTGATTTGAGCAAGCAAATTAAGAATGTAAAGAGCTTTCTTCTCCACTGTAGACCCTTTACATCTCCATTGATCATGCAGGAATGAATAGTCGAGGATTGCCGTGCAAGCCCACCAATTGCACGCTACTGCGCAGGTAAGCACACATTCGAGTATGAAGCGCGACGGTGCATTCGACAAATCTGCAAGGATCAGTCGCTACGATACAATAGGGCACACAGGCGACCAAGGCCAGGTCAACAGTACAAGCTCCTCTGTGTACCCAATACCCAATAACGGGGAGAACTTGATCCAAACAAGATGTTTTTGTCTCATTCTAGTCGTAGGTGTGCTGAGCAAAACAACCTCACAAAGCCTGGACATGAGTTCTGGATCATGATGCGAGACGTTTGGCGATACGTTGCAAGAGCGAGGTAGAAATAGGAACTTGAGATTCTTTTCCCCGGATCGGCAGACTTCCCCGCAAGTGTCGAGAGCGGGTATCAACCGGCGGGGGCCAAGGAGGCAGCCATTTTGCGCGAGACGGTATAAAATGAATAGCAAGGTAGCTAGCTCAGCTCTCTGGAGCACACGGTTGAACGTTGACAGTGAGGTTTTGCTAGGCAGAGCAGGATCTCGACATGCTATGAACGTACGCAGAGCGAGGATCATGGGTTATCCGATGCGAGGGATGGATGGCAGCACCCAAGCCCCGAGAGATCGATGTGGAGGAATCCTTCACGGAACGTTCAGCCGATGCTGGACGTGAGTTACCGAGCTTCAATTGCAGACGAGAGCTCTCTGCACAGGCCGTACAAGAAAACCAAGAGGATAAATACTTGCACGCATGTCCACGAGCCATGAATGAAATTGGAGGCATAGCATTGTTGGACAATGCTCGCTCGGTCGAGTATCTCAACAGAAAAGGGGCGTACTTTGGAAGAACGTGAACCAACACGAAAACTACTACGTAGCAAAGATTTCACGGGCGCATGACGAGCGCCCGGTCACGCAGCCAAGTGTGACAGAGAACCCATTTTACGAAGGTAAAAAAAAAAAAAAAAAAAAAGTTGAGGAAGAAAAAGAAGCGGTAAGTCGCAGAACGAACGGGTCGAGGGGTGTGACCAGCATGGCCCCCAAGACCAGGAATGGCTCCCCCCCACCAAGAACCTAGCTACCGGATTCCATTGACGAGTTCCTACTGGAGCGGGTAAAGTGCTGGATAAATATGCCACTGGATAGGACAGGACAGGGCCGCTAGAGTCCTCGGTGCCGTTGCGCACCTATGACACCTCGGACGCTTGTTTCACTGCGGGATTCTCGTTCCAATACTTGGGGAAAAGACTCAACAACATTGTTGGCTGCTTTTGGCCGGTGACGTTGCAATCAATCGGCAATTGTTCGCAACTCGGGTGCCCCTCCAACAACAACGCTCGGGGCCGAGAGACCGACGCTGTGTCTCTGAGAAGTCCCTCTAAAGTGAAGAAGAGCAGGTCAAAGACATACACAAACAGAGAGAGAGAGAGAGAGAGAGAGAGAGAGAGAGAGCTGGAGTGACAGTTCAAAACCCCCCACCACAAGGATCAACAAAAAAACAGCGTGAGAAACCTTACCACAGTAGTAGTAGTCTACAAAGCTCCCCCAGCACTTGTCTCCTGATCCCCTTCTTCTAAACCCCACTCCGCACCGATGACAGCTCTCCCCCATATTGAGAACTGGAGCCACGACCAGGTGAGAGTCTCGACCGCCATGGCCGGAGAGATGGCGCATGGACGCGGGTAATGACACTGGATAATCACCAACGTGGAGCTCTTCTCTGGCTCCAGATCCAGCCAGAAAAGTGTCCCAGATGCGCCCGCAATGAGGGGCAACAATAGTAGTCACAACCCGGTCGCACAGAACGCCGCTTTGCCGGCAGCTATCCCATCCCACCTTGCGGCTTCTGACGGCCAGATAGACAGACAGACAGGAGAGAGAGAGAGAGAGAGACATATGTCTTGCGTTTCTCCCATGGTCGCCTCACTCACTCATACGCCAGTTCCAAGCCAAGCTCCGTCGTGTTCCCCATTCTAATCGCGTCCACATCTCTCTCACCCCGCCCAATCGTGATCCGTCACGCCGCGCTGCGGGACTGGGCAGCGGTCATAGCTATTTAACCCATTGCGCGCCGACCCACGATACCCCAAGCTTGTCCACTCTCCTCCCCTCATCATCCCACGTCTCTGTTCTCTGTTCTTCGCCGTGCTTCTCCAAAGATACCCCTAGACACACTCTGTTCCAGTTGTAGCTTCTGTTACGACCTCCCTGACGGCTCGACCTCTTGCCCCCTCCCTCTAGCTTATTCTTGATAAAAAAGAAAACCGACAGTCCCTCAACAACTCCTGCTCCCTCTCTCCGCACAACCCGACAAACCATTCACCATGGCCGGCATTGAAGGAAAAAGCGTGAGCTTCAACCTCCTCGACGACGACGGGCCTCGCTTCCCATCCCGGGCGTCGGGGGACCCCCTTGTCGGAAACACGGTGCTGACGAGTCGCAGAACCTCTCCTTCATCCTCAACAAGCCCCACGACGTCGAGTTCGCCGAGCGGCCCGTCCCCAAGCTCTCCGACCCCCACGATGTCCTCGTCGCCGTCAACTACACGGGCATCTGCGGCTCTGACGTGCACTACTGGGAGCATGGCGCCATCGGCCACTTCGTCGTAAAGGACCCCATGGTCCTCGGCCACGAGTCGGCCGGCACCGTCGTTCAGGTCGGCGAGAACGTCAAGACGCTCAAGGTCGGCGACCGCATCGCCCTCGAGCCCGGCTACCCGTGCCGCCGCTGCGGCGACTGCTTGGCCGGCACCTACAACCTCTGCCACGAGATGCGCTTCGCCGCCACCCCGCCGTACGACGGCACCCTGGCCGGCTTCTGGGTCGCCCCCTCCGACTTCTGCTACAAGCTGCCCGACAACGTCTCCCTGCAGGAGGGCGCCCTGATCGAGCCGCTGGCCGTCGCCGTCCACATCACCAAGCAGGCGCGCGTCCGGCCGGGCGCCTCCGTGGTCGTCATGGGCGCCGGCCCCGTCGGCCTCCTCTGCGCCGCGGTCGCGCGGTCCTTTGGCGCCACAAAGGTCGTCAGCGTCGACATTGTCCAGTCCAAGCTCGACTTCGCGCGGGACCTGGCCTCGACGCACACCTACCTCTCGCAGCGCATCCCGGCCGAGGACAACGCCAAGGCCATCATCGAGCAGTGCGACCTCGGCGCCGGCGCCGACGTCGTCATCGACGCCAGCGGCGCCGAGCCCTCGATCCAGACGAGCCTGCACGTCGTCCGCATGGGCGGCACCTACGTCCAGGGCGGCATGGGCAAGGCCGACATCAACTTCCCCATCATGGCCCTGTGCCTCAAGGAGGTCACGGCCCGCGGCAGCTTCCGCTACGGCCCGGGTGACTACAAGCTCGCCATCGACCTCGTGGCCAACGGCAGCGTCAACGTCAAGAAGCTCGTCACCGGCATCGTCGAGTTCAAGCAGGCCGAGGAGGCCTTCAAGAAGGTCAAGGAGGGCCAGGTCATCAAGATCCTCATCGCCGGTCCCAACGAGAAGGTCGACGGCAGCTTCAGCACCGAGGTCGACCCCACCAAGGCGGCCGAGGGCGGCAACCAGGGCGGATGCTGCTAGACGATAGGTCTATCCGGCCCTATCTCATGCAAGGGAAGAGAGAGACGAGGGGCAGCGATGACTGGCGAAACGGGTGGGAGTGGAAAAGTGGGCGTCTGGGCGGGTTTCGTAGTGTATTCTCTACGGCGGCGCATGCATCACGTATGATTTTGATGACATGAGGATGGCATGTATGTATGGGTTTACGATCGACAATGATCCAAGTAATTATTCCAGTCAAGCTGCTTGTTTGCCTTCTTGGCCTTCACATATGTTGGTTCCGGTCACGGAGGGGGAGCGTACGTACCGGGGTTGACGGTTCATCGCCGTTGATCGAACCTAAGACAGGCAAATCTCAACTCTCTACGTAGTAGGTAATCTACCTAGTCTAGCATCGTCGTGGGCTTTTCGCATCATGCGACATTCAGGCCTGTTCAGAGCTAGCGTCGGCTCCTGAAACGCAGAACAAGGCAATGATCACCGGTCGACAGGCAGACATTTTTGCCAAGCCATGGGGTCGTCGATATCAAGGCCCTGTGTCTCTCTCTCTCTCTCTCTGTGTGTGTGTGTTTGTATGTTAGCGGTCTACCCTCATGGAGACAATGACTCACTGGCGGAATAAGAGTCTCTTCCTATCTCGGCGCCTTGCCAACCTTATTCTAGGTACGCCCATTGGACTATCCTGCGCGAAACAACATTCCCGTTCAGCTGAAGACGCCACGAAGCCACGAAGCCCGCACTAGCGAACTGCAGGGTCCCGAACCGGCCTAGCCCGGACGCCTCTGAGACCCGCAGTTCGCCCGTTCCGCCCTCTGGCCCCGGTCAGCGCGGAGTCTTTAATTGTCGCCCCGCCTGGTCTCCGGGTATCGGATTGGACAGTCAGTCCTCAGACATCGACTCACGCACATACATGCAAGAGGCCAGTCATAACATAACATAAACGTCATGCCCGTGACTTTTTTACATGCCACTCTGCTCGGCGCGTGCGCGCGCGCGCGGGCGGGGGCGGCGGACACGCATAGAGAGAGTGCTTTTCCGGAGCTGTATGTAGCCCGCAACCGACGAATCCTACCAGACAGGAGAGGGCCATGTCAATCTTGCAGACGAGCTGAACCTACTTCACACTCTACATCCCTGGACTGGAGTCTGCCTCACGGCCGCTTCAGGCTTGGGCCACAACAGTTGGGCGTTTTGCAGCAGGCAGTTGGGCGTTTTCTTCGCTCGCTCCCCGCTAGTCTCCTTCGCGGAACGAGCCTTGACAAAGCTCGCCCTTACAGATGCGATGCACGCTATACGACGGCGCTCGGGAGCCTCAATGCAAGAGAAAAGACGGCGGTCACTAGGTCAGGTAGGCCTCGTGAGGCTGGCGCGTGTTATGAAGCAGCAGAAGCAAGCAAAACAACAAAACAACGCGGGTTTTCAAGAAGACTGAAGGCTTCTGTGGCGCACCGCCGACGTCTCCTCTCAAGCACATGGGCGCATAGTTCACAAACGAACCAGAAATGGAGGCTGAGCGGCATGGAACGGAACGGCCTGTATGTCCCCTGGCTAGGGACAGTACAGAAGAGGCATAACTGGGGGGGGGGAGGGGGGAGGGGTGACGATGTCGGCGGCTTGTCCTACTTCCCCCCTCCCTTGACTCGTCTGTCCCACATCCTATGAAGGTCTCAGCCCATAAGTATGTCAACCTCCTCGCTCCTCAGCCAAGGCGCTGTTGGGAACTCTCCGTCCTTGGCCGCCCGCCACGATTTGAGCATCTGTGATATCTATCCTATTTCCTGCACGTCGCGTATCCATCGCGAACGCATAGGCCGTCGGTTACTTTGACGCTCGTCTCTTCCCACTTCAACCCATCTTGAGCGCTGTCTTTGGACCATCAACAGCCTCCCTCCCCCCCCCCCCCCCCCTTTACTTTCCAGACGTAGACATCATGAACAATACGCAGCAACAGCCCCCGATGCAGGCACAGCCGCAAGTCCAGCCTCAACAACCCCAGGGCCAGCCTCAGCAGTACGCGCCTCAAGCCTCCACCAGCACGCCGCCTCCCATGATCGTGACGCCGACGTGGATGGTCGTCATCCGCGGCATCCAGTTCTTCCTCGCCATCGTCATCCTTGGCCTCTCTGCCGCCATCATCCACTGGGTCTACCTGGACGAGCTCGGCCTCGCCGTCGCCATTGTATGTCCCGAACCCACACGGCGGACCTTTGTCCATTCCCCTGCCCGCAGCAGACACTTTCTCCCCCCCCCAAAGCGTCATCAGACATTTCTTGAGCCATCACTAACACAGCACGCACAGTCCCTCTTCACCTGGATCATCGTACTCTACGCCGTCCTGACCGAGAAGCTCCCCTCGGCCCGCGGCCTCTACCACGCCTACGCCGTCCTCGCCCTGGATCTCTTCCTCGTCATCCTCTGGCTCGCGACCATGGGCGCCTGCGCCGCCCGCCGCGCCGCCTTCGTCGTCCCCGTCACGGCCTCGTGCTCCTCGGACGGCTCGGCCGTCAACTCGGGCCACTGCACCATCTACAAGCGCTACGTCGTCATGAGCAACGGCGCCCTCGCCATGTTCGCCGCCATCGCCGGCCTCTCGGCCCTGCAGTTCGTCTTGTTCCTCGTCACCTTCGTCTGGGCCGTCGTCCAGTTCTCCCGGTGGCGCAAGCTCAACGCCCCCGCCGCCCAGGCCGGTGCCAGCCAGGGGGAGATCCAGATGGAGTCCAAGCAGCCCTTCATGACGCAGCAGACGGCGTATCAGCAGCCGCAGAACGGCCACGTCCAGCAGCAGTTCTATCCTCCTCAACAGTACCAGCAGCAGCCCCCTCAACAATACCAAGAGATGCCAGGCCAACCGCAACAGCAGCAGCAACAACAGTACCAAGAGATGCCCGGTCAGCCGCAACAGCAGCAGTATCCCCCACAGACGACCTCGCCGGCTCCGACCTACGTCCAGCAGCCGCCGCACGACTACCAGCAGTACCAGCAGCAGCAGCAGCAGTACCCCGCCCAGCCCTACGCGCCCTCGCCGAGCAGCTCGCCGCCGCCGGGGCAGGGGCAGACGCAAGGTTACCCCCCGCAAGAGCTCCGGTGAGCGCGGCTGTGGAGAGGTAATGGGCGGGTGAAGGGGGCCAACGAGGGGATGCGTTGCGTAGCGTAAACCGGAGAAGGGGGGTTCTTAATACGTAATACGGATGAAAAGATTCTTTCCCCATGATTCCCTTCTTCTTTTGGAGAGATTTTATCTGTTGGGATAATAAAAAGAACTTTAAAAGGCCAGAGCTGTGTTTTCGGTTTCCTAGGCTTGAATGATACCTACTCATACTGTTTTTCTTTTTCTTTTTTTTCCAAGTGATAGTTAATGAAGATCTGTTTTATGAGATCCAACCTGTTTCGCAAATCAGAGTCATCAAGGACCAGGATCTTCGCAGAGTGAAATAATGAATACCACTGTTGTCTCCTGCTGCTCTGATGAGCACTGGTTAATTAAACCACAGTGAGGATAGGGACTAGTTGTTACCTCCATTATTTGTCGACATAATGACAGCTGCCTCAACATATTTTCCTCCTCTTCAACTTCGATGACGAGTCCACCATCAGTTCAGCATACCCAAGTACCTTGTCTCGATCTTGGTCTCCTTGATCGCCCCCTTGACCCCGATCCTAACTACTTCCCCCGGGACGATGTCGACCAGGTTGTCGCTGAAGACTACATCATCACTATCCACCTCCAGCGCGACGCCCTTGACGGGCACCTCGGCGCTGACCTCGATCACGCTGCCGTCCTCGGCCAACTCGGCCTTCAGGCTCTTTGGCTTTTGCAGGTGCAAGTACTTAAGCGGCTCGGGCCAGTTGACATACCTCGCGATTTGCTTCCCGTCCCGCACGAGATAGGCCGCCACGACTGTCCGTCCCTCGTCGCCCGCTCGCCTCACGGGCACCTCGAACGCCGCCATCTCGGTGGACCTGTTCTCCGGCAGGACAAAGTCTTTGTCAACCGTCTCGCTGTACGTCTCCTCGCCCGTCTCGACGTCCCACGCCTTGACGACTAGGTCGACGGTCAGGGCCTTGAGCTGCAGGTTAGACCCCCAGATCTCGACGCGCGTCTTGGTATCGATGTCGACGCGCGTATACTTGTCGCGCGGGTGCTTGTGCTCCGTCCGCGTGATGCCGATCGAGATGGGCGCCATCTCGCGCTTGACGGTGTAGTAGGCGTGCTTGGGACGGAGGTAGTAGTCGCAGATGGCCCACGACGTCACGGGCCAGCAATCGTTGATCTGCCACACGAGCGCGCCGCCGCAGTACTCCCTCCCAGGGCCCTTCCACTGACGCTTCCACAGGCGGTAAGCCGACGCGAGGCACTCGGCCTGCATGAGCTGCGTACAGTACACAAAGTGCTCCAGCGGGTCTGGGGCGTAGCGGAAGTTTTCGACGAGGTACAGGGCGATGCGGCGCTCGTGGCCATCGGCCTTGTTGTGGAAGTCGACGGTCGAGGATTGCGGATAGCGGTCCGGGTCGTCTTTGCCCTTGGGCAGGTATGCGTCGATGGTCTTGACCGACGGGAAGGCCTCCATGCCAAACTCAGAGACGAAGCGGCCGACGAGCTTATCAAAGTTTTGGTACTTTTCTTGGCTGCCGTGCCAGACATTCCACTGGTGCAGGTCACCGACGGTCGGGTCCCTCGTGTCCTCGCCGCTCCATGGGCTGCCAAAGTGATAAAAGGTGTCGGGGATCAGGTCCTTGCAGGCGTCGGCGAGGACCTTCTCGTAAATGTAGCGCGCGGGGAAGTCCGTCTTGAGCCAGCTCTCGGCGTCCTCGTTGGCGAGATCATACGTCAGGTTCTCGCTCTCGGCGTACTGGTAGTCCTCGTTGTTCCCGGCCCAGATGACGATGGACGGGTGATGGCGCAGCATCTTGACGTTCTCTCTCGCCTCCCGGTCGATGGACTGCAGGAGCTCCGGCCAGGCGGGGTAGTTACCGCAGCCGAACATGAAGTCCTGCCAGACCAGAATGCCCAACTCGTCGCAGGCGTCGTAGAAGGCCTGCTCCTCGTAGATACCACCACCCCAGACGCGGACCATGAACTGGTTGCCGTCAGCCAGTAGACGAATCCAGTCGTAGTATCTCTCCCTACTGATGCGGGGTATGAAGTTGTCGGCTGGGATCCAGTCGCTGCCGCCGCAGAAGATGGGGACGTTGTTGACCTGGAAGAAGAAAGATGTGCCTGGCTGCTCCTTGAGGGGGCGCTGCACCAGCTCGACCTTGCGGATACCAATCTTCTTGGAAAGCGTGTCGAGCTCATCACTGCCGCTGAGGAGGGTGGCCGTGACGGTGTACAGAGGCTGCTTTCCGTAGCGAACAGGGTACCATAGAGCAGGGTCTTGGATCTGGAAGGTGGCCGAGGTGCCAGCGTCCGCCTTGGCTTCGACGGTCTCGGAGGCAAGGGACTTGCCGTCGAGGGAGACGTCGAAACGGACCCTGGTGGCACTGCCCTCGGTGGTGGCATAAGCGACGACCTTGGCGCTCTTGAGGGAGTTTTCGACTGTGGTCTCGAAGTAGAGGTCGGAGATGCGGGACTCATAGATCTCTAGGTTGATGGGCCTCCAGGGGCCGCAGGTCAGAAGGGTCGGGCCCCAGTCCCAGCCCTGGAGAAAGTCAGTGAGATCATCATGAGTATCAGAGGCTAAGAAGAACGCACCCAGTGGTATTGGGCTTTGCGGACAGCCAGTCTCGAGTTGTCGCCGTTCCAGCATCCCCACTTGTGGTCGGGGTACTTCTCGACCAGTTTCCAGCCGCGCAGGTAAGCGCTGTCAAAGGTAATGATGAGCTCGTTTTCCCCATCCTTCTTGAGCACGGATGTGACGTCTATGCGCTCCGGGGTGAACATGTTGTCCGTCTCTAGGATGGTCTCACCATTGAGCACGACGGTTGCAAATGTGTCGAGGCCTTCGAAGGCCAGCACCGCCTTGGCGCCCTCGGGGACGGCATCGGCAGTGAAGGCGGTCCTATACAGCCATTGCCTCTCGCCGACCCATTGCACGTCAAGCTCGTTCTTGCCGATGAAGGGGTCGGGGATGACATTGTGGTGGATGAGGTCGAGGTGAACGTTTGTCGGGAACTGGCCGACGGCGAGAAGCTCGCTATCGTCCTTGTCGGCCTGCTTGAACTGCCAGTTCTTGTCGATGGGGATAACAGTCCGGGACGTCATGATTTGGGGTTGATGGCGGCTGACATAAGTGTTAGCAGCGGTAGAGTTGCGGATGAGGTCGGGAAGAAGACGCATTGCGACAGGCGCTTGGATTGGGATGTGATGGTGTGCCAGTTGGCCGAGTTGCGGCGTCGAAGACTCACAAGTGTTGAAGGGAAACAAGCTGCACGGATTAATGACAGGCGCACTACAATGAGGCCCGACGGGGGAAGAGAGCACCGAACGTCGGTGCCCCGCGGCGGATGGCGGGGTAGATACGGGGGAAAGTGCGGGGGGTCAATTGAGCGAGCGAGCTGTGAGGGGCGATACTTGCTTGGTGCTGAGCTTGGTATGAACGAAGAGATACAAGACACCGATTCCTGATAGCTGGTTCTGTGCGGGTGGCTGCAATATAAGCTGAGGTTAGGAGGATGCCTCATTCAAGGTGAGGTGAAGAAACACCTGGTGAAGGGGTGGAAGGGCGCGAGGATGTCTCGTCCTTCATATACTCACTCACTCACTCATGTGCCACTTTACCTCTCGCCCTCTCTCAATTTCCCATGTTCATGGATGGATGCCGATTACTCATGTCTGGCTTCTGGAACTTGCTCTCCACCCGCCATCATCACCTCACCTCACATCGTCTCGCTTCACCTCTTACCGTCCATTTGTCCTCAAAACTCATTCGTCTGCTTCGCTTGCCTCGGCTTCACCTCGTTGGGGAGAAGGAGTGAAGACCCCCCCCCCACAGGAGGTTCCAAGGATCCCTGATGCAGGACCGGCATGGCGATTCCAAGGATGAGGAGGCAGCTCCAACTTGGCCCACTCTGAATGACGGGGCGACGTCCGCCGAGATGCATCTCCATTTCCTCGACAACCGATGAGATGACCCCCTCTCCGGCCCAGGGTACGACTGCACACGGAGAATAAGGAGCGCCTCTTTTCTCCAACAGGCACAAAGCACCAAAGCAAGCATTATACGAAGAGGGGTTACATCGTCCAACAGTGACGCGACCCTTGCTGGATCAAGTCGATGGGGCTGCATCCGGAGGCAGACCACGCACATGGCTGCAGGGCCGAGGGAGTCTCATCGTGATTCTCCTTTATTATCTCACGGTCCAACGATAGAATAACAAGAAGAGATGGAGATGAAGATGGCCTATTTCTCTTGTCAGTCTAGTCAAATATATATCTAGATATGCACTGTCTAGCATAGTCGACGGCCTGCTGCTCTTGGCACCGCCCCGTATCCATTACACAAGTACCATCGCCTCTCCAAATGGCATGACCGGCATCTCATCCCACCTGTAGCCCTCCGCATCGTTCTGGGCCCCCAATTTGTCGCCTTGGGATGTATGATACGGCTACTCCGTATGATGCTCTACCGATGGAAAGTGGAGAACCACCATTACCCCCCCTAAAAAAAGAATTAAAAAAAAGAAGGCCAACCCTCCAATTTTCCCCATCTGCATGCAGCCTTGGTGGACGCATCGCAGCCCTCGGTGGGGCCCTGTTCACGGGGGAAGGCTTTCCGTTTCCTTCTTTGGGGAATTCGGCTGGAGGGGCTGCATCATTCTCTAACAATGTTTCCACGTCTCCGGGGATATGTACAGTATAGCCCCATGACGAACCGACGATGCCCAAGTGGAAAGCGCTCCACATAACGCCATAAGCTGTTTGATATCTTGTTTAGATACCTAGGTAGCTAAGGCATGCGACTGCAACGATCGCACAAGGCCGATACTCTACACCTCGCCCGTGTCCAGTCTCGTTCAAGTGTCGTGCCTCCTCCCATTTCGTCCCCGAGCGGACATGCGCTGGGACGGATGCATTCCCGCCGAGAAAAGCACTGAGGATTGGACTGGATCAGGGCAAGAGGGCTTATGATATCACCTTCGCCAAACGTTCTGGAAGGCGTAGCTCCGTCTCTCTGCATGCGACATTGGATTCATCGGCCTATGTCTAGCCCGTCCAAGCTTGCTGGACGAGTCGCCACGTGGGTTGCTTGCCAGTATCCCAGCTTGTCCGAACCGGCTCCAGGTGGTACAATCTCGATACAATGAAATGTCTGTCATTAACATATGTGGCGGTAAGAATGTGTATGTGTACGACTGGCCCCGATATGGGAACGAGGTATCTATCCCGAACGCCAGCTCCCCTGCTTCGTTCAACCAGTGGAGCGAATATTGGCTCCTCTGTCGTCAGGTAAACCAAACCCAAACAGCATCCCAGTTCCGCGAGCTTGTATCCCAGCCCAGCGATGGGCCATCCCATGAAAACTCCTTGCAAAAACCCATTCCCTAAGAACAGCACCCTTTATCTTCGAACCGGCAGATCCTCACTCTCTAGGAGGGGGAAAGAAAAAAACAACAGCAAAAAACAAGACTGCTTCTAAGCGTTCTTGCCCCGTCCTTCTTCTGGCAGTTTCAACAGCAGTTGTTGCCTCTACGTCGGTTGGTCAACGTGAAGACCTCTTCCCAATCACGCAGACCCCAGTTGGCGCCGCTACGCGTGTTTCGCCTGCCCTTTCGTCTGCGGAGGCCACCGGCATCGTCGAGTGTTGTCGCGCCCGTCATGGAGCTCTTGATGCTTGCCACGTCGCTGGAGGCCGCGTTCCACGCTCCGCCGTAGCCGTCACCGTACTGTATGCCGCTCATCGGGTCGTCTGGGTCGATGTCGCCTAGCTCGATCTTGGTGAGGATCATCCTCGCGAGTCTCGCAAAAATCTCGTCCACATTCTCGCCATCGAAGGCGCTCGCTTCCATGACCACGGGGATCCCGACCGTACCCGCCCATCTGTTTGCGTCGGCGTTGCTGACCTCCCGACCCTCTGGCGCCTCGCTGGCCTTCTGCTGCGTGCCGAGGGATGGCACCACGGTGCCTCCCGATCCTGCTGAGCCATTCGCAAAGTACGACATGGAACCGACACTGCTCGGCGTTGGCGGGGGTAGGCTTGTGTCGATGAGGGGCTCGGTCGCTAGGTCGAGCTTGTTTCCTACCAGAAGGCAAGACAAGTTAGGGGATGCCAAGGCGCGGGCGTCGTTGAGGAAGGGTTGTAGTCCGCGGAAGCTGCTGTGATTCGTGATGTCGTAGACGAAAATGGCGCCGGCGGCGCCGCGGTAGTAGGATCGAGAAACGGAGCGGAATCGTTCGGTGCCGGCCGTGTCCCAAAGCTGCGCAGCCACCACCAAGTATGTCAGTATCTATACCGGCTTCCTCTTATTGATATCAGGTGGTAAGGAATCAGGCCGGCAGTCGTACCTGTAGCTTGATCCGTTTCCGCCGGGAGCCGGTGCCAACTTTGATGATCTTGCTCGCGAACTCGACGCCGATGGTTTGGGACGATAAGACTCTCCACTCGTTCTTGACAAAGCGGTGAAGCAAACAGGACCTGTTTCGTAAGGTAGTCTCGTTAGCTGCGTGTTCTGAGCTAGCGTGCACCACGAGAATCGTCTTTTGCTCCTATGCGGAAGGTAGGTGATGGATAGATGTAACTTACTTTCCCGTGCCGCTCGGTCCCAGCAGGATTATCTTGGCTAGGTAATCATACATGCTACCTAGCTCCTGATCGCCGGCGGGTCCGCTGCTCTCCTCGCTCGCGGCGCTGGAGCGACGCGGTCTCGTCATGGTGGCTGTGTGGAATGTGTACCGCAGTGGGATATGGGAATGGTGGTGCAGTGCGGTGCGGTGCGGTATGTAATCGGAAAAGTCGGGCAACGGCACGGCAGCGATAAGGACCGCCAGGGAGGGGATCGATCGTACCGTTGGTTTATAAGCAGCAACAGGCAAAGGGCGGGAAGAACTGGCCAGCGACGTTGAGGTCGCAACGAGCGGGATCTAAAAACGAAAAACCAAAACAACAAAGAGAGAAAAAGCGTATGTTTCGAGTCGAGCAAAGGGAGGTTGAGTTGGTGGTGTTCTTGGATCTAGGACCTGGGGCCCTTGGACTTTAGGGTGCGACAACACAAGACAACACAATGACGGCAGACCGAGCACCAGGAACCTTCCACATGGGATGCATCGGATGGACCTACCTAGAACCAGCTTAGGTAGTCAGTCAGTCACCCAGGTGAAGTAGGTACCTTTTCTCGCCTTGCCTTGCCTTGCCTTGCCTTACCTTGGAAACCCTTTGCGGAAGGTCTGAGCGCCACGCCTGGGGTACGTACCTGTGGCTGCTCATCAGCGCAAGCTGTGTACGTACCTAGTAGTATCGGTACCATGACGTGTGTAGGCAGTACCTTAATTACCACGGTAGGTAGTATTGCTCAGGTGAGTGTATCCCGTGCAGAGAGAGGTATTCCGTACGAAATGCAGTACGTATCTGTCTGCTCTACCTACTTATAGATAAACGTATACAGTTATCGGGCTACTGCCATGACAAGTACATCACGTATTCGTACAATCCCACCTTATCTTCCCCTCGTGGCTCGTGGCCTCTAACGGGGAAGGCCCAAGCTTCCCTCACCTCGAGAGGCTGCTGCGACTCACCGAGACCGTTGCTGCCGAGGCTTGACAGGCATGACCGGACTACCGAGCTCCAGTGGAGCCGCCCGCTGTAAGTTCACTCCCCCCCGACCCGGACTGCACTGGACTGGGCATCTCCATCAACACCGTGACTCCCAGACACATGTGTGTCAGGGCATGTGATATACTTTCCAACGACGAACAACTCACATCATTATGAAGATTGAAGGCCGCACATTCATTGTTTCCGGCGGGTAAGCAGCACCTCCCCCCAAGCCGGCCGCCCCCTTGCAGCTTTGTCCATCCCGGATCACATGCAAATACCATTTGACGACGCTGACTCTCCGTCCCATGACAGCGCATCAGGCTTGGGGCAAGCCTGCGTGGAAGAAATATGCAAAAATGGAGGAAATGCCGCCGTTCTCGACATGAACGAGGAGAACGGTAATGACATTGTCTCCAAGCTGGGCTCCTCCGCCAAGTTCTTTGTCTGCGACGTCCTCGACACCAAGAGCATCGAGGCCGCCGTCCAGGGCACCGCCGCCTGGGTGAAGCAGACCGGCAAACCCGTCGGCGGCGTCATCCCCGCCGCCGGTGTCGGAAATCCTGCTACGGTATGCCACCGCACGCCCCGCGGGCCTCCCCGATCCGCGCCCTGCCTCCTTGCCCGTCCGAGTCTGACAACCCCTCGCAGATCCTAGACCGTAACGGGAACCCCTTCAGCCTGGACGACTGGGACTTTGTGCTCAACATCAACCTCCGCGGCACCATCGACCTCACCCGCCAGGCCCTCGCCCTCATGGCGAAAAACGAGCCCTCGCCCCCCGACGGCGAGCGCGGCGTCGTCGTCATGGTCGCCTCGTCCGCCGCCTTTGACGGCCAAAAGGGCCAGGTCGCCTACGCCGCGAGCAAGGGCGCCGTCGCCGCCATGACCCTGCCCATGACCCGCGACCTCGCCCGCTTCGGCATCCGCGTCGTCACCATCGCCCCGAGCCTGTTCGAGTCCCGCATGACCGCCGTCATGTCTGACAAGGTCCGCGCCAGCCTCGAGCGCTCCATGGAGTTCCCCGTCCGCGCCGGCAAGCCCGACGAGTTCGCCGCCCTGGTAAGGCACGCCATAGAGAACATCATGCTCAACGGGACCGTCTTGCGGCTGGATGGCGGCATGAGGATGCCGAGTAAGATGTAGGCAAGTCGTATCGTCTGATCTCGTCGGGCGAGGTGTGTATTCATAGTTGCAAGTCTACTTGAGCCTATCGTATTCACGATCTGGAGCCACCAAAAACTTTGCGAAAGCTGATTATACCAATCTATTAAGAGCATTGTTCTTTGAACGTACCCAGCTCGAGTACTTTGGATTCAGCCCCGGTAATCCAAATCCATGAACCGGCACTCCCTTGTGAGACTTCACCTGCAACCTTCCCATTCCTGCTACTCCACAAATCATACCACCGTATATGGATTCCAGCTAAACTTCAGCTCTTCCGTGGCCTCCGCGACTTCGACTTTGATGACCCTATTCTCTTGCCTCACGGGGCGATAGATCTTTATCTGGTGGTATCTTGTGAGTTTCTCCAGTCGGGGACACTGTTTGAAGAACTCCAACGCGAAATCATGGCTCTTGCCGAAGAGGGGATCCCAGTAATCCACTTGGATCTCCCCCAGGAAAGAAAGGTTCTTCAGATTAGGCATTGTCTTGAAAATAGAAATAAGGTCCTGTTACGCATTGTTAGCGCTATTCCCTCTATTGCGGTTCTTCTCCCCTCGTTTTCGAACAGCCGCCTGTATGAGCTCAAGCTGGAAGACAAGGGGTAACAACGGACCTAGGAGGAAAGAATGGAGGAGTGGGTGTAGGCTTCATGATAGAACATACCGATACTCTGACATCCATCAGTTTGCCATCGATGAGGAGACGACGTATGGATGGAAAGATCTCGAGAACGTGCCTTAGCGTATAAAGGCTCCACTTTTTCTCTCTCAGCTCAAGGGTGTTGAGGTAGTGCAGCTCGGAGGCAATGGCTGTCAGGTCAGACCAGGTCTTCGGGACCGTCAGGCTCAGAACGCGCAGGTTGGGAAAGACGGTTGGAATGAACTCGACCATCATGGGGTGCGGGTAGGCCCAAACCGTGACGGACGGTAGAGCCATGCGCTGGGCAGCAAGTTCCTCGCGGAACAACTTCGCCAGGGATTTGTTTCCGTTCACGAACTCGAGTCGAAGCCCCTCCAAGCTCATCTGTCTGAGAACCTTGGCTAGAAGCGCAGGAGTCAATGGTCCACAGGCAGTTACCGGAGGAGTCTCGTCAAAGCGATCCCAAAGGCATCTCGCAGGGCCACAAGTTTTGAGGAACAGGCATCTTCAATCAGTTTAACACTGGTGTTTGTATGGCGGCGTATGAGGATATTTGCGTGGCGCAAGAACCTACCGAGCGGCTTCAAGAATAGCATTGTTATCCACAATGGCTTGTATATGAGCGTCAAGGTCGACTTCCATGGTACTGAGTCTCAAGTTCCGAAAGACGAACGGAATGCACAATATCCGAAGGCACTTATTGACGCATGAGAGCCGGACAACGATTCCACGGTCTCTTGATTCATGCTTTTGGCCTGTGTCAGGTCTGGAATCGTGGCATACCTGGATGATTTCAATGATCAGCTCTCGCGGGAGTGTGACCAGGAAGGTTTTCGCGGGGGAAGCGACACCCGGGGCCGTGGGCTTGCCGAAGGTGGCGAGAGTATTCGAGTTGACAGTGTTCATCGCACGTGCTGCTGCTGATGAAGTCGGGGTAGATGGCGACGAGAAACTGGCGAAGCAGATCAAGTAGGACGAAGAGTTTTTTTGCAGGCGGAGAAACCCAAGGAGGAGATATTTCAAGGTGAGAAATAAGATCTCAATCTTGGAGAGGAATTCAAAAAGAGTGTTGCTCAGAAGGGCTTTTCAACCTGAGGTGAAGCCGGCTGGAGAAAAAGGCCAAAAGGAAGGAGCCCAACTCACTTGTGGTATTCAAATACTGGATTCCATTGTATTGAATCATGACCTGGATCTGATGCTGTTGAAAGAAAACAAAGACAACATTGAGGTTGTAGCATAAGTCTTGACTCTCCTCCAGACCCCACGTTATTATAGAATAGCCAGTACTTAGACAAGCCTCACTGGCTTGGTATCACAACGCGAACTGCTCCATGGAAAGATAGCCCTTGTAAATGCAAAATCTAATACAGAAACCTTGTGCTTGCTAGTGACCTAGTTAAGCCCGCCACTGAGGCCTATGCAATTCGTGACCCTGGCTGTTCCGCCAGTGCAGCTGGTGACATGATGACCTGGCCCCTCGCGCTCTTCATGGAATAGATGCCGCCCCTGTGTCGCTGAGTTATCCATCTCCTCAAACTACAGGCCAAGGCGTCTGCTGTTCAGTGGTGGCCACTTGGGCATCAACCACACGACCAGCCTGGTTTTTGACGGGCACAAAGCAGTGTGCGTTGTAGCTTTGATCCATGATGTATACCACCTCAAGATCCGGAAGGGAATTGAAGAACTTCCAAGCATCGTCCAATCTCTCACCCCTGTGGGCAGTCCACGCGTCCGAACGCGCCAACTTATCACGAATCCTGCAGCTTCTGTCAAAGGCCTTGACATTTCTGGTCTGGCGGTTGCAGAAGCTCTCATTCGAGATGGCAAGGACTCTGAGATTGGGCAGCTGTCGAAGCGTGTTGCTAATGCTCTGTATCACAGACTCACGGTAAGCAGTTGCAATCTTTAGGCATGCAAAGCAGGTTAGCATACAACAAAGAGCTTACTTACCGAGAGTGAAGGCAGGGTTCCGAGACGGCTCCCCAAAGCGATCATGCCGCCGATGGTCAAGGATTTGATGTTGGGGAATAGAGTCGGAATGCCAACAAAGTCTCCAGGACCCCAGCGGGCCTTCCAAAGCTCCAAATACTCAAGCTGGAGATGCTGTGAGATGTATGCCAGGTCCGGAGTCATGTCGGGAGCTTTGTGAAGCTCCAGACTGAGGGCTGTGAGATTGGGGAAGACTTCCGGAATGAACTTGATGTCAGTCTTCATGGGGAAGCTGAGTGCCGTGATGACATGGAACGACATGTACTGCTGTTTGAAAGTTCTTCGCAAGGGTCCAATCAGGCTGGTGTTGGCTTTGAAGCGCAGGTCCAGTCGGAGATCCGTCAAGTGGGGTATGTCGAAGATCAAGTCGGCAAGAATGGCTGCCGTTCCTCGCTTGCAGTTCTCGCCGTAGCCCAGGAAGACGTTCTGGTAGGGTGTGCGAAAGGTTGAAGAGCCTTCACTGTAGATACCCAGGATACTGTGACAGGTCAGCAGCATACTCCAAATGCGTTGGTTGTTAATGGCTATTCCCGAGAAGACAGACTTACAACACACAGTCGAGAATCGCTCTGTTGCCGTGAATATCGTCAATGTGCTCGAGAAGGTCGTCTTCAGCCGTGGTTAGCTGCATTGTCCGGAACAAACTGGGGATACTAAGATCCCGCAAGGTTCGGTTGACAAGCGACAGAGGCGAGACTTTGGCATCTGGGTCAGCCTCCAACAGCTTTGCAATCTCAATGATGAGCTCTCTCGGGAGTGTGACAAGTTGAGCTCGTTTCGATCCACCACCAGTGCCTGGGTCGGTGTGACCGGGAGCTTGGGATGCCAAGGGAGCCAAGGAAGCCAAGGAAGCCAAGAAATCCATCTTTACTCGCGAGTTGCTGATGCTGTACACTCTTTGTCTCCTCAGCCTGGTGAAGTGAGAGGCCGGGTGAGAGTTGGTTGCTTTCAAGTGAAAGCTGGGTGACAAGGGTTGTCCAAAGAAGAAGGGCCGCCAAAAGGAAAAGAAAAAAAAAAAGTTGGCGGAAGAAAAAAGGATTGGTAAAGAACAAGACAGCGCAGAGTAAAGAATCTGGAGGAAGGAGGGAGGCTTCCCAAAAGACTCGCGCCTTCTTCATCGGTATGTTTTTTATTGTTTTTTTTCAACTAGTCTGCTTTCACAACCGCGTAACAGCATGTAAACACGCATCAGTCTGTATGTCCAGAAGTGAAGCCTGGCCCTTTGCTTGAGTGAACACAACAAGGCATAAGGCATGTTTACTAAAGCTGAGACCATGTTGAATGTGTTGGTCTGTGTGTGGCTCTCGCCATGGAGTTTATAAATGGATGGGCCCTCGAAATATCAGTGCTAGGCGATGAATCATACATGTGATATACAAATTGCAGTTAGTCAACGTTCAAACCTCTGAACTACTAACCAAGCAACCTATGACATTGTAACTCCCCATCTAAAGAGTACAATGTTGGAGTCTAACCAGTTGACCAGAGGATCAATGACCGACGTTGCCTGATGCCATGCATCAGACCACTAGCAGCACAATGTGGTGTTTGGATGACGACACGATTCAGTCTCTTCTGCATCTGGTCATGAAATAACAATGTAAAGGTGAAGACTTGGCTTAGTCATATGTGTCCAAACAGTCATCAGTTCACAAGTTATCATCTAATATACAGGGAACGGTTCTAAGCACTGCATGCCAACAACCTTTTGGATATTACGGCACAACTGCAACTAGCCTGTAGACTACTGGACGCCGACCAGCTTCATCGGCTGCTAAGTCAGTTGCAAATACTACGCGAATGTATTCAAGTACAAAAGTGGTTTCAAATTCGATTCCATGTTGTTGTTGCTAGCTATGCGAAACGCTATACGACTAGGAAGATAATGCCGTGCCAATGCTTAAGAGAACAAGAACCTTCCAATACAAGACCCTAAACCGACTAAGCTGATGGCTCGCTCGTACAAAAAACAACCATGCCTAAACTATGCTTCGAAGACCACGGCGGTAGAGCCCTTGGCCGGAACTGCCTGTGCTGCAAGCTGACGCCGGGACGCAATTATTATCGGTGCAGGCGCAGGCTCAGGCTTAGAAGGAGCGGGTACTGGTACAGGAGCGGGTACGGGTACGGGAGCGGGTACCGGCACGGGCTTCGGAGCTGGCGCAGGCACTGGCACTGGCACCGGAACGGGAGCAGGTACCGGCACAGGCTTCGGAGCTGGAGCAGGCACCGGTACGGGTACAGGCACCGGCACGGGCTTCGGAGCTGGCGCAGGCACCGGTACGGGTACAGGCACCGGTACGGGCGCAGGTGCGGGCTTGGGCGCTTCTCCCTTCTTCTTGTCCTTCTTCTTTTTCTTCAGCAAGCCTTCTGCATCAACCTCACCGCTATCGGAGGCGGGGTTTTCGTTGCCATTAGCATTCTCGGCGGCTTGCACGAGCTCTGATCGTTGTGTCTGATCACTGCTCTCGTATGTAGATACAGCCCTTGACAGTGTTAGCTAGAGTAAAACACTAATACGAAATGCTATTACTTACGGGTTCTGCCCAGCGTCTTCGTTGGTGGTCGAAACTGGAAGGCCTTGTACACTGATGCCCAGGGCCGCCAGAGTAAGAAGAAGAGTGACCGGCTTCATCCTGGATTTGATCGCTGATATGAATAGAGATATACTTGGCTTGGTGGTGTATTGGCTTGCTGAAGAGTCGTTTTTCTTTTATGGAAAATGTGCTTGTTGGGAGATTGGTAGCAGAGAAGAGTGTGCTTGTTGTTAGAAGCAGAGTTCGATTGTTTGAAAATTCAACGGCATTATATAAAAGATACTTGCAGCGTGATACGAATAAGAGTTGCAAGAATTTTGACACTAGACCTGCAGAGGATGTCGTCACTAGCTTGGGTGACGTTAGAATTGCCATCCCAACTTGGCTCCGAAACATCGTTCGCTTCCCAACTGGGGGATCGTGATCGGGACCAAATACTCGATGCGGACGCAGGGCGCGCTGGCCAAAGCAAGCAAGCCCTAAGCCAGAAAGCCCTACTCGACACTGCCCGTGCGACTACACTCCCGCGTGTCCCTTTGTTTTATAGATGGACTTTGTGGACCGACCGATATCAACATTGTCAGTTGATATTGGTGATGGTGCATACCCTTGGCCATCATGGCGACCTTATCTGCTATTCTAGTCCGGGTCTCGGCGGCACACCTGAGCCATGCCGGAAACCCACTGCAGCAGGCTGGGTGACAATGAGAGTCGACTCGGTCATAGCTGTGGTAGAACGTGGTCATGTCAGCATTGAAATGACACGGACTATAAATTTGACGGGCCCACGCGCTTTGAAATCCGATCTGTCCAGTGTTAATGCGTATGAGCCTTGGAGCCAGCCATGGTGAATCACACCCTTAACAGTCTGCCAAAGTTTGTGTTGATTTTCTTTATAAACGGTGTGTCTGTTTGGGCCAGGAAAGCGAGGTCACTGCCCGATGGGATCGATATTTCCGGACTGTAGAACCATTGTGATTGCTACTTGATACTTCTACTCGGCTCCCTTTTGGGAGGTTCCTAAGCTAGGCCGGTGAGTGCATGCCATTCTCATCCGCATTGGGCCTGGACCCTAAAAAAAAAAGAAGGAAAAAAAAAAAAAGACAAAGACGCGTCATTTTCCTACTCGGCCGTCTGATAAATTCAGGTGGGCGAACAGTGATGCTTGATGTCGATGATGCATTCTCTGGAACCGATCCTTCAGATCTGGAAGCCCTTCTTCTGAAAGTTGACATCACAATACTCCCGACAGCCGTCGGAACGCCACTTTGCCGCGGCCAGGGGACGAAGAACAGACGATCGAGATAGGAGACCTTGCCTTCAGATATTTCTCTGATGACAATATACTTACTGCGCTCAGTGTCACCGATACGTTGGGATTTTTTCGGGGGGGGGATGGCTACGTAACAAAATGCCTAGAGATACTGGCGTCTCACAAAAGAGAGACATTTCGACGCATTTTCAGGCATTCTTCAAGCATCTTCCGAGACACAATGAAGAGGGTAGAATATTTCAAAGCTCAAAGGACTCCATTTCCTTGCAACTTTATGCCAGAAACTTCCACATGTATAATCCTGACCCTGCCATTGATAGTATCCATACACTCAATACTAAATTGAAAGTATGCTGGCCTTGTAAAGTCGGCGGTCTCGTATACCTAGCTCGCTTGGTGTTAAACTTCATCTGAATTCCATCCACTGCCCCATCCACAGTTGCGGACACAGGGTTTCAGCTACTCGTAGCACCAACGGGCTACCTAGCTGCAGATTGCTGACAAGGGTTTTTGTAACGGGAATTAAGCTTTGAGCCTGATGTTGGCTAACTGATATTGGCTAACAACTCGCCGCACCTGGTGCATGTTGCGACCACAGCAGAAAGTTTACGTCACCCAGATTACGGTTGGAATTCCGAACTTGTCGTGTACGGCCCAGGAGGATCTCTCTTGTTGCGCTTGGCTATACGTGTACTGACTCATGGCTGACACTGCATCCCTCTCGAACGAGAACAAGATGGCTACGCTATAGAAAGTGAGAGTTTCGGGAGAATCACTGCTCCCAATTAACATCTGTGCTTTTTTACAGCCCAACATTCGCACTCGTAAAAGGAAGTGCTCATCATAGTGTATTGGGCCGTGATCAGGGCTAAGCAGTTTTGGGGGAAGGGGGGGTTGAGATCTGAGCATTACATAAACGTGCTCTGATCAGGGTCTCACAGATATATAAGGAGAGGTGGTTTGTCAGCCTGACCAGAGTGGCTCTTCGCTGATCAGCGAATAAGCATCTTCTATTGCTTCGAGAACTAGTGATGTCTGTCTTTGTATCCGGCGCACCGCACTGCGCCGTCATAGTTTTCTAGTCCCTCCCCTACATCATTTCCAATATTGCTCTGGCCCCAAGGTTCCACATTAAACAGAACAGCGAAGACTGCTTTTCTATTCTCCGTTATGAAATTATCGTGCTTATGTAAAGCATTGCATGAAGTAACTATGTAGAAACCAAAGCTGAGAGGGGTTGGGATTCAGTAATACTATGTATCGAAGTGAGTCAAGTGATTACAATAGCGCCTGGGCAAGGCCGACGAAATATGCCGACGAGGGCTGGTTAAACTATTGACATAATATTCTCCAGTCTGTAAAGAATCAAAAGAGGTGTCGTGATGGTATATAAGTCGCAATTACTGCCTTGTAATTGTGGTTCCACTTTTACTCCTGTTCATCACAAGAGGGGAAATGATCCGCAAGGAAGAAAGCACGACACATGTATTTTCCGTCATGACCAAGTAAAGGCCAGTCAACAGGCCATAGCAAACAAGAATGAAGTGAACAGAGAAGAGATAGGCAATCAAGATTGCAGAAATGGCATATTATGAAACGAAAGAAGCGAACACAGTCATTTCCGGCATCATACAAAAATGAATGAAAGAAAGAAAGAAAGTGAAAGCAGTTTTGGGGGGAGGGGGTAGAGGGAGTAAGCATGCGCACCGTAGGACTCCATCATCTCGTTTCAATCGTCGATATCTTAGTAATTTACCACGTACTATACATCCATAGACATCTTGGGCCCGCAAAGAGCAACACCGCGACAGCCTACACGGGACCAGGCTTCTGTTATATTCTTGACAGCACCAGCAAGTAGTTCTTAACTATGATAAACAACAGACTATGGCTAGTAACCCGCTTGTCGACGCTACCTACGCCAGTACATTGACGAGAACATCACCCATCTGCCATCTCTTGATGTTGTCCACTTGCTGCTCATACCACGCACTCAAAGCCTTCTCCTCGACATAACCCATGTGAGGCGTTAGCAGTACTCTGCTGCGTCCATCTTGCCCCCACTTCACCGTACGCCACTCGCTGTCCAAGGGTAACGGCTCGAGGTCGAAAACATCCAGAGCACAGCCCCGAATGCCACCTCTCTTCAGCACATGCAACAGGTCTTTCTCGACTACAAGCGGTCCACGAGACGTGTTGACGAAAAACGCAGATTTTTTCATCTTGGAAAGGTCTTCGGCGCCAATGAGCCCCCGGGAGCGGTCGGAGAGTACGAGGTGAACACTGATGATGTCGGCAGTACTGAAAAGCTCGTCTCGACTGACGACCTTGAAGGTCTTTTCCCCGTCGGGCCCCTCGACGGGCAAGCCCTCGGCCTTTGCCTTCTCATCAGCAGCTTCCTGCGTCAGGTTCGAGCTCCAGGCAATGATCTTCATGCCAAATGCTAAGTGCATGATCTTGGCCGTCGAGACACCAAGGCGTCCCAGCCCCACGACGCCGAGCGTCTTGGCTGTTAAGCCAGTGGCCGGTTCCGTCTGCCACAGGCCCGATTTGACAGCCAAGTCATCATGGGCGATGTTACGTGCTAGAGAGAGGATGAGTGTGACACAGTGCTCAGTCGTGCTGTTTGTGCCAGCCTGTTTGCCGGTGGACTTTTCCGCAGTGCCAGCAACGGGGATGCCACGCTCCGCGAAGGCGGGGAGGTCGAGGCTGTTGTTACGCAAGCCAGTTGTGAGAAGAAGCTTGAGATTGGGCAGCCTCGCGATGAGTTCTTTGGGGAACGGGGTGCGTTCCCTCATAGTACCTTGTGCTGCATGTTAGTCTATACTACTTTTTTTTTCTTTTTTTTTTTGCTACGTAACAAATGCAGACGGTATGCTGAAATGGAAAGAATGCAATGCCACCAAATGAGAAGGGGTGTGATTACATATTATATCGAAAGGCTCTAGCCTCGAGACCAAGGCATCCCTGACATGCTCAGGGGTCCCGGGGTGGTTGTAGGGCAGTAAGGTGTCCTTGAAGAAGGTGACATCGAAGAGCGACTTGTCCAGCTTGCTGAACTGGGGTTCCGATATGCCCTGGTAATCATCCAGAACGGCGATCTTGAGTTGTGTGACTTGGACCATGGTTGCAAGGAGTCTAGACCCGGGGGGCCGCCTTATGGGGCTGCAGATGCTTGGCTTAATGGAGCGGAAGGATTCCCGGCGCGCAGGAGTCGGAGGTGAATGGCGTAACGGTGTTGCTAGACAACCGAGGCGGATCTGCAAGCGAAACGGCTTCATGCAAGTTTGCAGCAGCTTGAAGTCGAGTGACTTTGAGTTAGACTAGGCCCTAGACGTGATCGACAGCGAGCGCAGTGTATAAGGTGCTTTGAGTTCACGACTTGGATTAGAAACGGTAGCTCAACGAGGGCGCTCCACGCCGGCTTGGCAGGCTTGATGAAGCGTATCTTGTCAGGTAAGGAAAGACGATTGTGCACACGCAGCGTTACTGGCACTCGGCGCTGATAGTTTCAGGCAATTCGAGGAATAGGGTAACCAGGGAGACAACGAGAGCTTTCAGAAGGGTACAGGTATACGTTGAAGCGTGGTTGAGCGGATCATTCCGTTGTCTCGATGTCGACTGGAGATGGCGCTGCGAATGAATTTGCAAGCGGCGGAATGAGGGGAACTGGACGACAGGACCGAGCCGGTTCCGGATTCCCGAACCTCGGCGAGCGGTTTTCTTCCCGGCACCGGATCTTCCTCTGTTGTTAGCGTTCTTGCGGCATCAGCACGTTCTGGCTTATGAAAAGTGGTACGTTGGTTTGTGCCGGCACCAAGCCGGGGGGGGGGGGGGGGGTTGACGGGGCAGCCCATGCATTGAATTAACTAATCAAGACAAGTAAGATAGCATCCTATCTACATCGTATCTCTCTATCTTTGATGCTTACGAACGCTTTGTCATACATCAGCCGGCCCCCATTGCTCCAGAAGTCCAGATCTCCGGGTCGCTGGGACTGCTGTGACAGCTTTCTGCTAGGTGCCCCGTGTCGGTTCCCCATCTCACTGGTTAGACTAGTCATGGACAACCCATGAAGCCCATTCATTCGGACTCTGTAGTGACGATGGAGATTGCCCGGAAACGAGTGGAGTTGCCAGTTAAGCTAGTTTACCAACGTGCGTGCCAGCACCAGGTACTGAATAACGATGGCTGGCTGGCTTGCTCTGACCTGACCGCTCCCTCTCGCGTGCGGATGGGAACGTTTTTTTTGTTTTTTTGTTTTTTTCCGGCACCATGGCAAATGACACCATCGCCCCTGCGTCCCCATCTGAAAGTATCATTTTGCTGGATTCTTGGACAGCTTCGCACGGCCCAAAGCGGACGTCTTTTGTCGCGCACATCTCAGGCCCAGTGGGCTGCTTTCACCTGAAAGCACCGTCAGCTATATTCCCTGTCATCTCCTTCGCGCCATTGCCCATGTTCCGTCGTTGCACCGACATGTGGGGTACCAAGAGGTAGGAACAGATCATAAGTTCCCAGCCAAGCAAACGGAAGGGAACCATCGGCGCATCCAAAGTCACTTAGTTGATCGGCGTGCAACTGCTAAGATATCCTATGACAAATGATGATTGTTTGCCGGTTTCGTTGGGCGGTTGAAGGTTCAGCAGGCAGATAGATAGATCCTTTTACTACTTTCTCCCCGTTCCCACAGTTTACGGACACAACATGCCCTCTTGGGCCTGGCGTCTTGGTGGTGTTGTGTACGATTGGTCCTTTCGGATGTCGAACATGAATCATTAGTCGACATTTGATTGGTGAGCGACCTGGAGTGCCTCCCTAATGGTAGAGAGTGCCATTGAGATTGGCCCCCTAAGCTTGAATGAGGAATGGCAAGCCCAATAATGTTATCCGCCGCTCACCAATGTAACGTGGTGTTTGCCGATAACAAGCTTTCCCACCATTCTTTCCGTGTTTCTCGGCCAAGTTCTCGGCGCTGCCGTGTACTCTTGGAGGCCGCCGAGCCAGCGCCCATCCCGTCGCCGCGTCGCCTTGACTCGGGCTAGCGGTTGGCAGCAATGCTTCCAAGCACTGTCAAGCTTTGCCCACGGCAAGCCTCTGCCACCCTCCGTCCCGCCTTCTTTCTCGACATCCCATGCGAATCTCAAACTTGTCGCTCTAAGCAAATGGCTGCAAGGACAAGACTGGCTGGGCAAAAGCTGGGCATGCTGCGAGGTGACAGAAACAGATAGAAACAGACGTCGTCTTGCAGCTAAGAGTGTGTTTGAAAAGAGGAACGCGGAGAGTTTGTAGGGCAAGACGGCCTTGCCCAAGCTCCCGGGCGCCACCATCAGTCCAACGGGGGGGTGACTTATCCTCGCATCCTCACCCGTCCCGTCCGTCCGTCAGCGCCATCTCCATCACGGTGCAGACGTTCGTCCAGATAAACGACCCTCCCTCACCACACCCCCCAAGTTTATGTGGCGTGCCAGTTGGCCAGTGAGGGTTCGATGGGCTTGGAACACCCCCACCCGATTCACGGATGGGGGCGAGCAAATCGATGAATCCAAGGGTTCATCAGACAATGAGCAGTACTATTATCAACTCGCAGAAAGCATCCGATCTGCACTAGAACCAGAGGAACAGAACAGAGACAGAAGTTCATATCCCCTTTGGCACGCACAAGAGATAGGCTTCCTGCGGCACAAAGTATGTGACCAGGCTCACCGGAAGCGCCACTCCAAGCAAAGAAGCAGCGCGATACACATGCCTCTTCTGGGGATCAACAGTCTGGCAGCCAAGATAAAATCAGGTCAGTATAGATGGTTCCCGTACATTGCTTCCATCTTTTCTCCGATAAGCCGGTAAGACTGGCCTTCGATTCCTTCTCGCTTATGCCCCGATCGAGACTCGCACACCCAACAGCCGATTCTGGCAATTCCACGACGATTAGCTGCGACATGCTGGTTCACACATCCGTACACATACGTAGGACACACAAGTTGCGAGTGGTGCCCGTACGAGGGTGGGCAGACCTCGGATGGGACTGATTTGCCCCCGTCAAATCGACGCTTGCCTGGTCTGTGTCCTCGCACGCGACATTGCGACAGCCAGCTACATGCGGGCGAAAATCCCCAGAGATGCCTCGGCAGCGCTAGTGTACTGCGAAGTGCATGGCCAAGAACACAAGCAATGAGCCACAGCTTGGAACATGCTGGCAACCAACCGGGCATTGCATTGGCCCTCGGCGGAAACGAGACATACGGGGGCACTTTTGGAGAGACGATCCCATTACTACGTAGTAGTCCATGAAGCAAAGACCGTACGTATCCTTTCATTGCCTGTACGTGGCGTCCGTCGCCGTTTGGCGCTAGACGGAATCCCGCCTCTCCATCGCAGTCCCTTGAATCCCCGTACTTTTAGCTGCGGGCCATGTCACTATCTCTCTCTCTGGAGTCTGGAGGACGTTTGCCCAGGAATCCGGCACCTCTTGACTAAGAGAAATACCCTGAAGCGTGTGCTCCCTCCGTCCTGTGCTAAACTATGTAGCACCACCCACCGTCTTGGACCGGGGACACCCACATTCCCTCAACCCCCTTGAACCTGCACAATTTCGGCGGTATTCAGTGGAGATGGGGTTAGATACGAATCGCTCACCCGATTGGCCTTATCGTGCGAGCTGACCCAAAAGGACCTTTGAATGGGACCGTTCCAAGAACTGCAGACAAAAATCCCCCCGGGGTTAATATCCTAACCCGGGATGGTCCCCCCCCCCCCCCCCCCCCCCCCTTTGCGGCCAATCAAGCGCATACATGGGCGGCCCGACAATAAGCTTATGGGCCACAGTGACGGCTCTTATCAATGCGTCTACGGATACGTAGAAGGATGCCTGCGCACGAGGGCTTGAGGTGCTAAAGTGCGGCTGCGCGTAGTTCGACTCAATGGCAACCTGGGGAAGAGCCAGTGAAGAGGAATGAAGAACTCAATATCCGTACATTGATGTCGAAATAGCAGGGAGTGGAATGGAGAGGGGCATATGTCAGGACCAGAAGTGCCAACTTATCGCCGTAGCAGTCCAACGGCGGACGGCATCATGATGCAAGGATGCGGCAACCCTCGGCTCTCAAGTTTGACCTTACTATTCGAGACTCAATCTCAAGCTGAGGCCGCAGGCACCCGTTCGTTTACTATCGAGGGCCGCCGTCCCAAACAAAGGTCGCCTTCTCCCTTGTAACACTACGCAGTTGCCGGCCTTAGCGAAGCGTGTTATCCATCATCGCATTGCGACGATTTCGCCATTCGCCTTCGCCTCATCCACCAACCGTGCTGCAATGGATTGGTCTGGTTCGGTAGCGGCAGGGACGCTGGATGCCTACCTATCGGACATGGCCATTTGCGTTCCAGTGAGACAAGCTAATCATCGGCAATCCCTTCCATGGTACCTTTGTGGCGCATCCGCGAACCAACGGCTTTGGGGAGGTAGGTAGCAGTCTCGGTTCGGTTATCATCAGCCAGCCAGCCACTTGGATCCTTTCCCACATGTTGTTCTCGAAGCCGCGCCAGAAGCAAGTTGCAGCAAGGACGCTAGGCAGCTGAGCAGGCTGATGCTTCTTCCGCGAACCGAGGAGGACGCCAATACGGGTAGCCATCTCTTGGTTCCACCACCACCACCACCACCACACCATGACAGAAAAGAAGCCAACGAGCGCGGGCGAGTCTCTCGTACCAGCACAGTTACAGAAGTTAGGCCCGGCAGACGCTCCAATAACAGCGCTGGAGCGAGCGTGGTGGCGCTGATGCCAAGGTCGATCATCGTAACCGCCGAGGCCCTTGGCAGCACCGTTAAGCTCTCACCACCGCTGGGCCGATTTTCCGCCACGGCTAGCAGGGCAGGCAGGGCAGGCAGAGTCCCGCAAGCTCTGCTGGTATGCAGCAGAGTAGGTATCCGTGTCCGTACGGGTAATGAGTTGCTGGCTGGCATCCTCTGCAGCGAGTTGCAAGTCACATCACACGTCGTCAAAGCAGAGTGTGCATGTGCGGCGTGCCTATCCTATCGCGCCCGTCCGTAATCCGTTACCAACTCCAGACACCGATTGCAGTTCCGTACATGGTATGGTATGTAACCACGCCGCCGCCTATTTGCTACTGACTGTGCCCCCGATATCCCTCGACCTGCCTAATCGAGACATTTGTCCTGGACTCTGTCACGGCCCATCAGGTCCATCGTGGGGGGGGGGGGGGGGGGGGGGGGGGGGGGGTCCATCATCTCTCTCCCTGACTAGAACTGGCCGTCATCCACAAATGGCTTCTGTCTTGGTCCAGCCTGCTTTCGCCCGTTGGATCGTGCGTTGCCATGCTCTGTTAATTAGGTACGGATGGAGATAGATCGCCCCCCCTCCCCTCCTTCGATTTTCCCTGCACCCTGCGTCGTCCTGCACCACCCACTTCCTCTGCGTCGACGGTGCCCCCTCCCCTGCGCCCACACCACACCGGCCCGACCTCGACGGCGTCCTCTCAACAGTGCTGCTGCATAGTATCTAACCATGTACTATGTATAATGTCGTGTGAGGCGTTGCTTTTCACTATGCGCCCAGCTCAGAGGTAGCGTGAGCGAGAAGACCTTACATAGTAAGTAGTGTAGTCCCTTTCGCCTCCCGTCCCGTGGTGATGGTTACGGCCAACGCGAGATCAACTCCCACTCCCGGCCGGCGCCCCCCCCGCGCGCGCACACATGCATACCAAGAATGCTGAGGAACCTTGTTGTCGTGGTTGGAAGAAACCTTGCGCCCCCCAATCGATCGATTGGCCCGCCCCAAGCCATCCATCCCATGCTGCCTTTTCCCATCCGTGTGTAGATACTTGACACGAGTCCATATCCATGACACCCCCCCGTCTCCCTCGGTCTTCTTCCCCCCCCCCCCCCCCCCCCCCCCCACTTCCATGCGCTAGAGTACCCAAACCCATGTCCATCTGCGTATCTGCGGATACCAACCAGCTGCCGGATGCAGTTGCGATAGACCTGCCATTATCGCTGCTGGGGGGGAATATAAAGCATCTGCCTCAACATGCTCATTTCAACGGAGTTCTCTCCTTCCCCTCCTCTCTAGCGTTCAGCAGCCTTTCCACCCAACGGCCAGCAGCCCAGGTCCTCGTTCGACCCATTTGTCAATTGCTGTCAAAGACTCGTTAACTCGTGTCTCCCACTCCCGCTCTCACTATGAGCAACGCCGGAGGTCTCCAGGACGATGTCCTGGCCAAGGCCCACGTTCCCGAGGCCACTATCCAGGGCACTACGAAGGAGACTCGCGGCTCTTTCGACGTGACCGCTGCTGCCGCTCCTGCCGTGGACGACCAGGACTACGACTCCAAGTCCGACGACGAGTACCCGGACAAGCCTACCGAGGAGGAGCTCAACACCCTCCGCCGCGTCTCGGGCCCGATCCACTGGGGTATCTATACCGTTGCCTTTGCCGAGCTTTGCGAGCGTTTCTCCTACTATGGCTCGTCCGTCCTCTACACGAACTTCGTCATGCGTCCCCTTCCGCCCGGTTCCAAGACTGGTGCTACCTACGGCGCCGACATTCCCGCTGGTGCTCTGGGCATGGGCCAAAGAGCCTCCCAGGGTGTTTCTTTGGTGAACCAGTTCTGGGCTTATCTCGTCCCCCTCTTTGGGTATGTTTTTTTTTTTTTTTTTTCCTTTTTTTTCCCCCACCTTTTGCTCTTGAATAATTGAATATGTGCTGACTATTTTCGCAGTGGTTGGTTGGCCGACGCTAAGCTTGGTCGCTACAAGGTCATTCACATCGCCATTCTTGTCTCGACCATTGCCCACGTCATTCTCACCATCGCCGCCGCCCCCGGCGTCCTCGCCCAGGGCAAGGTCGCCTTTGCTCCCTTCTTCATCGGTCTTTTCACTCTGTGCTGCGGTACCGGTCTCTTCAAGGCCAACATCTCTCCCCTGCTCGCTGAGCAGAACAGGGACACTCGCATGCGTGTTGAGGTTCAGAACGGCGAGCGCGTCATCGTCGACCCCGCCGTCACCAACACCCGTATCTTCATGTGGTTCTACTTCGCCATCAACTGCGGTTCCGTCAGTGGCCAGATTTCCATGGTCTTCGTCGAGAAGTACCACAGCTTCTGGCTGGCCTTCCTCCTGCCCACCATTCTCTTCTTGATCTGCCCTGTTATCCTCGCCCTGAACAAGAAGAGGTACCACCTTACTCCCCCCACCGGCTCCGTCCTCGAGAAGTTCTTCCAAATGTCCAGCCTGGCTTCCAAGCGCTCCGGTGGCATTACCAAGCTGAACTGGGATAACGCCAAGCCTAGCAACGTCCCCGTTGCTGAGCGCCCCGGCTGGTTGACGTACGACGATGCCTGGGTCGACGAAGTCCGCCGCGGTCTGATGGCCTGCAAGGTCTTCCTTTTCCTGCCCGTCTTCTTCCTCGCCTACAACCAGATGACCAACAACCTGACCTCGCAGGCTGGTTCCATGGTTCTCAACGGTGCCCCCAACGACGTTATCCAGAACCTGAACCCTCTGTCCATCATCATCATGATTCCCATTCTGGACCACTTCGTCTACCCCGGTTTCCGCAAGTTGGGCCTCAACTTCACCCCCATCAAGCGCATGACCACTGGTTTCTTTTTTGCCGCCGCCTCCATGGTTGCTGCTGCCGTCATGCAGCACTACATCTACCAGATGTCTCCTTGCGGCGAGTATGCCACCATCTGTGAGGAGGGGCCTGCCAAAATCAACGTTTGGGCTCAATGTCTCCCTTACGTCTTCATTGGTCTTGCCGAGATCTTCACCAACGTCACCTCGTACGAGTATGCATTCTCCAAGGCCCCTGAGAACATGAAGTCCCTCGTCATGTCCATCAACTTGGCCATGAGTGCCGTCTCCGCCGCTATCGGTCAGGCCTTCACCCCTCTCTCCGAGGACCCTCTCCTGGTCTGGAACTACACCTGCGTTGCCATCATTTCCTTTATCGGTGGCCTTGCTTTCTGGTTCTGCTTCAACCACCTCGATGCTGAGGAGGATGAGCTCAACTCGCTCAAGAAGACCAAGTTCCTCGGCTCCAACCAGCCCAACGCTGTTGCTGTTCAAGAAGACGCCAACCACGCTCAGGTTGCCGAGAAGGTTTAATCCTGTGTCGATACCGTCATGCCTTGTGCCCACCTCCGACACTGGGTGTATGTAGTCTAAGTCGGCTGTAATGATTTCCCGCGTCAGATGATTCCCCGGCCGATGGTCTTGCAGACCAGTTGCCAACCTCTTAGCTAGACAAGTGCACATACAAATGCATATAATGAAATAAATATTCCACAACATAGCTCTCAGTCTTCAATCGCGTGACTGTCTTTTGAAGATCGTGCAGTTGGAGGAATACTTGAACAAGGCAAAATGCTACGTGGCATTATTAACTGATCTCGAGTCTGGCGGGCTTGTTATTTACAACACGCCTCCCGTTTTATAGATTTGCATTAGAAGTAATTTTGATATTCCAGCCCGGCCCTCCCGCAGTCTGGAATTGGTAACCACACTGATAGAATTTTATATCGCTATATTTCCCCCGATACGTGTTGTTTCCTCTTCATTGCAGTTACCCATACACTTTACAGCTTAGAAGGAAGTCGACCATTTTGCTGTGCTGTCCACGTAGAGATAAGATCCACCAATGTGGGCGATAATGTGTCGTAAGTCTCTAGCCCAATTGATTTGAACTTGCGCCGCACTTCATCGATACCCTTCGGATGGAACCCTTGTTCAATTATAGAGGACACAAAGGCCGCAAACTGAGGCTCCTGCCATCCCTTTTCATCCGACAACTCAACGTGGACGAAGTCCAAGCCTCTGAAGGGGTGAGGCTTCTCGATGCGGCCGTACATATGAACCCCGCACTCCTTGCAGGCATTTCGGAGAATGACTGCCGAGTTGTCGACAATGTGGAGCTTCTCCTCGTTGGCTGTCACCTTGACCTGCTCCCTAGGAATAACGCCGACGACGGAGAAGAGGGCGCCAGCTGGCTTCCAGCATTTCGAGCATCCACAAGCGTGGTTGTGGGCAACATTGCCTCCAAGCAGAACCTCCACTGGTCTGCTCGTACAGTGGCAACGTAGTTTGCCGCCCGAGAAATTGGGATCTCCCTTGGTGATGCCGTTATCGATCAGTGGATGAAGAGTTGGAGCCATGGTGGATTCGGATACGGTAGATTGAACAATCGAAAGTTCGAGCTCACAGATGGACAGTGATTTGAGGACCTTGATGGTTGAAACGGATAGATATATAAAAGAAGGATCCTAAACTTTTATACTGTTGCCATGACGTGAGTGTTGGAAGCGTTCTCCTTTGGCGATACGCCGATGAATTTGACGAAACGGTTCCCGAGCCATCCCCGAACACACCGGGCCGGGATCAACACCGCATATAGTGCCGTACATGATTCGATGATTTCCCCGCATTTCAATGTCGGATCCTGTCAAGCAAACCTTGAGTTGGGCCCGCAAGTGGGATAAACTTGCCCGTTTGGCTTAATCTTTACGATGGCGGGGTCTCATCGTGGCTATTGCGCGGACTCCCGGCTATCGGGGTCCAATCCGATTCGATGCTGCTGACCATGAGGACATCGCACAAAGTTTCAGTAACAACTTCAACCCCTTCACTGTTGAGCCAAGAGGCATACCCCGCTCGCCTGGCGAGATTAACACCTAACCCCGTGGCCCGAATGAGGCGGATTTGTGTAAGGAGGGAGCGATGTGAGATGATGCTGTCGGCGTTAGGCGTTGAGGACGAGTAGTCTTGATGAGCAAGAGTAACTGGAGACCATGTGATCGAGTCTTGACCTTGTCAAAAGGTGTGATCCTGTTAGGCTTGGTTGTTTATGGAGTTTCCAAATACTCCACAAGGACCGAATGACTTGGGCTTCTTGTTCTAACAATCAGAAACGGCGATGGTTCTACTGACCAGCCGATTCCGACATGACCAAAGATGCCTCGCGTATACCCGCGCTTCTGGGCACGCGTTGTAGGGCTTATCCATGTGACATGCATGCTCATGATGCCCAAGACTTCTGCCCATGAGGAAACGACTACTGGTCTAATCACGGCTAGGTTAAAGGTATTGCTGCTGTTCGACCTCCAAAGGGAATAAAGATACTTTTCAGAGTCTGGCTGGCCGGCTATCAACCCTACGGTCGGTCGAAGGTTAGTCCGGCCATCATTAACAACTCATTGATGATGTAAAACACCCTCTGGGCTATTGGATTGAATCGCTACACGTTTGCAAGAGACAATAGAACATAGTTTGTACGATGATACGCAGTTATGACACATGTCTCGCCATTATAAGCAAGGCGAACAGGGTGGTGACCAGTTTTCGGTCTCTGAAACCGCTGGTAAGGAGACCTATATAGGTTATGTCCTGCCATTGACCTAAGATCTTCAACTACTGGAACCAAGTTCTATACCATGTCTCCATCGCTTATAGCCAGGAAGAGATTGCTTTAAGCTTCGATTATCAGAGAAGGACCACGACAGAAGACGTCCATCTCATCGTTCAATGAGGCCAGATTGGTAACCCGGAACCTGAGCTTATCGGCGAGTTTGCGAGACATCAGCTCTGAATTCAGCGTCACCAATGGCTGGCGCTGTAAAGGCGAGGGCAAGAACAGGCTACTGGAACTTCATCGTGAATTGGCGATCCCGGCGAAAGGAACAAGAACGGGTTGCGGCGGACATTAAAGACTGGTTGATAGAATGAGGGAAAGTCAAAGGACGGTGAGGGAAACATTGAGTTTTTATACTCACGGCCCTGAATACAAGATTCCTTTGAGATGTCCTCAACTCTAGGGCTCAAGGTCCTTACCCGTGCCATGAGGTAAACACCCGCGCCAGCACGGCCCTATAAGTAAACCGTATACCTATCACAGGCTGTTTCGGCAGCACCTTGGTGCGTTTGGGTATAAGGAAGACAGAAATCTCTATCGTTACTAGTGCTTACCTACTGCTACTAACATTTGCAGCTCCTACAACCTTACTAACTAGAAGGAGGCAATCGTATATTTCAGTAATCACTAGGGTTAAGCGCCTGCTTACTATTCCTAGTGCTTATAAGTATCTACCTACTGTCACAAGACAGGGATCCTCTAGTTACTAGCGCTTACCTATCTGTACTAGCATTTCTTACTTACACTTAAAACTATATAAAAGCTGCTTATACTGTACTATTCTCTGGTATGTTCTTAAACAGATATCTAGGTCACATTTAACCTCATCGAGGTTCATGACAATCTCTTTGGCTGGTAAACGCCGTCGCCAGCTTTCCTTCGCAGGTCCGAATTTATCAAGTCTGGATTTCGGTTTATATTCGAACGAAATTATTACAATTTTTGCAAAGATTTGGGCTATAGCTAGAGGACTACGTGGTAAATTGGTGTATAAAGTTGAGGTAGTCGTCAATGCTATCCTGAAACCAAACTAAGACTAGAAACCTAGGCCATGACTGTTGCATTGTAAATGGATTCTCTCCATGATCACGGACTTTCATGAACTTGTAACAAGTGGTATATAGAGCATGTTCAACGAGTTCTAATAATCTGTCAGAATATTACAGATCTCAAAAGCAGCCGCTTGAGCTGACGTGATGCCTGCTCACGGACATTCTAGTCGAGAGGCCCCCAGTGGATTGGCGTGCTCCAGCCGAACGGAATCAAAAAGTTTTTCTAACACATGCGTCCCGGGGAACCGAAAGCGATACATAGCTCATTGGGCAGTCAATATCGCATACATATGCCGCACCAATGCAAGAAAGCCTTGTAAAGCTTCCTTCAAATGTGGTTGGAGCACGGACACGGGTGAAGAATTACCAGAGATATGGTGCATGTGAGCATTGACAATGACACGTGACTATTCGTTCGCCAGAATGCCGAACGAATGCGAACAAATACCAGTGGAAGCGTTCTACCGAGGCAGCAGACTAATGAGTGAGGTGGCGGACTCCAGGTGACGGTCCAAACGTTAGTACTTCAGGGCGGCAAACAGATAATAAGAACGTACTGTTTCGGCGCCAACAGGAACGGAGGGCTTCATCTGACAGACGTGTTCTTCGCACTCGCATGGTTGATGCAGGGACAAAGGTGCCAGCCAGTACGAGGTTGTGTTGAGGGACCAAGGAAACTCTAAGACATGCATTCCCTCCCTGTAGGGTGGCTGGAAGCTCAAAGTTCCTCATGTACCCATCTGATCGACGTGTGCACGTCCTTACAGAACCTCGGCACCCCATCCGCCTTTGAGATCAAAAATTCCCTAATGGCGCCACTTCAGAAACATTAAATTGTGGCCCCCCGGCTTCTCCATGGTTGAATCGCTCGCTCTCACCATCATCAACCTGAACAACGACGAACCATACAATGGCGGAAGAGCTTGACGTTCTCATTCTCGGAGCGGGCATCTCCGGTATCAATGCCGCGTACCGTGTGCGAACCGAGCTGCCAGACAGCACCGTCGCGGTGCTGGAGGCGCGTGACGTTGTCGGTGGGACATGGTCCTACTGGAAATATCCCGGATTTCGCTCCGACTCCAACATGACAAACTTTGGCTTCGGATGGCATCCTTGGCCTCACGACAAGAAGATCATTGAAGGCGGGCCCATTGCCGCCTACATCGAAGACGCGGTCAGGACGCATCACCTTGACCGGCATATCCGGTTCCAACACAAGGTCTCGGCGGCGAGCTGGGACAGCGACGAGGCACGATGGACACTCGAGTGCGCAACGCCTCAAGGGAACAAGAAGTTCAAGTCCAAATACCTCTTCGTGTGCTCTGGGTACTACTCGTACGACAAGGCGCTTGATACGCACATTCCTGGCATCGAGAAATTCGAGGGCCAGACAATTCATCCCCAATGGTGGCCCGAAGACCTTGACTATGCTGGAAAACGCGTCATCCTCATTGGTTCTGGCGCCACGACTATGACGCTATTCCCCAACATGGCCAAAACTGCCGGGCACACCACGATTCTCCAACGCAGTCCGTCCTACGTCTTTGCCATGGCACCGGAGTCGGCGACCGACAAGACAGCCAAGAAGTTCCTCCCGTTATTCTTGGCCAACTGGTTCATCCTGTTAAAGGACCTTCTGTTGGAGACGGTCTTCATCCAGATTGTTCTGAACTTCCCCACCATGGCCAAGAAGGTGCTCAGATCCGATGCCCAACGCCGGCTACCCAAGGATTACCCGGTCGACATTCACTTCAAGCCCAAATACAACCCCTTTCAGCAACGTCTCAACATGTGTCCCGATGGGGATGTCTTCAAGGCTCTCCATCAGCCCAACACCGAAATTGTTACGGACCACATCGAGACTGTGACCAAGGACGGTATTCTCACAAAATCCGGACGCCACCTACCCGCCGACATCATCGTCACTGCGACAGGTCTGCACGTTCAGCTCCTCGGCGGCACCGACCTGACAGTTGATGGCGTGCCGGTAAAGGTGGGCGAGAAGTACTGCTGGCGCGGGTGCATGCTTGACGGAGTACCCAATGCGGCGGCCATCATGGGCTACGTCACGCAGACCTGGACCCCCGGCGCCGACACCGTGTCGCGACTGTTCATCCGCGTCATCAAGGAGATGGAGAAGACTGGTGCCGTATCCGCCACGCCGGTTTTATCGGAGGAGGAGAAGAGAAACTCGCCCAGACTACCATGCGTCGATGCTACATCCAACTACTTCAAGCGGGCGCATGACCGTATGCCGGTTGTAACAAACCGGGGACCTTGGTATGGAAGGACGAACCTTATCGTTGACAAGTTGGCGCTCTGGTTCGGGAACGTGACAGTGGGCATGGAATACCGCGTGACTACCAAGTCGAAGGATATGTGATGAGGACGACTGTATTGAGCAACCTAGCGAAAACATGACCCTTGAGTTCAAACGTCAGCGGTCGACGTGGTAGAATAATTGAAATGGCTTGGCAAGATTGTCTTATCTTATACGTATTTACCTGACCACGTCTATCCTATCTACGGCGTCATCCTGAACACGTCACTGACTTCGTCGCCAACTCTATTGTTTGCACTTTGACCGTGATTACAACATTGTGTCTGAGCATAGGGTCCCTTTTCATACCGGCCTTCCCTGCAAGATACACAAGCCATCGGCTAAAGTCTAAAGAAACGACGACTTGCGGCCATTCAAAGTGAACCCTGACTTCGGAAGGAAGCAGCTTGTGCAACAAGCTCGGGGGGGAATCCCAGACGCAAATCGAAACGGGATGGCGGGATGGCGGGATCGCGGCAGAAACGCCGGTAGTGAGACGTATCAGGATGATCCCTTGTCTTTTTTTTTTCTTTTTTTCGCCAGGGACCTTGGCGATCGACCAAAGCCAAGGAGCACCGCGTGCAGATCTCCTAACAACCATTCACAGATCCAGAGAGAATGGGCACTGCTTATATTACCAGTCCTACATGTCATTTCCCATTGATGAGCTGGATCTGGCTCCAGCAACTGAACACTTGAAGCCTTCAGGCCTGCTGAAACATTGCTCAACCATGCGATAAGGAAAGACGAGCTCTGCCACCCCCTCAGCCACCGTCCGAGCACCGCGTGGAATATTACATGAGCCTCTCTGCACGACACCTTAGATTCCCTGACAAGTATCACTTCACCCGATCTTTTGCACCCTTTCAGCCCAAACATGCTCTGGTGTGGGGCACACACCATCCTACTCGTCAGTCTTGTTCACCTCGAACGAACTTGGTTCGGTTCCCACCTACCGACCAAACCGAAACCCTGGTAGCGCAAGGCCTCCCGCGACGAGTAAGACATGCGATTCGCCCGATGCCTGAAACACGTCCACGATGCCTCTGAAATCGAACGCCCCCTGAGCAGCAGCCTTTTGCCCAGAATCGGTTGTGCAAGCGAGGGCCAATGCCGCGTGTTGTGACAAGAATAGAGCTTGCGTTACCAAGAGACGTCAGCAGCGTGCCATTCGATTTCTATCCATCTGGCTCTGCGGCATCAGTGCGCTTGTCGAGACCCTTCTCTGATCTTGCCGAAGGAGGTTGGATACACCGGATCGTCCATCCCCTGTTGGTCGCGAGAGTTAAATTACCCAAGCTTGCCCTTTCTTGATCCGCAGACTCTCTTTCCATTACCAACAGCCTCATCGTCCTTCGCAACACTCAGACTCTGTCTCTATTAGTCTACCCAGCAACTTAAATTCTTCTATTCCAAGAGCTGTGCTCTCTCGTATCAATATACCGTTTGTATCATTCATTTGATCAAGTCACTACCGTCAACATGCGTTTCACCCTTGCATTCACTACCCTGGTTGCCGTGGCCATGGCCGCGCCCCTCAACAGCATCGTCGCCCGCAAGGACGAGCTCACCGCTGCTATTGCCGCTCTCGCTGAGGAGAGCCCCGCAGATGCCGAGGCGGCGAAGGCCCTCTTGGACCGTGATCTTCAACTTACGGATGATGAGGAAGAGGAGGAGATCTTCAAGCGTGATGTCACCGCTGCTGAGGCAGCAGACGAAGAGGATGACGAGGAGGAGGAAGAGGTAGCCAAGCGTGACACCGCCACTACCGAGGCGGCGGAGGACGAGGAGGAGGAGGAGGAGGAGGAGGAGGAGGAGGAGGATGAGATCGCCAAGCGTGACATCGCCGCTACCGAAGAAGCAGAGGAGGAGGAAGATGAGGAGGAAGATGTGGCCAAGCGTGACACCGCCACTACCGAGGCGGCCGACGAGGAGGACGAGGAAGAGGACGAGGAGGAGTAAACGATTACAAACTCAGAGGATAACTGCCAGACAAGTTGGGAAGATTTGAATAACGCAGCATGTGGTGGTCTTCCGGAAACGGAAGCTGATAGGGAGAGCGTAACTAGAGATCCAATCGTATATTTTCTAATACATTCACCATAACGTACGACTATGTGTGGATGAAGCTTGCAGTGGGCCAATCGGCCCTTGTGAGTCTGGTGCCTTTCAGGCGTGATAGCTCAGCAAAGGCTCCAAAGCAACATTATCGGGGCCAGAGGCATGTCTATCTTCATTATTTGCGCTACAGGAGCATCCCTTTATTTCTTCCTCTTTCGGGAAAATAACCCAAACCGGACGAGATGCGAAGGAAAGTCGCTCAAGATGGCTGGGTTGAATCATGACCGGCTTGTAGACAGCAACCTCGCCCAGCCTGGTTGCAAAAATAGTAACCAAG
Organism: Colletotrichum sublineola; assembly: GCA_020631755.1. NCBI lineage: Eukaryota > Fungi > Ascomycota > Sordariomycetes > Glomerellales > Glomerellaceae > Colletotrichum > Colletotrichum sublineola. The sequence goes on along the minus strand of JAHSQG010000005.1, from coordinate 4,850,970 downwards.
CATCAGTTTTCGCCTGGTCCTTTCCCATGGCATATGGCGGCTTTGCCATACAAGAAACTGATCCCTCTTTTAGGCTCATGCATCGTTAGCTTTCCATTTTTTTTTGGTTCAGTCTTGGACGGCTTGCGGGATGAAGGGGCGATTTCGGCGCAAGGTATTGCCTTGCCGCCTCTCTGACATCAACTTCTGGCAGTCGCGGAGCTTTCCCAACGCAAAGCCTACAAGAACGAAGGGTTGTCCGACCTGTTGAAAATACAAGAAATGACTTGGGAAGCCAGGAGCGAAGTGGAACATCGGCCAAAGGCTTTGAAGGAACATTGGACCATGTTGACAGTTCGCGGTGAGATTATATCAGTAAAGGAAGTCTTTGCTGATTGGTAACATGCACATAACACAGTATATGTTGCAAGAACGAGGCCATGAGATACGCCAGGTAACCAACGCCTTGTATATCTCCTGACAGCATAGAATAAAGCAAAGAATCGATGGTTAAGTAGTCCCTTCGCTCAGGGATTGGACATGGGTGGCGCGATGCATCTTGAAAGGCTTTTACTTGAGTGAATTGACGATGCATGTGTGAAGCTTAGACCCCGCGTGTCCCACAATGGTCAGTATGGATGAGAATTCTGCTTTAACCCCACCCTCGCTTCACGATGCTCTCCACACATCATCAAAGGTTCGGCATTCACCGACTACCAGAGCTTCACATTGCCTCTTTCTCTCCACCGAGACATCAAGCAACATGGTCTGGTGGTGTAGTTGGTTATCACGTCAGTCTAACAGCTTGGGGACTTGTCGCAATGTCCTCACTGTACACTGAAGGTCTCCGGTTCAAGTCCGGGCTAGATCATTCCGCATGGGCGATTGGTTTAGTGGTATAATGACCGCTTAGCATGCGGTAGGTCCAGGGTTCGATTCCCTGATCGTCCATCCTTTTGGCGTTTGGGAAGAATGTGTTTGCTTGAAGCAGCAAAGAAGCAAGCCATGGAGGTTGGCTGATGTCACTAGCGTTTTTTGCTGCCATTTCGGAAGGGCCAACAGATAAAGTGGTACATAGGAAAAGCCTCCTAGTAAGTAGGGGTTCTCCTTTTAGGTGATGCCGGGTATTTCAATGACTTACCTTGAGCCATCCAAGGTAATGTTAAGGGAGGCAGGTGGTCTTATAGATAGGACGGCGTTCTCTAACATTCTGACGGGGATGCAGAATCCAGAGTAATACGAACCAGGTTAAGCGGCCGTTGCCCAAGAATGTCACCCAAAGAGCAGGGTTTTTTTGGGGGGGGGGGGGTCACGACTGCATGGACCGGCTTCGTTCTAGCGCAGTCCTCGATGCAACCTGGCATGTAACAGGCCTAGGGTTGGCACGCACTAGGAGGGAGGCCACGGTAACATGAACAGCAGGGCGCCGTAAGTAAAGCAACTTGTAGAAGGACGGTGATGAGCTGGGACCCAATAGAGTAAATATACTATGTATGAGGCGTCGAATGGGGTGAGATGGAGTGACCGGTGAGACGGTACGGCGTCTGTCGTTTGCAGCCATTCGACAGCCCACATAGTCGGCGTGCATATGCGACAGGGGAGACGTTGTGTGTGTGTGTGTGTGTGTGTGTGTGTATGTCTGCTTTCCCAGTCAGTCAGCTCGAGATCATTCTGGACTTGGACTTTGCTGATGATTCCTACGCATTCGGTCTGGACCCGCCCGGGCATAAACAGAGCGACAAACACGCCACTTGGCGATGAGAACAAAGACATTGACCCATTCCCCAGCCTCTTTGGCTAGACTAATCTTGACATGTCTTCGGTCAGCTCCATGACCACCTGCGTATTAGCCCGCCAGCCCCAATGAAGCCACTTTAGTCTACGAACTCTAGTCTGGGCGAGGAAAGCCCGAGACGAGACGCCGTCATCCCGTGCATCCCATCCCATCCCATCCCATCCCGTTCCATCCTTCACCTGCTTCACCTAGCGTCGCGTCTGAGTGGGAGGGTTCAGCTCGATCCAGGCCTGTCCCCGGCTTGCTTACCCTCCTTATTTCACTGACGTACCTTGCAGTCTGCCCATGGGCCGGCCACGTTCGGTTCTTCGACGCCTATCTGGTCATGAGCGCTTACTTGTCGGGACTGTAATGTCGCATTCGTTGATAAAGTGTTGCTGCTCCCCCCATAGTTATTCTTGTCTTTCGCTCCCTACACACTCGACATTTACTGCCCACCATCCGCTGTTATACGCCAATCACGGGCGCACGCTTGGTATTGCTTGTCTTACGCCGACGCTCCGGACCCGGAACACACAACCCAATCGAGTCGCGCTGCAGTGCTGCGCTGTGCTGTCATTCGTGCCTCCTCTTTTACCCGCTCGTTACCAAACCGTCGGGTCCGCGGGAAAGGAATAGTGACAGAATTGTGAACCAACACCGAGCAACAAACGCAACAGGGGGCGGCGTGAGACAAGACAACGGAACAACACACACGAAAGGGGGAGGAAACTTTGAGAACAGAAGAAAAAAAAAAAAAAAAAAAAGACGACTGATTGTTATTTCGATTTGGGAACGGGAAACTCGACCTGATAATTATTGAACGCGGGGACAATCCGGTGACCGAGGGCAAAGCGACACCACGAAAGCGAGCAAACGGAACGACAAACGACCCAAACATGCACTAATTATTGACCACAACAACCGCTACGTGCCGCTTTCCCTGGGGCAACCGGTGACTCGACGGGCTGTTGGAGCTGCTGTGACGGGGGGGGGAAGCGACAGAAGAACTCCAAGAGATGGCGGGGTTGCACTCCTTGGCAGAGGATATCCGCGAACCCGGGCCCGCTTCTTGTCCGGGTGCGTCGAGCCTGCTGCTGCTGGTCAAGCTGGTCGGCTTGGTCGCCGTAATCACGTTCTTCGTGTGGGAGTTTCGGTCGTGGTACAGGTTGCGAAAAATCCCCGGGCCTTTTGTCGCCTCTGTCTCGGTCTTGTGGCAGCTGAAGAAGGCCATCGGGGGCACATACCACGAGCATTTGAACGACGTTGCCAGGAAGTATGGTGAGTTGGCCTCGACACATCCCCCGCAGCCCCATGTATTCATGTTCTCTCCTACTTGGTCAATCTCAACTCTGGGTTCATGAATGCGCTATCTGCCATGTAATTTTGTTGGGTTGCTCACTGCCGGAGGAACAGGGGAGAGAGAGAGAGGGAGAGAGAAACATGGAGAAGGACGCTGACCGTCAATCATCGCTTCAGGGCCCCTCGCACGAATAGGACCAAATGAGCTGCTTTGCACAGACCCGGATTCGCTGCGCAAAATGTCCGCCGTCCGGTCGCCATATACTAAGGGCGACTTTTACGATTCCGGCCGCATCACCCCGGGCTTCGACAATGTCGTCTCCATGCGGGATGAGACGGAACACAAAGCTATGAGGGCGCGGATGGCTCCGGCCGTAAGTCATTTACGCTCTAGCCCCCTCCTCCCACAGCACGTCGCGAGGGGGGGGGGGGGGGGGGGGTTTCCACGGGCGCGTAGCTTCAGAAGATCGATAACTGACACACGGTGACAAATATATCAGTACGCTGCCAAAGAGAACGAGGGCTTCGGCTTCGAGACAGGCATCGACCGCCAGCTGATGAACTTTATCCGGCTCATAGACCAGCACTACGTATCCACGGACTGCGAGTTCCGACCGCTGGATCTCGCCGAGAAGACGCAGTTCTTCGCCCTCGATGCTATCGGTGACGTCTCCTTCGGCGGCGCCTTCGGGTTCCTCGCCGAGGACCGGGACCTGTTTCGGTACATCGAGATCAACGAGTCGTCTCTCCCCGTGATGAATGTCGTCTCGGTGCTTCCCTGGCTGGGCCGGCTGGTCCACAAATGGCCTTTCCGTCTGATGCTGCCGAACGAGGACGACCAAGTCGGCTTCGGCCGCTTGATGGGGTGAGTGATTCCCCGGCACAGCTGTCGGTTAATAGTGCAACTACCCTGGGGGGGGGGGGGGGTGATAAGCTCAGTGACAAACTAACGCAACGCACAGCTTTGCCAAAAACTATGCTGAAATGAGGCTTCAACCGGGAGCGAAGCCGCAAAAGGACATGATGCAAGCCTTCATTAACCAGGGTCTCGACCGGGATGAGCTCATCCAGCTCGTGTACATCCACATGTAAGTCCCAGGCACAAGTCCCCCAGCTCTCAAGCCAGCCCCATTGATTGCCATATCGTCTAGGATTGCCGGAACAAACTCGGCGGCGCAGGCCATGCGCATGACGCTACTCTGCCTAATCAACAATCCCGTCGCCTACCGCCGCCTCCAGCAGGAGATCGACGACGCCATCGCGGCCGGCGCCGTCAGCGCCCCCATCACCAACGCCGAGGCCCTGAAGCTGCCCTACCTCCAGGCCGTCATCCACGAGGGCCTGCGCTTTTACCCCCCGGTCACGGGCCTGGGCTTCAAGCAGGCGCCCGACGGCGGCGACATGCTCAACGGCTACTTCGTCCCCGGCGGCACACAGATCGGACAAAACTTCTTCGGCGTCGGCCGTTCGCTCTGGGTCTGGGGTCCCGACGCCGACGTCTTCCGGCCGGAACGGTGGCTCCGCGCGGACGAGGACGAAGCGAGAAGGATGAAGGCTGCCCTCGACACGCATTTCGGCCACGGCAAGTACTCGTGCCTCGGAAAGCCGATCGCCATGATGGAGCTTAACAAGGTCTTTGTTGAGGTGAGTAGCCCCCGGCCTTGGATGAGGATCATCGGGGCTAATAAAATAAAATAAAATAAAACTAGCTCTTGAGAAGATACGACTTCACCGTCATGAATCCGGAAAGACCTATCAAAACACTCAGCGCCATTTTCTTCGTCGCCAGAGACTTTTGGATCAGGTTGACAAGGCGGCCGGTTCAGGGTTCAGGAAATTAATCGCATCTATAAGGAAATAATGAAACGTCACTAATCAGTCCCATTGGTGGTCCCATGTACCCCGAATCACTCATCATGGCGATGGAAGTGCAAACAAATCTGTAGGTGATTTTGAACTAACTATGAAGCCATAAAGGTCCTTCAAGGTCTTTTACCATCCTTGAGCAACCAAAGACCGGAACACTATGCATATACACAACCCCCATTGCCTACGGGCTGGCTGGTAGAAAAATCAGAAGAACACCGTGTCGGCTTGCTATTGCTAAAGAGGACGCCCCATTACAAAAGCTAGGCTCGTCGACGTGAAGTCCCGCAGGCCGCAGCCCCGGCCCACCTTACCGCGACGCAGCGTCGACCTCCCCCTCTTCGGGTGCCAACTCCCTCTCGAACTTCAGTTGGATGTCCACGACCTGCTGCAGCTGCCCGAGGTCCAGCCGCCGCCTTTTGTACATGGCGAGGCTCTTGGCCGTACGCACCACCTTCTTGATCTGCCGCCCGTTAAGCGGCGCCTCGGCGAGCGCGTCGTACCCGGCCTCGTCGACGTCTGCGCTGCCCTCGACGCCCTTTAAAAAGTTCCGCCACACCCTTGCCCGGCTCGCGGGCGACAGCTCGTCGTACCAGAGCGGCACGTGGATGCGGCTCTTGAAGGCGTCGTCAAAGGTGCACACCCGGTTCGTCGCCATGAAGAGAATGCCAATGTAGTACTCGAGCGCGCGGAGGAAGATGGACACGAGGCCGTTGCGCTCCATGTTGTTCAGCGAGCGGCGCTCGAGGAACACGTCGGCTTCGTCGATCAGCAGCACCGCCTTCCACATGCTGGCCAGGTCGAGCGTCCGTCCCAGCTTCTCGTCGAGCTCCGACACCGACGTGCCGAGGTCGCCCGACGACACGATGTACAGTGGCCGCCGGCTGAACTCGGCAACGCACTCGGCCGTCAGCGTCTTGCCCACGCCGGGCGGGCCGTGCAGCACCAACACGAGACCGCGTCCCTTGCCCTGGACGATGTCGTCAAAGGCCAGGGTACCGCCGCCGTCGCCCCCTCGGGAGGCATGCTCCGCCACGAGGGCCTGCACGAGTTCCTTCTGCGAGTCGGGGAGTACGAGGTGCTCGAAGCACCGCGCGTTCCACTGGATGGGGCTGGTCCTGTCGACAAAGAAGTGTAGGAACTTCTTCTCGGTGAAGCTGAAGCCGCAGAGCTTGGGGCTGGCCAACAGGGCCTGCTCGTCCGTCAGGGGCGGCAACTTGGATGTTTCCTGAGAGGTGAGCTCCGTGTCGCCGCTCTCGCGGGCTTGCTTGCGCTTCCTACCGGCGCTGACTGTGGGGAATGAGGTGACCTGGAAGGCGTGGTCCGCCATGATGCGGTGGTGCGTCTTCGCGTCGACCATGATGCGGCCGTCAATGTTGAAGCTCGGCTGCTCGTATGGTTCAAAGTCCCGCGATCCGGAACAGCCAGATAAAGTGGATGGCTGCCTGTGCTGTCTCAAATCTTGTTCAATAGACAGACCGGCCAGACTCCAGGGGTTAACGACTGCGTCCATCGCACTCTAGTTCGGTTCGGTAAGCCTACATTGTGAGCAAGAACCCTTGTATAGCAGATGATAGACTCACTCCATCGCATGGGAGCAGAAGATGCGGAGCCAACAAGGGCAAACAGCCAGCCCGTATGTATTTGGACTGGATAAGCAATGTTGCAAAAGAATGGAGGGGGGGGCATCGGCACCACGTCTAGACGGTAGGAGCTTTTTGATAGGCTCCAATCTTTCCTTCCACAATCAATCTCGAAGCCTTAGAGCTCGGGTGAAGGATGAAAAGGCGGCGTGTGTGAAAAGGCAGCGACCGCCACACCCATCTAACCAAGCAGAGAGCTTCAGCCACATGGTCACCTGGAATCAGAATCTGTGGCGCACGTAGAAACAACGGAGACAGGACCGACCTTCGAGCCCAGCGTGAAGATTATTCCAGACAGTCGGTCAGTCCATCACAATGCACAGTAACGATAGGAAAACCAGACCAAGTAGACTAGGACAAATCAAGCTCTTATGTATCTGATTCTACATATAAGCTGGCGTGGCCAGCGCATCCTCTCGCGAGGGCTATGATTTTCTTCCTCCTCCTGCTGCTACAAATGCGCAATGCAGCAGCGTATGCGAAAATTATGTATGCTCAATCGCCATGTGTTGTTTGCTCTATCCCCAAAACTCCGTAATTATGTTTTCATATCGTGTATTGCCTATATACAGCAACTCATCGAATTCAACGACGCGCCCGCTCAACCGCCGCCGCACTCTTGCTGGCCGCCTTCTCAACCGCACTGGTCATGGCCAGGCCGACGGGCGTCATGCTACCGCTGGCCGGAGCCGGAGTGGTGGTCCGTGTAGGCGGCGCAGAACGGTTGTGCTGCATGTGAGCTCTAACCAAGTGACCAGCTGCCAATGCACTGCACAGCGACAGCTCACCAGCCAAGACACCGGCAGCGATGATACGAGCAAGGCGGCGCGAGTTCTCGCCAGGGGTCGTGGGGTGCGGGCCGCGGACACCGAGCATGTCAAGCATCGCGCTTTGGGGCTCAAGGATGGTGCCGCCGCCGAGGGTACCGACTTCGAGAGACGGCATGGAAACGGAAATTTGCAGAGACCCGCGGAGGCTGGACGAGATCAGTCAGTATTCACAACAATTTCAAAACAAACGGACGAGTAGACTCACTTCTTCATGATGGTAATACAGTTGGCGCTCTCCACCACCTGCGCAGGGTCTTGACCCGTAGCAAGGAAGATGGCGGCAACAATGTTGGCGGCGTGAGCGTTGAATCCACCGACCGAACCAGCCATGGCGGATCCGATCAAGTTCTTGTCAACATTGAGCTGGACGAGGGTGTCGACGTCGCTCTTAAGCACGCTCTTGACCACATCACCAGGAATAATCGCCTCGGCAACGACGCTCTTTCCACGTCCATCGATCCAGTTAATAGCGGCAGCCTTCTTATCCGTACAGTAGTTGCCAGAGACCGAGACAATGCTCATGTCCTCGAAGCCCTCAGACGCCATAACGGAGAGAGCATGCTCAACACCTTTGGAAATCATGTTCATACCCATGGCGTCACCGGTGGTCGTCTTGAAGCGGATGTACAGGTTGGTGCCAGCGAGCGCAGTCTTCATGCTCTGGAGACGAGCGAAGTTGCTGGTGGAGTTGAAGGCCTTCTTCATGACGGCCTGGCCAGCCTCCGAGTCGAGCCAGATCTTGGCAGCACCAGCGCGCTCGAGGGTCTCGAAGCTCACGCAAGGTCCACGAGTCATTCCGTCGCCAGTAAGAACCGTGACAGCACCGCCGCCAGAGTTGATGGCCTTGCAGCCACGGCTGGCACTGGCAACCAGGACACCCTCAGTAGTAGCCATGGGGAGGAAATAGCTCTGTCCATCAATGACAAGAGGGCCGGCGACACCGACGGGAAGGGGCAGGTAGCCGATAACGTTCTCGCAACAGGCGCCAAAAACGCGCTCCCAGTTGTAGTTCTGGTACGGGAGCTTGGACCGCTCGAGGCCGTTAGTGAGGTCAGAGGTGGCGTTGGTCCGGGAGATGATGGAACGGCGGATCTTGACAGCACGAGTGAAGTCCTTCAGCGCGCGCTCGAGAGAGTAGCCGGGAATCTTGCCGCGGAGGGACATGGTGACCACCTCCGAGTCCGTCATCTCGTGGATGCGCTTCTCGGCAATCATCTTCTCTAGCTGGGCAATAGTGCGCTGCTCAACCGGACTCGACGGCTCCGAGGGCTTAGACTGGGTCATGGCCAGATCCGACTCATCGTCGGTGGAGGCCGGCGTGACAGGCTTCGGGGTGGGAGGGATGTATTCGCCGAGGGGCAGGGTGGCCGAGTCGGTATCGTTAAACTTCTCGGCGCGGGCCAGCTCCTTGGGATCGATCTGGTGGTCGGGAACGTTGGGGTCCTTGATGCCCCATCGAGCAGCGTTGAAAAGGTAGCCGTTCAGGGCGACACTCATGGCCAAAGCAACGATGATCCACTTGGAAAGAACGGGATCCTCCAGGCTCTTCAAGATGCTGCCAACCATGCGGCCGCCAACGCCGTAGTTGTCGAAATGGTCATACTCATCGTCGACCTTGTGGCCAGACTTGCTGGCAGGAGAAGGAAGGGCGTAGTGGATGGAGGGGTATTCTAACTCGTACTTGATGGGGGTAAGAACAGTGACAACGGTCGGTCGCTCGTTGGCCTTGGCCGACTCCAGGATGGAATCCAGGCCGTTTGAGGCGACCTTGAAAGGGTCAACGGGAGGAGCCGTCACGACGGCGCTGAGACCGCCAGTCAGGGAAGCCAGGCTGGGGAGGGAGCTGGAGTTGCGGAAAGGAATGGTGCAAATGTTGATGGCGTTGATCAGTACAAAGCCGCTAACCATGAGCACCTTGAACTTGGGTACGTTGCTGCTCTTCATCTGCTTGCCGAACAGGGAAGCCTCCTTGGGGGCTTTGCCGTTGGACTCGGGCCAATCGTTGCTCTTGGCCACGTGCTCGGCAACGCGGCGGCTGACACCGTCGTCCTCGAGAGCGCGACGCATCTGGACGTGGCGCTTGATACGGTTGATCTCAAGCTTGATGCTCAGAATGGCAGTGTAGAAGGAAAACAAGAGGACGCAGTCGAAGAAGAGAATCCACGCAGCGAGGAAGCAGAACTGCTGCAGACCGCCCTGGACACCCGAAGCAGCACCGAGGACGAGGATACCGATCTCGATGGCGTAGTCCTTGATAATTTCGTAGCCCTTTTCCTTGATCGCGGCCTGAACAGCGTATTGGATCACGTTGGGGGATGAAACGTCCGACTTGTTCGACTTCCTGTCATCCTTGCTGGCCTGCGGCCTGCGGTGCTCGATGGCGTGAGAAAGAACGGCGCGCGTCAAGACGATGTTCTTCTCGAAGCCAATAGTCACAACCAAGAAGGGCAGGCCCTCGGAGAGCAAGACCATGGTGATCGGCACACCAAGCTTGGTAGTGACGAACAAGCCAAACAGGAAGGCGAAGACGGAGGAGAAGAGAACATTGGTGAAGAGCCAGAAGTTGGAACCCATGCGGCGCATGGACAGGAACAGGGAGACAAAGGTTAGGTGCATGGACAGGTAGCCGAGGACCATGATGAAGATGTCGAGCGCCTCGGCATTCTTCAGGAGGTCAAGGAACTCGGTCCAGCCATTGTGAGCCCACTGTACAAAGCTGTTGCGGGTGTGAACCTTGGCGGCCTTCATGATCCACATCTTCCTCTCCTTCCCGTGCTTGGTCTCGATCTCGTCGCTAGTAGCATCAGGAATCTCCTGAGCAACAGACAGGAACTCGGCGGCCTGGGAGTAGGGGACGGAGAAGGCGAGGGCGCTGTCCTGGGAGTAGCTCGTCAGGGAGTTGGAGGTCGGGGGCAGCGAAGTGATGGACAGGTTCTGAGGGATCGGGACAGCGTGGGTGCGCGGGGCGGTGTTGACGGACTCGGGAGACTGAGACTCGGGGAAGACGAGGGTCAGGAGGGCCTGGTGGTCAACGTCGCCGGAGATGGAGGCGTCGGGCTCGACGTTTTGCCATTTCCAAGACGTCTCGGGGCTGGCATGGAGCCTCCGACTGCCCTCGAGGAGGGAGGGCCAGTCGGCGGTACGGACGCTGATGGTGGCATCGAACAAGCTCTCTTGCAGCAGACCAACATACGAGGTGCTGGCTAAGACGGCGACGATGACAACGGTATGGATCGGGTGAGAGCAGGCGAGCTTGGAGAGGAACTTGAGGGCGGGGGTGATCTTCTTGTTCAACCAAGAAGGAGCAGCAGGCGGCGCAGCGGGCTGCTCGCCACGAAAGCGGCGGGGCAGAAGTGTTGAGGATATCATGGCGAAAGTTGCGGTGTAGCAAGGTCGTGTATTAGGAAGGCATTGGCGTGTAGTGGACGAGAAGGGAACGGAGCGAATCCTGCAGTTTCAGAAGTAAGCAATTGATGCCGGCAAAAGATCCATGGTCTCGGTCATGGAGGGAGTTAAGTGCTCAAGTAGAGGTTGAGGGGTGACTGGCGTGTAGGGGAGGGGAGGAAGGGGAACAGGAATTCGGGTTGAGGAATTTTGGCGACGCGGACGATCTGTGGGGGATGCGCTTGCTCGCTCGCCATCAATTGGAGGAGAGCGGCACTGGTTGAGAAGCAGACGCCGTTGACGTCCAAAGTGTCCAAAACTCACACAACTAGGTAGCTGACTACTTCCAAGCCTCACACACGATAGTGAATTGAAGTCTTGGGAAAAGGGGTTGTTAATTAAAAATAAAAAGGGTTGCGACGAAGTATCGGAGATCGAGAGGGGTGGTCGCGGAGAGCCGAAGTCGCAAGAAGCCGTTGAAGTGCTCTGCTCAATCGGAAGTGCGAGAATGGATTGGTTGCGCAGTTCCTGTTGAAGAGGAGGCCTTGCAAGGGGAGAGAGAAACTGAGAGGAGGAAAAGAAGGGGAGGGAGGAAGAGGGAAGGAGAGAGAGAGAGAGAGAGAGAGAGAGAGAGAGAGAGAGAGAGGAGCAATAAAAATAAGAACCTCGCGATATAACGGGAAGCCAAAAAGTACTTTTCTACACTACTACTAGATATGGATAATGGATACCCCACAGCTGGGTTGGGACAGGGGGGGCCGGAGGAGGAGCTTGAGGACCTCAGGCACGACCAGTTTCCTCTCGATTTGGGGGAAAAGCCACCGAGATGTGTGTGTGAGAGGATTCCGTCAGGAACCGGCAGAAAAGGCGGGACCAAAAAAGCAGGTATTTGGCGGTGGGCGAGGACGAAAATTAAAACAATAATAAAAAGCGAGTGCTGGTCGAGAGAGAAAGTCTCGAATGCTTGGTCGATGGCACACCACCATTACCCGCGAGAGAGAAAGCACGCGCACCAGCAGGGAGGTACCCTGTACGAGAACATGGACAGATCAAGCGAGATGGAGTACCGCCTTGTTGCGGGGAATACAGGTAGAGGGTCAAGTACCTACTCCCACACGCCACCTACCTTATTATGTAGACCAGTACATGACACCAGTTAGGTAGTTTGCAGATCCACAACAGGGAAGAAATTGCCATGATGACAATCCCGGTAAGTCGGGCTGGGATTGTGTTGGCGCGTCCCGGCGAGATGATGAGTGACGAGTCTACGACGCTTGCCAGGTAGCTAGCGTACCGGTACTTGCTGAGCATGCCCAGACACGCCCGGATGCCGAGAGGAGGAAGAAGAGAAGGGTGAGTTTGACGAATGTGCCGAAAGTAACAAATTGGACGAATTGAATTTATTGGACGTGAGGTTGGCTAGTAGAGGTGAAGTTAAGCGACAATGGTCGGTCGAAGTACAGTACCTTGGTAAGGTACGGTGTAAGGTGGTGTACGATTTACTGAGGTACTTGCAAGTCGTCGTTCCTGAACATCCAGGGCAGGCGGGACAGACGTTGGGATGGTGGTGTAGCCGTTGCAGCTGCTACAGGCCACCCCTTCCGCTAAAGCACATTTTTCAGTGTTGGGAAGGGCCAGGCGGACGCTAGAGCTGTTGACGACGCCATTGGATGCTAAGCCCAAATGGCATGTGTCACTGAGGCGCCACTATGTACCTACGTGCCTACTCACCTACCTACCTAGGTACAAAGGAAGAATGCCACAGCAGGGGCTGGGCCAGCTGAGCTAGGTAGCTGGGTGGGCTTTCTGCACCTGCATCGCCGCACAGATGGCGCGTCCCGTCCGTCTTATCCACTCGGTGCTTCTAGTGGTGTTTACCTGTACACCAGGCACTGTCGTCGTTTAGCCGCGATTTGTTCTTCTCGGACTGCTGGGTCTATAACGCAAGCTACACTAGCCTCAGGGTTACATGAAGTTACACGCATACGATTCTCAAGGTTGCGAATATCAAAGCCCGCTGGAGTACAGGTGTGAGTTAGATGCTGTTTATGTGTTTCATCGATGACGCGGTTGCTCTCCCGATAAAGAGACATCCCTGATAAGACACCTCGGCCTAGGGGCAGGCATACAGCATACAGCCTTCAGCCTGGTCTCGGCGTCATACATTCATTCATTCTAGTTCTGGTCTGCACGTATCAGGTGAACACGCAGCGAAGTAACGTAGGCAGACCGACAGGCTCGGGATCTGCTGTGACAGCCCTCTGACCTGGATCAACATCATCACAACGACAGATGCCTAGGAAAGAGGTTCGTTGTATTGGTTGCGTCTTTTCTTTCTGAAGCAAGGAGAGAGCAGCCAGGTGTTTGACAGGTGGCAGGCGGACTCGGCTTAGGGCAATTTTACTGGTGTTGAGTCGAGGCAATTAGAAGGTGCAGAGAGGGTTGCATCCGGAATGGGCAAGAATGCCATCCTTGGGAATTGCAGCGGGTTCTGCAGTCCATGCAGCACAACACGTCCGTTCCTTCTTCCACTGAAGAAAGGTGGGGTTCCTACCCTTCCATCGAACGGACACTTTGGGGGGAGGCTCGATAAGGCCAGGCAAGAGAGCCAGAGGAAGACACACACACAAAGCACGTCCGTCCCTTCCTCCACAGAAGAGTTCCGTCATTTCGGTTCGCATATACCGTGCTCCCATGCTACAATCTTCGGCCCATCTGCCCGGTTTCTGATCCATCCTTCATCATGCTTCCCTCGAGTCATCCATTGCCTTTCCCCCCAGATATTGCTCGGCATCGATAGGCTACGGCCAAGCCCGTCCCTCGTTGCCTGTCTTTTCCCCTCTCCGAGTCCACTTCCTTTTCTCACGGACCGTGTGCCCCTCTTCGACATGAGGCAATAGTCCCAGCCCGCTCACTCCGGTCATGACCCTGCTTCCTCCACCCGGTCCTTTTTTTTTTTTTTTCCACACGTGTATCAGTTTAGCTCGTCAGTTCCCAAATGTTGCATGTTTGCTGGGCGATGGACACTGGGAGCAGTAGAACGCCAGTGGTCGTTCATCACCAGTCAGTGCCCATCAATACCGCATCTGTGCAGCGGACCCCTGGCCTTCTCCTTCTGTCCAACCAGATAGGTAGACGTCTACTACTTACTATTCAGTAGTCTCTGGATACCGTACAAAATACCTAGCTCGCTCTCTTGCGCCTGCATGGGCCAACTGATAGTCCCCTAGCCCCCCTGTCGCTGAGCCGCTTCACCGATTCCCCTCGCAACCTGCCGACACACCGCCCAAGCACAGTTGACCGCGTCTGCCGAGGGTCTGCCTGCTGTGATATGTGACTCGGGAACCCTTCAACATGCCATCTATGTCGGGCTGCCCGAGGGGTGAGCGAGGAACATTACCATACTCGTGGCTGATGTGTAGTAGGTAGGCGGTTGTCTTGCTGCGAAATACGGTACCTACCTTCTTTACTTGACTATTTAAATCACCAAGTACCTATATTAGGTGGAATCGCAGTACTGCGTACCCGTACTTACATGCCTGCAAGGAAATACACCCCCATCTCTCGATACCTCTCGATAAGCATCACTCACCATCCACACCCCCTTCTCTTTCGAGTTAGGATAGGGCTATATCGATGCAAAAGGCATACTCAATTGGTCCGACCGCATAAAAGGTATGGTGGGTTTCACGAAAAGACAGCTGCTGGTCTGAAACACGCGGTATCCCATCCTCATCCCATCACCCTTCCTACCTGCCTGCCGGTAGGAGTATGCAGAACGAGAAATAGGATGCGCTCCTCCGGCTCCCCTTCTCCGAGGCTCTCTCGAGTCGGGACGAAAAGACGAATTAGGGAGAGAAGAAGGACTCTGTTTCGGCCCCTCATCCCCGTCCAGCCGTTCCAACCCTCCGGACCTCCGGACCCTCCACGCTGACAATCTTGACCCCGCTAGCCTCCAAGGCGCCCTTGCACCTGATCCATGCCTCGGCATCCACTGGCCTGGTGCCCTCCTCGACGACAAAGGTCCGGAACCCTTCCTTGTTGGCATCCACTGCGGTGCAGTTGACGCAGTAGTCGCCAGCCAAGCCGACCACGTAGACGTCTGTGATGCCCTTGGCCTTGAGTGCCAATGCGAGTCCGCTGTCCGACACCCGCGGCGACTGGAAGGGGTCGTAGAAGGCGCTGTACATCTCGACGTCCTTGTTCTGGCCCTTCTCGATGACGGTGTCGACAGCCGAGATATCCAACTCGGGCACTAGAGCTGCGCCGGGTGTTCCCTGTACACAGTGCACCGGCCACAGCCGCGTGCGATAAGTTTCGGCGCTGTTGTGCGGGTTGACAATGTCTACGACATCGACAAATGGCTCCTTGCCGTCGTGGTTGGAGGCGAACGAGATGTGATCTCTCGGGTGCCAGTCCTTGGTGGCGATCTTGGCCACGAACGGCAGACGCAGGAGCGAGTTGACGACCGGATGGATGTCGCGTCCGTCGGCCACCGCGAGTGAGCCGTGCTCGAGTCGACGTCAGCCATGGACGCAACTCGCCAAACCGCCCGTGAGGCCGCAGGATGCGACGAAGGAGGGTTAGCCTAGACAAAAAAAATCTACTTACTGGTGGACAGAAGTCCTCTTGGAAGTCGACGACGATCAGCGCCGGTTTGAAGTGGTCCTCTGACATAGCGGCCATGCTATTTTATTATTAGGGCTTCGCTAGCCACTTTGATACGGATACTTTGTTCGTTTCGGCGGAGTATCTACCCGTGTGGAATAGCAATGCAAGAGGCACGACTCGCGGGTTTGACACTGCTATCTGTTTAACGCCTATCGTCCCTCGATGCGTTGTCGTGCGCGTATTTTACTGAAAGTGGATGGATGGGTTGAGGGGTTCGCCGTTGTGACATGGCCTGCCCCCTCCTATCAGTCTTATCAGTTTTGAGTTCAATCGCTCCAGCAGGGGCGCTCCAAGTTACAATGTGGGCACTGAGGTACGCAGGTATACAAGTCAGTCCCGTCCACGATATTCATCAAGTCAACACCATACACTCTAGGTATCATGCTCGATACCTTTACACCTTATAAGATTTGGGTAGAAATACTATGGAGGTATCCGGGTATCCACCCTCACAACGCGGGCGTTAATTGCACCCAATACTGATTGTGGTAGGTCAGGATCTCCTTGTTGCTGGTCATAATTAGTACCTGTCGGCCCACTCGAAGGGCCTAAGTTACAGCGAGGTCATCTACGACAGGGCCTTCTTCAGTGGCTCACTCGATAATGGCATCGCTATCGCTAGCGCCGCTCTTTATTATAGTTATCGCAGGTCCATAGATGCGGATACCTACTTTTTTAGGTAGTATTATAGTTCATGAGTCGAGCAAGCGAAGGGTTCATGAAAGCCCGGCTCCATGGAGTTTCCTATAAATTGCATGTATAGAAAGAAACCTGCCAAGTCGACTTGACTCGACGATCGTACTGTGGTGGAATGAGACGTCATCCCTGGATCCCGTTATCCGATCACTTTC
The DNA here is from genome assembly GCA_020631755.1 of Colletotrichum sublineola. Classification (NCBI taxonomy): domain Eukaryota; kingdom Fungi; phylum Ascomycota; class Sordariomycetes; order Glomerellales; family Glomerellaceae; genus Colletotrichum; species Colletotrichum sublineola. The sequence continues at coordinate 4,834,670 of JAHSQG010000005.1, read as the reverse complement.
CCACCCGAGGTCCTATGCAACTTGACCTTCTCTACCTGCTCTGTACACAGGTCTACCCCGATTGGCAAATTGCACAATGTCGGCATCGAGACTGGAAGAACATCCATTCTCTGCTTGAGGATCTGTACACTGCATCTGCATGCTATGGATTTCGAACGATCTGCCGGGGCAATACTGGGCGGGAACTTGAATTCTAGGCCAGACTCGCCCCACCATAGCCGGTGCGAGCCCGCCGAGGGAGGAACTCTGTCTTTTCTGCGCTGTTGTCGGTCGACTAACCCAATTCCGGCCGAATCTCACGCGCTCACATACGATGATTTATCCGCCTCCATTCCCAGCAGAGGCCATTGGGACTGGCCCAGCTTCTTGATCTGCTAGTGTTGAATCCGCATGTCTCTTCTGCTGCGCTGAGTCAGCCTGGGATCCGGAGCTCTCGCCAGCAATGTCTCAGAAACTGGCCGTCTCAGCCCTGTCGTACTACCCTCCAATCACAGCCCCCTCAGGCGACAGCTCAGCTGCGGAAGTGTCCGTGGGCTGGCGTCTCGACGTGCCACATCAGACGGCAGCCACGTTGAGAGCCGACAGCTCGATAGCGCGATGGATGCAACGGTATTAGTGTATCGCGGCAGATGGCTAGCTAAAGGCGAGTCACGGTGTCCGATAAGAAGCACCGACGCGTCCGACTTGACTCGACTCGACTCGACTTGACGTCTTGCGAGGCATCACATCGACCTTGATCTTTTTCCTCTTTCGCACACACGACACGCCACGACACACATAACACGACACTGCACTCACGATGCGCCCATCACTCGCCTTGCTAGCGACGGCCGTCCAGCCGGCGCTCTCCTGGGGCAACGTCGGTCACCGCACCGTCGGCTACCTGGCCGAGAAGTACATGACGGACGAGGCCGCCGCCGTCTTTGGCGAGCTCCTTGCTAACGACCGCAATTACGACATCTCCGACGCCGCGACCTGGGCGGACACCCTCCGGGGCCATATGGGCTGGGCAAGCAAGTATCACTACGTCAGTACGTCGTCCGGTCACCATTGCAGCCTCTCTGATGCATTTGGACACCCAGCTCACCAGCTTCAGATCCCCGCGATGACCCTCCCCGCCTCTGCGGCATGAAGTATCCCCAAGACTGCCCGTCCACCGGCTGCGTCATCTCCGCCATCCAGAACTACGTGCGTCCTTCCCTTCTGACCACCCAGTTCTTTCCCCCCCTTTTCTCCGTCGTTCGAGACTGACAACGTTCCCCGCCGCAGACCGCCCAGATCCTCGACACCTCCCTCCCGCACATTAACCGCAAGAACGCAACCATGTTCGTCATCCACTTCCTCGGCGACATCCACCAGCCCCTGCACGCCACCGGCCTCCTCCGCGGCGGCAACGACATTCGCCCCGTCTGCTGGCGCCGCCAGCCGCGCAACGGCGTCTGCACGGGCCCGATGAGCCTGCACTCGGTCTGGGACACGCAGATGCCGCACCGCATCCGCGGTCTACCGCCGCACCTGAGCCCGTCGGACGAGAAGAAGGCCGCCGCCGCGTGGGCGGCGGACCTGCACGTCCGCCAGGCGGCCGCCGGCGTCGACGCCTCGCCGGCGCAGCAGTGCGTCGACCTCGATACGGGAGCCTGCGCGGCCGGGTGGGCGGGCGAGTCCAACGCGCTCGTGTGCTCGCACGTGTTGCGGCCCGGGTTGACGTTCCTCAAGGGCCACGACCTGAGCGAGGACTATTTTGAGGAGAACTGGGAGGTGGTGGAGGAGGTCATTGGGCGTGCCGGCGTGAGGCTTGGCGCATGGCTCAACGCCATTGCCGAGAGGCTGACCCGCAAGGAGGCGCCCGAGTTTGACGATCTCTGATATCTGATCGAGAGGGCTATCTGGCAGGGCTATTGGCTGTCACGCACAGGTCGAGACTCTGTACGGGATAGTAACACCAAACTTGATCTAAATGCCGATTGTCCCATGTCCGACTTGAATATCGAGCTGCGTCACCAAACGCCCGCCTCGCCTAGCTCGAGCCGGCATATGTTTCTCTCGTGTTCCGGGGGCACAGATGGGTCAGCGCCCCCGGTTCCGGCGGACATGGTCGTCAGCCGGAATGCAATCCCGATCTGTATTCTGCCTAATGGGGGCACTTGCATCGTCTCTCGGTCCCTTTGGGCATGTCGTGAGTCGGGAAGTCTTAGAGGGAGGGAGTACGGACCTGTTAGGCTAACGGGAACTTAAATTATGGTATGCGTTTCCTTCCAACAATCCTGATGGCGGGCAAGCATACAGGAAAGGCACGGCCGGTATAAGTCGTCGCGCTGGAAATGGAGACAAAGTAAACTGCGCAGTCCTCCACACGCGGGCATGCGGGATGGATGTCTGCTATGTAAGCTCCATGGTGTGTTAAGTGTTTTGGCGCGTTGCTTCACTTTCCGTCGCGGGCTCCCCACGCGACAGCCGTGAACAACATATCCAAGGAAACAGCATCACTAGGGAGGTCCTAGTACTACCTGACTCTGTTTGTTACGCTCCCTATCATCTACGTCGGCTTCGGGCCTCATCCCACGCCGACATAAATTGTCCTCGCCGTCTTTACCCTCGTAAGCTGCTGAGGGCTGGCTCGGCAAGGAACCATTAGGAAAGATACTCTGCATCCCCAAGCCAAGTGCTGAAAGTAGCTTGGTAATAGTTCAAGGTAGGCTGCATGTGGCTGCCGTCGTTCGACCTTATCATGACCTACCCTTCCATATAAAGCAAAAGTCTGATAGGATGTTCCTATCACTAGGAAAGGGATAAAAGAAGGCGAGCAGCGTAGCTTGGGCAATTTTGGTATGTCGGGAGAACAAATTTCGAGACTAGCTTAGAAACTCAAGCATATATCTTGAAAGCAAATGGCGGCATTGTGTGACGTCGGCAGGGCCTCTTGCAGCCCCAAAATTGGGACCATAGTATACCGCTAACGGTGCATGTCACACGCTAACAAACGAGCTATGCCGCAAATTCAAATGGCCTAAGAGAAGGGAAGAGAGTGACGCAAGATGGCTGTAATGGGTTGTTGAATAGAGAAAGCCAACTAATAACGACTGCACTTGAGCGAGACAATTACTGCCTAGTAGTGGGTGAGCATGACCACTTAGCCGCGCTCCCCACTAACAGAGATGCTCGATTGTTGACCTCGATGCGTGATAATACCCAGACTTACATGGTACGATAATTGCAGGATCACCACACGGATAAGGGCAGGATGGTGATTGCTTAGCTACATGGGCAAACCGAAACTCAGCTTGGTAGTGTAGACGACATGAGACGGCGTGGTGTGTTGTTGGGCTGGGTCCCCGCTAATAACAATTAAGCACCCTGCTAGTTCCGATCTCTTGGGGCGGATCGATTCCCCAAGACGATCGCTAATCTGTACCTAGGCGTAGGCAGGTAAGTGAATCAACAACAAAGATGGCGTTGCGGGGAATGACCTCATCAAACTCTATGTCACAGCGTCATAGACATGCGAAGCAACACAGGCTCGCGTCGTATTTGATGGCGATGCGTCTGCGATTTCGTTGGCCACGGCGGTTACTTTGAACCTGCATTCTCCTACCGATGGCATCTCAACCCTCGGACCGTGATATCGAGCGGAACAGTCCAGAAAACATGTCGCAGAACGGGAATACGGGCAAGGATGGCCGCAAGAGGGTCCTCGTCGTCGGTGCCGGCGCAGCTGGGTGCGTGTCATGCTTTCTATGCTCTGCTTCTATTGACCTCCGAAACCACACGCTGTGAACATGTTTGCTGACCTCCACCAGTATGTCTACGGCCTACCATCTGTCCAACCACCCCGACAAGTTTGACGTCACAATCATCGACTCGGTCGACTACTGCGGAGGCCAGGCATTCTCCATCCCCCTCAATAAGGAACGCCATGGCGCGAGCTGGTTCAACCAGGGTGTGCAGGGCGGCAGCTACATCTTCCACCACACGCTGACCATGTTCGCCCGCCAAGGGTACCATGCGGACCCCGTCAAGCTGCAGGTCTCCTTCGGCAAGGACGACAAGTTCTGGACCAATGTCTTCCCAACCGACTTCATAGCGAAGCACCAGGCCGAGGTCCGCCGCCTGGCGTTCATGCTCAAGTTCATGAGGTGGTTCGAGGTCTTGTTCGCGCTGCTGCCGCTCAAGATCGTATTCAAGCTCTTTCTCTTCTCCGACGAGTTCACAAACGTCGTCGGTCTCCCCATGACCGCCTTGTTCCTTGGCACGGGCAATGCGACCCCAGAAGTCCCGGCCATCATGCTGGAGCGCCTCTGCACGTCGCCGACCTACGGAATGTGGTATCCCGCCGACAAGAACAGTGTGGTGTCGAACCTCCCGCCCATGGTTGTCTTTCCCAACTTCACCGACTTCTACACCGCCTGGAAGAAGGACCTCGAGTCCCGCGGCGTGGCCGTCCGCCTGTCCACTGAGCTGACCGAGGTCGTCCACCGGAACAAGCGCGGAGTCTTGGTCAAGACCAAGCCTCGCACCCCTGTGGAGGACGGCCACAACCCCGTTGGCGGCGACCCGGACGCCATCGAGTCGGAGGAGCACTACGACGAGATCGTCCTCTGTGTCCTTGCCGACGCTGCCAAGAAGATCCTCGGAAAGACGTCGTCCTGGCGCGAGCGCAGGGTCCTTGGGTCGGCCAAGTTCTCCGACGACATCACCATCACGCATAACGACTCCAACTACATGAAGAAGTACTACGAGAACTTCTACGACGAGGGCAAAGCCGTCAAGGCGCTTGGTAAGAAGGGCGACATGGACCATTCTTCTCGCCTCGCGTTCGCCAAGGACAACTTCAGGCCTATGTACTACATCCGCATGTACGACGGCGACCTCTCCAAGCTCGAGATGTGCTTCGACACCACCAACTACCAAAGCCAGTTCCCGGAAAAGGTGCCGTTCGAGCAGCACGTCTTCCAGACCATTTACCTGAACAAGGACCGCGACCGCAAGCACTGGACCGATGGCGAGATCGACAAGGACAAGATCATCCGCGCCGACTGGTGGCACCAGCTCTGCCACTCGTGGACGCACTACGTTTTTGTCGTGCCTTGGATGATGTTCCTCCAGGCCAAGAAGCGCACCCGCTTCGCCGCGTCGTGGACCCTGGTCAACGCGCACGAGGTCGCCATCATGTCCGGCATCGCCGCCGCCGTCGACATAGGCGCCGACTACCCGGAGGACCTGGAGCACGACAAGTTTGCGCTGCTGTGCTTCAGGTTGTACTACCTCCTGGCGTACGGCAAATGGTACCGCCGCAGGTTCAAGGACAGCAAGAGCCAGAAGGCCAAGGACGGCGCCAGCTGGGCCTCGGGCATGTATGGGAGCATCTACCAGGGGCCGGGCGTCTCGCAGACGGAGCGGTCGACGTGGAGGGAGGATGTGAAGGTCGGGAGGAGCACAGAGAACCTGGCCGACGGCAACAACGGACGAAGCCAGCCGTGATTCACGATTGATTTGGGTAGAGCCGGCATGTTTGGACAGCCCGAGGAATGGAAAGGGTAGATCTACTTCAAGCCGTCGTGCTGTCTGATTTGCTTACCATAGACTTTTGGCTAGCTTTCCACCAGAGGACGGGGCTATAGCCGAAAGCACTTATCCCATACCAAGTTGGGGGTGATAGTATAAGATGGCAACTCATAAGGCCTTCCCCTAGTGTAATATACAATAAAGCCTTGTAGCGAAGCATTTCATAATGAAGAGCGGCATACGAAACCAGACCGGATTTGCAAAAACCATCACCATGGTCGTTGTGACGCAGAGTGCGGTATTAACTATATAAACCCTTATCACAGCCCAACACATATCAATAAGGCAAGATGGCCGAGCGGTCTAAGGCGCTAGCTTCAGGTGCTAGTCAAGTAATTGGCGTGGGTTCGAATCCCACTCTTGTCATCAACTCTTTTGCCTCGTCCAGGTCCTGTCTCATGAGTTTTCGTTGACTGTTCGGGGGCTAGTTTTGATGTATGGCGATGATCGAAACAAGTTTTGGATATCTGAGCAGGCAGGTTCGATGAGCACGTCCTAATTACCGGCAATTGTGGGGCAATCCGCCAGAGGGACCGGAACGGAGCGGGGGGATTATACGGCACGCTTCGGGTTCTCCGAAAACGTTTTCAATTGCGAGAGGGCGGGCTTTATTGCCTATTTTTTTTTTTTTTTCACAGGCCTGTTGTAAGTAAGGATAACGATGGCGGTCCGTACCATAAGCCCAGAGCAGGATGGATAATAAGAAAGATGCCGTTTATCGCAGCATGAATTCACGGATCTCGACGCCGTCCGTCATGAACTCACCATACATGATGCCATGCACGTACGATTCCCCTACCATCTCGTAAAAGCCCTCGTCCGTTTTCCTGATTACATATGGTGTTTTCCCGCCAAGGAAAATCACAATCTTATCTCCCGGCCGAACATGCATCGGAGCCAACCCGACGTACCCCGACGCCGAGAGGAACGGCCGCCGCGAGTGGAGATTCTTCAGCGCGAACATGAACCACGGCTGCTGCCATCCGATATCGTCGTCCATGCGGATGCCCATCTCTGTCATCATGCCGGAGTCGAGCTTCCCTATGCCTCTGCTCATCCACACGGCCGCCTGGGCGAAGGCCTCCAGCAGCTCGGCTTGCCTCTCCGGCTCCTTGTAGTGGTAGTGGTCCGCGATGCAGATGCGTATGACGTCTTTGAAGTCCTGGGCCTTGATCTTCTCGGCGAACATGGGCGACTTCTTGCATAGGTTCTCGACATCGTCGAGGTATTCCAAAGCAGCCTTGCAGTCCAGCTCTTCGATCCAGTTGGGGTCCCAGACATTGCCCGTCTCCGCGACGGCGTCGATCAGAACGCCCCGCAACTGGACGGTGTGACTATCCGGGACGAGAACAGCCTGCTTCTTCTGAAGCGAGGCCTTTGAAGCATCGAACTTGGAGCGCCACGGGTTCCCGTTGTTTGGTCTCTTGATCCCCATCCGCCAGTCTGGCGCCCACGTCGCCAAGGGCGTATCGCGCGGGAATTGACAGTACGACAGGACGTCGATGTTACCCTGCAGGAGAATGCACCGGCCCACGTTTCGGTACACCTCCTCGCAGCTGAGGCTGTAGTCTGGGAGACCTTCAAATTCGTCGGCGTCGTCGGCGAAATGCATCACGGCGAAGACACGGTCCCGCGGATCCGTCGACTGCGGTTGGTTGTAGTCGATCTCCATCACCAGCGTCGTCACCAACACCGCAAAGAGGCTCTCGCCGCCGTTCAGCATGGCCTTCTCTACCCCGGCGATCGTGCGCGTCGCCGGATGCGCCGACGGGTCACCATGCCGCAGCTGGTACCTGCGCCGCCGGGCGAAGATGCCCTCGAGAAAGCTATTCGCCGGGGTCTTGAAGCCTCGCAGCATCTCCACGAGCGTCATCATCACATCCTGGCCCCCTTCCTCTTGGATCCTGGGGAACTTTTCGTAGATGGTGCTGAGGAAGACGAGGAACTCTCTCAGGTCGGCATACCCTAAGGATGAAAGCCCGCAGAGCATGTTGATCTCTACCGCGACGGCGAATTCCTGAATGATCCACACCCGAGTCCAATACTCCCTCTCGCAAAACGCGCGAAACGCGTGAGATGCTCTCTGAAGGAAGGCGATGTCGGCATGAGCCCGTACCACGTCGACGTACTTCTCCTCTCTCACCAAGGCACTCATGGCGCGGGCGTGGGAGAGGAACATGTCGCTGTCGTCTCCTGAGCAGCCCATCCAAGCAGCGACCCAGGCCGCGGCCGCGTAGATGTCGCGCATCATGTGGACCTGGTGGCCCTTTTCGACATTGTCGTTCTGGTTGATGCACAGTTGATCGATCCAGACGTAGACGCCTTCGGTTTTGCGAAGGTGCCTGAGGGCGGCTTCGCCGTTGGAGCCACATTGCTGCACTGTACCATCAATCACGATCGGGCTCCGAGCGCCGCTCTGGCCCCAGCAGTACGAGAGGGCGACGAAAGAAGGAGAATCGCGGAGACGGCAAGATCGAAGCTCGCTGATCACTCTGTCATCGCGCGACGAAGTTCCGTGTTCGGCAGCAGTAGGTGTGAGGTATAAGAGACGGAACTCATCCGTGGTGTGGTCCAGGGCACGATAAGCGATACCCTGCGCTTCGCCTGATGAGCTCATGGGAAGTGATGGGTGTGCAATTGTTCCAAACGGGGCCGCGGTCGCTCTGCTGATGCTTCGAACGGCGTTTTTGGTGGATACTTATAGCGACGAGCTGAAATGGCCTGCACTGTCGGATGCTAAGACATGCATGCCAAGCACCAAGGACGCTGGGCCATGTGTTCACATAGAGAGAAAATGTCTCCGGGAGACACGGCTTATCTGTTGTACAGTAACGAGAAACGCTGAGTCCTTAGACGGACCAGTTGAAAAATCTTGCGAGAGACCATACTTGAAGCTCCTTGAGGCGAAGAAATAGAGATATAGATAACCACAAATGGCTTGAGTATATCAGCATACTCTCTTTCCCTTAGCCGAGAATCGGTGACACCTCCAAGGTTAAAGCCTCCCACTTTGACTGTTCCACATCACCATTCGCTTGACGATACGCTATTCCGTCTTTCCACTCGACCGAAAGCACTGTTTATCTCTCCAAAACGGTAAAAGGATGCTCCCAGGCCTTAAGTTGTTCGTTCCAACTCCTGGTATAACGTCTTACCCTGCAGATGGCAACCAATTCGACCTCTACGTCATTCCAATCACTCGTCGACTCCGGAAAATACGTCAGCTGCTGTTCATTCTGTAGGTGAAGGTCTCCAATAGTGCAGCCCTTGCTGTCGTAAAGCCTTACTTCGTTCCAGCGCCCTTTTCTAACCCCAAAAGCACGGGTACGAAGGGTCTATCAGCAGATGTACGGCGTCTGCTCCTTCATGAAAGGTGGCACAAAGAAGAACATGGTTCATTGGTCTCCTGACGTCTGACATTGGGTAGCGCGACCATCCATCCGGAGGGCAAAGGTCTCGCAAAGTCTTTGAAAATATCGCGGTTCTCTAACCAATGGTGCGTTATTTTGCTTTTGTTCGTTCTTTTGGGAGAGCCGCAAGCGTACCACGTGATGATGGGGGTCGTCTCCCTGATTTCTGACAGCCGTGGATTTGCTGGTCCAGCCTCGTCAGATCCGATAGCCACGAAACCCTCCCAGCCTATCCACGACCATGATGGCAGAAGATCCGGCCGGAGCTGCGTCTTGCTTTCGCGGCTAGATTGTGTCCGTCGACCAAGGGAGGCAAAAGTCTGGTAGGGCTTCCAAGCTAAGGCCGCTTTGATAACTCCATATCGCAGTAACTGCGATTATTGGCCGTCGAAAGCCGGATGCTGCGCGCTCCACCCCATTCATGATTGAGGGCGACATACTGTGGAACTATTTACAGCTCCACGAAACATTCTTCCTGGACATTGATGAGTCGCAAAACCGATAGTCCAGGAGAAGCCGTGGAAAGATCCTGTGAGGTGACGGGAGCATTTTCCTTCATGAGAAGTCGAACAAATTGATATCCATTTTGAAAGACGACCGACACATCAGAGTCGTGTTCAGTCACGAGTTTAGGAATGTATGCGTGTAGGGAGCATCCTTGGCCGAAGATGGGGTGGTCTCGACTTGACAGAGGAAACTGAGATATTATAGGCTAAATGCGCCCGTAATATGTTATTAGGTATCGAGAGTTATGTACTGGGTTAATTGCACTAGACCGCTTATGGGTGTTTGTAGCAACATTCATCAATAGTTATTTGTTTCAGCAAGACTGGCCTCCCTCATACGAGCAGCAACGGGGAAACGTCGTCTTGTTTGACTGAGAGAGGAATATACAAGAGCCAAAAAGAATTCAGCAGTCAAAAGCTATTTACCCAACTATTACTAACAGGCACAGCCGCTCTCTGCATAGGCCCACTTTCTACTGTAGGCTCTCAAAACTTCTTGTCACCTTTTCCTGCCTGCGTTGGCGAATCTGTGCCGTATGCGTCGTATCGGTTCCCCATGGCAGCAGCCACTTTGCTAGGATCCTGCTTGTAGATCTTTGTGACATATTGCTTGAACTCTTTAGACATCTGCACGGATGCTTTAATGTGTTCAGGTTTGATCAGAACACGGCCCTTTCCATCTCGATCGGCTCGGGCTTCAGCCAGTGCAACAGCAACTTGGAAAGCTGCCCAACGTTCGAGTTAGCCTGGCAACCCCAACATGACGATGACTTGGTTGCGGGTACTTGCCGTTTCTGATCTCTCTGCCATTCCACTCCAAACTTCGGAGGTCTTCGGATTGAATGTAGTCCTTTGTTGACTGCATGATGCGCATGGTGGTTTCCCTGTCTTCCTCCAGCTTCTCAAAGAAAGAATCCCAAACCCTATGTCGTTCCTCCTCCCGGAAGGGCGGGTAGTAAATCTGGATATGGATACGGGATATGAAGGCCTCGTCGAATGTCCCAACCCGGTTGGTGGTGAGAAATAGGATGCCTTTGTAGTACTCCAGGGCCCTCAAGAACCCTGCCACCAGGTGGTTGCGTTCCAGGTCCTGGATCTCTCTGCGCTCCATGTAGATATCTGCCTCGTCAATGAGCATAATTGCGCCCCATTTCTCTGCCAGCTTGAACCACTGTCTGAGGTTTTCCTCGACCGTCTTGGGTTCTACACCAATATCCGAGCAAGTTAGAGACAGAAGTGGGCGTTGGGTATGATGTGAAATGCATTCTATCTTGATTAGTCCTCGACCCTTCACTGGGTACTTGACAGATAGCTATTCAGCACAACTGACCTGCAGTATACGTCTTCCCAACTCCAGGTTTCCCGTGGAGCAGGAATGTCAGACCCTCACCCTTGCCTTCAATGAAATCAGCTGACCATGTCGTCTCCCCCTTTGTTTTCAGAGACCTTTTGTGGATGTTGCTGATTTTGGTGTAGCCTACATCATCTTGAAGAGCTGGCTTAGAGTCGTCTCGAATGTACATCGCTGTCAGGTTCCTGATCAGTTCCTTTGTGTCATATTGTAGGACAAGACGCTCAAAAAGAGTTGTGTCAAAGGTGGCCGGCTCGAAACCATCGATGTGGAGGAGTTCTACTCCAGAGTTAGATTCGGCATTGTCATCAAGCTTGGCTGCCTCTTAGTTTGGCCAACATACCCCAGGACCTGGTTTTGAACAGGAAAGTTTCGACCTCGCAGTCACAGAACATGTACTGGGTATCAGTTAGACCTTCGAGGGTAAGAGGGTTTATGTCAATCCAATCGGTAAATCGAGGATTGACGGCGTGTGAGTATATCTCCTTCTCACAGTGGCTACAGGAACATATCCTCAATGGCCCTGGAGCGAGCGGAAAGTGAGCCCTGACCTCCGTTGACCTCCTTTTGGGGGTACTCCAAGAGAATTGGACAGGGTCAACAGAGGCAAGACTGTTATACTATGTGGCAGTCAGCTTGCTTGTGTAATCAATGTGTGTCACTGTCAAGCAGTTGCTGGGTGACTATACCTTTCTTCTGGGGTAGGATGTTGTGCAACCGTCGAACTGATAGCACATGGCTTTCTGTCTCATCTTATACCATTTCTTTCCCCGTTCCATGAAGTGATCTCTGATACTTTGCATTTCTTCCTGCGGAAGACCATCGGAGAACTTGATATACTCGCAGGGATACGATTTCAGAGAGACAATCGACTTTTCGCCCGCAAAGCGCTTCACTGTCAAGCAGTCGCAGCTGGAAGGCCCCACGTCGGTTTCATTAGCGTCTAGATTCCAGTGGTCGATGAAGTACACGTCTGTAGTCCCATTTATCAATTTGAAATTGACATGTTCAACAATGTAGGGGTCATGTTCTCCTACATCGTAAGGATCGTAGTAAACTTCAGATCCAGGCCGGTAGAGCAGCCAAAGCATGTCGAAAGTTACGTATCCTCTCGCATGGCGTTTTCTTTCAGCTTCGACGGAGCTTGAAGTCTTTTGCCGCACAAAGTCTTGGACTATTCCGATGTGTTTGTGTGCAAATCTGTTGAGACAAGCAGTAGACACATCTTCGGACCGGAATTGAAGTCGCTCGCGGTACTCGGTGAGTTGCGCCTCATAGAAGACAAAGATGGTGAATGGTTCCGGGACGTCGATGACTTGCTTTGAAAGATCTATACCGGGAAAGTAGTCCACGACGCATCGCAAGGCCTCGCAAACCGCTGGTGAGAGAATTCGGATGTACGCATTACCTCTGTGTTTTATGTGAGGCGGCGCGCTGGACTCTGTTTCCGAGTTGCCGGCTTTCACAGAGTCCATATCATCCGTCACACGAACCTCCACATACTCGAACACAGGTGGCTCTCGTTCATGAGCAAGCTTTCCTTGCTCTTCTATCTTCCCCTCAAACGACTTCTTGCCGTCACTGTTATCGCTCACGTACTCAATCCTGAACTTCAGTAGTTCTGGCCCGTAGCTACTCCATAAAGGCAACTGCTCGCTCGGAGAAAGATACAACACAGGGGCGCGCCCAGTAGTGATTTCAGTGGGTTTCTAAGTCGACATGTTAAGATCGGTTCTAAAGGTTACGTTGCGCCAACTCACACGATCCATCGCCAAGTTGATGGCCAAGGTCTCGGTTTTTGATGTCATATTCTCGATTCAGATATCTGTGAAAAAGAAAAGAAAACCAAAAGATTTTATGAAAATAGACACCCGTTTTGTTTGAGATAAAACATCTGTCTGAGGGTTGTGGTGATGTCTAGGATCAGACTGCGAGGGGCTTGGTGTCTTTTCAACGTGTATAAATATTCCTAATTCTTGCTGGTAAACACAGTGCAGCCGCTGTGGAGACACATTACACAAAGACGTCGCACCAATCGAGGGTTGATACCCCGAAAAAGTATGCAGACTCGACTTGGGCGTAAGCGCTAAGGCATGTATCGATGTTTCTCATCATTCCTATCATTATGGTGGTGCATCGGATTTGGACCCCGCTCTCTCCAAACAAATACGATGTCTTGGAAATAGCCTGTGATCGTCCCAATATGGAACCACATGCATCCAATAAAACGCAACAAGGATGATGATTGTGGCGGGTAGAAGCAGGCTGCAATGCATCCATCCTGGTGGCATAAATGGCGAAATCGCCCGATCAGCACAGGAGTCAATGGGGAAAGCCAACGCCTTCTTCCTGATATCCCAAGCGAGTTACTTGCGCAGCATTCTACTGCCGGCAAAATTACACGGAAACATCTTTTTCGCACTTTCAATGGCATTTGTTGATCCCACACCAGGTGCTCTGGTCGAGCAATATTCTTGGGACATTGCAAATCTCTCCCGTGATGAGACTCTTGACACTGAAGAATGCTCCCAAGCTCGTTCAGAGTTCATAAATGAAAGAGAGCGCATCGAAAGGGCCAGAAAAGAGGAGATACAGCGGATCGAGGCCCAACTTTCCTTCAGCAAGTGAGTAGTTCCACCGAGCCACAACCATGTTGCTCTCAAAAATAGTCAACACTTTTTTGAACACTGATATTACTGCTTTTTTAGGCCAGGTGACATTGTAGCTTTCAAGCGAGCCGAGAGAGAGCTGCGTCAGGTGATGCAGAGCTTCCAAGCTCTTGTCCCAAATCATCTCTCAGAAGCAACGTCACCAAGGAGCTGGGATGATGTAATGCAGGCTGTGACAACAGTACAAGCGCAATGGGACTCGAAGTACATTGATAGCAATATCGAAAGGGCCAAGGACCGTGTTCGCAAAATGTGCAATGGCCTCAACAACCATTCCACAGCCCTAAAGATGCTTCCATCCGAGACGGAGTGGGTTTCTGTCATTGCCGGAACCGTGTCCATGGTTGTGAAGGTTCGTATTCCTCCATCATATGAGGCATATTAATCAAAACTAAAAAGAGCAGGCGTCGGCAAACCATATTAGAGTCACAGAGTCGTTCGCGATGGGCATCATAGCCATCAACGATGCTGTCAACTTGGTCCAGCGAGGCCATGTTTATGAGACGCCAGTGATTCAGCAGCTCACTATGAGGCTATACTGTTACGTGTTCACCTACTTATGCAAGTTTATGAAATGGTATACAGCCAAAAGTAGAAAACGGTTCGCACTGAGTTTCAATGAAAACTTGGAACGCCTGTTCCAGGAAGACCTAGACCAGGTCACTACTACCTCTCGGCTATTGTCTCAACAGATACAGTACTATATGTCCGCCAACGTCAAAGTCACCAAGCTCATTGCCGAGGAAACTAGCGAGAACGTGAAAACTCTCTTGAATATGTACGAGGCGGGACAAAGGCAGTCGACGATCCGCGAGACAGCAACCGCAGATATGGTCGAAAATATGATACAGCTTCGTTTGCAGTCGTCTACAGAAGACTTGAAGGACGCTCTGAAGACTATGATGGACGAATTCAAGGCAAGATTTTTATCCGAGATCGCTGGGAAGTCTATCACCGAATTGTTAGTACAACAGGCATCGCAGACGATGCTCAAAGAGCCCGAGTCTGATTCGCCGGGCCCAGGAAGTAAGTCGCTGACAATTGTTGCTGTAATATTTAAGCGCTAATCAGAACATGAGAACCGCATGGTAAATGCTTAGCAATCGAAGGATCAGTAGCAACTGATCCCAAGGATGGCTTGGATCTTCAGAACATCACAAGCGCAGAGGTCTCTACTCGGCAGCTTGAGGACTACTTCGACTGGCTTGATGTTCACCCTCTCGACAACCATGCACTCTCCCCTCTAGTCGAAACTGCATTCGTAACGCGGTTGAACACCTTCACAACAACCATGGAAGCGCAGATACTCTACGCTCACGGACGTTATCGTCCAGAGGGTTTCACTTTGCTGCAGCAATCAGTTGGCGCTTACATTTCACTCGCCCGCGACCACGGCGTCCACGTTGTTTCCCACTTTTGCCGCCCTTCGACTGATGAGCCGCCTAATGGCAGAACGCAAGAGGCAATAGCGCTATGTGGACTTTTATACTCCCTCATCAGGCAGATTTCCATTCTAATCCCGACTGTACAAGGTTTGGAGAATGGAGCATCTATCGGAGAGGATATATCGAGTCTCGAGGGAACGTTGAGAACGTGGAAGAAAGCGTTAAGGCTATTCGCTCATGTAGTGGAGAACTTTCCTCCGCCATTACTTTTAATCGTCATCGAAGGCTTAAACAGGCTAGAGGACGACATACACCACAGTACTGATGAAGAGTTGGTTGAGCTCGTTCGTTGTCTCATAGCTTTGGTTGATAGGTTTCGAAAAGGCGGGCGGATCTTGAAGGTTTTGTTCTGTACAGCAGGACTGTCCGAGCCTCTGAGTCAAGAGGTGGACGAGATGGACCAGCTTGCATGCGACATGGCACCACAACACATTGGCAGAAAGCCCAAGAGAGGGCGCCATAGGATTTCCTACTGAGTTTTCATGCTTTTTAACTGCGGGAACTGACCTTTGGTTTTACTACTCTTTCAAAGTCAAGACCATGTGAACAGTTCTGTCGGTAAGAAAGTCAAAGTGGTATCCCTCAGTTAAACATCCGCTGCCTCAACCAAGGTAACTAATGCGTGGCATGCTCTCGACATCTCGACCAACATCAGAAACGGATTTCCCTGAAGATAGTGCAAATACTCAACGAATCCACGTATGAATTCCCGGACGGAACTTTGGTCGCCATAGTGGTTTCCTTAGTTGCGCCTTCAAGTCGCCAAGTGAAGACGGAAACTTACGTGACTAGCTGAGTGATAGTAGACTGTGGACCACAAAACAGCAACCAATCCCCTATAACCTCCCATATAGTATAGTGGTTAGTATACTCCGCTTTCATTCAGCTAATGGAACCCCGGAGAGTCCCGAGTTCGAACCTCGGTGTGGGAACTTACACTTTTGTTCTGAGGGATAAATTTCGTTGGTTTAACTTTTGAACAATGCATCTTTACTTTGGGCTGGGCGGCATGTGCATCAGAGGAATTTCAGTGTCTAGAGAATGTTAGGCCAGGTCGGACTGATTCCCATAAGCCAAAGGGGCAGATGCACCCAACCCACGCGTGCTGGGCGACAAATGCCCTGTGCGGGATGACTGTGCTGCTAAAGGTGTGCGAGCGGGGCCTGACTTCGCTCAAGACGCCCTCCGAGGATTTACTTGTATGCCTCTTAAGCCAAGGTTGGCTTTGTTCCATAATGGAATGGGGACAATCGGTTTAATGTATACCGTATGACTGACCAGGCATCGGGTATCTCGAATCTCAATGTAACAGCTTATGCTCCGCCAGGAGATCCACAAACTCGTCAATCTTTCTTTTGCGCGTCTCTTGCCGCCTCGTCGTCTCGATGCGCCACAGGAAGACGTATCGCTGCGTCTTGTTCAGGGCGTCGAAGAACTTCTTGGCCTCCTCGTTCTCCTTCAGCGCCTCCTCAAAGTCCACTGGCACCTCCATGACGCTTGCCGACGAGTAGGCCCGATCCCACCGGCCGTCCGCCTTGGCGGCATTCACCTCGGCCTGGCCCGCGGGCGTCATCCGCTGTGACTGGGTCAACATGATGGCCTTTTCAACGTTGCGCTTCGACCACATGCTGTTCTTCCCGCGCGGGGTGAACCTCTGGATGAAGTGCTGCTCGTCAAAGGCTTTACGCTGACCGTCGATCCAGCCGTAGCAGAGGGCCGCCTCAAGAGCCTGCTCATAGGTCACGGTCGGCTTATCTGCGTTCTTCTTGGCTATTTGCAGCCATACGCCTGGCGACTCGCGGTGGGAAGTCTTCAACCAGTCTTGCCAGGAAATCTCATCTGGAAGGAGGAGAGGAGTAGGCCCAGCGGAGCCTGCCGCTAAAGGTTCGGAAATGGATGGTTTCGGGGATGACTTTTCTTGTTTCCTTAGTTCTGCCGTGAGGGTTGATCGCGTTCGACGGGACATGGCTACGGCTGTGAAAGCTGTCGGGAGAAATGGTTGGGCTGCGTGACGAGGCGTGCTGCTTGAATGTAACAATGCCGGAAAGTCATGACGACAATTCGGTTAGCAATGTGCAGCGAAGTCTCATTCGCCGTAGTACGGCACCATTACCACACACCCGTTCTATGGACGGCCTGAAGTTAGGCCGAGGAGGGTTCCCCACTAACATGCCTAGTAGCTTGGGCCTATAGATAGGTGGATAGGTAGGTTGTAAAGCACATAGCATATGCGGCAAATGCGTCCTCAACTTCGGCGTGTGACTGCCGCCAAGACTCTCTTGAAGTACTGTATCCAGCCGTAAGGGGATCTCACTTCATTTCTGCAGACTCAATCCTCGCCCTGAAATACGACTGTGGCCCTTCCGACAGCTACCAACACCAAAAACAGCTGCTTTGCCATTTACACCATGCTATGCAGATCAGTGGCCGCCATAAACGACCTTAAGCCCTGGATTACATAGCGCAAGTCAACCACGAAGCTCTTGAACGGGTGTTAGCACTGATCGGCCATCCCGACAAGCATGTAAACTTATGGCGCGTGACTGAAGTACCCTAGTTGACATGGAGCCCAAGAAGACTCCCCAGTGTTTGCTCGTCAAAGGGTAACCAGTGCAGAGGCGCCAAGTCGTACTAATGATAGCGTTAGCTACAGTGCTTCGCCGACAAGTCTGCGCCTAGCCGAATAGGCGCTTTTATGTGGATGAAGAACTTCACTGGGTAGTTGGGCTGTGGGAAAGTCTGCCTTGGCATAGTTTAACTGGCTAGGCCATTGTCAGATTAGTGCTGATATCTGAAGGCGTCGGGCCGCTCGACGGCCGCTCTCGACTTGGGCTTCTGAGAAAGGCAAACACCAATGAGGAGGCTTAGAAATGATGCTGCAGTCATTTCCATAATTGTTGTTGCGAGTATAAGCAGCACGATTGGCTGGCCAAGCGACACGATCGACGTCTAGGACTGTGGCGGAGCTGCATGAGATGGTCACTGCATGCATATCATTCGGCCAAGCACAGTTTTCCTTCTGGCAGCCCAATCCCTCACAGTGCGTAAATATCAGACTCAATCCTTCGATTTCTCCAACTCTCAATCTTCCCGATGACATCTTGCTACTAGACAGTTGGCATCAGAATTGTTCGAGATCTGGCAAGTTCCAACTGGCGCCTCCATAGGCGACGGCTGGAACATCAGTAGCATGCCCGGCTAAGCAGATGACGACGGCAGGATGAAGAGACCGAGCTCAGAGGACATGTTAATCATATCCAGCGACATTTGGAAATCCGCACTAGACGACCTCTCTGAGAAAGACAAACAATGCCTTCTGGAGGCAACTGCAGGACAGGAAACTTGCAGTGCAACTATTCACGACCTCCTTGAATTAACGAATACTAAGAAGGCCGAGTGCGTCGAAAAACGGTGGAAGGTCAGGGTCGGCGATCGCACAATCATTTTGCGAGATGTTCTCGAAAAGATGTCCGTCTGGGTCGCAAAAATCATCGTATGCTCAAGAGTCAAGGCCTAGTCTGCTAGTCTGAGTAAGAAGGCAATGTGCGAACAGAGATTGGTACAGCAAATTGGAGACATAACAGTCCACAATAGCCCGACTAGTGCAACTTTGCCATGGGCAATATTCAAGTTTCTCAAGAAAGTCAGTATGAATGACGTTGAAACTTTTGGGTACATCATGGAATCAGTTGAGCGGATCGCACACTTTGTTGCAGTCTCTACTGTTCTAGAGTTGCAGTACCTTCATTCTCAAGAGAAAAAGTGAGGAAATCATTAATGAAATTTTCTAGCTGATATGAAAGTAATCTAACACACCTCATCACAGATTCCGGGTTTCAGATCAGATAGAGAAGACTATCAAAGGGCTCTACGTCGCCATCCTGATTTCAACAGATACAAAGCTCCGGCGACAACGCAGCCAACCTCGCAATCTTCACATTTCAATGGCTCTTGTATGCGCACAAAACCATTGATTTGGACTCATTCGCTTCAATCGCCTCTTCCTACTTCTCTGGCGGATCATCAAACCAAAATTATGAAGGGCTGGAAGTAATTGACGTTTGTGCCAATCTTGTGATTCAACGCCCCGGAACATATACCTTCGAATTCGCTCATTTATCTGTACGCGAATTTTTTGAGGGCCTTGACCAGAAAGGGATCAAGGATTTTATTTCCAAAACTGGCCATGAATCTATTGCAGTGGCCTGCATACGTCATCTGCTACATGCCGCGACCCGTGGTATGGCAGGGTTGGAGCTCGATAGCAACTGTGACGAAGACATTGCGCAGGTTATCAATGACGATTTGGTTAAGGTCTCTGACGATACGGACGATGACGGAGAGACTTTTCCGGAAAGCATACTAGGGCTCTACGATGCCCTTGAAGGGGTTGAAATCGGAATTTCAGAGGGCCCTGGGAAACAAGATTCACTCAAGACGAAACAAGAACGCATTGCTTCAGAGATATCCAAGACGACCGAGTCTCGCTATTCGACCGATGAATGGGTTTTCCACGTCCAAGGCGCCGGGGAGCTCCGGAAATCAGACCCCTTGAAAACATTGATCAACGCCTTTGTCTTCGAAGAAGATTGTCCTGGAAAGGTTTCTCTAATGTTCGAAGGCTGTTGTCTGGCTGCCTCGTTGACACATGACTCACCGCGGCTGGGAGCCGAGTGATGCGTTACTGACCCAGGTCAACCAATATCGCTTGCTGTTGCAATGGACTGGCCAGAGATTGTACCTCCCTTTTGTGAGCTATATCTAAGGCTTCTCAAAAACAAGAATAACAGCATCAAGGTTCTGACAAATACCACGGAGCCAAATGATGGCGACGAGACCAGCATTTCTGTTATGGAGAAACAATTCTCATTCGCTATAGCCCAGGGTCGGACCGAGATTGCAGAATGTTTAGCGCGTTGTTTGCTCGCAGCGGAAATTCCAACACAAAGTAGCCCCCTAGTGGAAGCAACGAGAAAACAAGCTTCTGACCTTGTAATTCGACTCTTGGCCCAAGATCATGGTGGCTTTAACGCAGAAGTGCAAGCCATAGTTGTTGCGGCAGAACATTGCAACATTGATATCCTACGGATACTGACAGAGCATAACATATCTGCTTTGCTTAACGCAGGAGAAGCAGCTATGGAAGCCGCTACAAAATCGGCACATGTAGGCGTACCGAATCGTCTAGAGGTCATAACCTTTATTCTCGATAACGGCGTTCTCATCACAGCAGACAAGTCTTTATTGCTCCGCGCCACAAACAGTGGAGATGCAGAACTGCTTCAGGTGTTATTCGACCATGATATTGGCCTAGAATTTCGATCGGAAGCTTTGGTCCTTGCTACTTCTAATGGAGACTCAAAATCTACCGAGCTGCTCCTTCGACATGGAGCAGAGAGGACCGATAGACTCGCAGTCATTCGTGCACTTAACCTTGGGTCTCCGATTTCAGCTGCCAATCTCATTAAAGCTGGCTTCCAAGTGGAAGGACGCTACCTTGACAAGTCTCGTACAGCATTGCATTACGCAGCAGAAAAAGGCTTCGATGATGTGGTACAGTGTCTATTGGAGCGTAAAGTGCTGATAGACGTGTATGATCGCGAACACAAGACGCCCTTACATCTTGCTGCCCAAAGAGGGAGAGCAAGGTGTGCCAAGCTTCTTTTGGATCATGGAGCAGATGTTTTATCAGAAGATGGAGAAGGCAACATTCCTCTAGATCTTGCGGAAGGTGGAAAGCATACAGCAACAGAAGAGATCATCAAGGGCGAGATGCAACGACTGTTTGATAAGTTGCAAGAGGAAAGAAGGTTGCGAGTGGTAGCAGATGATCCAGGTATTGATTAGTACTCCACCCTAAGACTTGCCAGAGGGGCTCTCTTTTTTCTTCTACCCTTAATTGCACTGTAGCTCAGATATATTACATTAATAGCGATGGAATGGTCTGATAGGGTTTGGAGTCCGGCAGTATTAATGGTGGTTCTTTGGGTTTTAAGGGCTGGTTCTTAATGGTCTCCGTCCAGACGTGGATGACTCAGCACTCTATCATGTCTTCATTCCCAGGTTCATCAAACATCTTCAGCATGCACACATGAGGTTCTCCGCGGGTTAGTGCACTTGACGTAGCCGATCCGCTTCGGAGATTTGGACCGGAACGGGGCAAGCATTAAACTTCCGCTTAAGCGACTCCGCATTCGCGCTGGTCGCAGCCCCTACTCTTTGGCGTTAGATGACAAGTGACAGGTTTATAAGCTGTAACCCTCGCAGGCAGCACAAGTCACGTCGACGGTCATCGAACCATGGCGAAGACTGCAGGTGTGAACTTGTGCCTTTTGATTGCTAGAGCCCAAGTCAGCGAGGTCTTTAGTAAGTTAGTGAGCCCAAATACATGTCAGCGTCGACACCGTATCCAAATTCGCAGTGAAGGCTCGAGTCGGCATTCATTCGTAGCTATGGACTTTCTCTTAATCTAGACGTGGATAGCCTAGCCATTGTTCTGTTTCCTCTAGTCCTATCTCACTATAATGATGTATATTGACGACTGTAGTCACTACGTTAGCATCTGTAACTGTCTTTTGTGCACGACTCGGCCCCGCTCACAACCTTGGAGCGGACACTGAGTGTCACTTATTTTCCGGCACGTAGTCTATCATATCGAAGCACTGCCCCAAGTAACACATTGGCCCCAATCGCGCTATACACAAGTTAGCCGACATTCAATCAATCAGGCTTACGGGAACAGTCGTACCAGTCCTCCGATGAGCAGAATTCTGTAGGGTTGTGACTGATACCCTCCTTTGTCGGTGTGAAAATCATGCTTGTCGGCACCCGTAGGCTAGTATAGCAACTGTCATGTCCGGCGCCGCTAATCATTGGTCTGAACAGCTTACGCTCCCCAGCCTCAGGAAGCGTGGAGCACACGTCAGCTGCACTCGCCTCAACAGCAGCGATGCAATCCGGGTGGAACTGGACAGCTGGACTGTCAACCAGCAGCTCCCACTCGACAACGCATCCTTTCCCGCTGTCATCTTCGCTGATACGCTTGAACTCGTCCTCGCAGCGACGGACCATCTTGTCCAATACTGCGTCCTCTACATGCCGCAGATCAAGGGTGAACTTGACTGTGTGCGCCATTGTGTTGATAGTTCCTGGATCTGTGGTGAAGATGCCCGTCGTAGCGAGGCCATTGAACTCATGAGCGACGGCGTCAGCCGTCGCGATGAGCTTGCTTGCACAGAGCACCGGGTCCTTGCGAGCGTACAATGGCGTTGTTCCGGCATGGCTGTCACGACCCTTGACTGTGATGTTGAACCATTTGAAAGCTTGCACGCCTGAATTCATGGTTAGTACCAATTCTTTTTTTTTTATTGTCGTCGCCAGGCCCGGAAATCTCACCTTGAACAACACCAATCTTTTGCTTTTCGTCTTCCAGAATAGGTCCTTGTTCAATGTGTAGCTCGAAGTGTGCGGCAAAGGGATTTGTGCGATACGAAGCCGCGCGTTCGCCAGTGTATCCAATTCTGTCGAGTTCCTCCTTCATGGACTTGGGCTGACCGTCGCGTGACGATACCTCCCTCAGGTCCCAGGCTGTTTGAAGTGGGATGGCTTCAGACCACACACCTGAAGCTACGGCCATTTTCGGGAACCGCGCACCCTCTTCGCTGGGTTTTGTTAGTACTCGGTCGGGAACGGAATTATGCAACCTGTGAGTAGACATACTTTGTCCAGTTAACGACGCCAACAGGCCCTTCCGTCTCGTAGCCATTCTCACTCAGCACTCGTATCACCTCGAGACCCGCGATGACACCCAATATGCCGTCGTAGCGACCGCCTGTAGGCTGCGTGTCAAGATGGGATCCCATCATGATGGGTGGTGCATCCTTGTTCTTTCCAGCGCGGATTGCGAACAAGTTACCCATCTCATCATAAAAGGTCTCGCAGCCGAGCGACTTGGCGTGCTGCATGAACCAATCTCTTACTTGCTTGTCTGTGTCATCCAGACTAAGACGAGCCATACCGGTATCGATAGATGCTCTGCCATTGTGAGATTGTGGACACGTGGTTTTGGGTGATTACCTAGGAGACTCACTTTCCATATCGATGTGCGGCGCCAAACTGGCAACTCTCATGGAGCAATCCAGCCAAGCTTTCTTGGCTGATCTTCAGTTGACTCGTCGTGGCTAGAGAACCCATTATTGCCTTCTTCCGCGGAAGTTTTATCTTAGTCCGAAGTTGGTTTAGTGAAAACAGATCAAGCCGAGTCGAATGATGTAGCTAATATGATATGGTCGAAGCAATTCATGAGGCTTCATGGTATGCAGTGATATATACCAACTCACGCATGCCTTTGATCGGTAAACAGCCAACGGCATCTGAGGATGCCCCGCGCCGGGCGATAGGACAACCCAACTAGGAAGTGATTATCCACCGACGGCGGACCACCGCCGTCGGCCGTCATCGGCCGTCGGTATTTACCCCGGCTGACCGTCGACGATGCGGGGCCAATTCTACTTATCGGCTAGGTTATCCCCAGATTAACGCAACAAGGTAGCCAATGGGCGCTTTGCAGGTTATCAGAACTCGGGTTGGTATCTCTACAATCATTTTATCTTGTTGGTCCATTATCCGCCACGTCAGGAAAGGGGAACTGCAGTTATCAACTGAGTATATACAGCGACCCATACCTCGTGTGAATGTTGCCATTGGCTTGGATTCTTGTTGCATAACCCAAGTCAACATTAACATCCCCTCCAAACTCCAGAGTCTCGTACCACAACCGTCACGATGACGAACCCGGACAAAGATTTGTCGAGCAAAGATGCCGAGGTCCAGCGACAAAATGATAGTAGTAGCATCAACGCTGCGGAGATCGCAATTGATCCTCAGGAACGGGCGGTGTTATCCAAGTTCGACAAGTTTGTAATGCCGCAGATGGCGCTTCTGGTCCTTTTCGCCTATCTTGACCGAACAAACATTGGTTTGCAGCTCTCCCTACGCCCCTAATTTTCAACAAAATACTTACGGATGAATTTCAGGCAACGCTCGCGTATTTGGTCTGGAAGCAGACACGGGTATGAAAGGCACCGACTTCAATGACATCTCAATGTACTTCTACATCTCGTATGTCATTTTCGAGACGCCTTGGGTCATGGCCGTCAAAAGGCTGGGTCCAGGTCGCGTTCTTGCCATCGCGATCGTCAGCTGGAGCGCCATCACCATCGGCACAGGTTTCATCAACAGCTACGGCGAAGCCATTGCCTTGCGGGTCCTTCTTGGCTTCTTCGAGGCCGGCCTATTCCCAGCCTTGATCTACGTCATCTCGGAAATCTATCCTCCGGCGTCGCAGGGTAAGCGCGTGGCCGTACTCTACATCACCATCGCGCTGTCTGGTGCACTGGGCGGATTGTTCGCGTACGGTGTGCAGAGCATGGGTGCACGCCACGGTCTGTCTGCCTGGCGTTGGTTGTTCATAGTAATTCTCCCAATAACCTCGGTTGTTGTACGTGCTAATTAAGTCTTTAGTGTGAGGGTGCAATTTCGATGGGGATCGGTATCATTTGCTGGATCAGTTTGCCGACATCACCAGAGACGGCTTGGTTTCTCAAGGAAGAGGAGAAAGCTGTCATGGTGCGAATCAAAGAGCGAGACCAGCCGGACAAGGAGAAGAGCTCGTTTTCTTGGCCGCAGGTTGTCATGGCCATTACCGACCCCTTTGTCTACCTCGCTTCTGTAGCCCTGTTCTGCTCCTCAATCTCTCTCTTCGGTTTCGGCACATTTCTTCCTACTTTGCTCAAGGGCCTCGGGTAAGTTTCGGGACATCTCAAAGTAGGAAGTTCGCTAACAATTCCCAGGTACACTTCTCTTCAGGCGAACTACTTGAGTATCCCCGTTTATATCCTGGCATCCATCTCGACCGCAGTCACAACATTTGTCTCTGACAGAATCAGCCGCCGCGCCGTCTGTCTCATACACTCACCCGTGTTGGTCATATGTGGATATGCCATCGCGATTGGGACCGACAATAAGAGCGCTGGATTCTTCGGCATGTTTCTTGTGGGTGCTGGTGTTTACTCTTTCAACACTGTCCTCGTCACGTAAGTCTCCCGTCTTGAGGAAAACTAAGGTGCATATGCTTACCCTCGCTAGCTGGGTTTCGAACAACATTCAACCCGATTACAAGCGCTCTGTTGCAATCGCCATGCTCATCTCTCTTGCAAACGCTTCTGGAATGGCCTCATCCCAGATTTACCCCTTATACGATGCTCCAAGGTACATCAGGGGCAATGCTGTTTCCCTGGGAGGAGAGGTTATTGCGTTGATTTGCATAGGGTTGATCTATATTCTTCTGAAATGGCGCATGCGAAGGAAGGAGCGCCTGCTTGCCGAGGGCAAGGAAAGCAACGGTAAGAAGGGCGATCAAGCATTGAACTTCCAGTATGTGTTTTGAAGACTACATAGTCAATCACTCCTATGAACATTATTAGACACAAACAGATTAGTTGAATCTCGTGACAAAGCTTCCCCGAAGACATTCGTAGTTGCTTGAATGCTTGCGTTTGCTTCATGGTCCTGATATGGGCTCCCGAAGGCCTTTCCAGTAAATCGCATCCACCTTCACAATGGCGAATCTCAGAAATGGCCATGACTGCACTCTTGTGCGTAGAGCCTTTCTCCAAGTATCCAGTAAATCTCGATCGAACGACATCATGTGCGGCTCGCTTTGCTGTAACGACAGCATGTAGCAAAACAGACCTGGGTATGACAAACAATGTCTAGTGTAAGCCGGCCAGAAAGAGGACTGATGCCTTACGTCGAGTCCACAGAGGAATTTTGTTATAGTCTGCATCAAACTACGCGAAGCTTGGAGGATGGAGGTCGAGGATGCCGGTAGCATACTGGGGTTGATGTTGGTACTTATGATGGGGCGCAGAAGGGCGCGGAAGATAAGAATGTGAGCGGTATAATATGTGACATATAGCGGAGCATGGCCTTCTATGGAGTGCTCTGCAGACGGTTGTGTTTCGGGATGCAACTGCAGAGATTCGGGTAGATTGTCCAACCAGTCGACAAGTTGCTGTCGGGGGCCACGTGCTTGAGATATTAGTGTCTCTAGTAGCGGGCGTCGTGATATCGCGTGAAGAGTGCTGAGAGTGTTAGCAGCGCCATCATGACCACCATGGATCTGACACGGAGAAACTCACAAGAATAATCGGCAGATCTCATCGGTGATCCTGGTTAAGGAGCAAAGGTGAATCATGTAGTCAGGTGATTGGGATCCCTCAGGAAGTGCTGGTGTTGCAGTGTCAGTGACAAAATCGTCCGCAGTAAGAGGTGATACGTCCCAGTCGTCATGTCTTATCATAGACGACCGACCATGTGTGACAGCCCTCCAAGTATGTTCGACATAGACGGACCACCACAATCTTCTTCGTAGTCGGACCTCCCAAGGTGGTAGGTTCCAGCCCCTTGGATCCGCATTGAGACCCAATGACTGCGCCATCCCGAACAAGGAAGCAGCCATCGACCAAGCGGAGGGGTTCTCTACTGAGACGGAATCAAAGGAAACCTGATTCAATAGTAAGAGAAAGATCTGAATAGTCGAGAGTCGTGGGAAATTCAGTTCTCTCTGAAGACAGATGTATGAGATTTGCCACAGAGCATCGACACTTGGCTTCGTATACGCATTATTCACACACAGTGTCTCATCCCATGGCGTGAAGGACAAAGCGAGCATGTAGATCCCTGCCAACAGCCCTGTTGGCGCCTCTGCAACAAATCTCTCTATGTCTGAAAGGATGCATGACCGGGATAGGATAGGCAATGCTTGGAAGACGAATCGGAAGTATCTATTGAGAGTCAGTCTGCCCATGTTGCTGCGAGAGCCAAAAGGGGAACGCACAGCCTCACAAGTGCGGCTCCAGTGGCCTTATCGACGATGTTTTCCAATTTCTCTCGTTCATCGACCTTGGGAAGACATTCATTAAGGACTCTTTGCGATTCGGCGGCTGTTCCAGTCTGACTTTGCAGGAAATGGCGTGGTTGACTCTTGTCACCAGTGACATTCCGGTATGTGACTCTGAAGAAGTCAATCTCATCCTGGTCGTTGTGAGGGAAATGGTTAACCAGGAATGGATCCGACTCGTTCGAGAATCCTATGAATGTTGTAGAGTGGTTCGGACGTTCGTCTAGTGAACTTCTTTCGGGGACACACTCCGTGTTACTAGATTCTTCCATAGCTGAATCTCTTGCAGGTTGAAGAGCCCCCTCATCACGAGATACTACATCATGTCCTCGGGGTGGTTCTAAAAAGGCAGCCGATGAGTCTTGAAACTCTAGGTTGTGAGCGAGTTGGCTGTTTCCAAGGTCCCAGTTCAAGGGGCTGTTACTGGGCCAGATAAACTCCGAGACGGCATGTTGATGCTCAACAGGATTATCTGTAGGATGATCAGCATATTTACCTGGGGCTATTGTTTGGTTGGTAAAGGTACTTGTCATATTTGGCACGTCTTGCTGTGCTTGCAATATTAGACCCGGGGATAAGCTCATTACACTCTGAGTGGGTGATTGGCTCTGTGGCCCAGCACCCGCCGAAGGAGAAGCATTTTGACGACCCTTCGGTCTTTTACTAGGGTTACCAACAAAGGTGCATTCTCGGCCTATCCTCTTGCACAGCTGGCATGGCTGCAACGGGTCCGGGATGCTGCAGAGCGCCTTGCGTGCGCGACATAAATCACATGGTCGCTGTGCCTTAGACCGGTAGCGTCTGATCCCCGCTACTGTAGGATCCGTGGCTGTTGAAGATGCACTCATGATGTAGGGAAATGACTAGGGAACTCATGCCGTACATCAGCTCAAATGATACCACATCAATCAGTCAACTACCAGGAAAAATAGCGCACAATAGGTTTGGCGGATGATTGTTAATCCTTTTCTAGGTACGTAACTAAGGCTATAGTGGGCCTGGGGACATTACTATGTATAGATCACTGGACTGCAATGTGATACACATTAACTGCCGAGAAGATTGGGCAACGGAACAGCCTAGGACGAGCAATCGCGTCCAATGGTTAGATACGGCAGGGGGAGGACGCAGTGTAACTTAAAGCAATGTAGAGGCCTGGAACAATATCCATACTGCCAGGCAAAAGAGCTAGATTTACTAGTACCAAACCTAACGTTTGACACCATCGGAGGTGGCTCCGAAGGCTTCGTATACTTAGTCATATGGCCCCGACCGGATACGCCAGCGCTCCACGAGAAAACTCAAGTAGCCCGGCCGAAGGTCGCCCCGAGGAGTGGTCCGGTGTTCGGATGGCTGCCGCCCTAAGGTTTAACTTAACCTCTCTACCCCAGAACCACGCGAAAGCCGGCAAATGGTCTGATTCTAGGCAAGTGATGAAAAACAGCGACCAGCGTCGGCACAGGTTGAGTTAAGCCAAGGTTGCAACTAGGTCTCTTGTCGAAGACAGCTGCCGGAACCGTGTCTGTCGGCATTCCGAAAGCGCGACGGGTGATTGATGGTACCGAGGTTCGAGGGCTGTCTTCATCTTCCAAGACAGCCATCTCCGTGGCCCTCGCCTCGGAAGCATTCAAGAGAATCAAGCGCTTTACGGCCTCGGTACGTAGGCCGTTGTTCTTGGAGGAGGATTGCACGGGCTCGTGTGGGCAAGCCTTACGGGATCAGGCCCTGAAAGGGGCGGTGGAATTCGGCTGTTTTTGTGTTCTTCACCGACATTACAAAGAATTGTGTGGGATCTGGCCGGGATACCTACCAGCGTGCATATGTCTGCTTGGGGCCGCCTGCCTGGCTTTACCACGGCGATGACGGTGCTTTCCCCCTGAGTGCCGGTGCGACAGGGTCTGGCCTCATCCTTGCAGCCAACGCCAACACTGACAAGGCTTTGTCTACCAGGTACTGTGGCAGGTTCACAGAGTGCCGGACTGGACTGACCTAGGAATGGTAATGGTGGCAGGCGGGTTCCGCGTGATGCTACAGTGAGCAAAAGTCTTCGGCGCTCGATGTCGAGACGGGCGTCCTCGTGTCGCCATTTCAATACGGATACTGTCTGCAAAAACGCTGGAAGAAGTAGAGCAGGACGCCGAGTCACGCTTGAAAAGGATTTGAGCCCAACCCAGCCAGGCGAGGTCGAGCATAGCCCGACTATCTTTTTCTTGCTGTTGAAAGAGCATCGAAGGGGGAAAATGATTGACCTTTGCGGGATATCATGCAGTGGGTTGCAAACACAAACCACGATTATGGTCCAACTGGTCCGCGGTGGTTCGCACGGGGCCCCACCCCCCTGGCGCTTACGGATGATTTCATAAATAAAGAGGGAAATTCTGTCAATGGCGGCGGCGGAGACGACCCAACAGAATGGTAAGGAGGAGCGGGCGCGACGGGACGGCTGGGGACAGGGGGGGGGGAGGGGAGGCCACACCCCCCCTTGACGCTGAGCAAAGGAATGATTGATCATTTCCCCAGTTCCACCATCTGTCGTCCCCGGCTGCATCGAGATGCCAAGGCGAGGTCAAAAGACCAGGTGAACAGTGAGTGAAGGGACGATTACGGCGTGTTCGTAGGAAACACTCTCAAAGTTTCGTGTGCGTTCCAAAACCATGTGCCGATTGCTGACGCCACTGGGAGATTGGAGTTTCGATGTAGGGAGGAAGAAGAGGAAAAAAAAGAAACTACTTTATGACAGACGCATATCTCGCCCAGTATGGTAATTGATAATCTGCACTGCAACACGCCGGTCTTCTCGCCCTCGCCACCATGCGAAGCCGACCTCGCAGGCCCTTTTCTTTTTCTATGGTAGCGGGCGGTTAGTTCTTCGTTATTCCCGTCACAGGTCGTCCAGCTTGAACCAACCGGACCAGACCGATAAAAAAGAGGCGTGGGAGGAGGGCAAGGGATTTCCCCGTCAGTCAGTAAAGGCAGTGCGGCAGCTACCCGTACTCTCGGACGCAATTTCCAGCCAGATGGAACACTCTCTTGTACGAGGCCTTCGCTTTTGAGATGAAGTCCGAGAAAACATTCATCCGGCAAAGTAGAATCCTAACCAGCGCCGCGTTCCGCACTGCAAGCGACAAGGAAACGATTAGTCATTGCCGCCCGGTGATTGGTGTGCCAGTCTGTCGGATACCCTGTGGTTCCCCCACCCCCTCGAGCTCAGCGGATCGTTGCTGTCCTTCGAGGATCCCAAATGTCTTGCCCGGGAATGCAGGAGAGAGCTGCTGCGGTCCCTTGCTCACTCGGCGAGGTGGAAGTTAAAATGAGGTGCCTTTCCTGCCCTTGCCCGCGTGAGCATACCGGTACTTACGCGGCCGCAACACCCTGGCCACGTACATCAAGCTGCAACCCAGCGCAGTGGTTCGGCTTTCCTGATAGCGTGGTTTTTGATATTTAGTGGCCGCCTTACCAGGTCGCCGGCTTGCGGCTTGAGGCTTGGGACTCGCACCGGGGTGGAGAAAGGCCAGAAGAGAAGAGGAATAAGAGGAAGGGGAACGGAGAGGACAGCGCTGTTTGTGCAACAACGAACCGCAGGTCCTTGCGCAGTCTTTGCTTTTCCATTTCTTCTGAGCATTCAATATCGCCTTTTCGCACCATTGGCCGCGACCAGCCTCCTCCGTGGTGGCTCTAAGATCAGACGCTCGTCGAGCAAGCAGTAAATGTCTTGATCTTCAGCATCAGTCTTCCATCATGGTCATCGAAACCCCTGGGTTGTTGTCCGACTTGGAAGGTATCGACTACTTTGTCATCGGTATAGGCGCAGAGCTTGCCGCGCCCAGCTCCCAGGGCGCCAGGAGCCAGTCGCCCGGCGGCTTAAGCATCAATCTGGGATCAAGAGAAGAAACACGCGACCTCCTGTGCCGTCGACCCTCTCCTCAACTACATATCGATGAAAACTGACCGCCTGCAGGCACAAAGGCAACTCCGTCGTAGGCGGCGACGAGGCTACGTTCAGAGGTGTCGTTCTGGAAGAGAAAGACGCACAGCAGGTAGCACAGTCGGACGATAAATACCTAGCAACACCATTAGCATCCACATCTAGCAGCTTGTCTACGACCCCAACGCTTGCAGGGCCGTTGGAGTCGTATCTGGCGTGTCCACAATCACACGAGAAGCAGGCGTTGTCTCTGTCTCGCGACGACGATGGAGAACAAGGAGGTTCCTCGGAACACGGCTCACTCATCATGAGTAATAAAAGAGTTCCCGGTGTGTACAGACCGCCAAGTCGATGCCCTTCGCACACCAGTACTGTCGCAGGGCCCAGAGACTCGAGGTTCGGACATCTGATGGAGCGCTACCTGGCCTCTGAAGAAGACCGCGAATTCTTGGAGGACTACTCAGGACACATGCCTTCGAAGGATGGGAATAATGACACCGCCAAGGCTCCAATTCTAGAGTCCGAGACAGTTCCGCCATCAGAGGATGGTCCCTTCGCTTCAAATTCGTCGATGCCATTGACGACAGAACCAAGTATAGACAGCGTAGCTCCCATTGCCGGAGTGCTAGATGGCCCCATTGAAGTGGGTTATGATCGTCAAAGTCCGGATTCAGGGATCTCCGACATGCAGGCAGACGAGCTCCATCACCTCTTGTAAGTCTATTTCGGCTCGTCAACAGGTCAGTCGCTAATGCTCGGAGCAGGGGCCAGCGTCGAAGGGCGCGAGAAGCAGCAAGCAACCGAGTTTTCAAGGCGCATAGAATACAAAGAGGAAGAATCGAAAAGCCGAAACGGATGAGGTCTCGAAGATGATATCAACGCAGCAAGATTGGCAACATTGATGTCCCTGCTTGCTGCCGTGGGTCAGCCACTTGCGAAGACTTGAGGTCCGACGCTAGGGTATTGTTGTCCGCAACACGAGACAGATGTTGTGTGCCCATCTGCGAAAGAGAATGGATGCAACATTCGGTTTGAGTGGTCCACGTATGCTAAATAAAGGGCCTAGTAGTGGTATGATTGACGAAAAGCCCGTGAGAGGGAGCAACTGCCGTTGCGGGGCGACATGAAGAAGAACGACGAAACGACTGAGATGTCGGGGGCGCAAGGTGTCGGCCGGTCGGTACGGTACGGTACGGGTCTTTACCGCGTTGCCCTGTTGAATGAAAATGTGTGTGAAATGCATAGTGATTGATCATCACATTCTTTTGTGCTTAGCTGGACTTTATGGTCAATCCGGGAATGATGACTTGATGACGGAAGGATTGGCAAGCAGTCAAGAGAAATTGAGAGAGATCAGAGAGACTCTACCCATCGGACGTCTTATCGTTATCAGTTGTGTTGTATCGCAGGCCTTATCGATATCGTCTCATTCCAAACGCGCTGCAATTGACCGACCGCCTCTCCACTGAGCTTCGTTCCCACTAACCACTGAGCTAAAGTACCCATTCTACCTTACTTAGGTAGGTAGTTTTAGCTAGCTGTGGTCATCCGCGGCCCGTTAGTAATTACTGATTGCGACTCGACTCCGTAAACCTCACTTTTGTCCCAAACCTTCTCTCGCAGCCGCCGACACCGATCGCGACACGACACGAAACGACGGCGCTGCCCAATGGCGCCGTGCGAGCTCAACATCCATGTATAATCGCGAGAACAAGATCATGAGAAAACTCCTCGGCAAAGTGACTGCCGACAGCAGCACCGACAATCATCACTCCATCGCTATCACAAGCGCGCCTCAATTCCCGGCCTCGTATCGACCAAGCGTTGCGCAAAATGCAGCCTTCTCGGCCGGCGTTCCCATCCTGTGCCTGGATTCTTCCCCCGATCACTGCGCCGCCGTCATAGCCGGAAGGCATATTCTCAAAACCATCGTCTTGGACGGGCTGTCTGTGAACGAGGGCATCGACCTTCGCAGCGCCATCACGGTCCAATCCGCCTCTAGCAAGACCCCATCGAGCTCCTTGACGGCAGATCAGCTCTCCATACGAGACGTCAAGTGGCATGGAGATTCCACCATCTTTACAGCTTGCGCAAATGGCAAGATATTCTCCTACGACCTTGCGAGAATCTCGACAGGTGGCGCCGCACTCGAGTTCGTTCAGACAAGGGAGGACTCGCGTCAGGTCAACAGTCTCGACATCAACCCTCACAGGCAGACAACCCTACTCTCTGGCAGCCAGGATGGCATGGTGCGATACTTTGACATCCGCGCCCCGGTGCAGAGTCGATCGGGCGGTCTCACCTACAGCCCCCGCGGCGCCTACAAGTGCAACGCTGACGGCGTCCGCCAAGTCAAGTGGTCGCCCAAGGATGGCTTCTACTTTGCCTGCGGTACCGAGTCTGGTGTCATTCTGAAGTGGGATGTGCGGAAGATTGCCCAGCCGCTGCTCAAAATACCCGCCCACGATAAAGCTTGCGCCTCGATATCGTGGCACCCCGACGGCAACCACCTGATTAGTGGTGGCTGGGATAGCAAATGCGCAGTGTGGGACATGTCCAAAAACGCCGACAAGCGACAGAAACCTCGATGGGTCATATACACTCCGGCCCCCGTGTCTGTTGTTGCATGGCGCCCCGGCCTTTGGTCAGCGAGCGCCCAAGGAAAGCGTGCCGCCCAGGTTGCCGTCTCCTACGACGACGGGAGCTCCAAACGTTTCGGAATCAACAGTGTGCATATCTGGGACTTGGCAAGACCTACCATGCCTTACAAAGAAATGGATCAATTTGACTTCTCCCCGTCGGGTTTGCTCTGGCAGAACCAGGATCTTCTCTGGACCGTCGGCAACGACGGCTTCTTCAACCAGTGCGATGTCGCCTTCGCCCCAAAGGTACTTGACCGACAACCAGTATCCAGTATGGCATTTTCTGCTCGCGGTGACGCCGTCATGTTTCTCGACGAGCGACCCCAGGATCGGCCACGTCCATCAATCATCCATCATCAAGCAAGCGTTGTGCCCCCACGCACATCGTATAGTTCGAGCCCAACGACTCCGATGCTCAGTATCAGCCGCAGCGACTCTGAAGAAGATGTTGTCGGTAGCTTCTTGGGACCGCGTCGCAGAGGTGGCAGAAAACGGAGACATAGTTTACGTTCCGTTCCTGTTCTGAGCACCACGCCGCCTTCTGGATCAGGCATCGGTGACGATCTCGTTTTAGGCTTGGAACAGGCCATGAAGGTGACTGGCACATACAAGACGCAGCAGTCCATGGCGGTCGGACACATTCCCTCAGCGGTGCGGGTCGACATATACGAATACCTTTCCAGCTGCTATCTTGAAACCATGGATCGCGAGCTTCCATACGTCGCTGATGGACAGCCACTCAACAAGAGAGTTTGCAACATTATGGAGCAATACGCGCGTGCTGCGGAACATGTAAATCAGTTCCGTCTCGCCCAGACATGGCGAATCCTGGCGTATTCGATGAACCTACTGTTGACCCGGCGGGCTCAGTTCCACCTAGAAACTCGCCTGGGACGGTTCCAGAAGCGGCCTTCCATTGCAAAAGCAAAAGACATCCCGAAAATACGGGTGCCTAGAGCGTTAGACGTTGTCGTGGAAATGAATGGTGAAGAAACACCAAGGAAACCATCGGCCCACGTCTCTAGTGGCGTTGACACCAAGTCTTTAGGGCCTCGTTCATTGCTCTCAGAAGAGATTGAGAGCACCTCTGAAGTTGCAACGCCCATTGCAAGAGCCATCAACGGGGAAAATATTGACGTGGGCGATTTTGCATCGGATGCACAGCTGCCCCCGGTCGTGGAATCGGACAGTTTTGCTTTGCCACCTGCTGCTCACAGTACGTTTAGCAATAATCCAAGGAGGCGGTTGGATTCGGTTCCTTTGTCTACCACAAGCCATGAAAGCGATGGCACCCAGATCTCTATCACAGAGGGGTATGACTTTTATGATACTGACGCACTATCTCAAGCTATAGATGTGCCTGAGCCAAAGAAAAAGGAGCAGAAGCCCCTGGACTACGGCCCCCGCACCCCAAATAGCCGACGCACATTGAGACAGGACTCTGGTGGGAGCTTTGCACAGATGTTCTCCATGTCGCAGAGCAGTCGACAGACATCTGGCTTGGCATCCTCTTCTGAAGGGGGGACATCAGCATCTATGCGATCAACCACAAGCTACCCTGCGCAGCTCAAAGAGCAAAGAAGAAGCGAAGAACAGGGTGAATACGAGAGCCGCATTCGTGGCAAGGAACTTGAAGATTCGCCCGAGCATGGTGCCCTGACGGCACTTCACGGCCCGGGAGAAAACCTATCAAAAGATTCACCTGAAGAGATCTTTATGATTTCCCAGACGACCATGACATCTGATACAGCTACCGACGATCCGTCAACACAATCGCAGCTGGGTTCTCTCCCCGTCGCCTACAGAGAAGACGCCCCTCTCCATATTGGGGTCTCATCTACAAGCCCGCCGAAAATCACACCGGCCCTTCAACATGATTCTACGCCAAGCATACTCGACTCCGATTACTTTCCCTGGCCGGAAGATCCATCATACCCGCATCCTGTTGCAAACGACCCAGACGCGGATTATTCTCCGCCGCTGAACCCTTACACTCTCATAAACAGGGCCCTGGATTTTGAGACACGGACCTCCGCGCTCAACGCCTCTGCCATGGTCCTCCTCTTGAAGCCCCTCGTACCAGAATCCGTTATTAACCCGATCCGCGCGACAACCATCCTCCGCCAACACCACTCGCGCCTTGCAGGCATGAAGCTTTTCATCCAGGCCGCCCTCCTTCGCAAACTCTGTGTCCAGGGGTGGCCGGAGGGCATTCCCGAGTGGGGAGAGAACTACACATCTATCTTCGGCCCGGCGCAGCAAGGCGTTAAAGGGGGGTTCATGTGCCCCAACTGCCGGAAACCCAGAGAACTCGACCCGTCCCTTGGCGAGAAGGCTCTCTGGAAATGCGAACGATGCCGCGCGACGATGGCCCCATGCGCCGTCTGCGGCCATCGCGAGACCACGGCCGCGGCGCTCTCCCTCGCCGACGGTATCGGTGGCGCCCAACCCGCAGAACCAATCATGAGCATATGGTGGTATTGCCCAGGCTGTGCCCACGGCGGCCATGCCACGTGTCTGCAAGACTGGCACGCCCCTTCGGACGATGGGTCCTATAAACTCAGTGATGGGTGCTGTCCGCTCGACGGCTGCGGCCACGCCTGTCTCCCCGGGAAGTGGCGCGAGGAGAAGTCGGTGAATCGATCAGACGAGCTTGGCCGTATGGCCATTGAGAAAGTACGTGTTGGCGGCAATGGCGGCGTAGCAGGAGGAGGCATCGGCGTTGGTGGTGGAGGAGGAGGAGGGGGCAAGTCGGGCGCGCCGAGCCCTGTGATGCCACCCAACGTCCGCGGCGACAGCATTGAGGTGCCGCAGAGCAGGGCTGTCGAGAGCGTCCGTGAGGCGCTGGCGAGCGGCACGCCGACGTCGGGGATCCTCAGCTCCAGCCCGGGGAGCCGGTCCGGGGAGCGGGAGAGGAGGAAGAGCGTCAAGTTCATGCCGACGGAGCGCTAGTGGCGCGCCGGCCTGTCCTTCTGGTCTCTGTAGAATGGACGCGACGATATGGGACGTAGACATGCTTGCTTTTCTATTTTGTGCGGCGTTGAACGGAAGAGCGGGGGGGGGGTTTTCTTCTCTTTTATAGCATTCATATCCAGGCAGAGCGAGGGATTAGTTACGAATTCATTCAACTCAGGCGGGAGACATGGGGCGTTTGGAGGTTGGCGACTGGGAGGAGAAGGGCGATTCCCCCGCCCCTCGACGGGGCTCGATTGCAGGATTAGCATTTTACTATGGCGGCGACTTCACGCCGGGGTATCTCAACAATGAAACCACGTAATCTAATCATCTTCCCGTCCATCCTGGTTTTTGTTCCCGTATCCAACTCCCGACCATTGTGCATGTGCAGTATATAAGATTACTTGCCTGCGTGCTCCCTCATACCCTTCGTCCTCAATGAGACCTTGACCTCATCGAAGGGGAGACCTGCAGGTCCACCGTTGCCGTTGTGTTGGGGGCTGTTGTTGACGGGTGATTCGGCCCCCTCGCGGACAGTCATGGCCCTCCGGAGCTCGTCTCGTTGTCGGTTGAGCACCTCGCTATCAGTGCTACCGCGGCGGCTGCCGCCGACGCTGCTCGTGTCCCCGTCACCGCCCATGCCAGCGGACGAAGCGATGCGGCCCTTCAGACGACCGGCCCAGAGACCGCGGACGCCGCCCCGCTTGCGTTCTGGGACCTCCTCGCTTCCCGCGCTGCAGACGTAGAGGAGGTACTTGAGATTCGGCAGGGTGTGGCGGATGTCGACGACCTTGAGCCCTTGGCTTGCGCAGAGGACCTCGACGTCCTTGTTGAGGATGAACCAGCCGTAGTCAAAACGATACTGCGCAGCGGTGGAGCCGCCTCGGGGAAGGTATAGAGGGAAGTCGCGTTGGCGGGCTGCCTGCGTCGAGTTGAGATCGGTAAGGAGGGATATATCGTCGCGGATGGACGAGCGTGAGCCGAATGGCGTAACGGGGTACGGTAACGGTACAGAAAGGTAATACTGCAGGGCGTTCGTCAAGGCGGCGACATAGCCCAGGGCCGCGGACATGAGGTCGTCGTCCGGGCCGCGGGAGGTGGCAGTGTCGTATGTGGTATTCGGCAGGGCGAGACCCGCGATCTGGAAGGAGAGCGGGGTGCCCGAAGGGCATGGTGTGATCTGGTAGATGTGGCTGAGGTCGGCGCAAATGCGTCGGCGCTGCCCACGAATTTGTTCCTTCGTCTTAGCCAACACCGCCTTCGAAGCTGTCAGGTGCTCCGTCGCATCTGTGATGTCCTTGGCGAGCTTATCCTGCAAGGCACGACCCTGAGCGATGGCCTCCCTGCGTGACTGGAGAGACGCGCGCAGCTCTTCGCGCCGCTTCTCGGCAGCCTTGAGAGCCCGCAGCTCTTGCGCCACATATTTGTTGGCCAGTTTCACCTTTTCCTCAGCGGCGGGCGCGTCGTTGTGGGGGGTATCTTCGAGTATGTTATTGATCTGAGACGTCAGCTGCTCCTGTGTCACGATGGCGTCCTGGATCAAGGTGTCCAAGGTTGCGAGTTTCATGAGCGCATTGTACGAGGATGTATGGAGCGGCGGGAGGTATTTCGGTTGGCTAGGCTTTCCGAGGAAATCGAGTGAGTAGATTCCGTCTGCGAGATGGAAAACGAGCCCGTTCGGAGGAAACTTGCGGTTCTGGAGAGTCCCGATGAAGTGCAGGCTTCGAAGATCGACGGTGTCTTGGAGCAGGAGGGTCCATGACGTCCGATGAGCCCAGATCTTGATGGTGACGACGGGCGACCGAGTTACCGAGGGACCATGGTGGTTGAGGTCGAAGAATTGGAAGTTGAAGTTCTGTTGGGCCGAACATTAGCTGGAATGAGGCAGGTGACGGTAGGGCCCGACAGCTTACGGTTGCATGCTCCTTCACCTCGCTAATGTAGATAGGCTCGTCCTCATCGTCGCAGTGCAGCGAAAAGAAGACATCGGCGGCCTTACCATCGATGGTGATCTGCAACATGCGCTGTCGCGTCACAGGGGTAGCCTGAACGAGAGCGGTGCTCCGGCGGCGCGGCGCCTTGGGCCGGAAGTTGTCACTAGAGAGGGCATGGTGGAGCTGGGGAGCTTCAAACTTGGACGATGACTTATTCAGCGCGGTGTCATCGATGGTCTGGCCTCGAGGTCGAACAAAGCTGAGATTTCGGAGGTAAATTCCGCGGAGGTGGCGGAGTTTGCGGTTCTGGGGAAGGAGGAGGGGTCGGGACTCAGGAGGAGGCATCGTGATGATGTGCGGCTCAATTCATGGCGCTATTGAGCAGCTCCTAGCCTTGAAGGATTGTTCGTGATGGTCGTATTGTGTTGTGATGGTATTGGGATCGCAGCAAGCAAAAGGTGAACAGACGCAATGGCGAACGAAGCTTCGCAGGTGTGCGATTGTTGCTTGGTGCTGTCATTGCTGACAATAGGTGCATGCAGCGCAGCACAGCGCAGCGCAGTGCAGTGCACGGAGCTCCTGCTGTGCTTCCTGCCATGTGCTGTTGCTGTTTCGGTGAAAGCGGGGCATCACACTCGTCATCACCCTGGTAGATGCATCAATACGCTATCTACCCAAGCATCCTTATAGGCATATATAAACATGGTTCTACACCTGATTATGCACTAATACATTTTCCCCATTGATGCACATCATCTATGTCCGTGGATGACACCTACCTCTCTACACTATCTATCTACCTGGTAAACTACCTATGTCGATCTCGTTTTCATTCACCGTTGCCTTACCGTTGCCTTCGCCAAGGGACAACAATAACGACCATGTCAGTGATCAAAGCTTGATGGTTCTGTTCTGTGAAGCAGTTCCCATTTCCCCCGCACCTTAGCCTCGGCACAGCCCGCCCACTGGACAACCACGCCGTTTTCCTCATCCCGTTTACCCTCCTCACTAAAGAGCCGATGAGCTTGGGGTGCGTGTCGCGCGCAGATCTCGGCCTGGGTATCTGCTTCGTCCACCGATAGATTCGGCATCCTACATGGTTCCTTATCTGACCATTGCGAGCGTCTAGACCCGGTGTCGCCCTTGTGGTTGATCGCTCCGCCTCCCCGAAACACGTAATCACTGTCAGATGCCCTGGCGCGGGGGACTGGGAAAGGGGCCTCCTTGCTTGTTCGACCTGTTTCCGGTCAAAATACAGTTGATGTATACGTCACTGGTGAACCATCCTTTCACCCAACGAGCCAACCGCTAGCCCTCCTCTGCCTTTGGATGGCAACTACGGCTGGCAGCTCTAGCGCCCCTCATCCTTAGAGACGGTCAATTCGCTCATCCGTCTCACCATCAGGCCTGTGGCTGTGGGACCATGGATGAACCGTCTTCTATGGCTTTCGCCGTCCCGTCTTCAGCTGAGAGACATTGAGGCGGCAGTGACCCAACGAGCCATTGGAAGACTAGATTACGGAGGCGCGCATATAGTCTTGAGTGTACGTCACGAAGATACGAGCAATCCCTGCGGCAATCCCTACGGCAATCCGTTCCTCATCATCTCCACGTTCATGTTACAATTAAAACCCCGTCCATCCCTCCGCCACAATCAAGTTGTGCTTTTTATTCTGCATTTGGCCCGGCAGAGTCACACCACGCGCAATGGAACGGTCACCAGCCGCTCCGCATACTCTCTATCTGAGTCGAGATCACGACGGCGCAATAACAATCAACCTCATCAGACCCAATGGGTGCATTGCTCCCTTTTACAGCGTTAGTCACAACGAAAAGATGACCAAGATGGAGGTTCGAAGGATCAGGTGCGACGCCGTCTCCGCCGAACATCGCCCTGTCGGCTCTATTAAATCTCGCACCTTACCGCCAAGGCTCGATGTCGCCGTCCGCGGTGTCGACTTCAAAATGACCCGCAAGCACCCCTTGTCCAACGCCCTTAGCTTCCGCTTCCTGGGCGTGGGGGAGATGCGCTGGGAAGATCTGGGCAAGCAGGGCAGGGGCATGAGACTGGTTGACTTCAACGGCAAGACGCTGGCACACTTCCGCCCGAGTTTGCATATCCTGGGTGCCGGCGGAGGGGACGGAGGAAAGGAAGGTGGCAACCCGCTCGCAGGCGGGCTGAAGAGCGTGGGCAGAGCCGGGCGAGGTCCCGGCTTCGAGTTGCACAGGGCGCTTGCAGACCTCGACTTGGACCTGATTGTCACGACCGGCTTAGCGGCGGCAGAGCACCGTCGGCAGTTGGACGAGGCTTGGAACACGGAAGCGGACGAGGCAGAATATGAGCAGAAGATCCGGCAGGCGTGAGTCCGTGATGATGTGCCGGCAAAGCTTACTTGGTGAAAGGTGTTCATTACTCGGTCATGCGCCCGAGCTCCTCCATATTAGTTGTCTATACCCATGCTGAAACAAAAACGATAGCTGATTGGTATCTTTCTTCAGCCCCGGAATCCAGGTTTTATCCCCAGTCCGCGGTCGCTTGCATGCCGAATGAGACAAAGTTTAGCTGTGCCCATGAGTGCCAAATTCATGATTCAATATTGATTTACCCCGCCAGCGAACCAGGAACTCAAGTCGAGCCCTTCTGCCATTTCATCCCTGATCCCACGTCTTGCCGCTCGGATTCGGAACGCACAACCAGTGCCTCTTTTCTCGTGAAGAGGACTTGTCGCTTCCCATCCGCCTTGGCGGCCATCTGGTCGGCAATGTCTATCGGCGTCAGCGGCAGGTCATCCGTCAGTGGCGTTTCGGGCGGCTCGTGGAGCTTGTCCTTTCCAATGTGAAGTATCGAGCGCCGTGACTGGCCTAGACTGGTGTCTTTCATCGATTTCTCGCTGCTGGAGAAGAGATCAGGGCTCCTTTGCAGCAGCGGTCGCAGGGGCAGGAAGCATGCGCAGACGATGGCGCAGAAGTCCTTGACGATGGACCAGGTTGCAACGTCGACGTTGTCCCACGTCGTATCGAATGTGGTTGAAAATGCGACCAGATACTTGAGTCTAATCATTGTCGTGATACAGGCACTATGTCCATGTTAGCGAGCATTTCGGGTCACGAATCAGTAGAGGTGCCGGTGTGGAACGAACAATGATCCCAGACTAAACATGAAGCTCAATGCCACCTTCTTTCGAATGTCGATTTGGAGCTTCGCCAACTCGGGAATCGGTAGGAACAAAATGACGACTTCCTCAGCGAGGCTGACACCAGCACCGCAGTACCAAACGATGTTGATGTCTAAACATGTTCGGTTCGGGTTGTTCTTGTCCCAAGCGGACGCTATAGGGTTACATTGGAAGGCGGTGGCTAGCACAAATACGAGACCATGGAGCAGCAGGAAGGGGATAAAGCACCGAACTGTGAGCTGAAACCATCGCGCCGAAAATATGAGGGACAAGAATAGCAAAATCGAGATCTTCGCAAAGATCTGTGTCAGAATGTAGAGCATATGCGCCACGTAGAGGAGCTGCATGAGTTTCCTGTCGTTACTGGCGAGATCGACATTCCAGTAGTGCGTTCCGAGTCCCAAAACAGCGCTGGCGATTTCGATGCCTGCCAGTCCAGCAAGCAGGATCTAATCGCCGTTAGCCTTGATCTTTCCAGCAAAGGTCGCCCTGGGGCTCAGAACTAACCGCTGCCGTCACTACCATCCAGTCGTCCCACCATAACCGGCCGGTGGTCTTCCATCTCGCGAAGCACCTGAGACCAACGATAGGAAACGTAATTAACGGTAGGGCGATGGCTACCGTCATGATCTCCGTACTCCTCGACTCTTCCGGGTACCCGGCGCAGAGGTTCGTCTGGAGCTTCGCAGAACCTTCTGGCCCGTCAACGCTGGCTTTCCACATTATATCAATAACAAAAGACCTACGTGCATGGTCTTCCGGGCGGCAGTTGAGTTGCGCACAAGTCGATAATGCAGATTGCAGCGGTATATCAGGGCATAAGCACTCGGCGACAGTGATTGTAGATGTCAAGTTGCAGCTTCCGGCTGAGAGAGTGAGATTCATGCATGAAAGCTATCGTGGAAGCAACTCTGAGTCAGCCCTCCCTTCGGAGATTGTTTGGCCAGGTCCTCATTCAGCGGACGAAGGGGTTAATGCATTGCAAATGTCGTCGAGAAGAAGAAGAAGAAGAAAGGCTATCAGTTGACAAATGGAGAACATCCGCGTCGATGACTTACAGCGCAATTCGGCACTTGCGAGAGCAACTCCGTAATACCTTGCGCCTCAACTACGGGGGAGCAGCGCCAGAAAAGAAACAATAGTAGCGAAAATCCGCCAGATTGTCTGAAAATTCTGTTCATCTCCTAGATGCCCTGCTTGGAAACATGTAGAGAGACGAGCAAATGCGAGACCATAACGCAAAAGGTGAGCAGGAAGTGAAGATGATTAGATCCAGGGGTTCGTAGGTGGCATGTGAGTGCCTTTCTCTCCTTTAGTATGGACTCAGTCTTTCGTCTATCCGAAGACGGATGGCAGGATAAGATGAAATATAGAGCCGCGGTAGCCAGCATTGGATCGACCTCCCTGCCGATTGTGATGGCTGATGCCGGGATCGAGAAAGCACTATGAACCATCTTCCGTGCGCACATACACACCCAAACACACAGCAATCTTCGGGTACGCCATTGAGCCGCGTTTGACAAAGGATGCCTGACCTTCTGCCATGCCATAACCTTACGGTCGACACGGATTATTGACCCGGTGGGATGAGTAAGGCGAGTTAGCGGCTCCGAGGTGGAAATGCCCCTCCCTTCAGCTTGTCAATAATTTGCCCAGAAGCCGCTGTCAATACGTTTGGAAACATTTTGCCCCACGCTGAAGATTCTGACACAGCACTTCTATGTCAGACTTGGAGGTGAGGGGAGTCAGAAGCCGAACGGGAACTTGGAAGGGCCTGCATGTTCAAGACGGAGCTGAGGCAAAGGACAGTGTTCGGCCGGTGCGTAATTGTTGCGCTGGGAGGAGAGGGGGGGGGATGGGACGTCCCGACACTTACACCCACACTCTCAACAGGTGTATC
This sequence comes from Colletotrichum sublineola, assembly GCA_020631755.1. Taxonomy (NCBI): domain Eukaryota; kingdom Fungi; phylum Ascomycota; class Sordariomycetes; order Glomerellales; family Glomerellaceae; genus Colletotrichum; species Colletotrichum sublineola. The sequence goes on along the minus strand of JAHSQG010000005.1, from coordinate 4,791,233 downwards.
GCGTTCGAGGACCCCGCGAATTCGGAAGATGGGACGTTCCCTCTCACCCGACGGACATTTCGTACACGTCCTAGGGCGGGAAGGTTTCGGGTACAGGACGAGATGGTTGGGTTCATTGAACTGTAAACGGCATGCCGACTGCCTCGTGTTACTCACAGCCTTAGGAGCACAGCGATCATAGGGATACCGGTACCGCCTACGTCCCGTAGAGGAGCTGACGAAGAGAATGCTACATCATATCGATGACTCGTAGCACTGGTTGATTAACACGGACATTGTTCCGGGTGTTTACGTACCTCACCGGATCCTCTACTGAATCAATCAGTCAACCACACGAGGCGGCCGGCGACGTCGTTCACCAGCCATCTTCTGCTCTTCCGAAATACCAGAACTTGGGTCCCCCTTTACCGTATCAGTATCTTTGCCGCATATACTAAGTGGCGTAGCACGAGTCTCCGCCGACCTCCGTATCGTCGACAGACTGAGAGATTTGTAGTACTGACTCCGTTTAGAACCCAAATCAAGCCCTTCTAGAACCCCCCAAACTTTGTTTTCAATGGAAGTGACGCACCATTGTCCGGTCCACTTGACCCAAACCACATCAAACCATGGCCAAACTCAGTTCCAATAGTCTACCAAGTAGGAGACGCCAGTGAGACAAAGGAACGGATGTCGCCTTGCCGTACCTAGATGTGAATTGCAAAGGGGGCTTCATCTGTTGAACAACTCGAATTCGTGTTGAAAAACCTCATACCGTTTCATCTTGCCTTGGACTGGGTTTGCGATTACTGTAAGACCTCATTGGACTGGCACGTCTGCTTTTTAGGTTGCTTGTCCTTTTGCCACCCTGTGATGGGAAACGAACCAGGAGATGCAGTATTTTAGAGTTTGTTCAATTCCCGCCGAGTCGCTTCCGTCCCCTTGGCACGTCTCAATAGATGGTTGCGTGCCCGGTTTGATCTATCGGGACGGTTCTCGGTGTTGGAACACACAGACGGCGCTCAGCCTTACCCTGTCCACCCTTTCCGTCACTCCGGTCTCCTACAAGTTGAGGCGTACTAACCCGTGAGTTTCAAAACCTCATACCTAATTCATTGAGGGTGGTTCATCAAATGGCTAGAATCAGTTGATTTTACTGGGCTGGTCTCTGTGAAATCAACCTCAACTTTGATTATTGGCACCTCCAGATTTAAGTGGCAAAGATCTTCATATCTCCTCCCCTGTTACGCATTCGTTGACCGACTCAAGACGGAACACCCCCACCTCCTTCTCCTTCCTTTTCCCTTCGTTCAACGTGACTCTCTCAATCTTTAGGGTCAGAGATGGACCTCGATCTTATCTCGTCGGTTTAAGACTCGGTATCGCAATAACACACTAGTCAGTATTGTCCAAGTCAACTTTGGTATTCTCTCTTGTTTTCTAGGAAACTTTCACATGGGTATTTATTATTGGCAGAGCAAGGTCGATCATGTTAAAGGGTAGGTTTGCAGGCATTCGTACGTCAGCCGAGGCCAGCTGTCAAGATGCCAATATGGTGAGATGCGCGGAGGATATAAGTCCGCAACTGCTTAAGCTTCGTCAAGGGCGAACTTAAGACTCGTAAGTCTTGCTTCCAGCTCTCGCTTCGATCAGCCGCTGGTCCAAACGCAGTGTAGAAACGCACCAGTCTTGGGGCCAGCCCACCCCGTGCAGGTCGGTGCAGCCAGCGAGTTCCCCGAGAAGTGAGAAGCCTCAAAGATGACCCACACCGCCTATTCACTGGTTTCAAGCCTTGTTCTACTCAGAAAGCCAAGCGGAAATAGAACCGGGAATACAGAGGCTTTCACCGAGACGCGGCGTCCGCGCAAAGCGCTGCGTCTCTGTACGCTATGACAATCATTGGGTCACGAATCACGCCGACGTCGGTTGGGACAAGAAGCTACTGGTATGGTTTGCCTCGGCTGACGATCATTGTCGGTCTAAATGTGCGGAAGAACAGGGACATGATTCAAAATTGTGGAGGCACGCATCATGAATGACTTGGGATAACCAACAGAGACACTGATTGGTTATCATCGTTTGATCTAATATTGGGATGTTTCTTCGCGTTATATGCAATGCATTCCAGACACATTATAATCAAGACTGGGGTGCTAATTCGCACGTCTTTACTGAAAGAAAATGCCTCCGAACTCTTGAACTCTATGGCCGAACTGATCGGAAACCGCACCGAAGAAAATGAGATTGCATCTATCTTTCATAATGCTATACCAAGGATCTGATCCGCCTTTGACGACTGGGACTTCCTGTCCCAGATCCGGGTGGACTCTTCATGTTCTATCCGCAACCAGTGAAACTCGGGCTTGAAGTCTGGATTCCTAGTGGTCTCAAGCGGCTGACTTTTCCACGGGGTCGCCATCGGCCTGATAACGCGGGTTGCGGCTGCGCAGCTTTGGCCAGGTTTTCTGTTGAAGGACACGAACTGGGCTGGCATTTCGCTTTCTTGTCGAGGTGAAGCATCTTCTTTCTTGCCTCGAGAACATTTTGCAAAAAGCGGAACGATCGGAGGCACCGAGCTGCATACGATTACAATTGTGCACTCGGCGATGGAGCACAGCACCCACGAGGTCCAGTTGTCTAATCCGGCGAGTTTCAGTACATGCTTCATGGCCATGTATGAGTTCGGATTAGTGTCTCGGGAGTACAACTTACACGTGACATCGGCCTGATCTAGGGGCTGCAAATAGACAATCTTGATGATGCCGGCCACACATGAGCTAAGCCTTTGTCAGTCGCATCCTGCATAGGTATGAATCGTAGGGAACATACAGGCCAGCAATAGCGAACAGAAACGTCACAAGGACTTTCTCACGCAAGGACATTGTCATCCCCAAGAAGTACGCTAGAGGCATGGTGCACAACACTGCATCGATGGCAATATTGATGGCCGTGCTGGCGTGAAGGAAGTCGAGGAAAGGGTAGCATGATGCACCACTGACAGTCGGATCCCAAGCTGCTGAGATCGGCTTACATTGAAAGATGACGGCAAACACAGATGCCAAGGCGAAGGCGCCAGTCACGACCGCCGTTGCAAACAGTGTCCACCGCGCATTCCTCTTTTCGACGGGCCTCAGAAAGGAGCATACCGCCGATAACCGTGCAAATGCGATCGCGCAGGGATATAGGATGTTCGCGATGAAGAGGAGCTGCCAGAGCTGTTAGCCATTGAACAGCAAAGGTTCCCCTGTTCTCTTTGGATCCCCTACCTGGAACAGGTACTTTGTATTGTCGGCCAAGTCTGCGGCGTCGATGTCTGAAGAATGTTGACCTAGACCAAGATCGGTCGCTAGAATGCTCGTCAGCCCCAGACTCTCGACATAAGAAAAGGAAGATTGGGATATGTCGAATATCCAAAAACGTACCCAATGGAAGTAACGAACAGATCCCAAAGGTGAAGATTGCTGCAATAATGACTAACACATCGTCGTTGAAAAACTTCCGCGTCACCGTGCAGCGGACAACAACCCGGAGAGGGACGATGATGCCGACAAAGATAAATGCTGTAAGATTAACCCCCCAAATGGTCGTTACCAAAGTGTTTGGACCGCCGACTTCGTCCAGCCTGGGTCCATTCGCGTTTTCGAGATCCATGGCGGAGGAACCGTTTAAAATAAAGTAGTAGAATCTATAGAATTAGCATAGCGACACTCAATGTCAGCACCTAGAAATGAAGTCGAGGAAAGTATGTTGCAGACGGTGGTATGCGCCACCAGAGCGCGTCACACCATGGGAAGTAACCGCCATTTTTACTTGGATGCGTGTTTACCAGTCGTGGGCAACGACAGCCACACTGGTTTCACGAGTGCTATTTTGCCTCTTCCCCGTGGCGCCGCGCAAAGACAGGTCAAAGAATTTTGGCCGGCTGCCGAGTCTCCATGTCAACAGGCCGGAGCTAGTCTAGACGCCAAAGAAATCTGCTCTGCAGTGCATCATTAGGGCTTAAGAGTGTACGTGCCATTCTCCTCCTGCAGCAATCGTACATATACGAGTGTTAAGCCCCCCAGTGGCTTCTCAAGGGCCAAGATATCTACACATTAACTAATGCGAATTCTTGAGTTCCTACAAAGCTTCGCCGGTGTGTCTTTTAATCTTAAGCTTAGAATGATGGGTAAAAACCGCATCCATATGTAGAGTCCCGTAGCTGGCTGAGATCAAAAGACAATAGGTGCTGTATTGCATGCCCAACATTAACTGGCCGCCATTCAGAACAAGGTGTCTTCGTCAGGGGGAATACGGCCAGGACGAATTTAGCAACTCGGAGCTAGTCCGCCCTCTCCAACACCCTTGAACACTTAGGTCCTAGGCCGCTCGCAAAGCAGAGCTAGCGCCTTTGTCTACAGTTTAGCCTTGACGCATTGACGTTACTCCTTAACCGCTACCTAGAGATCCCCTTTGACGGGGTCGGGTTGGAGCATCGTGATATTCATGTTGCGTGGCGACACGATTCTGTATGACACAGCATCATAGGAATCCCGGGGTGTTTGTTTTGGTGGGGTATTGTTGAGCTAGACGCAGGACGTGCTTTGTTGGAATTTTGGATCTTACGGGAGGAGCCGTGGTAAGACAGGTCAGATGAGATTGAGAAATGATACTGTGGTGCGATTCCGGGCATCGCCCGCTATCGCCAATAAATAGTTCATCAGAGATAAGCCCACGAAAGCCTCTTTTCTTCCTTACGCATAATTAACAGAGAACATCCATTTCCTTTCCCCTACCGTCGGTCACCATTTGAAGCTAGACCATCCCCCTTGATATTGACAGATAGATGTCCATTATTGGTCAGTAGCTACGCGAAATTAAATTTGTCAAGCATCTCATCAGGAAGAAACCGGGTCTAGCATTTCAAGAATGCTCGGAAAGACATCTGTCGGGAAGATGCTACTCGCTCTATTCGTCATCAGTGACCATTATGCCGAAATGCCTTACGGTAGTATTTCCTTTGCATTTTCTCACGCCTACTTAATTAATGATTCATTACCTGATTGAACAACAAACATCTAAATGCTTCTTTAAAAATACCACTTCAACTTCGAATGAAATTTAACCTTCCCCCCCCCCCCCACCCAAAAAAAAAAAAAAAAAACAAGATAATAACAGTGGACTGCCAGCTCCCAAACAATATTCTTTGATTACCATGGCTGAAGCGGTGCAAGCCCAATCTCGGCAAGATACTTGTTGACTTCAGTAGTGGTATTATCCCACATTCCTCTGACCTTCTCCATGTCTTTAGCAACTGGATTCGGCGTCACAACCTCGCCAAAGGGTTCCAAATACTTCCCCTTGAATTTTTCGGGGTTCTCGCGCACTTCAGGTGCGGTGGCCGCGAATAGAGACGTCGCAGCGCCTTGGTCCGTCGACAAGAAGAAAGCTGCTCTTAGAAGCGAAAAGGCGAAATTTCCGATGACCTTGGTCCCATTACTGGCCACGCCCCCCGGATGCACTGAGATGGACAAGATAGGGAGCCCTTGTTCGTCCATCAGCCGTTGAAGTTCCTGGGCAAACAGGAGATTGGCGACCTTGGACACCGCGTACCGTACCATGTCGACAAAGAAAACATGGCGGGAGATGTATCGCCACTTCCAGGGATAATACGGGACAGGGCTTTTCAGGAATGACGGAGAATCGAATGGGAAACTATAGTTTGAGGGAAGCATGAGATAGTTGACGTTGGAGCTGAGGGTTATTATCCGCACATCGGCTCCCTTTTGCCTAGTTGCGTTTTTGAGCAGCGGTAAGATGCCATTTGTAAAAACAAAGTGACCAACATGACTACATCATGGACAGTCAGCAGGTTGCAGTCATCGAACAATCACTTGACTCCAAATGCATACTTAACTGCCATGTGGAATTCCCAGCCAGGGCCAACTGTCTGTGTAGTTGATGAGGCTGCACCGGCATTGTTGACTACAGGGGGGCGGTCGTCAGCAGTTGCATTCATGTAATATGCGTCAATCAGTATTATTAGACCCACTCAGAATGTCCACCTTCGTTTCTTTCGACTTCAACTCTTTGACGGCTGCGCCCACGGTTTTCAAATCCGCCAAATCAAGAGGTAACCATCTCAGTCGGTCTTCATCGATCTCAGGGTATTCTACTGTGAGCAGAGCACGCGTTTTATCGGCTTTCTCTTTTGTCCTCGTCGTGAAATATACAATAGCCCCTCGAAGGGCCAGAAACTTGACAGTTGACAGCCCAATGCCGGCGCTGAAAATGAAAGGGTGAGAATAGGTAATAGAATGGTTTGATTGGGGCAAACTCACTTGCTTCCCGTCACCACGACCACCTTGCCTTCCAGCAGGGGCATCTCAGCCAGCGGGTCCCATTTGCTAGGCATCCTGAGCTTTTGGTGCGCAACAACAATACAACTCTTGAGGCGAAATTTCGAATATTGCCAAATGCAGCTTATCAGATACACTGAATTGAGATATGAGGTACGATACTTGAGGCTTCTATTGCGGACATCTTATATAATGTACAGTTGAGCCCAAAAATGCAGCACGAGGTTCCTTCTTCAGAGAGGGAAACCAGTCGCACACTCGACGGCTTCGTAATCGACATCGCCTGTTGCTCGGGTAATCATCCCGCTTGTCAAGACCCCTGGCGGAATCGGATGAATCCACTCAGATAGCATTATCCCTTTTGGGACAATGCCTAGCTTGGCATTGTGGAAGAGCTTCTAATTCGTCCATTGACAGACTGTCGGTCTCCAGCCATGCGGAGCTTAATCCTGGCTTATCCCGGTCGATTTCCAATCCATGATTATTGGTCAGTAGTGCGGGGATCAGCCCTGAAAAATAAAGACGATGTAGGCTGACAGGGCTGGAGATAACGCCCCATGGCCAACACGCCACCACGCCTTCAGCAGATTCGTTCCCTTCTTTGCCCCTTTGCGCCATCTCCTTCTCGGTCCACGATTCTGAACATGTTTTCACGCCGCATGCTATTCGTTTTGATAGCACAGTAGCGCCGGGATTAGTGAATACCCGACAGGTTGTTCCGCAACGCACAATCCGTTCGGAGTTGCGCGGTTCGGCCCAGCAGCACGACCAAACTCGAAGCCTCCAGGTTTCTTGATACCTGATTAGCACAATATACAGTAATCCCACAACCAGCACGCTACGGTTCCGTTGTCCTGGTTTCACAAGCACATCCCGTCAGCGCCGCTACCATGCCTTCCTCCAAGAAGGGTTCGCATGAGGGTGGCTTCGTCTTTGTTCCCATAGCCCATCCAAGCGAATCGGCGGGTTGGAAACAGAAAGTCAGATCTCATGCGGCAAAAGGCACCCGGGCTCGTAGACAGCGGGTTGTTGCCTATCAACAAGCCAATGCCCAGCCGAGTCTCCCCTCTGACGACGACCAAAGCCCAGAGGGCACGTCACCCGACTCGACAAGCCAGCATCCGAACGCTTTGGCAGTGGTCTCTCACAAGGTCTCTTCAAAACCGGATCACCGCACTGCTTTCTCGAACAGCCCCATCTCGTTTTTGAGCGCTGCAAGAACCGATCCGTTTAACAGCTATAACAGGGTTGTTACTCCATGGGAGAAACAGCTGCTTGATCACTGTAAGTAGATGATCCGCCTACATGATCGTATTTACCCAAGGATGGGGAACTGTTGGGATGTATCCACAAGTACCTACGGTTATCCTCGCCAAAAGCCGCGACCCCCTGCTGCCGTTGTGATCGATCTGCGTCATCACTTACAGCTTTGAAAGCTTGTCGCATACACCCCCCCACACCAATCGGGGTTAGAATGCTGACTATTATCTACAACATATAGTTATGCAATACTTGATCATGAAAGAGATGGTGTGCATGCCGTCCCTGAATCTAGACATTCTGGACGACAAGAAATCATTCTGGACAAGCATGGCCACCTATTGGCTGCACACCGCCCTCTCCGACCCCGGAATGCTTGCCACCACCTTGCTTTATTCCGCCCGCCACATGGCGACCATGCAGCATACGGAAATATACAGCTTGCAGGCGACCAAATATAGATTGGATTGCATCCGATTTCTCAACCAGACCCTGACAAGAGAAGGGAAGGACATCAGCAACCTTACCATTACCAAGGCGCTGGCTTTGGCCTCCGATTCGGTGAGATGAATCCGCATTCGAACCTGCTCTTCAAATATACTGATTAGTCATGTCGGTTGAAGAACTTCACTGGCGAACATGATGCTGCAGCAAAACACCTCAAGGCAGTAGGGCAAATGCTTAGAGTAAAGGACGATGGGCCAGAGTCGAGCGACTTCCTCGGTAGGCTTGTTCTATGGTTTACTGGCGACACAAAGTCGAAGAAAATGATAGGAAGGGCAAACTTGAGATTTGGAACAGAAATGACCCCAGTTGCCAAAGTGGAGAAAAACATGGTATATCACGTCAGTATTCCTACAAATGACTACGGAAGAGGTTGGGGCAACAACATGGTCACGGACGAACGGAATCGTTGATTACCTTATGCACTTTTACATTGGAAACATGCAACCTATAACACAGCATGACAGCAGTCTTTTATTCTAGGAGTCAACCCCCTGAGGGTACGTGAAGAGGCCCTTTGCATCGTACTTTGCTTTTATGGTCTTCAGCTGTGGTAGATTATCCCCGTAGTACTGGTCCTGCGCGTCTCCATTGCTCAACTGTGAATCGGCGTAGTTCACGTACCGACCCCAGTCACTCTTGGACATGGTGTTAGTGACCGAGGACATCCAATCACCGAGGAAGGTATAGCCAGTTGCGGGATACGCAGAGCCGTCAGAGGAGTCGTAAAATTGCCAAAGGAGCACCTTGTCGCGGTGTGCGTAGGCGGTCGCTGAGTTTGCGACCTGCGCCGTCTTGGCGTTCTTGCCGCCGTGGACATCGATCAAAACAAACCAGTCGGTGTGGGTGGACTTTGCAGTGTTGAGGTAGAAGTTGACGAATGCCTCAAAGCCATCCTGGGATACCTCCTTCGTCATGAGGCTCGAAGCGTAGAACGTGTCGTTCCCGAATTGCGGGCCGGTTTGGTCAAGCTCACCGCCGGCGAAATGCTCCAGCTGGCCCATCCAGTCTGTCTCAGTGGCATTGGCGCCGCTCACCTCGATGCCCAGCGGCGAAAGGAACCTCTCCAGAACGCTGCGTGTCTCAGACTCAGTCCCAAAGTAGAGGCCGTCGAAATTCGTGCCATCCGAAGTGATGACGGCTCGCATGTTCAACTCGGCGGGCATGCCGTCCTGGGCGAATTGCTGAAGAGCAACAAGCGCCGCAATCAACATCTCCTTCTTGAGGGTGAACGGCACAGTGTACCATGTGACGATACTCGGCGCGGCAAAAGTATTGAACTTGAACTCGGTGACGATACCAAAGGATGAGCCTGCACCACGAATGGCCCAGAAGAGATCATCATTCTGACCCGGCGAGGCTTTCACGATATTCCCGTCAGCAGTCACAACAGTCGCTTCCATGATCCAATCGTTCGCCAGGCCGTGAAGATGGGAGCTAAATCCGAAGCCGCCATGAATGCCGTGGCCCGATATACCGACCCTGACATACCAGCATTAGCTACGGCCTAACTGCTCAATACAGGCAAATCACGACGTGTATTTACCCTGGACAAGAGCCGTGAGAAATGGCCCTTCCACCCCGGTCGAGCAACGTCTTCGCGACGTGTCCGAGCCGGGCACCAGCTTGCACGGTGGCCGTGTTGTCCGCATTCAGCGTGACGCCGAACATCTCATCCAACCGCACCACAACGTGGCCGTTCTCTCCACCGAGCCCGGAGGACGAGTAACTGTGCCCGCCGCCGTGGGCCGTCACCCTCTTGTCATACTGAGACGCACATTTCACGGCCGCCTGCACATGACTCGCATCGGTCGCCGTCACCACAAGTGCCGGCGTGAACTGCACGCGAGTGTTATACGGCCGGATGTCATCGGTCCAGTTCGAAGAAGATGATGTGGTGATTGGTGCGCTCGCCGCGTCGAGGCAGGCTTGGATGTCGTTGCCCGAGTTTCCTGTCTTGCTGTTTTGAGCATCTGCTAGAAGGGGATTGGCTCCAGCCAGGGGATGGGAGATAACCGCCAAAAAAAGACGGGAATTGAACCGCATATTTCATGTTGACACCTGGAACCTGGTTTACCTCAATCTTTTCTTTGAGGGAGGTCTGGCCATTGTGCCTCGACAGGTGTGGCTCAGGCTCAGCTAGGTCGCCCATCATCCCCTTTAATAGAGCCGATCGCTTAGACTAAAGTACTGGTACAAGAGCGATCAGCTGTATTAAAGAGCCGATCGCTTCTACGGGTTCTTTACGTGAAACAATCAGTGCTTTGGTTTCCCAGGGGTTTAGGTTTGCGATTGAACTGCCGGCGTGTTTTTAGTATTCTGCCAGCATCTACCCAGATCCAGTACGCCCAAAGCATGCAGTATCGCACTCTAATACATCGTTTTTGCATCATTTTTCATAACAAGAAATAAGCAGATAAAATTTCTCTTACGATATAAGATTCTACTTTCTTTTACATAAGTACCTATCATATCGTCTCTACAGTTTACGCGAAAAAAAAAAATTAATGCTTTGGTTTCCCAGGGTTTGGGCTCATCAATGCGGTGAAGCGTAAGGCCTAAAAGTCCATGGCGGTCTCTAGCGTCTCGCTCCGGCAACGCAAATAGCTTAGCATCCGCACACGCGAGAGGGATTAGATAATTGAGTCACAAACATCGCGCTCTAGTGCATTCATTCGCCTATGTAGTTTGTGTACTTCGTCCACTCCTCGTCGTCCTTTAGCTTGTCCATATCCTCATCCCTCAGGCAGATCGCCAGCGCGATGCTGCCTTCTCGTGATTTGGGCATTAGGTACGCGAGACCCTCCACCGGCGTGAACCGCGGTCTCCTGACTGACTCGGGCTTTCCCAGACCTAGACCAAAATCCTGCTCATACAAGTCAAGCTTCGCCCACGAACTGAGCATCATATCCTTGTCTAGACGATGCGTCCCAGTGAAGGAGAATTTTCTCTTGTCGGGCGACTGGTCAAGCATCGTCGCGAATGCCCGGGTGCTATAACTCAAGGCTTCCGGGTTTAGTCTTGACCGCAGCTCCGATGCCACTTTTCCAAGCGGTCTGTTGACGAGATCTTTGAGAGAAGAGGAGTTGTTGGTCATGTTGTGTACAATCCCAGGGTACGCTTGAGGGACGCCAAGGTAGCCCCGTACGTCCACGGCTCGCGCAAATTTGATTTCTTCGTCAGGGGATAAACGCGACGCGCGGGCACGAGAGGCAGCTTGCCAGACAAGGGCGGTGAGTGCGTCGTCTGTTGTTATGTAGCCTGATTTGACCGTTTCCATGGCCATGGACTTCAGGGCGGAGAGGGAGCTAGCGGTGAAGTCGAAATAGGCCCAGCGGCATGTTGCGGGCCCTGGTGCCGGTTCCTTCGGCGGCTTGACGATCATTGGATCAGTCTCGGGTCCTCTCCGGTAGTGTTCCAGGAACGGAACGATGTTATAACGGGGTAGGTTTCCTGCTGCAACTTCCTCATCCGTGAACGATTCGTTTTGGCATGCCTTTGATATGAGATTGATGATCTGACCTTGCCCAATACCGTCCATTGCTTGATGGTGACCGAGGAACGTGAGAATGAGTCCGCCCTGTATGAAAGTGGCCTGGACGATGAAGAGAGGTTCAGGTTCACCAGCCAGAGCGGGGTCGATGGGTAGTGTTGGGCGTGCAGCGACGATGCTCTCGTCGAGCATATGGAAGGGGAAATTTGCCCTTTTCATGGCGTCCATCGTCGGCGGCGAGACGCCATCTCGCAGGTCTTTGATAACGAGGGACGGTGCCGTCTTGTATGGCTGGATCCTATAGACGCCTGTGCTGTCTCTGCTTGCGCCTTCATTGACGACTTGTCCAGCGACCCAGGGGAATGCCGCGGTGAGTCTCTTAAGGCCAGTTGTAAGAGTATTGATGATGCTCGAGGTCGAAGATTCATCTTTCACTGAGAAGCAGATTGCGATCTGAGTGTAAATGTTGAGGTTCGGCAGTTGGCCGAGAATATCGAGGGGCTCGCCCATTTCGTGCATTGTTGTTGCGGTAGTATTATTGATTGTCGTCAGTGCAGCCATGAAAGCTGCTTGATGCCCAATGGTTTCCGTTTCTCGCTGGAGATGTTATTCACACCAGGATAGTCGAACCGTGACTTCGCTATCCTCATTGCAACATACAAGGAGCATCGCAAGACATGAAGCTGACTGCAGTTGCCAAAATAAATAGTCGATTGCTGGCTCAGCAATCTTATTCGCTATGGTATACCTCAGCAAATAAGACGCGTTAGGCTTGACTCATCCGATGCCATTTCCTAAATGGGGCTAGATCAATCCACTTCTCTAGTAATTGGTCAAGAACCAGTCTGGCTCATTATGAATCATCCCCCGTCAGTCAATGCTAAACATGCAGTTCACCCCAGCAGTGGACAGAGGTTTTAAACATTCATCCAAGAGTATACGATGTCCAGGACATGGAAAATAACCCCAGAGCCGAAGTGAGCAGGCCCGTCTTACCCCTATCCCCGGTATACATCGTAGAAAATGGCCCGCGCAAATGACGCATGGTGTCTCTCTCAGCTCAGTGAACTTTTAGGGGCTCTGATCCTATGCAATAACAAAGTGGACAACGCTTCCTTTGGCTCACCCCGTTGCATTTTGAGGACAGCGTTGTAGAAGACCGGCCGATCGGCAGTCTAACCCCCGACATTGTTTGCTTGTTCACACCGGCCGTTTAATTCGGCGCTGGTTTCGCCGATACTAAGATACCGGTAATGGTCATCTGGGGCTCGCCAGGTTTGATCACTTTCTCCGACACAACACATTTCATGGCTGGCATGAGTCCGCCCAGTTTCTGCGCCATGCATCTGCTATACAAGCAAACCACCATGATGCCCGTGCCTCCTGACGATGCTATCCTGCTTACCATTCACACCACCCTTCCACCTCGATCATTATAACTCTATTCAGTAAAATTAATTCAGTAAGATCCTCAGCTTGAACAATACCGATCCTTTGTCAGAAATAACCATCTAACAAATTCTCTGTCTGAATAATGAGTTTGTGATGTAGATGGAATCTCCTGGCAACTCTACCAATGGATACTTAACACATTGGTTCGTGGGGTATATGGAGTGAAGTTGTGCATCTCGTCGTGTTTAAATGTAATAGACAGGGCAAATGCATGGTATTCGAGAAAACAAAATTCGTAATTCAATGACAACAGTGTTGCAAACCAGCCTCCGAAACCTTAGAAACTACCGGCAACCTGTCACTTCCCTATCTAAGAGCTAGTAGCTACCTCACTAGGGACAGCGTAAAGTGGCTTCAAGTTACCCATTCGATCGCATGCCGCAAACTTCCACGATTTTGTATGTAACCGGTAGGTGATGTGGCGGCAGAGCAGCTTGATGACCGGCGGTGCCGGGGGCCAGTTTTCCCAGTGGCCGCCCTCGAAGGCAAGGTCGTGGTTGGAGAAGCAGAATGGTAGACCCTTGACCAAGCCCAATGTTTTCTACTCGACACATGCAGTCGTCAGTATGTATGGCCACACATGAAAGGGCCGCTCCGGTGGACGCCACTCACCATGCTCTTCGCGCCTTCTTCCGCGAACTTCTGCTCCAGCGGCGCCATCTTGTCGATGCCGAAATCCCTGAGCCCCAGGATGCTGGGGATCTCCTCCGCCAGGTGTTTCGTCAGCGCCTCTCCGAACCCGTCAATCAGCGTCACCAACTGCGGGCCGTCGAACTTCTCCTTCCCGCCAACACAGGCGTCAACGTAGGTTTTGAAGGCTTCCAAACCATCATGGAACTCTCTGTGCTGCGAGACGTTGCAGTCCATCAGCCCCTTCTGGCCCGTCAGCTCCTCGACCGCCGGGAAGAAGTCGGCTTCTTCGCCCGAATGGTGGACGTGGAGCAGACTGTACCAAGCTAGTGTGTACCGCAGGAATGCTTTGGAATCGGAGGAAGAGACGTAGGGCGCCTGTAGGTATATCGAGTTCAGACCGCGGATGGCCATGTTGTGGATAAGTGCCATTTCGGAGGCGATGCGAGTAAACATGTCAGGCTGTCTATCTCAGCTTTCGATCCGGCGAATACACACCTACCAAGGGGCACTGACCTTTGGAGCATCTTTCTCATTTTGAACGGTTTGGTACGTCGGAGTGGGTATAAGAGCGTAAGGGTGATCGGCGTAAATGGCCATGGTGAAGCCAATGGATCATATACGATAATGATGCTTGTGTATATGCAACAACGAGGGGAGCAAATTGGATTTGTCGGCCTACACCGGACATCTCTGCTGAAATGAGGATTTCAAGCTCCCTCTTTATTTCAGGGGCTTACACTGGGAGAGTTAGGCCTAGACGTCCCAGCTTCCATCCACATTTCATGTACCACCCTGGCGCCTCAATGCCACATCTGGTCCTGGCTCCACGTCTTGTCAATGTGCATCGGGCTTCCAGCCTAGTCTTGGATGGGAAAGGAAAGGCACGCGCTTGGAAGCCCGGGGCTAAACATTGCCATGTTCCCCGCTGACAACAATGGTTATAAACTGTTGCTTCGGCCATTGGTCGCGGTTGCACTTCCGTCTTTCAGCGTGGCGCGCTAACCATCTGGCTGATGGTATGTCTCTGAGGCTGGGTATTGGAATGACCTAGTCCCTAAACTCTATCAAAGGCAGGACCACGAACGAGAACACAGGCTAGGGGCGCCCTTGTAGGACAAAAAGCTTGCAAGCGTGGAATTAGTCCTGTCTTTATGTCTCGCTGACCCCCGATTTCGTAGGACTGTGGCCTATAGGCTGGCTATGATCCCATTCGTACATCTCCCTCAGCATTCTATTAAAACATGCAAACGTCCGAAAACACCAAAGATACCATCCTTCTAGTTATTGGATGTAAGCTATGTATACGCGAATTGGATATGTACAGATAATAATGTTCATCAATCGAGCCGATGACCCTCATTTATCCCCTTTTGACATGTTTGTGCTCCCAGACTCGCGTCAAAACGCTCCCAGCGATACGGCCCATACCCATCACTCACACATTATAGCTCTTGAGCAAGCTGTTGTAGTATTGGTACCCCGTGCCGGAGGGAGGCTCGAAGCTGTACATGTAGTCCCCCCACCAGGGCCCTGCAGCCCACCAGATCGCGCCGGTCCACACGTCCGAGTTGGCCTTGAGGTAGTCGAGCATCCCCTTGACGGCAGCTTGGCACTGGGAGTTGGCGCCACCGGCGAACTCGCCGATGATGCCGACCTTGCCATTCTGGCGCAACCAGTTGGTGGCGGACTGGACCCGCTCGACGCCAATGGTCGAGGATACGCAGTCCGGGGAGGTGCCGGAGCTGTCCGAGTCGAGGTACTGGTGCATCTCGTAGACGATCTTGTTCAAGGGGTCCGTAAGGGCCTTCATGTTGTCGTTGACGTTAGTCCACGACCACGCGCCGGACCACGCGTTGCCCTCGACGAAGATGTACTGCGTGGCCCCGGCGGCGCGGATGCCGTTGATGGCGGCCTGATTAAGGTTGAGCACGAGCGTCTGGTCCATGGTGTTGTACTCGTTGTTGGTGTCAAAGATGACGTGATCGTTGTTCTTGAACAGAGTAGCAAAGTTCTTCCACCACGTCTGGAAGCCGTTGGTGTCGGTGATGATGGCGTCATTGAAGCGGCCGTAGTTGTGTGGGTCCAGGACGGCCCAGCCTCCGCTCTGGGTGATGTGGTTGACCACCTGCGTGAAGTTCTGCAGGTAGGCGTTGTTGTAACCGCTGGTCAGGGAGCCTTGCGTCAGGCGCTCCATCTTGAGCTGGACGCGGAACGTGTTGTATCCCTGGCCGCGGAGGGTCTGGGCAAGCGTCAGCAGCTCGCTCATCGGTTTCTCGAGGTCCATGTTTCATGGGTAACTTACGGTGATAGTCGAAGGGTCCGGAAAAGTGAACTCCTTACCCCAGGTACCGGGCAGGGTCTTTTCGCCTGCGGAATTGAATATGATTAGAGGCTCAACATCATCTGAAGTGGATAGGAAGACCTACCGAACTCTGCTCCGGCCTCGTTGACTCCAACCCATTTCCATCCGCCGTTGCTGGTCGGGGGAGGCGTCGAGGTGGGCTTGACCGTCGATGTCGTCCTCGTCACAAGAGTGGTTCCGGCCGGAGGCGGGCTGGAGCCGGGGACACATTGGCTGTACCATTGGTTCGTGGCGGTGCAGGTGTAGCCAGCGACACATGTCGTCGCTCCGGACCAGCCTTGGCCACCGCACTGAGCCCAAGCACCTGCCTGAGCCGAGGCCGCGCCGACGAGGGCGCTGAGAGAGAGAAAATACTTCATTGTGAGCTATCTCCGAGTTGAAGCCTTTCTATGCCGAGTTGCAGAGATAGAAGTGTCTCGTCACATGGCCTTGACCGTCTCTTTTATATAGCTGGCATCCACGTATCCTCGAAGTGGTTGCTTTTTGGGCTCGATCTTAATCTATGAGAGTTGTCCCCCCATGGAATCCTCCATTCCGTTGCGCCTTTCTCCTTTCGTCCTTGCGGTCGTGAGCCCCGTGAGGTCGCTGGGGCTTGACGGCTCGCTACCGCCGCGGCAGGTATACTATCAACGTGATATTATCATCATCAATCTATATTGTCGGCTCATTAGTCCGCTGGAGGCGGAAAGTAGCGCAAGGGGAACGAGTTTCTTTCCCCTTCTAGTCCGGTACATCTGGAGCCGCAGGTGCCGTGGAGACTTAAGAAGGAGAAAAGTCTCATCGGACCGGCCAACTGGAACCGTGCGAAGTAGGGTTGAACCATGTGATCATTAAAGTACGCAACCAGTCGGGTGGTTTATCATCTTCGAGAGTGGAAAGATGGGGTTCACGGCGTCGGACATGGTGTCTTTGGGGTTGCTCTTAGGCCGGAGCATCAGCCTCCGACGTTGCATCGGGCCGTCGGGTGCGCATTTACCAACACATGACCGCGGCTCGAACACTTTTCGGTACCGAAGATCCAAATGGCTCTCATGAATGTTTCCACCACTCGGGTCCTTGATCAGAATTAAATCGGAATGGTTGTAAGGGCAACACGCCCCGATTGCGACATCCGTACGTTTCCGGACGACATTAGTCTTTCGCAAAGCCCGTAAACTGCTCAGATGCTGTCTGCAGCTACTCCATCAGTATCAAAAAAGAGCTATTGCACTCCATCTGCCCTGAAGGTATGAGGCTATTGGCTTCGAGTTGATTGACGTGACCTTTCTGCAAGCCATCGGGAAGCCCTGAGCTTGGCCTCTTGGCGATTATGACAACCAGTTCAGACCGGCGCCTTTCGATTGAGCACTACGAAAGGGTTGCCACGAAACGAGACTTAATTATGGCATTGTGCTGCTGAAAGACGATTGATAGTTATATAGTGGTGTCGTATCCCCAAAGAATTCTGTGATCCAACTTTGGTCAGACATCTCTCCACAACGGTTCTGTATTGATCGGATCGGGTCAATCTGTTCGAAGAAAGATGCCAATAGAAGTCGCTTGGAAACTGGAAGTCCAGCATTCCAGCTGATTTGAGAATAGGTGAAAACCAAACAAGCCTGTCTAGTTTACGGCTTGCAGCGGCACGGCCGGTACAACCAGGCAATCGTTTCAATAACACTCCTGATGCTTTGTGGAGTGTTCGCCATTCTCCTTCTCCCAGACTTCGAATCCATGCGCTTTACAAGTCGCCTCTCTCGAGGCCAAACTTGTACGCAGCGAGAGCCCGTTCTCGGCAGCCTTTGTGATCGACAATCTGTTGGGGATAACCCATCTTCTTCGCTTGCACACCGGCCCCACGACCATAGGGATCATGAATGGCCTTGCCAGTGATGCCCTTCAGCTCAGGCACCCACTTCCGAATGTACTCGCCTTCCGGGTCGAACTTCTCGCTCTGTAACAGCGGATTGAAAATCCGAAAGTAGGGCTGGGGATCGACACCGACGCTGGCGGAGAAACCCCAGCCGCCATTGTTTGAGGCAAAGTCGCCATCGATGAGGTTCTCCATGAAATAACGCTCGCCCATGCGCCAATCGATGAGAAGGTCCTTTGCAAGGAAACATGCGACAATCATGCGACACCGATTATGCATCCAGCCCACTGCGTGCATCTGGCGCATGGCGGCATCCACGATGGGAAATCCCGTCTTGCCCGAGCACCAGGCCTTAAAGTTGTCCATATCGTATGACCATTCGATGTTTGCGTACTCGGGCTTGTAGGGCTTGTTCATACTGGGGCAGAACTCGTCAGTGTTCGTGGCATCTCGAGGGAGGGGAGCGGGGGGGTCTGCGACATACCAGACATATGGCCAGTTTACCAAGACGTGCTTGTAGAAGTCACGCCAGGCCACCTCGCTGATCCAGACACGGATTCCCTCAATCCCCGCGTCGAGCTTCTTGGTCTTGTTCCGGTCACGGGCATACCGCACACAGGTCCTCGAACTGATGGTTCCACTGGCAAGGTGCACGGATAGATTCGAGGTTCCAGAATCATGGGGAATGTTGCGTTTGTTGTGATACTGGCCGACCTTCTCCTCGCAGAACTTTCCTAAACGACTTCGAGCCTCGTGTTCCCCAGCCGGAAATAAGGCACTAAAACGCTTCTTTTGCTCGTCGTCGAGCTTCCTGTCGGCAATCTCGCTCGGGATGTCCGTGTCAAACAGGCTGTTGAACCTGTCCCTTGTGCTAGGAGGGTTCTTTGCAGGCGGATCATACAGCTCAAGGAGGTCTAGGTTCTCATGTATATGGCGGACCCAAGTCTTGAACCAAGGGGTGTAGACGGCGTATTGTTTGCCTGATCCGCTGGTGAGCTGCCCCGGGGGGACGACGCACGTGTCGTGCAGAACCTCATACGAGAGGCCCTTGTCGGCAAACATGCGGACCATCTTCGCCTCTCGGCGGAGCTCGTCGACCTCGTACTCCATATTGGCAAACAGGTGGGTGGCTCCCCAATGATGCATGAGCTCGGCGATCCTGTCAGGTATCGTTTTGCGCTTCTCGACGGTCTCGATGTAGAGTGGGATGTCCAATTTGGCAAGGTCGGCCCTCAGGATATGCAGGGTTCTGAGCATGAAATCGACGCGGATTGGGGCGGTAAGATGAGCCTCGTAGTCTTGAGGACTGATGATAAACATGGTGATCAACGGGACCCCTGCTTCTTTGGCTTTCTCGCTCGCAAGGGATAACGATCGATTGTCTGCGGTGCGCAGATCCATCTTGAACCAGTGTACCACGGCGTCCTTGGGTTTGACAGCCTTGCGAGTTTTGGATGTGTCCTCGAGGGCGGATATGAGCTCCTCGATGGGTCTCGGAAGTTCGTCATTGTTGTAGGCGCGTGCGCGGTCATTGCTCATCTCGTGAGGGTAGTACTTGCGAAGGACGATGCCATGTTTCTCGGCATCTTTGTAGAAGGGATGCGGCTGGCGCAAAGGGTCTTGGTCATTTTGCTCCGTCTTGGCTCTCTTCCTGCCAGAGTTGCTGGGTTCAGCAGCAGGTGCCGACTTGCGTTTCAACTTGGGTGGCATCGTGAAGAGATGACGGAGTCTGGTAGTCGAACGGCGGTACGGGCGCGTGTTGTGCAAGATGGAGACAGAGAGGGGAGCAAGACACGAGAAGAGCGAGTAAACGGCAGCGGAAGCGGTGGTTGCGGTTGACGGTAGACGCGCGTTGCTGTGCAGCGAGACGCGACACGGGAGCATGAGGTAGGTAGGTAGGTAGGTAGGTAGGTAGGGTGAGGTACCTGTAAGGGGAAGGGATGGATGGGAATGGTGTGAATGGTGCAACTGGAAGTGTCATATGTTACAGGCTTTTTTTCTAGCTGAACCCCAAAAAGCTGCGGTAGTTTTACGTAGGCTTTGCTTAGGCCACGCTCCAGAAACCCCATCAAGCAAGCTCGCGCAGAGATGGCGATGCGATCATGCTGGAGAAAACGTCCACGATCGGCCGATGTCTTATACGTCACCATGTTCCTGAAATCGGGAGATCTGGACGTGCATCAGCTTTAGCGTCCCGAAGCCATGGTTTAGCGGGGGATGCGGTACCTACTTAGGGATTCAGGTCCCCGATTTGGCTGTGGATTCTATTCTGACTACCTAAGGTACACTATAGATGCTGGACTTTAATTGGTTAATTTGAGATCCCCCGGCTGCACGTACCGAGACGAGATCCCCCTTCCCACTTTTAACTACCTACCTAGGTACCTACCTATCCTTTTCGGCAGGCACGTATCTATCCGAGCAAATGTAGGGGAACCGAACATTACCCGACACGTGATTCTATCGATAAGGATGACGTTTGTTCTCTAGTCTTCGACTCTCACCTTTCGCAACTGGCGACGATGGGGTGCTGCAAAAACAAGGAGAAACGAAAAACCACACTACGTCCATAACATCCACGTCTCAGGTATCCCTTTCTTTACCTAATACCCCGAACCGCTGTTGCCGATCTCTCTCCTCCTCTTTACGAAGCAAACATCATGGATCCGGGCCGTAGAGCGATGCTGTCTGGGCGCAGATCCCCAAGTCGGAGAGACCGCGAGAGAGACCGAGATATCGCGTCCCCGCGTCGCGACCCCAATAACCGCATCACCAAGCCTTCAAACCCTCCTCCGTCGTCCTCGAGGCCGCGTCAGAAAAATAACTCGAGCTACATGACCCAGGATGAACAGTCCAGACAGTTTGTCGCCGATGAAGACAAGTTTGTTCTGAAACAGGCCAAGAAGAAGGCTGACATTCGAGTTCGGGAGGGCCGAGCCAAGCCTATTGATCTCCTGGCCTTCAATCTGCGCTTTATCAATTCCGATCGAGATGTCTTCGACGACGACGATGCCGACCTGCACGTCCAAGTGGCTTCTCCAGAGGAGGTACTGCAGGGGCTGAACGAATCACAGCTGCGAGATCTGGATTCCGACATCACGTCCTACCATACCCTGGAGCAGAACGACCGCAACCGGGACTACTGGAAAGCCTTGCAAACCATCTGTGCCGACAGGCGGCAGAAGCTGAAACCGCAGGGCCCAGACGCCCGGGTCGTCAGCACAGTGTCGGAAGACATCGATCGCATTTTGCGTCCCAAGACGTACGAGCAACTCGATGCCCTCGAGGCCCAGATCAAGGCCAAACTACGCTCCAATGATGATATCGATGTCGATTACTGGGAGCAGCTTCTTGGTAGCCTGCTCGTGTGGAAAGCCAAGGCCAAGCTCAAGAAGATCTGCGATGCGATCAGCGAGAGCAAAGCTGCCATGCTCAACCTACAAGATCCCGAAAAGGCAAAAGCCCTGGGGCAGCAGCAGCAACAACCCAAACAGCCCGAGCCTACTTCGGGCCCTGCAGCCACCGGAAACCTGTCATCTGAACAACTGGACAGGGCCGGCACAACAAAGCCCATCTCTGTTTCAAGTGCACCCCAGGGTGGCCCGCCACCGGGAACGGCTCGTTTTGCCCAGACGGGCAACGAGGACTTCTCTCAGACCACCAAGGCTCTCTACGACCGCGAAGTCGCTCGTGGCATTGGTGAGGATGAGGAGGTTTTTACCGCAGAGGAGGCCGTCCCCAGCGGTCTCAAGCCTTTGTGGGCAGACAAGTACAGACCGAGGAAACCGAAATACTTCAACCGTGTGCAGATGGGCTACGAATGGAACAAGTACAACCAGACCCATTACGACCACGACAACCCGCCGCCCAAGGTTGTTCAGGGATACAAGTTCAATATCTTCTACCCCGAGCTCATCGACAAGACAAAGGCGCCCACTTTCAAAATTATCCGCGAACACGGGAGGAAAAGGGGCGAGTCCTTTGCAGCCGCAGGGGAGGAGGACACGTGCCTCATCCGTTTCATCGCGGGTCCCCCGTACGAAGACATTGCATTCCGCATCGTGGATCGCGAGTGGGATTACAGTGCAAAGAGGGAGCGCGGCTTCAAGAGCTCCTTTGACAAGGTACGTTTCCAACTGTTTCCCGCGCTCTTTATCCTTCCTTGACAAGGAAGTGCCCTTCACCTCCTTTTCCTCCTCTCTCTCATCTCCGTGGCGAAATCGAATTATGCACATGTACGGCGAGCACAACAGTCGACCAGGGAAGGGAGAGCTGTAATAAGTGCGCCCGCACAGCTGCGTCCCTTGGCAACATCTCCAGCCTCTCTCTTCTCATTGCTCCGTTTTCCCTTCCCCCTGCCCCCCTCCCTCGTCTACAGTCTTCTCGAAGGGCCCAATCCTAGAATGGTCAGTCTTGCGATGCCGAGATAGACGCACTCGTGAGCGAGACCGCCTCTCCCATAATCCGCGAGCTCCACTCACCGCCCAGCCCCAACCGCCTACACGCGCACGCGCGCCTCTTGAAATTGTCTCTGGCTTTTTTTTTTTTTTTTTTTTACATTTCATCCCCCCCGTTCACCCTAGTTCATGGCTGTTGAGCTAATCTTGTCTCCCTACAGGGCATCCTGCAGCTACACTTTCAGTTCAAGAAGGTAAGGGACAAGTCCCACTATTCCCGTACTGGATGGATTACGACGTGTACTGACCTGATGCCACCTGCAGATCTACTATCGGAAGTGATTTGCTCCGGGAAATCGGACTGGGGGAAGGAAACTTGTCAGTGTCATTTGCATCATCATGGATGTGACAAAGAGTCCTCTGCCACGGCAGATACATCAGAAGAGTGTTTGGTGTTGGAGGTCCTTGGCCAACCAAGAGGCAGATCAGATCTGTGACTGCCGTCTAGATCGTCTCCGCCTCACTTCCACCGCCCGGTCGCCGCTCTCAGTCTCGATGGTACCATATACAGAATTTCCTTCGTCTTTCACGCACACACAACCACACACGTTTCCTTCAAAGGCACAAGCCGAGAACCACCGCTGGCCGTAAGTCGTCTGGTCTCTGGGAAGATAAGAGGGACACACAAGCGCACAGGCGACCATAGCTTTCGCCTTGAACTAATCAATATCCTCCCTGTCATCTTCTCGTGTAACCGATGGTATCAGGACTACCGGTTTGGTCAGTCAATCTCTTCGCATTGCCTTCTCCAGACCAGCCTGTCTACCTGTCTCCCCCCACGACGCCAGGTGCCGCCACCCTGGAAGACTGACATGATGCGGAGCAGTGTTGTACGAAACTGTCCTCACAGTAATCCAAGCACAATGGCTGCAGCTACCTGCTGATCCCCACACCACTGCAGATAAGCCAGTCCACGTTCGCCTTGCCACGCCTTGCCTCTGAGCCCTGCCCTGACGATCCAAACCCTTCACCGACTGGGTCTGCGCTTCAACCACGATGGTGGCCTGGGATATCATTACCAGCAGTACCAACAGAGGTACCAGTAGCTTCTGCTGTTGTGGGAGTACTGTGGGTACTAGTGACCTGAAATGACCGGTCAAATGCGAAGTAGCTAAAATTAACTGCCCTCCAGCAAGCGGCACCTTCTCGGATCAGACAGAATCGGTACTCCGCCTTGACGACCGGCTTACCTTGCGTGAATTCCATGGCAGAAGCACAGCGCCGTACCATGGACATTCTAGAATGCGAAGGGGGGGGTCGAGATGTTGCCGGGTTGGCGTCCAGTGGAGCCATCTTCTGGTGGCCTTGCAACCTCATATGGACGGCCATACTGAGAATTTCTGAGGCAGCGGTCATGGCGATGGTGGCGAGTGATTGGCTCTCTCGCCAAAAGAGATGCACGCGGCCGATGGGCCTTCTGCTGCTCTCCGCGAGGGGCTGCTGCCGCAGCTGCGGCTTTGCTCCTTATGCCTCGCAGCTGAGTGACTAATTCCCAGGCTCGCCTCAGCCCAATCGTGGCAGCAACATATGTAAACTGTCTTGGTCAAGCTGTACATCGTACAAATGGGCCGTCATCCCCTGCTACCCCAGCTCGGCCTGGCTGTGTGAATGTGTGTAACATAGATACCTCTCATGAGCTCGCCTATTGCTGGCCTCAGGCCCTCTTAGATCGTGTACACCATGCTAGCATCTTGCTGTCGGCAGCCACCTCCTCCCCTCCTCTCCCGCCCGTGCCCCGGATGGGCGAGTGGTTACTACTAGACTCCCCCGTGGTTGCTTTGGCCGCCCATGTGGTCACCGGAGCATGGCTTCACTACGGCTGTCAATTGGTGGTTGCACGCAGACGATCTTGATCATGGGTCGACAGCTCTTGACGAATGCGATACAAGTGCGGTGGCGTTGTTTAGTTCCAACGGACGAGGCAGGCATCTCTCGCGGTTAAAGAAAGGATTGATGGATGAGAGGACAAGGAAATGGGACGAGGAAGGCCGTTGTAGACTCTACAGCTCAGTCCGTTCCGACCCCAGCCCTGCTACACACCCTACACTCTCAGGCGACCAGCCGTCGGTATAGAAGAACCTAACCCAGAGACCGGTCTGTAGGTAGACTGCAAGGGGGTGAGGGGTGTTTCTCCAACAATTCCTCAACCAACGCAAGAGAAATGAAGGCCTGTCATCACGGTCGATTCTACAATTGTATCCCCAGCAGAAGGGATTTGACGGCCGAAAGTCACAACCAAGCCCAGCCCCCCCCCCCGTCCGTTTGCGTTTGTACTTAAGTTTAGAGAAGATTGGTTGTCACCGATCTGTACACATGCAGCAGAGAGGTTGATGGCGACGTGGGTGAGGGATCTCGTTAAGCTAGTACGGCACATATGGCAAAGAGGGTGCATTGGGGGAAAATCCGAAAAGACCGAGAAGGCTAGCGACAGAGAGACATAGAGAGATAGGGAGGGAGGCAGGCAGAGGGAGAGGGAGGAAAGCCAAGCGGGCATACAGACGATGAACATGAGGCAGACCCGTCTACGCACGCAAGCACATACAAACCAAGCAGATACGTAGGCACGCACACGCACACGCACATACACACACACATACACACGTAGACACACACACACACACACGTAGATACACGCACACATGGGGCCGCCGCGGCTACGGGAGACACTATACCAGGCCAAGCAACGGGCGAGCAGGCGGGTTGCTCGTCTTCTACGATATCCACATCTCTCTCCGTTTTAAACAAACGCCCCTCCCACATCCTGGCCCCCATGTCTATTCTCTCTTTCACAATCCACACCACCCCGTCCCTCCGCTCCCACCCTTGTCCTCTGCCTGCCCTGCCTCTCTGCCCATCCTCAACTCTGTACGTACCTCTTGGTGTACAAGCACATGTCCGAATTGGGCGGCCTACAGCTTTACCTTGCACGACCACGACACGTTAGGGAACGCCTCTTGTTAAATCAACAGGGTGGAAACCCTTGCTCGAGGCACCTTTGATCAACCATCAGTGTTTCTTCTCTATCAAGCCGCCATCACGAAACTCTATAGCATTAATACCCACGCACTTCGCCTCCTATCGAGAAAGACCTTCCCAAGACGCTCCTTACTCGATACCATTCTTCTCATTCACTATCGCCGTCGCCGTCGCTGTCTCATTGTCTCACTTGGTCATCCTCATCCTTTCTGCTGAACCTCGAGGTTTTCCCATCCTCCTCATTCCATTCCTCCAACGGCGACACCAAGCAGTGTCTGTAATAACTTGAATCATCTCTTACCCCATATCTTGAAACTTGGATCCCGCCCAAACTTGTCCTATCCTGTTTCAGGAGCCCTATATTGACTCCGCGTCCCTTTTCCGCCTGCCACCCAGATACATCCTTCTAGCATCATGACTACGAGCTCTTCACAGCCGGAGCACATGATGCCTAGTGGTGACGTGAGTCGACAGCAGCAGTATATCGCCAGCACCACGCAAGCACCATCCACTATAGTCGTAAAGACAGACATGGTGGGAGACTACAATACCATGGCCTCCGCGCATCAACAGCACCAGTTCTCAGTCCCTGACCATCAACAACAAGGCTACTACCATTTCTCCGCTGTAAGCCAGCCATACCAGTCGACAAACATGAGCCAGACGGCCTGGCCGTCCCCACAGGGCATGTCGACCGACGATTTTGACAACGGCAATAGTGCCAACACGAACTACTCATATCGCGGTCAAGCTATTGCAACGGCGTACCATCCTTCCACTCTCTCCCCGCGGTCCTGGCCAGCAGCAACCCAGATGGCCCATCCTCCTTCCACCGTCCAGTTCGACCTTCCCCTTCGCCCCCAAGAGCCCGTTTATGACGGCCTCAGCAACCATGATCCCATGCCGACCGACGACCTTCGCGGGGCTGACCTGCAGCTTCACCTGCACTACGACAACGGCGCATTGCCGCCGCACGGCTTCGAGGCGCATCACTTGAAGAGCGAGCGCTTTCATTATGAGTCTTCGCCCAGTGTGGACGCTCCCGGGTCCCCGTATCCCGTCTCCCCAGCGTCTTTCGGGGGCGGCGAGTTCAGCGTGGAGCCTGACATGATGCCGGATCTTGATGGCCAGCTGAACCCTCCTCTACAAGGGGCAGCACCGCCCAAGGAGAGCGCCAGCGGCGAGGAGCCCTATGCCAAGCTCATCCACAAAGCCCTACTGGAGGCTCCCGGCCACTCGATGACCCTGCAGCAACTGTACAAATGGTTCAAGGACAATACAGACAAGACCCACAAGCCCAATGGCAACAAGGGGTGGCAGAACAGCATCCGCCACAACCTTAGCATGAACCATGTGAGTGAAATCCCCCTTCTCTTTCTGGTGGCTCTCCGCCCTTGGCCCAGATTTTCATGGGAAATAGGATGCTGCCCCTGGAAAGCGTCCTCTATGCACATACCACCACCACCACCACATCGGATAAGCATCCTCAGCACCTTACGTGGCAAAAAGCACCCCTCCACTTATTCACCCTAATGATCCTCTCATAAGCGAGTAAGCCCAGACTAACCCCCCTCCCTTATGCGTAGGCGTTCGAAAGGAGGGTGGTGAACTCCTGCCCCGACGTCGACGGCAGCCAGTCGGGCACAGAGAAGCGTGTGTCAGAGTGGTACCTTACCAAGGAGTACATCAAAGAGATCAAGCCAACGACGCAATTCCGCGAGACTGCCCGCAACGGCTCGCGCACCGTCTACTCTCGCCGCAACCCCACCCCCGGCGGAGGCGGATACAAGCGCAATAGCCCTCCCCGTTCCGCCAGCGCAAACCACTACCAGAACCCGGATTACCCCAACCGGTCCATGCCTGGGCGCGCCATCTCCGGCCGCCGGGGAGGGCGCGCGACCACGGCGGCGCGGAACGCCAGGCGCCAGCGCTCGCAGACGGGC
The DNA here is from genome assembly GCA_020631755.1 of Colletotrichum sublineola. Lineage (NCBI taxonomy): Eukaryota > Fungi > Ascomycota > Sordariomycetes > Glomerellales > Glomerellaceae > Colletotrichum > Colletotrichum sublineola. The sequence continues at coordinate 4,763,984 of JAHSQG010000005.1, read as the reverse complement.
TCCGTGTCCCCGAGCCTGGGGAGCACCGCGGTCCAGCACCTCCAGCAGCATTACCCGTACCCCCCAGCGCACCTCCAGGGCTTACAGGCCCGCGCCGACGACATCACGAGGCGGAGCGGCGGCCACCCCAAGCGGCACGTCGAGGGCATGAGGCATCCCGTCGTGGGTCACATGGCTCCCCCCGCCGCACCCCTTCCCAGCAACGGCGGCGCCTCCGCCGTGGCCTTCATGGGCCCTGGCGCCCCCAGAGTCCTCCCCCAGGCCTACCAGCTCCAGCAGTTTGGCATGGCCGACGTATCCGGGGTGTACACCTCGTCGCCCCCGGCCGACGATGTGATTTACGGCTGGGGTCCCGACGCCCACATGTAGAATAGACGGCTACAGAGCCCCCAAGTTTTTATCCTTTCTCTTTTGGTTTTGCTTTAGTCTACAATCAGGGTCGCCGTGCTGCTGTATTACGGGGGATGGCAAAGAGTGGGTGGCTTTAGGTGGAAGACGGGAGGAGAGGCAGGGGGGGGTGAGAGGAGGACAAGGGCCTTTCTCCCATTCGTCTGTCTTGGCCGTCTTGGTCCTGCCAAGTCTGTGTTTTCTCTTTCGGCGTTTAACGGAGTTTTTGATCTTTGCTGATATCCCCCCCTTGGAGCGGCTTTTCCCGAGTCTTCGCCTTCTCGGGTGACTTGAAGAAGGAGGAGGAGGAGGAGAAGAAAAAGAAGAAACCTGTATCTCTGTATCTTGTTCATAATCCATCCTTTTTTTCCCTATCATCCTTTTTCACATGAACTTTTGCGGCGCAGGGGGTGTGTGTCGGAGCAAGAGAGAAAGAGAGAGAGAGGCATGCATGTCTTTACATGGGCCCAGTGGATCTGCAAAGCCGGGGGGAGGGGGGGGGCAGCCAAGAGGATCACAAAATAAAAAAGACTGCACGATCATGGCATTACGCATCTCCAGCTCCATGTTCTTTTTTTCCCCCTCCCTCTCTATTCCTCTCTCGTGATGCTTTCCATGTTGAGAGAACCCGTTGGGTTTATTCCAACTGCGTTCGTCGGCGCCAAGGATAGGTCCATCTCTAACATGACCGGGGGGGGGGGGGGGGGGGGGGGGGGGGGCGAGGGGGGGATATGGCTCTGTCATGCCTGCCGGGTTGTACATCAACTACGTAGGTAGTATTTGTATCCGTACGGATAGGCATTTACCCTGATTAGTCTTCTTTATGCCAAGGTCGATCTTCTTATACGTCCACGCCCTGCCAACCACCACCACCACCTCCTCCTCCTCCTCCTCTTTCGCCCTTTGAGCTATTCTAGTCGCGCGGGGCAGGGGTTCCAGCAGTCTTGGAATGCGAGCAGTCCGAGTGGAAGTGGCGGAGCAAGCAATTCTGTCTGGATCTGTCTGTGTGTTTGTCTCTCTCTCTCTGCCCTCTTTTCCAAAGTGGACCCGACATCTCCAAATTGCCCCTTTCCACTTGTCCCCCTTGTTTTCTCTCGTGCCTCTTTTGCTCAACGAACAGAATGAGAGAAGAGGAATAAAACAAAATAAAAATCACCTTCCACCTGCGACCGCCACGGTGATATTTGGAGGAGAGCTAGGCGAGCAAACATGAAAAGACAGCCAAGACAGTAGCCGCAGGAGCAGCGTTCGACTTCGATTTTGATTTCCGGGGCAGGGGGGGAAGGGGGACGGTTTGGGCGGTAGCTCTACCTCTGTGAAAAATGCAGAAGAGACAAGACGTCCCGTTTGACACAATTCAACAATAACCCCCTTCCAAATCAACCACGATATATCTCCCGGATTTTTTTTCTCTTGTTCTTATCTTCTCCCCTTTTTCTCGTGTTATTTCTTCTTTTCTTTTTCTCCTCTTCTTCTCGTTTCCCCTTATTTTTTCCAAGACATGATGAGCCGACGCGGAAACGCGGAGGACAATTCCCGACGGGTAGGCCCGCGCCTGTGTGTGTGTGTGTGTGCGCGCATAGTGAAGAATCAAATAAAAAGGAATAAAAACCGAATGCAGCTGTACTATTCGAATTTGAACGTACGAATTCAATCAATATGTGAGTCAATAAGTGTGTGAGTGCCCCGGTCTCCCTCCACCAACCCTCAGCGAAACCAACCGTTGGCCCCCTCCCCCTCCTGCTGCGGTGTGGGCCTCTGGCTGCATCGTGTCTATGTCACGAGGGAGAGACAGAGAAAGAGAGAGGACCCCGTTCAAGAGGCATCCTCTGCTCTCAAGGTACATACACACCACCAACCCCGCGCCCATTTCGCCAGACCAAGCAAGGACTGCATCACTGTGGACCTGTAATTTACCACCACGTCGGAAGAGCGAAATATGAGCAACAAGAAAAAGATAAAAAAAAAACCCCGAAAGAAAGAAAGCCTCTCAATGGACGTATCTCAATCACATCTCACCGCACTGCCCGTATGTCACCTCTCATCTTTCCTAGCCTTGCCAGTGTGAGTGGGTGTAATGAGTGGTGAGTGGGGTCGGAGTTCGGGGGAAAGTGCTTTGAGCAGAAAAAAGCTGCACATCGTAGGTAAACGTAAATGGATGGACATGGACATGGCAGATAGTCTGCCTGCCAGTGGGAGGGCAGCTAACAAAGGCACGAGTGGGGGTGGTGGTGCGTCGATAAACTTGGAGGGATCAGGACGATCGATCAACCCAGCCCCAGCTCCTTGGTCAGAACCTAGAAGTCAGTGGTGCACGAAACCAGGGTGTGTATGTGGGTGGGTGGGTGAGTGGGTAGGAGTCGAGTTGGAGACAACAGGGAAACTCGCCTCCTCTTGAGGACAGCGTTGCAGACAAGAACAAAGGGATGGTCGGGGTCGTAAAGAGTCTTCGGACCGCGTGACGGAACGGGTGCGTGTGTCATCTCCCGTCCCTGTGAGTGGACGTAGAGGCAGCGCCCAGGGGTAGGAATAGGTACGGTACGGTACATAGGCATGCTGAAGGGCAGGTCTAGTCAGTCGATTGGGACAATGTGAATGCCGGTGAGTGCCATCGGGACGATATAAATGCCGGTGAATGCCATCACCGACTCTTGGCTTCTGACCCTAAGTGCCCAGCAGTTGTGAAGCACAGCGAAGTGGTTGATGAGTAACCGGGGGCCGTACAAACAGGTTGCTACCAGCCAAGGCATCTGGACCGCGTGCCCGGTCTTCTTCGGCCATCTGAGCCGTGTACTTGTCTTCTTTGGAAGCAAGGAGCTGTTCAAAGAGGCGGACAGTAGTAGATTGCCACATGTTGCGGGCGAAATAAGAAATTGGCCACTGAGATGGTTAGAACCAAAAGCCTCTATTTCCACCCAAACAAGCCCGCCGCCTTCGGCTTCGTTTGACGAACCAGTACCCACCCGTAGAGCCATAGATGGCGATTCCTCGGACCGTCAAAGACGTAGAACATGGGGGGTGGGCTTTCCGATCAGGGGAGATATCCGCAGCCATCACGGCTATCTGTATCGGGTAGGCCGCGCGAGTGACCGTATTCCAATGACCCAGGCCGCATATCCTTCCTTCCCTTGTCGTTGAGCAAATAAATAGTGGACCCGCCGCATGGTAAGCGCGAGACTCTTACGGCGGGCGGGTGGTGTAGATGACGGGCGACAGAGGGCTGGCTGTGTGGACATGGACATGGCTCAGCGGCGAGACAAGACTGGGCCACCACGGTGGCGGAAGCAGGTGGTATGTGTAAGCGGTGAATGATGAGACGACACGTTCAGGCGGTCCGCTTGGAGCGGCACAGGCTCTTCCACCCGAGGGTGGCATCAAGGCGATGAATAGGCACCGGCTTCCTCTCCCCCAAAGTATTGTCCCCGACTTTTGGACTATCGAGCCGCAGCCAGCCTCCGAGCATCTTCTTCGAGGCGGTCTAACTGAAGAAAGAAAAAAAAAAAATACGCGCAATACGCCGTGCTTGACGTGGCACCTCGCCTAGGCTGCAGAACTACAAGTGCAGAGGTCAAGAGGCGCATAAAGGCGCTTCAGTCGCATGAATACAACACAACGGTGGTGTACCATTGGGTTCGGATTCAGATCGACGGCCGCCAGACGGTGTATCACGTTGCCGGGCATTTCTTTTGCCATGCAGCCACTGCGACTGCGAACACTGGCGACCCGTTGCCTGGCGTACCAGGTCGAACGTCATCCTTGCCCATCACATCTACCATACAACGGGCAGCGATAAGACTGGCGCGGATAGCACTCTCCGTCGTATCCCATTGGATACCGATCGCCCGGGTCGGGCTGACAAGAAGGATCTGAGCCCTGGTAAATTGCCCCTACACTAGTGGCATCAGGTTGGAGTGTGGGCGTGTAAGGCGATACCGGGCCAAGTGGATGGGATGAATAGGGCTTAGCCACGAGTTGTGGGTGCGGAGGAGGGGGGAAGAGAGGTACGCCATTTTGAAAGCCTCCTACAACTTGCCGCCAACCCACCCGTCACCACACCTCCCTAAGCGGCTAGATGGATGGTTCTCAGCGTCAAAATCGAACTGGTGCCCGCCAAGCATGGGGGGGGGGGGGGGGGGGGGGCCGCAGCACCAGCGTGGAAGAAAGCATGATACATAAAATGGATAGTCGAATGGTCCCGGTGTTTTTCTGTGGACAAGCTCTCTTGGACCAGGGCCAAATATTGCGCTAGGTCTGAAACGAGATTTGCGATGGCTGCCATGGATAAAAGAGGAAAATGAAAGGGCGACAGTAGGCAAAGTACAAGAGGAAGCCAACGGCGGGGCATTCCACTGCGAAGAACCAAGGAATGCCTTGCGGCAGGTATCCAGCCTAGTTCGTTATGCATAGCCTTTCTTTTTTTTTTTTTTTTTTTCACAATGGATCCTATCTTTACTTGATTAAGTTGTCGTCCTCTGGGAGACTTCAGAGGGGATGGTCGATTTGAGTTGACAAAGAACAACCAACAGTAGTCGCACGGTCAGATGGCCTCAGGGAAGGTGGCCAGCTGGGTTGTCATAGGCTCTCGTCGTCCGTCGTCACCATTGGTTGGCGAGCCGTGATACGAGATACGGGGGGTGTTGATCATCGTAGCCGGCATGGTATTATCATATGGAGCGCAGGCCCAAGCAAGTCCGGGCAGCCTCAAGGCGCCAGCGAGCTGGGTGAATGTGAGACTCGGTGTTGGATGCGCCAATGCCAATTTCGACATACACTAGACCGACTTTTGGGGGATGCATCGTTGTGTGACGCAATATGGCGGCGAAATGACAAGTGGTGGTTGAGCAAGGTTGACCGCCGCTAATTATGGCCATGGCTGTAACTGCTATGCTATGCTCTGCACTGCACTGCACTGCTTTGCATCGGGGGCGTTGGCAGTTGGAGATTGTTGGTGTTGGTGGTGTCGGAGGGGGTTGATGCAGAGTCGGAGAGGAAAAGTTGACGATGATTCCCTAGGCAGGTCGTTGAAACAGACTTGTTGATCGCACCTTCTGTCTTCCTATAACCTGACCTTACCTTAAGCAGCCTAGGCTAGATCAGAGGGCTCCATTCCTTCTTCTTTGGGCAGGTACGTACTGTGGTGTGCCTACGCATCTGTACCTTACTGTGGATCCCGATGGGGGTCCGATCCACAAGCATGCATACCTAGTGGAGGTGAATGAATACGTACCGGTGTACCTAGACGTCTACCTATAGGCTGCACAGTACCTGTTGGAGGATGCCTTTCTCCTTTGACAAATCACGTTGTCCGGAAGGCAGCTTCCGCGCTCTCTCGTCCAATCAGAAGGCTTGCCCTTATCTCCAGGACGCAAGGAGACAGGCGCTCATCTTCCCTTTGCGGCAATCAGTTCGCAGCCATCTTGTTTGATTTTTATTTTATTTTATTTTCTCGTCCATCCGTCAATTACCATCGGGTCTGTGAGCTTGTTTCGGACGAGTGTAAGAAAGGAGACAACTAAGCTACCTCTGTACTATATCGTAACTGCTACTAGCTGGGTACGTGCACACATGTATTTGTACCTTACCTAGCTCCCGGGCGACGGCGACCGGCGCCCGAGAACGAGCAGGAGCAGGCCGGTCCCTCTTGAAGTTTCAAACAACGACCTTGCCCATATGGCAGGCAGATCCTGCATCTCTGATTCGCCAGCATGCTCTAGCCTTATGTCGTGTTTCCACAGTCCCTTTGTTCCTTGACTGCATTTCTGGAGTACGCACGTAAAACAGTGGGAGCTCGCATGACGCACGCATGCCACCATGGGGGGAGGGAGGGGAACGCTTCCAAACAAAACGAGAGAGAGAGAGAGAGAGCGCTGCCAATCTCTTCCACCGCCATTCGACCCTCCATTACGCGCTCTTGACCACCGCTGATATGCATTGCTCATTTCGTCCCTTCTTACCCACCTCTCGATACCTGCGTCTCGTTCCCCGTCTCTGCGCCGTCCGTCCCTCTAAAGCTGCACCTGCCCAGTTTTGCTTGACATGCCGCAACTCAGACACCACACAGCCGCTGCCTGTTTGCTGCTTGCCCTTCACCATCCTCATCCTCCATAGGTAGCCACCCCAAGAGTCTGCAAACTTGGAGGGCCAGGTATATCCCTGTTATGCTTTGTCGTGTGGCACAAAAAGCGGAACCCACGCACGCTCTCGCAGGCAAGCTGCAGTCTAACCGGTCCATGGCAATGGCCTTGGTGCCGTCTAAAGTCTGCGTGGAACTTTCGATTTATTCAGTCGTTTATCTTGGTCTTTTTTTCTTTTTCTTATTGCTTCATTTCACCACTCTCTTCGCCGATCCCTTCGTCATCCTGGATTCCTGACCTTGGCAATGGCCGAAATGTACCTTCAATTTTCTATAATGTCGTGCGATTGACACTTGACTTTCTTGGCCCCATAACATCCTTCCCTGATCTGTCTCATTCTATGCGATGGGAAACCCGGCAAGGCCAGCTCAAAATCAGCATCAGAGCTGTCCCCAACCCTCCTCGGTGTCATTGGTTTCTCTTCGTCGACACTCCGCACCCTGACGCAGGCTGCGCGATCAGGATGGCAATGGCCAACAGCAGATCATAGGCTTCAAGACGAAACCCCCCCCCCCCCCCCCTTTTCGATCGAGTGGTTTGCGAGCTACCCTGCCGTGATTGATTTGGGTTGGCCGGGTGGCTAACCTGCTGTTGTGATTCGCACCTACGCCGCCGAGTACCGTCTTCAGCAATGAAGCACCGTACGGCCGTTGTCACAGATACAGTCATATGCCCCGAAGATGGCTTCGTCCTGGTGCAACCTGAGCTGCCGCTTATGCTCGGGAAAGCAGCTGCCCATCATCCGCGATGATCTTCTGTCGCCATACGTGCGAAAGGCGCAACCCATCACTCGCATTTCGGCTATCGAACGGGACAAGTTCCCGGGTTCACATCCGAAGCAGTATCAGGAAGAGCTAGCGCCTCGCTGGATATCTCGCGAGTCAGCTATGTGGGAAGCGGTTGATCCAAGGGAGCATCCGCTTCCTTTTTTTTTTTTTTTCTGTGCATATCCATCACGCGCCTATGCAAAGTTGCGTGACCCCCTCGATGGAGCGAGTCTAAGCAGACCCCTTGACCGTCACATCTAGAGAGAGTACGTCGGGTGGAAACATTGCATATGATGCTGTAAGGCCGCGTTGCGGGCTACGGCTGCGGACAGATGCCGCGACACAGATCGTGGTGAATTTCTCTACCCCGTGTCGAAGCTGAGTCATGCACAGAAGTCAAATGGCGCCCCTCGATATTCGCAGGGTCATGTGCAGAAGACGCTGCTAGGAAACCTTTGACCAGAGCTGAGTAGTTGCACAAATAGTCGAGAGCGATGGTCGGTTTGAATGCGTTGACAGACGCCAAGTCAGGTAAGAAATCATGTCCAACGCTTGGGTTCAAATTGCATTTAGTAGGTCAAAGATGGCAAGTCGCGACGTTGTTGCACGTCTAACTATAGTGAAGTTCGGGCGTATTGAAGCGTGGAACGAGTTTGCCAGTCGCTAGCCTTTCCAAGAAGAGCCTGCAAAGTGCTTAACGTGTCTCTGGACCCCACCCGAGCATGGGCAGGTGGATTCAGGTACTGAACCTCGAGGAGTCGGAAACGAGCATCTGATGTCAGACAAGGAGAATAGCGAACATCTCTTCGGGCCGTTCAGGTAAACCCCTGCATAGAGTACTGTGGGTGGTTGGCATCAATACTTTTGTGAGATGTCGGCAAGAACGGTGTATCTTTGGGAACAAGCCGCAACGAACTGTTGCTGTGAGACGGTTGGCACCGAGCGCACCCGAAACTTCACCGTGTCTCGCACGGCTTTATTTCGGCTTTGGACGGATCGCGCGGGCATATCCCGGGAACACAAGCCGAGGAACATCAATTGCGACGTCCTAGCGTGATACCAGTTGGCTGTAGTGCTACAGTCATGAATGGGGTTTGGAGCTCCAAAGCAGCAATGGGAGGTGCAAGATTGGGAACTAGGGTCGACTTAGAACTTTCGCTTTTTCCGCGCCGGTCCTGCCGCGGCCTTTCTCTGCAAATCTTTTTGCAGCTCCTCTCGTTTCTTATCCGCTCTTTCCTGTGAGGTTTCCCTGGGCTTTTCGTGGAGCTTGGTGTCTAATCGGGATCGACCTCGCTCTTCTGCCGCTGTAACCGTTGGCTCGGGCGTCTTGACTGGACGAGCCCCTCCGCCAATGCGACCAAGTCCGATTGCCTTTGGCGGCTCGGGTGATTTGGAAAGTGCCGAATTTCCTCCAATACGCCCCAGAGCCCCTTTTCGTGGGAAATCCGGAGCCTTGGATCCACGAGCTTCGTCTCCAGTAAGACCGAGGTCTCTCTTTGGATCTTTCGTGCCAGACTGCGTTCCGGCGTGCTGTGGCGGTGATGATACCTCTCCTAGAGAGGCGGTAGCGTCCTCATCAGACTCTGTCTCAGTTTCCGAGCCCTCCGGCCCCAGCACTCGTGGTGGCGATGAGGTACGAGTCGGCATAGGTTGATGTCTCTTCCCTACCGTTCCCAGGCGTGAAGGTCGAGCATTGTTCTCCAGCGGAGGTACCGGTACGCTGTCAGGGATCGATGGAGTATTCCCGTCCATAGTCGTATCGTCAGCATCCTCCGCGGGCGGGGGGTTGGCGGAACGTTTGCGAGTGGACATGAGATGTGGTGGCGTTGACTGTACTTGGAAGTCATCGTCGTCGTCTTCGGCCATAACCTCGGCATCCTTGGCTTCACTGCCCTTGGTTACCAGCTGCCCGGAGTCTGATGCGGACATTCCCGGCTGGTCTAAGCGAGATATTGATGTTGGACCCACGATTGGGATACACGACGGTTGTAGTTTGGTCCACCAGTCGTCCAGAGAGGCGGTTTTGTGTACATCAGGATTTCGTCGGTACTCGAGACCGCCAGCACCAAACACATACTGGAAGACACTTGACAGGTCCTCTTGATGTTCATCCAGTTGAGACATCCAGTTTTCAGGCCGGAAGGGAGCGAGACCCTTGACCTTGTCCTCGGCCATCTTTCTTGTGGGCTTTTGTTTTGCGGACAAGACATTAAAGACATTTTCCAAGCGAGTTCCAGTAGCCTCAAGTTTGTCGAGGAGCTTTGTGATTAAGGCATCTTTTTGCCTCACGATGTCCTTGAGAGAGTCGACCTGTCTGCGTCCGGTCGTGTATGCTTGTGCGAGTGGGACAATAAGTTCAGACGCAAGTTCGGATTGGGGACATTTTTGCAGATACATCGGCCATTCCAGAGGCTTTGTGTTTTCCAGGTTGCAAATGATACTCAGAGTCAGGCCCTCCGCTCCGGCTTCTTTATTGGGGGTCGTCGATAATGACAGGGATGCTTCATGGTGATCTTGGTGAGATGGGTCAAAGGCGGATCTAATTTTGGACAAGAAAGCGCGCATGTTGCTGTCACTATCCGTAGGGTCGATGCTGGTGGACTCGTTGAGGCTACGCTTGTAGATGGCCTTTCGGTCCAAAGACTCCACCCATATGTTTGCTAGATCTGTGATGTGTATCGTATATGACGTTGTCGAGAAGGAAGTTGAGACCAAGAGGTTGGGCAAGCCCGTCGAAGACGATACAGGCAGCTGTCGCCATACTGGTGGGGTTGTCATCTTTGCGATTCTAAGCAGTGACCAGAGGGGTGATTTTCCGTGAGATGCCAACGGAGAAGCTGACGCAAGGAGCCGCACAGAACTATGAAAAGACGTCTTCTCGAAGCAGGTAGTGAGTGGGAGGTTTGCGGAAAAGATTTGTGTATCCGATTGGGGCGAAGCTTTTGCAGCAACAGAATGGGAGCTTGGGCGAAGTGGCCGGCAGTGTGACTCTGCGGAAGGGTGCGATAGTGTTCCTATTTCCGGATCGTTGGCGGGGACCAGCAGAAAGAGTGTGCCTCTTTCGTCTTGTATCACCTGCGAATGGCGTGGCCAGTTGAGGGAACAGACAGGCGAGGAAATGATGATACCAAACGTGACATGTGGGATTTCCTGCGTCGGGACTGCAACGTGGTGAAGGTTGCTTCGGTGTTTTCGCACGCGAAGAAGAGCAAAAGTACCGTGGTGTACCATCCAGTGGAACGTGAAACGGCGGAAACGCGGCAGATTCTGCGTGGGTAAGACGTAGGAGTTGTGACTGTAGTGATGGATGGACGAACCGAGGGGCAGATGGAGGGGCAAGTATCACAACGCACTAACTCGGCATGTTGTTGTTGTGCGCCAGTCGACGTCTGCATCAGGCAGCCGCGTACAGTAAGAATTCGAAAGGGGAAGAAGACTGTGTCAAATTGCGGGCAGGCGTGCTGTTTGGGAAGGGAAGGGGAGATGGGAATGCGGGGTCTACTCCATATACACACTATGCTGTGCACTGTACGCGTCTCAACGTGAGTGAGACATCTTGGGGTAAGGTACCTGGTGAGTGAGTGAGTGAGTTGATAAGTGAGTGAGTGCTGCGGCTCCAGGTGTGACCAAACGTTCGGGTGGCAACACCAAGCCGTCTCGCCTATTCTGTCAAGATGAGGTTGTGAAGGACGCCGTGTTACAGAGAAAACGCTCCAATTTGTCTACGGCGGAAGAAAGCCGCAGGAGGTTGTGTGATATGTGCTCACGAGTCATCCGCATCACAGGAGAACATGGGTACAGAATGCCTAACCATCCATCTGAACATGCATGTTTCTTTCTAGTTCAAATAAGCTCTGCACCACCTGCTTTGACGTGTCTCAGAATGTACGGCACTCTGATGGCTTGATAGGTAGTTTACCGGTAGTGACTCGGGATGGTCGGCCACCCCATGTCTTTCCCGGAGATAAGGTTCGGGTGTCTCTGCGTTGAAACCCGGGGGATCCCTAACTACCTAGGTAGCAATCTTCACCTCAATGTGAGTGCTTGTAAGCATTTTTCTCGCTACATTACATTGCAGTTGCTTGACTCGGGCAACCTGCGCAGTATGCCGATTGTTTGGCATGCAATTTGATCCAAGTGTTTGATCACCTTCGTGTTGATCACTGCCTCAACAGTGCAGTTTGCAAATGAGATGAGGTCCAGTCACTGCGGCTGGGTGATGAGGTGAGAGGACCGTGCACATCAGACCTCTATTATGTAAGTCATCCACGGGCTAGGTACCTAAGCAACTAAGGTAGGTAATATCTCTCTCCCACAAAATGCCTTCCCCGATAGGTACCTACCTACCTACGTATGCCGGCAAGGCATAATCCAGCAATGATGGTACTCTCGCGCCATTCAAAGCCGGCGCTATTGGCAACACTCTAAATGTTTCCACACGGTCTCCGATTAACCACTTGCAACCCTGAGATCAACTGTCAAGATCGAAATCTGAGACAAACCGTTAGAGCGCTACCACATACGCCCCTCTCCCGATTCCCGAAAGCGCGCCCATAACAGCCATCGCTTCTGTTCATCTGTCTCTTGTCATTGGTGCTGTTGCGCTCTGCACAGCCATAGCACCCCCGTGTTTCTTGGACCACATACGCAACAGTCATTGAATACGCCACCATACCTCCTCCACTTCGACCGCCTTGCATGAGAGTCTCTCCGGCGCCAAGATCCCACGTGAACCTATTGACTCCGTTCAGTCGCCCTCGATGTACCCCACCCCCGCCAAACAAGCGGCCCTAGTGTGCATGGGACGCCCGCGGCGCCATGCTTGCCAGGCACGAGAAACAGGGATAGGGCCCAGAGCGGATGATGTGCCAAAATGAGTGTGCTTTCTTCGCTCGTCTTGCGCCGCCGCCGCCGCCGCCGCCGCACGAGGCAGACGGTGGCAATCTTACAGCTACGCACTTTTGGCCGTCTTTCTGTGGCCCACCAAGCATCAACCACCTCTTACTCGATTTCTTGAACATCGACAGCAAGGCGACAGGCAGGATTATGACAGACGGCCACGCACGATGGGATGATGACTGGACAGGAATGGCATTTTTATAGCCTGGTTGCTGCTAAACCCCTCAAGCACGAGGCATGTTGGCCCCTGGTTCGAAGTCAACTGCTAAGGTGGGAAGGAGGATTTGGACCTGGCCGATCCTAATCCATCCCTGGGATATCGATGTACCCAACCGGGAAGGGCCAGGACACCACTAAGTTGCCAGAGGCGGGTCGCATTGAGCGCGCACGTATAAACAGAGTCCCTCCGCAGCTCTCTCCCACTCACGGGCTGTCGATAGACCCTTTGCCTCCCATTACATACTTGTCGTCAAAAAGTCTCATACACGGCAACGGATATGGGGCAGACGCCCAGCAGCCCGTTGGCGACCTGCCTCAACAACGTCTGCGATGGCCGTTCCTCCTGCGTCAGCTACCCAAACGACCCTTTCTATCAACTCAACTGGGTCAAGCCGTACAACTTGGACATCGCCGTCGAGCCGATTGCCGTCACCCGTCCTGAGACCAAGGAAGATGTCGCCGGTTTTGTCAAATGCGCTGCAGACAACGACGTGAAGGTGCAGGCCAAGTCGGGAGGACACTCTTACGCGTATGTCGTCATGTCATGGCCGTGGTGGTCGAGAGTTTGGCCTTACCCTTGCTCCGTAGCTAACCTGGACTGCGCAGCAACTTTGGCCTCGGTGGCACCGACGGCGCTCTAGTCATCGACCTCAGCAACTTCCAACACTTCTCGATGGACACGAATACTTGGCAAGCAACCATCGGCGGAGGCCATAGGCTGCACGATGTTACCGAGAAACTGCATGCCAATGGGAAACGTGCCGTGAGCCATGGCACGTGTCCCGGCGTGGGTATCGGCGGTCATGCCACCATTGTAAGTCTCCGCTTCTGTCGACAATACGTCCAGCTTGAACTCGCCATGCTGACGCAAAACCGAAAAAAACAGGGCGGCCTTGGGCCCAGCTCACGCATGTGGGGAAGCTGCCTCGATCACGTCGTCGAGGTTGAAGTTGTCACGGCCGACGGCAAGATCCAGCGCGCCAGCGAAACGCAGAACTCGGACCTGTTCTTCGCCCTCAAAGGAGCCGGCGCCGGCTTCGGCGTTATCACCGAGTTCGTCATGCGGACTCACCCTGAGCCCGGCGACATCGTGCAGTACTCGTACTCCATTACCTTCGCCAAGCACCGCGACCTCGCTCCTGTCTTCAAGCAGTGGCAAGATCTCATCTCAGACCCGGACCTCGACCGCCGCTTCAGCAGCGAGTTTGTCATGCAAGAGCTCGGTGTCGCCATCACGGCTACCTTTTACGGCACTGAAGACGAGTTTCGGGCGACGGGCATACCGGACAAGATCCCCACGGGTAAGGTCTCTGTCGTCGTTAACGACTGGCTCGGCGACGTCGCGCAAAAGGCACAGGATGCGGCCCTCTGGTTGAGCGAGGTCCAGTCCCCCTTCACCGCCAAGAGTCTTGCCTTCACCCACGACCAACTCTTATCCGACGAGGCTATCGAGAACCTGATGACTTACATCGACGAGGTCGAGCGCGGCACCCTAATCTGGTTCCTGATCTTTGACGTGACAGGAGGCGCCATCAACGACGTGCCCATGAACGCCACAGCCTACCGCCACCGCGACAAGGTTATGTTCTGCCAGGGCTACGGTATTGGCCTCCCGACGCTGAATGGCAAGACCAAGGAGTTCATCGCCGGCATCACTGAGACCATCCGCAAGGCCAGCGCGAGCGAGCTCAGCACGTACGCGGGGTACGTCGATCCGACGCTTGAGAACGCGCAGGACAAGTACTGGGGCACCAACCTGCCGACGCTGCAGCGTATCAAGGCCGCGTGGGATCCCAAGGACCTCTTCTCGAACCCACAGAGCGTGCGGCCTGACGCGTACGCGAAAGACGCCGAGCCCAAGGCGAGCGGCCCCAACAGCGGCGACGGAAGAGGCCACGACAGCTAGGAAGAATCGGGGAGCTCGAAACGTTTGATCTCCCCTATACGGTTTGTTTTTACCACAACTCTGATTTCGGCTTTTTCTCTTTTCTTGTTGCCATGAACTTGGTCGCACTGCCTCGGTAGATCATGAGGCAGTCGGTTTCGTTTCTTATAAGATACCCCCCCGTATCCAATACAGACGTACACGTTTTGATTTACACCACTATTGCTCCAATGATTGCGTGCACCGTTGTTATGCCCGCTGAGAGCCTATCAGGCAATCGCCCTCTGCGCTTCGTAGTCTGATGCATCTCCAATCGACATGCCTGAACGAAAGCAGTAGGCACATCAGAAACCCTTGATGTCTTTCCTCCGACGATCGCCAACCGCTCGCCTCCTTCGGGCTCCGTCTCACTGGGCGTGCCTGCTGTCGGCCTCATCCAGCGTCTCGACACCGGACTCCCTCCTTTCAAAGGCCCCCGGGGTTACGCCGTGCATCATTGTCGTTCACCCGCGGCCATGGTCGTGGTCATCAACAGCCGTCTCACATCACCTTTAGACCTGTTTCGGCACGATAACCTTCATAAACTACCTCCTCCCCGACCCCTGATCCTTCCCCATGTAAGGGGTCAGCGGCATATACCTCGCTCTCATCTTCGAACCCGATGGCCGCACAACTTGATACCCTGCTTTCTCGCTTTAGTGCTGTGGTGGGCGGTGCTCTGAAGTATACGGGCGTTGGCGTTTGGAGTTTGTTTGCATGGAGGTTTATGGAAATTATGGGAGCCTTTCGCAACTGATTCCATCAGTTGGAAGAAAATGAAGTAGAGAATCTGAAGGGCTGTATATGCTTGGTATCCGGCAGTGGGCTTCTAGGTAGCAAGTCATGAAGCTGCAAAAGGGACTTTGATATTGATATCGCGAAGATGCTGGGGCCGCTCAGCCACGCTTAGCGTCTCAATTCTATGGCCTTTCGGCGATTTGAACAGTTTGTTTTAATCTTCCGACTCGGGAGAAATTAAATTTCTGTGAACTTCATCCGAGTCACATGGCATGCCTGTGGTAAAACTTGAGTTGCGACCATAAAGCGAACACTATATCACATAGAGCGAACGCGGAACAATACTGAGTCCTAACAGCGCAATAAACGTACACACTCTAGAAAAGAGCCAAAAGAACCATGCCACCCGTACTAAAAACTCTTAGACCACACGCGTAGCAATGATAATGTGCGAAAATATGATAAATCAGAACAAGACATTCGAAAGGAGTGAGACAACCGCACAATCAACACCATGGCGATTCGTATAGGAGTGCGGGAAACTATCACCGTCGTTATCATTACTGAAAATGGCTGGTTCAACAAGTTTTACATATCTTGGTTCGAGCTGTTGTCAATGAAAGTAGTCAGATATGGAATATTTTATTTTTCATGATCTTTAACCTCCAACAGGGAATTTCCTCGAGTTTGCGTCTCTGCCATCCAAAATAATTATGAGTAAATGACCCCGTGTCTCTTTGTTGATTAAATGTTCTCCTGGAAATGCCTTACAGTCGATCTAGTCATCCGTAGTAGTCATGGCGAATGCACCTCATCGAGTTTCACTGCAACTTTAACCCCCCCAAGGGCTATGAGGCACTGCCGAGGTAGGTATGTCAGCATTTGCCAGTGGCAGATTAGGTAAGCTGGGGAGTAGTAAGTCACGTGCCGATAAGATAGGCCATGGCTCGCTTCCTTCCCCCAAAAATTCGTAGGGTTTCTGCCGCTTTTCCTGCGGACCCACTCACGAAATCGAAAACACACTGAAGTCGTGAAATTCAACCGGTTTTGCTACTGCACGATTCCACGTCCGCCATCTAACCCTTCCAGCCAGCCCCGTTGTTGAAACCGACACCCCCAAACCGACACAATGGCCAAACTCTCGTAAGTCACTTGCATAGCCGTTCTGAATTGCTCGATTCCTCGACGGCGCGACTCTCGCGACTCTCAACCCCCCCGCCCTGGCTGTCCTTGGTAGTGGGAGGTGGGATGGCAACTCGGCGATGCGAGCGCGCGCTCCAAAACGACACGCGATGCACGAACGATGCAGTGAAAGAGGAGGGACAAGATTCGACGAGAGGGATCGGAAGGACTGGAACTGGGAGGAGATGGACACGACTGTGGGAGAGACGGGACACAATTGCGACAAAATCGAGATGTTGTTTTTCTCTCTTGGACGCCTGAGAAAATTTCTGCAAACGCTCCCATCGACTGCCGAGACGAAACGTCACGTCCGCCAATAGAGGAATCGAGCAACCCTGATACTCGACACAGAAGTGCTGACCGAATTTTCACAGGCGTGGTGCCCCTGGTGGCAAGCTCAAGATGACCCTCGGTCTCCCCGTGTACGAACAAATCCTAACCCTCCGGCCGTCTCCCTGCCCCGGACGGGGAGATGTGACGGCGCAAAAGGAACCTCTGGCTGACTTGTGGTGTGTAGTGGTGCCGTCATGAACTGCTGCGACAACTCCGGTGCCCGTAACCTTTACATCATCTCCGTCAAGGGTATCGGTGCCCGCCTCAACAGACTGCCCGCCGGTGGTGTCGGTGACATGGTCATGGCCACCGTCAAGAAGGGAAAGCCTGAGCTCCGCAAGAAGGTCCACCCCGCCGTCATCGTCCGCCAGTCCAAGCCCTGGAAGCGCTTCGACGGTGTCTTCCTCTACTTCGAGGACAACGCCGGTGTCGTAAGTTCTCCCCGATATTGGAGGATGCGACGCCCCGAGTGGGATGGGACTCGGACTCTACACCTGCCCGGTCACCAGCTATGGCTGTAAGGGAACAAAGAACTCGGCTGACCAGAATCTTCCATAGATCGTCAACCCCAAGGGTGAGATGAAGGGCTCCGCCATTACCGGCCCCGTCGGTAAGGAGGCTGCCGAGCTCTGGCCCGTAAGTTGCCCCAATGATGAACGGAATCTCGATCCTCCGTTATTAACAACCTTCCCAGCGTATTGCCAGCAACTCCGGTGTCGTTATGTAAAGGAGTTTTTTCTTTCACAAAGTCAAGAAACAAAAGGGCGAAAAGGACGACGTTATGGCTACGGATTAGGTCAACCGGTGCGGAAACCATGGGACATCATCATCACCATTCTCCCCCCCCCAAAACCCTTCCCTTGGAGAAGCCTCTCCGGTGACCGGAGGGCGGAGCAGAGGAGGGGTATAAAACAATCAGAAAGAGGGTTGTTGGCCTGGTCTCATTTCTTTTTAGTTTCCTCGCTGGAACTGGCAGGCTCTGCATTTCGGCTGTGGCGTGTAAAGGGAAAGAAATTTCATACCAGGCATTTCGCATACAGAGGAGATAACAAAAATCCGATTCTTTGCGCACGTTACTTAGACCTTCCCATCCGTCCGGCCGTCCTGAGGCACTTGATCCCCCGTTTGACCTGTGCACCGTTAGGCCTGATGCGGCCCCCGGGGGGGTTCCGCACCGCTCTACGGAATCGTGCCGCCCGGTCAAGGTGGGCCCTCCTCGAGAGTCGCTTGAAAGCCAATGAGGCCTCACTACCTACCTGATCGTTATCCAAAAGCAGTGGTACAGCCCGCATCCTGTCGGCATGAAACACAGTGTTGTAGCATCCATTGCCATGGATTAGGTCAAAGTTATAGTGAAGGTGTCAATTTCCAATGAGTGAAGTCCACAATCGGCCGTGCAGCCTCCAATATATCTGCATCTGCCCTTTCACTCCATCAAGTCTACCTAGGTAGAATGCGATACCTGTTTCCTAATGAAGCGTGTACATATGAGAAACCCAATGACTGTTTACATGTAAACTTCAGTCATTGACGGAAGGTCACTATTAAGACGTGGGTCATCTGGAGTGAGCATCAGTAAAGGGAGCCGATTAAATTCTGCCTCCCCTCAGCGGCAGACAATGCATGGGCAACGGGATTGATGTGCTGCAGGATCACACACAGTTGGTAAGCACAGTGGAGTGGTTGAGTCGCATTGCAGACAGGCAGAGAGCGTGGCTCGCGATGCTTTTTTACCCGTGTCAAAATCTCAGTGCGGTGTCCAATAGTCATGTCTACTCTGGCCCTAGCCAGCTTTCGCACACTCTCGGCGTGTTTCCATTCGCAACCGCAGCGTCATGTCCAAGCCCTCTCGAAGCAGGCTCGGATGTGTAGTGTTTCAATGTTTTTCTGTGAGAATGGAAAAATTAACCAATAGTGTTCAAATGCAAGAACCCCATCATCCTGCATCGGCTGGGGCCAGCGATTTCTGCGCAAAGCCTCGGAAGGTGAGGCTGGAATGCAGCGTAGCCTGCCTCTTACGAGAGGCCGCCGTCACCGGCCTCCAAGCCCTATCAGAATCCATCCTGACCCGGCCGCCTCGTCCTGGTGTCTCGACTGGTTGCCAGCTCAATGGATCGAGTTGGGAGCCCATTGTCCGTGTGCTCGTCCGCGGGAAAAGAGACGATACGCCGCGCGATACTACTCATAGCGTCGTAACTCATGTTCAAGACGGAGCCATCCTCTGGTCAGCTTACATACAGCTCAAAAGTGACGACGCCCTGGCGGGGGGGGTTTTTTTTTGCTCTTTTTTTTTCTTTTTTCCGTAGAAGCCGGAGTCAGCGCGGGGCGCGCGGGCTGTGCGTTTTCCCGCTGAATATACCTTCACAGTGCCACAAGCGACGTTAACAGTGAAGTAAGCTGACTGCTTGCGTGCCTATTCTCGTCACGATGGCATACTGGGCCGCAAGGCGACCGCCGCCTTCCTGAGGCGTCCCGCATGACTGGATCAGATCTTGCTGCTCTTCACTGCGTTTTTAACCCCGTCGGACTGGGCCGACTGGCTGCCCAGGTGCACCGGGCGAGTGGCCAAGGGAAAAAGCCCTGCGACGCCCGCGTGAGGCGTTAAAAATGCAGTGAAAGAGCACATGTGCTATATATATATTAAGTGTTCGGACCCCCCCCCCCCCCTCGCACCTATTCACTCACCCACTCAATCTGAACAGCAGCTTTTTAGTACCTGCTCCGAAAATATTAATTATTTCAGAAATACTAGTGATTTTGCTACACTAAGATGCACTAAAGGTGACATTCAGTAAACTTCACAAGCCTTACGCTTGAGGGGAATAGAATGTGGAGAGATGGAAAAAAAAAAAAAAAGCCGACCATGGTAGTTTAGGGGCGTTTACCATCTTCATTGTCGATAGCCTATCAACCTGAATCTGCTGATCCGCAGGAAAGACGCGGAGTCGAAGTCGTATAGAGGATTGCCCGTGTGCTTGTCTGCGGAAAAGAGACTATACGTCGTGATACCACTCACAGCGCGCCACGGCTCATGTTCAAGGCCGAACGGTTCTCTGGTCAGTTTGCAGGCGGTCGAAGGCGACCTCGTCCAGCGCCTTGAGAGAAACGGGAGCTGGGCTGGGCGGGCGTCAAGGACTCTCTCGGCGGGTATTTTCAACTTGTCATGCTCCTCGTCTATAGCTTCCAGTGCATCAAAAAAAGCGACATCACCAGTCAAGGAAGTTTGACTGTTGCCTAAAACCATTCACTGCATTCTTAACCCCGTCGGGAAGGGGAAGACTGGCTGCCCCCCCCCCCCCCCCCCCCCGGAAGAACAAGAGGGGGAAAGGCTCTGCAACGCCCCGGTGGGGGATAAAAATGCAGTGTAGATTCGGGCTGCATATTGCCAAGAAGGATGCAGGCTTGAGCGGGTCCGTACACACAAGAGGACCGAGAAGAATGTGGGAAATCAAGGCCGACCTAGGTAGCTCGCTCAGGGGACGTTCGCCATCTTCCTCCATCAATCGCCACTTGCTGTGTTTGTGGGTGCCGACCGAGGCGTCCTGGTTGGCAGGAAACCCGCGGAATCTACGCCGTGGAGGGACGGCAACGGCGTCTCATCGTCGCGTGAGGCTGTTGGTTGATGCATGTAAAGGGGAAACGATGACGGGACCGTCGCCGGCCGCCATCACTAGGTGCCATGCGGCACAGTCACGATACGTTTCGCAGGTTTCGCATTGCATCATCATCAAAGTTGTTTTGGACATCAAGATCAATTGTCACAAAAGTATGCATTCTATCATTCCCCCCCTCCCCTCATCAGAGACCACGCCCAACCCCCCAAACGTCTGGGGAGGTCGTCTCGACAAAGATTCTTTGCAAGAAACCAGAGCGCATTCCTCACAGCCATCTTCGTTGGTAGGGGTCCAACGAGAAGGAAAAAGTGCAAATAAATACAACACAAGATGAGGGAAAAAAAAAAAAACCAGATAACGAAGCAAACGGCCCCTGTGATTCGCCTCCTATTCGGAAGGAGTTGGCTTCGCAGTCCGTCTGTCCGTTCAATGCAATATTCGTACGCTCTTTTTTTTGTTTTCCAACCCAAAGTAAAAAGAGAAGAGAAAGGAAAAGAAAACGAATTGTATGCCCTCGCTTCTCGATGCCAATGGTAAGTGAGAAAAAGAAAAAAGTCTCCCAGAGTCGTCTCCCACTTACTGCGTGTACTCGCACAAAAGGAAACAAAAAAGGATTAAAGTATGGCAGATGCAGGCCGTCCGTGTGTGAACTTCGCCCGCCTGTCTACGCCATCCGGACGCGACTGTCGTTATGCAAATGGATATACAATGCTAGATAAGCTGTGGGAAAACGACAAGGGGAAAATAAGTAAATAAATAAACCCCTGCTTCGGGAGTAGAAGCATTAATCAATGCTGGTAATGGTGTTCGTGACTTTCATGACTGCCTGGTTGATCTTGGCGGGGTTCGTGTGGCCTTTTGTTGCCTGTTTCGACGCGGCAGGCCCACGAGCCGTCTCTTATGACGGTATGGTATGGTAGATTGTGATATGGTAACGTTTGAACCATACCTACTTATTCGGCCCCATGGGGAAGGGTCCGATTTGCTGGAATGACATCGCCTTTTGCTGAGCGGCTTGGGCGGCTTGAGCCTCGGCCAAGGCGGCGGCTTGCTTTTTCGCAGCAAGAGTTGCCTTTCTCTTGTTGACGGCGCCCTGCATGCTGCCATTGAGCCATCGTTCTGTGATGGGTGTTAGCGACGTCTGATCGGGCCAGGGTTGAGCCGGTGCAAACTTACTCTTCATCGACGCCGACATCTTCTCCGACTTGGTCATGGTGGAGTAATCCTTCTCCTCTCCGACCTGGCTTGGTGCCGCCGACGACTTTGCGGACGCGGGCGCAGAGACTGGCGCTGGCCGGGGTGTCGCAACGTTGTACTCGCTGACATCGGTCGAGGTTTGGCGCGGGGATCCTGCAGGTTTGAGGGTCCAGTGGTCTTTTCCTACAAGCTTAAAGGACACGGTCAGACGAGGAGAGTTGGGCGCAGTCGACGAGGTCGAAAAGTCATGGAGCTCTGTGAGGATCCTCTCCGACGCTGTTTTCTTGGGCGCGAGCTCTGGCGCGCTCTGTTTCCGGTTGATACGGATGATGCGAGACTTCTTTGGCCGAGGCTCAGGCTCCGGTTCCTCTTCGTCAGCAACGACCTCTTCTTTCCAGTTCCGATGCCGTTTGTTCTGGCGCAGCCCGTAGGTGGAGCCGTCGTCTGAGATGGTGGCGTTGGAGGAGGACGACGTGGGGCGAGACTCGTCAGTCGTCTCGGCAGTACTGGTAACGTGGCCATTGCTCTGTCTTTTCGCTGCGCGACCACGTTTCGGGGTGGGCTTTTGCGGCTCTTCTGGCTCGGGCTCTTCGACAACGACCGCCGCCGACTTGGGCTGGCGGCCACGCTTACGCTTGGGGGGCTGCGCCTGCTCTGGCTCAGGAGGCGGCGCGACGGCTTCCTCCTCGGGCACAGGCGTACCAGGCTCAGACACCACCACGGCAGACTTCCTGCCCCGCGGTCCCCTCTTCTTCGGTCCCGGCTTGGGTGGCGAGGTTGCTTGGGACTCCGGCTCGTCCAATTCCTGCTCTTGCGAGGCAGTCTTGTCTGCGGCAGCAGCTCTTCCTCTCCTTCTGGGGCCGGGCTTGTTACTTGCGGGAGTTGCTGCACGTTGGTCGTCCTGTAACACACCATCGAACAACTTCGGAGGGTTGCGGGTTCTCTTGCCCGAGACAATGACGCCGTCGCCCTCGGCTGCCTTGGCGCTCGCCTGGGGCTGACTTCGGAGCTGTCGTCCTCCCTCGCCACCGCCCTCTCTCTGCGCGCCGGGGTCCTGGTTGCCGATCTTATTAGGGTGAGGGTCATATTCGAAGCCGTATGCATTGGCCATGATCCTGTCTTGCCAGCGTTGATCGAGAATGCCTGCATCCTTCTCCTTGATGGTAGCTCGAGAGCCCTGCACCTCAAAGTCCTTTTCAATGTACGAGTCTACCTTGGCAAAGGCGTTTAGGTCGGCCGTCTTCTTTTCGAAGGCGGCGTCTTGAACGGCTCGCCTTTGGGCATTTTCTTGATCGTCTACAATCCTGGTGCACTTCTTGTACTCCTCTTGATAGGCGACGAGGCACTCGTTGGCCTTCTCCAGGAGATACCAGAGCTCATCATACGAGAGTTCCTTGGTGTCCTTCAGGTAGGCAGCGAATTCGGCGGGCTCTCTAATCTTCTTGAACTTGTACTGCTTGCGGAAGCGTTGCTTGGGCATGAGCGAAGCCGGCGTGCCCGTACCAGTGATGGCAGCGGGCAGCACCGGTGAGCCTTGACGGGGCGTAAGGGCAGGAGTAGGGGCCGCAGAGTTGTAAACAGAACCTTGAGACAGTGGTTGACCCTGGCTGTCGGGCGCAAGATCTTCGTCGTGCTCAATGTCGCGGTCGACATCGTCGACTTCGCCATCCGCGTCCGCGTTCCCATCCTCGTCTGCGTCAGCCTCGATCTGCTTGTAGTCGGCATTTGGGTCGGCCTGATAGGCTGCGTCATCGGCATTTTCCGTGTCGCCGCCGGCCTCAGCTGCGTCAGCATTGGAAGCCGGTGTCGAAGTCTCAACCGTGACGGGGTAAATTGAGTGGGTGACATATTCGCCGTCGATGTAGGGTGTGAGGTGGGACCATGCATAACGTTTTCTCGTCGTCTTGGGAGTGGAAGTGGGCCGCGGAGACGCGGCCTTTGGTGGTTGGACAGAAACATCATCCTGCATATCGGCGTCTGACTCTTCCGGGGCGTCGACGTCAATGTCATCTTTGGATTGAGAAGATTGCTCAGGCTGGGTACTGAATGACTCAGCAGCGTTGATATCATGCTTTTCAGTGCCGTGCATGGCCGCAGCAGCAGGAGGCTGTGAGCTTTGTGCCTGCTGATGAGGCGGCAGCTCATACTTGGTGTCTTCGACATGGCCATTGACCACAGGCCTCGGTACCTCCTCAACAGGTTGTGAAACAATTATATGGCCACTGTTGGTGGTGGTGGTGGTGGCGGCGGCAGCTTCATAGTTTTCAGCGACGGCCGGAGCTGAGTTTTCCTGTGGGCCGGAAACCACAGTTGGCCGAGTGGCCGACTCAGCCGCTTCCGGCAGGGCCGTCCTCTGCGGCAGGCTTTCGGTCGCTCGCACAGGAGAGCTGGCTTCTCTCTTGGGCTGGAATGAGAAGTCTTCGGAGAACCCAGTACGGTGCGTAGGCGCCGGCTCGGCCTCTGGGCGTGAACCGGGGCTGTTGATAATGGTAACGTGATTGAAGCGGATCGGCCGAGGATGTGCCATGATGGGACCGGAGCGCATATCAGAAGCTGCGGCAAGGCCAGAGACGTCTTGTGCCTGGCTTGAGTACCTGTCATCACGCCTGACAATTTGCTGGTTGGCGGGGGACGTGAGTTTATGGATGTCTAGGGTCCTGCGGCGGATGGGAGATGAGGTATGGTCATGTTTTTCAGGGAGTGGAATACGACCCGAGTGATCATTGTTGTCGTCGTCATGGTCCGAGGCATCATCAGAGCTCACGAGGTCAGAAGAGTCGCCGACGACCTCGATGGTATCCTTGACAATGTCCTCGTCTGAGGGCCGGGAGTGAAAGGACTGTGGCTCAACGATGCTTCTGCGGGCCGGGGTCCTCCGGCGAGCGGCGGCGGCGGCGGCGGCGCTGGAGACGGAAAAATCTCGCGAGGTGGCACGACGCTTCTGAGCCGCAGGAGTAGAGTACCCATCATCGGCGACTTCACTGTCAGCGCGCCTTTTGCGGGTGGCGGCACGAGGAGCGGGGATGGCAATCTCTGGCAGCTCGTCCTCAAAGTCGGCGGCCGAGTAATCGATTTTGGCACGCTTCCGCAAAGTGTGAGGGCCCTTGCGGTAAGCCTCGTCGTCTTCATCGACGGGGCCTTCAAAGCCAGTACGAGACTTCTTCCTCAGGGCCGTCTTGCCGGGGCCGGGGGCACTGGTGGAGGGCGAGGAGCGAAGGCTGAAAGGGCTGTTGATGGGAATGGGTTTGGCGCTGCGACGATTTGGCGGCGCGGTCTGGGGAGTGCGAGAGGCAGAAACGGGGGGGGAGCGCGTCATGATGGTCGAGGTGGACTCGGCGCCAGCGCTGGTATCAGACTGCATGCTGGAGGTGGGAAGAGTTTTGCGACGATTCGGACGGCTACTACGAGAGCGCTGATCCATGGCGGTTGAAGGCGAACACGTCGTGTGATGAGGCGATGAAAAATTAAGACAGGTGAGCTAGGTACCTAGCTTACGGAGACAGATATGTCGGGGTTGTGGATGGTGATAGGATGGATGGTGCCGGAATAAGATGCCGGACGGGAAAGAGAAGTCATTCAGTAGTTTAAACGGAGGTGACGGATATGAATAAGTGGCGGGCGGTGAAAATGAGGCCGAAGGGGAATTCCTCTGGCGCGGGCTGGACGGGTTGGGGCAGCAAAGGGAGAGAAGGGAGAGGAATCGGCCGAGAAGGTGAGGTATGGACAAAACCGGAATCGATGCAAGTGGTGATGTGGTTTGACTGATGGTGAATGAGAGAAGAGAGAGAGACCGGACTAAGCCTGTCTGTGCCAGTGTGGTGTGCGTGGTGGTGGTGTGTGTGAGGTGTGTTATGTGTGTGTGTGTGTGCCTGTGCCTAAGGTGGTGCTGCTGCTGCTGAGAAAGAGAGCTGCTCTCTCCTCTATGGTGCTGCTGGTAGATGACAGAATAGGGCACAGTCAGGGACGAAGTGCGCGATACCCAGAGCAAGCAAAAATGGCGTCTAGAGAAAGCCAGAGAGGAGTAGAAGATGGCGACGGTAATTTCCCTTGGGTCAGGTCGTTGGCAATGGGGGATATCTAGGGTTGAAAAAGTAGTGATTTTGGTTGTTGGTGGCCCGTTCCGGTCTTGTTGCTGAGATGGCTGTTGCTGGCAAGGACGGAGAGTGGAGCAGAGGAGGGAGAGAGGGAGAGAGAGACGGTCTTCCGTTGGCCTGCAAGTTCTCAATTTTGCCAGCCGGAGACCCTGTCCGCGTCCACGTCCACGTCGACGACGTCTGATTAAAATATGAACGAGCTACGGTTCCGTCCTGTTGGCGAACGAGGGATGAGTTAGGTAATGTAGAACAGTGTAGGGCAAGGCAAGGCAAGGCAAGGCAAAGCAAATCAGGAAGAACAGAACAGAGTAGAATTGACACGGCAAAGACAAGGCAAGGCCAGCAAGGCAAGGCAAGGCAAGGCAAGGAAGGCACGACAACTGGACCCCCTTTGGGACGGTTCTTTCCTGGACTGGCATTGGCTGTTAGTCTTTTTCTAAGCCAGCCACGCCGCCTGGGTGAGAGAGACACGCTGCAAAGCAAAATCGCATAAAAATAAAAATAAAAAAGGGGTACGTACCGCATCGCTCTGATCTGCTCTGCTCTGCGGTACCTACCTACTGTAATGGATGACCTTACAGCACCTTCTCAGCTAAGGCAGGTACATAGTCCTGCGTGTAAGTGCGCACGAGACGTCCCTGAGGCAGAGTAGCTTATAGGGGCCTACAGCTGCGTTGTCCACTGAAAATAGTTCAATAAATGTGTTGGAACGCCCTAGAGAGACGCTCCTAGTAGTGTACCTATGTACCTAATTCCCTACCTACCTGGTAGGTCATCAAAGATTGCCCCCCCTGGGAAGAACAACAAGTCAAAAAATGGCCACTTCGGACGGAGACAACTGACCCCACAAGGACACGCTTTTACATTTATAGCCGGGGCTGGCAGCCAATGAGAGAACACGGCTCTCTTCGCTTCCCGATCGGGACTAGTCTCTTTAATCCACCTGATGCATGTCCCCGACCGTCCCTGATGATGCACGTCTCCTGCTGCCAGTTAGCAGTCTCTGCTGCGTGCAGCGGTGCGCCTCTCTGTCTCTCTCTCTCCTGTCTCTCTTCCAACTTGGGTGGTGTTTAGGTAGTGTTAAAGTAGTGTGCTATACAAATCACCGGTTGTGTGCAACCTTAATCGACTACACGCAGAGCAGCAAATGATACCGCTGTGCCCTGCCGGCATATCCATATATCGTCCTCGTTGCTTCGACCTTGACTGTCCGAGTGGCCTCTTTCCCCATATCTTGTTACTTCAACCTCTTGTTTCAACCCCGTGTTAGTCCCTAGCGTCGCCTGACTCAGCTTGCTCACTGAAGCTAAACTACCTGCCCAACCTACCTACCCGGTAGGTACCTCACGCTATCCACCACTCACTGTACCTTAGGTACCTAACTATCTAGGTAGGTAGGAGGTAGTATAGGTACACCACCACAATCACTGACGGCACCACAAAGCTGCCGCTTGTGACGTCTGCCCCGCAAGCAACTTTACCACATCAACAACACGTCCAACATCGCCCACCTACCCACCATGGCCTCCAAGAAGACCAAGTCTGCCGCCGCTGGCGACGACATCGATGATCTCTTCGAGGGCATCGGCGACAACGCTGTCCCCAAGAAGTCGCTCGAGAAGAAGCCCAACAAGCCCACCACCGCCGCCTCCAAGGCAATGGCCGACCAAGACATCTTGGCCGAGCTTGAAAAGGACCTCGAGCAGCCTTCCCGCCCACACACCCCCCGTCTTAAGGAGCCGGCAGCCAAGGGAATCCCCAAGCGCTCCGCCACCCCTACCATCGACGACAAGTCCACCACCGCCGCCGCCGCCGCACCCCGCAAGTCCACCGACAGCGCCCGATCCCTCCGCGCGAGCCTCACTCCGAGTGCTACGAGCTCCGATCTGCAAGAAACCGACAAGAAGCCCACCGAAGAGCCCACTCCCACCTTGTCTGCCGCCGCCAGCACCGCCGCCACCGGTGGTGGTGGTGGTGGTGGTTGGTGGGGAGGCATCTTCAACACCGCGACTGCTGCCATGAAGCAGGCAGAGGCCGCCGTCAAGGAGATCCAGAAGAACGAGGAGGCCAAGAAGTGGGCCGAACAGGTGCGAGGAAACGTTGGTGGCCTCAGGGCTCTGGGTAAGTACTATTGGGGCTCTTCCCATCGTTGTTGTCGTCCCCCGTCGTCTATAGGCTTGAAGGGCCGCCAGCGACTGGTGGGTGCAATCGGTTGCTAACGATGATCTTTGTTCAGGAGACAACCTCCGCCAGCAAGCACTCCCGACCTTTACCAACATCCTCCATACCATCGCCCCTCCCATCAGCTCCCACGAACGGCTGCTCATTCACATCACCCACGACATGGTCGGCTACCCATCGCTCGACCCCTTGATCTACGGCACCTTTTCGCGCGTCATGTCCCAGGTGGAGGGCGGCGAGCTAATGGTCATCCAACGCGGCCAGGAGAACACCAGCCGCAGATACTCCAACGACAGTGGCGCGGGCTGGCGAGACGGCCCTTGGTGGAGACAGTCCGACTCTCCCAGAGACCTCGGCTTGATCAAGGGACTGACTGAGGGCACGAAGCTTTGCCGTGCCGGCGCCGAGGGCTACGCCAACGAGTACTTTGGTGCCCACGGAGGAATCGAGCAAGCCAGAGTGCGAGCCACCGAGCCGCTGAGCGAGGACAACCCCGTGCGCAGCTCTGACCTGTTCCTCGCTATCCAGGCGGTGGGCACCACGTCCGACCCGACCCTCTTTGCCCGCACGGCGGCTGTCGAGAAAGAGAAGGAGGCCTCGGCCGTGGCCGAGCAGGACGAAGCCGACGAGATGGTTTGCTTTGCCGTCTTCTGCTTGGACCCGGTACACGAAATCGAGTTCTCGACCATCAGCCAGTCCATCCCGGCCAAGTGGATCAGCTGGCTGGACGCCTCCAACCCGCTGACCCCAGCCAGCGGCGAAGACGGCCAGGAGCCCTCTCTGCACCACTCCATCCCCGACGAGATTCGCGAGATTATCGAGAGTGGTGGCGTCGACCCCCGCGAGTGGGTTGCCGAGTGGATCGAGGAGCTGCTAGGTCTTGCCGTCGGCGTAGTTGCGCAGAGATACGTCGCCAGGAGGATGGGAGTCGGCGAGGGAGGAATTGGCAAGGGCAAGAGGAGAATGGACGAACTCGTCCAGGACGGCGGCGGCGAGGCGGCCCGGGCTGGCCTGATCTGAAGATCTGAAAAGCCACTTCACTTGGCTTGGCCTGGAATTGTGTGTGTGTGTGTGTGTGTGTGTGCGTGGGTGAACGATTCTGCTTGGGTGTTTGGGTATACCGCTTCCTTAATCCATATCGTAAACAATGAATGGCTCTGGATGCTGCCATCAAATTCCAACGGTCCAATCGGTTTGGGCTGCTGCGTGTTCTCAGATGATGCGTAACACCTATCTACACTTGGGTGACATGTTTGTCCATTTTAATGGTCAGCCACGGAGGACTACGGCACCTGAGCCCAGGACCGTCTCTTCTCTACGAGGTTGCTAGGCAATAACGTAGGCAAGGAAGTGGAATGATTACGGATCTATATGGGCTCTGATCTCGTGTTGTGGGAAAGGGGGGGTTGCCATGTCGAGGACGCCGCGCTCCCTTCTCCATTTTGCAGCGTTGTGTTGAAGTTCACGTAGATTGCGATACCACCCACCGTCTGCTTGCTAGCTTTGACCGCCCTATCTATCCATGGGCAAATCGACTTACACGGCGCGGAAGCCCAGCCGGCGCCAGGTGCACGTGCCGTGTCCCCACCATTTCACGTTCCAATTCCCACAAGGTCCCCGCCCCCCCGTTGTCAGGGGTTCATTCAATGTTCACTTCATTCCACTTGTCGGATTATGTAATATGGCGGATTCTCGCACTCGTAAAAAAAAAGTCCGAAGAGAAATTTTCCTTCTTGACTTCACGCACCGCACACCAAACAACGCCAACCATGTTCTTGTGATCAATACACATCATCATGGCAAGCGCGGTGGCGTTTTTTTTTTTTTTGGCAAAGACGCGGGACGGGCTCAAGTAAGCCCCAGCAGAAGGATATCCTTCCCTCCCTTCCCCCTTCCGAGGATTGGCATCATTCATTGCCCTATCTATTTCCTTGCTCTGCCCGCGGTGCTTACACTGCACACACCAAGCCATCATGCCATGCCATGCTATGCAATGTCATGAGTAAGAGCAGAAAGACCAAACAAACCCAGCAGCATCTACCCAGTCACTCGGGCTTCTCACGAGTCTTCGCTTCGGCGGGGGTCTCCTACTTGTGCCGCGTTTTGCGGTACACTCTGGAGAGGACTGGAACTACCACTTGACGGGGAGAGGGTGGGAGAGACGCGTTCACGCGTCTTCTTCTTTCCTCTTCCCGGCTGCGAGAGAAAATAGGACCATCATAGTCCATGCCCATCTTTTTTCTTTACCTACATGGGCGAGGCTCCAGGCGTACCAACATATATCTTGCGTGACTGTGCTGTCGAATGGATGAATGATACAGAAACCCGTGACATGCTTGCTGTTGAATCGCTTAAGGGATTTGTGTAGATCATCTCCGGCGGGCCCTCGCCGGGAAAGCTTTGCCGACCGCCCCCCCCCCCCCCCCTCCGCGAATGTTGAAAAAACAAGAGGAAGAAATAGAGACGAAAAGGTTTGCATGCATCAGCCAGTCCCAAGACCCAGTTTCGGTGGTTTCCTTCTGCGAATTAGACCACGCAGCATTGCGGGCGCTGCTGGGGGGCTCGTAATCGCCGTTGGCAGTTCTTGTCACCTTAAAAGGGACGTTGACGTCACTTGCCAGTCAGTCAGCGCGCTTCACGTCACGCCTGATCGTATCCGCCGCCCCTTCCTTTCCGCCATGTCGCCTGCCGGTATCCGGTACACCTAATAATTAGGTATTACCACCCATCTTTGCATGTGCGCGCAAGGTAGACAGCGCAGGCATGTGTATTTAGCTATCCCCTAGCGCTTTTTTATGCCAAGGAAACAGAACAGATTGGAAGCTCAAAGGTTCCATCTCAACATCCAGTGTCTCCACGTCTGTACGCACTTCCCATCACGTCGTCTTGGAGCTGAGCATCGCGCAAATTTACGACTCGTCCGTTGAACCTGAAGTTCGGCATCATTTGATTATTGCGCTTCTGACCCTGTCAATCCCTGAACCATTCTCGCAACACCAATCGCCCGCCGCTTACACTCGCATCGTTTATCACACACCATGGCCCCGAACAAGGACCGCAAGGACTCAAAGTTCTCCCACTTGCCGTTGAGCACCAGCGGTCCCATCAGCTGCGCCGTGACCGGCGCCGCCTTGTTGAACACCCCTTACCTCAACAAGGGAACTGCCTTCCCAGAAGAAGAGCGCCGAGAGTTCAACCTCACGGGCTTGCTGCCACAGAGCGTCCATAGTCTGGAACAGCAGCTGCATCGCGCCTACGAGCAGTACAAGTCCCGCCATGACGACCTTGCCAAGAACACCTTCCTGACGTCGTTGAAGGAGCAAAACGAGGTGCTGTACTATCGGGTATGTTGTGTCTGTTGTCATGGTTCACGGAAAGCAATGCTCCGCGGGGTCTGACGTGTAAGCAGCTCTTGCAAGAGCATCTCCCCGAAATGTTTAGCATCGTCTATACGCCGACTGAGGGAGACGCCATCCAGAACTTTTCCCGCCTCTTTAGGAGGCCCGACGGCTGCTTCCTCAACATCAATGACATTGACCGTGTCTACCACGACCTCGCCCAGTGGGGACGACCAGATGACATTGATTACATAGTTGTCACCGGTATGATCCTTAGCCTCTCAACACCCGGATAGAAACTAAGAAGAGGGTAGATGGCGAAGAAATCCTCGGCATCGGCGACCAGGGCGTCGGTGGTATCTTGATCTCCGTGGCAAAGCTTGTTCTCACAACGCTTTGTGCCGGTGTGCATCCCAACAGGACACTGCCCGTTGTGTTGGACTGCGGTACGGATAACGAGGAGCTTCTAAACGACCATCTCTACCTGGGTCTCCGCCAACAACGCGTGCGGGGACACAAGTATGACCGTTTTGTCGACGAGTTCGTCAAAGGTGCCAGGAGACTGTACCCACGCGCCTATATCCATTTTGAGGATTTTGGTCTTACAAACGGTAAGTCCTGTCCGAATCCCTACATATATCCCAGCTAATGCAATTGTGATTCAAGCAAGGAGAATTCTGGACCAGTATCGCCCTCACATCCCGTGCTTCAATGACGACGTGCAAGGAACAGGTTGCGTGACGCTCGCCGCCATCATGTCTGCGTTGCACGTGAGTAACCAAAAGCTCTCCGACTTGCGTTTGGTCATCTTTGGCGCCGGATCAGCTGGCGTGGGTATTGCAGACCAAGTCAGGGATGCTATTGCGGCCGAGAATAACATCGGCAAGGAGGAGGCGGCCAAGCATATCTGGTAATTTGCACCATTCTCGGAACCCTATCATACTGCTAATTAACCACCTTCCAGGTTGATCGACAAGCCTGGTCTGTTGACAACCGAAAGCGAGTTGTCGGCGGCCCAAAAGGACTTTGCACGAGATTCGTCGGAATGGAAGGACAAAGATGGCTCTCTCCTCGAAGTTGTCAAGACCGTCAAGCCCAACGTGCTCATCGGCACCTCCACCAAACCCAAAGCATTTACCGAAGAAATCGTCCGGGCCATGGCCGAGGGCGTCGAGAGGCCCATCATCCTCCCGCTCTCCAACCCCACACGCCTGCACGAGGCCGTGCCCGAGGACATTTACAAGTGGACCGACGGCAAGGCTCTCGTCGCGACGGGGTCGCCATTCAAGCCTGTCAAGGGGCCTTGGGGCAAGGGCGGCAAGGAGGTTGAGATTGAGGTGGCCGAGTGTAACAACTCCGTCGTCTTCCCCGGCATCGGTCTGGGCTCCGTACTGTCCCGCGCGAAATTGGTCACGGACAAGATGCTCGTGGCAGCTGTTGAGGGCGTCGCGTCGCTGAGTCCAGCTTTGGAGGACCAGACGGCGCCCCTGTTGCCCGGCGTTGACGTCGTTAGGGATGTTAGCGTGAGGGTGGCGAGGAACGTGATTAAGGCTGCCGTCGAGGAAGGCGTGGCGACGGAGGAGGGTATCCCCGACAACGATGAGGATTTGGACGAGTGGATCCGGGAGCAGATGTGGCACCCCGTCTACCGGCCGCTCAAGCTTGTCGAGTTCAACCAGGCGAGTAGGGAGGCCAAGGGGGAGATGAAGGTTGCGGGCAGCTTGGCCAAGGTTGGGAACTGGTAGAAGGTGCCGGTCAGTGATCGGCACACCTCCAACTTCTCTGGACGATACTTTGGGACATGAAACCACTTCGAATTATAGCAGGCTCCTATACGTAGTACTAGCGGTAAGATCTACAGTTTTTCCAGACAGTTGTGTTTCACCGACTTGAATAGTGTTATAAATGCGTCATGTAAATAAGTACAGTCGCTATTGAAAGTGTTAATTGTTCTATACGAGTAGGAGTCTTGAACTTGCAATATGCCACGTTGGTTCAAATCTTATTTTCTCATATATCAATGGTTATAGTATACACAGGAATCTCGCTATTGTCTTCATAAGAAAAATTTTTTATTCTTTTTATTTTTTATTTTATTTTTATAGTGCCTAAGTAAAAGACGGAATGAAGGTATTGCCTCAATAGTATTGATCTAGTCTACTAGACGAACAAAGGGTTTAGTCATGTAGTTTCACAAACGCTTTTAATATAACATTAAATCAAAATTGTATGCGGACGAACAGATGTATAGATATATAACCATAAACGTAAATATTGCATTTGAAACCCGGAAATGTCAGAAAAGTAAGTGGACCAATATTTGGTTTGGTCAAAGGAAAATCAAATGCACACTACTAAAAACTACAAGATACTACCGTGATTGAACCGTTACAGAACCGTTTACACGTGATTCGGAACCTAAGGCTTTATAAGCGTGCTCTTTGCCGAGGCTGTCGCGAACAAGCAACAGAAATCACAATCGGCGGAATGCTTTTTGGTGTTCCGTTCGATGTTGAGGTTGAGTAGCGCCGGAGTAAGGAGAGAAGCCAACTGCTGGAGCTTCTCGGCTGGTCATTATATGTTGTCGTGCCACTCTGAATGGAACGCTTCGTTCCCAGGCATATTTCACACTGTGAAGCAGCGATGCTTGGCTTGAGCTGAATTTTGGCAACTAATAGCCAGTTCTTGAAAAATAATCCGCGACTTTCCTACATCATCAGCCGCTCTGTTTTCTTGTGACAACAAACATTCCGTTCGTGAATACACTTGGCAATAATGTACGCAGACAAGAGAGTCGGTCACACGTTGCATGGGAATCTTTCTTTTTATTTACGTCTTTTTTTATTTTTATTTTATTTTGACAGACAATGAGCGGCCTCACTGCTGTGACAGATCGACCTTGCTCCACCAAAACTCCGATTCGGTCCTCGCCCACGTGTCCGGGTGCAGCCTCGCCGGGGCCCCGGGCTCGCCGCCGATGAGCTCCTTGTTCTCCTCCGCGAACACGATCGCCTTGGGGTCGTCCGCGACGTACCTCTCCCACACCGGCCTGTCGGGGCTGCTGCTGCTCCCGCCGTGGACGGCGTTGGGGTCGCCGGCGACGATGAAGCTCGTGACGTAGGCGTTGACGGTGAGGCACAGCTCGCGCTGGGCGGGCGAGAGAGCCATCTTGGCCGGCGCGCACGTCTCGTAGTACATGTTCTCGCCGTGGCGCGCGCGGTCGAGGAGGGAGCTCTCAAGGGCCCACTGGTACAGGTAGACGGGCTCGGGCGAGGCCCGCGAGGCGAGGTCGGCGGTCTGTCGGACGGGCGCGACGTAGGCGTACTGACCGTAGGCGATCTCGAGGCGGCGGTACTGCGGGCCCGTGCCGTCGAGCTGCTCCCTGTACGGCGAGTCGGCGACGGTGAGGGGATCCGGGTAGAGCCTGTCGATGGCTGCGATATCCTCTTCGGACAGCAGCGGCAGCAGGTCGGCGAAGAAGCGCGTGAACTCGTCCGACGCCGACACCTTCTTGCTGATGTAGAGGGACCCCTCGTTGCGGCAGAAGCCCGTCATGATGGGGACCTTGCGCCATCGGTCGAGGCGCCAGGACTCCATCGGGGGCCGGGGGATGATGTCGCCGTCGATGACGGGCTGGAAGGCCCACCGCAGGGAGGGGTTGTACTTGTCGAACACGGCGATCTGGGCCCTCTGCACGACCTCGGTGGGCGCGCTGCGGAGGTGGGCGAAGGTCTCGGCCGCAGAGAGGCCGGCCGGGCAGCCCGTCTCGGCGAGGAAGTCGGCGAACTGGGCCTCGTGAACGGGGGCGTTGTAAGGGCGGACGGCGCGGGACGTCGGGGCGCCGGACTCGAGGATGACCTTGTGGAAGAGGGGCGGGTTGTATTGGCCCTCGTCATGCATCAGGATGTGGCCGATCTTGAGGCGGGGGGGACGTCAGGGCCGGTGGTCTCACGGAAGAGCGAGATTGAGAGAAGGGGGGGAGGAAGGGGCGTGGCAACTTACCGAGTGTGCTCCGGCCGAAATGCCGAATAAGGTGACGTTGTTGGAGTCGCCGCCAAAGGCTGCGATGTTGTCGCGCACCCACTCCAGCAGGAGGAGCTGATCCTTCAACCCCAGGTTGACCGCGCCCTCCTCAAAGCTCATGGCGGACGGAAGGAAGCCCAGCGCGCCGATGCGGTAGTTAAAGGAGACGGCGACGAGCTCCTGTCCCGAGTGGGCCAGAAACGAGGCCGTGTTGTGCATCATGGCCGTGCCCCTGTTGAACGCGCCACCGTGGATGTATACGGCGACGGGTAGCAGTGGCGTCCCGGCCCCGGCGGTCCGCGGCGGCCGGAAGACGTTGGCCGTCAGGCAGTCCTCGCTGTACTCGTACGACGGGCCGCCGGGGAAGAGCTGCTTGCCGGGGGCGACGGGGCCCCATTTCGAGGCGTCAATGGTCTTGCTTGAAGGTTCGACCTTGACCGGCGCGCGGAATCTGCGGTCTCCCGTCGGCGGGAGCGCGTACGGGATGCCCCTGAAGGCCTCGACCGGCCGGGGCAGACTGTCTGTCAGGGTCACACCGACGACGGTTCCTTGTGTGAGCGTCACGGAGGGACGAGCGTCTTCAATCGTTGAACCCATTTTGTTTCGGCGTTTTCCAAGCTTGTCGTCGAGAAAGAATGTGTGTTTGTCAACGCAAGTTGAGAGAGAGCGTTCGCCAACGAGGGGAAGAAGTGAGGGGTGTTACAACCATGTTATCGATAATCAGCATTCAATCATAACGGCCCGCCGAGCCGCTTCAAGCGAGTTTCGAGCTGTCGGTTTCGGGCAAGCTCCGGATCGTGACCCGACTAGCAATCAGCCATCAACCCGTCTCTACGTTCGGCGAGGTGGCGTTGGTTAGATGGCTGTTCAATGACAGACTTCTAATACCAATGTGGTTTTCCCGCGGAGATCGGACGGCCGATCTCGGCGGAAGACGCGCTCTCGGGCACAGATCTGATGACCGGATCCCTCCCAGGACGCGCTTGCTCCTCCCGTCTTATCTGTCCCGGTCCCCGGCACGACCATCCCCGCGATAAGCAATTGCGATGCCTTGGGACGAGTCCCAGTTCTGCGGGGGTACCCCCCGTAATTGTGGTTCGGGCATGGATCCGACGCCCCCGATAACGTGTGCTACCCATTGGCGGACTTTCGTGCCTCAAGCTATCTACCTATCTGGATTTTACCCCGGACTCGCTAGCATGGATGTCAGGGTGGTAGAGATAATGACCAATTCGACCATGGGGCCATTAAAGAGATATATCCCTTCTCCTCGTTGCTGGGAGTTCCCGAGAAGAGGTTCCAACCCGGGATTCTTTCTCGGGCCAACCGACCATCATCTTCTAGAGTTCATCCCTTGCACCTGGCTCAAACGTTCAACATGGCCGAAAAGGACATCAAGAAGGCCGAGGATGGCCTTGAGCCCACAAAGTCGTTTACCGCCGGGGAGGTCGAGCTCCTCGACGAGTCAGCGGCGTTCCTCCACGAGCACAATATCACCGAGGAGTACCTCGCCGAGCTCGTCAACGATAAGGAGAAGAACCGGCGGCTGGTGCGCAAGATCGACCTGACGATCCTGCCCCTGCTCGCCGGCACCTACGTGCTGCAGTACATCGACAAGCAGGCGCTGTCGTACGCGGCCGTGTTCGACCTGTTCTCGAGCACGGGCGTCACGCAGACGCAGTACTCGTGGTTCGCGAGCATCTTCTACCTGGCCTACCTGGTGGCCGAGTACCCGTGGGTCTACGTCGCCCAGAAGACGCGCATGGGCAAGGTCGTGGCCGGGTGCGTGCTGTCGTGGGGCACCGTGTTGATGGTCACGGCGGCGTGCTCCAGCTTTGCCGGCCTCGCCGCGTGCCGGTTCTTCCTCGGCGCTTTCGAGGCGCCCATCACGACCTGCTTCATGATGATGGTGTCCATGTGGTAAGTTTGGCGGCCGCATACGGCGAACCCATGATCAAGAGCAGAAGACAAGAAGAAGAGAGAAAGACTGACACGAAGCCAAGGTACATCCGCACGGAACAACCCTTTCGGGCCGGCCTCTTCTACTGCTGCAACGGCGTGGGCTCCATGCTCGGCGGGATCCTTAGCTACGGCATCGGCCAGATCGACGGGTTCCCCGTGTGGAAGGCCGTCTTCCTCATCTGCGGCGGCATCACCGTCCTCTGGGGCTGCCTGCTCCTTGTCTTCCTGCCGGACAGCATCCTGAGCGCGAAGCGGTTCACGCTCGAGGAGAGGGCCCTGCTCGTCGGCCGCGCCCGGCTCGCCAGGACGGGCGTCCTCAACAAGACGATCAAGCTGTACCAGGTCAAGGAGGCGTGCCTCGACCCCCAGGTCTGGCTGCTGACCCTGTTTGTCCTGCTGAACGAGGTCATCAACGGAGGTGTGGCCAACTTTGGCAAGCTCATCATCAAAGGTATCGTCTCGGACCCGCTGCTCACGACGGCGCTGGGCATCCCCCAGGGCGCCTTCCAGGTGTTTTGGATCCTCACGGGCACCTACATGGCGACGCGGTTCCGCAACGCGCGCACGATCGTCATGGCCGCGTGGCTGGTGCCCACGATCACCGGCTGCGTCATGATCTGGAAGCTCGACCGGGCGCACTACAAGGTCGGCGTGCTGTTCGGGTACTACCTCATCGGCAGCTTCGTCGCGTCGCTGGTGCTCGCGCTGCAGATGCCGGCGACGAACCTGGGCGGCTACACGAAGCGCATCACGGCCTCGGCCATCGTCTTCGCGGCCTACTGCGTCGGCAACGTCATCGGCCCGCACGCCTTCCTGGCCCGGGAGGCGCCGCTGTACCAGACCGGGTGCAAGGTCATCCTGGCGTGCTCGGCCGCGCAAGTGGTCATCGCTGTCTCGCTGCGGGTGATGCTCGCCCGCCGCAACAGGGCGAGGGACGAGGCGGCCGCGGCGGCGGGCCGCACCCCCGACGCCGAGCACGACGACGAGGATGTCGACCTGACGGATATGGAGGTGAGTTTTTCTCTATCCGAGCGCGACATGCGACAAGAAGGGTGTACCACTAACACGCAAGCAGAATCCCAACTTTCGTTACGTATTGTAGGCGCTGGATGCGTTTCGTGTATATGCAGGCGATTGGATATGAGAGTAGACTTGTTGAATATAGCGTAATGCGGCCCAGGTTTGATTAATGATAATAGGGGTAGACGACTTCTATGCAGAACTTGCTTGCACGTCATTCAATGTGATTTCCTGTAAGAAAGGATTATGTTGTTCGCCAGGAATAAACATCTCACGGAAGCACAGCAGAGCTCTGAAGCGCACAGATCGAACCTTCAATTTCAATTGCGGGGATTTCACACCTGGGCTAACCGGCTGCTCTCTTGCGGCTTGTCGACTCGGATTGGCGAAGCATAAACGAAAAAGGATTGCCGAAAATCGGTGTCATGTTTAGTTTTTTTTTTTTTTTTTTGACGGTCCAGCTACTGCACCTAGACATGTAAGACCCGTATCTGTACCATGACGAACACCTTAACCGCCACGGCTTTTTCAAGGCCTGCTGCATTAATCTGCGGCACGGAGACTATCGGAGTAGCCCCAGAATCCTCGACCATGGGGGACCATCGAGGGTGGCACGAGAATCCTTCGCTAGCCGGTGGGGGGGGAAAGCGCTTGTGTAAAACGTAGAGGATGTGCGAAAACTGTGTCGCGTCGGGGCGAGTTGGAGAGAAAGAGCGGGGGTGTCACTGGACTCTTGGTTTTGTGCTTGTTCTTGTTTCTTTTCATCTCGAACGCGGAAAATCTTCATTTTGTTGGGTAGTCGTGAACCATTCCTATGCCATTTCCCTCTCCGCAGAGAGCCGGACGCCTCGAATTGGCGATATACCATGCAACCAACTCTAGATCCATGATGTCGACCGACCGAACCGCAAAACGACTAGACCTGTTGTAGGGCCCGAAGTCAGTTCCCGTCCGTGTCTGACCGAGTTGCAAAAACCACCCCCAAATGTTCTCGAGCCGCAAATAAACTCCCGGACGTACCATCCTCCCCCGAGGTCACAGCCTCAGCTATTTATCGCTGGGCGGACCAGACGGACTTGACGAGGCCGTCGCGCTGGGCCAGGCGGTTGAAGGCGTCATCGGACTCGCCCATCGCGCGAACGAAGCCGGAGAGGGCGTAGACGTGGTTCTCGCCGGGGATGGCGCGGCCGTTCTCGTCAACCTTGGCGACGGAGATCTGGACGGAGGCGTGGTCCTTGGCCTTGATGATGCGGTTGGTGGCGCTGCACTTGCGCGGAACGTAGCTATTGAAGGGGGAAAAAAAAAGCTAGTCAGCCAAATGTTTTCCAAATAACAACACCCCTTCACCGCGTCCACGAAAAAAAAAAGAAAAAAGCAGTCTCTTCGTGATTCTTCTCATGCGGCCAAGGTCGTGGGCGGTTCGAAAGGGGGAAGTTCTAGGGGAACGGGTGTTGCTCACAGATCGACGATCTCGCCCTTGTCGTTCTCCATTGCTGCGACTTGCGTTCGGGGTTGTCTAGAGGCAAGTAGGTGGTGGTTTTGCACGGTTGATGTCGTCGACGAGAGTTCGTGATGCCGGTCGATATTCACAAATCGAGGAAATTTTTGGTGCGCCGCCCTACGTCTGTGGGCGAGTTGTGCTTCGGTCCGTTCGAGCTGCCGAGCGATGGGACCCACCGACAGCTCAGGGCTAGAGGTCACGTGTGTGGCTGGTGCCGGCGTGCTGTGGCTAGCTGTATACAATGTACAATACACCGCCTCACAAGACACCCAGGTACGAATACAGACAAAATACAGCACGCATAGGGGGGTCCACCATCCTGCTAGACGCCCCGCCCCGCCGCGTTCCTTCGGTCGCTCTCCCGCAACAGCGCGTTTGTGCTGTACTTTGTTGATGTTTGAACTGGACTCGGCGTCCCGTGAATAGCAGCCGGGACGGTTATCACCACCACCACCCGATTCCCAATTCGACACGTACCGCCACGGAAATAGCGCCATCGATGCCATTT
Source organism: Colletotrichum sublineola (assembly GCA_020631755.1). Classification (NCBI taxonomy): domain Eukaryota; kingdom Fungi; phylum Ascomycota; class Sordariomycetes; order Glomerellales; family Glomerellaceae; genus Colletotrichum; species Colletotrichum sublineola. The sequence continues at coordinate 4,723,963 of JAHSQG010000005.1, read as the reverse complement.
CCACTCTACTGAACTTGTTCGTCTTGTTGCGCTTGCACATCACTTCACCCTGCTGCGCATCGTATTGAAACCATGCGCCCTGCGCATTCCAGCGGGTTTCCCGAGATTCACGATGGGGTCTCCGTTTCGAAGCACCCGTCATGACACTCGCAACCTTTCTTCTTCGCCAGGGCTACCATCCTTGGACCAGATCAAGTCCCAATTCTCCAAAATCACACCGGGTCGAAGCGGATATGAAGCCATGCCGGTGCCCGACCAAGCGAGCCGTCACCACTTCACCGGCGCCACAGGCTTCTTCCCCCAGGAACAATCTGCGATCGATCTTACGACGCCCTGCAGGGAAGCCGTTAATCCTTCCGTGCCACAACGGGATGAGGATGAGGATGTGACAATTATATCGATTGCCACCCTGACTTCGAAGCCGAAACGAAAACGAGGTGCCAAAGTCCTTGAGAAGAAGGCGAACGAACCACCGCCCAAGCCTACCAGAGACGTCGAAACCAGCCCGTCATGGAAGAAGTACGCAAAGGCCAAAGTCAAAACCACAACCGATAAACCAGATAAGAAGCCGCAAACAACAAGAGCCAAGGCCTCAACGAAGAAAAGCGCCGTCAAAAGCCACCACTTTGCAAAGCCTGTGGCAGGGAAAGAGCCAGAAGCCCCGCTACCACCACCACCACCACCACCGCCACCCAAGAAAGATGCGGACGAGCCATTGGAACTCGAGGCGGCGTTGAAACGTCGCACAGAATGGACACCACCGCCCGCTGATAGCGGGTTGATTATTGGCTCCAACTCTTCGGGGGACATTGGGTTGCTCTCCTCGGCTGCAAGAAGTCCGAGCCGTGCGCCATCGAAGGAGACATTTGAGAATCTTCTGAAGCGATATGGCCGGCCTGACGAGGACGAAACAAAGAGGGCATCTGCTGAATCGTCAGATGGCAACCACCCCGTGCTGAAAAAGAGGAAACTGATTGAATTGGTGCCTGTCAGCGATTCGTCCAAGATGGCACCGCCGGCAGAGGGCCCTACGAAAGGCCCTGCGAAGGCAAAAGCGCCGAGGAAGAAGCCGCGTACAATCACCGAGCTGGCCACAGCAGCCTATCTGGCCCCAGATGCTACGGAACAGGAAACTGCCCCGGCGCCTCCGGAGGAACTCTCTGTGAACGAGGACGAGGTAGCGAAGCCGAAGGGAAAGAAACGGGCGTCAAGGGCAAAGAAGCCGAAGAAGGTCCCTCCGCCAGAACCCATCCTGCTGTCGCCGACCGCAGCGTTGAGGCAAGCTGCAAACCAGGACTACGTATTCGGGACCTCGAGCCAGCTGGCACGAGAACATTCGCCGACTTTCCTCCGAGATCTACAGTCAGCGTTGCGGGCGTCGAACTCACTAAAAGAGGACCCGTTCGTGACACCGATCAACAGCGATGCTATCGAACCCGAACCCAAGCAGAAGCTCTGGGGGGTTGGTGCAAGGGACGAGGAGGGAAGGCTGCTCGACCTGGAAGTCATCAACCTCGCCGATACTCCCCGGGCATTCCCGGACGTAGCAGCCGGACTCAACCCCTTCGGGTACGCAGGCGTCGAGAACCAAGCGGCATCGCTGCCGGCTCACATCCCGTCAGATGCGTCTTTTCCCGACATAGACGACCTCTTGAGCAAGGCTCCCACCGGCAGCGCTTACATCGAGCAAAGACAAGCGACGCCATTACCAGCCCACATACCCTCCGATGTTTCTTTCCCTGACATTGACGATCTCCTGGGCAATGACAATGAGACGGGTGGTGGCTTGCCCAGGACGCAGCAAGAGGCATTGCCGTTCTGTTCAACTGGCAAGCCGACAGAACACGAACCGGAAGGCGCTGCAACGGTGTTGATTTCGTCTGGCTCTGTACCGACTACCGAAGCAGTTTCTGGCCTGCCGCCTGCTCAACCGCCATTGGCACTTGAAGCTGAAGCCGAAGCCGAAGTACCCGGGTCGACCGCAGTATCCAAACCTGCACCGGAGATTTCGAAACCAAACTTTGACCTTTACACCGACAACCAGCTTGCCAGGGAGATTGCATCTTACGGATTCAAGCCGGTCAAGCGACGGCAGGCCATGCTCGCCCTCTTGGATCAGTGCTGGACGAGTAAGCAGAGGACAGCCCTCGCTTCGCTTCCCACGAATCGCCCGATCTCAACGACCTCCCAGGCGCAAGCCGCTGCTTTGAAGCCGCCGAGGCCTGCGGCAAACACATCGCCTAAACGGCCACGAGGTCGTCCCAGGAAAAACAGTGAGGTTGAGATGCCGTCCAGTGAGCCGCCTCCGTCAGCCCAACCTCCTCCGCCGTCGCCCAAACGGGGTCGCGGGCGTCCTAAGAAGAATGCAGCACCCGTGAAGGCCACGGGTTCGACGTCGACGACGGCCGCGAGGGGCAAGGCGAAAGCAAGCACTTCGGCACAAGGGGATCTCAAAGTGGCCTCGCCGGCACCATCGTTACGCGCAAAAAAGGCCACAACGTCGGTCGTCATTGAGATTCCAGATTCGGCATCGGATGGCTCGCTTTCACCATCTCCATCGACAGGGTCGTCGCCCGACCCCATGTTTTCGCCGCCTCCCGGGGACATGTCGGTATCCATCGGCGACGACACGGAAATGTCGCTTGCTGCATCGCCGCCAACCAGCCAGTCGGTAGTCCTTTTTGCGCGAATCACGGAAGCGGTGACGTCGGCGCCGCCGACGACGGACCCGAAGAAGCCGTCGTTCCATGAGATGATGTTGATGTATGATCCGATTGTGCTAGAAGACCTCGCTACCTGGCTGAACACGGGTCAGCTTTCCAGGGTTGGCTACGACGGCGAGGTGTCACCGAACGAAGTGAAGCAATGGTGCGAGTCCAAGAGCGTGTGCTGTCTGTGGCGCGAGAGCTTGAGGGGAAAGGAGCGGAAGAGATATTGATTCGGAGTCTATGCAGTAACGATACCCCCTTGAGAATTATTTTAGGCGCCGTGTTTCGTTTGCAGGCTTTGCTTGAAATGGGGTCCGGTGTTGGGCGAAATGAGATGTATCTCACTCAGTCCTACATCGCGATTAAAGCAGGTTTCATTACATAGGCACAAATGTGGCTTTTCCTCACCTATATGAGTGCACTCTGGCTTTTTTTTTTTCTTTCCGTGACTGGCATAAACTCGCTCAGAATCATGCATGTAACGACAATAACAAAAAAGAACAATTTAATGCTGTTAGCGCGTAGCACATTTGGGCGATACGAGGCACTGGGCGCACCACACAAACATACACACACAAACAGACTGAGCCTCGGCAAAACGCCAGGCCAGACGCCAGACGCACCCCGGTTGGCTCAACCATCTTGTTCCTGTCCGAGAACTTGGACACCTCACCAAACACGACCAGGCCCTGATGAACTTGCTATTTCACTCTCGCAGCCTCCGTTTTTCGGGCACATCGTTGATACGTTCATCACGGCTCGATTGCTACCCATACGCGAACTCTATTGCGACGCGGATCTCGAGCAGGGGTCTCAAGGGTCTAATCTCAAACACGCCACTCACAGCAGCAACGCCCGTATCGAGCGTCGCAGGAATAGGAACAAGACCAGCAGCACCTCGCCGATACGCCAGCGCACCGATCGCCATCATGCCTCAGCAGCGATCGTCGTCTTCGTCGTCGCCGAAGCGCGAAAAGGAGATCACGGAGCCTCGGCCCAGCTCTAGGTAAGCGCTCCCCCATGGCATGACATGGACATGGGTATGAATATGGCATGATGCATCGTGTCGCCGCGCCCTCAGCTCACCCATCACGAAGTATCCTGCTCCTCTCACCGACGAACCAGGTCCTCCTGCTGCATCGAGTGAAGACGTCGACGTCCTTTGCGTCGGCGCACGTGTTTCCGGGCGGGAACTTGGACGCCTTCCACGATGGGGAGATCCCTCCCAGCGACGCGCGCGAAAGGCACGAGGACGGCCATGCTTACCGGCTGGGCGCCATCCGTGAGTGCTTCGAGGAGACCGGCATCCTCCTCGCGACGAAGAAGAACTCGGACGACAGGTCTACGCTTATCAACGTCTCCGCCTCAGACAGGGACAGAGCCCGGAAGCAGATCTACGGGGGCAAGGTGCGCTTCCGCGACTGGGTCGACAGCGTGGGCGGCGTCCCGGACACCGGCCGCCTGATCCCCTTCACGAGATGGGTGACGCCCGCCAACGTGCCCAAGCGCTTCACAACGCAGATGTACATCTACATGCTGCCGTTCTCGGCGTCCACTGGCGCTTCGGCCATGGAGAACGAGATCATCGTGCCGACCCCGGACGGCGGCGTCGAGCACACGGCCGCCAAGTTTGACGACGCCTCGACCTGGCTCCACCGCGCCGACAAGGGAGAGATCATCCTATTCCCGCCACAGTACTACCTCCTGCACCTCGTATCGCAGTTCTGCAAGGCCGCCGCGCCGTCGCCGGCGCCCGGCCGGGGCCACGGGGACGCCTATTTTGCCTCGCAGCGCAGGGGGCTGCTGGACTTCCTCGAGACCGTGCCCACCACGGCACCGACAGGGTCGTCGTCGTCGTGGTCGGCGGCGCAGAGACACCCCACGTCAGAGATTCCGTGGGCGCACAAGGTCATGAGCCCGCACAACTTATTCATCCGCGAGGGGGACGGCCGCATCGTGCTCGGGCTCGACAAGCCTGGCCCGGAGCTCAAGGGGTCGGGTCGCGGCGGCGACTGGGAGAGGGTCGTGCTGGTCAAGTTCACGAGGGACGGGCCGCGCAAGGTCGAGGTGAGAGGTCGCGAGGAGGTGTTGAAGGAGGAGAGGGAGACCAAGAGGGTGAGGGAGGTGGAACACAAGCTGTAAAACGGGACGTTCGACTCTGGGGAGGTTGGACGTGTTCAAACGGTTAGCAAAGATTCAAAATTTTTTAACAAGACACCCGAGTCTCATGATTATACGGAATGGGGAACCTTTCGTACGAACATGATCTAACGATGAAGACTTTGGAGGCAACAACGCGGCTCTCTCCCCGGTTCTGGGTGCGGCACCCGATCACCTCATTCTTCACCCGTCCTTCCGCCCCCCCCCTCCGTTTTTTGCACTTTTCTCCCACCATGACCGTAGTCAAAACGAACTGCACGATTAGCAGATGAGAACTGATGAGGGATAAGCATCGAAAGATCCCAAAGAAAACACTGCGTTGCAGAAACAGGAAGGAAGGCGCAGCAGCGTTGCGTGCAGCAGCGCGCTCAGTTGAGAGCAGAACCACACCCTCCCCCCCTTATTCCCTCATCGCCTCTACAAAACCCAGCTCGCTGGGACTGCACAGCAGTTGTAGCTCCAAAGACCGAGGGAGGGAAAGGTCGGGGGCATGCGATCCTCCCCGAAAAGCCCACCGGCCCAACGGAGCTAGGGCTCGCAGAGCCTCAAACAACCTTGGGGAGAAGGATGGTAGGCCCTGAGAAGGGGAGGGGGCATGGCATCCCCACCACCACGAGGAATGCAGACGTACCGTGGAATGATACTGTTGGAGCGACGTTGCTTCTGTTCTAAGCGATCCGGACGATGACTGGCCGCATGAGGACGGCCACCTCGCTGGCACACCCATTCCCTTCTCCCTTCTCCCCCCCTGTCGGCCCCAAAAGAGTGAATACCACCTCAACCCCTCCAGAGGCTAAACCCCGTCCGTGTCGATGACACGGCTGATGGATCATTGGTCTGGCATATAAGATGTTATCTGATGGCTAATGGTAATGATGGAGAAGCCATGCCTCACCCCCCTCGTGGTTGGCCCGGTAGATCTGACGAACGAACTAACGTTGTGTGACGAAAAGACACGGTCCATGAGTTTGCGAAGGGTAAACGAAAACGATGACTCGGCGGACCTGTAATTCTTCTCTTGTTGACCCAATCCTGTCGCCGCTCCCCCACGTTCCAGGATGCGTCGCTGATACGTCGACGACGACCTCCGTCTCTACCTGGTCTTGTTTTGACCGGCCCTACACACGAACTTGAGGCTCTTCTTGCCCTGAGGTGACTGAAGTTCTCTTATCCGTATCAGTCGGCCTTTTCTTCACCCCTGATCCCCGTCCTCTGCATTCTCCGTCTCCGTTGTCACCTTCGTGGCCGTCAGTCCGTGGCCAACCTCTTGTGGCTTTCTTCCCCACCTCCTTTTTTTTTCCCCCTTCTACACGTATACCTACTCATACGTGGCATTGCAGTAGATTAATGTTCTCGTTAGATTCGAGGCGTCGGTCCCGTGGACGGAGATCGACTGATCATGACGTCTCCTCCGCGGCGGGAGCACGAAGCTTTCTGTGATGATTTGCTGAAAAGACTTCATCTGACACTCGCTATCTCTCCCGACACGGCAGGCCGAGCGAGCAGGCTCGGCCTCCATCGGCTCTTGCCCGCGATCTCTCCCACTTCCTGTAGGATGGCGGACTCCGTGAACCTTTGATGGCGCCATCATGGTGCTTGGCTGTACATCGAACTAAGGAAGATGCCAAAGTCCATTAAAGAACCCCGGGCCTAGTCACCTGAAACCTAGATACCGGAGGTGATGAGCAATCTGCAGATTCGCCGCCTCCTCCACCCAGGATGACGAAACCCTCGATGCCCTCATATGTCGGTGGCTTTACCCCTCCTTCGCCCCCGCGCTCGCTCGCACGCGAGACGAATACTGCAGTAGCTCCCTTTTTTTTTTGTCTCTTCTTTCGTACGAGAGCCTTTGTCAAGGACCCCTCCCAGCTTATGTCTCCATAAGGCTAATCCATGGCGACGTGTACCGCAAGTCAGAGACGTCTGCACGCCATCTGTCTGTTGTCCTCGGCAGGTTGCGACTGCACAAGGGATTTCGACTCCAGGGGGGGGGACGTCTGCCACCACGGAAATCGCTCCCTGATTCATGCATAGATAGCGGTCACTGATTGGGCAGTTCGTACACCGTTGGACATGGCTGCAGCATGCACGGAGGTACATGGATGCGCAGGCAAAGGGCATCGAAGTACGGATACCAACAAGGTGGGTCTACTTTCTGAATCAAGACACGCCTCCGAGTCTGTTGAGCCGGAGGGAGAGAGTGCGTGCATGCGCAGTGTGGGAAAGGTGAGGGAAACGCGAGGAGGGAGGGGCGGCACAGGGACTCAGGGAGAGGGCGCTATGTGGCGCCAAAGTTGCAGTGAAGGCATATCGAGGCCTGGGATTGTGGTTGTCGGTGAGAGGCACAGCATACGAAACCCATGTTTCCCGTACCCGCGTCGGTTCCCGTCGGTCCGTCATCGTGCCGCTCCATGGCGTCTATCCGTAGTACACCATGAAGCAAAGGGAGGAGAAGGGGGCTGTTGGTCGACCAACTACGGTACAGGCGATGTACGAGTGTTGGGAGTAAAAGAGACGCTTGTCAAATTCGAGACAGCCTAAGAGCCTAAGAGCCTCAAGGGCATTGTTGGAGTGTTGGTGGTTGGCTCGTTGATCCATCTCACCCCGGCGCCAAAGAGGGTGAAGTCGGTAGGGCCCGTCTCATTGTGGATCTGGCGTCGGTCCTCAATGGCCTATGTTCCGGCCGCGAAGGGGAGGGGGGAGGGACGGGGGGACGGGGTGTCCTTATTTGCTGTGAACGTTGGACATCCCACGTCGCTCTGCGGAGGAGGGCAGCATGTGACCCCACGCACCGTAGATATACCTACCTATTGAGAATCGGGCCCGTTAGCTGTCCGATGCATGGCATGTGGAATTATTTCTTGAGTTAGACCGAGAAAGGAGGCAAGACTAAGTCTGCATTACACTCTCTGAGCTACGCTTTGGGCGAGAAGGGGAAGGAGAAAAACATAAATACCCCCCTCTGAGATCTCCGTGATGGAAAAGGAAACTTGTGTCCCTAGTCATCCCCGAAGCTGGACTTCTCCCCGATACCCCAGCAACCATATCGTATTCTTCCACAATCATCCACGTTCAACCCACAGACAACAAACAAGGGCCAGGTGCCTCGAGTCCAACCAAGTCAACTGAGACCAACCAACGCTACCAACAATGCCTGAGTGAGTAGACGGATCATGGTGGTGACGCTGAGTCCTCCAATTTGTGATCAACAACTCATGAAGATATCACATAGCAGCACTACGAGCCCAAACCCGCAGCTTGATGACTTCATCAATGACACGAGCAGCGTGCCTGACAGATTGGTTGCTGGTGCAAGCAAGTAGACGCAGCACTGGTGCGCACGAGGAGAGACAAAAAAACACGGATGGATCTCCTCGAATGGGAGTCAGAGGAGAGTAGGGAGCAAACGCGGATTCTTCTGATACCCTTTTCTTGACGTTTTTGGCTTTTGGTCTGTTTTGCTCTTGGCGAGGTGTGGGATGTTCGTGGTTTCGAAACCCCTCTATACCCAAGAGGTGTGATGGCAAAGAGGCTCCAGATTGGCCCAGTACTGTTCTTCTACTTCTTTGCAGACGTATGATTCGCTCCTTACGAATGCGTTAATCTAATATCATCCCACCCACTCCGTCGTCGTATGAGCTTCTGATAACCAAAAGAATGGCCAATATGGCCGGGCCTGATGTACAGAGATAATAGCGGGGAAAAAAGAAGAAAGAAAGCTGCATGGCGGTTGAGCACGGGGGAATGGGCTATCAGATGATGTTTTGCTTGTCCACTACGAAGTGAAGTTGGTAACATAACAAACATGTAAGCTGGCAGGAAGAAGGTTCACCGTCTCAAGCGATGAGCCCCGGCTCAGCGACGATACGTATCGGCATATTCCAGACTTCTTGGAAGCATTCCTGTCGTAGCCACTTATGCTTTTCTCATAATCAATAATCTAGAGTCTCAAACTCTTCATCATATAGAGATTAGGCCTGTCTGGCAACTAAGGGGAAAGGTAACTTATTAGATGGATAATAGAGAGCCAAGAAACATTGAACGCACACAGAGACAATGAGAAAGATTCGGCATGAATCGGAGGGACACAAAGCAAAGCCGTCTGGAAATTCACTAGCCTCCACCACCACCGCCGCAACCTCCACCGCCACCTCCGCAGGCGCCGTAGCCTACGTTGCTTCCCATGGCTACTGCAGAACGATGGTGTTAGAATTCGAACAGAGAGATCTAGAACGGAGCAAAACTTACCAGCCATACCAGACATTCCCCCAGCAGAGCCGGGCCAGGTTCCCTATAATGAAGGTCAGCCAAAGCACGGAAGAACACCGGTGCACACTCAGACTCACTGCTGCGTTTGTGCACCCGCCAGGCCCGCCGCAGCCCCCAGCGGCGATGTCGTTTGGGCCGGACACCCCCTGAGCGCAGGAGGCCCAGGACCCGTTCAGAACGCTGGCGGTGCCGGCCGCGTAGATGCCCGTGGTGAGGTACGCCGGGCTCGAGAACGGGGCGTACTGGAAGTACTTACTGCCCCAGTGGTCGTAGAACTCCCCCTTGGGCGGCAGCTTCTTGCCTCGCTTGGCGGCCCGCTTGACGGCGCGCTCGTAGCCGTCGTCGAGGCGGGAGGCCCAGACGGACCGCTGGAAGCCGCGGGCCTTATTAAGGGGCGACGACGCGTCCGTGTGGCAGGCGTTGTGCGCGGAGATGTGGGCCGAGGAGGAAGGATCGCAGGCGGCCGCGGCAGGGGAGTTGTTGAAGTTGTCGATGGCTGGGGAAAGCAGCGTCAGCAACTCTGGAGAGCATCTACATCACGGAAGATATCACAGAAACGTCCTCTTGTTTGTACCTTTTTGTTCTTTGGTCTTTCCAAAGATGGATGTGCTATCCATCACGGAGCTGACGCGGAGCACTGATACAGGATGTCAGCGATGATGATCTACGTTGAGACTCATGGCCCGCTGGAGCGGGCATGGCAGGACGGACCTTCGCAATACCAGCAAGTACACTCAGAGTACACTTCGCCAAACTTTTCGAGGTACACTTTGCACGTCCACCTGAATGAGTCGGAAAGCTGGTCCTCGTCCACCTTGTCGTTGTGGTCGATGAACCTGGCCTCCTTGTTGCCCTTGGTAGCGCTGTTGTAAGTGGAAAACTTGTAGTACGCCCTGGGCGCCAGCTGGTGGGTGTGCCACGCGAGGTCGACGTCCAGCGTCGGGACGCACATTGTGAAGGGATTCTCGGTCATGATGAGCATGAAGCGGTGGTACTTCTGCACCAGGCGGTCCATGGTACCCCGTGCGTTGGGACTGTGCAGCCAGTCGATCTGGGTGGGCATCCCCATCAGCTGAGAAGTTCATATTGGCCATTTGGGGAGAAGAGGCGTCACGAGAAACTCACCGAGTACATCTTGGACACGAAAACCCCCTGTCTCATCGTTGCGGCGACGAGATCCAGGGCGAAGATGGAATGGTTCTCCCAATACCTCGCCATCATCTTGGCGCTCTGGAACTTTTCCGTCCGCGTCAACTTCTTGGCCGCTGCAAGATCACTCTTTCCGACCTTGTCAAACTTCTCCTTCTGTATCCTGTCGAACGACGCTCCATCCGATAAGGCCTTGGAGACCAGGTCCCGGACGTCCTGAATAGTGCAGGCTGTTTGCTGGCCTGGCTGGATCAGACCGAATAGCTGACTGGAGATGCCGTGACCTACGAGCCTGTTCGGGAAAGTCACATCCAGAAGCTGTCCCTCGGCGGCGGCTGGCATGCCGGTCTTCGGATCGAGGACGGTGCCGGGGATGGTGATGCCTTCGTTCAGGTAGCCCTCCGCGTCGCTGATCATCTTGGCCACGGAAAGGAGGCGCTGCGTGATGAGGCTGCCGCAGCCGGGCTCACAGTGCTGAGAGAAGTCTCCATCTCCGTACCCGTGTCCGATAATGCCCGGTCGTCTACCTCCCAGGTCCGCGTCAGCACGATGATCCAAAAGAAACAATCTGCCCCAGACACTACATGTACTTACGCATCGCCTTTGTACATCTCTGGTAATCCACACGTACTCCACGGGATTTCCATGGTCCGCTTACATGCCGGACACTCGAGGAACTTTACCATTGGTTCCTCAAGATTGTCCCATTGCCTACCCGTAGTGCGTTCCCAGTTGGACTTGGCAGATTCGGAAACTTCATAGTCGAACTTGGAGGTGATTGCTTGATTGACTTGGGCCCAGGGCATGCCGGTCGTCCAGAAAGACCGGAGACCCCAACGCATGGCGTCCTCAAGGAAAGCCCTTGGGTTGAGCATGTGCGAGTGCCAAATCATGAGAACGTCTAATACCGTCAGCTTCTACAACGCGTGGACGGCTCTCGAATCTGGTCGCTTACCCAGAGGCGGTAGATTGTCAACGCTCCAGGGATAGTCGTCGCTCCCGTCGGGGAACTTTACATACTTCTCAGAGGACTTGTCAGCGTTGATCATCTCTGCCTCGCGAAGACGCCCCTCCGAGAGTGTCTTCCACCAGGTCTCGTAACGGTCGACAGCCCGCGCCAAGTAGACGGCCCACCGCTTCTCGCGAATCATGGCCAAAACCTTTTTCGTCCTCTCGGAATCTTTGCTTGAACCGCCCTTCTCCTCCGCCTCAGAACCGGGGAGGGGCCCTGCACGGATATCCCACAAGTCCCAGAGGCCATCGGTGTAGCCGACTTCATCCTTCAGCGTTTGAATGGCGTACAGGAGTTTGAGGTGGGCGAGGCAGGAGTCCACGTCTGGGTCTCTCTGGGTACCTAATCTGAGAGAGCTGAACGCGGCCGTGATGTTGGCGACATCCGCTTCGGTGTGCGTCCTACTCCCGCCGGGCCCGCCAGTGGCTTCGAACGGCGGCGGCTGGTCTCCGAATGGCGGAGGTTCTTCCTGAGTGGTGGCTTCGTACGTTGGCGGGGGTGTGGCAGGACGCTCTGCGTTTGCCTTTTCCTCCTCTGCCTCCTTCTCCTTCGCCTTGGACCTCTTGAAAAATGAGGGCATTTTTATGGCGCGGCGTCGACCACATCCGAATGGTGGTATAACGAGGGGGGGGGGATATGCCCCGTGTTGAGGAATGCGGGGTAATTAGAGAACGCTTGTCCAAAGACGCAGACGATGCCTGAGAATTTGGAGAGAAGAGGCAAAATTCGAGCCAGTATTTGTATAAAGAGACCGCCAGGTGCAGCAAAGCCGTGAACAGATCTGAGGTAGATAGGCAGAGCGCTTGGAGCCGCTCTGCAGCCTGTCTTACTTCACATCGGGGGTGAGGTGATCACCGGACCAACCAACTGCATATCTGCAGGGCGTTTAGGCACACTGATGTCCAATATTAAGGGAAGCTTTTTGTACGTAATTGGTGCAGCGGCGCAGTCCTCAGAGTAAGACCTGATTTCCGTGACCCAGGACGCCACCAAAAACTTGAACGGATGCAGAAGACGGTCTAGTCGGGCGAAGGGGGCCTCTCCATTACCCTAGAGACTACCTCCAAATGGGTTAGCACAACGAAGCTGAACTCGGGTGTGTCACAAACACTGCGCATCTTGGATCTATTTCGCTCATTCAGATCATGTCTCACCTCCAAGGGACGGACCGAGCATTCCTGAAAAAGAGTTGATAGTTATTCAATACATGACGAGGAACGCACAACGCATTCCACTCTAGGTTTTGCGACAAGTCGACGTTGATTTATCCGTCTGATAGACTCGCTAGGCTCTGTTTTCCTCGTGCTTCAGTGCAGCCACTTCGAGACTTGGCAGATCTTGTTGAGTCCTAGTCCCATGCATTCAACCAATGACACCAACTCATGAGCCAGGGAACAGGCGCCCAAGTTCTGGTCAGCCTGCAGCCGGACGAAATGACCCGCAAGATCAGACTGAGTGAGATGTTAGGTGTATGTATCAATGCACATTGGCCGCGCGATGGGGGCGGCGTATTGTTTTGTTGGTTATCGGCAGTTCCCTTTGTGGCAGATGGGCGGGGTCTATCGGATTACTGATCGGCACCGGGAACCGAGGACATATGGGTCCTATCCTAGCCCGAGACGTGGAGTGCTGGCATAATGCGCACCCGCACACGGTAGGATGGATAGATGATAGGAACTAGTACTGTTAGGAGGGTTACGACATGGCAATTTCACGTACCTGCGCAACGTCGTGGGCTGCGGAGAAGACCAAGTGCTTGTGATACGTTTCTGAAATAACACATACTATGGCATCGTGGGCGTTAAGACTCCATTATGAAAAGCATGGCTTCAGCGTACATGGGTTCTCCAAGTCTGGCATGGCATTGGGCGTATCTGGAGCTCATACCGGTATATGAAGGATACATGTAAGCGTGGACCAACCATGCGAACAGCTCAACGATCCAAGGATAAGTCATGAGCGAGATAAAGCGTGTTCAATAACCAGAGTAGGTAGATGTCAGGATGAGTTAGTTAAGCTCAACATCGAGCCGTTCAGGCTCAAGTCTCATTTAGGCTTAATTCGTTGGTCTGCTCTGCTGGCTGCGATTGACTCAACGGCCATGAAGCCCCCGCAGCCAAGGCGCGGGGGCTGTTAATTAGGCCCTCCCCCTCACTGCATAGCTTGTCTCTAATAAAGGAAGCTTTCTCCAAAGTTCGGAGTTAAATCATCATGGACAGAGGGCTTCCTTTGGCTCAATACCTACGGCATAAACTTGGAGCACACCAAACCCCATTAATCAACATGATGCTTTCGACCCTACTTTTCGAGATCGTAGCGTTCGACAATATGTTATCTGATATACTGTCATCTCAACCCGGCGGAGACTGAAAGATATGAATGCACAGCAATGGTGGTACCCCTAACGACGACTCGACACGCACGTGGGTTTTCGGAGCCAAGCTCTCCGCGGGATCTTCACGGCCCAAGGAATTCCAAGCCGTGCAGCGACCCCCCGAACACCCCCAATGCGGCCAGCATCCAGGTACGGACGGCTCGGCGCCAATGCTGTGACCGGCCTCCAAGCAACATCCCCGCCGTCGAGGCCCCGGCCGCGCTATATCACGCACCGCACGAAAAAGTAACTTCAGCGGTTCCGAATCGCTCGGCACGGAGAAGCACAAAGATCGTCCCGGGACCCTTGAAGGCCACGTCAAGAAGAAGGACGGACGCGTACCCCGTAGCCCTTGGACCTTGCTCTACAGACTACACGTGCCAGCAGGGAAAAAAAAAAAAAGGCCAAGCTTCGGAACCAGGGCCTACGTCCCATCTTGGCAGGATGGTCAGTGTTGTATAAGAGGAGGGGAAAGTTCCCGATTTCGATGAGTATATCGTGAGATAACGGCAGCTCATTCACGCAACATCCACGGGTTCGGGAATCCTTCAACATCATTGACCCTCTATTACTGTCCAGCCCCCCCCTTTTTTTTTATCATGGTCGTCGCTCAGCTTCTTCTCGCTGCGGCTCTTGCGCCGGCCGCCCTAGCGAGCCCTCTCAAGGCCCGCGCCGTGGCATCCTACGAGGGAAACCCACTGGCAGACAGACAGATGTTCCCTAACCCCTACTACGCCGACGAGATCAAGAACCTGGCCATCCCGAAGCTGAGCGGAGACCTCGCGGCGAAGGCGGCCAAGGTCGCCGAAGTCCCCTCTTTCGCGTGGCTGTAAGTGTCTTGTCTTGCCCGGGGCCGACGCGTTGGAAGGAACGTCACACTCACAAAGCGCAGTGACACCCGTGAGAAGATCAGCCTGATGAACAGCACTCTGGCGCAGATCCGCCAGCTGAACGAGGCGGGCGCCAATCCGCCGTACGCCGGCACATACGTCATCTACAACTTCCCGGACCGTGACTGCTCGGCCAAGTCCTCGGCCGGTGAGCTTGTGATCGCCGACGGCGGTCTCGAGAAGTATGAAAAGGAGTACATCGACCCCATCGCCGCGCTTGCCAAGGAGTACTCGGATGTTCGCCAGGTCTTTATCTACGGTGAGTAGCCGAAAATGACTTATAATGGTACATCACAGCGTACTGATCAGGGGTGTAGAGCCCGACGGTCTTGCGAACCTCGTTACGGTGAGTTTCCTCGACAGCAGCCCCCCGCCCAGGAATGGGAATGATGGCGTACTAACGAAAAGTAGAACATGGGCGTCGCCAAGTGCGCCGGTGCCGCTGACACGTATAAGGCGGCTACCGACTACGCTTTCAAGACTCTCAACCTTGACAACGTCGCCATTTACGCCGACGTTGGTCACGCAGGTTGGCTTGGCTGGGATGGTATGCCAAATCTCATCACCGCTCTGATTTGTATTGCTTGGCTGACTTGCATTCACATAGCTAATCTGCAGCCGACGGCGGAGCTGTACGGCGCGGTGTACAAGAAGGCCGGATCGCCCAAGGCGGTCCGCGGCCTCGTGTCCAACGTGTCAAACTACAACGGCCTGAACCTGACCACGGCGCCGGCGTACACGTCGGGCAATAAGCAGTGGGACGAGTCCAAGTTCCACGCGGCGCTGACACCGTTCCTCAAAACGGCCGGGTACCCGGCCAACTACCTCGTCGACCAGGGCCGCAGCGGCAAGCAGCCGACGGGACAGCAGCAGTGGGGCGACTGGTGCAACGTCAAGGGCGCCGGCTTCGGGACGCGCCCGACCGCCAAGACGGGCATTGACACGCTGGATGCGGTCGTCTGGGTCAAGCCGGGCGGCGAGGGCGACGGGACCAGCAACTCGACCGCGACGCGCTACGACGAGAAATGCAGCTCTGCGTCTTCCCTCGTCCCGGCCCCGGAAGCTGGAGCTTGGTTCCAGGAGTACTTTGTGCAGCTCCTGGAGAACGCCAACCCGGCCTTCTAGATGCTCGTTCAGGAATGTCCCGGTGGTGGATGCAACCGCACACTTTTATCTTCTCGGTACATGAATAGGGAATAGGGAGTTGAGCGTCTTCGAAACACACACGCCTTGAATTTGTTTGCGGGAAAAAGATTGTCTAGTTTACTATATCGAAAGTCGCGGAGAGACAATCTCAATTTTATGATATTACCTATTGCTAACTCTCGATAGCCTGATGAATTTTGATAGTCACCCGATCCTCTGTCAGATATCTAGGTTGACTTAATGATAACCGTGCGAAGTCAACCATTCAAGTATAGTCCCGAAAACCCATCTAGCATTCATTGCAGCGCCAGAGTATCTTTGCTTAGAGTGAGAACCCTTCCTAGTATCTATAAACTATCTAAATTTCCTATGACTGGCTTATAGGCCGGGCCCAAGGGTTAGCCTAGCGGCTAATCACAGAACCGGCAGCTTTAGTCACCGAGACTGCGTCTATGGTTTCGCCGAAGGCCCCGGATGCTCTGGCAAAGCGTCTGTGATCTTGTCCTCTTTGGGGTGGCACCGCTCCGGTCCGGGCTTCCACGAGGACTTCCACCAATCAGCGCTGCATCGTGAATTGGCAGAATACGGGTAGCTCAATGTACTGCAAAAGCACCGTGGCAGAAAATCCGTGAGGAGAGAGCCCCCTGAGTCCTGCACTGTCGACGGTTAGTAGTCGAAACCGAGGCAATATATACCGCAGTTGCCAGCAGCCCGCACCTTTCAGCATTTAGATCATTGGCAGCAGTCTTTCCGCTTATTCTTTGGCGATTCCTAGGCGGTCTCAGCTGCTTGTTAGCTTCGCCCTTGGCTTGCATTTTCTTCTTGTACTGCACATATTTTGCTGCCACATAGAACACAGCATAACTTGTCACAATGAAGTTCTCCTCCCAAGCCCTTTGTTTGGCAGCCTGCCTATCCCTGTCATCTGCTAATCCTACCCCGTACGTCTCCCCGAGGCAGACAGCCCCCAAAAATCTGGTGGTCTTGTAAGTCATCCTGCTTCTCCGTGTCACTACCAGCCGTCTGACTCGAGTCTCACCGCAGCGGTGACTCTTATTCCACCGTTGGCTTCTGGCCCGGCGGGACTCTGCCGACCGCCGGCAACCCACTCGGCAACCCCGCCCTGCCGGGCCAAACCACCTCTAGTGGCCTCAACTGGGTCGGCCACCTCACCAGCACCCTCAACACCTCGCTGGTTCTCACCTATGATTTTGCCGTCACAGGCGCCACCACCGACAAACAAATCGTCGACACGTACGCGCAATACTGCGTCGACGACCAGGTTGGCCAGTACACCCAGTACGTATCTGGCAAGATCAACAAGGCCAACACCCTTGTTGCTGTCTGGATTGGCATCAACGACGTCGGCGAGCCCTTCTGGGACAGGCAGGCTGCTCCTGTCGTCAAGATCATGGACCGTTACTTCCAGCTCTTGCAGACGCTCGTCAATGATGGCCTGAAGAACTTTGTCTTGCTTACTGTTCCTCGTGAGTTGTGTCTGGCCATGCTGAGATATTGAGACAAACCGCTTACTTACACGGCGCACTCAGCCTTCTCCGATCAGATCCCCGCCATGATCGGCCAGCCCGAGACCGATCTGGTCCGTCTGCGCGCAGACATTGCATCCTACAACCAGGCCCTGAAAGACCGCATGGCCGCTTTCAAGTCATCCAACAGCGGTGTCAAGGGCCTCGTCTTCGATACCAGGCCCTCCTTTGATCTCGTCGTCAAGAACTTTGCCGAGTACGGCGCCAGGGATGCGACCTGCTATGGATCAAGGGACTGCTTGTGGGCCGACAACTACCATGCGGGGCTGGCCATTCACAAGCTTCTTGCCGAGAACCTGGTCAAGGGCGTTGCTGGAAACTTTGTGTTCTGAGTGAGTGAGGGTGAGCCGGCCGCCAAAAGACCGCATTTCGTGAATCCTCACGAATATATAAGCCTCATCTATTTGTGTGGAGGAACAACGATACCGACATGATGGCGAATCTGGTGGCATTGTTGATGTGTAACTAGAGGGAAAAGACTGCTAATTAGGTGGCAAGCTGGAGAGGCTGGCTGTATGGCTACCCAGAGGGCACGTGTGTGGGCTTCTCTCTGTATCTCTCAGACCAGATTTATGCAAAGTACCTTTTGTGCAAGTGGTTGACTATTGGTGCCACAATTGAGTAATTTTGCAATCAGTAAAGACGAGGGGCGCTGAACGAGTTTAGAAACGCTCGTTCATATATCAAGATTCAAAGCTAAGGAAGGGTTAGTGAAGGACTAAACATCATAGACTACGCGATAACATGTTTGCATCTGCGCCGCCTACTGCCTGTACCCATCTAGCCTAATTTACAAGGTTGGAGAAACCCATGCTAGTATCAGGTATGGTATGGCTGCCTACGCGAAGATGCAGGTTCTCGTAATGTGTCTCCATAAGGAGCCTGGGGTCTGGCAGAGGGTTGATTGGTTGTGCGAGACAAGAATACATATGTAAGGAGACAACATTGGCGCATTCTGAGTAATCAATAATCAATCCACCAATCAAGCCCATCCTATAAAAGCTGCCAAAAACAACAACGTAAAAAGAATCGAACGATTTCACCCCTCAACTCTATACTTTTCAACCACCGCTACCATGTGCCAGCTTTGCCCTATTCCGGCCTTCCCATCACGCTACAATGCCCGAGGAGAATTAGAAGAGCCGAAGGTAAACAGAAATGCAGAGGAAGAGGAAGAAGAAGAGGAGGAGCAATACCTCCCACCATCACCAGCAAAGACCATTGTGCAACCTGCGCCTAGCCACGATGGCGCCCCAACTTTTGCGGCTTACGAAGTCCCAGAAAGCACGCCAGAGACAGAAGCTGAAATGCAGCCTCTACGTCCCCCATTCGCTCATGTTATCTACGATGCAACGCATACTGCATGCCCTACACGCAGCGCCCGGCTCGCACGCGCTCTATTTGATCGCACGGTTGAAAATCGCAGATCGCGAGATTCGCTACCAGACCGGATCGAGGTTGTCACACTGCCTCTGCCGCTATCCTTCTCTGACGATGAACGCGTGGAAGCTTGCATCCGCCATCATGAGAAGGAATTCCAGAGTCGCCTCCTGATTCCCGATAAGGCCGAGGCAGCCTCTTGGTTTCTACCTGAGCGTATCATGGACCGTATGTATGCGAGGAGAATCCTTATTCTCAACCGCTTCGAGGCCGATAGCGATAACAATAACGATCCCGAGGTGGCTCCTTGGGAGGAGGCGCTTCATGTTGAAGACACGTGGGGCGACCCCAAGGAAAACCCTGATCCGAGTCGCTTTGGTAGCTATTTTGAAGTAAATTGGCAACCTCGCAAGCAGGAGATTGCCGATCTCCATCCGAAATACGCACGCCCAGCTGTGAGATTCCATAGTCATGGGTTTGCAGAGTTCGGAGACTCCCTTTTCGAGATGTGCCTGCCAGCTCCGCCTTTCTACAATCATTTTGTGCCTGATGGCGTACTCAATCGACAGTTGGAGGAGGCCAGGAATAGTTGATTTTGATGTACTTTTTACTTGACTAGTAGCTTATATCTGACCAATGGAAAGGAGAGTGTAATAGAACAGCCATATGGTGGAAGCATCCGGCACAGAGCAATGCGGACCAGGTAGAAAAACGTGGCTGCAGTGCGGTTATTGAGGTCTATTGCTGGTACTGTAACTCATCTCGGACCATACCCGGGCATCAAGTCCCAGCAATACTCCATAGTCCTACCCACAGCTACTAGGCAGCAACGCTGGTGTATTCTAACCCATTCTAACTATTTCACCGCGCCCCACCATGCATCCCATTCTCGCTCTGTATAAAGACCTCACAAACAAAGCGACACACGAAGAGAAAAGAGAACAAGCACACACACATACACAGACTCCTCCCGACTAGTTATAAATATCACCTTCTACGTCATGTGCCAGCTTTGCCCTCGTCTACAGCCCTCCTGCTTCAACTCCGAGGGAGAGGAGGTAGAGCGGAAGAGCATCTACGAAGAGGAAGAGGAAGGGGAAGAATACCGACCGCCATCACCCCCATCGGCGCTCAAGACTGTTGTCCAGCCCGCGCCCAGTCACGACGGCGCCCCAACCTTCGCTCTGTACGATGTTCCAATAGACACCCAAGAAACGGAAGCTGAACTCCGGCCTGTGAGGCCCCAATTCGGCATTGTTGTTTACGACGTCACACCTACCGCCAACCCTAGCCGCATTGCCCAGCTCGCACTCACTCTACATGGACAAATTATCTCATGTAATGGCCACCATCCAGGCGAGAGGCTTGAACTTGTTGCACTACCCTTACCGCAATGTTCAGATGATGAACACGTTGAGGCTTGCATCCGTCACCATGAAGAAGAGATCCGGACTCGCATGCTGATCGACGACAAGGCTGAGGCGGCTTCTTGGTTTCTGCCTGAGCGCATAAAGGATAGGGTGTATGCGCGGAATATCCTCATTATCAACTGCTTCAAAGACGACAGCAGTGACGATGCCGTGGTGGCCTCTTTAAGAGAGGCATTATTAACCAACGAAGGCCGGGTTGATTGGGCTACATACAACGACCCTAATGCCACCCGGTGTGGCACCTACCTTTACGTCACCTGGCGACCCCGCAACCGACGGCCATATACACTTACCTATGAGCCGGATGACAGCAACCGACGGGTACTTAAGTTTGCCTTTCTCCCGGATGACACCTATCCTAAATCACCCGAGGTGAACTTCTACAGTGGAGCGCTTGAGAACTCCCGGAGTGCCTTGATGGAAATGGTGGATGTGCTTCAGCCTTTCTATAATCATTTCGTACCTGATGGGGTGCTCAATCGAGAGTTGTTGAAAGCCAGGAAAGGCTGCTGATCAATGGCACCTGGAGGAAGCATCTCTCTCGTGCTCTCGCTCTCTACCTCTCATTTTCTTTTTCAAAAAAAATAATTAAAAAACAATAATAGGAAACTAGTGTACAGAAAATGCGATTTATATGCGATCCGGTGCCGGAAGATTTGTCACAATATTCCCTGCTCCATCTACCATCATGCTTAGATGGCCCGTGGCGCCGTAAACTGACCAACCCCCCGTAGACGCAACCCTCGGGAATCGAGCCACTGGAACTGTAGCCCAGCCGCCGGGCCCAAATGCCGAGTTATACCAGGCTGGATCTGTATCATCGTCCCATACGCGCTTGCCCTGTATAAGGGATGAGTGCGCCTTAACATACTTCGTCTCCGCCTTCGCGAGGAAATTGGCCACCTTCCCCTCGATTTCAGTCAGCCTGTCTTCGACAAAGCGTGCGTATAAGGCTCGTAGCGATGGATTCCCGCCTGCGTAATTCACAGGGTGGCCAGGCCAGATGTTCCAACCGTTGAGGGCGGTGAACTGCCGGTCGAACTCAGAGAACACAAAGTCAAACCAATTGGAGACGCGCATCCATTTGTTCCAGACGGCCTCGTTCGTTGCGTAACTCTGGCCCGTTAGCGCGTTAGGCGGCACGAATTTGAGATACGTAAAGGTTGCCATGATGTCGCGGAGCGTTTGTCGGTCGTCCTCAAGTTTAGCTGGACCGCTACTCGGGGTGAAACCGGGAGTTTGGGCACCCATCCATTTTCCCTTATGCCCATTCATCTCCCACTGCAATAGTGTGAGAAGGGACTCGCTGCGCGCCACAGGAAACTTGTTTCCCCCTCTAATGGTGTCTGACCGGCCAAACCCCAATACAAGTGTCTCGTGTACTGTGTTGCCTTGAGGGTTTACTGTGATTCGGAGTAACGTTTGATCAAATGGGAAAGCTTGGCCGATACCGCCCAGTGTAAGATCGCCGACTAGCACTTCGGCTACCCATTCCGGTGTAGCCATCGAGTAGGTGCCTACCCTGGCACCGGGCCCCCTGCCGAGCCATTTGTAAAAGTCACGCAGCATCTGCGCCTCGTAGACGTGTTCCGTTTCAAAACCGATTTTTAAATATAGAGAATCCCATGTGCTTTTGTCCAACAAGTACATGTCCGGTTTGCAGACAAGTCCGAGAGTGAGAGCGACGATATACTTCAGGATGTTGGGGCTCTGTGTAGCAAGTTCGCAGGGCGCATACCGCCCGAACTTGAGAGTGATTTTGGGATAGTTTCCGTCGAAAATTAGATCTGCATGCTTCAGCAAATTGGACTGCCTCTCAACCAGGAGCAGATTTGTGGTAGTGTTTTCAATGTTGTTGCTGTTATTGTTGCCGCTGTTTGGCGTCGAGCGCGCTAATTTACTTGAGGAGCCGGCGTACGAGCAGATATCATCACTCCGAAGCGGGCATGCGTCTGCCCTCTCTTCGAGGATGTAACCAAACCTCTTTCTGACTCGCCGGGAATCGGAAACGCCAGCATTCAGACCGCAAGCTGAGCATGTACCGATATCTGGAGGATTTGCCGTGGACTCTGCGGGACAGATTAGAGATCCAATCAAGTTGTCTCTCTTCACCAACTTGGTGGACCGCTTGCTTGGCTGGGTCTGAGTAAGTGATGACGCCGCGGCAGCACATGTCTTGTCAACGACAGGAAACTGTGTATAACGTTAGTCTTGTTCACGTTGAAGCGGGCAGGTTGTAGATTGCGTTTAAAAGAGAATCCGGGCAACATACCGTTCCAGTGCTCCAAATGCTGTAGTATCGGTTCAGGTCGAATTTAAACAACGATCTAGAAGGCAAATGTCAGTATGGGCTGGCGCTTCAGAGAGCAAACAATGCTACAGGAATACTTACGGGGCCGAAGCTTCCGCAAAGACCTCAGCCTGGGCGTTGACTCCATAACAGTATTCCCAGGCCGTGTCTGAATTCGAACCAGCCGAGCCGTACAAGGTTACAGCGCCGTTAACGCCAAAGTCGATCTGATTACATGGTCAGCGGAATCCCAAATTTTTCCTGTCAGCGGTTGCTTCTCGTTACTCACGGCGGCATCAGGAACAGAGCTGTCGTCAAAGACAATGCCAAGGGTGACCTTGGGTGTGACCATCAAGCTGAGCTCGCCATTGGCGGAAACGTCGTAGTAGAACTTGGGCTCCTGCAACGTCTGGACAGGATCCGAAGTCCCCGCTCCTGAAGACTTTGGATTGATCTTCTCCGTGAGGACATCGGTTCCTTTTCCGCTTGCGTCGGGAAACTGGTGGGTGAAGTCCCACTCGGCGAGTCTGATATCGACTCGGGCTTGGCCGTGTATCGTGGCGGTGCCTTGGACCTGGCCGAGGACACGAAAGTTGGGACCGATGGTTACGATGCCGGGGATGCTGAAGGTCGCCCCGAAGTTTTGCAGGCCAAAAAGCTCGATCTTACCGGTGAGGAAATGGAGCGTCACCAACGCCTCGAGGTTGAGGGAGGCCTTGACCGAGCCGCTGTTGCGAAACAGGACGTGCGACTCTTCGAAGGTGCTAAGGTCGCCCATGTTGCCAATCAGGGTCACGAGAGCAGACGTCTCGATGTTGACGTTCAGGTCAGCCCATGCCTTGAAGTAGCCCGTGGTGTCGACGCCCTTGATATTGCAAGCGATCGACTCGTCGTAGAGGTCCCAGCGGATCTGCTCATTGACCCGATGCCTGACAAGCTCGTACTCTTCGTCCACATTGGTAAATCTGTCTATCCAGTCCTTGATCGCTCCAGACTTTGAGAACCAACGGGCATGCAGGTCATGCAACTCATCTTGGGGTGTCGAACGCTTGTCAACTGACCACAGGTGATACATGTATTGCTTATACGAGCCGCCGTGGTCACGATGGACCTCTTCCTCGATCTGACGCTTCGATCGCCTGACCTTTGTCGGCGCTGCGACAACCATCTCATTCCAGTACCCTGGGTCGTCGCTGTAGTCGATGCGCAGCAGCACGTTCGACCCTTTACCACGCTTTCGTAGTGGAGAGAAGTCGTAGTCAAACGTAAAGTCGTAGACGTAGGCATCGGCGAGCAGTGGATTCCGCTTGACGAGGTGATGGGGAAGCGTTTGGTTGCCAGAAGGCGTCAAAGAGACGGCCATGGCATACCTCCCGGGGCCGCATCCCTCCGGCATCTCAACCACCGTCTCGGCTACTCCCCGGCCTTTGTGGATGAGGCCGCCATTGCTTTCATCAGAAGTGTCGGTGCACACTGCGCGGACAGTCTGCCGCTTTCCATGTAGAGCCCCTGCCTGGCAGTCGAAAAGCTCCCAATGAGAGCCGTCTCGCTTATTCAAAGATGTGAGCTCGGCTTCAGGGCCCGACATGATATACCAGCCAAACGAGTTCTTGTCGGCATTGGTACTCTCTTCGGGGGTAGGGTCGGCTCCACCCATGGTCGGATCCAGTTTGATGTCCCATTTTTGCTTGTCTGTTGACGGGCCAGGATGCGGGAAGATGTGGTCCAAAGGGATGGGAAGCGTCTTGAGCTGCCGTCCGAAGACGTTGGGATCTGCGCAAAGCGTACGTGGGAAGTGGCCAATGTACAGAGGTTGAATGGAATTAGGGTCAAGCACCTGGAAGATGAAGGCATAAGTGCAGTCTGCGCCGCCTCCCAGGTCCTGTGAGGCAATGCCAATCTTGCCAATGGGGCAGCTTTTGGCCGAATCACAATCGGATCCGTCGCCACTAACCATGCCGCCGACTCCAGACCACTCGAAGGAAGACGTGTCGACGTCCTGATCGCAGCAGTAGGGCACCCACCAGTTGACATCGGCATCTCCTGGACACTGAGCGTAACCCGCCGCGTTTTTTGCGTACGTCACGAACTTACGGCCATATGGGCATGCTTTACCCTTATCAGGAAGGCCGTTGGTACCAATGCTGACACAGCGGGCCTCCCAGCTGCATACGTTTCTGCCCGTTTCTATGGTGTCGCAACAGTACGTGACTGATCCGAAGAAGCAGTAGTTTTCCACTCCCTTCCGATTGATGAACCATCGGTCTGAAGCAATGGGGACCTGGCTGGTCTTACATCCTCGTTTCCCGCAGCTGCCACCGTCCACTTGATTCCACTCGCAGGTCTCGGGGTCAGGTGCTTGGCCTAAAGGACAGCAAAGAAACTTGTAGCGCTTCTCTCCAGTCTTTGGGTCCAAACTACAGCGGTCGAACATGACATCCTGATTAGAGATGCCGCAGTGAGACGGTCTCGACGACGTCGAGCATTCACTCCAAAAACAGGCACTAATATCAACGTTGGTGTAGTTGGATGAGTCGACGTGGGTCGTGCCAGTCTTCAACGAGAGGCTGCCGAGACCTCCAGGGTAGAGAGTGGCGTTCAGAAGGTTGTGATTATCATCGTCCAAATCGATGGCCCAGATAGCGACACCGAGAAGGCCTTTGCTCTTGGCATATTTGACTTTCTCAATGATAGAGTTGCGATCTTCGTAAGAAACCCATTGACCATCGCCATAGCTATTATTCCAATCATTAGTATGCATCTGTGGAGAAAGCAGTTGAGGGAGAAAAATGAAGAAGAGGGCAAGGAAGAGCAAGGCCGGTGCGAGGGACGCAGAAATGATGCCAGAGAACGTACCTGAGATAGTTGATGCCGGTTTTGTCGTCCACTCTACCACCACTAATGGCAATGTCACTTGAGATCTCATCATAGGACAGGAAACCAGGCTGTCCAGTGCATTTCCCAGCAACGCCAAAGCCAGAAGCAGCGCAACCGAGGCCGTTGCAAGACTTATCGGACAGGGTATAAGTACGGCCAAAGAAGCCGATACCGAGGTTGATCTGAGTGTGTGGCACCCCAGCATTCGCAAGAAAATTGAGTGCTGTCTCAATGGAGTTCTTTTCCGACATGGCTCGAGTCGTGCTGCGGTCCGTACTCTTCAGATCGTATGCAACGAGATTGATCCAGTTGGTCGACGCGGCTATGGAAGCCAGGTCGAAGCGTCCTAAGATGGAAGTGTCGACTGGTAGGGTGCACGAAATTCCCCATGCCGTGGTGCCTGTAGACTGCGAGTTGAAATATTCCCGCATCTCTTGTAATAGGAGTGCGTAGTTTGTCGCATCATCGCCGGCTTGTGGCCACTGCCAATCGATGTCAACACCGTCGAAACCGTATTCCCGGACAAAAGATACCAGATTAGCCAAGAACTTCTGGCGGTTCTCATAAGTGCTGACCATGTCGCTTAAGATACCCTGAGTGTCGGACGCCCTTCCAGATCCAGTTGAGAAGTCGTAGCCTCCGAGAGTCAACCAGACGTGCAGCCCGGTTGCTTGGCCCTTGAGGGCTGCCAGCTGCTTGAGTTGGTCTGCACCGGTATTGGCGTCAGGAATGAGAGTGAATGTGGAAGACTCGATCCACGCAAACGCAGCGTTAACGTGGCTGACCGAGTCTGTCGGCACGAAGCTGGCGGATCGCTGGGCACAGCCCCGTCGAGAGATGCTATCCGCTTGGAAGTATCCAACAACGATGTCTATCACGCCGCCGCCGCCGCCGCCGCCGCCGTCACCGCCGTTGCTATCATCGGATCCGTCGCCGCTATCTGAACTGCACTCCGGCGAGGGACAATAGCCATGCGAGCAGGTGAAAGCACAGAGACCGTTATCGCTTCCCAGATTGGACTTGACGCCACTGACCTTGACCACAGGGGGTGGTAAGTTGAGGGGGCCCTCCATGGTGCAGAAGCAGGAGAAGATGGGACAGAAACCATAATGGCATGCCCAACTGCAGATGCGAGAAAAGCTGCCATGTCCGCCGCCGGTAACACACGTGTCTGGGTTGAAGGGCGATGTGGCTGGCACGTAGTCGTGTTGCTTTTCCAATGAACAGGCCGTCGACGGGCAGAAGCCCAGGTTGCAAGCAAAGTTGCAAAGACCGCCATAGTTTGCGTCTCCATTGCCGGGATATCCTATTACTCCCGTTGACTTGGGCCTCTCGATAGCCTTTCCCATGTTGGTGCATACGCAGGCACTCGAGGGGCAGTAGCCATATTTGCACGTGAAGCTGCACAACTCATTAAAGTTGCCCTCGCCCCAGCCAGCGACGCAGACCTGCTCAGACAAGTCACGAGGAGGCTTTCCAGAAACGGATGCTCCGCTTGATGCTGACCCGACCCAAGGGTTCCAGTTGGTGACACCCGAGGGGCAATCTCCAGAGATGCCTTGCGGGACGAGGTAGTCGATTATGGTGCTGTCGCCCCTGACGATCTGGGCATGCCAAGCACCGCCGGCTCCAAAGACGGGGATGCTGGTGTGGTAGACTCCCACACCGCCATCAGGAACGTAGTCCCAGTCCTTAATGGAGTAGTCCGTGCCTCCAAACGAGACCTTAAGCTCGGCCGGGCTGGCCAGGAGGGCAGAAAAGTAGATGCGGTCCGGCGTCAGATCACGCGCCCTGTACTCGAGTTGGAGCTGAGAGGCTGTGTTTCCGGTAGTACCTCCGTCTGCGCATCTATCGCTCAGCGAGGTGCGGAACCAGGTGACCATGCTCTCCTTCGTAAAGGACGCTGTGCCAGTCTTGTATAAGTCAATCAGATATGGCAGGTGCTCTCGTCAGCCGTCATGCGGCATGCCCTTAACGTAGTTGAACGGGGCATCTCCCACAGAGAAAGCCTCATACTGGTTGTTGTCGAGGGGTCCGATGTAGTGAGACTCGCCGTAGTCGTTCCAGCTGATGATCTCCAAAAACTCGGGCTCAAAGTCCATGGACACCACCTGCTTCCAACGCTCATACCACAGATCACCGCTCTTCCATAGCCAGTTCTTGCTGTAGCCTGGCAGGTTGGTGAAGAACCAGGGGGATACGGGCATCATGTATGGTTTGCCCCCCAGCATCTGGTTATACGAGGCGTCGATGTAAGTCGTCATATTGCGCTGTCCGTAGGGCCATGCGGCCCAGTTGAAAAGACCATCAGCCACTCCATCGCCAGCCCTAGCCGCGGGCCCGGCGCCTAGTGATGACCAGTCCGGTATAAAGAAGCAGCTTGTGTCGGCCTTGATGCTCTTCCAGTCTTCAGCGTTGTCAGGACCCTCAAAGGTTGACACAAAGGGCTTTCCGTTGTACTGGAAATGAGCAGCGGAAGAACCGTATTTTTGGATTAGGGCCTTGACTTCGGCCATTGGCCAAGGAACGTCTCCGCCGGCATAGTCAAAGGAAAAGAAAAGTCTGAAGCCCCTCGCACTGGCTGCCGCGAATGCGTTGGAGATTTGCTGGTCGTTGTACTTCCAGCCATGAGCAATGTTGAGGGCAAAGGCATCGATATGTGCTTGCTGTGCAAGAATAATGTTGTCTTCCCAATTGGTAACGTCGAACTTCTCAGTATTGCCGACCATAAAATGGGCAAAGACCGATTTGCTCTCAACGCTTCTGGCAGTAAGAAGTGCTGCCAGAAGCAGAGCCCCGAGGAGGAGCATGGTGCCGGCTCAAGGTACAGGCCTACACAATGTGCCCGAAGAATAGATAAGTGAACAAAATGAGAGTGATAACGAGATATTGAAAATAATATAGTTAAAAGAGTGACGTTCCCTCTAGACAATTCCCACTACGGAGAAAATTATCAAATAAATATCGGGCGAAAGAGATGATAAGAGAGTGTGAGTTGAGCAGAGATGCATGGCAAAGAACTCGGCAATGAAGTCGAGGCATATTGGAGTTTTGTTCAACATTCCAATGATCACAAACCTTCCTGTCACCCGCAAGGGCCGAGGTTCTAGTTGTCTGCTTTGTCCCCAGGTAAAAGTATATCCGTGTTGTCTGTTGGAACCATGTTACATTGTGCTCGCCGCTCACCTGAATCCCAAGAACCCACATAGCAATAACCCAATCAACACTAGTTGTATTGCGGAGGCTTCCGTTCCTAGATGTTCGTGACATTGTCACTCTGGGACACGACTAACGCGGAACCCGGACAAGAGGCCGTTGCTAGGCTGTGAAAAGGAGATAACCCTCCTGAGCCGAGTTCTCGTCTGTGAAACAACTCAGACATTGGCCCGCTCTTGGAATTTTAAACCGATACAAATATTGGAAAATCGAACGACCCTGGTTGTCCACTTGTAAAATGACCCTTGTTGAATACAGTCTGATAGTGGGGTAATTATCCTGGGCATGGTGCCCGAGCCGTTCCGACTGGCTGCTTTTCTCCCTTCCGGATCTATCTCCGGTGAAATCTCGTTGCCGAAAGCTTAGCGCCAACAAGCTCTTCTCACGGCCCCATGGTCCCCGAATCCGCAATGAACCATCCATTGAAGACTGCGGATACATGAACAGGGTAGTTACTTTAGTGTTGCCGCTGCTGCCTTCGAAAATTGGGCTTCAGTCGAACTAAACTTGGTATGCCTGCATGAACAGCAGGCAGCCACTGTGGGACTGCTGGTTGAGTCTGTGAAGAAGACGGTGAACCTTACCAACGACTCGAAGTGCCCATTAATAGGAGGCGGCTGCAAATATGGGCATGCATCCCGCCTGTATCTTTTCACATCTTCATTTTCCTCATTAAACACGCTGCTGGAACCAGGGTCACCTCTTCCTTTGGACAGAGAAACGCAAACATGAAGGTTATTAACCTGTCCATGTCCCTGGTCGTGTGGGCCGTGATTGATATCAGCAACCAAGTTTTGGCTGACGTTCGCTTTCCAAACGTCCCCCAAGGTACAAAAGGCTTCAACAAAACCTGCATCGGAGTCCTGAACCAGGCACTTAATTGCGATGCCTCTTTGATGTGGGCGACAGACATCGGCCACTTCTACGACGAGGCGACCATTGGCAGACTCTGCACAACAGGCTGTAGGGCATCTCTCGACAATTACCTGAAGCAGGTGAAGGCCGGCTGCGAAACCAGCCGTTATGAGGGCCCTGATGGCTACAGCTATCACGCCGGCTACAGCGCTGAGCTTGTGTGGGAGCGGTTCAACATACTCTGTACATCTAACGCGTACGTACAACGAAGTGGCAGAAAATGACCCGCAGATGAAGGACTGACCGTAACTGGCATGACAGCGCTGGCGAGAACTGTAACTTGCTATTGGGCAAACTAGCAGGCATCGACCCAGAAAACCAGCGGATGACCGCCTCGAGCGACCCAAGCTTGATGTGCAACGACTGCGCGCTGTCCGTTCTCAAGACACAGATGGAGATGCCGTTGGCATCCAACGCAGACCTTGCCAGCGGCCTCAGCTCAGTGGCATCGTCCTGCAAGACAACCGTAGCCGTCACGCCTGCCCCTGTTCCAAGCCCTGCCTGGATCACCCAGGGGACTGCACCGGCTCCAACCTCAACACCCGGGACCGCATGTTCCGGCACGACCTACATTATCCAGGAAGGAGACACATGTCAGTCCGTCGCCATGCAGCAGCGTATCAACACGGCACAGCTTATGATGGCCAACAACCTGCTGTCTCGATGCAGTGATTTCCCTACGGCTGCCGGCACCTCTCTGTGTATCCCGGCCCTCAATTGCGACCCGTACATCATCAAAGCTGGGGATACTTGTACTACTATTGCCAACATCGCGAAGGCTACATGGGCCCAAATCGTGTCCTGGAACGCAGAGCTGGGGAACTCGTGTCAGATGATTCGCAGCTATGTTGGCAGTGTAGTCTGTCTCTCGAACCCGGGAAGCAGGTCAGGCACTAAATCAGACGTCACCATGTCTACTGCTAAGCCTACGACAACCACTCCAGTCGAGTAAGTTCCTTTTCCTATGTCCTTACCACATCACCAGTATACTGGAGGCGATTGCATCGCTTGATGGCCGTGTATTGAGCTAACGTATCGTCTTTTCTCTGCCAGTGTGTTTACTTTGCCCATGAAACCAATCCCTATGGACAATGGTCACACAACCGTGATCATCACTGATATGTGGGCTGGGAATGGCGAGGAAGACTTGTGAAACATCAATGACTATGACCATTGACGTAGTGTTGCTTTCAAGGAATGTCGGCAGAGCCGTCGGGATCGAGAGAAGGCCACACCTAGTTAGGTAGTTTTGCATGGATGCAAGTACTATTAAGCAAGATCCCAGGTCATCCTATTGTATACACACGTGGTTTTGTTGCGATGCTACGGAATCTGGGGTGACTGAGGATCTATATGTCACGTCAGCTATTACATAGTCTCCCTTATTCAACACTTACGCTGCGGCTTTCGTAGCCAGCATTCAACAAAAATTATCTTCTCCATGCACCATTCAATCCGAAAATCGACTCTTTGTCATGTCATATGATTGAATAACCCTGTGATACTGTAGAAGGACGTGCTGGATGGCAGCAAGGTCCTAGGCAAGGGAGAGCACTAGTTACCCATGCCATTAGGGGATCACAGTCGTTGCATAGGAAGATATCATCATTATGATCTTCATATCCGGTCACTACAGTGACAATAGGCACCTAGGAGGAAGGATAAAATGCTGGCAGGGCTAAGCTCCAGCCTCACAGTTAGGCTAAATAGCGATCTGCCAATCCTTTAACTATATCCCTTATCACTGCTTGCTTTCTTAGTGATATACAGTTCTTTTGCCATTGCTGAAACTCAACTGATCAACAGGGCTAGACCAATGTAGTTAAGACATTTTCAAGGTTGCCTTTGCAGTCCCTAGCTAGTCATGATGAAAATGCCCCCCTCTTTGCTGTCAAAATATTGAGGTGCGTAGATAACATAGCCGTACACCTTGGCTTCAATAAGCTCTACCCCTTTCTACATATTCGTTGTAGAAATCTAGATAATTAGACAGTAGTAGTTCAAGCTAACTAGTGATCGTCTAGAGGACGCTAGTCATAGCGAAAGATTTGATGTTAGGAATCATCATAAGAGGATTCCATTCGCGCGAGAGATGACCGGTAAAAGTCACTCATCCATTTGGCCAAACGACGTTGAAACGTGAGACTAATAGCAGCATATAGTTGGTACTACCAGCAAGGGATGAGATTAGCACTCGGAGACAACCTTGAAGGTTGACTTATACACCTCGTCGATAATAAACTATTCGTGAATCACCAGAGAGAGCCCAGTTCCGCGGCGTAAATCACAATCAAAAGCCTCACTTTAGCAGCTAGTCGGATCTTGGCACACGATAACACGTCAATTGACCAATGGGAGACTCTTCACTATGGTAATTAACTTTCATGCCTGCGATAAACAAGGTCCACTCTTAAATGAACATGCGGGGCCCCGGGATCGGCCACGAAGATTGGACTCTGAGTCACAGTAGAACATCTGGTCACCCGCCGCTCCAAAGTCTGACGGAGTTCTCATCTTCGCGTACATCGAGTTACCAGGCGAAAACATGATGAATTTGCGGACAGCTGCCTTCGTCAGCGCTGTCTTAAGCGCTTGTGCTGGTGCGCAACAACTCGGCGCGGTTCAAGACATCATGCCATCGTTGTCATACACCAATGTGACTTCGCTTCTCGACACGATCGTAGCCCGCGGATACATCAATGTCGGCACAACGGGAGACTATAAGCCGTTTACGTATCTCATTACCAACCAGACAACGCTACCGAACACCACCGCGATGAATACGACTTACATTGGTGCGGATATTGACGCGGCTCAGTCCCTCTCCAACGCTCTTGGACTCCCGAATCCTCCGCGTCTGGTAGCAACGAAATGGGCGAACATCACTAGCGATTTGACAGCGGGAAAATTCGACATCGCCATGGGTGGCGTCAGTCTGACCCTCGCGCGCGCCAGGACGGCGTTCTTCTCGACCGCGATCCAGAAGGTGGGCAAGACGGCGTGCATCCGCTGTGCCGACACGTCAAAGTACACCGACCTTGCGTCCCTGGATCGTCCGGGCGTCAAAGTCGCCGTCAACCCCGGCGGCACCAACGAGGCCTTCGACCGCGCCAACCTCAAGTCTGCGACTATCGTCTTGGTTGAGGACAACAACGCCGTTTACCAGGCGGTCTTGGACGGAACGGCCGATGCCATGATCTCGGATCTCATCGAGGTCGAGCTGCAAGTGAAGCTTCATGAGGGCGAACTCTGCATTGCTAACCCAGATACGCCGTTTAACTTTGAGGAGTTGGGATACGCCGTTCCTAGAGATATCGTCTGGAAGCAGTTCGTTGACGCCTGGGTACATGTACACCTTGGCAGCGGAGCCTGGAACCAGACGCTCGAAAAGTGGTTGGACTACAAGTGGCCGAGTGTGTGACTTCTAAGGCCAGGTTCTGAGCTTGTATTGGCGAGACCTGTCATGCACCAATCCGCTGATAATTCGAATGTGGCATCGACCTCATTCCACCAAGCAGAGGATAAAGATACGATATAAGTTGTGAAGTGGTCGTCTCCATAGCCTTAAAAGAGTTTATGAATGCATAATTGACACGTACCAACTCAAAGCTTTGCTGATATTTTTCCAGATTCAATCTCCTGTTTGAGAAGTCCTACAGCATGTGCCGCCATTCCCCTGGAGACTGGTTAGCACAATCGTCATACTCTCGAAGTTAGTTTTAAGCTCACCAAGACGCCTGGTAGCCTGCTCCAGATGCTCCATAGTTGTGGATTATCAGGCCATTATGATTCCTCTCAGCTTCAAGCCTCGGGCCGCCCTTACGGTTAGGCCGCAGTCCGACACCGTGCTTGATGATCTTCAGGTCCTCAGGCCGACCCAGCTCAGGTACCAGGGCACAGCATCTCTCAAGGATGGTCTTTGCCAGCTCTGGGTCGACTTCTTTGTCCCAACTTCCGTCCTGGCGACACCCACCAAGCACGATGCCTCCGGCAAGCGGTCTTTGGAAGATGTAGGTGGTGTTGTTGTCTATCCGGTGGGGCGAGCGGAAGTACATCTTCTTGAGAGGCTGAATGGGCTGTTCAACGAGGACCGTCTGACCTCGAGTAGGGTACATTGACTTGTCTTTGACGCCACCAAGGAAGTATGAACCCAACCCGGTACAGTTGAAAACGGCTGTCACGTCTGGCGAAATCCGTGCATCTCTGATGTGCCCAATTCGACGGCGCAGCAGGTTTATGTTGCTTTGTCTACATTGTTCCAGAA
The DNA here is from genome assembly GCA_020631755.1 of Colletotrichum sublineola. Classification (NCBI taxonomy): domain Eukaryota; kingdom Fungi; phylum Ascomycota; class Sordariomycetes; order Glomerellales; family Glomerellaceae; genus Colletotrichum; species Colletotrichum sublineola. The sequence goes on along the minus strand of JAHSQG010000005.1, from coordinate 4,690,336 downwards.
GCCTAAGGCCGTGAGTCTTGGTGCATAAGTTTTGCAAAGGAACTAGATACTCACCACTGTAAGTAGATCTGGGTGTTGATCACAAACGTGGAGGGTATGTCGAGCCCGAAGACGGCCCCTTCTGGTAGCTCGTCCTTGCCCAATGGCACAACACCGCCAACTAGATCTTCATACCAAAGCTTTCCCGTCCCCTGGCTGAGGATCCCAGCGTCTTCAATTTTTTGATCAAAGATCATCCTCAGTGGTGAGCTCTTAATCCCCGCCTCAGGAGTGGCGTGTGCAATCTCTTTGAACCGGTTAAAGGTCACGCGGTCAAACGACTCGAGGAGCCCATTGTCATTCGCCGAAGAACACCAATTGGCTCCCGCCCAGGGAGAACAGTAGTCGATGTGGTAGCCACCGGGGAAATGCTCTGCCAAGATGGTGATCAGACTTCCCGGGTACTCGGTCCTCAGTGTCAGCGCGGTGCTTAGGCCAATGACACCGGCGCCGAGGACGACGAAGTGGTGCGATAAATCCTTTGGGGGAGACATGGCAGACAGTTTTGGCTGTAACTTGAGATACGATGCCGAAAGAAACGCAGTGACCAGCCCGCCGTTATAAGGCGGTGTTTGCGGCGCGGGCCGCTCCGGTCACGGCCGGTGCTCCTGGCTGCAGTGAAGTTACGCAGAGTAGCGGCTAGTAAAGAATGTCCGAGATCGGCGTTTGCGGGCAGCGCAGAGTTATGGGACCATTTTTGGCCAGTGTACAGTGGCCGAGACAAGATTCAAAGGCCATTGATTACATTTGTGATGTTAATCGGTAATCTTAAATATCAATGTTTGGATCAGTGAGAAATAATCAGACTGATTGGAAGAATGGTCTGTTCAATTTGTGTCTCAAATATCTCCTAGATATCAAAGTTCGCTCAATCTGTTGGTATATCACCAGGTGGGTGATACGGTTAACCGTACGTATCAATAGGCAAAGTGACGAATAATAGGGGGTAAATACCGTGGTTTAATTATGCGTAACTAGAAGAGAATTATTGTGGGTTCTGCCACGAATGGTTGGGTGAATATCCCCTGAATCCACGGTGGATCCGCCGACGGATCAATGGTTGATCCGCGGCCGGTTATCGGGGTTACGCCCGGTAAGTCCGATGGGATCCGCGATAGTTGATATCGCAACACAATCCTATACCTGATCGCTATTGAAGGCCCCCCAATAACCGAACGTTGACTCCCATCAGCTGCAGTAAATAACAAATAGAGGACTTCAGTGTCAATCTTGCGTTTTAATCAGAGCGGCTCTTGCAACGTCGCGGATCATGTAGACGGCTAAGCTTTCTTGCCAGTCTTGTCTTGCCCTTTTTGTCCGCTAGATGGCATTCCTTCGAGGTTGGCACCCTTCTTCTGTTGAGATCCCATCGAGGGCATCGAATTTTCATCTCCGCTGTGTCTCTGTGGGAGGCACGGATCACTAACAAGTCTCATGTTGGTGATAAGATCATGGTGTACATACCCGCTCTTCCTCGACTTCAGCTTCGTGAATCAAATCGTGGCCCGCCTCGACGGCATCATCTGACAGGCCATGCTGCTTCAACCCGTGGTCTTTTCTGTTCGACATGGTGATGGGGCTATGTCTGTAAGCTCTTTCCTGGATGGTGTTCAGGCACTTGGTGGCAATCGACAAGCTTCTTAGCAGAGGAGGGCATTCTGGTGCCGGGGCTGTGTCTCATTCGTATATATATTGGCATTTTGGTTTCCCAAAGAGGAGAATATACGAACCTTCGACGTCATAAAAGCGCTAGAAAGAGGGGCTGAGGGTTACCCAAAAAAAAAGTATCATCAACACCATCCTCGAAAGCCCGGTGGTCAACCCCGCATCAGTGATGGTATTGCGACCATTCAGGGCTTTCCGACAAGGATGAGCGGGCATTATTGGTTGCTATTCACTACATCGGAGAGCGGGGTTGGAAGTTTCGCGATGAGATCCAGACAAGGCTAGAATTTTGGAATTACCAATCGATTATTCCTCGTCTGGGAGCTTCAGCCGAGTGACGGCACGGTGAACGAGGGGGCGACACCGGGAACTTCGGAAGTCGGCCTTTCACACGTCGTTCATGTATGAGATGAGATGGAATCCTTAGTTGGAGAGGATTAGCCATAAGATAAGTTGTTGCGCAAATGTTGCAAAATTGATTGCAGTCTCGTAAATGAGGACTTGAGCATTGCTTTTACCATTGTGTCTCCTTCGACAGGACGCATAGTGTCATGGTGATTGTCTTATGATCAAGGTTGCAATCCCAGGCCTGATGGTCTTTTTCACCTTCCTCACATAATTGCGCCTATAACGGACTAGATCCAGAAGCTTCAAAATTTCATAAAAGGCAAGAATCAATTATTCATTATCATTAGCGTAATCATTACTTGAAATGCCAAAGGCATGAGCCATTTTCCTTTGAACTCAGAAGGAGCGGCACTCGTGCCATTCGATAGACTTTTATCGGCACTTGCAATCTGAAAGTTGGATCTGTCCGGGTCATTGCCAATAGGCTTGTTGATCCAATCCTTCGGGATCTGGGCAATGAAGTCGTACCAGTAATCCCCCATGATGCGGTAGCCGCCGTCTGTTGGATGGATGCAGTCGGGCCGGAGGATGGTGTCGCTCAGAGAAGCAAAATCCACGGCCAGAACGTGGTGGCCGGCGTTCCTTCGCTCCAGGACGACGCTCGGGATGAGCTTCTGGAACTGTATCGTTGGCGGCCTCTGCTCGGCGAGGCAGGTGTTGATGATTTGGGCCACGAGGATGGTGGCGTCGGGGCAGGCGGCGATCATCTGGTCGACGAGACCGCCCAGTCGGTCGGCGGCGCCCTCGGGATCGTTGCCTTCTACGGAGATGGCACGGTTCCGGTTCATATCATTGGTGCCGGCCATGAGAAGAATGATGTTTGGCCGCTGTTGTAGTGATGGCCCGACATGGTCTGCGATATACTGGATCGTTTTGCCAGGCCAACCCGCCTTTTTGCGTGTCAGAGAAGGTGCACAGCACAAAGCTCGCTGTCATTGCGCGACTTACGTGGAAACCGTCGGTCATGTTGCCAGAGTGGAGCGTCCCGGCAAAAACGACGTCGTTGGCTACTGAATTGTCAGATCTTGCTATCCATGGCTGAGTTGCACACCCAAAATGTCTTGTTGACAATCGTGCTTGTGCGTGTGACTAACCAAGGAGGTCCTCGGCGAGCTTCAGTCTATAACCGTTCCCATCACTGCTTGCAAAGCCTTCGGTGATGGAGTCACCGACGGGGAGGATCCGGAGCTTGACCCCTTCCTTGATGACTTGCCCAGGGGGCGTCGACTTGTACTCAAGAACATCGCCCGCCGCGAGTGTGAGCGGGGCGAAGAGAGCGGCGACACAGACGACGGAGAATCGCATATTGAAGGCAAGCGGAGGGCAACCCAGGCGAAGAAACCGTCAGTCACGGAAAACCCAACCAAGAAGCCGGGGCCAAGAAAGTGTGGGAAGCAACCGCTTCAAATAGTCGAGGCTGGTGCGGTCCCATCGTGGACGGTGAGTGACAAACAAGGCCATGAGCCGCATGTCACGGGCACGGCTTACCACCACAATCTAGTGTATCCAAACCAACAGATAATTTCCATCTTCAATGCCTGGCAATCTCTCTTTGCCGAGACGCTAGTTGGGCGGAACAGTAGGCTAGTCTAGCCTCCCGGTCGCATTGAACACTGAGTGACCGAAGGGCCCTTCTTAGCTCCACTGGAAAAGTGAGACCATATCCGTCTCATTCAATTCGCTTTGCTCATCCTCAAGGCTGACCAACCCCCCCTGCTGGCCGAGTTTCCCCTCCTCAAGAGCAGAAAGAAAAGCTTTAGAGTTGTTGGATGAACTGTTTTCCCCCCTTTTCAGTTGCTTTTCACGATGGCTTGGCTTTGTCCTTGAATCATTTCACCTGCAAGCTGCAGGCTTCTTTGCCAGGGTGCTGCCGGGTTGGGTTGGATTGGATTGACTGCTACCAGACGCGTAGTGGGCTGTCAGCAGTTTGCCAAGATGCGCAGCTAAGGTGCCGATGCGGCACAGCATGCCCAGGCGGTTAGGCCACCATCAGCATCCTGTCGTCTCTCCTCTTTTTCGCGGGTAAGGCGGCGTAATCAGGTCAGCCAGCCAGGGAGGAAGAGGAGAGACACGGTTAACACGGATCGAGGAGTCGGCTAGCTCCCCTGTCGCAAGACTATCTGCCTTGGACTCTCTCTGTCTTGTAGGCATGAATGGATCTCTTTCGGGCCGCTCCATTGTGTAAACGCAAACGCCATCGCGCCTATTGGCTTAAAACAGTCGGTGCGGCGGCGTATGGTAGGTATGGCAATTAAGAATCCATCATGCCGAAGGATGGCCCCAGTCCTTAAAACTCATCCCCCTATTTTGTCTAAACCTTTTATCCCTCTCCGTCTAATGAAATCCTTCCTATGCAATGGTGGAAACCAAGGGTTCCGATGGGCAGAACTATGCACGCATACATGCCGCCACGAGGAAAGGGGCAACAAGCTTCTGGCGCATCGAGGCTTGAGTCGAACCCACCCACACAAGAGGCTCAAAGATGATGTGCACCGCCAATAACAATGACTTCATTCCCTGACGTCGCTCGGGATCCTAATGCCTTAGCTCCTCCCACAGTGGTCATGAATCTGACCTGCGGCAATGAGTGGAATAACACACCTGACGGAGTTTTCATGTCGGAAACTGCCTAGAGATTATCGATCACATCGGCAACGTTGGATTGCCCATAGATTCCGGCGTTGGTTGTTCGCCGCCGCTGCAACAAATTAAATCGACTTTCGCATGGGTACCATCTACTTGTAATTGACCGTATAGGTATTTTTGGCTGCACACCATAACTAAACCTTGCGTACTTTGAGTTTACCTCCCTTGATTTGTCGAAGCTTAATCCTCGGTTACCTCGTTGTTCACGAGAAGTCGCACTATGCTCCATGCGCCCCGATGACGGCGATTCATTCATAGCATCAAGGACTACCGGGCTAATCCTCAGTAAAAAATACCACCGTTACAATTCACTTGACGAGATATCCGAGCTCAATAGTTGAGTTAAGGAAGCCTTGGGGTTCCATTGCCATCCACTGCAGCGACCGGCTGATTTTTTTCAGTGTACGAATGTGAGAAGGTCCACCATGGCATATAGCTTCTCCGAGGTGCGCTGACTTATTGGTCAGAGAAAAGGAGGAATATTCTCTTGACACAGATATCTTCGAATTCGTCACGCAGTTCTCTCTTCGGGGCCTAGGCAACGAATGGTCGTCTGAAAAAGGCCTGGGCCCCTTGGGGATATAAGTCTGTAGCGAAGAAAATACTGACGGGTAACTGTCGTCATCCCGTGCAAGCAGCGAGGGCCCGGGCCAGGCGGAAGTGCAAAGAGATGGATGACCATCCGTGTCCCGATATCCGTTGTCAAACACAACAGCAAGTTTCCCTCAAAACTGACGACACCCAAGAGTTTGCGCTTCTTGGAGCTATGAAAACGACCGTGGTTGACATCGCAGCGGCTAAGAAACTCGCTGGTGTCACTACTCAAACCCATTCCTTCTCCAACAAACTTCACAACAGAAACGAAAAATTATTATTCGCCTCTGCCTGGCACCCCAACACTGCGCCCGGCGTGAACGCGACCGGGCTGAGAAGCTGGCGCGCGTCAGACTCGATCGCACCATAAGCAAGCGCAGGAGAGCGGAGAACGAATCGGATAGGATCAAGGTCGTCGCGTTCACAACGGCTACCGAGTCCGCTCTCCTGCTGCCTCGCAACCACGCTGAGACTTGCACTCGCCACTTTGAACAGAAGAGGAACAGCCGTCTTGTAATTGCTTGTCTATTGAATGACAATTCGTGGTTTCTCTCGAAGCGTTTGAATGATCCACGGTACGCCTGGGGGGTCCATCGTAATTGACCGCCTAGAGAAGCGATGGGAAGAGGCCCTGGTCTACTTGGATGACCACCATGACAAGGATTCACACATCCTCTTGAAGAAAAACGTCTGAGCCGCCCCTTTGGGATTCTCATCGCAGCTCTACTTGCAGCCACCCGAAGAAATGCGAGAAGATTGTGAGAAGCTTGCGACGCGTGAATCAACTGTTTAGTTACAGAGTCTGTATAGAGCCTAGTTATAATACACAGATGTGTTAGAACGTTACATCTACCTCTGCACAAAAAGGATGATAATAGTTTAAATTAATTCAAGTCGTAGTGGTTGATTTTTATGATACGTTGTCGCACATGTGCTAAAATATAGCTCACTCAGTTGTGAATTCATGACGTTGTATTATTCGTAATTACTCAAGCTATCCTATTGTGCACCACATATTTCCTCCATTGAACCCCCCCTTCTTTCCACGCATGGTTACGGATTGTATTGTCTTCCCCGTTCCCTTGAATGTCCACATGACGGCTTTGAAGAATGGCGTGGTTTGAAGGGATGACCAAACCGAATCAGACGGGGTGAAAGTGACTGTCTCTGGAAACGTGGCTCCTGGGTTGAGTTTTTGCCAATCCTTGTAGTATTTGTTGACAACCGCGAGGGTCTCTTTATTAACAACCGTCGTGCCGCTCATCTTGTTGACTGAAGTAAGTGGTCTTTTTGCGTTCCTGTCGCTTGCTACAGCTTGAATTACGTCGGATAGATGAAGCCTCGGGCTCCCTTTAGGGTGTGGCGATTCTCTGCCGTTATAAGCCGCAAGAACAGTAATCATGCCGGGATCGTCATGTGGGAATATTAATTTTGTAACTGCGTCATGATTTCGTTGTCCATAATATGGTGTGTATACATAGTATAAATCTCCGTGCTGTGCAACCGTATAGATATCGCCGTCATATCGAAGGCCTCTTTCTCGGATAAAGGGAGCGGCGAAGGTGCAGGATAAGAGCGACCAAAGAAGGAGGAAGAGGTGGTATTTCGAGTGCATGTTGGATTAAGAATTGAGGTTAGGAAGTAGAACACCACAAGTAACAATCAGAGCCTGGTAAAAGGAATCTTTTAAACTAACATCTACATTTGCATGGAGATCAGCTCCACCAATTTACCTACTGTAAATCGTGCTAGGCACAGAATCGGACTCTCCGGTCGAGCTATTCGTACTTAATTAAGACAGAACCTATGTATCCACCCACCCCACATACATAATTAATGGTACTAACAAAGGCGGCCCCTCTTGAGGTCGCACAGATACACAATGACAGTTACATTGTTGGGCAAACGAGTAAAAGTACCATGCCCGATGCTCTCCCCACAGTATATGCCTTGTAGATAATAGGAAGCACGATGATCATAATTTATTGCAACTTAAACTCCCCATCTCCAAGCTTTTGCCAGGGCTCTCCCCTAATGTGGCCGTGCTTCTTCGATTCTCTCAGCAACTGGTACTTTGAGGTTCTTGTGCATATCCAGCACAAATCTAGCCAGTGAGAGTCTCTACGAATGTGGGCTACAACTCCACACTACCTGTTAAGGAGTTTTTACTTACCCGTCATACCATAGTAGTACCCCTACGCAGGAGCTTAAGCTGGCCTAGCCGGAATGGCCGAAGTTTAAGGACCTATATTAAGCACCTTATCCCGTTAACCCACCCCACATCCAAATTACTCCCACATTTATTGTTACCACGCTATGCAGTTTTATAGTCTTCTCTGTGGATGAGCCAGTCAAAAGTAGGTACTGCGCCAGAATGCCAAGACCAAAAATAGAGTATCTTGACCCAGATAGTTAACGAGACTCCCTTATCAGACATGTACGGAGCATAAGTGTTGAAATGAAATACGTATACGGGTGCGACAATCCTTAAGACCCTACCCCCAACCTCGGGCCACCCCTAACCTCGGACCAAGCAAATACCACACCAAATTCACAAATATTTACAAAGTTTACTAGTTTTTTAAAAAACAGATATAAGTCTAAAAGAAATCAAATTTTAGGGTTACTTTCTTATATACTTAATATATAGTATAAAAAATTTAAATTAAATATATACTTAAATTTCCCTATTTTACCTTATCTACTTCTATAGATAAGGGCTTATACTAAGCTAGCTATAAAAGGCCTAGAGAGAATTATAGTAGATTTATTTTACTATATATTAGTCTTATTAAAAGCTATCTATAGAATATTATGTCTTTTAATCTTATTTCTAATTTTTAAAAAATCAGTTAACTTATTATACTTATCTCTTATCATATACCTTATCTAGGGATGGCCCGAGGTTGGGGGTGGCCCGAGGTTGGGGGTAGGGTCTTATTTAATTGATTTGGCGCGTATCCCCGTGATATATAACTCCGCAAGTATATAGCCTTGGAAAGAATTTCCTTATTTTCCGTAAAGAAATCCATCCCGAAAATGATGCCGATATTTGTCCAGCAGCAGAAGGCTCCTTCAGCTGCAATCAATTGAGAATTTCGAGAAGCTCTGTTTAGAGTTTCAAGAAAAATTTGCGACCGAAAATCAACTCGATTTTCGTCTCCGGCGTCTCCCTGCTCGGCATGGACAAGACGAGCCGCCTGCGTACGAGGGAGAGCGCCATGACGCACGCCATAGTGCTAACCGCCGGCCATCTCGATACCGTGAGGGTCCAAATGCGTTGCCCCCCAGCCGGCGGATCTGTGCGTCCGAGCGGCGATACGGTAAAGAATATGGGGTCTTGCCCCCGGTCGTCATCCTATCAGGCTAAGTAGGATACTGAAGCAGACGGCATTCTCACGACGTGTATAGCCTATACCGGACTGAATCTGGCACGGCGATAGTACAGACACATGGACCGCGCGCCGCCTGCGCTAGGCATGGGATTTGCATAGCATCAGCCCAGAAAGTGCCGAGAGAACCTGGGCTGACTCTGTTGACAAGGTCCCTGGAGCTACATGATGAACCAATTAGCAGTGCGGTTACCGTCCTGCACCAGTTGTTTGCGCTACTACTTGTATCATGTTGCTGGAAGCCTCACTCCGATGAGATATGCTATATGGACTCGTCCCACAGAAGGGAACTTGGGAAGAAGTGCGGCATCTTTATGCAGACTCATTGCTCTGCTTCCACCTACCAGAGGAGAGGAAAGGTTCACGCTGCGTGGGCGGATCACGGGCTGGTTCCAGAAGTCCATGAGCATCGAGACACAATCAACATTCGTTCCGGACAAGGTGTACAGGATGCAGAGCAACCGATATCACGCGGTGCTGCAGCACTACGGCCTCCCACTCGATAGCCGTCACTTATACACGAAAAGTGATTCGCAGCAATGGCAACGCAAAACGGCGCCTTACCGAATGGCGGAAACAGCTGCCCAGCTTTCTGGCCCCCTCTTCTCAGGCGCGGTGGCAGCCTTGGCTTGGGAGATGCTGGGCACGGTGAGAATCCCATACCAGCTGCTGCCAATGCCAACCGCACAAGCACGTCGTCGCCCCAAGCAACAGGCGACAGCAGCACCAACTCCTCCTTCGCAATATAACAAGGCTGCTTCCCGTTTAGGCCAATCGAAACAATTACCACGACCGACTGGAATGTTCTGGCAGAACGATCTCTCTGACCCCTCGTGTCTGACAGTTGATCATAAGACTGGCATTCTTTTCGTTTCTGTTTGCTCAACCTGACCATAGCTTGGGTTGTCCCCCATGTTGCACAATGTGATCTTTGTTCCGCTCGCTTGTGAGTCGCTGCGCGAGCCTATCGAATTCTCTCTTCGCACGATGTGCCTCGGGATCGTCAGGCCCGCCTCAACCACTATGGAGGTTGGGTGGTTTACAGTTTTCACGCCGCCTGCACTTATAACGGCCATTATTTGGTCTTGAGCAATGCCGCGGATGTTCGTACAATGGGATGAATATGGTTGGACGAAGTAGCCTCAGGAGTTCATCCGGCAGATTGCGGGGAGTCACGACCAAGAGGGCCATGCCAAGACGGATAAATGCAGAGATCCATCCCCATCACGCCACAAGCTAGTCATAATAGTACCGCTAAGACTCGCATTAGACACGAAAAGAACAAGTCAAAAGCGGGTAGCCGACACAGAAAGCACATGAGATCTACAGGTTGCGGCATATTAAATCCTAGTGGGCGTACCTTTTAGAATTTATGTTAATGGTCCGTGACCAGTGACCCAAGCAGTCAGCAGAGGGATGCCTCCTCTACAGTGATCCTGGATCTATAAAGCTAGTGATGTCGGGAAGTCCAAGTTAACTGTGGTTGGAAGTATTTGGAAGTCTGTCTGAATCAGAACATTGGGGATTGCGTGTCGGATTATGCCTGGCCACCCGGCTCCGTACAGACCAGAACCCGCGTATCATCTGGTACGCGACTGCAAGGATTTTGCCTCTTTCTGCCGACCGGCTTGTTCATCGGGACGGCGTCCGCGTCGAACCCTCCAGAATATTAGCTCGCAAGTGCCTGGAGGTAGCCGGAAAGCGGACAGCCCGCAAGTGTCACTACAGTAGTGGAGAAATTTCGGGTTCGTGCACGTTTCTCTCTTTGTGAACCAACTACGGAGCCTAAAAGCTTCCACGATCTAAGAGTATGCTTTCACCTTCAAATGTAGAGAATACCTGGCACACGTGTAGAATGACGAAGTTAATCAACGTTTCCCCTTTTCGGTTCTAGAATTATATAATGCGGCATAAAGCATTGTGGATTTCCTGATGGAGACCAGGGAGCAGCTACTTCAAGAGAATCGGCCGACTTAAGGAACGCCAACGAGCTGGTAGACCCATAAGCGGAGCCTGATGGCGGGAACAAATGGAGAACAGAGGTTTCGCCCCAAGTTTCACCCCTATCGGTATAATGGCTCCGCTATACTGCCGGAAGGCTATTACGATGTACGTAGAGTTGGGAGGTTGCCGACCCTCACCCTTTCAAAGATGAACATGTACTGCCATATGGAGCCGGACCTGAGGCCGAATCTAGGTATTTAGGCAAATGAACTTCGGTATGTTCGACTACCAGTAACAAGGTAACGTCTAGGACGTGTTGAGGAACCGCAACGTCAGCCATTATAGATGATTCATTTTGGTTATAATCTTCCATGACATCATGCTGTGTGCCCTTAACTACGAGCTGAACAAGATCTTCATTGATTTACCACACTCAGAGCTGGAGAGTTCAAAGGAGAAACACTGCAAACTTTCAGCCAGGACACGTGGATGGCAAATATGACATCAAAGTCATCGAGCTTAGATATGATGGTGTAGACAATACGTGCACACTAGCCATTCGAAACATCATGCACCTTGCTTCATAGATCGATTGTCATTAACCATATCGCTGCGACTGCCATCCAAAACAAAGGGATTGTAAGAAAAGCCGAAGTTCCATTCGTATTCGGAGGGAGCGGGCTGGTTTATCGTGAGGCATTTCTATTGAGGGCTGTGAGTGAATAGGGGTTGCCAAGCGGCCTGACAAATACCACGATAATCTCCGAGGGACAGCACTGGTTTGTTTTCCACGATGTCGATACGTCCCCCTTACATCTTATGTTAAGTACGTATTAGATCGGATTTTCATCTCTTCGTTCCCGATCTGCTCTTGGCAGGTGATGTGGAGTCATCAGTTCAGATAATCAGTGCTCCCAGGTCCATGTTAAGGGTCTTAGGTCAGACGACAATGTTGTTGCGAACGTTCATTGCCGTCATAAAATCGACGCTATAGCTGGGGGCAGGTTTGTGAATGCAGCTTGAGGGCACTTATTTGCTCATGCGATATAGGTCTTCTTACAGCTAGAGGTGGCTGTGCCGATCTTCGACATAATATGTCGGAGCAACATCATGGCTGATCAGTAAATCATGGCTGATCAATACTACGTAAATCTTCCTGGTGGACATGGATACGTGCATTTCCCAGCCAATCAAAAATAAAGTACGCTGATCGATCGCTAAGCCCGAAGAGCCAATCTCACTGCGAAAGCTTGATTGTATTGATACTGCCGAATGCGCAGACACGCTGGTCGAATGGCTTATACTGTCCTTACCTCGGTATGGGTTTATCGAGGGACACACACGGCGTTTCGCGGGTGTCTGACCACTAACGTTAGTTGGTGTCAGTAAAAGTTGCGAAGATAATTTTTCAAAACCTGGTAAGCCGTTTAGCCAAAAGGATCAATGGTCGCCGGGAAACAGGCATATGCATGTTTGTTGTGAAAGGAGGTGAAAGGAGACCGATCCACTCCTCGGGACTTTGGTGAAGCGAGACTTGTTAGCTTGCATTCGGGGTATTACTAACTAATCATCTACAAATCTTGCGATGAAATAGTGTGGCGGTAGTCAAAGACGAAAATACACATGCAGCTTGCGTGAACAGATGAGCAATTTCAGATGACCGGGGTGGCCGAATCAGTTTCAGTTTATCCACGAACCTGACTCCAACCTCATAGCAGCCGGCTGTTGAGAGTTCCTGTTCCAGGCAGGACGTGTGGCTCCCCATTTGAGACGACGTCAGTGCTGGATTACATCTGATAAAGCCTTAACACAGTGTCATTGTGTCGCTATGGAGCAACTGCTAGTGAGCTATGTGGCCTTGAAACAGACAACGTGAAACGAGCTTGTCGACTTTTAAAATAGTCATCTGATAAGACCTGAGCCTTCCACTGAGTGAGGTTTACTTTTGTCCGATGTCTCTCCCTTCTTTGGCACACATCTGCGACTTGGTGTGACAACATGCCCGCCACGCGCGAGAGCTGCAAGCCGTGATAGTGTGGTAAAGTATTCCGGGTATGCTGGGTTCCGTAACTGAAACCGTTGCTTGTCGAACAGCTTCCGCCACCGGTTCCCATTGACTTGGCAATTGATATAACCACGATGTCTTTCGATCTATGAGAAAAAGTCCTTGTTCCATAGGGAGCTTCACACAGGGCAGCCCTGGCTGTTAGACTGACCTTACATATGTGGTCCCTTAATGGCCACAGACAAAACATACCCCACATGCCTTGCCTCACGAAACCCATAGCAAGTCCCATATGAATTCAGTTCCCCAAGGACAGGAGCCGGGCGCACATCACCGCGGGCCGCTGCAGATTTGGCATGAGTAAGCTAGGCTTTCCAGGCTTGGTTATCAGAACCGACCGTGCCTTTCCAGAATTAGACTGGCTTCATGATCGATCCTGAGCAACCTTTGGTGTACGTGTACACACCCTTTAGCCTGAATCATCTTAACATCTGGATCTAATTTTGGACCCGAGAGTTGTCGAAGTTTGTCACAGCGTCGTTTCTATCGTCCAATATGAAGCCGGAAGCTCTTGAACGTCGAATTCACTGGTTGAATAAGCAAGTGTCTCAACGGCTGCCCCTTGCTTTGTTGACTAGACTGGCTTCACGTTAGTTCGACTACGTTATCTGCTTCATCTAGTATCATACCCCCCGCCGGAGATCCACAACGGCTCCTCCCACTATGCTCGTGTCAAACTGGCCCCTGACCCGGTTCAAATGATGTCTGCGTTGCTTGACATCGCCGGGGCCGGTTTTCAAAAAGAAAGCAAGTTCAGCCGGCGGGCCCTGGGAGAGCATCATGGTGACGCACGTTCCCTGGGCTGGAATGTTATATCTAGACAGAGTCCATCGCCTTGTATCTAATGTTCCATAGCTTCAGTCTCCATCATATTCTTTATATTCCCTTCATTTTTTCTTCCTCTTGTCAAAATCTGCAGGGTAGATTTCAGGACTTCTCTTCTTCTTCTGTTAGGCTTGAGGTCTCAGAACCATTTTTCCTTACATCGTTTATTGTACATTTCTGACCCGAGCATTGGCCCACCATGGCTCCAACTCTCTCCTGGCGCCAGGCCGCTGTGGCAGCACTGCTTTTCAACGCGGCGGTGACGGCTAACTACGACACTCGCCGAGATATCGAGTCCTCGGCCGACACCAAGCGGGCTGTGGATACTGATGCTCTCCGACCCCGAAATGTCGACATTAGAAATTTCATGGAGAGACTAGGTGGTGGTGGCAGTGTCTTAGCCGCACGAAGTGACGCCTCTTCTCAGTCTCAAGGTTCGTATCACTACATACAGTTTCACATTCTTGAATAGCCGGCTTATTTTACATAGATAACGGATCTTCATCCTCGGACTCGTCATCAGGAGGATCTGCTGCTGCTGCTGCCGCTTCGGACGCTGCGGCACCGCCCGCGCCGCCTGCTAATGGTGCTGCTCCCCCACCACCGCCGGCCGCCGGTGCTGCTCCTCCGGCTCCCCCGGCTCCTCCCGCTGCCGGCGCAGCCCCTCCAGCACCTCCGGCCGCTGGTGCAGCACCCCCAGCACCCCCAGCACCCCCAGCTAATGGTGCAGCTCCTCCAGCTCCTCCAGCTGCTGGCGCAGCTCCGCCGCCACCTCCAGCTGACGGTGCCGCTCCCCCACCACCCCCGGCTAATGGTGCAGCTCCCCCGCCCCCTGCTGGAAGCGACGCTGCCAATGCGGGCGCAGGTGGTGGTTCAAATTCCAATACGGGCGCTGGTGATGGTTCAAATTCCAATACGGGCGCGGGTGCTGGTTCATCTTCCAATACAGGCGGAGGTGATGGTTCCACTTCTAGCGGAAACGCAAGCGATGGTTCCGCTTCTAGTTCGAACGCGGCTAGCAGTTCAGCTCAGAGTTCTTCATCGGATGCTCAAGCCTCGGCCTCGGGGTCAGGAAGTGCGGCGTCCGGAGATGCGACTTCCGGAGGAAATGCAGCGGCCCCTCCCCCGCCGCCCGCCGATGCTGCCGCTCCTCCGCCACCGCCTGCTGACGGAGCTGCGCCTCCTCCTCCCCCGCCACTTGCGGCCGGAAATGGTACGGCACCCGATGCAAAGGGCAAGAAAGCGGATGCTAAGGGCAAGGGAGCCGCTGCCCCCCCTGCAGCAGCCGCGAACGGCACCGCCGCTGCGGCACCACCACCCCCTCCGGATGCAAAGGACGCAAAAGCTAAGCTCAAGGCAAAGGACAACGCCGCTGACCCCAAGAAGGCCAAGGATGCTTCTGGAGGCGGAGCTGCGGCAGCAGGAAAAGCGGCCGGCGGCATCGCTAGTGGCGCCAGCAGTGTAGCGAGAAGAGCCCGCCGCGTTCCCCATATCAAGCGACGAAACGTCATGGCTAACTGGAACTGGTGATCTGAGATTGTGGTTCCCTATTCTCGCGTGCTTTCACAGTTCCATGAGGCGTTATCTGGGTTTTCGCATTTTCAGCGGCACTACACTTCACTCGTTATACCCCCTTACATTCATTAGTCTGATACCTTTCAAGTCCAATTGATGGCCTGGTCAACCAAGGCGTCGTTTGGCGAACAAAATCCAAACTTGGATAAATGTAGGAAAACCCAATAAATTTCAAAAAAAAAAAAAAACGAAATCAAGAATCCCGTACCGTGAAATGCCAAGTGAATGTCTAATACTGCACCGCGAACATGGATGCCTTCAGCCTAGAACAACCCCGGCCATGCTTCAACACTATGTCATCTTGCTTATTTCATCAGCCTGTGAGTTCTTCTGACTTGCCCCCGAGAACACGGCCCGGCCAGCCGGAATCCATCGGGGTAAGTGGGATAATCCCCACAATCCTCATTTAGGCGTTCCGCAGTTTAGCCACGTCCTCCGCCCGAACTCCCGCTTTCAGTACGCGAACCCAACTACTTTCAATCTCACAAGCCAGCAAGTAGACCATCTTTCCAGACGGGAACTTCATCGTGTCGTTCTTCATTATTTGACTGCGGACTCAACATACTGACAGAATATGGCGACAATTACCGGGCAACAGGGCGCCCTCACAAGTTCACATGAACTTGCCAATATGCCAACGCAAACTCCTCTGCCAGATGCTCCCTTGGCCACAACAACTCCAGAGACGGGGTCTGTCAGCAAGCTCGAGATTACGGCTCTCCTAAAACTCATCGCGGCTGGGTTCTCTTTTTTCATATCTGGAATCAACGATGGCAGCGTCGGCCCTCTGCTCCCTTACATGATTCGCGACTATGATATCACTACCGCCGTCGTATCCCTCGTGTACGTGATCTCACGTTGATATTGTTGCATTCAATTTCTTGTGCTGACGCTCAGTCCTAGATATGGGGCGAACTTTCTTGGCTGGTTCCTCGCGGCTCTTACAAACACCTATTTCGGTCAAAACCTCAATCTCGGCGGACTCCTTACGCTCGGTGCATTCATCCAAGTCTTGGCTCATGCACTCCGTGTTTGGAGACCTCCCTTTCCTCTTTTTGTTGCCAGTTTTTGGCTCGTGTGCCTCGGACAGGCATATCAAGATGCGGCGGCCAACGCTTACGTTGCCAGTGTGAAAGCTGCACATCGCTGGCTTGCATTTATCCACGCACTGTACATGGCTGGCTGTCTGATTGCACCTTTTGTGGCAACACCAATTTCATCGACTGGCAACACGTCTCGATGGTATCTCTTCTACATCTTCCCACTGGCTGTCGGTGTCGTGAACCTTGGGTTGACTTCTTATGCCTTTCGGGACACCATCATTGCGGGACGCCGACGGGGCATATTAGAGCGAGGACACCCGGAGATGGAGGCAGGAGAAACGAAGAGCGCATCAGCCTTGATGAAAAGTGCGCTTATGACAAAGTCGCTGTGGATGATCAGCTTATTTTTCTTCTTTTTACTTGGGGCGTCTATTACTGCTAGTGGATGGATTGTTGAATATCTCGTCGAAATCCGGGATGGTAACCTCCGACAAATGGGTTATGTTCCAGCCGGCTTCAACGGTGGGGCTATACTGGGCCGCCTACTTCTCGCTGAGCCCACCTACCGCCTTGGAGAAAGGAGGATGATCTTGGCTTATGTCGCTCTCTGCATTGTCTTTCAGCTTGTTTTCTGGCTGTGAGTTTCACCGCCATTCTATGCAGTACACCCTAAGCACGCTGACTGAAACCACAGTGTCCCCAACATCATTGCTGCCTCGGTCGCTGTGAGTTTCGTGGGGTTCTTTTCCGGGCCATTTTTCGCAACAGTATGTCGTCTCCGTAGTGAACATCAAAGTCATGATCTGATCACAAATCCATCTGTAGGGGATTTCTGTCGGCTCCAAACTCTTCCCACCTGAGGTTCGACCGACAGCCCTCTCTTTTGTATTTGTTATAGGACAGCTCGGAGGTTCTATCTTTCCTGTCGTCACTGGTGTCATCGCATCGCGCGTCGGTGTTGGGATTCTACAGCCCGTGCTTGTCGCTTTGATTGCTGGTACGGGCATCAGTTGGTTGCTAATACCAAGGCCAAAACACTCCGCAAATAGCTCTTGGCATGAAGACTAGCTGATTAGCAACAAGTCACAACTTCACTCAATTGATAATAATGTACATGTTGATATTGAGATCCGAAAACACTACATAATACTGTAACATTGATTATCCACATCCAAGTCAAGGAAAACAAAAAGGTTCGATTTGATTCAAACCCTATGAATGGTCCAGTCATTGCTCCTCACCCTTGTTTTGCAGAGGAAATTGAAAATCATTCGGGAGTCTTTGGTTTCGTCTCTTTTTGGGAGTTTGTGTCACTAATTAATTGTATGGAAGTCAACCGGAATGGAGGTAGTCTAGACAGTTCCAGAGCATGCATCGTCAACTTTTGGTACCAATAACGGTATAATGAAAGAACAGTGATAGTTATGTGGAGAAGCTTTAATCAAAGTGATCAGAACTATGAGACCACGTCTCGTATTTGAACGCGGCCTTCTCCAGCTCATCAAACATCATCAAAGTAGTCCATCACTGGATCAAACCTAGGCGCGCACCGTTGTGCTTTCCATCAGGTTGACATACCCACATTCCTTCTGACAAGATTTGTCTGGCACAGAAGGGGTTAGCAACAATGCTGCGGGCATGATAATTGGTGTAGATATCACCTACCATGAAGTGGAGGCCTTAATTTCCGTCAGAATTGCGGCAAATTTATGACTCGGATCTACAAGATGACGCAAGATGACCAGGTCAATCCACTAGGGGCTGTGTACTGTACAGCCTGTGTGATTGTCCCGCCATTGGCCGAAGTCTCCGTGTTGGTCTGGGAAGTTGGCTTCATCATGAAACTGTATATTAAGTCTGTATTTCCTGAACCTGATGGTGGTTCAATGTAGGAGCGGGGTTGAAGAAGCTATATCTCTCACAAGGGGTCTTGTAGGCATTATATAAATAGGGCGTCTCAGGACATTAATTTGCCTGAGTATCTCATAGCATGAGAGCCTAGGCTATAGTAAGCAATTGAGACTTTGGTCTGGATTGTTTATCCCTCGTCTTGTGTTTCTTGCGGTGTAGGTGCAACACATTGGTTACACAAAAGAAGAACTTGTGGATTGGATGCGGTTGCAAATGTATGACAAAGTTCAAGTCACTTCCCCCTCAACTAAAATTAGGTGAATTGCTTTGTTGTTTGGATTGCACAAATCTGACCATTCCAAAGCTTTTGTCCTGCAGAGCTAAAAGAAAAAAAGAAGAGAAAAGAAAAACCCCCCATTACTTGGCCTTTGATTTCAATGGTTACAACCCTTTCATTTCATTTAGGAGATTGTGACACTTCTGGTTCAATGATCGTTTTTCAACTATCCAGTCGAAGAAAAGGAATGTTACATTGTACTACGTCTCTTACATAGATGCGTACTTTAAATGGACCCTGCTCTGAGGATTGATAGGTTCCCGGGTGATTGAGCAAAGCAAGAGTGAATTGGGTGATCCCACGAGATTTTGACTTGGCATTTCCATTGACACAATACCCAAACTGTAAGTTAAACATTCATAAGGTCCATCAATCAGATCCGCATTTCAGAAAATCTTGTTCAAAAAAATCCTTCTTCTCTATTTCAAAGAACATGAATTCTTTTGGCAACTACAATGGCTGGACACTCTGAGGGTTATGAAAAACGTCTGAAGGGTCCCATACAGTCTTGACCGTTTGAAGTCGAGGTAGGTTAGACCCCCAATACACTTCCTGGGGCTTCTCCAAGTATGGATCTACATATCCAGGGTATGTAGTGTGTTCCCCCCCAGAAATATTTTCAATAATAAACTGATGAATACCCATCAGAAGCTCCTCCTTGGGTCCACTCAATGGCCCCCGAAGGCTATAGCCGTATGATTGATAGAACCGAACTTTATCACGATGGGCGAACGCGGTAGAATTCATGGTAGGCCTCGAAACCTCACCCCCAGTGGCATCGAAAATGATAAACCATTTCGCGTCAATTTTCTCGGCATTCTCTTTGACCATTCTGAAGAGTCTCTCTGTGGCAGCCCGTGAGAGCTGGTCCTGCTCTCTGAGTCCGAGACTTCGAGATAGAAACTCGGTAGGTATGTCAGCAAGATAAAGTTGGGCCTGGTCGTACAGCCAGCGAGCAGTCTCAACCCAGCTGGATTCCACGACCGTGAGACCGCCGGGAAGCTTTTCCGAGATTCCCGATTTCTTGAAATCCTCGTTCGTTCCGTACCACGTTCCTGTGATCTTAGAACCTTGGCGTTCTAGCACAAACTCGGTACCAAAACGCGGATCCAAATCGGGGTCACCCGTAAGATTTTGCCAGATTAGAAACTGTTCAACCATTTGATCGAGCTGAGTATATGGCGTGCGGTTGATGAGGTGCATAGTTGTTGGTGGCTTCTTGTGTGTTCGTATCTTGAACTCGGTAACAACGCCGAAGCCTGCACCGGCTCCTCTAATAGCCTAATTGCCTATATTAGATTAGGCTATCATAGGGAATGTATCCTGTAACTTACAAAGAATAAGTCTTCGTTTGAATTTTTGTTTGCTGTGACGATGGTCCCGTTCGCAATCACTACTTTAACTTCCAGGACGTGGTCGACGGTAGCTCCCCACATTCTGGAAGAAGGGCCAAGGCCGCCCTTAGTCAAGGTTAGCCAGATTACCATCTTGCAAGAGAGCTGCCAAGAAACCAGACTTACAACTGTTGCATGTCCTCCAATCCCTACACCTGGGCATACCCCATGAGGAAACACACGATTTCCTTTTTTCTCCAAAATTTCGTCAATCTCACCAAGCAAGCTGCCGGCTCCGATGGTAGCGTCCCATGATGACTCATTGACAGTTACATAATTCAAGTTTTGAAGGTCTATTGACAGAGACCCGTCCTGTCCTCCCAATCCTGATCAAGGCAATAAACTTGTTAATGAACAAGTAAAAAGTTTGAACGTGTTGTGAACTTACCGTAGTTACTAGCAGATTTGTGAGTCTAAGATAGTGGTCGTAATCTTGTGGAATGTGGTTACCATAGACTTACGCGTATGAATGACCTCCGGATCTTGCTTGCACCTTGATATCGTGATTTGCTGCACACTTTACAAATCCAGAGACATCCTCAGTGTTTTGGGGTCGGACAACGGCAGTGGGAACGACAGGTCGGGCTCGGTTGAACAGAGTAACCCATTCAAAGAACTCCCTGTCTTTTCCTATGCTTGAGTACCTTACACACTGTCTTTTGCCGCCACAGACTCTGTTCAGACAATCCTGGAAGCCTTTCGTGGGTGCAGGGTTTGAATTGGGTGGTATCGTGCTTGACCAAAACACGATGGCGAATAAGATCGTCAGGAGGGCTTTTTTAAGAATGCCAGGTTTGCGTAGAAAAATGGAGTTTCTCGAACGGTTGTACTCCTTGACCTGGTCGATGATTTGAGTTTCATAGCTCTTGCCCTTTGTTGCCGCAAGATCTTTCCTACTGAGAGCCATGCTCACACTCAAGTGAAGAATGTGAAGGGACATGCGTAGAAGAGGACTTGGCCTGTCGCCTGTGGTTTATCATGCTCGAGTGAACAGGCTATCCCGAAAAACAAAACATGCTCCATAGCACAATTGGACTATTTCTAGCTCAAGCGTTTTCATTCAGCTGCGCCTCAGGTCCCAACGCTTGACCAGGGCTAAGAATCAATGCCCTCGACCCGTGAGCAAGATGCGTATGATCTATTACTAGTGAACATAGTCAGGATTCTTAGTGACAAGCAAAATCCAGCAAATTTTCCATGTGGCATGAGTGCTTTCTTTTACGCCCACTTCCTTGGGCTGGAATGTTTCAGTTGTCGTTAAAGGGCTGAACAACCGAAACCGAGAGAGGCGTTCTAGATAAGCCGAGGTCCCGCGCACGAGGGCTAGCCTCGACTGCGGCGCAGCTCTAACCGTCAGCTAGGCACTATCGCAGGACGCTTGAACGAGCTGGTGTTCAAGGACTTTGAGGCGATGGGTTTGTTGTGCCCAGTAAGGATAAGGCTTTGATAGCGCACTGCCGGCTCACACGATGGATCAGGGTCGCTCCCAACCGTTTGGGACAGTGGCTGCCGAGATTGATCATTGAAGATTTAGGCAGCCTGTGTCAACAGGGAAGGCTAAAAACAGGCATGGATAATGCATCTATTTCTTAATCAGTATAACCGCCTCTTACTATAATGATGCATGCCGGATCAATAAGTGTAGTCAGCATTACATATCTTCTGGATTGAACTGTGGCAACATGATGACCAATCTCATATGGAAGGTAGCAGGGCAACAATCTAGAAGCGCTTTGTGCAAACAGTGGCATACGCTCGTAACGAGCGCTGCAACTTGAATCCTTTGCCATCGCATCCACTGTTCGGAGAAAGCGCCTCCGGATTATTCTGGTACACGCGGCCACGCAAATGAGACAAAGAGGGTCGGCTTGAGCTATGCGTACCGTGCACGTGTGGTCTATGCAGAGCTAACATACCTAATGGCAGAGACCTCATGGAACAATGCCAGATTCCTGGCCCAGACTAATCCTAAGTTGACCCTGACCTGAATCCAAACCCACCCTAATTACCCTTTGACCCTACTCCAGACTAATGCAATGCTTGGTACTCCTCGGTAAACTGGGGGGTCACTCTCAGCTTATCTGATCATTATGTTGCCAGTAAGCTTATTGTACAAACTGGGCAAATTCAAGCTGAATGTCCAACGAACCGAAAGAATCAATATCATCTTTTGCGTAAAAAGCCTTCGTTAGAGCCGTCAGAGATGATATGGACATAATACGGGCCAGATTTTGGCCTCCCAACTTCCTGCAATATTCCAATCAAGCCTTCGACAGATAACAGCTCGATATCCTTGCCTTTGATGGGGTTTTCCGACTATCACAGTTGATAAGCCCCACACTGGGCCGGTTCCGGCATGGCAGGATACTCCAGAAGTAATGCGGTGATGGCAGAGCCCTAGAGAGTGGTAGTGGATGCTGTACAAGCACCTCATCGAAGTGGAAGTTTGGGTGATAATCCTCCTCATTGATTTCGCCGCGTAGTCAGTCCTTACTTCATCCACAACATTCGAATTATACTGGCGTCCCTGCGCAGCCTGCCAACCACATCTTCAACACACAGCCAGCGCACCAACGACTTTTACGCGAAAAGAACCGTTCTGAGACCGCCGAAATATCTCACCATGCCGGGGGCTTCTTGGCAGGAAGATTTCGAGAAGAACGGCTTCGCGGTCATTCCATCCGTGATATCACGCGACAAAGCGGCGCAGTACCAAAAACAAGCCTTCGATTGGCTTGCGTCGTTCGACAACCCGGCTTTGGACCTAACCAACCCTGCGACCTGGACGCCGGAGAACCTTCCCTTCATCTCTAGTATCAACACTTTCAATCACTATGGAGTCGTTCATGAGAAGTTCATGTGGGACATTCGCCAAGAGCCGGGGGTCATTGACACTTTCGCCAAGGTCTGGGGCACCGAGAAGCTCATCGTCTCGTTTGACGCCCTGAACATCACACTCCCTAGGAGGCCTAACCATGTGCCTCGAACAAAATGGCCGCATGCCGACCAGAGTCCATTCAGAGAAGGCTTGAAATGCGTGCAAGGCATAGTGAACCTGTCCAAGGCCGGGCCTGAAGACGGCGGCTTGACGGTGTACCCCGGTAGCCACAAGGTTACGGAGCTCTTCTTCCACCAACATACCGACCGAGCCCAGTGGACGAGGAAGGACTTTTTCACCTATAAGCCGGAGCAAATCGCCTGGTTCGAGGGGCAGGGCTATCGAGAGCACAAGGTCGTCGCGGAGCCTGGCGACCTTATCATTTGGGACTCGCGGTTGATCCACTACGGTGCCGAACCGACGACCAAGAGCAACACGATCCGGACAATCACCTATGTTTCATACGCGCCGGCGTCGTTTGCGACCGCGGATACACTGAACGCAAAGAAACAGGCGTTTGAGAAATGGCTAGCTACAACGCATTGGCCACACGATAATATCGCTCCTCGAACAAATCAACCCACACTTCCAGACGGAACGATTGATACTAGAAGATCGGAACCGCGAGAGAAACCGGAGCTGACCGAACGGTTGCTGAAACTAGCTGGTGTACAGGGCTACTAATAAATTGAGGAACGAGATTAGTTTCTTCAATATAATATAGTGTTGAAATAAACAAAGATGGTACGCTATTCAATAAGGTTCCGGCTTGATGGAATACCATACTATTAGCCAATGACTTGGCTCTCTATAGCTTTGCCTTGCTATTCTTAACATCACAACGAGACACGTACTTCAGGCTATCTGGAAATATTCAGCTATCAAAGTTCTCCTAAATATTCATTCAGAAATACCGGTATGCGGTTTGGCTTAGCCTGCCGTTTTTACGAGGTAACCACCTTGCATCCAGTTTGTGGCTCGTATCCACAAATTGTCGAGCAAGGCGACTCCGACAGAACCACAGCTTTGCAACTCGAAAGTTCACTCTTACACATATTGTAAACATTTGACTTGCAAATATACTACATTCTGGATACTGTACTGGAATGCTCTCAATGTAGTGCTTCAGGGAAGGGAACATTCATCTGATAGTCACATCTGCATGCGCTTTTGCTTGTGTTGTTGCGCTGCCGATAAATCGCTATCTCGGGGACTATCACCGATGTCGGGACGTGTGCGGAGCCCCGGAGCTATCGGTCCCAGTCGTCTCTAATCTTAACCTATCAATGTACGTATCCGTATCAGAGTTCTTTGGGCCGAACACACGTTATACAAAAGAGCACACTCGGCCGACCCAATTCCCAGCGGGATAGCAACCCCCCGCCATTGCATCTCATAACCCCGTTCATCGTAGCGAGCACGCGACGCTTTCGTGATATCCAAATTTACTTACAATGGGTGATCTTCTGGAACGGCCAAGCCCGCTGGCTCAGGACGTCCTCTTGTTGGTTTTCTCGGCACCGGAGAACACGGCTTGGAAACAGAGGGTGTTGGAGCGCTTCCCCGGTCTCGAAGTTCGCTGGGTGGACAGCCGTAAACCTGGCGGCGGCTTCACCCTGCCGGACGAGGTCCCGGACGAGATCTGGGATGGCGTGACCATTTTCTTTTCATACCAACCTGCATCACCGGAGCGTATGTCGAAGGTCCGCTTCGTGCAGGTGTCGTCTGCTGGGGTCGACCTGTGGGTGGACCATGGTGTCTACAAAAACCCAGATGTCGCATTTTGCACAACGAATGGATGCCAATCGTGAGTGAAGACAAACTGTTTCTGCATTTGCGGCCATAAGAAACCCAGCTGAAACATGAAATCATAGACCGCAAATTGCCGAATGGGTTATTGGCACCTGGCTGTCCAGCCAGCATCACTTCCTGCGATATGCTAGTAACATGAAGGAAAGCTTCTGGGAAAGCTCAATGGCTGTGGAAATCGAAGACTCGGTCGGTCTCCGGATGTAAGTCCTAGAATCAAATCCTGACCGTCGGTGCCGACCGCTGACCTTGGGCGACAGGGGCATACTGGGTTATGGTGCGATTGGCCGTCAGTGTGGCAAGGTCGCGCAGGCGATGGGGATGGAGGTTTATGCGTACACGAGAAGCGACCGGTCGAGGCCCGAGTCCCGAAGGGACGACAGCTACTGCATCCCCGGCACCGGAGATCCGGAAGGACTCATCCCGGCCAAGTGGTTCCACGGGTCGTCCACCGAGTCCCTCAACAATTTTCTGAGCCAGGGCTTCGACATCTTGGTCCTCTGCCTGCCGCTGACCAAAGAGACCAAGGGTTTCTTTGGCAGGGAACAGTTCGAGATCTTGTCAAAGCGCAAGACGTTCGTCTCGAACATTGCCCGTGGCGGGTTGATCCAGAATGACGCCTTCATCGAGGCCCTCGAAACAGGGAAGATCCGGGCTGCTGCGGTAGACGTGACGGACCCGGAACCGCTTCCGAAAGACCACCCCTTGTGGAAGGCTCCGAACATTTTCATCACGCCTCATGTGAGCTGGATCACCAAGGCCCACTTTCAGCGAGTCTTGGGTCTTTTGGAGGCGAATCTGGAGCGACTGCATAGTGGGAAGCCTCTTATCAATGTGGTCAACAGGGACTTGCACTATTAGTGCTCCCGGTAAAATGGGCGTCAGCATCTGAAAGCTATTTTGTATATATTTCGTTGGACACATACTACCTAATATGCCACTGCCGGTATTTATTAGCTGGTTATTGTTGCTTCTGCAACCTTATGACTTTATGTCGTAGTACCAAGGGTGACATCCGACTATCCCGTAAACCGGATCATAGTAGACTCTTATGCGGTTGCCCTCAACCTCTTTCAAGCACTCCCTCCTGAGACACCTTACTATCACCCGGCAAAGAATGAGTCTTGATACTCATCTACTCTACGGACGAGGGAGGCAAGAGCTCGAGGCTCTTGGTTGGCCAAGGATCATCCGTAAGCTGGCTGTGTGATGCGGTATGCCGTCTTGGGGGGCTTTGAAAGGCGACCATCCTGTCCGGGAATGTCTGGGCTTTTTGACGTTTCGAGATTCTACTGTCGGGGATATGCATTTGTATAAAAACCAAAACATGGCGAGGCCACACCCTAGAACCGCCAATACAGTATACCCTTATTCCATCTGCTATGAGGCGTCCATCCCGCTTCCCCTTCCTCTAGTCCAAAAGAGGGATGGATATACGGAAGCAAACAGACGGTGCTTCACAAAACATGAACAAAGTGGCCCACTAAGACGGTCAGTTAAAATGGTCAAACATCAAAAGGCCTAAGCCTCATTATTCCGAGAATAAGACTCCGCCGCCAACTCGTGCCTCGAGTGCCTCGGATCTTGAAACAATAAGGGTTCTGACTGGGGCTGCGGAACAATCTCAGGCCGCGGCACAGGCTTCTCCTGGGCGTCTACAAAGTTGTCTTGCTCGGAGGGATGCGCCTCGTCCGCCTTCTTCCCTCGAAGATTTCTCCGAAGCAGCCACCCGACCACACCGACGACGGCCAAGACGCCAAGCACCGCGCCTACTGCAATAGCAGCTACCGCCCCCCCCGAAAACCCTTCGCTCTTGCCCCCCTGCTCTGTATTAGGGTTCGGAGTCGGGGCTGATGGTATGGATGTCGCAGACGTCGTGGGCGCCATGGACACCGACTCGAGGATATCTGGTTTTGAGGTCGACGTTGGGTAGAGAGAGGTGGAGGCGGACGCTGTGTTCAACACTGGGCTGCTGATGTTAAAGTAATGCGATACGGCGGAAGAACTGGTAGAACCCGGTCGATACATTGAGAGGAAATATACATTCGGATACGTCGAGTTGAAGCCATCGGGAAATTCTTCAAAACTGACTATCCAAATGAACCCCCGGGATATGATGTTCTCTAAAGTGTGGTGAACTCTTTTAGCATGCCCCAGTATCATATGGCTGCCAGGCTATACTCTGGTACTGGATTGGGGGAACACCTTACCCCGTATCCGGGCGAAATTTCCCTTGTTTTCTCCGGTTTCTTGCCATATGAGGATGTCAACGGAAGGAAGATCCGTCTTCCATTGTAAGTCGATCTTGTCCCCAATCACCCAAGCCGGATTCTCTCGAAAGTCACCTTTAGGACCATTAGCTGGCGGACGGAGGAATTGGTTCGCGGCCCGACAGCATGCTGGGAATACAAGGGCTGCGAAGACAGCTCGAACGAGATGCATTTCGAACGTCAAAGTGTTACGGCAGGTTCGACGAGAACGGCGTGGGGTAGATGATGCGGATATACCTGGCTTCGCCTTTAGGAAAGGGATAAGAAGGAATTTATAGGATGTAGAAGCATCTTCTTATCCCAGGGAGCTGGGCTAACTGGAGAAAAGAAGTAATATGGTGTGACGCACAAGTACACTCACCTCCTTTGGTCTGCCGTACCAACCACTCCCTGTCAGCCCAGTACCAGTCAGGAATGCATTCTATATCCCTTTGCATTCTCGGAGAGAAGAACTTTCTATTCTTAGCATGCACCATCTTATTTTCTAATGGCAAAATTGCATGCAATGAGGTCTTCTCAGGCAGCAGCCTTTCTATATGAGCAAAGTCACATGCAATGAGCTGAGGCGCATCTGGCTGGCCTCCCAGAAATAGCTAGTTTCAACGTCATGCGTATCTAGCATCTCTCGATACGATAGTCCCTCGTCAAAAACAACTTATAGACGGCGAGAAACCCGATTCAGTCAGTCAAAAACTCCAGTTCTATGCTTGCCTCAACATGTACTCCCCTCTCCCCAACCTCTCACTTCGAACAACCCCCTCAACATACTCGAGGCACGACAATGCCAAGCGCCATGCTTCCCAACTTTCAAAGCTCGGGAGCCCGCCGTCCCGGCGCTCTCGTATACCGTATATTGCTTCCGAACGGGGCGCACCCAGCTCAATACTCCACAACGGGCTCTTCGTTCGATCCACAGCCTCCGGCTTCACTCCAACTTCAAGATGGACGGATCTTCCCCAATGCCCGCATCCGAGTCCGGCGTGGGGCTCGCTGGTATCTCGACAAAGAGCCATGAAAGCCAACAGGTTTGTTGCTACTGTCATTGCCGCTTGCCCCTTTAAGATGAACTTGACCACCCAGTCCTGACTTTTACTCCCCTCGATTCTAGTTTGTAAGCTCGTATTATCCCAAGCGACATCAAACACGACCAACATTACCCCCGTAACAGCGGCCAAAACCAGGTACACAGTCAGGTTAACAAAGAAGAAGAAGAAGAAGAAGAGATGACCGCTGCCACCGCCCCCAACGGCCTATAGGATCTCCCCGGGATCTACTGCTGCGCCTGGGCCGCGCGCGACCCGCCCATCTCCTCGCGCTCTTCGACGAGGACTCCTTCATGACAGACCATGGCGCTCAGAGCCACATCCCCTTCCCCTTTTCGGGCGCCGCCACAAGCACTGGAACGGCGCGCACAAGGACTTTGAGATCTTCCTCGATCCAAACTACCCCGTCTACTGGGCCGAGACGGGGCGCGTCGAAGGCGAAGGGTACTACAGCTTCCGCATCGTCAACAGGGTCGTCTTCGTCAACGACATCGGCCGGTGCAAGGCCACGGGCCTGCCGTTCGAGTATTCGGGCGTCATCAATTTAAAGCTAAAGGGCGGCGAGCTCGCACAGGCGGACGAGTGGTTAAGGGTTCCCTTCCAGGATAGCGTGTCGCCTGATAAGTATATCACCATTTCAGATGGGAGTCTAGAGAAACTGATGAGGAAGGACCTTCATAAGGATAGTTAAGGGAGTTTGTCACCAATTGGAAAACTCTGTAAGCCGGCCTGAAGACAAGGCGTCGGGATAAGCGGTGAAGATGTGAGGAAGCAAGGTATTGCCGATGGAGACATAAGCCAGGAACGATCGTAATGTATATGCATGATCCATCATCCACCAAGACCGGCGTCTACGTCTCTCGTAAATTAAAGTAAATATGAAGCATGTACTGAGCCATCCCTTCTCAGGACACCAGAAATGAAAGAGAAATTCGCTTTTAGTGCACGGAGCCGGGGCTCCGAGGGGGTATCATGGCTAGCATCCCATCCTTAAACAACGTTTCCGCGCACCTGCTTGATCTTCTTGACGTTGATGTCGCGCCACATGGCGACGGAGCCCAATGCACCGACCAAGAGACAGACACTAGTGATGAGCATGATGCGCTGCGAGTCACCGTAGGCTTTCTGGATGCCAATGCGCTCGGGACTTCCGATTGGGTAGGAAAGCTGGCTGTAAATATCGCCGTAGATGGTGTCGACCGGAGTGCCGGAGGGAGTGTACTTGATAATGTTCTTCCTGAACGTGCCGGTCCAGATGGCTGTGGCGACAGTGTAACCGACGGTCGAACCGATACTGCCGAAGAGGTCGAGGACAGCCATGATGACAGCAACGTGCTGGTGGTCGGAGGGTGAAAGCATGGCCATCTCACCACAGATGACGATGGGACCACCGGCGAAAGCGACAAAGATCTGGGTCATGATGATGTACCCAATGGACTGGTTCGGCTGACGGAAGTGGATCATGAGACCGACACCGAGCATCATCAGAGGGATGAGGAAGTACAGAGCGAAGGGCTTGAAACGTCCCGTCTTGTAGATCAGAGCCGAGATGATGATTGAGAAGAAGCAGGAACCGGTGCGGTAAATGTTGCTGATGTAGGTAGCCTCCGCAACACTCGTGTTCCAGACAACCATGAGCATGGAGTTGAAGAAGGAGCCCCAGACAGCCGAGTTGAAGAAAACAAAGACAAACATCAAGCCGCCAAAGAATACGGTTCTGTCCATCAGGAGCGAGAAGGGAATGAAGGTGACGGGTGCCAAAAACCTCTCGTAGAGGGCAAAGCCGATGATCAGGCAGAAGCCAACGACGATAAAGGCAATGATCAGAGGGGAGTTCCATCCTTCGGTCTGGTACGAGTAGATGTTGAACGGCAAGAGGAACAGCGCCATGCCGGTGGCGAGGATTAGGATACCAAGAGCGTCGACGTCGATGAGGAACTTCAGAACCTTGCTGGCAGAGATGTTCTTGATCGATCCACGGCCGTCGATAAGGCCCATCTTCTTGGCCTTGTGTTGGTTCCAAAGGAAAAGAAGAACAAGGGGCCCGACAACGGCAGGGGCAACGATTGACCACAAGCCCAAGCCCCAGCGCCATCCGATGCCGCCCTTGCTGAGAATGCTCTCAGTAATGGGGCCGGCGGCCCAGGTGGTGAAAATGTAGGGGGTAGTTGCGAAGGAGAGCATGAGAGCTCTGCTCTTCAGAGTCGAGGTGTCGGCAATGAAGATGGTGATGCAGTAGCTGATGCCTTGGGATCTATGGAAACATATTATGAGACGCTGTGTCATTGACGAATGATAAAGCCGGATGAACTTACCCAACGGAGTAGAAAACCTGAGCAGCGGCGTAGGTCTCGACGTTCTTGCAGGCAGCCATCATGATGAATCCGAGGATCCAGCAAAGCAGCATCAGACCCAAACCCTGAGGACGACCCCAGGTATCGAGAATCTTGGCCAAGGGCAGCTTGAAAAGACCAGCGATGAGAGTGGACATGACGCCAGTAGTGGCCGTCAGCGAGTGCAAGGCGAAGGTGCTGGTGACGAAGGGCGACAAGACACGCATCGAGACTTCCTGAATGGAAGTGACGACGTAGAACAGCCAGATGCTGTCGATATTATTAGGCTTCGTTGTGAAATATCAAGATAGCAGTGGCTGCTGGATAAGCTTACAGGGCATAGGCAGCGATCAGATCACGCTTGGTCCAGACAGTGGTCATTGCCTCGACCTTGGCGACACCGGCCTGGACATCCTTTCCGATGGGTTCGTCATCGCTTGACCTCTCACCGGGCTGCGCGCCCGTCTTCTCATCGTAGGCGGGCGTCGCAGGGTCGGACGTGATATGCTCCTCCGGAGCCTTCTTGGAGAAGAAGCCCATGGTATTCAAGAGGGCTCGCCCTTCGTGTACGTGTCGAGCAGTTGAGAGATCTGGCTGTGCTGTGCCGCTTTGTGACAGCTACCAAGCTCAGGAACGTCAAAACAACAGAGCAGTGGTGAAGCTGTTTGCTGTCAATGGAAGCTAGCGATAGGGCCGGGGGACGCGAAAGAGAAATTGTGCGGACAGGAGCTGCCTCTATGTATTCAAGACAAAATCCAGGGTGGGGGACCTCATCTGCTGGCATCCTTGGGATCCATGCAACCACCATCGGCTCGGCGATGTCAAAGTGATGGGAGGGTCGACGGGTGCCACCACCACTACTAGTCTAAGGAGGGAGGTTGCTCTCCACTCGCACGCAGCAGTGGCACCAGCTCAGCTTGTTCATGTACAATGCCCCGCCGCGGGTGTCCACCATAGGCAAAAGAACCTTCAAGTCGAAGTGGGCTGTGAAGGGGGGTGAGGACCCACGGTGTCGCAAGGGTCGGTGGCGGCCGAGGTTGACATTGTCCGTGTTGGAGGGATTAAAGATCGAACCAGACCTCGTAGATGCCGCAGGAAAGAAACCGGACAAACCCGGTGAAGGCAGCGTTGGTGGTTTCGATAAGGGCGCAGAATTGATTGTCGGCGACGATAAACAAGCGGAGCTGACCCGGATTGCTGATTGACTCGGACGATGTGGGGGGAGCGAGAGGTACGGTATCCAACTGTTGGAAGACTTAGGAAGGGCATTCTTGGGTCGATCAACCGACAACGGGCTGCTGTGAGATGCAAAGACAGGATTAGACTGGGCTCGCGTGATTCGAGTCGTGCAGGTGTGTGTCATTATCATGGGTGGCAGCTTGTGAAGCAATGTGCCAAAAGAGTTGTAACTGCAGGTTGGCTGCCAGTCTGGACTTGAATGCGGTCGCAAGGCTTGGCAGCATTGGCATCGTCGCATTGGGGCAGACTGCACATATCAGATTTGGGGGGAAATGGCTCGCCCCATAGCGGGTTGAGAAGCGAGTCCTGGCCATCACCCCGGATGGGTGGGCTAATTGAGGCATGGCAGACGCTTGGCCGATGGTCCTTAGTCCCTCGAGGGATCGTCGCCTGGTGGAAGTAAGTAGTGCATGGTACCCAATGCATAGTGTACATATACGCACTCACCACCCCTAAAGGGCTCCGGTTCGGCGTGGTCCCTGTAACTGGGGCCGATGTGGTGGTGTGGTGTCTGCTGCTCAGTGGTTGCCAGAAGAATCGCGACATGCATGTTTGCTTCCATCCATACCCCCCATTGTATTCGAGTCGCAGGATGCTCTCGGTCAGGTCTAATGGGACACGGGTCAGCGGCTGTTGGATCTGGCGGTCTGAACGACGTCGATATCCGGCATGCTGAGGGATTTCAAGCGGAAGCAAAAGAGAGGAAATGAACATGTCCAGGGTCAGATGCCATTGCAGCGCAAGAGGACGGACGACTGGGACAGATGAGGGGAGCTTTGGGGGGATGGGGATGGGGATGGGGATGGGGATGTGGCCTCTTCCGCACTTTCCCTTCCTAGGTAGGCAGCTTGCCGTACCTTGCCCCCCCACTTCCTCCTCCCCGAACTATCCAGCCAGGCAGCGAGCGGTACGAAGACAGGAAGGAAGATTGAGGACATTGACCGAGCCGAGAGGGAAAGGGAGGGAAGGGAAGGAAGGAGCAAGCAAAGATGCCGCGAACAGGCAGGAACGCACGACCCGAAAGACCCACTTATGCAGGGATTAGGTGTTTATCACGCCGCCCGTTGGTTGGTCTATTTCCTTAGCGTCATTCTAGGCGGTGGGGCCGATGCAAAATGGCGCCGAAGCAGATTTTTTATCTGATTCCGCTCCACTTTTTCCCAATCTTATCAGATCATCTGCTCAGCCCCGACAAGGCAAGGCACTGACTGCAGTGTATCCGTAGTGTACCTACCTACAGAAGCAGCATCCCATCCCGCCCCTTCCACTTCTCACCACTCCCCAAGTCACGTCCCCTTTTGTTTCTCGACTCACACTCAGGCCAGCAGGTTTCTGCTTCCATGCATCCATGCATCCGTCCGTTCATCCACCCATTCCCACATGTATGTACCTCACTGAACTACGCCGTACCGACACCAAGGTTACGGCCCATCAACCTGCCAACCTCAAGCCCTTGACTCTTGGCATCCGCTTTCTTCCTCTGCCTTATTCCGTGCATCCGAGCATTCTTGGGTAACTACCTACCTAGATAACGTGTTGATCAAGGCACAAGTACAAGGCGGCCAGCCGTGACCGAGAACTACTGTCGCTGTAGCCCTCCCTCGTGGACGCAACTACCCATCGCAGCAGCAAGGGCCGTTTGCAAAATGCTATACCAAGTAGTATACTTGCTCATTTATCCCGTCGCCATGTGTCTGTCTCCTTCTCCCCGGCTTGGTCCAGAACTTGCCATCCATGGCCCGCCCCATGTCTTCCGATTACAGCCCGGCCGCTCATGCCGCAGAAACCAATTTTTTACTTCACATCATTACCGCGGTTGGGGGCAACTCCGGCCATCGGCCCTTTGAGCTTACGGACTCTTCTCGTAAACGCCCCACTAGCCTCGTTGCTGTGCCGCACAAAGGACTGTATCCCTGCTGCCGACGGCTGACGGCAGATCCAACGAGGCAGGGCTTGTCCGGTCTTGGTACGCTACGCGATTTCGGACGCATGTGTATGTGTGTATGCACCGGGAAAATTTTGCCCTGGCTCATTGTAGCCGCAACATCTCTTCTAATGCGGGATTTGATGGGCCTCGAACTGCTTTTCCAACTCTTGCACTACACTAATTGTGGCCGGGGAAAGTGTAGACTAGCCAGTCCGCCGCGTCTTATGGGAGTGACCAGCCTCTCGGGTCAAGACAGCAAGCAGGCTTTGTCCAGTAGCGCCATATTCCGCTGCATGCTATCCACCCAATGTTGCATTTCTCATGCCTTCAGCTTCCGAGCCCTATATCCATATCGATTCTCTAGGGGCGGGCTGCCACTGTTGTATACAAAATCGAACCCGGTTATCAGGGGATAAAGATTCTTCATGGTCCTTGGCGCCAACCTCAGCGATCGAGCCTCGGTTATTTCTATTCATATCGGTGCTGATGCCCCAACGTGCTGGTCAATCGGAGAGCTTCGCCTATAGGGGTATCGAAGCCGAGCGAACTGAGACTGACCAACGGCATCAAGTATCACCAGGGTCCTTTCCGTGCTTATTTGCGGCATCGGCCCACCATATGGAATGTTGTAGGATTGACTGCCTGCTTACAATGCAATAATATCTATGGCTAGGCCCTTGCTCCTAACGTCGGCCACTCATATCCAGACAACCCTACGTCTAGGCCATCCAAGAATGGCTCACTACTTTTGAGTCTTCCACTTTTTTACACTCTTACGTCTTTTTTTTCTTCTTTTCTATTTCTCATGAATTTAACTTTGATTCAATACGCCACTTTGAGACGGAGTACACCGGTGTCTACGGAGGTGAATTCTGCTAGGAGGTGGCTTCGACTGATGCTTTTACTGTTGTCTTGTGTAAAGTCGGATCTTGAGTAGCTTGTCAGTATTTGATCGCTTTATCGGTGATCCCAAATTCCGTTGTAAACTGTCCGAATGTAGCGTCAGAAGCTGAAAGAACACGTTTGTAGTCTTGCAACAAACACCGCCGTGCTTTTAAGAAACTTGAAGACTGCCTTATATGTAGCAGAAGCCTTATAATTCGGCAAGGGTCCGGAATACCCCAACGTCAATCAATCACTTAAGGCGCATAATCATTGAAGTCACTTGAGGCGCAAACCAACATATGCTCAGTTGAGAGGAACCGTGGAGGGCGTTTTTGTGCTGCGCTCTTCAGCTTCATTGTTGGCCTTGATTCGTAGAAGGTCAAACTCAAAGCGTTCAGGATGAAACTCTAGGTACAGTGCTGGCTTGTTGCAAATTTCTCAGACTTTTAATCCTTTATATCGTTGCGCTGATCTGGCGCAGTTCAGAGTCTTCTTTCCGTTTTGCCGGAGTGTAATAGCCGCAGTCAGTTTCGCGGTGTACATCAAAGACTAGAAACTGGGCATTCCGTCGAGCTATTTTTTGACCACAACGTGTGGTGCATCTGGCTCATGGCGCAAAATGACAGTTCCAGAACCGTTTTAGAGGGGTGGTGATGTCATTCCGATATGACCATGTCTATCACTCGACAAATACATAACTCCTTTTCCCCACGTCAATTGGCTTTGGCAAGCCTCGCGAAGGCTACGTCATGCATGCCCGTTCTAGAACTCTAGGTAGGTAGGTAGGTAGGTAGGTAGGTAGGTAGATGGGTAATAGTTAATGGCTCTATTTCCACACAACGAGCGTTCGTGCGACAACCCTACCATCCGACAATACAACTGCACGCGCTATCGATAAAACATAAACGCCCGTCACACACCATCCACGACCCAGCAACCACACCCACGGCACTCGCGACGCACACGCAGATCTGACCCCTATCGAGCATCCAAAAACCAACAGCCAGCATGGCGGCACAAGCGACCGAGAACAAGGCGCACCCGACACCTCCTCAAAGCGAGCCTCACAGTGAAACCGAACACGGCAACCAGAACAGCGATCAGAAGAGCGACCACAAGGATGACCAGAAGAGCGAGAGACAACAGCCGAAGCCCAAGACAGGGACAGAAGAGAAGATTGCCAAGGAAACGCCGCCGTTAAACCTGGATGCATCCGCTCCGCGGTCGGACGGCGCGCAGCGGGACTCGAATGATCAAGCAGCGCAGATATCGAAACGGACGGCGGTGGCTCGGACCGAAGGCCAGAACAGCGGCGGCTCCGGAGTGTCGCATCGGCCGCAAACCGGGCAGCAGGTCGCGCCGCAGAACCGACAAGTGCAGAACAATAGCAAAGGCGGCGCGCCTTCCGTGCGCCTCGACATGGATCTGGACGTCGACATTGATCTCAAGGCAAGGATCAAGGGCGACATTGAATTATCCATACTGTAAGTGGCCGGCCGTGCGTCTATTTGTTTGTTCCCAGTTCGTTTGCGCGAATCTGCGGACGGTTGCTGACAGCATCAAGGGGGGGTAAACGGGGCGGGTAATGAAATGACGAACGGCGCGTGTGCGTCACGACTGACATGAATTAACGTATTGTGTGCCATTATTTATGTAGTGAATGCTAAACAGATTCAATACACGACGTCTTAGATACCCTTCAGTGTGGTTAGCACGATCTCAACATCTACCAGTATTTAGAAGCAGAGGGCTTGTTACTGCCATCGTTGTTCATTGAACAGAGTGCATCCTGGACTAGCCTGTCGAAACCCTCCATGCAGCCACCAAGGTCTTTTACCTATATATATACATATTGGTCTGCACTGACCTGTAGCCGCCGACCCCAGTTAAGATTTTCGTAGCATCTCTGCCCTATGCCGCCTACTCAAATCCTACTCAACCCCCGGGAAAGGGGCAACCCGCATGGAATCTGGACGCTGGAGAGCCTATGGACACTTGACAGCATGCAGCGGTTCTAATTGAAATCCTGTACATGCTTGGTAGATGTATAACGCGGAACCACTGGCTTGGCAGACTTGGTAGGATATGTATATTGATGCTAATTACCTTAGGGACGCTTTGGTCCTTTACAGGAATGGCTCGGCGTACAATACAACACATCCTATTTGGAGATGTGATCAGGGGTGACGAAGGAAACATACTCTTCGCCGCCGCAAGCAGCGGCTTATCGCCCATCCTGGAAATCAATCTAAACTCGGATCCTACCTTGTCAAGGTTTATTCTTCCAGGGTCAGCCTGCTGTGCCTTATCGACGGCAGTGGGCGCCTCGAAGTATTAGCTCAGCCACCACGCCAACGCCCTGCGATAATAGACACTACGATATCCCCTTGAGGTATAAGATCCAAGACGTCAATCCACAGACCTCAACGTCAATTGAGGCTGATTCTGGGTCCCAGGCTCACAGGAGGCCTTGGAGTTGCTCAACAGTGATCGCCCGAGGACCTAGTTATTCGAGGGAACCAGCGGCAGTAGATTTGAACCGCCAACTTACACAGACCAATGACTCACAGTTCAAGGGACCCATTGAATAGATCTTTAAGTAGTCCAAGACCGCCATAAGTGAAACGTGGAAGAAAAACCAACCAACACAGATCGGCTATAAAAGGTCTTCGATTACGCCTTCTCAATCCATGACTTTGTGCCTGCTAGGAACAGAACAACTTTGAGCCACTTTCACTTTCATCACGGGATACGATACTGCTAACTTCCAGTCCACCAAGATACGTTCTCAATATCTTGCTCTTTCTCTCTTCGTTACGTCGGAGTGATGGCTGCCGTGGTCCCTCCAGTCGCACTCAGGGCAAATGAGGAATGAGATATGCCCTGCGGTTACGGTTGCACGCACAAAGTACATCGGCAGCACCTATGGTCGCAGTAGTGTTTTCCGGTCAGGAGTACTGTCTACGAGTGGTTGTTGCTGGCGATCACCCGGTATGTCGCCTTTTGCGCATTAGGAACCCCCTATCTGCCAGTGTCTAGTTCTCTATGGCTAGCCGTCTCGTAGAGATCTCTCCAGTCCAACTCCGAAGGTCTCACATCAGAAAAGTGCGGCACTGCGTGCAGTTTGGGATATATTCATGGTCGTCTTTTTCACTTCGCACTCTTCAGCCCTGGACTTGGTCCTACTCTGATGAGCTGGGTTCGTAGCTCTTGAACCCGTTGTACCAAAACTGGTTTCCGTAAAGAACTTTTCATTGTATCGTTCCGAAGGAATTCGGCCATCTCGTATAGTCCACTTTAGCTGTATTAGTGAACAATCTCCAATCAGACTTGCACTCGATCTTCTATTCCATCTCAGGATCCCGAATTTTGTTAGGCGGCATCATGAGCTGGTAGTACCCATTCCCTATGACTCTGGATAGTCGAAAGGCCATTCTTTTATCCGCTTCTGGAAATTCCTCAGAGTAGTCGTTCATAGCAGCAAAATTCACAATAATTCAAGTGGAATTCAGATCTTGTCCTGAAGTGCACGTCTGCCTTGGCAGCAGTGACTTGGCAAACCCTGTACAACACATTAGCTTTTTTTAGTTTTTTTTTTCCTGCGGTTATATCATAACTAGAAGGCCAAGTCATTTACCAGTCTTCCGGATCGCCACGCTGCTGGCCGGGTTCCGGTGTGACGTAAAGACCCAATCCGAGCGGCCCCGGCGAGGCCTGGGCCGTGTCAAAGACCAGTCCATGTTCGTTATAATATTTCACCATTTCTCTGAACATTGTTAGTCCAATAGTAGAATAAACAACCTCTGTCCGAATTGCTAACCAACAGGGCTAACAGTTCGATACCCAAATACCATACGAGAATTGGGTAGTACGCGTGGACCGAGGGGCCTCGCAGAAACGTAGCCCAGAACGGCTACAACCCAGAGGATAGAAAATACATAAGGAAATATCATTATAAGTGCCCGATATCAAATGAATGTTTAAGATGTCAACCGACGCTACGCTCCATTATATAACCTTATAGGTGTTGGATGGAGGTATGCACTTGATTTAACACCGGTGGAAGTGTCGGTGGAAGTCTAGGTTTTATAGTTTGTTTTGAGCATAAGCGCATTTTATCACGAGTGGCAATGACCGTTTCTAGCTGTTTGTCCATGGCTAAGATTCTACGTTGTAAGCCATTAGCAGGTTGCAGTTAATGACAGGCGTATAAATTGCGGGACCCTATAGCGATTCCAAAGTTAATTTCTTCCCCATTCTTTTTGTTTCTCTCCCTCCAACTTCACGCCAATAAAGTTATATTCTTTTCTCTCCTTCTAACAATAGATTTAACTCTACGTAGCAATCCTACGCTCTGGAGAAAAGGAAAAGGTTAGCTGGTGGCGTGTGTAGAAATTAGGTTGTTGGTGCATTGCTCTTGCCGTCCGAATGCCTGATAGCAGCAATCGTGTTCCGTAACCGCACCTCGCCAATCAAAATAATCCTATTCTTCCTTATATCAGACGATGTCTAATAGGGCGCCTCCAGCTTTCCCGTGGTCTTGGCAAGCCGGGTACAAGAACCGGCTCTCCCAGCCTGATATTCATCTAGCACACTCCCCGCAGGGGTTATGACAAGGAGCCAGGCACCATCTCTATGCACATGAGCGGTAGTCCACGACAGACTATCTGCCCTATCTCTATCTCTCTTGCAACAACACTATTGATATAACTTTAGCAAGGAGCTTAATACCGTAGCTATAAAGCTAATAGCTTCACTTCAAAGTTTACACAACGTACGTTATACTTCAAACAAGATAGCCCTGGGCACTTGGGCTAGGGCTCATACAGAGTTTCACACAACAAAGATCAGCATCTAATTCATCAGGGACTATGGTAATTAGTAGCACAGCCTATGTCTCCTAGCGCAGTCAAGACATATAAGGAGGAGGTAAAAAGCTAAAAGAAACAGTATAGGATATATAGTAATGTATGGAACACAGTAGGTCTCCATTATTGCTATACTTACTTAGAGTGCATATATAAATATGCTAGCGATACTATTTATACATCTACGTCTACATCCACAGGGTTACTAAGGATCAAAAGGTCATATGGATAAGAGGAGGAAAAGTCTGGAGTTAGCATAGACTATACATAGAGCGTAACCAAATCAGTACAGTATCCCAGTAGCTACTATGTGGATAGACACCATTTAGCCTACAAGGGAATAAGACTGACGGAAAACTTATAAACAAACAAACAAACAAATAAGGTCTGACAACTACTTTCTTCACAGATGTATTAAAGTCTTTGCTAATAGTCCCGAAAATTAATTTATGCTTCTTATTGCAACGACAACGGCCACAGACATCACTGGGCCAGTATTGTTGCTTGGATTAACCGCTGGAATACGATGCTGACGACATCACTTCGGCCTGGCCGGTTGGGGTCTCTTACACAACCGTTCACCTAACAAGGGGCTCTGCAAAACCTGGCGCAATCCCATACAGGTCTTCCGGTGTGAGTGTTGATATACCCCACTCTTCCCTTATTTCCCCTATGAAGATCAAAGATAATGCCATGGCGCCATACACCCGTGCTAATGGAGGCGTAGACAGCTTGTTTGGTCAGGCCCTAGTTGGATGGAAATCTCACCCCCCTAAGACTTTGCAGTCGCTGTCTAACGCTACATATGACAAGACAGAAGTGTTTTTTATCGATAACAACTTCCAAAGCCATTTGGACGCGGCATATCGGGGCGGTTTATACAGCGGAATTTCTGAACCGGTTGCAATAAGCGTTCACCGCGGGATCAGGAGCCGGGGCCGAACCCTGAGCCCTTACATTCTCATGAGCCTTCACATCCTTATGAACCTTCACATCCTCAAGTTACTTCAGACCCTCCTGATCCTTCAAAACATAAGCCCGAGCCTTCGATCCCTCTTGACCCTTCGAACCTTCGTAAGCCTGAGGCTTGAAACCCTACAACAGAATAAGTTGGATTATTAGTATTAAGAAAAATTCTAGCTACTTAGTTATAGAAGCTACTTTTGAGTCCCTTATTTAGCCAGGCTCTAATTTCCTTAGAGACACAGTTTGTATAGCATTGTGAATAAAAAGTATATTGTAGGAGTTTTCTAACTTTAACAAGGAAATATATATGTTGGAAATAGTATTGATGCTTGCTTAGTTAGTGCAATTTTAGCTCAATTTGCCTAAAGGGTAGGTACTAGACGCCACGGCCCACCACATTACCTTCGCTCTATCGTATTCAGCCAACCCATGTAACGACAATGTGACTCTTGCGGGCAAACACCTTTGTCGATGTTGTCGCGGTGG
The DNA here is from genome assembly GCA_020631755.1 of Colletotrichum sublineola. Taxonomy (NCBI): domain Eukaryota; kingdom Fungi; phylum Ascomycota; class Sordariomycetes; order Glomerellales; family Glomerellaceae; genus Colletotrichum; species Colletotrichum sublineola. The sequence continues at coordinate 4,649,854 of JAHSQG010000005.1, read as the reverse complement.
CAAGCAGCTATTGCAGCTTCTCTTGATTCGTCAAACAGGTGCAGATCGTGGGGCGATGCCACCGTAACTTGTCTCTCCGATGCCTGTCCGTGAAACGTTGACTTGTTACATTACTGAGCTCCGTGACGTGCATTCGCTGGCCGAGCGAATTATATGCATGTCAGTAAGACTAAGCAACCAGTACTTCACACCAGAGGCTAGCGATGCATTAGGCAAAGTCGGCCACACGATATTGCCAATTACAGGTGCGCGTTTAGCACTAACCCTGCCGGCCGCATATCCCTGATAGGCAGCTGTAGTTCCCTCAGTACGGGTAACACTGGAGACCGGAAACGTATTTAAAGTGCAAGCGTGACGTGAGCGTCTATAGAGGCGGGAGTAAGGGATTTTATTTTCCTCCAGGTTGAGGCTTTCCTTGCAGCTTGACAACCGCGAAAATGGAGGTTGTGCCACTGTTGATGAGCTTCTTCGGCCTCGTCGCCGTCTCCTATCTCCTCGAGAAGGTGTTCAACAGACTGAGAAATGGACGTCGCCCACCCCTACCCCCTGGGCCCAAGGGTCTACCCTTCGTGGGCAACGTGAACGATTTGCCCAAATCCGACGAGTTCGAGGCTCTTCACTGGCTGAAGCACAAGGAAGCCTATGGTCAGTCGATGGACACCGTTTGGAGCCTCTGTCAAGATCCGGCGGCGGACCGCCTCGGAGCAGAAAACTGACTGCCGTGCCTGAGAACAGGACCCATCAGCTCCATCACCACGCTGGGCACGACCATAGTGATTCTCAACGACCTGGAGCTCGCCTACGAGCTCTTGGACAAGCGTTCGGTCAAGTATTCCTCAAGGCCATCGCAGATCTTCGCGGGCGAAATGTGCGTGGACCCCCACCGGCCGCAAATGGAAGCTCTTGATGCTTTCGTTTCTAACGTTGTGGGCACCAGGGTCGGCGCCGAGAATTTTACCGGTATGCTGCCGTACGGCCACCGCATCCGCGCCCACCGCAAGAACATGGGCCGCATCATCGGTTCCAAAACATCCGCGTCGCAGTACAACACCATGCAAGAGGCCGAGGTTGGCCATCTACTCCTTCACCTGCTGGACGAGCCTGAGCGCCTGTTCGAGCACATCAAGAGGTCGGTGGGTTGGGCGTGGCCACGGCCAGACCCGGCAAGGAAAGTAATCGCTGACACGCCTTTAGGGAGACCGGCTCGCTGATTCTGAAGGTTACCTATGGGTACACCGCGGAACCGTTCAAGGAGGACCCGTTGCTGCAGATGATTAACGAAATGAACGAGAGCCTGATCAAGGCCTGCGTGCCTGGTACCTTTTTGGTCGACATCTTTCCTTTCCGTAAGTCTGCTCAGCAATGCAATACACCGGCGGCATCCTATGCAGTTGTCTGACTGTTTGACACAAGTTCGATACGTACCAAGCTGGGTCCCCGGAGCGGGATTCCAGCAGACGGCCAAAGAGATGAAAGCCCATTTCTTCCGAACCAGAGACAAGCCATACGCTTTCGTAGAGCATCAGATGGCACAGGGCAAAGACAACGAGTCCTTCGCCTCACATCTCCTCAGAGAATCGGACCCTTCCCCCGAGGCCGCCGATGTCAACAAATTTTCTTCGCTGGGCTTGTTCGGTGGTGGTGCCGACACGGTAACGATGTTTTCCGCACGGAAGGGCACAAACGACAAGCACTAATATTGGAATTCCCAGACCGTTTCCTCCATCGCCACTTTTTTCCTGACCATGATGCTGTTCCCTGAGGCCCAGAAGAAGGCCCAAGAAGAGATCGACAGGGTTGTGGGACAAGGCCGGTTGCCCAACATTGACGACCGCGAGAACCTGCCGTACGTCCAAGGATTGATCAAGGAAGTCATGCGCTGGCATCCAATCGGGCCCATGGGGCTCCCTCACTCCAGCACCGAAGACGACGTCTTCGAGGGATACTTCATTCCCAAAGGTGCCATGGTGTTTGCAAACATCTGGTCAGGAATCTCAAACACCGGTAGTCCTTCCCCCAGAATATCCGGCTAATCACCCAGTCTGTAGGGAATTCGCCCACGACCCCAAACGGTATTTCGACCCCATGGCGTTCAAGCCCGAACGCTTCCTCGCGGGGGAGGGCCGCGAACCCGAGATGGATATCGAAAAGTTCATCTTCGGCTTCGGCCGCCGTGTCTGCCCCGGGCGGTACTTCGCCGAGAACTCCATCTATCTTACTGTGGCTCAGACCCTTGCCGTATATAGCATTAGTAAGCCGGTCCGCGACGGCGTGGTGGTCGAGCCGGAGATCAAGTTCCTCGCGGGTGTGGTCAGCCACCCGGCGCCGTTCGACATCTCCATTAAGCCGCGGTCGCCACAGCACGAGAAGCTGATCCGCGCCATCGAAGAGACGTACCCGTGGCAGGAGAGCGACGCGAAGACGCTGGAGAGTATTGCGGTATGATCTCTTTTGCCGTTGGAGTCTCTCTCTCTCCCGCTTCCCAGGATGCCATCAAGCCCCCCCGGGGGGGTTCCGACTATGTCCTGATCAGCCCCTTGAAACACAAAAATGACTGTTCTTTGAACACGCCGAGTTTCTGTAAATAGATCGAATACGGTCTCGCGATGATGGAAAAATATGATTTTTTTTCGGCCGAATGTCTTGTCACAACAGTGGTTGATCAGCAATGTGCTTCAGGGTTCAAGGAGAGAGCTAACGCTCGGGACTAACAAGAGTAGTGCTCTAGAGGCATGAAGGTGCAACTGATTAGGCTTTGGGAGACTGTTGTTGACTTGATTCAAGGCCGGTTCGTTTAGGTAAAAGCATGAACGCGAGGGGAGTCGGAGGCCAGACCTACAAATCAGCCCCCAACTCTCTAGGTTACCGCTTTCCGCGTTTCATCGTTCCCCGAAAACAGTCCACCTCTCCCCAAAGCTAGAGGAAAGGTGCATAAAACCATTGATCCCACCACCTCATCTCGGGCCCTTACCAAAATTCTGTCGCAGCGTTCAGGGGCACGACAAGGAAGGTCACCTGTGTTAAGGTATCGAAACCGAGATGCATGACACCTCCGAGTCCCTGATTGGAGTCACTGGACAGTGTCTCCTTGAAATTGGTACAGGTGCCCAACCCACTCGTGCCCATTGGTCGGTCCCCATACAGGAAACGGTGTTCAGGAACCGGGTCGAGAGGTTATATGGTGTTAGGGTCAACGAGAGAAAAGTCTAACGTTTAACGGATCATAGACTCTCCGGTGAGAGAGTGAAAACCGATTGAATTCCAGTCCGCAGGTAGATATCTCCACATAGCCTCCAGAGTCTTCCGGCGCATTGTTTCAAGACAATGTGTCGGAAGGCCACATACCATAGTAAATATGTATATGAAAAAGATGTGGTCCAAATATCGAGGCCGATGGGGGTCGGGCGGATTCGAGTTACAGATTCAGCGCGCCAGGGGCGGAGGCGGCTCAGAGTTAGACAAGGACTCCCGGACGGCGAGTTTTGGCTCCGCAAAAAATGCCTTCAGAGATCTATAATCACGCGAAACATTATGCCGATCGATCAGATCATGGCGCGATGAGTGGGAAAAGGCGCCATCCCAGAATGATGTTTGGACGGCAGTAGGTATCGACTAGATATACAGAGGGCCGATTCGTTCCTCGCGACAGGAGCGCGCATCTTAACACCCCCGGATTCCAGCAGTTCGGTTGACAGTCAGAGTAGAGTCGACAGAACAGAAATAACTTAGGGTTCGTGAGTTTGTTTGGTGCGCCGGAATCAGACCTGGCTAACACGATGCCCGCTGCGAGCGAACCTTGGAATGGCCAAGCCGGCATCCGTCGGGCAGGACCGGGAGCAGTGGAAGCCGCCGACATACAGTGTGTCAAGGAGAAGCCAATTGTACCTAAGCAACAAGCCATGTCGGTGTCGGATGCTTTCCATTTCAGCTTCTGGGTCTAGGTATGATTGTCCTTGCTCTACAGACTACGGATACCGATGACGCTATAGCGTCTCCAGGATTGCGAAGCTTTCGAATCCTTTTCAAAGAAACACAGGGTTATTCTCCGAGGCTCAACACCGAGTGAAAGCTGGATGGATCGACAAGCTCGGAGGTAGAGGGCGTCTCTCCGAGCTCCAACGTCGCTGTGCTCAGCCATGTGATTCGGCGCTCGTCGGTGAGCCGCCAGTTGGGGGGTTGCTCGGTCAAGCACACGCGGGTACCTAACGGGCGGGAAGTTGTCGACCAATGGCAACGAGGCGACTCTCAGGCGATACCGCAGTTGATTAAAGCCACCCCACCCCTCCCTCCTCTGACTGTCCGTCGGTCCACGCTCCGACCACTATGGCTGCAGCATTGGTGTCAACAAGTATCCGTATTTGGTCTCTGACTCTTTCTCTCACTGACTCTCACGCACAGATTACGCTGTGTGCTATGTAGTAGGTAGTGTGACAGCCGTCTAGTGTAGGTAGTGTACACTACGGATACCTACACTGCCTACTTTATATGGTCACCTGTCATCTGTCGTCTGTCACTTGGCAGCTGGCAGTTGGACCTGCTTACCTAAGGTAAACAGCCTAAACACTACCTATAGATCCTATAGATAGGTAGGGTAGGTACCGGTAGTGTACGGATACTCGGTACGTATCCTTTGCCTTGATCCTTTCTCTCCCTCCCCCTCCCCTTCCCCTCCCCCCACTTCGAGCCGTGCAAGCAAGCTGCGCCCTTCAAACCTCGACAAACAAGTCGAATACAGAAAAGCCCCGACCGCGACGACGATAACGATAACTTCTCAATACAACCAACCTAATTCCCTACCTACACAACCAACCGCCAACCCCTTCCTCCCCGCACACCACGCCACCTCACGGATCCTGGAGTCTGACGTTCGGTAGACTCGGTCGTTGGTTGACCCGACTCATGTCTCTGGAACAATAAATCCGAGAGCGAGAGTCTTCGCAGGAGGTCTCTCCCATTTGTCATCCTTTCTTAAGCTCTAACCGCCAAAAAAGGGTGTGTGTGTGTGTGCGCGACAGAGTGTGTATGTTTGTGTGTGCGCGCGCGTGTGTGCGTGTCATTTCACCCTCGTGTCTTTCGAAAGCCGCCTCTTCCTCATCCCTCCCACCAAACATTGGTGGCTCTCTGCTCCTCAACCACAGCACACAGCTTTATTGAAGCTGTCAGAAACCGCACGACCAAGTCCCTACGTGGCTCGAGATACGCCATGGAAAACTTCTCCCCGGCGAGCCAAATGTCCAACCCCGCGACACCCGCCCACCCAGTGAGCGCCTACCACCACCAACATTCTCCCAACTCACCGCCCACGATCCATGACTATCCCGCCCTCGCTCGCCATGGCGCCACCTTAATATCCCCCGACCAGCCCGTCGCCATGACGCCCTCTGGCCAGCCCGCCCTGAACCCGCGCAGCTGCGTCACCTGTCGGAAGCGGAAGGTCCGCTGCGACAAGCAGATGCCCTGTAGCAATTGCCGTCGCGCCGTCATCCAATGCATATTCCCAGCCCCGGGCCGCGCTCCTCGTCGACCGAGGCCAAAGGATCCGAACGCGCCACCCAAGAACTCGAGCGAGCGCGAGGTCGAGCTGATGAAGCGCTTGCGCAAACTCGAGGGCATCGTCGAGGAGCTGAGCGGGCAGATTGAAGTCGAGAGCGGTCCGGGGAGCAATGGCGGCCGGCATAACTCGAGCACGGCAAACTCACCAGAGACGTTTGCGAATGAGGTTGGCGGTGACAGGACAGCCAGCACGCAGAGCAACAGCAACACCCCCAGCACTGCGCCTAGGGAGGGAGCCTCGCCGAACAGAATGGACACGGACTCGGACCCGAAGCCATCACAAGACAAGCAACCGGGCCTCAACAGGCAGTTCGGCAGACTGGTCCTGCACGACAAGGGCAAGTCGAGCAGATACGTGAGCAGCGCATTCTGGTCCAAGCTCAACGACGAAGTAAGTTGCCCAACTCGTATTTCATCCCGCTGCTGACACGGAGACCTTTGCAGCTCGACGAGCTACGGGAAGAGACGCACGTTCTCGACGACGACACGGACGACTCCGATATCGAAGAAACACCTGACCAGTCTCCCCAACAGACGGCGGATGCCGCGACGGATCATCACGCCTTCATTCTGGGCTATCGCTCCTCCGACGTCGACCTGCGCAAGCTGCACCCCCTACCGTCACAAATACCCTTCATGTGGCAGGTCTACCAGGAGAACGTGGAACCGCTGCTCAAGATACTGCACATCCCTACCATGGAGAAGCTCATCCGCAATATGCGACGGAGCATAGACGACCTGACTCCGGGGAACGAGGCCCTTTTATTTTCCATCTACTACGCGGCCATTACTTCCATGGAAGACGAGGAGGTATGTAGCGCGAACTCCCTCCCATGGCTCCAGTTCATCTTCTGACCCAGTCCTGCAGGTCGAGAAGAATTTTGGCTCCAAGAAGGAGACAATGCTATCGCAGTTCCGCTTCGCCCTCGAGCAAGCGCTCGCCAAGGCCAATTTCCTAAACACCTCGGACATCGTTGTGTTGCAAGCCTTCGTTCTGTTCCTCACGCTGGTCCGGCGGGAAGACGACACTCGATTCTGCTGGACGCTGACGGGCTTGGCAATTCGCATCGCGCAAGGGCTCGGAATCCATCGGGACGGGACAAACTTTGACCTGCCCCCCTTCGAAACCGAAATGAGGCGCCGGCTGTGGTGGGCCATTTGCACGCTCGATTTGCGATCGGCCGAAGAATTGGGCAGCGACCTCACCATCATCGACCGCTCCTTCGACACGGAGCTTCCTTCCAACGTCAACGACTCGGACATCGAGCCGGCGATGACCGAGGTACCAAAGTCGCGACTAGGCAAAACCGACTGCGCCGTTTCGCTGGTGCGTTATGAGATTTGTGCGCTGTCGCGACGACTCCACACAGCTGGCTCGGCCATGGCCGGCGTGTGCCCGCGAGACGCCTCGTCGAGCCTCGAGGAGCGCGAGCGGATGCTGATTGAAGTGTACGACCGCGTCGAGAAGAAGTTCCTGCAGCACTGTTCCACGAATGATGACCCCCTCTTCTGGATGGCCGGCATGATTGCTCGGGTCATCATGGCCAAGATGAGCCTCGTCATTTACCAGCCGATGCTGTTCCCGGGCAACGGTCATGAGCTCTCAAACGAAATCCGCGACCGGCTCTTCTTGTCGGCCATCGAGATTGTCGAATACAATTACATCCTCAACACGGACCCCCGCTGCAAGCAGTGGAGGTGGCTATTCCAGACATACAGGCAGTGGCACGCCATCGCCTATATCCTCATGGAGGTCGGAAGGCGCCCGTGGTCGGCGACGTCAGAGCGTGGCTGGGAGGCCGTCAACAACACGATGCGGTTCGATAGGGAACCCGCCGAGATATCCCGCATGGCGGATCACATGGCAGTCTGGGTTCCCTTACGGAAGCTCAGCGCCAAGGCAACGAAGCATCGCGAGGGCGAGATTGTACGCCTGCGGTCGGACCCTGAGGCTGCCCGTCGGCTTGACGTGGAGGACCGCACGAACCCCATACCGGCGAGGCTTGGCCCCGTTCCGGGGATGGAGGTTCAGCATGCGCAGATTCGCGCTCGCTGGCGGACTATGGTGGGTACGGACGTGTCCAGCCCGGTGCAGGCGGCGGCCACCCGTCCAAACCAGATGCAATCAGGACACAATGCGTCGTCCAGAGCATCTGGCCTTCCTCAACCGACCCAGCCGGCACGGATCCCGGCTTCGGTCCGCCCGCCGAGGGAGCCCGAGTTCATCGACACAGTCATGATGGCGCGTGGCTTCAACCCCAACCACATTTGGGAATATCTCTATCCCGCGGCGGAAAGCATGGCGGCCGACCCGAACAACACGCTGTTCCCGGCCGCCGCCGCCTCGCAGCCGCCGCACTCGCAGTCCATGATGTCGTCGGACGTGCAATCCTCCACGGCCTTGGACGCGGAGCAGAGACAGAGGCAGCAAGCCATCGCGGCAACGTCGCAGCCGAGGGACCCGTCGTCCCTGATGGACAACCAGCCGCCATGGCTGTGGTCGGACCCCTTTACCTCGATCAACAACGTTCCGGCTGACTCCATGGACGTCAACATGGACAACCTAGAAGACTTTAACTGGCAAAACTGGCAGGAGAGCATCAAGGGATTCGAGATGGATCCCGACAACATGCCTCAGAAGGGAGCATGGTAATGAATGGGGGAGGTTGAATCCAAGACGGCATGTGGCATGCATGCGTAGGAAGGGAGAGTGTTGGTTTGCGTTGTCTCCTCTCACAACTAGGTCCTGCAAGGGCTATGTAATGATACCCACGGGAAATAGAGATAATGAATGAATGACGCAAAACGTAATTTGTATCACGCATGGACAACAAAAACTTGACAATGGACGACAAACGCAGACCATGAATGGCGCATTCGTGTTCTCCCACAGTGCTGCCATTATATTTCCCCAGCATATATCATTCATCGTTCCACCCACCCAGTGCCGATTTCGTGAGACTGTAAGTCACCGTGCATCCATCCATCCATCCATCCCTGTTGTACGTACGATGCGCAGGGCAAAAAGATGGACGATCAGGGAATCGAACCCTGGACCTACCGCATGCTAAGCGGTCATTATACCACTAAACCAATCGCCCCATATGGAATGATCTAGCCCGGACTTGAACCGGAGACCTTCAGTGTACAGTGAGGACATTGCGACATGTCCTCAAGCTGTTAGACTGACGTGATAACCAACTACACCACCAAACCATTGCGAAGTGTGTTGACGGAGCTCTGAGGGAACCCGCTCTTAGGGTTGCGAATGGGTGTTGGTTTGGGGCGGGGCAGGCGGTGAAATGTGAAGTGGATTGAGTGAATGAATGGGGCTCATGGATGGGATGGAGTCAGATAGCAAGACGAGCTCGGTGCCTGGGCTGCTCCGGGCGGAAGGGAGGGGACAGGGGAAGGGGCCGGGCCTTGAGAAGTCGGTTGGTTGTACACTTACAATACTGACAATCAGCACTGCTTACGCCTGCTGCTCAGAGCAAACATGTGTATTTACAAATGGCCTGTCATGTTGCTGGAAACGGAGTGCGAGGGAGGCACACGTGGGCAGTGCGAATCAGCCTGGGGGTTGTCCAGGGCTGATTCTACTACCATCAGATTTGGTTGCACGAGGGTAGACGGGAGAGAGTCGTATTAGATAGACATTGAAATCATGCTGCACCCAACAAGTTATAATAATGATTACGAAACCATATTTACCGAACGAGTTCAGTATTTTATCCCAGCCCCCCCCCCCCCACTGCCCCAAAAGACTCGACTTTAACTTCACCTCATCTTGGCTCTGAGTGATTTCACTTATCAGCCAACGACCAAAAGCCGATAAGGAAACGAGCGAACAAGCGACAACTGAACAGGCAACAAGCAATAACTACTCATATCCCATACCGACAACAGCAAAGCAAACAGACAAGAGCCAATGTACTCGGAACGAGAGATGGACTGCAAGATGCAGCAGGCTGGCGCAGCCTCCGATGCGTTTGCCCACCCGCGCGTCGGAGTCGCCGCCATCATCCAGCGCAGGGACGGCAAGATCATTGTGGGCCAGCGCAAGAGCAGCCACGGCGCAGGTACGATCGTCTATTTATGTTGTCTCATTTTCTCAATTCTTTTTCTTTTTTTTTCTTTTTCTTTCACCGTTTCCTTTTCCTCCGTTGGGGTAGTAGGAAGGGGGGCGGGGGCTGCTCATTATCCTCTGGGCCATGACCACCCACCCTATTGCGCTAGGAGACGAAGGACACCACTGACACTCTCCATTACGACGCTAAGGGACCATTCAGCTCCCCGGTGGACACCTCGAGTTCGGCGAGCCCTTCTTCCTCTGCGCCGAGCGCGAGACGCTCGAGGAAACGGGGCTGCGCGTGCGCGGCACCAAGCTCGTGGCCGTGACGAACGACGTGTTCGGGGACCTCGGCAAGCACTACATCACCATTTTCGTGCGCTGCGAGCTGGAGGACGCCGACGCGGAACCCGTTGTGAGTATTATCACACTGAAAACGAGAAAAAAAAAACGAAAAAAAAAAAAAAAACAACGGGTTTTGAGAGAGCTGACCAAACCCCCGTTTCTGACAGAACATTGAGCCCGAAAAGTGCGGCGGCTGGTCGTGGGTGACGTGGGACGAGGTCCGGGCCATCAACGAGGCGGCCAAGGCCGGTCAAGGGGCGAAGCTGTTCTTGCCGCTGCAGCAGCTGGTAGAGCAGAACCCGGATATCGAGACGTCCTGTTAGGATGGTCCGGTCGGTCGGGGGGGGTAGAGGAACCAGGGAAAATAGACGGTGAATCTTCTTCGTTGTTGAGAGATCGGTCCTCATACGCCATTCCCCATGCACGTTGACCAGCCTCCTAGGGTTAGGGATTGGATGCGCAATGGGAGGCGGGCCGGTCCGCATCAAGTAGCCCCGCGGAAACGGCGGGGCGAGTTTGGGAATCGACCACGGACTCCAGGGAGTACTCTGCAGTTGCGCTGGTATTTACATTATGAACGGGACGAGTGCCGCGAGGCATCTGGTACAGGGGCCACAAGGCCAACCGAAGCGTCACATTTACATGATAAAAAGATATAGAAGAACACAAAAAGCCATGCTTGATCCGCGAGAAGCCTGCTCCCTCATCGTACTTATGCGGCTGGCTAACCATGACTGTGGAATGGCGCGATATCACGTCTTGTTGTTTCTCTTCTGGAAGCCATGGCTATGGTGGGTGTGTGAGGTAAAGCCATATTCAATGTTGAGTATGATAGAGGCGTCCCAAAGCGCGTGGCGGTATCTAATATGGGTCACCACGGAACATCAGACTCAAGTTGACACGAGAGCAACAGGGATTTGATTTCGTACTGATCGGATACAAGCCATGCCGATTTCGAAAGCCTTTTGAACCATGTTGATCATGGTATAAACTACGGATTAGGTATATAAAGAGACAGCGCTCGCTTTTGTGTCGTGCAGGGTATCCATGTGAGAATTACTTCAAGCCTCCCAAACGTTCAACCACAGAAAAAAAAAAACAAGGAAACAATATCTACACCATGTCGTCAACGGAAGAATGACGGTCACCTCTAGCGTGGTGCGATGTCACCGGCTTACGGGGCACCCCGGCACCCCGGCCATCTCGACTACTGGTGCTGTACCGCGTCCTACCGGCCAGTTTATCGGGGCCGGTGCTTTTGGCCGCGCGTCTCTTGCCCCACCCGGCTTTCCGAGTGGCCACTGCGCCATCAAAGTTGTCGATGCCGTAGTCGAGAGCAATCTTGCGGTGCAGGGGGATGTGGTTGAAACGCCAGTCCCATACCGCGGCGTAGACCATCCTGTAAGACGAGAAGGCGAAAACGGTGCCGATGACCGCACCGGCCAGAACGTCGTACCAGTTGTGGGATTGATCGACGGTCAATGAACCGCCCACCAGGGTGGCGCCGAGGATGGGGGCGTAGGTAAGGACGAGCTTCCACATGGACGGGTGGTAGTTCGAGAAGACCTTGAGCTTGGCGTTCAGGTACAAGTAGAGGAAGACCATGCCGGAGAACATGGCAGTCGTGTGGCCCGAGGGGAAGGACTCGAGAGCGTTGGAGAGGGTTCCGTCCATGTCTCTGGTGCAGATGTCCGACGTCCACATGATGCCTCCGAAGCCAGTGCCATCAAGGCCCGTCGTGTTTCCGCCTGGCTCGTAGGCCTTGCTGATGTCGGGTTGGCAGACCTCAAGGAAGTTTGGCCTCAGCCCCCCAATAAGCCACTTGACCATAACTTGGAAGACGGTGGAGCCGAGGACGGAGTAGAGAAGACCCATGATGCCGTTGTTGATGTCCCAGAAGGATCGCACGCGGATCTGGCAGAGGAGGATAGACAAGATGGGCACGCCGATGCTGAGAGCCGTCGCAGCGTGGCTGGGGATATATTGCGGGATGTGAGGATAGGCGAACTGGGGGTAGACAACCTCGCCGTTGTCAAAGGTGACGGGGAATGTTCGGTGGGCTGGTGGGTGGGCCCTAAATACCTGGAGAAGCGGTGTTAGTCAAGTCGATAAAGTAGACATACGACGCCGATGAAAGGCCTGGCACTCACCACCAGCGCGATGACTCCCATGATGATCATGGTAAGGATGTCGAGCCAGGTCACCTTCAGCCACAGCATGAAGGGCGGTCGATGGGCCATGCTGTAGTCGCGACCGTGCCAACGGTCGTTGACTTTTGTCTCCTCGCTGCTTCGGCGTCGGTGGGTGGGGAGAGTGGCTGGGTCATGTTGACGACGCGCAAAAGGGTTGAAGCGTGTCATTGTCAAAGAACCACAAGTATAGATCGAAGTGGATGGAATGTCTCGGAGACGAGAAGACAGACGAAAGAGGGGAAGCCGGAGACTGAACAGAATGAACCTCTGTCAATCCACAGCGAGATCAGAAGATGCGATGATATACGGACGAGTGGGCTACTTGCTATGGGGTTGTGAAGGGAGCAAAAAGGACATGGTTGATTCTAATACGATTTCCTCATCGGCCATTCACACCCATCATCTCTTTCCCCCAGCCGGTCATCAGCTCTTGGCAGCTGCGCTAGAAGAAGGAAGCCAAACTACGTAAGTAGGTGCTGTATGAACCTAGGCCGTCCATGGCCGAGAGACATAATTAGAGGCAGAGACGGAGCGGAGCGACAGAGGAACAGCGTGAAACGACAGGGGCAGGAGAGAATCGCGAACGCGCGCGCTGTGCCAAGTCTCGGTTTGCTTCTGACGTCACTTTCAGTGCACCTCCCGACATCCGCCAGGCACACACGCACACACTGACTGCGCTGTGTCTCGGCGATGTTGGCAGGGATTGACAAGCAGCCGCTGGACGTTCAAGCCCACTGAAGGCCTGCCAAAAAGTCTTGGCTGATGCTGTCCTGTCGCGCCCGTCCAGCCACAAACGAAGAGAGAGGCCTTTGCGCCTTGGAATGGATGCTTGCATCATTTCTCACTCGTTGCACCACGCTGGGCAGCAGGCTGTTGACCATCCGTGAAATGAAGCGAGTCGGTGCGGTCTGATACCATTCTTTCGGCATGCAACTATGTCATCATCCCCCATGTATGTGGCCTTGTCCCATACACGATGAACATGTCGTGTGACTTGAATAGGCAGGTGGATCGTTCTGTCCCTCTCCCCAATATACGATCTATGCTCGAGGATCTGCGAAAGTCGAATTTATTGCCCAAGGGCAGTTAGATCAGGACAGAAAGCCCTATACGTTCAGGCAACATACCACTACTGTAATTTTCAGGTATGAAGATGACGGATGCGCGCGTGCTGATCATGAAGAGGGAGTGCCATGCTACTCGCGTATTGTGAAGTCTACGTTGAAGCTCTCCTAGCCGTGAGAACCGCAAGACCTACGTCAATTTCAAGTTGGGTTATCCCGTATGGAAAGGGGTCTTCGTTACGGCGGAAATACACACCCTGAGCACACATGGGCCTCAAATCCAAGATAGTACCGCATGCAGCAGAGTTGTTTTCACTTGGTGTCGTAAACAATCCCATCATCTAAAAAGACTAGGCCCCTACACAAGCGCCACGGTAACACAAGTTTAACAGCGATGCTACTCAAAGCCTCCTGCTACCTCGGTATAGAAGCTGCTCCGTTGATCTGAATCCTATCTATTGAGACCACCCGTATAGTTCTGCGATACGATAGAGCGAATGCTTGCAAATATGTCATATAAGAAGACACTTGGAAACGCGGTTGCATGAAGATGGGGGATTTGTAAATCTGCCTGCCGCAACTGCAGCAAAGGCATGCGTGTTAAGAATTTCTACAGTTTACTGAAATTATATACAATGAGAAGTGTAATCTAGGTTTCTGAAGCTGAGTTGGCGCCTTGCACCTGGCGACCTGGCCTACAGCTTTCCAAGAGATTCTGCGTTGCGGGCACAGCCGGAGGATCAACCACGCATAAAAAAGGGAACTTGGCCAGTCGTCGCCTCAAGCTGCGACAGCCCTGGAAGCGCGAGGGGCATTTACTGCTCGATACGGGAGACGCGGCTGCGGCGAAGGGCTCTCTTGCGGCTGCAATTGGTCTTCACAGTGCTGTTGTTGCTGCCGGCCACGGGGACAATCACCGGGGTAGGCGCAGCGGTGGACGCGGAGCTAACAGCAGAGGTGGCAGCAGCGGAAGCAGAGGTAGCGGCAGAGGTAGCGGCAGAGGCGGCCGCAGAGGTGGCAGCAGAAGGGATGGCAGAGATAGGCTGGGTTTCCGTCTCGTTGGCGCCGCTGCCACTGTTGCCGCCAGTCCAGACGGGAGGGCCGGGCATGGGGTAGTCCTTGTAGCCGTTGTAAATGCTGAAGTTGAACGAGGGGTCGGTCTTCTTGTAGCCACCCGGGAACCTGATCATGGGGCCAGGGGTGCCGTTGCCGCCGCCGGTAACCTTGATCTGAGCGCAGCTGTGCACGGAGAGAGGTCAGTCGCTGAATCAAGACGATGAGTTTTGAGGAGCTGGCACTCACGAGTTGTAGAACTCGGCCTGTCCGACGTGGGCGCCGTGGACACCGATGTGCTCGATGCGGAGGAGATACTCTCCGTCGGGAGTATCCTTGGGAATTGTGAAGTCGATGGTGTCCTTGTCCCAAGTGCACCACGCGTCAGAAGTGAAGGCGCCATTCTTGTTGCAGACACTCTCTTCATAAATTTTGAACCAATCGCCCTATTCGATGGTAAAAATCAGTACTGCTCTGGGAATTATCGGGTTCTTTGTTACTTACATCTCCCTCATAGGTCGCGGCGGTGGTGGGGGCCTTGGACATGTAGGCGAGACCCGGGCCGGGGTGCTGCATAGTGGCGCCAACGCCGAGCTTGAAGCCGACCTTGGAGCCGGCCTTGACCTCCATAGTGCGAGTCTTGCCGGCAAAGGTGAAGGCTCCCTTGTTGCAGCGGAAGTCGGTCACGTCGGGCGTCATGTCGTCGCGCACATTCTCCCACTTGGTTGGGTTGTACTTGGCCTGGCGAGTGTTGGAGCGGATGTACTCAAAAGACTTGGTCGCGACGCCGTCGACGATGAAAGAGTCGAAGAAGTAGTGGGCAGAGGCCAAGGGGGCGATAGCCGAGATAGCAACAGCAGAGAACTTCATCTTGAACGAATATATAAGATTTCAAGCAAGACTTGTTTGTAAATTTGAACGGAACGAATGTGAGGGTTCAAAGGGCTGGCCCGGAGTGAACGTTGATAACGAATGAACGAATGTGAGTATGAAAAGAATGACAAACCAAAGGTGTGATACCGAAGTGGATGGAGAAGAAAAGAAAAAAAAAGTATCCTTTTCACGGAAACTGACGCAGTCTTTATATTGTCTGCTACCTCTATCTACACCTCTAATGATAGTCGGTTTTGAAGCCTAGCAATCTCTCGTAGTCTAGTTCGTATTCCCTCTGCTGGGACCTTACGATACCCCGCATCCATCTAATTCTCACCGTTGCAAGGCAAACATTACGTTCTCTGCTTGACAGGGCTCGCGAGCTGGGGTATTCCTATTCAAGTGGGAAGACAGGACCCCATCTGTGGAGGACACACCTCCCTATGGCGGGGCTCTTACGGTGTCGTGAGTAGTCACTTATCGTATTATCTGTATGACTACTTTCTTAGTGATGAAGACATCTCGGGCGAGTGCAATCACCAGTAGGCAAGTAGACGTGGTGGATCCATTACCCCTTGGACTATTCACAGTTTCAGACCCCGACCCGTTGGATAGGGCCCAAGTCCGACCCCCTAATTTGAGTCCCAGATAAACCTTAACTGACAGTTAACCCCCGTCCTTGGGTCACCTAACCACTTTACAATCTGGGTGAGGACTGAACTGAGGGAAATTCACCCAGATTTTCCCAGCGCTGCGGTCGCCATCCAAGCCTTGTGTCCCAGCTCTAATGCTAATCCTAACCCCACCACGGCAGACCGCTCTCGGTCTTTGACAATGGATCACGCATATAACGACTAGGACCTGAAGACGAACTCCTGGACGGGTTATTATGTGAAGATTGATCATCATGCGCAATAACGAGAACAAGAAACACTTCAGCAGAGAATTTTCTACTTAACTAAAGCTGCAGTAGGTATAAGACACAAATACCGTGGCAAAAATCAGTATAACAGGTTATCGTGAGAAGAGATCAGCGTGTAAAATTGACTCCCGCTTGACAGCTGTCATCGAGTCGGTTGCATCCTGACTGCGCGCCGTACTTGATGGGGGTTGGTTGTACGTTAGTATCCTGGTCCAGGTAAAACACGCCACAGGATTGGGTTCATCAGCCTTAAAGCCGGCGCTCTGGCAAGGAGATCCCAGTTACCTTAATTTCATGAGCAGCCATGCCTTGAACAACGGTCTTCGCGGAATCCGGATAACTTGGCGAATCCCCCCACTTGAGAGTGCACATCCAGACACATGCAATTACTGGTTCACCGACTTGTTGGCTCGAGTGCTTAAGATTGAGGTGGAGCATAGACTTGCCGGGATGTAGACAGCTCACCCCCCACCAATCGGTCCAGAAAATACGGGACAAAGTTCACATCAATCATCTTACCGGACCTTTGACTTGGATATGGAACCAAAAACACAGATATCTCGGTACTGCACAATGCGACTCTTCGGTGAGGCTTACCAAGTACCAGTCAGCGCACTGGGACATGACGGGAGCTTCAGGTGGACGTAGATCATCCATTATATTCGAAACTTTGGTTGTGTTGGCGCCGCTCAGTTGCGTAAGCTCACAGTGTTCTTCAAGCCGGCCATTACTAGATTCCCAACATTCTGAATTTGCAGTATTCTATCTCGCCTGCTCTGCTGCTTTGCGTGCAGTAAGCCTGCCCCAGGCAGGGTGTCTTTTGACATCCGCAGTATTCCACACATCGTCACTTCAAGCAGAAATCAGAGCTTGACAGACTTGCCTTGACTAAAGCACCCCTGCTGTGGAAATTTCGTGGCAGTCAAACGCAAATGCTGGGTTTTCTGTTTGTCTCGTTTCCACCTCGTCTTGTTTTGATGCCAGTATTAAGGACGCCGGCACTCTGACCGAAAGTAACACGGTTCCAAGGAACGGCGAGATACGAAGGTTATACATGGTCAGCTCATGGTGTTTTAGCATGGCCACGATCGTAATCGTGCCAGAACTGGCACTTTGTTCTCCAACTTAGCCAACAGAGAACATTTACTCACGACGGTTTGTATTCACCAAACAATAGTTGTTTTCGATTATTTGCCAACAAAGTATGCCGCAAATTAGATTAGAGACAGAAATGATATTAGAACAGAATGCGTCTTCTTGATATCAGAAGTCCTCCCCTTTACCTACGCTCAGGTCCTAAAACATCAATATGGAAAATGTTATGTGCATCGTTGGAGCTAATTTCTGCTTGGAGAAAGCCTTGCATGCTCTCCTGAGTTGCAATTGCAAGGCTGGGTAGGACCCTTAGGTAGATGAAGAATTTTCTGCCATTACGTAGAGTAAGGGGTGTGCATGTTCAAATAAGCCTGACGGCTCACCCCAATAGGGGTGGAGGTAGAATACGATATCAATGCTAATAGATGTCATGTTTCAAGGAGCGGTGCTTGGCATTGAGAAGCCTTCAGCACACATGGATGATGACAATCCCTGAAAGGCCCCTTGCTAATCCAACCGCATTAGACCCAACATACAGCTGGGGTCGAGATCGTACGTCTGGAAGGGCTAAAGGTCACGAGTTTAGTGTTCAGGTTTGGGCCAACCCCTCCGTGATGCCACGAATTTTGGGGCAGTGGCATGTAATGCACTGATGGGTTCCTAAGGCCAGTTTTGTTGTGGTCAGGCTCTCCTATCACTTTTGCGACACGAACAATGCACTAACACGCCGATTTCGGCTTAAAGTAAGACATAGGACCTTGAACTATTGTCCATTTATTCGAAGAATACTTATCAGCTTGTCAGTGAGCGTAGAGAACGTGCTACCTTGATAGTCTTTGTCGCCCTCAAGATCTAGGCACCTCGCTTCATCAAAGTCGTCTCGTCCTCGCCGGCTTCAAATCGTTTCAAGAGTTCGTCTGGGTTGTAATCCGGACCACGAGGGTTTTTAGCGAATTCCGCACTCGTCATGTACTGCATAGCTTCCTCCTTTGTCTTGAAAGTGTCGACCTGGTTCTCGATCTTGTTGCCATCAGGGTCCTTGTAGTACATGCTAATGGACATGCCGTGATGGACACAGTATGCAGGCTCAATTCCTATTTCCTTTCGGGTCTTGTACGCCTGCAACAACTGCCCCAAGGAGCCGAACGTGAGGGCGAAGTGGTCCACGCCCACCGCGTTATCCGGTTTTGGTACGGCATTAGGGTCATTCAGAATCGCGAAGCGGTGGTGTTCGTGATCCCAGGTCATGAAAGTAATGAGGTCGCTCGAATGAGTGATCTTGGCGTTGAGAAAGTTTTGATAGAACTCAATCAACTTCTTTGGGTCCTTGGTTCGAAGGACAAAGTGGGCGAGTTCCGAGGGCCGGCAGGCTCCTGGAGAAGCTTTCAAGGCCATGCTGATGAATTTTTAATAAGGGGAATTATTGCCTGGAGGTGTTGTGTGTGGCCTCTTGGATGCGGGGTAGTCCACGCTATTTGAGGCTTTCTTGCTGCACCTGACCGGAGACTGTTTATTGTGCGATATGGCCGAATCTGTTTCACAACATGCGAACTTTTGCTGGGTTTCCAAGGTGCACTTGATTCCAAGCCATAAGCAGCCGCGATGTCAAGTCATCCAATATGAATTGGACACGTTCCTGTCTGATATTCCAAAGCTGTCCATGATGCCGAGCTTGTCAAACACAAATCCGCCGCGAGCGGCTGGACGAGTATCGAAGTCGGACGTCCGACCGATGGCGCTTGGGATCTACTTGCCACCAAACCTCGGCGGTTTGTAAATGTACTGTGATTTGTTAGTGTTGCTGTGACTCTGAATGGATCGGCCAAAGGGGCGCTTTGGTGGTGAGATTGGACGACAAGACCGAAGTTTCACAACTCGCTCATTCGCGTGCCCGTTAACTCCGTTTCCCCGTCAAGGTTTGCCACAGTGACGCACGATGCCGATGGGATTGGAAAAAAAGCAAAGAAAGTAGAAACATTGTGTCGGGCCTGCCAATTAATGATTACAGCCCAATTGCGCACTGCTCTAGGGCTCGGTGCACGTCGATTGGAGGTCAAACTTGAGAACTCTGATATCATAATTATCCAGGGGCTGTTATTCATCCTTCGACTGACCTAAACACCCCCTCACAGAATAGACAGATTTCAGGTTAAGTATGTTGCAACTTCGCTGACGCTTGTCGTCTTGGGAATTTGTAAAATTGTGCTGCTGGCAGATCTCGGAGCAAGACCAAGGCCAGTGTCATTGCTGTCGCATGTTTACATTAAGCTCCATAAGTGACATTCTATTTTATTCAAGCCGTTTACTTGCAATATTTCTCTTAGACCGGAGATATGATTACTGTTCTTTCATAAGACACCATCGTAACATGAAATGAGTTTCGCTTGCCCTAGCTGCGCAAAAACATTGAAGTCTTTCAACTTAATTGCGACACCTGCGTTTGAAGATTTAAGAGAAAGCTGCTAATTATCCATCAAACAATCTTAGCTAAGAGAAGTAGTTAGCTACTATAGCACCTAAATATAGCGTAAACCTGAGGCCTATAAAATAGATGAATGATAATCCTGTGGGATGTAAATGCCTCGCCTTACATATGTGTCTAAGATACCTTACTGAAAATGAAGCTAATGACATATATATAGTTATGTACAATCTGACGGATTGTAGTGGAAGAATAACTAGGTCCTATAGAGCAGGATAGATTACTCTAAAACTAAGGAATAGGCCTTACAGTATTGGTTTTGAACAGTTACCGTTTGCATAGTTCCTATGAAATCAAGAAAGGCTAAATGGAGAAGAAATCCATGTTTTTGAACTTGGTAAATTGTTAACTCTAATGGATAGAATTGATAAGGCAGTAGGGGTGACAAAACTGTTGTACTTCGACCTTAAGATATGCGCTAAGTAAAGAAGCTGATGTCTTCTTAATATAACTTCTAAGAAAGAGAAGAGCCGATTCTTAAGGGCATACTCGAAATTTCAGTTGACCATAGTATGATAGTTCATCCTGAGTCAGCAATGCTGAACAGTTTGCGTACAAGGCTTGGCCTAATGACCAGCACGCCTCCTAGGTGGCTAAATTCGGGGAATATCTTGTTAGTGACCAGAGAGAAGTAAGTCAAAAGAAAGGTAGAGTGGT
This sequence comes from Colletotrichum sublineola, assembly GCA_020631755.1. NCBI lineage: Eukaryota > Fungi > Ascomycota > Sordariomycetes > Glomerellales > Glomerellaceae > Colletotrichum > Colletotrichum sublineola. The sequence goes on along the minus strand of JAHSQG010000005.1, from coordinate 4,629,549 downwards.
TATCCCTATATATTACTTAGCTTATTACCTGACTTATCACTAGTGTTGACGATGTGGCGGCCTATTGGCTGTGCTCAACTGCTGCTATGATTAGAATATAACTGCTAGGCCACATAATTCTAGATACAATCTGAAGATAATAAGTTCGATACCTATTAATCCAGCAATAGTTCACACAGCAAAATTCGGCCCAAAGAAGCTCTGGTCAATTGAGGTTTCGCAGACAATTAACAACTCCTACTGATTCGTGGCCCTCACTTTGAAATTCGTTTGTAGATGGCTTTTGATATCTCGCATTACTTTTCGTAGACTTGTTAAAGGCTTCTGCGCTTCAATACTGACGACCATGACATTGCGGCCAATACTGGGCCTCCCTCCCCGCGCTAGATGCGTCAATGATTAATGTTTGAGCACACTTATGTCTGTCAGTCGTGTCACAGGATGCAGGAGACTACTTGTATATAAAAACACCTCGCGTCCGAAATAGGTAATAAGCTACTTTGAGGTGCAGGGTTTGATCTACTGTCCGCCTAGGTGCCCCTCTTCGTAGGATTGATGTGGATTGGTGGATTGGTACTGGGATTGATGATTGTGATCTAAGGAAGATCAATCTTACGAGTACTGAACCATGGGATAAGTGCGGCCTAGGAAAAGGACATCACAATCTGGCGTGTGCAATTGATACATAAGAGAAAAGGTTTCGCGAGTTGTAGAGAAAAACCAATGCAGAAGAGAAAAGGCCCCGCGAGCTGTAAATAAACTTTGGTTCCGGCGGTATCAGTGGGGCTCTCGATTATCGTCGACAACCATGGCCTGCCAACCAGCATCTGACGCCCCATCTTGAAGCTAGTTGAACAGCACGCGAGCGGCTCCCGTATGCCTAACAATGCCGCTAAGGTATCATCGACTCTTTCTCTCGTTCAGGATGAGAGGTCGAAGGATGGGCAACTTGGCCAGGAAATAGTATAAAACCAGGTGCTTCCTCCTCCAGGGCGGTTCTGTTTGCTTCCTTCATCACCACCGGCTCCTACTTCACCTTTCCAACTTAACAGCATCGCACCAGAAACCACCACTTCACGTATCAAACATGCACTTCTCCGGGCTCCTTCTGACTCTCGCAGCTACTGCGTCAGCCATTGACATCAGGGCTTACACTGGCACTGGCTGCAACGGGGGCTGGGTAGGCTGCGCAAACATCAATCCCAATGTATGCTGCGTGTACAGCAACTCAGCAAGCAGCGGCAGATTAAGCATTTCTGTCAATGCTGTGCGTAAATCTCTTTCTTTTTGCTTACGGACCTCTCGGAACTAACGGGTGTCAATACATCCCAACCAGCTGGCGCATCCGCAGCCAGGCTAGCACGGGCGGCGGCTGCTCATTTGTCGCAAACGAGCAAGATTCAAACGGCAACACAGACATATGCATGACGTTCTCGTCGCGCGGCGACCGTACGGGGGGTACGTACTGGTTTGTCGGCCGCAAGCGCGCTGACGACGAGTCGTGCCCTGCCGAGCAGCCTGATGGCGGAAAATGCGAATCCGGCGTTAAGCCTGATACGCTTGGCCTTGCGGATGGTACTGAGTACAGTATTGCCGGCCTGACGGATGAGAAGGTCCAGGAGTTGGTGAGTTTTGGCTACAGTCCTAGGAGAAAATGAGGTGTATGGCACCTGGACTAGATGCTAACTTGCTTCCCCCGCTTAAAGGAGAAAATTGCTAACACCGGCGCTGGTGCTGACGCCGTGCCCGCCGAATTCCAGATCCTGCGCCGCCAGATCAAGGCTTGAAGCCATACGCAAGATCCCCGATAAGGGTATGTCTCGGGACAGGCAGTTTGGATCAAGCAAGGACGGGCTGGAAGTACCGCAGCGGTGTTCTAGAGTGCGTGCTTGTGATAACGTGGATATCTAAACTGTCACGATGGCTTCATTCATTCCACCCTCCGTAACTGCATTGTTACGTGCCACATCATGTGGTGATTACCATTCGTTTCCTATGTATAGGACCTTACTTTCTGCATCTTCACTTACATATAATTAAGCCTTTTCATCCTAATTCTCCGATGCTCTGCTGTGTGCTCTGCCTCGTGACATAAACACTGTAAAGTTGGCAACTACATAATAGGACCGAAGAAGGGGCATAAGATGCAAAATGAATAGCACAAGTTTATATAGATATCTTTAGACGTCCCCTTTGCAAACGATCGGTGTCTCTTATGGATCTCTGACACGATACTCTCACGAAGAACACCATGTAAGATAGGATCGCCACCATACTAGCCCCAACTGATTACATAAGCCCGCTCGCTACTTAACATAACCTAGTATTCTGATAAACACTTGAATAAGCTACACTTGAACCAATGATATTAGGTGTGCTTTTGAATTTCTGCGTTCCTGTCTTTCAGCATTAGTGACGCCTGAAAAAGTCCTGTTATGGTACCAGCCAATTTTTTGAGTTCAAAACCCATCTTTTTCGCTCCCGACAACTATTACTGAATGCTGATGGCTTTGAAAAAGTCACTCGTCAAGTTTGTGACCGATTTGCCTGAGAGATGTACGATCATGATTATATGTGGGTGATTCAACGGTAGCAACAACTCATGTTTTCAATGGCGAATCGTTGGTCCTCAGGGTCCATAGATAGATGCAGCCCCGCATTGCGTCTTTTGCACTGGGAAAGTCTTACATGACCAATAAACCTCAGTTGTTCATTTCCTCCCACTCCTTCAGCCAGGCTTGTACAAACTCCACCTCAAAATCCTGGGCCTTCTTCACTGGCGTTGGCGGTAGCTCAGCAGTGGTTTCGTTCTTGAAAATGCCGTTCTCATCCCAGTGATGAACCGCCCCGCCAGCGATGACAAGGTTGGGTTCTTCAATGGTTGACTCTGGTCGTTTCAGTCCGATCTTGTTGGGACTTGCAGCACGCCACGGATCCGCCTCTCCATCGATGATAGCAACGCGCGGGTAGCTGAAGTTGTAACCGCCGTACTTGTTGATAGCACCGACATCCGGCGGTGTGGTGATATTGAAAGCCTGACGACAGATTCTGGTTGTGAAATCTATGTCGATCAATCGTGAGACCAATCCAAGTTGATTCTCTGGCACCCCCGATCCTGTTTGAAGATAGCCCCACCTGCAACAAATGTTAGATCTTGCTATGCCATTTAGTTGATGAGATTCCTTACTGTGTGCAATACTGATAGGGCCAAAGACGCCAAGTTGCTTTCAGATCGTCATCGACATAATCATCATCGCTTCCGGATCCGAAGCATTCATCTTGAGTTTGGCGGCAAGTAGATACTCTGGTGAAATTGACGTAGCCGATGTAGTTCTTGAAGCGAGGAATCAACTCCTCCATCTCGGTCTCGTAGCCGCCAACTTCCAGTAAATAGCGGAGCGTAGCGTCTAATGCCTCTGTCGCGGGCCAAATGACTTCGTCGGATGTCATGTTACCACAGTAGCGTAAGAAAGCACGATTGTCAATCGCCGGATCCCAGTTGCGGCTTTGTAGACCTGCAATACCACCTCGTATGGTGCTTGCAAAGTCAACTTTTTCCGTAACATTTTGGAGGCCAAAGGCAGTCTTTAGGGTTGTTACGTCGTCTTCCGTGGTGTCGCCCTTATGCAGCAAGATGTTGTCGACAACGTGGGTCAACTTCTGCGTGGTTTCCGCGCATCCCTCGGGAGAATAGAGCCTTGCGGCTTCATAATACTCCCAAAAGTCAACGACGGCGGCAGTGACACCCGATGATGAAATGGCACCCCAAAATACGTCAGGATACACCTTTCGAAGGAACGCAACAAATGCGCCAGCGTACGAGCCGCCGTACATGATCCAGGGTGTTTCGGGAGCCGTCAGGTCAAGCTCAGCAAGTTTACCAGGGAAGACGACGTGCTTGGCAAAGTACGCAGTGTCGGCCAATGCCTGGTCGGTGGTCAGAAATCGTAGGTTCTTGGTGCTGAAGTCCGGAGTTGGGTAGCTGCTGCCGTAATATCGGTGCTCCAAGATGACGCCGACTCCATTGGTCGCTTCAGCCAAGATGGCAACTATTCCTTTCTGCAAGAAGGGCAACCGGCCTGTACCGCTGGTTTCGCCCGCAGCAAGGGCTATGACAGGACCACCGGGCTTATAAAACCGGTCATCGTACCAGTAGCGAAGGGGAAACGTTTCGTTCGAGTGTGGTTCGTAGATGGAATCGTTATGGAAGTGGTCAACAGGCACAGAAAAATTGTATGCCTGGTAGAGAGTCGCGGGGTTCGGCGCACCTGGGGCAGTGTCGTTTGCCAACAATCGGAACGCCGCTGATGCTGAAGCTGTTTTGACGACAGCTTCAAGCTCAGATTCGCGACCGAACTCCTCCCACATTTCGGGCAATCCGAGTTGCGGTCCGAGAGCGGCCGATAGCCGTGCCAAGGCCAGAAGGCTAGCAGTCAGCCAAGACCGAGCCATTGCAAACAATGAATCCCGAATTGAAATTTCGGATTGACCTGGGTACGCCAATTGAAGGAGTCAAGTTGCTGTGAGTGCTCAAGTCGAGACTGTGGCGGTATTTGAAAGATTCCGTGGGTAGCCCAAGCTATCGATAGCTTTCCATCAGGACCGCAACGTCGTACGAGGCCTAGATAGTAGTCTGATTGCGTCTTTCTATATCCGAATGTTACCTACCTTATCAAGAGTCGTCTCTAATTTGATACCGCCGTCTTTTGATATGCATTCGATGGTTGACCTTCCCGAACGGCGCAACGTCGTATCCAGGATGGAGTCAGCCAAGCCTACGCCCCCGTCTTTTTCGACGTCATGGATTATGAAGAAGCAAGCTGCATGTTGATCGGGATCCCCAACCACCACACCTCAGGTTCCATGCCACTGCTGTCAATACAAAAGACGCTGGTAGTGGGCTTGGTGTATGATCTGACAGAACTGCCGCTATGACGATACCCCAGGTGGGGTTAGACATTCAGACCTGTCCCAAAGTATCAAGAAAGACGTTTTTGGTGCAACGCATGATCAGGCTTGTCGCAGAATAAGAATGGGATGGATTAGGCAACAATGCCTGAACTTATGTATTGGGGCCGAAGAAGTGCGAAAATCGATCCTTTCAAAGGATTCTTCTACATGTGGAAATTTACGAGACGAATCGCAAGAGGTATAACTTTGCAAGGCAAGTTTTTCTCTGTACTTAATATTCTGAATCACTCTGTTCTTGTGTATGTGCACAGATGTTACGAGTTAGAGCATACAGCCAAGCATATGACAATATGGATAAAAACAGCTCAACTATATACAAGTACAAATATGTGAAACAAGACATCCTACATATTAGCAGATGGTACGAGTAACAAGTAACACCACGTGAAAAGGCACATGACGAAGACAATACCAACTGCCGATATATGGCTAAAGCTGTCGTGACAATTGACTTCCATTTGCCAAGACTGGAAACTGGTGATATTTTTCCTTCAATAAGACTTATTTGTAGCTAAGTTCCGGTGAGAGTCAAAAACTTAATGAAATGATATGTATGAGATAGTGGAGCTAGACTAGATAGCTAGTGACATAAAATCCACATAACTTTATCTCAACATTGAAGGTGTTGATTCAGTATAGCCCTTCTATTTTCTAGACAAGTGATACGCTCGTAAGCGACAGGTCTTAGACCTGAGTGGTTAAGCATACGTGTATTCATGAGCTAGAAGGTTTGCAGCTATTATTCTTATTGCTAAGATGTGGTAATAACATTATGGGAGCTAGGTAGACAGATAAGATAAATTCACTTAAATTGTTAATCTACAAGCTATTAGAAAGTTAAGAAAGATAATAAGGAACAACTCACTTAACCCTGTTGTTGTGTGTAGAGCCTAGAATAGGTGCATTAAATAAATAGGTAATATTAGTTTTGTTTTGACCATGATCGACTTTAATCTGACAGTAGTCATTGATATCTTAAAGGTGACTCTCAAAATCTTTGCAAATTGGTTGTAGGTGGAAAGTGACTAAATTAAACCGATTGACTTGATGTAAGCCATGTAATAATCTCTCAGCGTACCGCTTGATAGAGTGTGGTATATTGGTATCGCATTTGAGGTGGGCTATCAAAAAGGAATCCAACTGTCACCGCGTGGCAGAGTGCGTTCCACGCTACTTGTCAGCTATGCAAAGCAGGCTGCAAATTCCAATAACCCCCAAGTTCTTCTGAAATTAATTGACTGTAGTTACTCAATGAAAGCATAGACGTAGCACGCTTGACTTCAAAGATTTTATCCGCTAATAAGAATGTGCTAGACGCTTAGACGTCTTGAACGTTGATGACATCACCGTAGCGGTCCACAGCGACAGCCTTCTTCCTGGTGGAAGCCTTGACGGGATTGGGATCGGAAAAGATGTGATCAAGCTCCTCGAGCTGTTTTCGCATTGGTCAGTATGTGACTGGAGAAGATTGGAGTATATGCACGAAAACTTACAGTACGGCCCTTAGTCTCGGGAATGAAGAAGTAGATCACAACAGTCTGAACGGCATCCCAGATGGTGAAGATGATGTAGGTCTTCCAGGCGAGCTTTTCCATGGAAACAGGCCAAGCAAACTGGTTGAGGAGACCGGCGGCGTTGACAGCCAAGTTGGAAAAGGCCATGCCCTTGGCACGCATCTCGAAGGAGAGAACCTCAACGGGATAGAGGGCCTGGAGCGGCGTGACACCGACGGAATAGACGGAGCCAAATATGAAGATCATGGCCAGGCAAGCTTGGGAGGCAGCCGGGTTGTCAAAGATGGGGCTGCCACCTTCGGTCTCACCAATCTGGGATTTGGAGAGGATACCGGAGGCAACGGTCATGCCGAGCCAGACGACTGTGCAGGCGGTAAAGGAAAAAAGCATGAGAGGACGGCGACCGACTTTGTCGACGAGAAGGGCACCAAATATGGCGAAAGCGAATTGCTGGCACGAGTTGATGAGGGTGATGTTTGCTTGCTGGATGGGGTGGGTATAGCCGGCGGTGTCGAGAACACTAGAGAAAATAATATTAATAATCTTTTTCGGCATGTCACAACAACGATGTTTCATATAAACTTGCCTGCCAAGAAAGTACGAGAGGACGGCGTTTCCTAGGAGGTAGTTAGCCTCTGTACTGAACTACTTATTAACACGCTCGAAATCGAGAGAACATACCGGCCCATTGACCAAAGATAGAAACACAGACGTTGGCACCGAGGCGGTAGACAGAGGCGCGGTTGCGGAAGAGAGCACGGTAGTCCCACCAGCGCTTGTCGGCACCGTCCATGTTGAGGAGCTCCTCGTACTCGTGGAGCTGGAGCTTGACCCAAGGAGACTCGGCACTGCCATTGCCGTGGTACTTGGCGAGAACGGCAGCAGCCTTTTCCTTCTTGTTGTTGACGAAGAGCCATCTGGGAGACTCGGGCATCCACAAGCAGAAGATGCAAATGAGTCCGGAGAACAGGGCCTGCATCCAGGTGATGAGGCGCCATGAGGCATCACCCTCAATATCCAAAGCACCTCGGGCTACACCAGATGCAATAATGGCACCAGAGAACCAAAGGGTGTTGTACATGGCACCGACAACTCCGCGGTAGGCGGGGTGGTTGATCTCAACAACGTACATAGGACCGGCGGAGGCGGCGATGGATACGCCGAAACCAAGGAGGAATCGACCGCCCATGAACTGGCTGGTGCCGGTGGCAGTGGCCTGGATGCAAGTTCCGACGATAATGATGGCCGCACCAATAAACATACCGATTCGGCGACCCCAAGTATCGAGAGCGGGCCCGACGAAGGGCAGGGCAACGACGCCACCGATTTGGTACATGGAAGAGATGATACCAGCCCAGATACCGTCGTTCTTCGCGCCGTAGCGCTCCTTGAAAGAGGGGTTCTGAAGCAAGTTGTTGATGAGGGATCCGTCATATCCGTTCATGGTCGAACAGAAGAAACCGATGAGCGAGAACGCATAGATGAGGAGTTGGGGTTTGCTCCAGGCATTGGGAGGCTCCTTGATCATGGCCTCGTTGAAGGCCTCGGAGCCAGTGACGACTCTGGTCTCGATCTCCTTCTATACGAAAAGGGTTTGTTAGTCCATGTTCCTCAAGAGGCAGGTCGAGTGAGGGCATCATAGATCTTGCCTTGTCCGATTCATTGTCGTGGACGTGGACCGAAGCCACGGCGTCGATCTTCTCAGTCATGGTTGCGATATGCGGCACGTTGCTGCTGACGACGGAGAAGGGAAATTTTGAGGTTGCCAATTACCCACGAGCCGGAGCGGCGCGCAAAGTTTGTCAAGGTAGAGGGAGAGGCAGATGGGTGATGAAGACGCTGGAGAGCTCGAGACAAACAGACCAGGGATCGCGGGAACACGCCGAGGTTTTATGAACTTGGCCGGCCTCACCTCAATGCTCGGAGGGACTGTGACGGGAATGAGGAGTAAGGATGCCGATGGAGGATGGTACCTCACCATTGTCCATTGATTAGTTTGCCCGTTGCGACACTGCAACCCCATGCTCGGTGTGACAGGCCACGCCTACATGGAACCGAAGTAGCGGCTGAACTAAGCGCATCATCCCTGTAGTATTGTATTGCTTGTACTGGCTGGATAGATCGGTGGTTGTACCACTCTCCTCCAATCCCCCTTGTTAACCCCCTGTCCTCTCCGCAATGCTGGAGAAGGCCTGGGAATGGTGGGTGCCACTTGGGCCGTAAATCAATCCATCTGCGTCCGACGGACGCGCATGGGACAAGTAGATGCGGCCTTGCTAAATGTCGGTATGCGGTCGGGGGTTCTCGCCTGCGGCGTTGGTTTGGCTTGGCCCGATTGCGATCAAAAATTTGCCCTCATGATTTTAGGTGTGGCTGTCTTGTGACATGACATAGCTTGGCAGGTACCAGCTAATCGTTCCCTAAACTTCCGTAATGGTTGCATGGCGATTTAATATGGAAAAAATAGGAGGTGTCGAGATCAGTCCTCAAGAAATCCATGAATGCGCTGGTAATTCCAGCCTGCCACTTTGTCTGTATATCTGCCTTAGCACGTGGAGGAACCCCAAGTCTCTCCAAGGGGGGTTCATCCAGTGCCGTACTCTGGGTATGCATGTGAGGAGTTGAGTGGACTTACCGTGCCTACGAAGGAGCACTAGTTGTCAGCTATCCAACTTTAACAGGGTAGATGGAAGCGTTCAACGCGACCTGCCATTGAGGATACAGAGGTCAAGTGGCTGGCGTCAAGGCAACATGTATCAAGCTTCGCGTTGGTTATCAGCGTCGTTCAGGTGGAGACATAGAATCATTGCCCCGGGCTTTGATCTCTCTCAACCTTGCCCTTCCCCGGATCAGCGGGTCGACGGACTCCGCACCCCACCTCAGGGATGAGCGTTGCCCTGGGCGTTAAATTCTTCTATTAACAAAGGCCCCTGTGGAGACGCGCTGGAGATCCAGAGATGCCAAAGAAGGCGTATTCTTAGATCTGGGGGTGGGCTTGTGGAAATGCTGCCCGTCTTGCCTGAAGTCGGCCAGGTTGGTTTGCCTAGTCAAGTACAACCTATTCGTAATATTTTTGGGGTTTGCCCAAGGGCATTGAAAGGCTACTTCCGTGGCTGGAGCACGAACGATTCTTGCTGACACCACTGGAGTCGTTTTCGTTGGTGCGTCCGTCCAGACTCCGACACCCTGCAGCAGACAGGAGACATACCCTGGCTGTAAGCCAGCGCACGCGGACGCGTTTAGGTGGTATGCAGGGTTGGCTGGGGTAACTTGGGACGGGGGAGTGAAGTGCTGGAGGTCAGATTTGAAGGCAGCGAACGCCAAACCCAACTGGGACATCATGGGTCAAAACGAGAGGATTCACAATCGACTCCTACCGGCCCGTCTTTCCATGTAGTCTGAGAGCAACAATAGCTGAGGCCCATCTCCTGATCTCTCCATCATTCATTGTCGGCTGAGGAAGAACTTGTCCGAGAAGCATCAGGCCAACCCAACCTTGCAAATATCAGGAGAAGCTTCCGCTTGTCTTGATAAGGATGCTGCCAATCAGGTCTAAGACTCATCTCATCTAAGTCGTAGTTATAGTAGCCGAAGTACATTGCATGGGAAAGGCAGCACATGTCATGAATAGCGTTGATCTGCGAGCAAGGGGCCATGGAGAAGGGGAATATCGTCTAGCCAGACACTGTAGGTTCGGCACCAGAATGTACGCCCACGAAGACATGAACTCCCTTCTAGCATTCAAGCAGCCTGAGCAAAACCGGTACATGAAGGTGATGTGGGGAAGACAGACAGCGAGGGCTGCTGAGTGAGGTGACAAATGGAATCCCCATGTTCCATGTCCAATACCCACCTCGGATCATCTCCTCATCCTCACGAGCACGACGCTATTCCTATCTTATTGACGGGCCGCCTTCCTCCGCGCTAAAATCTTGCCCAATACGGCAGCCAGTCCGCAATCCGCCTCTCAGCTCCGTTGCATACACCAAGGCAGTCAAGTGCCTGCAATTGCGGATTCGTCCACCCTTGTCATGCCGGAGTTCTATATTTTGGATGTGCACACTGGTATGTAGATAGCCCGCTGACTTGCCATAAGAGTTGACATATTAGTTGGTTCGTGCCGGCAGAGAATAGCAGGCGAGCATGTGGAAATCGGCCTTTGCGGTTGCTCATAGGACCGCGATAATGCAGTGCGGGTCCTCCTAGGGCCCTCGGCCGCTGCAAACCATCAGCAAGGGAATCCCTTTTCTGTTCCCTAGTCGACTTCGTGATGATCCACACGAAGTGGCGGAATCATGATCCAACAGGACGACCAAAGAAGTTGGGGCACATGCAAACACGCGACCCGACAACACGAATTTTTTACAAGACCCTCCCTAGCCTGTAAGTCTACTTATTACAATGTTCGTTGGCTGCCCCTGTTCGTCACCCTGGCTCCATTCGTCTCGATCTGTCAGCCTCTCACCTGCTTATAGAAACCACACGAAGACGCAAAAAGAAGATCAGAATGGATTTGGCCAAGCCACAGCTGCTGGTTACTCTCAGAGTGGATTCTCTCTGCTTCAAGCGGGCCGACATCCAACGCCACAATGCCGCGGTCCAATCCGCTCGCATGTACGGGCGCCCTTGATCACTTGATGCTATCTCTAAAAAGCTCCAGCCGCTGCTTATCTTTTCCGAGATTACGGACCTGAAAGCCGTTTTCTATGCTACGCCGCTGGTGCATCATGTATACATCACCGCAGATCAGACTACTCTTGGTATTAGACACTGGATTCCGACCGGCTGGGTCCCTTGCCACCGGGAAACTAGATATCCAGTTACAACACTTTCAGTTACAGCTTTTCTACTGGCTTGCATGAGAAATGTCGCGTTTCGAGACCATTGAGTGGTTCAAGTGCTCGAAGTCTGACGGGCTGCGTTAGACAAAGTCCAAACACAGCATCATCGTAATCTCGCTAACTGTCTGTCGCAACGAGCAGGTTGAGCCTCCTTTGCGTCAATCGCGAGAAACGTAGAGCCTCAGTGTATGACTTTACTCGCCAGAAAAAGCCGGTACCATCAATAAGGATAAACTTTGTATGAGACAGGACCTGGCCAAGACTGGCGCGATATTAAGGGGGCCATATTGACCCTCCACTACCGTTCCTTGGCGATCTTCTGTGGCGGTCTTGGCCGGCTTCCGGCTTGGTAAACACTTTGACAGACAACTGTGTGGCATATCTATTCTAGATTCTGAATGGACCTCGGTGTATAGATTCACAATGCATTGCTACTTGCAAGGACTGCAGTACATTTCTACCCCATACATTAATCATTCTTGCCAAGAAGGCAAGCCTTTCACACCAGAATCCACCGTTGCAGAACCGCACCGACAAGCCGACGCTAATCAGCACCCCCGTCTGTCTTGAACATTGAAATGCCCTACTGCGGCGCAGCAATTACTATTGGCAATCCCAAAGCTTTGGGGGCGATCACATAGGCCGGCAGGCAACAACTTGCTAACGGGTGACAAGACTTTCATATCTGCGGGCAAACCTGTTGTAAATGCCTACAATACACGAAAGATTGTACCGATGTTGGTCACATGGCTATGGCTTCGGAACAGGCGAAGCGACGTGGCGACAACTTTTTGATGAAGCCATTTTTACGAGATGAGCACCCCCCAAAACGGCTTCATAGACCACTCTCGGCAAGGTCTTCCGCCAACCAGTTCAAATCAGGCATTGGGGTGCACTGGGCCTCTTTCAATGCCACGTCCTGTGGACTGAGCTTCGCATGCTTGGCACAGGGCGGCGCTAACGGGAAATCTTTCCTAGATCAAGGCCGGGGTGCCACCCTCCAGACCTCCGAAATTGTAGAACGATCCGCAGTTATGGAACTGCACTCTAGTGGTTACAACATCGCCTGGGGACAATTGGCCAAGAAACTCCAAGATGCTACCCCCTACTCATAGAAACAAGCATTACTTGGCGGGTGTGTCCGCTCCTATTTGTGAAATACCGCTTCTTGGCCAAGTTGATCGTAGCCAAGGTGTAATAGGGCCAACCATGTATGCACCCGGTATGAGACGGCATACATAATGTTTTGCTCGCTAAGATAGTACGTATCGTAACGGACTAAAGGTCATACACCATGGGTTCGATTCTTATAAGGGGCTCCTGGACATTCTAACGCCTGTGGCACATAGTGGCCTAACCACCTAGTTTTCGGCGAGATTTAACCGATCAGAAGGTTGCAGAGTCAGAGCTAGTTCCGCACTTTGGGCTTGAAACTGGGGGTGTGTGTCACGAGATACCATATAAGAGTTAGTTACTGCCCACGTAACTAACGAGGTCGTTATGTTACGTGACAACTTACTTTGGCTCGAACCTACTTCGCCAACTCTGGCTAGAACCACAGCCGGTAACTTTCCATAATGGAAAGGATTGCGCACTGGCTCAAAGGTTTATCGTCATTCGGCTGATCCACCGCTACGTCTAGCTGTTCTACTACATTTGACATTTCGAATGATGCACTAATACAAAACGGTCCTCTAAGAGTCGCCCAAGTACACGAATCTATAACGGTCCTCTCATTTGGACGCATTCCAGTCGGATTATCAAGTCATCAAATTTTGCGAAGAAGTCACCGTCAAGTGTTAGTCATCGAACTGCTTGCTTACCAATTGCAAGAAACCCCAGGTTCGAGTCAGTTAGCGGAATGTGATATTCTCTATACAGACACGGATGTGAGAACCAATCTTATCTGAAGACGCTATCGACACCGAGAAAATTAACTTTGTTATCTGCCTTGAGCAGATGCAACAAACGAAACGCAGGTAACATTGGGAGTGCAGCAAAAAGTGAATTAATGAAACTCTCAATCATTCACGATAAACCATATAATACAAACCCACCGGGGTAGATGCTGGAAGAATTGCAGGTAAGCTCGAGGGGGAGGGAGGGGTGCACAAACGGTCTTACATTTTGTTCTCACCGCTCTGGATCATAGTTTCGATTGGACCCTGAGTTTCCCAAAGCCGAAGCTTACACGTCACGGAACTTGTCAAACAGAAGCTGGGTAATACCGTATCGGTACCAAAGATGATCGATGATCTGCTCACATACATCGTATCGACCTCGTGGTTGAACTCTGGGGATGGTCTAGTAGGTATCGCCACTAAGGACGAGCCTTGTTGTTCTATCAGGCCATCATGCCCATGCAATCTGCGAAGACTCAGTTATTCGTGTCAATCTTGGTTACCTGACAATCAAGCTTCAGTCAACATTTCCTGTGCGCCGGCGAACTGCACCTGATACGGTGTGACTATTCTTTGCTACTGGTTATCCGGTATTATTTTTTTTGGATTTTGCAAGTTCTCTTCCTAGCTGAGAATCTCGGCCTGTTCCGGAACGCTTCGACAGACCATGGTCTGTTCCAGATCTAGCGACCATTCACAGTTGTCTCCCGTCTCGAGACTGTGTGCCCTTTGACAGTGAGGTCCATTTGTCACCAGTTGACAACATTGATCTACAGTCAAGCTCCTTGAGGGGGAGAAGAGGAGCTAGATGGCGATGGAACAGTCATTGGCACGTCTGATGGAAATAGATGCGGCAACAGAAGCTTCGAATACCTTGGTTGCGAACCCGGACGAGACGCGACAACCTCTCTTAATCGACGTGACGGTAACGGCGCTGCTCTTCTCAACTGCTGCGATAGCTCTTAGAGCGTACGTCCGCGCCTTCCTGTTAAGAAAATGGGGCTGGGATGATTCGGTGTCTGTGGCATCATACGTACGTTCTTTTCAGGGAGAGAAAGCTTGCTCTCCGTGCAACAAATGACGCTGATATCGGATTCAGATCCTCGTCCTTTTAGAAGGATTGCTGATGCTTATCAGTAAGAGCGTCCCTAATAAATGCAAGGTGGCTAGGCTGATATAGCACCAGTCGCCATGGATAATACACATTTCGGGGACGGCCTACACCGAGCAACACTATCTCGAGAAAGATACTTTAACACACAAGAAGTGAGTATCTCTATACCTCATAATCCAGATATTCTTGCTAAACAGACGGCCAGCTCTCGATTGTAGCCTCTATAACGTACCAAGCCGTATGCAGCCCACACGCGACTCTCTTCAAGACGAGACAATATCGAGCATTAATAACATCTTCAAGGCAATCCCTACTATCAAGGCCACGTTTTTACTACAATACCGACGCATGTTCCCGTTGCCAATTTTCCAGAGGCTCTGCGACATTTTTCTCGCCTTTGTAATCGCTTTCGGCATCTCCCAAATGGTTTCGGTGCCTCTGTTTTGTATACCTCTGCGAAGTCTCTGGGACACCACAGTTCCCGGACAATGTATCGATCGTCTGCTTTGGTGGTTTATCGGGTCATCGGTCAACCTGACCACGGATGTGGTCATCATCGCCATGCCCCTGCCATTGCTACGAAATATCCAGATGCCGTTGAGACAGAAGGCCATGTTGCTGGCGACCTTTACGCTGGGGTTCCTGTAGGATCACCCGCTCGGAACAGGAGATGGCATTTGATCCTTGCTGACTTCTAAATCGTAGTACCTGCGCAATCTCTGTTGTGCGCATCACGACGTTAAGAGAATCCAACATGGAGGACGCTACTTGGGACACTGTCATCGCCGGAGTGTGGTCTATCATCGAGTTAAGCTGCGCAATGATTTGTGTATGCGCACCGACATTTCGGCCCCTGCTCATCCGGCAGAAGACCAGAATGAAATCGCCAACATGGCTTCGACCAGAGATTGAGGTCAGCGACAACACCAGTGGCTTCAGTCAATCAGACGGAGGAGTCTTGAGTCAGAACAGACGATCTGAGGCCCGTTCGGGAATGCAACGGGCAGTGGACCAAGCAGATGAAGAGCCCGCACGAAGCTCCAATGTTCTTTCTCGATCCCGACTTCAATTACAATTGAACAATATCCCAAGTCTGCCATGTCCTCCTGCGGCGCTTCTGACATCGTCTGAGAATTCTTCGCTTCAGAGTTCGCCGGAAACGATGGTGCCGTGGACTCGATTTGATATAGAAGAGGGTGTCGATTTCTCAAACGCTGACATGTCAGAGCCCGAGCTACCAACGCCACTGCAGCCTCCACCTTGGCGACATACTGGCATAACGATTAGACCGGAGGACGATGGATATTTTCGGGGAGTTGTTTGGGACGCATCGGGTCAGCGAAGGGTACTCGAATCGTCTGGTTCTGTATGATATCCTACGAAGAGTTGTGAACATATGGCAGTCAACAGAATAATTATCTAGCACAATATTTTTTACAAATTTGTATACTCTTCTTAAGCTTAAGAATGCATTCCTGGGCAAACATTAAGATAGCGGACGCATTACAAAGAAATTGAATATTACGAATGGGGACATGGAGTATGGCTTTTTGCTGATTTACAAGACGTATGCGGGAATACTAATGACACAAAACCGTACAACACCCAATTAGATTCGTCAAGTAGGGGAGCCAGACGTATAGACTAGATGCTCCAGCCTCAGCTAGCCAAGGAAATCAATATATACTCGGTCTGAACTGACTTACGCATATAACAGAACATACATCTATCCATACGCCAGTCAAACCTTGTAGTTAGAAGAATAATAACGGTCAATAAATTCTTGGTTCACCATACGTTTTATCTTGGTGTATGATTGTATCTGCAGGGTCCTTGGAAGAAGAGAGTTCATTCAACAACGTATCCCAAAATCAGTACGCTCGGCAGGTTCGTGGCGTGGAAAATCTGTAGTGCCTTACCACGTGCACTGGAAATCCCACTTCTTAACTCTGGTGTTCGAGGCGGGGGGTCTGGTTTCAAACCGCCCATCATGGTTGTTGTTGTTGGGCTGTGATGCGTGTGACCTGGTTCTGTTTAACTTTGGTGGGAAAGCGAGACCGAGATGGATAGTTTGGGACAGTGCTCTCAATAGATGCTACTAACAACATAGCTCGCGGCCCACAGACTAAGAGATGAAATTCTGGTAATGATATGTCTTTGCCACGTTAATCAGACTGATACCGAGGGAGGTGGGGAGACTCGGTTGTGTCTGCAAGCGCCAGCCCAACAATATGTATGAAATCGAGCCATGGGTCATTTCTTGACGAGGGTGATATAGAGTCAAGGGTAAGGTTATACATTTATCGATTATGCGGCGTGGAACTAGATAGGTAGGAATTCATTGAGACTGGTCCAAATGCCCCAAGACTCTTTTGTAGAGTCTGTGAACTTGGAAAGATTTCACGTAAGAACAGCAGACAAAGCTCCCAGCGGGAAGTTGCATCAACACAAATGCGTGGAGCGTCTTCCCAATTAAGAAAAAGTAGTCACCAAATAAAAACAAAGGCGAAAAAAGATATTTCGCTATGAACAAGAAGCGGAAAAAAGGGGGTGAAAAATAACAAGGAAAAAAAAGCTTTGCGTAACCATGAGGAAACAATCATGGACTGTTGTCAGCTTGAAAGCCTTCCTATGGACTTGTGGGACTTTCCAAACAGAAAATGAGACACCCTGATGCCAAGACCCGACGTGGACTGTCCGGCGACCGAACCCTCTATCCCGCGTCGACGGCGGAATATCTGACTAGGCGTCCGGCGATCGGACGGCCTCCGCCGGAACGACGGGTCCAACATCACTTTCCTGGCCTCCGCTCTCGTCATGTTAAGTCCCTCCCGCCGACGCCGGCCAAGTCTGAGGTTAGAATCTCCCGCGGGCCGCCTCTTCCTCCCTGGGTTGCGGCCATCCTTCCGCGAGGACGAATCTTCCGGCTGAGCCGGTGCCAGCTGTGGTCCAATTTGCGGCGCGCTTTCAGCGCTACGGGCCCGGAACCCCGCGTCGTAAAAGAGCCCAGGAAGCCCGGGACACGCGCTCGTAAAGTCGATCCAGAATGCCGGACTCCTGACTGCGGGGACGCTCTGCGCAGTGAGCTGCTGCTCAGGCCGGTCGTCCTCGCAGATCCGGCTCAGCAGCCAGATCAAGTCGTCCGCCACGTCGTCCAAGCACACCTCCTCCGCGGCAGGCCCGCCGACGTCAAGCACGTACGCGGCAGCAATCCGGTTTACGAGCGCCGGCATCGTCAAAATCTTGGTCGAAGTCCTGTCGCTGCCGAAGCGCATGTCAACTGCGGACAGCGTCTCGGAGCGGCCATCGTAGGGCATGGGCTCGATCTTCACCGTCCAGATGTCTCCATCTCTGTCTGCGACGCCAATGATATCCGGCTCGTCGGGATACACCAGCATGTCACTCGTAGCTGCGGCCCACGACTTGATGACGTCTCGGGCGTAGGCCGGGCACAAGAGGCTCACGTGGGTGCAGCTGCGGGCGTTGTTGCCATATGCCAGCATGGCCGCGGCGCCGCAGACGGCGTACTGGACGTGGGAGAAGGTCTGGCCGATCCGGTGGAGGACTTGGTAGGTCGATGCCGGCGTCATCTGGCCATGGTTGGGTAAGTGCGGCGGTGCGCGCAGACGCGATTGAGGCCGAACTCTGATACCGCCTCGATATGTGGAATAGGGTTCGTTGGTCCAGGTGTCTGAACCATCTAGTTGGCTGCACAGCAACGGGCTTCGATCACTGCGACTCCATCTTGATGAGGGTATGGGCATCATTCTTTTGATGCGTTGAAGGATATGTCCCAATGGCAGCCTCAATGCCTTTACGATGTCGAATCCCTTGGCTGTTCGGTTATGCTGCTGCCCCTGGTTGATGGAAATATCGTGAAGCTGAAAGTCGCAAAGACCTACGGTTGAAATCGAGCGACGATCTTTAACTTTCACAGAGTTGAGGTTAGATAACAATGGGAAAGCAAAGAAAGGTGCCCTGCGAGAATGCCTCTTGGTATGGAAAGAGGGCATGTCGTACTGATGAGAAAGTAGCAAGACGCTTACCCTGGCTGCGCCTCAAGCTTTGATTGCAAGCAAGTCGTAGTAATCATTTCACGTCAACTATTCCCTGGATGATAACGTTGGAGCTGGACATAAGTATCGACGCGATTGGCTTGTTCTACCGGCTGCCTAGGAATCAGTGTCATTATCCCAGAACAATGTCTATGAGAAGACTGCCTAATCCTCTGGTTCTTTCTGGGCCATTGCCATTCAAACAACTCAAGGCAAATGGCAGTGAGCCCCCCGGCTTTGCACGTGGATGTTCAGTCGAAAGGATGCCAAACAAGCTCACAAAGACCTGTCAGGAGCATTGTCTCTGCACACAATGGCAGACAGAACCATGATGCCACTCCACGTTCATAACAAGTTGGGGGACCAGGGCATTCTCGTTCATACCGCGGTGCTGAGTTCATAGTCGTCTTGTGCCTGGCGGGATCTCTAGATGTTGCGTTCCCAACCTCCCAAACGCCTAATCGTACAGTGCTGGCAAAGTCCCGGTATCCCGCCTGTAGACCGTCCCTGAATCATGGTCTTTTCCCATTTACAACTCCTCCTCCACATCCATGGAATCGCCGTTTGAGTTGTCCCTGGTACCCGCCGGTGCATCCTTCTTGGGCATTGTTGCCTCTTTATCGATCATTTGTCTCGACACGGATACGATGTTGTCCTCAATGAGCTGCTGGCCGACATCCTCCAAGTGCTTCTTGGGGTCAAGCTTGCCGACATAGCGAGTCTTGAGCTGTTCCTTTGTCAACTCAGTCTCCTCCTTGACGCGTTTCTCGTAGCCCTCGGCCAAGCTGACTAGGCTCTCCAAGCGTTCCTTGTTGCAGTTGGCCTCGTGTCTGAAATCATTCATCTCCAAGGCCTCGGTCCAGACGTGCTTGTGCAGGTTCATCAACATGTTCTCCTCAAGGGCTGTCTTGCGGTAGTTGATGCCGATGGAGTAGTAGTGTCTGTTCAGGCCGTGGATGAGCGCCTGGATAGAAGGCTTGTTCAGGTGACCCAAGTTACTCGTGCTTTGCCGAGGCTCTTGACCGAGCATAAGCGACTGAGGGTTAATGAGACGGAAGGCGTCAATGACAACCTTGCCCTTGACGGACTGAATGGGATCGACAACGACGGCAACGGCGCGCGGGGTAAGCTGTTCGAACGATTGCTGGGTGTTGATATCGACGGACGAGAGCCAGCAACCGAAACCGGGATGGGAATGGTACCAGCCGACAACGGCTTCGGGCCTGTTGGAATATGTTTGTCAGTTTACGCAGCGCGGCAGCGATAGCGGGAGGCCTAAACACACCTTCCGGTCTGTCTCAGCATGTCCATCATCTTCATCTGGAAAACAGGGTCGACGGCCTCTACACTAACACCGGTACCACTCTGAGGCATGGCAAAGACATCCACTACGCGCACGGTGAAGTCGTCGACGAACTCTCCCAGCATCAGACCCATGACTTCCATGGGGACACCAGCACGACCGTGTCGCAGCATCTTGAGGAGGGCGAGAGAGGAGATGTAGACCGTCTCGGAGTTGTCGATGAGTTGGGTATTATCCTGATGCAGCAAGGTTAGTCAACGATGACGAGAGAAAGCTGGTCATTAGAGCTATCGAAGCAGCTCTCAAAGGTGGGATGCGCTTACCGTTCCGGATTGGCTGCCCAGGCCGCCCAGGCCCTGGGACTGGAGCATGTTCCTAAAACGCTCCATTGTGACGTGTATGGAGCGATAATTGGGATTTGTGAGTACGACAGTGGGTGAGAGTAGAAGATGTGTCGCGCGACGAGGTGGGTTGGAGGGGGTGGTTTGGAGAAGGCGGATTGAGGCGATGGAGACGGATAGAAGCTGGGTTGTGAGGTGTTGACGACAGCTCTAAGCAGCCTGGCGAAAAAGGACCCGGCGGCGGAGCTAGCCCGGTGCGGTACGTACCGCTTCTCGCTGACAAACAGTCACGTGTGAAAGCAACAGTCACCAATTTTGACAAGTGTGAAGGTGCAAATGATCTTATTGGGCATTTTTGGTCAATTTTTCCTAGGACTGGAAAGGTTGTTCCTGATCATTTTTCCCACTCTTCTTATTGCTTCCAAAAACCTTGGGCTTGATAGATATCGCACTGGTGGTACCTAGCCACAAACTCCAGTTTGAGGTTGCACAGTTCACTTCAAGCCACACCGCATTCATCCAATCCGATCCATGCCAGCCACAGCCACAGGTGTGGAGGCGGTCAGTCCTAGCCACACCACACCACCCTTCCCCTCGCCGCACTTGACTATTTCCCGCTTTTACATTGTATAGGTAATGTTTCCAGCTGTTCACAACAGCGGCTTCATGCCAAGATTCGACAAAAGGGTTCGAGTTGGTGATATCTATACATTCCCCTTACAGAACCATAGCCGCTTTCTAGAGGCAATAACTGTGATTATCTAGTGTACATACCGCACGCAGTAGACGACTACTAACAAGACCCTTCTAATCATGTGCAACAGGTACGGTACCTCGGAGCCCCTCCAACACCGGACCTGCGTCAACCCTGTCTCCCTAGTTACTCGGTAGTTTACTCCACCAGCTACGCTCATTGGGCCATTTCACCTGGCTGTCCCCTGGCTCTCGCTGACGAATCACACAACACTGTTGATCGGATCATTTGGTACTGCCGACTTTGCCCGCCAACATGAGAACGCGTCTTATTGGCCAACGGCCTCCCCGTCAGCCTCAGTCCCCCCTGTCCGCCATCGCGTGATTCCATTGGCCTGTCATTTTGCCTCCACGCAGCCTTGGGAAATCTGGGGCCGAGCCGATCAGAGCTCCCACGCGCAGCCTTCGCACGTTTTCCATCCTTCCCACCAAGTTTCCCTCCTCTCACTCACCTCACCTAGACATATAGCCGACAACGCACACAAAAAACATCCTGAACACCGACCGAAGCCATGTCACCACTCGGATCGGTGGCCCTGGCCAATGGCTCCGCGACGCCAAAGAAAGTCGCCTACTTCTACGACTCTGACATTGGCAACTATGCCTACGTTACTGGCCACCCCATGAAGCCCCATCGCATTCGCCTGGCACACAGCTTGATTATGCATTACGACCTGTTCAAAAACATGGAGATTTATGTAAGTTCAATTTCCCGATCCCTTGCTTATCACTCGCGCCGCGCCAGACACCAAGTCGCTGACCCATCGTGCGCAGCGTGCCAAACCCGCCACTCGAGGAGAGATGACCCAGTTCCACACAGACGAGTACATCGATTTCCTCCAGAAGGTCACTCCCGACAACATGGACGCCTACCAGAAGGAGCAGGGCAAGTACAACGTTGGAGACGACTGTCCCGTTTTTGACGGTCTTTTCGAGTTCTGCGGTATTAGTGCTGGTGGCAGTATGGAGGGTGCTGCCCGCCTCAATCGCCAAAAATGCGACATCGCCGTCAACTGGGCTGGTGGTCTTCACCACGCCAAGAAAAGCGAAGCAAGTGGTTTCTGCTATGTCAATGGTAAGCACTGCGTTCCAATCTTGATATGTCGCTCCATTCATTCACTCTCTAACCGCCGTCTAGACATCGTTCTCGGTATCCTCGAGCTACTCCGTTTCAAAAAGCGTGTTCTCTACATCGATATCGACGTCCACCACGGCGATGGTGTCGAGGAGGCCTTTTACACCACCGACCGAGTCATGACTGTGTCATTCCATAAATACGGAGAGTACTTTCCTGGTACCGGTGAACTACGCGATATCGGTATTGGCGCAGGAAAGCATTACGCCGTCAACTTCCCTCTTCGCGACGGGATTGACGACAACTCATACAAGTCCATCTTCGAGCCAGTCATCGAGCACGTCATGAAGTTCTACCAGCCCGAGGCTGTTGTCTTGCAGTGTGGTGGCGACAGTCTGTCTGGTGATCGCTTGGGCTGCTTCAACCTGAGTATGGAGGGCCACGCCAACTGTGTTGCTTACGTGAAGAGCTTCGGTTTGCCGACCTTGGTTCTTGGTGGTGGTGGATACACCATGCGCAACGTCGCCCGCACTTGGGCATTCGAGACGGGTGTCCTGGTCGGCAAGCATCTCCCCAAGACGTTGCCCTACAATGAATACTACGAAGTAGGTTCCACCTTCCTGGCACAGAAGTTGGACACCGCTAACTGTCAACTAGTACTATGCCCCCGATTTCGAATTGAACGTCCGTCCCTCCAACATGGAAAACTCCAACAGCTTCGAATACCTCGAGAAGATCAAGGCCGCTGTCATTGACAATCTTCGACACACCCAGCCTGCTCCTTCTGTGCAGATGCAAGACGTGCCTCGTCAGCCCTTCGGCGGCATGACCGACGAAGAGGAGGCCGAGCTCAACGATATGGACGAGGACGAGAATCCCGATGAACGCATGACACAGCGCCGCTGGGAACAGCGCACCCGCAACGAGGCCGAGTTCGAGGAAAGCGACGACGAAGAAATGGACGAGGCCAATGGCATGACGCGTCCCAGAAATGCCAAGAAACGTACATTTGGTGATTACCGTCAGGCTGAGAAAAACGCCGACAGCGGTGCCCCTTCACCAGTAAACGGTGCTCCCGAAGGCGCAGAAGCCCCTAATGCCGAGCCAATCGTGGACGCCGACATCACTCTGCAGAAGCCCGCCGATACCGGGGACGCGTCCGAGCAGGCAGCCCCTGAGAAGGAGGCCACATCCGAGGCGCCGAAGGCGGATGTCGTGGACGAAGACGGTGATGTCGGTATGGGTGACGGCGTCGATGCCGAGGAGGCGACGACAACAATCAAGAAGGAGGAACTCGAGGCAGAGCCCACCAAGGTTGCCGAGAAGGACGAAAAGGAAGAAAAGCCGGCATCGCGCAAGCCATCGACGGAGCCTGCCGCAGAGCCCCTCGCAGCCGAGAACACAGAGACAGCCGAGACCGCAGAATCTGCCGCAGACGTTGCCAAAGCAGCCGACTCGCAGCCAGCAAGGGAGACAGAAGTTACCGAGCCCAAGGAGACCAAGGATCAAGCCACGAACGAAGAGCCACCTGTTGCTGCCGAGGAGCCCACTTCAGAAAAGGAGAAGGTGGCTGACGACAAGCCTGAGGAACCTGAGGAAAAGGCGCCTGAACCTGAAGAAGACAAGATGGACGTCGATGAGAAGCCGCCGGCAGATGATAGCGCCAAGAAGGAGTAGTCGCCCTCGCCTTTTGACTGCAGATTGCAGACCAGACATGCAATGACGAGACGTTGGGATCATGCGGACCCACATTACAGAGGGTGTGCCGAGCATCGGGCGTTCAGGGACAGGAGGCTTCAAGGGACATTCTTGATATGGAATTTGGGGATTGTTGATTTGCTTATTTGCTTTGTGTTGATACTCCCATATACACCTCTTGCACAATGCTTACCGGCGAGGAATTGTAGCCGGCTGTATTATAGAATGCCAAGGCGTAGTAGCATGTGGTGGTAATAGTAGCGATTTCCTTTTCTTACCCACATTTGTTCTCAATTTTTGACGTGCGGCAGTCCAAACTCAATATTTATCAACTCGGTGAGCCACCCTATCAGCAGTATAACTTTTTCTTCTTCCGATTTTTCGTAGGCATGGTCTGTCCGGATCATGCATTTGCCAGTTACTTCTGAACCGTCCGTCTTTGGCCTGGACTTGTAACTTGTATCTCCGGGGAGATCGTGTCAAGGGTTTCGTTCTCTGGAGCAACACGACCGAGCCAGCTCAAGGGCTTCTTACCTTTCGAAGGCGTTACACTCATTCCGGCGTCGAAAATAATGCCAAGCTTCCCAGTGACCTGCTTTCCTAGCTCCCTATATCGAAGCCACTGCAACGCTATCGGCCACGATTGCTAGTTTGGCTGCGCCTCATCCCCGGTGGCCCTCCACAATCATCTAGCTAGGTACACACTACTTGGACCTAAGATCGGTGGTCGTAGATAACAATGGGCAGCCACACGAGCCTTTCCCTATCTATCAGTTGTGGGGTGTAGGCCTTTTTCTTTGTGCTTCGGCATCCCGTCCCTGAACACCCTTCTCCAGCCGGCGCTTGCTTTTTGCTTTGTGCAACCTTCTCCTCGGTTGATGACTCTGTGGATTGATTTGCTCATCTACCTGGTGGGTCTCTAGCCATTCAGAGCTCCCATAAGCTCAATCTAGGCGCGGTTGTCCCTTTGATCAGATTCCTGCAAATTGCTTATTCCAGCTGTAGGCCTTGTCGGCATCCGATAGTTGGGGCATTAAATACGGTAGCTGGAGCCGGACCCAAAGATTAGTGAGCATGTAATACAGGACGGATGTAGTAAAGCTGAAGAATATCTGGCATCCACCTCACGGCATTTGCCTTCAGATATCATCGTCCGGTTGTGTAGATAAGGACGATCTCGTCGTGTTCATTTCTGCTGTCAATACACAACAAGCAAGAACTTCCCAGTCCTTCTACAATCTCTACTCTTTCGCATAAACACGGCAGCATACAATCACTTATACCAAAGTTTCTCCAATCAGTCCCTCCGCCAACATGAAGGTATTTCCACCCCTCCGCACCCTCACCACCCACGAAAGGTTCTGACCAGAAATCCAGTTCTCGCTCATCTCCTGCCTCATCAGTCTCGCCTCTGGCGCTGTCATCCAGCAGCGCGGCTCAGGCGATTGCGCGACCGTCTCCCCTTTCCTGGCCCCCGCCTGCAATGCTACTGGCATCGCCACCAATCTCCTCTGCCCGTTCCCCGACCTGTCTCTCAGGGCCGGCATATGCCAAGACGTCACCTACGACTGCCCCGTCCACCCGCCCACCTCGTTCGTCGCAAAGCTCAACCAGCCCACGTCCAGCAGGTGCTACATCGCCGTCTTTCCCGACTTCGGATGCAAAGGTAGCGAGGTCGACAGCGGGGTCCTGGGAACGGAGAAGTGCGGGTGCATTGAGGCCCCTTACTTCGGGAAGGTTCTTACCGGCGGCATCCTTAGCAGTAGCCTGTTGCCGTTTGGCTTCAAGAGCGTCAAGTTGGTTTGCGCTTGAACGGCTGGTCTTTGCTGATAGGTGAATCACTTGGACTGGGATATGCATTTATGTAACATTTTGACTACAAAGTGATCAACATTCAGATTGTTCAATCAAATTAAACACTTCTCTAAACCGTATGAGCTTTACAGAAAGGTTCAATAGTTTTTGAAGAGAGGAACTCACTACTGGTTACTGAACGGAAAACAGCCAAACGGGTGAGAATATGTGTTTGAAGTGACAAATGCCAAAAGCCGTAAGTACCCGTAGCCATGATCCAAAGTCGGAGTCGAACTTTCGCGCGGTCATCGAGACCATCGAGGGTCAAAGTAAGGCCCGCTAGTTTAGCAAGTCTGGCACTCGTACAGTTTTCATTATCTCCATTTCCACAGCTTCAAAGTCACGCTTATTCATAACCATGTAATTCATTTCTTGTAGGGCGTCAGCAGAACGGGTATCATGAACGCCGCGGTGGCTACTTTGTTATGTGCTTACAAAACGCCTGGGGGTTCCTCGCATGTTGCAGGAGTGTCTCGGATTGCTCCTCTCAGGAATACAACACCAGCTCTCGTTCTCGCTATCTTAAGGTTTACCTTTTTTTTAACTTTATCACTGTAGGTTAGCTGTGCCGGCGGCCTGTGATCTTCGGATGACGATACATTGACTGCGGCAAGTGGTCTTGAAGGATGACTAGCGGAAACGGAGATTAGACAAGGATATACTTTGGGCCCTCAAAGTGTCTGTCCGCATCCCGCGTAACTGATGAGCTGCACCGGCGAGGGGCCGACTTTCCTCAAGACTACTTTATGCCCCAGCCTGCCAATATCACCTCCTCTGCATCGAGAGCACACGGTCCCCGACGACTTGAAGAGAAGAAAGCCGATGTAGAGCCCCAATCCAACATGGCGAGAACGTCTGAATCCAAAGACAAGGGTGTCTTGGTCGATGTGGCCGAGAAAACCACCGTTGGCTCGCAACTATGGCCATCATCTCCGCAACCCAGCACCACTAACGAAGCAGCCATACCGAACCCGGAGTGGCAGGCGACCGAGAAGCGGCTTGTTCGGAAGCTTGACATGACACTGATGCCCATGGTGTTCTTGCTCTACATGTTCAACTACCTCGACAGAAATAGTATCGCGTATGTACAAGCCCAGCAGGATACCGAATGTATTTTTCATATTCCACAGTGCCAGCGGCCCACTAACGAGGGTGCGATGAGGTTACAGACAGGCCAAGCTAAACCACTTTGAGCGAGATATTGGACTCGTAGGGAACCAGTTCAATACAGCGCTGGCAATCTTTAATGCCGGGTAAGTGCACAGCCGTCCCCCCATTTATCCATCTGGTCCTTTAGTTGCCGCTGACTGAGTGCCTTCAGATATATGCTTGCCCAGTTGCCATCTAACATGATACTTACCCGCCTCCGACCCAGCATCTACATACCGTGCTGCGTCATGCTGTGGTCCATCGTGTCGGCTTCGACGGCGGCAGCGAAGGGCTTTGGCAGCCTCATCGCAATCCGCATCTCGTTGGGGCTGGTTGAAGCGCCCTTCTTCCCTGGGGTACGTTGCTGGCGTCTGCCCCTCCCAGAATGCTCAAGCTGACATTCTGGTTCGTCTCGCAGGTGTTGTTCATTCTATCATGCTGGTATACTCAAAAAGAACTCGCATTTCGGACGGCAGTTCTCTTCTCTGGTAACCTCGTCGCGACGTCCTTTTCCGGACTTATCGCCGCCGCCGTATTCGCCAACCTCGACGGCGCCCACGGGCTGGCAGGATGGCAATGGCTTTTCATTATCGGTTCGAAAACCTCTATATTTCCTCCAGCTACCTCCTAGTACTTACAGATCCTTTAGAGGGCGCCGGGAGTTTCGCAACGGCTTTCATCGCTATGGCGTTTCTGCCCGACTTTGTGGGGTCCAAGACGGGGGTTTGCGCGTGGCTCATGTCAGAGAACGAGCTGCTGGTTGCCGCGCAGAGGATCGAGGCCGACAGAGTGTCAGTGCCGGACGAGAAAGCTACGATTCGGCACGGTTTGATTCTTGCGGTGAAGGATCCGCGGACGTGGCTATTTGTGAGTTTCCTCCCTTTACAGAAAAGTGGTTTCTTTAGAAACTATAGTGTCTGTTATAGGTGAGGTAGAGGTAGGCTGATGACAACGTCCAGGCTGGCATGCAAGCGTTCTACGTTACGTCCCAGGGTCTCAACGGCTTCTTCCCGACCATCGTTCAGGGCCTCCATCTCGGCTCCCAGACAACAACCCTTCTCCTCACGGCGCCGCCCTACCTCTTGGCCGCTGCAATATCCCTCGTCCTCTGCATGTCCTCAGATAAGCGCGCCGAGCGCGGGCTGCACGTCATCGGCCCCATAGGCGTCTCGATGGTGGGCTTCATCATCTCCGCCGCAACAGCCTCCCACGCAGCCCGGTACTTTTCCAGTTTCCTGTACATCCCCGGGTCTATGGCCTGCATTGCCCTCATCTTCAGCTGGTCCTCGACGGCGATGAGTGAGACGCCGGAGAAGCGGGCCGCAGGCATGGCGATCGTCTGTTTGACCTGCCAACTTGGAAGTGTGTGGAGCCCGTACTTCTTCAGGCCCGAAGACAGCCCGCGATATATCCTCGCCTTTATATTGATGCTCGTATCTTCGTCGTTGTGTATCGCGACAGTTCTCTTGGTGAGGCGGGTACTCGGTAAGGCGAACCAACGCTTGATTGTGGAGGCGGAGAGAACAGGTATAACGCCGAGGCTTTATATCCTTTAAGATACGAGGACGAAAAAAGGTAGCAGGTGGCGGATGACTGTTTTGCGGCCAAATAACCTTTCAGAGGTATGATTGAGGAAGTCGGCTCAAAACCGCCCGCTTCAGTTGGCGGAGGCTACCCGGAGTACCAGCGCCGCACAGTAATATATGAGATAAAACAGGAATACAGCAAGATGCTTGAGCTTTCGTTGTCGGCAACAATGCGTTTCATTTGCTCCGGTCTTTTTTCCCCAGTGGAATACTGTGTAGATCAAGCCGGGATGCTACCTTGCCCCTGCCCAGGCATAGAAAAGGCAGTTTTCCCGATATTCCTCGTCTGCCGTTGATATGCAATATGCCAGGGCCTCGTGTCTAGGCAGCGTAGGGGTAGTCTTGGACGAGAGCCCCGCAGACTAGAGTAACCCGGAGGAGCAGAAGTTTAAGATGGTACATGAATAGAGTCATATGACCGATTGGTCATGCTTAGTGTCTATCAAGGGACTTACCGGACCACTTGCAGACCCAAAATTAAGGCTATACGCCCTCAAACTCACCGGCGGAGAGAGGTATTCTGCAACGCAAGGAGAAGGGTCATGTTGTATGCAGCTCAAAGAATTGGCACACACGTCTCACATTCCTTTTTTTATACTTCCGAGTCTCCTCGGTACGTTGGAAATGTATCAACCATCAATTAGTTGTTGCCTCGCTTGGGCGCAGGACTAGAGGCTGTAAACATTTCTATCGCATGACAGTATCTCGAACTCAACCCAATGCTTCGTACCCAACCAAGCCACCAATATCAGTCGAACAAGCACATTCAACGCCAACCATGGATCATTCTCAAACTCTCAACGATCCTAATCGCAACCGCACATTTGTGGAAGCAGGAAATATTCCGAGCCGCGTCATCCTCAGACGATCTCAGGGGTCTGCGTGTATCGAGGGTGACGACGGTAGTATAGATTCCTCTCAAGTAGGAACTTAAAATGCTCGGCCACTTCTGCTTCTGCCCCGGTAAGCTCGGATGGTGTCAGCTGCAGAGCGAGCACGTCCGCAGCAAAGTAGTTCGCCTTGTCTGAAGGTCCTAGGAAAAGGTTCTTATGGGCCTTGACGAAGGTGCGAAGTTGCTGCGGAGTCTTGCCACGGGATAATGCCTTTGAAAAGACTGGACGGAATTCGTCGTATATCAGTTGAGCAATGTGCTGAGCTGCGATCAACCACTTCTGTCCTATTTGGCCATTCTGATCCATGTGGCGATGCCATTTGATGTCAGGGATGTGCATGGCCCGGATTTCCAGAGTCTGAAGGTTCGGTGCGTCGGCCAAGAGCCTGGCTACCTTCCGAGAGAAGGCCTGGCCATACAGGTGGGACGCTTTGAAGCCCTTTGTTGATCCGATATGCACGTTACGCAAATAGAGCCGATTCTCCGGGCCTATGGATTGCAACCAAGCGACCATATCGTACAGGACACCAAATTGGATAGGCTGAGAATAGAGAATCCCACGAGCCTCGGCATGAACGGTCTTGCAGGCTCGAAGAAGAGAAGCTGCGATCGAAGCAGTCCCGTTGGCACGTTTCTTCCAGGTACTGACGACGAGCATCGCGCACGGAACCAGGGCGAAGTGGTAAATGATGTTCCGAACCTCGCTGGGCAGTCGTCTTCCATTGAGGTGTTAGCCAAAGCAGGATACGGGGTCCAATCGAACTACTTGCAGGAATTGAAAGCTGCAAGGGATCTTGGCTCTCTGAAAAGGAAATCAGTTTTCTCCGTGTGACCACAACGGATTGGAGTATCGAAGTGGCGGACCTTTTCCAACGATGCTTCCGAGTCCGCAGCCTCATTGCCGTCTATTGGGGAACAGCTTCGGCGCTTCGAGGGATGTATCGACTTCGGATGCGAGTGTGCGAGGCCATCAGATGGGCTTGAAAGCGTTGCCCTGAGATGGAAAAGTTAGTCAAAAGTCAAATATCAACCAACGAAACGAAGGGCTATGTACTTCGCAGGCCCAGGCATGATCTCTGAACTGCAAGGTGATTGCCGGGTCTTGTCTCACGAATAGGACTTGTGGAGGTTTCCTCGACGACGGATTTGTTGTTTGATCCTTTCCGAGTTCTGTCCTGGGCAGTATCAGTTAAATATACAACGCATTTTCTGGCTTCGGATCGGGGATGTTACGTGTTTCTTCCACTTCTTTGGAAATGCTAGACAGGTTGGAAAGTCTCAGGCAACAGGGTGATGCATGTATGTATATATGTAGTCTTTGGGATATGGAAGGTACGGCGAAGAGAGTCACGTTGGAATCCAAGCACGTGACCTACCGCCTGGCAGAGAAAGCCAGCATCTACGCCACCCTTCCATTGTTGGCCACCTGATTATTCCACTACTTGTTATTAGCCCTTAGTTAGCCATTGACAAAGCGGTGGAAAGGGTTGTGGACATTAGACTCTGCACGAACACGGAAATCTAAAGTTTGATAAATCCCAACCAAGCCCGTGAGAACCAGTGTGGCGCCAGAAACTCTCCGTAAATGACCATTCGCTAGGACAGGACAACAAGACGGCCATAGACTAATACGGTCACATTGATGACCTTTTTCACTTCGTATTACATAGTCGCAGAAAACCAGCTCGTCATTTGATATGCAAAGAGATATCCTAAGTATGATTAAGGTCTATGAGTCTATGACGCAAGTGTTCGTGTCACAGATTCTTCTCCAGAAGTAACCTCAAATGCTCTACTAACTCGCTCTCGGCACGCTCAGCATCTGTGTCGCTGAGCCACGGCGGGTTCAGTGTTTTTCGGAGACACCGCCAGTTATTCATGTCGATCTTCACGATGCGACACAACTGTTCCGGAGTTCTGCCACGGGAGAGCCCCAGTAAAAAGAATGGGCGAAAGTCGTCATAAAGTAACTCAGCGACCTTTCGAGCGAGGTCTATCCAAGCGGATACAGGGTCGAGCCTTCGGAGACCCGACCCTAGGGATTTTATCTCGTGGTGGTAGTAAAACATGGTTTGTAGAGACTCGAGATTTCTCGCCACAGCTATCATCTTGCCCACTTCCTGGCATATTACTCGATAACGGCCAAATTGAGCCTTTGCTCCTGCTCTCGTCGATGCGTAATCCCATTGTTGGGGTCCGCATTTGATCTGGATCCGTTGCAGATGGGCGATGTTGTCCGGACCCAAGCCACGCAGCCAGACCGATAGAGTTCCCATGTCTTCCACCATGAAGTGATTGGTATACATAATTGCTCGAGCTTCGAAGTGCACTCGCTTGCAGCATCGTAGGAAGGAGACTGGAACCCTATCGTTGGCATTGTCGCGACGCGTCCGCCCTGTTCGAGAATGGCGCACATCCTTGCCTGTCCAGGGAAAATATGAGGGTTTCACCCAATGGAGCTCTTGCTTTCGGACAAGATGGATTCCGGCAGGTCGAATAAGAGAAAACTCATGTGATGAACCGCAGCGTCTAGTCATTTAGGAATAAAGTAGTTGTTCCTTTTAAGAATCTATCTACAGACCGGAGAACTGGTAGAAATACTGGTTTAACAAAGGTCCGTGCGGTTAGTACGCCACTTCTTAAGTAGAGATTACTAAAACTAGCCACATAAAGCTATTCCAGCTTCACAACATACCCCCTTAGCTATAAGATATCTTATAGGTAGTTAATATAAGCTTAAAATATATCCTTAATAAAAGAAAAATAAAGTAATTATTATTTAATAAAGGGGTTCTTATCCCTAGAATATAATAAAGTAAATAAGAAAATAGGTTAAAAGGGGCTTCTTAACTACTAAGATATAGTTTTCTAGTAGGTAATACCTTTCTTTATTACTCCTTCTTAAATTATTTATTCCTTCTTAGTTTATTTCCTAACTATTTAACTAGAAGGAATAAGTAGTCTAATAAGGGAAAGAGCTAGCTATTAGTTTCTAATATAAAAGACCTCTTTTATCTTTTTAATTTTATTTTCTTTTCTTCTATATTATTAATAAATTAATTAGGTAAGTTTTCCTTTTTTCTATTTTATAATCTTATTTTAAGATATATATTAGTTAATTTTCTATTTTTTAAATAAAAAATAGCTATAATATTAAAGTAAAAATTTATTAATACCTAGATTTATAAATTCTAGTATCTTTCCTCTAAAGAAGGTATCTTAATCTTTAAGAATTATAGTCTTACTAAAAATAATTATTATAATCTTTACCTCTACTTATTAAACCCCTAGTTAAGTATAAATTACTTAGGAAATTATACTAAACCTATTAAAAAAGTAAGTTCTAAAGAGGTTAGAAAGCTTCTTAGTATTATATCTAAGCTAGTTATATTTAGTCTTAGTAACCCTCTAGTTAATAAGCTAATTCCTACTCTTAAGGAGTAGGATATAAATAATTCTCTAGCTAAGAAGAAGAAAAAGAAGAAGAAGCTAAGTAAAACTACTAAGGCCCTAAAGTACTAAAAAGTACTTTTTAATACTAAAAAATACCTTTATAAGTAGATTCTAATATATATTCTCTCTTTATTCCTAACTTCTTAAATATAAAACCTAAGTTAAGTATAGAGAATCTTATTTTATTTACTAATAACTTACTAAAATTAAAATTCTATACTAAATAAGACTTAGTTATTAACTACTAAAAACGTTAGAAAGAGGTATTTAAATAGACCCTTTTTAAGAATAAGGCTTATAAAGATCTTATTAAAAAGTAGTATCTTATTAAGAATATATTAGTAAACACCCCTTTAAAAGAGGATTCTAAGGTAAAGGCTACTTTAAAGGATAATTCTAAGAATAAAGATAATAAATATAAGTCTATTTCTAGAAGATTAAGTACTAGTAAAATAGAGAGTAAGCTAGATCCTACTTATAATTTAGAGAGTAGTTACCTAAGTTCTCCTTCTCCTCTTTCTAAGAAGAGAGGTATAAAGCATAAGGCGCCTAGTTCTTTAGGTTTATATAAGTAGTATAAGACTAGAGATATAGACTTATTTAGAAGACTAATTCTTAAGCCTAGACTATACTAGGAAGTTATATATATTCTATATATTAAGTTAATTCTCTATAGAAGTTTATAAGGAGAATATATTAAAAGGAAGAAGAGCTATATTTACTATTTATAGGGATACTCTTAGTATATTCCTATTTTAGGATACCTTTAAGATAATATAAAAGTATTTATAAAGCTTATTTATAATAAAACTATATCTAAGTTAGTAAGTTTCCTAAATAGGATCTAGTTAGAAATTAGCTAACTATATAAAAAGGCTCTTAGTTTTATAAGTAAAACTCTCTAAGGTACCCTTAATTAGTTTACTACTACTTCTAAGCTTTAAAAGAAAGCTATTAAGAATACTAGCTAGCCTAATCTAAATATTCCTATATTTAGTAGCCCTACTTAGTATCTACCTCCTTAGCTAAGTTATACTAATAATTAGATTCCTAAGATAGAAGATTATTCTTACTTAGTTATAGTTTATAAAGATTATTTAGTAACGCTTAGTAAGATAAATAGGGCATAAGATATACTTTATTTAATATTTATTACTATATATAGACTAAATACTACTCTAGTTCTAGCTTTTAATAGTCTTCTTAAAAACTATAAGAAAGCTATTAAGAAGTACTTCTAGTAAAGTAAAGATTACTTAAGAATAGTCTTTTAAAGTAGACTTAACTTATTCTAGATTTTAAAGATAGAATTAGTTAGGAAGGTAATATTATCTAGAAACCTAGTTTTAAGGTTATTTTCTTTTAGGAATCTAAGTAGTATCTAGTTAAGAAGGGGGTAGATTTTTTATACTAAGGGATTTTCTAATTAGGAATAGAGGAAGTTTTCTCTTAATAATTACTAATAGTATTTTAGTCAAGAATAAGGTTCTTAATAGTTTTACTCTTTTAACTTTAATAGCTTAGTTATAAATTTTATTTTATTTTTATCTTTCTAAATAAATTTATATATATTAGTAAGATTTATAAGTACTCTAAAGTACTTAAACTTTATATATCTAAGGTTTTTAGTAAGTCTATCTACTAGTATATCTTTTATTAAGATATAAACTATATTAAAGTTTCTATTTAAGAATTCTTATTTTAACTATATATTTTAAATATTAATATATTATAATTAGGTTACTAGGTGTTCTCCTTATTAGATTACTAATCTAATTGTTTATTTATTATTATAATAAATTTTCTAGATATCTCTAAGTAAGAGAGTAAAGTCTTAGAATAGTCTTTTTAAGGCTATTACCTCTTTTATAGTTTATTTTAGGCTTAGGAGCTTAGCTTTAGTTATTAAGGTAGTAACTATTACTTAGTATATAGCTTTCTACTAAATAACACCTCTAAAAAGTAAGAAGATATATCCTTAAGATAAACGTCTTATCTCTTTATTATTAGTAAATAAAGAGTCTATTATACTTATAAGTATATTCTTACCTCTTATATTACTAAAGTAGATTATAAGGTAATATATTAAATATAGGTAGTAGATTACTTAGTTTACTACCTTTATATAAATTAGTAAAGGATTTATTAGGTACTATAATAGGATTAAGTATATAAAAGTAATATCTAGTTATATTATAATTATAGTAAAGAGGATTAAACTAATTTTTAATTAGTATTTATAAATCTACTCCTTTATTACTTAGCCCTTATTTTTCTAAAAAGTTCTTTATAGTAGGGGTATTATAAGAGTAATTCTATTATTAAGGTTAAATTATTTTATAATCTTTTTAATATATAAATTATAAACTAAGTATAGTTTTCTTAAGTAATAATCCTATATAATTTATATTCTAAGATAATATTTAGCTAGTCCTTAGTCTTTTATTTTATATACTTTCTTTAGACTATTAATAATTACTTCTCTAGCTATTTTATTATCTTAGTAGTATAAAACTAAGATATTATTAATATAAAAGATAATAAATACTTTTTATTTTAGATTTATAAAAAGATATAAGTCTTTATTTATAGGTTATAATCTAAGTAATTTTAGTATTACTAAGAATTCCTTATACTATAGTAGAGGCGTATTACGTAAGCTATATAAAGTATATATAAGATAAACGTTTTTCTTATAGATATAAAACCTATCTAAGAATTAGTAATTAACTAGTTTACTATTTATTTCTATATTAAGAAATATATTAACTATATCTAGTTAATAGATTTTTAGATTAAATTAAGCTATAATTACTATTATAACCTAGAAAGTCCTTACTATAAGAGTTACTATATATGTCTATTAAAGTAGGTTTTCCTCTTAGAGGTTACCTTATATATAGATTCTTACCTTAGTTAAGAAAACTATCTTTATCTAGTTTATAAGTATAAACCTACTTAAGTAGAAGTAGCTTATTTTTTATTTCTAAAGTATTAATTACTCTCTAAATCCCTTTCTTATTAAGCTTATTAATTTCTTCCTATATTACGTTTTAGAAGAGAGTCTTAATATTTTCTAGTAGCTTTAAAATATCTTTAAAGTATTTTAGTAGATCTAACAGTTCTAATATAAGATACTTCCTACTTAGTATAGGTCTCTTTTAGGCGTATATAGTACCTTAAATTAATCCTATTACTATTATATAAAGGGTTTAATATACTTAGTCTGCTTCCTCTTTAGCTTTCTATTAATTAGACATATAGGTTAAAAAGAAATTATTTTATTCTCTATCTATAAAGTAGAGTTTTATTTAAGACTTATCTATTTAGATTAGAGTATTATAAGTAATATTATATTTACTTAGGAATTTACTTATTAGTAATCTAACCTTCTTCTCTAATTAGGTAAAAAAGTTTTATATTCTTCCTCTTATCTAATAAGGTAATTATTAGTTATCTTACTTATTTTTAGGTAGTAATCCCTTAGCTCTCCTACTTTATCTTACTAGTTAGGTATAGCCTTTTACCCCCTAAGCTAATCCTACTTAGGATAAGTAGTCTATAGATCTTATATTCTTAAAGTATAATAGCCTTTCTACTTTAAAAGTTAAGTCTAGTAGTTATACTTAGCTAATAACTCTATAGTCCTTATTAGGACTATTAGTCTAAACGTAAATTATATCTTTAATCTATTCTATAGATAGGTATTGGCTAGTATTACTAGCTATACCTATAGTAGTATCTATAGTATCTTTTACTAGCCTAAAATTATACTAAAGTTATGTTTCTACTACTTCTATACTTAGTAGGGTAATATCTATTACTAGCTCTAGCCTAGGTGTTAATTCTAGTATAAGAAGATTTCCTTTAGGAAGCTTACTTTATATATTAGTTCTAATAATAAGATTATTTAGTTTTAAAGTATCTAGTTTAATTAATACTTCTAAAAGGTCTTCTATTAAGAGATCTATTAGATCTAAGACACCTAGTACTTTAAGTACTATATTTAAATTTATTAGTAGTATCTTAAGCTTAATAATTTCTTATATAACTTTTAATTAGATTACTATTTATAAATCTACTAGTAAATAGAATTTTATTTTATTAAAAGTTATATTCTAGGTAATAATTACTTATTAAAGACTTAAAACCTAAATCTAGTATAGGTTATATATATTTAGTATATAGCCTACTAGATACCTAATATACCCTTAGGGAACTACCTTAAAAAGCCTTTTCTTAATACCTCTCTCCCTTTCCTACTTAAGAGGATAAGTATAGTATCTATAAGTATAAAGCTAGCTATAATATAGTTATAAATCCTAATTTAAACTTATTATATAGGATAGTATATACTACCTAAAATATTAGTAATATTAAGCCTTTTCTACCTTAACTAATAATTTCTAGTTATTATACTTTTATAGGCTTATACTAATAATATATATAGCTACTATTATAGCTTTAGACTATAAATTAGTTAGTAAGTTAGCTATAAATATTATTTTAATTACTTAGGTTATTACTTCTTAACCTACCTATTTACTCCCTCTAACTAGTTCTTTTATATAAGGTAGAGAAAGCTTTATATTAATACTAAGCTCTTAGATCTAAAGTTTATAAGTAGTAAATCCTTAAATTATAATTACTATATACTTAACGTCTTATTTAATTTTATAGATTATAAGCCCTTTTTACCTTTATGTCTATCTTTTAAAGAGGTAAAGTACTTTAAACACCTTAAGAAGTATCTTATTAACTTATAGGAAAATAAACAGATAGCCTAAATATTTATCCTTAATAATAAGTATCTAGTACGCTCTATTAAAGCTTTTAGGATAATTAAATAGATCCTATATAACCTAATAATAGGGTTATATTACTCTTACCTCTAATGTTTACCTAGAGATAACTTATAAAGTATAGGTTATTATATAATATTTATATTCTAACTAAGAAGGTACTTATATCTTAACCCCTCTTATATTAGAAACTAAATATTAAAGTATATCTAGTCCTAGGTATCTAGAATAAAGGTGCTATATAGTTATATTATCTATCCTATCCCCTTATATATTACGTAAAGGTCTTAGTTACTTAGAAGATAATTTTAAAGTAGAAAACACTCTAGTATAACTATAGGGTACTAATAGGAATAGGCATAAGGAATAAATATTATATTATAAGAATACTAGGTTAAACTTTTATATAAGATAGCTAACTACTTTATTTTTCTTAGGTATTCCTTATTATAAGGTATAATTAAAACTATAATACTAAATGTTTACTTTTTATAAACATACTTCTAATATAATATTTATATAGAAGTTCTTAATATAACAGATGTTATTTAGAATTAAGTTAATAATACTAGGTCTATCTAGTCCTAAGAGGATTTTCCTAAGAATTTATTTTCCTTTCTTAGTAATAGGGAATAAAGTAGATCCTAACTTAATATACTTATCTAGGCTAGGATCCTTAAGTAAATTTAGTTTAAGAAGACTAATATTATTAATAAGGTAGGTAGTACTATAATTATTAAATACTATATACTTTAAAAGTATATAAGGACTATTATAGCTATATATAAATACTTTATATAAAATAGTTTCTACCTAGAGTTCCCTTATAATTAGGCCTAGGTTAATAGTAATATAGACTACTAAGTTATTAGATCCTACTTCTTTATTATCCTTAGCTTTATTCTTCTTAGGTAGGGCTTACTTCTAAAAGGCTTTATTAGGCTAGTATATCTATCCTTTATTAATAAGTATATATTAGAGTAGTCTCTACCTATCTTCCTTTAATTATTCTTAGATTTTTTTAGATTCCTTTTAGGATTACTTTAGGGTTATAGATTTTAATATACCTCTTACTACTATTTTAATATATAGGTATTTAGATAGAGCTATTATTACTAAGATACTATATAGATATTCCTTTATTTTTAGTAAATAAGATTTAGGATTACTATCTAAGTAGTCTAAAAGTATTATATATACCTTAGTAACTTTTCTTTTTCCCCTTATTAAGGTCTCTTTATAATAAAGTATAATAAAAATCACTCTATATTTACTTAGTAATAGGTTATTCCTATTAGTTATCTTATTCTTAACTATATGATTTATAGCCTCCTTTCTCTATATAGGGGCTAGTTAGTTTAAAACCACCCTAAGAAATAATTTTATTATAAGATTCCTTTAGACTTTTAGGATTCTATATTACTTCCCTTAGAGGTAGTATCTCTACTATTCTATATACTATAATATAGTGTTAATATTTATATTAGCTTTTATAAGTACTATAAGATATTCCTTATAAACTACTATAAGTATTATAGAGTTATTAGGAGTATAATACTACTTAAGAACCCTAATTAAAGCCTAAAGTAATATATCTTTTTTAGTTAGGTTTTTAACTTTAGTTAATTTATCTAGAATCTTTATTTAAGCTAGGCTAAGAAGTATAGGATTAACTATTAATTAAACCTAAGACTTAATTACTTTATAAGCTTATTTTTTATTAGAGTAGTTATTAATATCTTTCTTTTAACTAGTTTTAATTATATAAAGTATAACTATATTTAAAGTTAAGATAGTTATATATTAGGAAATAAGTCTATCTTTATTATAATTATCTAGCTAGTTATTAAACATCTAGTAGTTTAGTTTATCTATAATTTTTACTTAAGACTTACTATTTAGATTAATATATTCTTATATATCTTTACTATAGGTATAATATTTAAGGGTAATATACTACTTAGGCTAATTATACCTAGTAACTAGCTTTATAGACTTATTATAGTTTGTTAACTTCTTAATTTTAGCTATAATAACTTTATTAGAAGGATATAGAGTAGAAAGAGATTAAGAATATAAGTATAAAGGTCTTAGATACTAAATTTAAGTATAATATCTAGGGGCTTCTTTATATAAGAGCTAGGCTTATAACTATAATAAACTATAGCGTCTAGTTATTTAGGAATAAAGTAGTTATTCCTTTTAAGAATCTATCTATAGACTAGAGAACTGGTAGAAATACTGGTTTAACGAAGGTCTGTGCGGTTGGTGCGCCACTTCTCAAGTGGAGATCACTGAAACTAGCCACACGAAGCTATTCCAGCTTCACGACAACTCATAAATCATGTTCCTGATCTCGGGTGGCAAAGATCTAGACATTAAGTTAAGCAGCCGATAAAAAAACGGGGAGGAGATGCTAATTCGGGCTTGGAAAGGCAACTCATAGGAACAGAAATGGACTGGGTTCTTTGGGCTCAAGCCTTTTTTTCTGATATTTTGTCAACAGTCTGAACAACCATCTTAAACAGCAGGGTTGTTCTTTCCGCTTACCTTTGCTCGGGATGTTGAAGAACTGGTTCGAGCCTTCCGTTTCATGGGTCGACGCGAGCTTCCGTCAGTAGTTTTCGACCTAGACAAAAGATCAGGATTTGGTTCCTTTTAACTGTCAAATTATGTATTACTTACTTGGAAGACATGGTGTCTAGGGAGTTCGTCGATGCCTGGTTCGATCGAGTTAGCAGACAGCCTGGAGAATATGCCTCTGCAGATATCAACTGGCAAAGGCAAGAACGAGATAGCGTCGAATAGAGAGTATGCAGATTGGCTGGCTGAAGTGAGAAATGCTTACCTTATAAGTCACCTCGGATTTTTTGCCATGGAAGTAATATGACACTCCGGAATCGAAGGTATTTCTCGTACCTTCCGTGATGTATCAGAAACTCATGGCCCGTGTACCATCCGATCATTTGACAATGACTTTTGTTGTGCGCAATTTGAAAACCCTTTTGAGCTCTCAATATTCAGTTGAAGACGAGCCGGACGACCAAGGCAGTAATGTTAGCCCAGGATAATCGGCTTATAGATAGGAGAAAGTATCAGTCAAATAACAATAAACGGACGTTGCAGAAAATCCCCATGTTCCCGAATCAATGACAACTAAGTCCAGGAAAAGTGAATGTCCCTTTCGCTCATGGAAACCTGTTTCCAGCCAGACAGAGAGACATCTTTCCACCTCAATATATCGCATGTGATTGTTCCCTTGAAAGAACGACAATCATTACCCGAGAACACGATGTAGCCTCTTCCAGAATCGGCTCTTTGGGTTTTAGGGGCAAGGCCATCAGCTGTCGCTGAGGATGTCATCACCAGTCCCTTCCACTGGAACCAAAACTTGGGAGATCGAAAACTATTCTTTTCAAATTGTTGAAACCGTTTTAGCTCCTTGTCTTCTTCGTGTTGATCTTCTGAATCATCTGTGTTTTCTTCATTGTCCGATTCCAAGGGGTCCTCAGTCTGGCGAGCGCTTTCATGGACAGATTCGCCTTGTTCTTTATCGCATGAACCCTTATCTTCCTGGTTGTTCTCGGGATCAATCTCTGATTCTCGTTCCTTCTCGAACTGTGATACCAGGTCTTCGAGTACTTTTCTGCTTCCTGCTAAGATGACGCTGGCCTCGAGAGTGCCTGGTAGAGTCAAATGTCCTAGTAGGCCCTTGCCATTCTCGGACAGACGGAAGACGTCCAAGGTTGGAGATGCGGCATTCCGTTTATTCTTCCCTAGATCTGAGCTCGTTTGGCGCGCATTTGGGCACTTGATTTCGTAGTTGCCAAATATCTTTCTGACCTCAAACGCCCCGCCGCGTCGCCCGCGCCGACCGCCTGCTTTCGATTTGCTGGAACGGTTATGAACATGTCTCGCCGTAAAGGCAGCTTCCTGCCAGTCGTCCATGATAAATAAGTCGAATTGAGATGAACTATATTTTTCTTGAGCTGGCGGCGTTGTGAGCATGAGTCTCGGAAATTGTTCCCTACGTTGCTGCGCAAAAACGGATAGCGCTCACCTTTGGACGCCAAACGAGTCCTGACGTCATTGGCGTTCGGGTGTCTTAAGACGCTCGGTGACCATGGATTTGACCCGTCAGGCAGGGAATCAGGTGTGTTCTAAAGTACCAGAATTGTGCATCGTAGATAAAAATAATAAAAATAAAAACCATCTGTTTTAATGGAAAACAGCGACACTGCGTAGAATGATACTTTGCAGAGTTTCTAGGGCGATGAGAAGTGGCTCATTCGCCTCATTTATGGTGGCCTGAGTTCTCGACCGCTGCCAAAGGACGTCGGCTCTGCATATCCATCAATAGGATAGAGACAACTTGGGCTTTACATTTGCTGTGAGAAATAGCCGAAACTCAGCCTTACGAAGCTTGGAAACCTCGAGGACTCTAAACCATTAAACCGAATTCAACAAGTAAATGGCCTAGCCCCGAGATGGGGCAACGGGAAAGCTAGATGACGGATCGAAGTCGCGGGCGGAGCCGGCTACAACGTCGCCAAACAACGCTAACGAGATGCGCACTTGACTTAAACCATGGGAAGTCCCCAGACATGTATGTCAATGCACGCGTTACATCAGAACCTCGGACCTTTTGACTCGACAAGCACAGAGGAAAAGGTTAGGGAATAGTCTAGACCTCAAAGCTTCCACTGGACAATGAAGTAATGAACCTGTTTCCAACCCCTGTCCCGTCCCTCGCATCCCCCGCAATGAGCCGCTGGCCCCTCTTCGCCGCTGTTCATCGCTGGGTGTGACGTCAAGGCCACGACCGCCGAAGCATTTTGCCCGCCACCCAATCACAGGCACCAAACAGGCCAGGATATCCTGTTTCTGGACCACTCCGTCACACGCAATGCATGGCCCCGGGGCCTATGAGGCCATAGCTCTGGGCGACATCATAAGAGCTGTCCCGCCGCCCTAGATGCGCCTGCGGCCCAGTGCGGTACCAACACCAAACGTTCCAGTTCCACGATCAAGTTTCGGCCACTGAACGACATATCTTCTACCCGAGGATCCATAGCCCACAACCTCACCCAGCCTAAGCAAACAAATCTTGTAGAACGAAACGAAAAAATGGGCGACGAGGAGAACTCGGGATCGGGAACCATCTACTCCCGCAACAAGGAGGACACGCTTGAGGCCGAGACCCTCCTCTGGCGCGCCATGTGCGACAGCAAGCCCAAGCACCTCAAGAAATACCTCGACAAGGAGGCTGTTCTCGCCCACCCCGGCCATAAGCCCTACTCCCCGAAATCCAAGCCCACCCTGCAGGAGTTCCTCGACGAGGACTGGGAGCCCTGGACGGCCTACAAGATGCACGACGACCCCGAGTTCGTCGAGATCGACGTCATGAGCTCCAGCCTCGTCTACCGCGTCACCGCCTGGCGCCAGAAGGGGAACAAGCTGGTCGCGACCGAGGGCATCTGCAACAGCGTTTGGAAGCAGGAGCCCGGCGGCGAGTGGACTTGCTGCTGCCACCACATGAGCACTGTTTAAGCGGCGATTGATGCTTCGTATGCTTTTATGGACTTTTGGGATCTTGGAGAAGAGGATGATGTTTTTTCCAGGCGAATGACGGCACCCAATGGACGGACGATGCATGACTGGGCAGGGAGGAAGATGAACATCTTGGCGTTTTGTAAGAGTAGCCGCATAGTTCGGAGGCGCTATTAATCTGGGTTGACGAGTGTTTTATATAATTATCTTGTGGTTTCAGTCTACAGAGAGCAGGCATTGAACTGATTCGAGAATTTTGAGCCACGTGTCAGCATTTTCTTCTTGCAACCGTGACAATCTACAAGATACATCATCAGCAATCGCTGTGGCATTAGGTAAGGGGATCGATCAAGTACACCAAGGCCAACAAATGCCTATTAATAGCAACTCATAAGCAAGGCGGTTTTTGAAGAAACTGCCGTAGATCAACATTAGTTGGCTTCCGGTACCCAATAACATGCATGTTTTGACGTACCCTTCAACCGCAACTAGCTCTTGGTATCACCCTTGCCATGTCTTATCACATCTTGATACATGTGTTTCATTCATTAGTCACCTCACTATTTTGGATATGTACAGAAGGACTATTTTACATTCTCACTCTGATAGAACATCTTTCACCCATATTCTTAAATGCTCTACTGTGTTCTCTAAAGCATCAACTTGTGGTAAAGGAATATGGATAGATAGAGATTG
The DNA here is from genome assembly GCA_020631755.1 of Colletotrichum sublineola. Classification (NCBI taxonomy): domain Eukaryota; kingdom Fungi; phylum Ascomycota; class Sordariomycetes; order Glomerellales; family Glomerellaceae; genus Colletotrichum; species Colletotrichum sublineola. The sequence continues at coordinate 4,586,001 of JAHSQG010000005.1, read as the reverse complement.
TAGAAATGCCAATTACAGAGGTACCGATGCAGCGGCCGTGTCCAGTCAATTTATCTATATTCCTTGCGATTCAAGGATCATTGCTGTGCGTCGAGTTCAAAGAAATTGGAAGTGGGGCGGAAACATTCAACTTGCAACCTACCGAAGTATATCACAATCAATATATTGGGTCAAAATGATGCATCCAACCGGAGAGTAACAGGCAATTATCAACGCGCGGAGGGGTATAAAGCTATGACTGGAGTTGATCTGACGGGGCTGTGACAAAAGAAATAGGTGTAAAGTCAGACAAACCATGAAAAGAAATAATCGATGATATAGAGTTAACACATTACCCTCACAACACCTTTTACTAGTTCTAGGAATTCCTTTTCCAGTCCTACTTAAGCTAACCTCCTTAGTTACTTCTTAATACGTCTAGACCTAGGTAGACTGATACGTAGAAAGTCAATGCGTTTTAGTTCGTCTATTCCTATCTGAAAGATAACTATGTAACACTTGTGATAGGAAACAAGCAATCCGTAACTGCTTGTAGTGCCTGACTAATGTATAACGGCGGTCGCTACTCCAAATCTCTGAGAGAGTATTACGAAAGTTGCTGCAGTAATACAATATGTGAAATATGAGCCTGATGTGGTCCTTGCCCTCAAAAGCCAGGTCGAAATACGCTTGTATCTTGGGCCAGTCGAGGAAACCGACGGCGTCAACTTTCTCCTTAGTCAGCAACCGTGCCAAAAGCCTATGCATTGGGCCTCCTTTAGGATAGACATTGGACGCCATAAATTCGTGTTTCGGTCGCGAATAAACCTCCTCTGTGACAAAAGGCTTTGCTGCCTCGCGTAAGATCCATTTTTCACGGAACTTGGAGGCGACAGTCTCGTTGCCAGCCAGCCTCATGGCACTTGGACCGCTGTCCAGACCTGCACCTTGAGGGAAATATCCCAGCTTTACACTAGGTGGCAGAGCTGCTGCGAACTCAATCACCTTGTGATCCAAAATCGGGGGGCGGCCCTCGATACTGTGTGACATCTCTGTTCGGTCCCCGTTGATAGGGATAACCAAGTTCGCAAGCAAAACTTTTTTGTTCTGGTACAAGCTGACATTGAGTGTGTGCCACTTGTTCCTCATTTTGTCCTGGATATCCGGGCTAATGGTGTCTAACCTAGCCTGTAATTTTTGGTCGATGTCGTACTTCTGTTGAAGTTTTTCCTCAACGAGGGTTTCGCCACTCCCACTCCCATGATAGAAGATAGTTTTGGTGTTTCTGAAACGGCTCAAGATTTCTGGGCTAGCGGTCTGTATCTTCTCACCCAACCTCGGGTAGCAATACTTAAACCACGCTTCAACCGCCTGTTCAGAGGCCGGCTTGGAAAGCTCTTTGTGATGCTGGTTGATTTGTGCGTCTGGGCGGGAATAATCTGGCTCCAGGAGATAATCAGGAAGGATCCACGGATACCTATTTTTAACTTAGTTGAGTGTCATGACGCAGATACTTCAGTTGGTTCCTACCCAGCAAATGTTTCATCAGCACCCTCACCAGTGAGAATTACCTCGATACCATTCTCACGGGTTAGTTTAGCGAAAGCGATCTTAGCTCCGAAACTATTTGATAGAGTGGGCTGTCTTGAATAACAACCTCAGTCAGTATATTGTCTGCCTAATATTCGAAAAGATTACTTACTCGGTATGTCAGATCGCTTCTTCAAAGTACGAACTCAAAAGTTCCTCGTCGGCTTTCAGCTTTATGTTTCGCACACCAAGATATTCGGCTGTTCTACTGGCGATATCTGTACCAAAATAGTTCAGAACATAATTCTTTCTCGAAACACAGGCATAGAGTTCTTCATATGATCAGGTCAGAACTTACTGGACTCATCGAATACCGAGTTCTCCTGATCACTGTTGACTGCAATGCTAAGAGTAGTGATTGGCTCAGAACCACTGCCCATTGCAACACCCTCTTTATCCACAAGGTGTTTCGCAATACCGGCAACCATGGAGGAGTCGAGACCACCAGACAAATAGATTCCAATTGGGACGTCTGCGCGAAGGCGCAAGCGCACAGCTTCCACAAGTTGTTCTCGTAGTTGCTCAACCATCTCGTCCATGGAGCGATTATCAACCTTGGTCTAAACCACCCACCATGGTCAGTCAACTGTAAAGTTAAATATTGACGGGTTACGTACCTTGTCCGGGAGTTCAATCTCCCAGTACTTAGCATGAGAGATGGCTCCATCTCGTGTAACCTTCGCATAGTAGCCCGGCTCAATCTATAAAGTCTTAGCAGGTGTCATGAAATTGATACATGTCCCCTTACTCTGTTGACGCCCTTGAACAATGTGTGAGAAAGCTCTTCCGAGTGCAATAGATACTACATCCCACTCTGGCTTCCAACCTAGACCAAGGAACGCCTTGATTTCCGAGGCAAAGAATAACTCGGTTTGAACAATAGTCCAATAGAGTGGCTTTATTCCGAGACGATCGCGGGCAGCAAAAATCTTGCCGGATTGATCGTCGTAAATAACCATTGAAAACTGTCACGTCACAAAACGATACCATTAGTGACTAGGCAGTAACTAACGCTTATATATCTCGTGACACACCCCCCAGATTTAACCTAGTACACGTTACGAGTCAGATCTGCACCCTTTTGTTATAGGAGACCTAAACGTAGGTGGTATAGACCGTACGCTCCCTTAGACTCTCTAGGATTTTAGCTAAGGGCCCCTCATAGGAATTAAACCTATAGTGTTTAAGCTTGTTACTGTAAGGGAGCACTAGTACTATTGTGGCACTAAGCAGGTAGAAGCTGGGCTTATAACTGTCACGTCACAAAACGATACCGTTAGTGACTAGGCAGTAACTAACGCTTATATATCTCGTGACAATTCAATTGAGGGGCAGTTCACTTACCAACGGTTGCGGTGGGGTCAACCAAGATCCCGCGCGCATCAGGGCCACAGTGTTTGATCAAATCCAAACTCTTTGCAAGTCTGTCCTTCTTGTTGACAGCCTCGGCTGCCTGGGCTGCCGGATCAGGGTTCTCACGATGGAGAGACACTATAACAGATGCGCCACACATGGTGAAGGTGAGTAGATAAAGTTGATGAGTTGTGGTTAGAAAGATGAGTCACGTGTGTGTAGAGGTAAGCATCTTTCAAACGGTTCTAAGGTCCAAGAAATCATAGTTCTTATACTTGCCAAGAGTAGACCGGACTTCGTGCGATAGAATTGTCAAAATGAGGGATCAACACAGGCGGTATTCAACACTCGTTCTGAATCCCAACTAAAACAACACTCCGGAGTACAAACGTGTGAATTGAAAGACGGTTGTTGAGAATAACGACAACTCTCAGTGTTCCGAAGTCCACCAATTGAATCTCTTGACGAGCATGTCAGAGGTATGTGTGCGTCATAGTTAGTGAGGTGTGCACTGCTTATGCTTATATGCCATTGATACGACATGGCTACGATATTTGTGTGTTGAAGTGCGGGGAATATAGCGGCGACTGGCCCAAATCTTGGCAGAAAGTTATAGGTAAATGCACGGTACAACTAAGATGGATTTGCTCGCTAAAATAGCCGGACTCCGATAGTATATGTATTTAGCAAGGCGGCCCTGAGCTAATTGAAGCCATCTAAAGACGGAAAAGCAAAAATTGGGATTCTCAAACAAGACTGCTAGGTTTCTTTGCCGAACACCCGATGAGGTGGACGGTGTGGGGGAAACGCTGTGTTAGGCTGACACTGACTTAGATGGTCATACCACATAGAGGATCCAAAGTTCCCCGTTGCATTAGCCTCATTTTTCATGTTCCAGTATGCGGCCTGGAGGGAGGGCGATGGTGTTCATCTCAGCCCCGGCGGTGAGCGATTGCCGTTCTGCCGTCAGAACATCAAGGCAGAGAAATACACAGCATATCACAGCCTTGATAGTCCCTGAGGAATCCAAGACTATAATCATCCAATTTCCAGACTTCATGAGTGCACTGAGACTGGAGCAAACCAACACTGTGTTTGATCTGGTGACCAATCCAGAGTCCTAGCAATCCCTTGGGGTTTGCCATTTCCCCAGGGCTTTCTAGAGGTTTAGACAACTCGAATCGTTACCCCCCACTTTGCACTCACGGCTTTGAGTCTAAGGATGGAAATAGGGTCGGTTTGGCAAGATGATTTGAATTTCAACGGGAGACGCCTGAGTCACGCCTATCTACTCTTGTTCATAACCAGTCGTTTTTGAGATTCTACTCATATAGTATGAAATAGCTTGGGAATTACACTTTTGTCTTGCGATATGCGAATGAAAAAATCTCTTCTCAGCTTCTATGAGTAATGACAAATTTTTCAAAGGCTTGAATATGATGCAGACTTCCCATCCTCGTTTCGTGGTAGCCAACCAACCAGTCATAGTTTGTGGTTGCCCCATGTCATGAGTTGGAGCACACAGCAGGGCATATACGAATACGGATCAGAAGGGTTGAGTTCTATAACAGTATCGATATGAAAGGGAGGTCTTATATATAGGTGAGTGTTGCGAGTAATGAGTGGAAGGCCACGTGAAAAGGCACATGATAATGCTGGTGACCAGTGCTGGGATATACGGATGAAGCTATCGTGACACCATAAGTATTAACTATGGGGCGGAGTCTCCGAAGACAAGGTAAAGGATTCAATTTGATGATGATTTAAATGCAAATTAATGTGTTTCATTCTCTTGCTCTTCATAAGTGGTTATTGTTCAAGCTTCTTGTTAACATGGTCGGAAATCTCGCTCTGAGATGCCGGCATCGCCAATGATGACGTAACGCTGCCGCCACACCCGAAATGCAGACGTGACCCGCGTCATCATCGTCTTCTCATCTTAACCGCATCAAGTCCGCCCACGCATCAATCATTTCAACGGAAATTATTTAATGAGCCCTTGGATGTTAGCATGGCAGGAAGACCATTGCCCAGTTACTCAGACATTGACGTTGAACTCGAGCCACTAGCCGATCCGCAGGATTTCGACAGTCCGGATTCTCCGCTCCCTCTGCTTGACGACAACGACTACACGGATAGACAGACGTTTAGGAGTAACAGCAGGACGATCAACATCATGAGCAGCACGCCGAAATGGATGAGGACGGCGCAGCCTTTGGGTCGGTCTCTATACCAAAAAGCACTCGCGGCTGTCCAACCACGACTGACTTTCGGATACATCGCTTGGACCATCATTGGCCTTTACGTGGTCTATTGCATCCTCGCCCGCTCGCCGCTACTCGCGTCAAAATTACCCAAGTATTCAGGTCCCTACGAAGTCGGCGCGATCGACGTCGAGGTACCTGTCCGCACGCCTCGTAAGATCAGCGAGCAAGTCTTGGCGAGCGACGGAAAGCCGGTTTTCGAACTCGAAACGGTGCTCTTCACGCTGTACTATCCTGCAGCAAAGGGTTCCAGGGGTACCGGTCATCACTACTGGATTCCCAGGCCGATCAGCATCACTGCCGAGGGCTACGCGAGGGCCGCGCACTTCAACAACTTCATCTCGCGGCCGATTTTCACCTTCTTTCTGTGGGCCATCGCGGGCAGCATCAAGATCCCTGCACATGTCGACGTGCCGCTGCTTCCATCGTCCGATTCTGGGGGCAGGGAGGAATTCCCTGTCGTGGTCTTGTCACACGGCCAAGCCAGCTCGCGGACGGATTACACGCACTACTGCGGCGAACTGGCCAGCCTTGGCAACGTCGTTGCCGCCATCGAACACCGTGACGGCAGCGGTCCGGGATCTGTAGTGACGACCAGAGATGGCAAGGCACGTAGGGTCATGTATCTGAACAAGAAGGAACTGGAGGGTGGCCAGGAGATGGAATCGGACGACTTCAAATTTAAGCAACTTGCATTCCGACAGGCTGAGATTGAAGAGACCATTGCCGTTCTGCAGGAGTTGCATGCAGGAAAAGGGTCTACCGTCTTCGCGAACAACGCCCGCAAAGAAGGCCGTGGCCTTGCAGAATGGGAGAACAGACTCAACTTCTCCCAGACAGTCATCGCGGGCCACTCATTTGGCGCAACGGGCGCCCTTCAGGTCCTCAGAGGGGCCACATCGGCCAAGAACCCGGCTGTCGGCGGCATCATTCTCGATCCCGGCAAGAGCAGCGGCAGGCTAAACACCGACATTGACGTGCCGATCCTCATCATCCACTCCGACTCGTGGTCCAAGAAGATTACGCCGTTCTTTGGGAGGCCGCACTTCGACACCGTCAGGGATATCGCGCGGGACGTGCTCAAGCGTGTGGGTTCGAGCTGGTTTGTGACGAGCCTGCGGACGAGTCACCCGAGCGTCACTGATGCGCCGTTGATTGAGCCTCTGCTCCTCCGTTGGACGACGGGAGCCACGATTGACGTGCGTCGAGGCCTGAAGGAGTATGTCAGGATCTCGGACGAGTTTATGGATTTCTTGAGGGATGGATCCAGAGAGGGCGTGTTATCCGAAGGCGTCACTCACGAAGAGTACGGGAAGGATACAATGACGAATGAGCAAAGAAGGAGGATACCCAAGGGGACGACGAAATATTGGCAGATTCATGTCGCGCCGCCCCGAGAAGAGTAAGAGGATGGGCTTGTGTGGCCTGATGATGATGATGATGATGATGATTAATTCACATTGATATGCCGTGATTACTCAACTCGGACTCGCATTTGCCGTGCCATCTGCGTATCGTTTGTCGAAGCGAGGAGCCGAAGGGGCCTGTCGGTCTGGGCCTCTGGCGTATTAGCATCGCTACCGCATCTCCATCTTCTTTGGTCGGCAGAATTTTCCGGTACCAGAATTCTAAGAGGTATTGCCATGATGCACCACCACCCCACACGACTTCGGGCCTAATTCGGACCCTGTGATCAAATGCAGGCCTGCCGCCCGTCCCTTCGGCCATGTGAGACTGACTCGACCAGAGCACGAACCCGTGTGCAGTTTGGTATCTGCGAGATTTCACGCCATCTTCCCTCTTGGTTTCCGGGCATCATCCCATGCCAAGGCGAGCAGCGTCAGAGCTGCGCCGCCGCCCTCCCACGCGGCGACGCCCACCCAGCCCTGCCGCCAGAAGACGAGGGCCGACACTAGGCGCATCGGCACGGTAGCGAGGAAGAACGGCCGGTTATCCTGGGCGACGGCCAGGGTGTAATAGACGCCCATGGCGACGGCGGCAAGGGCGTTGCCGTTCGCGGCGGGGAGCGCGGCGGCGGGGAGGCCCAGCGACGTGAGGGCTCCGGACGGGCGCAGCAGGGAACGGACGCCGGCGATAAAGGAGGAGACGCCGAAGGCGAGGATTGTGTACCGGGCGATGCCTGGTGCCATTGTCGTCGGCGAAGTAAGGGTCCGCTCTCTCTACTACTCTAGTTCTCGTTCAGGTTTAGGCTCGGGTTCAGGTTCAGAGAGATCGAGGTCGGTAAGAGCCAGACTCGAGTCGACTTGGTACGAGGTCTATCCAAGGTGCGAATGGAATGGAATGCGGGGCCGCTGCTCGGGTCGTCGTCGTGCCGAGCGGAGGGAGATACGGGCCAATGAAGTTTTTATTCTTTATTTGTTTTTTTCTTTCTCTCTTTCTTTTTCTTTTTCTTGCGGTGCTGATGCGCGTGGTATGCAGCGTGACGGGCGGATTAGCAGCAGATAAGCCTAATATCAAAAAAAGAACCGCCGATCCTAGTGGCAGCTCAACCCGTCAGCGGTTGTTGTTTTTTTTATTTTCTGCCTCGCCGGGAAACCCTGGACCCGGTGCTTGGTGCCCCTGAGACATCTTGATTCCAGCAATCCGGACGGCTTGAACGATTCCACATCAAGTTGCTGTTGTGCATGGAGGGGGAGGGGGGCGGCGGCGGCCTCTTGACAGATTAGATCAGCCTCGGTATGTATTACACGACGTGAGATGTCTCATCTGATGGTTCGCTCTTGGGGGAGGTCACACTAAAAGATTGGCGCGAAATCCGAAGCATCAAAGTTCTTCGTGCAACCTCTCTCCCCGCGACGATGCTTAAGCGCATGCTGAGGGTGCCCGATGATTCGGCACGCTGCACTCCATACGTTCCCCTGTTGATGGGAATGAGCTCTGCTCCATTGGCCGTCGTTCGATCACTCGGGCACTTTGTCTGGACGTCTGACTGCGGCGAGGACCGAATGAGCGTCACGAATGGGATGCATGCCCCCATTCCAGGTCCTCGGTTGAGAGCGGTGAGAGAGACTCGACCCGACTCGACTCGGGCCTGCTGAGACAGAAACCAACTGGACGCAGACCAACTGGGTTCTGACAAAAGGCTTGGCGGGACGACGAACCGCTTGCTTGAATGGGAGGATGGTGGTGACACTAGTCCAGGCAGCGGCGCTGACACAAGGTAGCAGAATTCCTAGCGTCGTCCCCCCCCTCTGTCTGTCCCTTTGCCAGATATGCTGTGTCCGAGACAATGGCGTCCAACTATTTGCAAGACATCGGGGGGCCCGGTACAGAAGATGGGCGTCCCAACGTCAGGTGACGATGACACGATGTGACTGGCAAAACCCCGTTGGTGGCCTTCAACGTTCTTTTTTTGTTTTCCCACCCCTGAATACTGACGACGCAGGGCTTGACGAAAACATTTGCATGTGCGCGCATTGGTGAGATGACGAGGAGCGGACCAGGAATGTGGTCATTGGTGTAGGGTTTACAGCCGGGGAACAGAGGGAAGAGTGGAAGAAAAGAGAGCCTCGGCACAAACATGACATTGGATTGGCCGTTGGAGATGGCTGCAAGGAATAGAGTTCTGTCGCTCACCCCAGACTTGGTCCGTCATATTTGCAATCATCGGAGTTGCTCTCCGTACGCACGGGCACGCGGCGCAGTGCCGTGCCGCGTCCGTGTCGTCGAGATGGGGAAGAACAGGCGATGGAAGGACGGGATCTGATGAGATTTAGGGATATTCCTTGCCGTCCGTGCCTCCCAGAGAGGCCAAGGGGCATACCTAGACTACCGCAGGGCTTAACAGGCATTTGCCCGCATTTCCCATTGCCAATATCGGACGGTGGACGGTGGACGGTGGACAGTGGACGATCGTCGGTCCTTGCAAGCTGACGGTTCTGATGGCTGGGGTCCAAGGACGGCCCTGCCGTCTCCAACGGGACGAAATGCATACCCTTCTGGGAATTCCCCACCGGCTGGGATACATTTGAGACCAGGCTGCTGCGAAACGCCCCCCCGGATCTCGTCCATCATTCCGGGCACGGGCGACCTCGCCGGCGACGGCTCACGGCGGCCGGAAGCCGCTCGCTCGTATGACTGACAGGTCTCGACAGCCCGTCCACCCCTTTCCTCGCGTCCAGCTCTTGGTGGACACAGAAGGTCGGCGGCCGCTTTCCTCGCAGGGGGGAAGAGGGGGGCCGTTCCGTCCATCGAGGCGAAGCGTCCCGTTCTCCGAAGTCCCTCAAGGGTCGGTGTTGGCCTGGGACCCAAGTCTCCAGTCCAGGAACACGGCTCGTTGTACTACGCGACGCATCGCCAACGATGATACCTACCTACCATGGCGTCTCTATCCCTCTGTCTCTATCTCCTTGACTCTCTATTTCGCATCGTCTTAGTTGAGACATGATTGCATTATGGACTGGCAGCCACCCGAGGAGCCAATGGGTGACGTGAGACCGTTTAGGCGAGATTGGCGAGCGCGCCGGTCCTTTTCCAATCCCCTCCTTCACCGAGTGGCCGTCGGAACGTTTCGGTGTGACAGCAGACTTTCTTTTTCCTCATTAACCTCTCCTGGGGGAGGGGGTCGTTCCTCTCATGGCAAATGAATCGATCGGAGACGGGAAGCAAAGCTGGATTCAAAGGAAAGGGAAGAGAGAAGAAGAAGAAGAAAAAAAAGAAAAAAAAAAGAGGGCCAAGCCAGCCTGGATCGGCCCGCTGCGCGAGGGCAGAGAGAGGCTGGACACTTGTCTTCCCGTCAGACACGAACGCTACGGGCGTGGACGCGCGCGCGCGGGGCCTCTCCCTTGTGCCCCTCTCTCTCTCTCTCTCTCTCTCTCTCTCTGTGCACTAATCTGTGATGTGGTTGCATACATAACCAGATCTCGGGGTAGAAGACGCCCCCCTCCCTCCTCAACTGACCGGGCCCTGCCATGACAAAGGCGCGCGTTTGGTCTAATTGCTCATGGCGTTTGTCCGGCGTCTTTGAGGCAACGGGAGTGGCCAGGACTCAGAACTCAGCGGCGCCGGTCCCTGTCTCTCCCCCCTCTTCGTCCCCTTCACCCTTCACCCTTCACTCTTGGGCTAATGAGCGTTGGTGTGCGTCAAACCGATCCGATGTTAGTGTAGCGGTCATCGGCGCCGCTTATTGCTGCCCCTGGCTAATAACAAGACAAATAACCGCAAATTGCGTGAGCTGTCGGTGCGCGATCAGCGGTCTCCTCCCCATCCACCCCCAATGGGGGGAACGGACGCATGAGTCGCCGGGTTCCTTGCAAAGAGAAGAAGAGCCGTGGGCCAAGTTTTGATTTATCGTTTCTGCGCGCGTTTGCCGCACCCTCGAATTACAAGTGGAATACGGATATACTAATAATAAAAATAATAAATGAGGAAGAAAAAAAACCCTTACAAGACTCCAGAGATCCATGGAGCTCGACAGCCTTAGTTTTCTCCCATGTCTCCCGTCCCCCCCCCCCCCCCGTTCGTATCCTCCGTAACCTGGGGCGAACCATGCAGATACTCTCTTGTTTGGTACATTACTGAAAACTGACTGACTGACTGGTAAGTGCTTGGTTCAATACGCATACTCTCTGGCCTTCCTTGCGCACACACAGACGCCCGCGGCAGATAGCTAGGTATCGGTGCCTGCATTTGTACTGCCGTCGTAGTAGTACATGACGCCATGCACCATCGTGCATCCACTGATCTCCTCTTGATCCAGTTTCTCTGGATTCGCACCAGGACGAGGCATCCATCCGCGTTGGTGCCGCTCCACCCAAAGAAGTGAGATTACGGTTCCTGGTTTTTTTTTTTCCCCTTTCTCCTCAGTGATCCGGAAATGGGTGTGTGTAGTGGTGTGCGTGTGCGTGTGTGTCGTGGCACTTGGAACGCCGTGACTTGCTGGCAGGCTCACCACCAGTAAAGAGAGAGAGAGAGAGAGAGAGGGAGGGAGAAAAAAAAGTTGCTCCAATTCGAGCCCATTTCAGCCCGGGCTTGCGAGACATGATACTACACACACTACACACACTACGTACACAGAAACACCTCATCAGCAGACGACAAGAAGTCGTGTTTGTTGTTCCTTGCCTCGGTCTTTGCTTTGGAGGGAGGGGGGTGTTCAATTTTGGTTCGGACTGAGTCCCGGCCATGGCATGGCATGGCATGGCATGGCATGGCATAGGTAGTAGCATATGATCAAGCCAGGAAACGAACAGCCAGGAACTGCCAGGAGGCGCAAGTCTCGCCTCGAAAATATGACAGACGCTCGTGAATGGTCACGACCCGGCCCCTGGATCCCTTCCCCATGGCTCAATGGGGCATCTTGCAGGCCGCGAAGCAGCCCTGAATGTCGGCGTCCACGACACACACCCCCCCGAGCAGGGCATTCTCTCTCTAACTCTTGCATATACTCCCCACCCTCGTTAGTGCGTGCTCTCGGTCTCTCGGTCTCTCGGTCTCTCTCACTCTTCTATTCTACATCCGTTCCTCAGTTCCGTCCCGTCCCCGCAACTTGCTCGTCACCGGCCGTTTTCTCTCGTTTTCCGTCAGGTCGTGACTTTGCATCACACATCCCATACCACCGCCCACCCTCCCACACACACACTCACACACACACACACATTCACACACACCACCCATTTCGAGCCGCCTCCTCCGTGTCCCGGCAATGCGCTCGCTGACACCGCGGAACGCTGGATCGGTGTGATTCCATCCATCCCCGGCCGGGCCCCTCCCCTCCATCTCGTCACCACATGTCAGCCACCCATTGATACTGGGGCCTCGAACTGATTCCCAAGTTGGTTCCAGCATGCATGCATGCATGTTAAGCCCCCCCCTCCCCTCGTCCCCTTACCATGTATGTATGTACTCCTCTCCCCACCCCGGCAAACCCCCAACAGCAAGCTAAAGTAGACTTAGACCAGCTCGCCAGCCGGCAGAAGAGGTGCATCTTGTCTCTGTCTCTGTCTCATTCACTGCCGCTGCTGCAGTCTGTAATCTGTATCCAGACACTACCTACCTACCTACTCTGTGTCCATGTCCGACTAGTGCACATGTACGAATCGACTGGGACTGCCCAACTCGACCCTGTCCACCCGTTCACCACCGTCCACGTACACTGCTACTGCTGCTGCTGCTAAGGTACGCACCGCACCTCTGCTGCCGCCCAATACCTGCGTCCCCGGCCGCCCGCACCCGCATCCCCGTCTCATTCTTCCCCCTTCCCCCCCTTGACAGCCTTGAAGACACACACTTTGCTGGCTGGATGCATCCGTAAGTGAGCTGACACATCCGGGGAAGGGCTTCCGGCGGCAAGAACCCAGAACCCAGAAACCCAGAAATATCCTCCCCCCGTGGTTCCCCCAAGAGCCTCATCATCGCCATCATCATCATCATCTTCATCCTTATTAAGAAAGGAGGAAAGAAAAGAAGCTCCCCCAAACCAAAAAAAAACAGTCCTTCTTTTAGTCTGCGGTGTTTCTTTGGCTTTCTTTTCCACACCACGCACGTACACACATACACACATACACATACACACGCCCCCCTTCTCACGCCCCGGCAAATGGCTTTCGCATCATCCCCCGTGGATCCGTCGACGCCGTTCTTCGCCACGGACCTCGACGGCCTCGCCCAGGCGCCCTCACCCGTCGCCCGCGCCATCCTCGTGGCGCTGTGCGACGACCGACGTGTGCGGGCCCAGGCGCTGAGGCAGCTCGGCCGGCTGCTGCGCTTCGAGGCCGACGTCCGCGGCCAGGATCCCGTCAAGAGCCCCGGCTCCGTCACGAGCCCGTCAAACCCGAAGAAGAGGAAAGTGACCGGCGAGCCCAAGATCTGCGTCCAGTGCGACTGCATCTTCACCGAGGAAGATAACTCTTTCGGGGCGTGTTGGTACCACTCAGGTGAGCAGAGATTGGACGGCACGAGTCAGCGGACCTGACGCAGCTGTCCATTTTGAGTTTTTTTCTTTCCTGAATCGTTCCCTTATTCTTCTGCTTCCTCTTCTTTTCCCCTTCCGGGCAAGGAGGGGCGCAACGTTTTCGTTCCCCGTCCCCTTGAACCGTTTCTACGGGAAACAGCGCTAACTCGCAACGTCCCCCCTTCTAGGCGAGCTGGAGCTTTGGGATGAGACCCAGATCCCCACGCTCTGGGACGAAGTATCGTCAGATGAGCTCGACACGGAGTCGAACCGCGCCGAGTACCCCGCGGCGTTCCGGTGGTGCTGCTGCGAGCGGCTCGGCGACAGGGCGGGCTGCGTGCGCGGCCAGCATGAGTCCAACCCGGACAAGAGCAAAAAGGGCCGCGGCAACGAGCTCTCCGACCTGGACGACGACCCGCTGGAGCTCGACGCATCCGACGACCTACAGCCGCCGCTGCAGCAGCACTACACGATCATGAATCCCCAGGAGACGACCCTCCGCAAGCTGCCGACGCACCAGGAGGAAGAGGAGCACCACCATCACCACCACCATCACCACCACCACCATCAACAGCAACAGCCGCAACCGCTCCATTAGCACTGTTAACGAAGAGGATACGAACAGAGTTTTTGTCGCTTAGATTGACAGCGGCACAGAAACCCGGCCGCTCCGATGGGGGTGTTCTTTCAACTATCATTATTACACTGGCGAACGGACCCGTGCCGATCAGTCAGTCATGGGGGATTTTGTTTTGTTTTAGGGTTTCGGTCAATCGGATCTGTTCCGGTCTTCCCGGAGCCGACGACGACGACGACGACGTGACAGCGATGCAGCGGGTCTTGTGTCAATCGATTCGGACAAGGCACCGTCGCCGTAGCTGTTGCCCGCACAAGAGAATGTGCCGGAGCCGTCTATCGGACAGGGTAAGATCACAGTCGGTCGAGGACATTGGTCACGGCGTAAGCGACTGAAGAAACGGAGCGACGGGAAACAAGCACTGTATGGGAGGCATAGCATTGGCAAAAGTCTGGAACACACACACACACACACACACTTAGCGGGAAGGCAAATCTGGGTGTTTTGGCAGGCAAAGGAGCCTTCCTTTTCTTATAACTGGGTTACATTTAACATGAACTTTTCAAGGATCATCAGACCGAACTCGAGCCAGGCAGGGCTGGAACACCATCCGACGCGTGCCGGCATACGGCACGACTCACTGCATCTGCTTCATATCGGCACAGGGGGCAGAGGCGGAGAGGCCAAACGTGTTCGTCCGATGTAGTGCTGTTTTATGTATAAGAACAACAAGACTAGGATACGATGATTGAGAGCGAGAGGCACACACCCACACACACACACACACAGAGAGAGAGAGAGAGAGAGAGAGAGAGAGGGACAGAGATACCCGGCAGGAGGGCATATCGATTAGAAACCAGCGCAACGGGGCGAACCCGGAATCACCTGATTTTTTTCTTGTATCTTCTCCTTTGCCCAGGCATAACCTATAGCACATGCACGACGCTTTCCGGGCCACCGTTATGATAACTGACGATGATGATGCCTTTGCCTACGGGGATCGAGATTTGCGTCTCGTCCGTCTCGCCCGTGTCGTACGGTGAAGACTGGCGGTGGCGGATTCCACGCACACAGATACAAATCCATACACGCATGCGCGCCGTGTGGATGAGACGGAACCGCATCCGGGACGCGATATCATCTGCAGCGCCGCACCGTCTGCAAGGGACACCAGAACAAGATTGGCCAGCGCGAGTCACGGGCAGCGTTAGCAAGTCTCACGGGGCCCCAGTAGGCGCTGCTGCACAGCACTCATACACGCCAAAAAGGGGGGGGGGGGTGAGGTGAGGGCGAGCAAAGCAGGCTCTGGGACTGGAACCCCTACCTATAATACCTCCTCACTCCTCACCCTTGAAGGCGGTAAAGCTTGGGGTGCCACGGCATTTTCTCGTACATAGTTCTCTCTGTGTATCCATCCGTGTCGCCTAGGAAAATGCAATCGATAGGGGAGGGTACCCGCCTGGGCAGCAGGGGATACCCTGACCATCCGAGATTCCCCGGCAAACCCTGATCGGCGCGAGGGGGGTCGGGGAAAAACGCGGGCGTCTGTGTGTGCGTGCGATCATCGCCCAAAAGGAGAGAGCCTGGGCAGCAAACCGCCCACCCCCCAGAAGATGCTTTCTTCTACTACATAGTAGATAGCGGTACTTGCAGTCTATCCGATGTAGGTAATTTATATTCCCGTCGCGCCAGTTTAACGTTTTGGCGCGGAACCATTCCCCTGTTCCCGGGACGTGGGTGGAACGACATGCAAAACGTGTCGTGGAGTTTTAACGTCACGTTCGGGAGGGGGGGGAACCATCCAATGTTTGACCCTCCATTGTCCACTGGAGGGGTTTGCAGAGGGTTTATGGAACATTCCACACTCCAGCCGTCCACTGACTCCAGTTGTGACTCCAGTTGACTCTGCGCTTTTTCCCTCTCCT
Source organism: Colletotrichum sublineola (assembly GCA_020631755.1). Classification (NCBI taxonomy): domain Eukaryota; kingdom Fungi; phylum Ascomycota; class Sordariomycetes; order Glomerellales; family Glomerellaceae; genus Colletotrichum; species Colletotrichum sublineola. The sequence goes on along the minus strand of JAHSQG010000005.1, from coordinate 4,570,401 downwards.
TCACCACCCAGCCAGGTTAGGTATCGGCTTATCCACAGTAGATTGAGGAAAAGCGGGGAGTGGTGTACTCGACCGCGCGTCCGATATCGCATTTACCTTTTGGCTTGGCTTGGCTTTTTCGAGGGCTTGTTGCCTGCAAAGCCCGTATCAGAGAACGATGGCCGAGCATGCTGTGCAACGTGACGCCGGCGAGGCGGCGCGCACGAAACAGGAACTCGACGCCGTGGCCTCCATACCGGAGGCCGACGCTCGCAAGGCGCTGTATTTCATCTGCAGCGAAGACGAGGGGGCCCGGAGGAAGGTTCTCGACTTTTACCGTGTCTTCCCGAAGACGGACGTGTGTATGCATTGCGAAGAGGAGTTTGACCGGGAAAACAACCCTCCCGGCGCGTGCCGTTACCACCCAGGTAAGGTTCATCTTTAGTTGAAGTTGATCTAGAATCACAACGGTGAAAACGCCCTTTCCAACTCGGTCGCCATACTTACCTACCGGGTCGAGATACGTTCAAAACAGGTGACTAACTCTTAAACGCAGGGGATTTCGAACTGGACGAGGAACTTGAAGTCTGGGACAGCGTGGACGACTATGACTGGCCCCCCGAAGTTTATCAAAGAGACAGCGAGTCTAATCGACAAGATATTCCCGAGGGATTCAGATGGAGCTGCTGCGGGCGCGTGGGGAACGTAGAAGGGTGCGAGACGGGGACACACGAAGGCAGGGGGGCAACAACCGCAGCAGCCACCACGTTCGGACTGGCGCTCGATGTCAACAGGATCAAAGCCAAGCTCGGCACACTCGACAACAGTGTGGGCAAGGAGTCCGAGGCCCATGTTCCGGGACAACCGGCCGGCAACAAGCGCAAGGCAGATGGTGAGCTCGGTGACGGCGAGGCGAGCAAGGTGAAGAAGGACGCCGGCAGCTCTTGATTGGGTATCTCTTGGCTGACAGGTGACCGGGTTCGAAATTGACAAGACCAGTAGCTGTAGCTGAGACCATGTCAGTCAGTCCGTATTGGCCGTCACTCGAACTGGACATGCAAATCCGTCCCAAACCGGGTTAGTATATTTTCCACTTCAACGCAGGAAGCTGGAGCCGTGGAAGTATTCCTGGGAAGATAGTCATCTAGCCACACTGGGAGGGAGGTCTCTAATATTGCTAAAGTGCGCTACAGCATTGCTGCCTTGTGAGATGTATTGCCCCTCGATTCATCGTCAACTCGTCTTCTGGATCCTGGGTCACTTCGGTTTCCACACTCAAACGTCTGGACTCTGTGACGATCTGCATGATAATATGTTCTGCTCAAAATGGCAAAATTCGTCCCCGCGCACGACTTCACGATCGGATGGGTTTGCGCCCACTCGTTGGAGCTAGGAATTGCGATTGCGATGATGGATGAGCAGCTGCCCGGCCTTACCCCTCACCCGAGCGACTCCAACATCTACGCGTTTGGGTGCGTCGAGGGCCACTATGTCGTAGCTGCCTATTCACCTATCGTCGAAAGAGGTACAAGTCCAGTAGTGATCGCGGCTCGCCACATGAGGTTGAGCTTTCCTTCAGTCCGCCTTGGTATCTCTATCGGCATTGTTAGCGGGGCTCTGCGTCCCAGCAACGATCTCGACATTTGCCTGGACGATGTTATCATTAACCAGTCGCTAGAGAATTATAACGAAGTGGTTCGCTATGGTCTCGGCAAAATTGACGAAGGTCGTGTTATCCGCATGGAGAACGAGATCGCGCCGCTATCAACAACTGTAATGGGAGCGCTTGAGAAATTACGCGCCAAAGATCTTCAAGGCAGGACTCGAGTCTTGGAACACTTATCTGAGTTCTTCATCCCACCAGAGTCTAATTCCCTGGGTTCTCAACAAGACGCTCTCCTCGGCTCAAACCAATCAAAGGACAGCATCAGACTGAGAGAAGCACGAGCAATAAAAGTCCAGGCCCTCCCTCGCAGCAGCATCATATCTCCACTGGAACCCATGATAGACGGTTCAACGCGTGAAAGTTACCTCCATGAACTTGATGATGTTTCATTATTTGACACTGAGGCAGACGACTTGAAGACTGATGTCTCTCAGTTTGCTTTTCCTCTGGTTAAGATCCTTGGTAAATATGATTGTGCCGACAAATATGAGAGCAAGAAGTCGCAACAGCCTCAATGTGAGGCCCCTCCGGAGTCCATCTACAACAAGAGCAAATACCCCTCGACCGGGAAGCGCAAGGCAACACGAGTCTCTCAGGTACGTAAGGCCTGTTTCTCCCGGGTTGCTCTCGATGGTTTGTTACCGTGCTAACCTATTATATGTGTCACGAGGTGATATAAGGCGTTAATTGCTGCCTGCAATTAACGGCGTCGTTTTTGCGACAATATGCTATAGGCTTGCGACAGTTGTCGGCATCTGAAGTTGAAATGTGATGAAAGCAAGCCTTGCAAGAACTGTAGAGAAAATGGGCTTGAGTGTAAATACTGCAAACCTATTCCAAAGACGTTAGTCAAGTTTGCCTCCCCTCCTACACCTAAATTATCTTGCTAATAGTGTAAATAGGGTTTACAAAGGTCAAACTGACATCCCTGGGGCGATTTCCGAGACGAAGAGCGCGATGGAGGCGGAGTGCGAAGCGCAGATTCTTGAGCAGCAAAAGTGGTACGCAGCGGCTGCAGCCGCGTCATATGGCAAGGAGCTTTTGCGAACCCTCCCACTTCTTTTGGTGCCAGTCGTCCCTGGAAGATCAAACAGCTCGTAAGTACAATAAGGTGAAATACATGTGCCTACAGACTCTGATGAAGACAGCCGACCCTTCCTGTACGTCCCCTGCAACGAAGGACTCTTTAAAGAAAACCAATCTCAAGCGATGGGATTCTTTGGTTGACGAAGAACCTTTGTTTGACTCGTTCATCGCGTTTGACGAGAGCACTTCGACTGGGCAGATTAACAGTGCAATGAACGCATCGCCCAAACGCAGTTTGAAGTCTCTAATTCATCGAGCCGAAGACAAACCCTTGAGGCCCCAAAGCAAGTCGGCCTCAAAGACTGGTCTACCCGTAGCAGACTTGAATCTTGTACCTGTCACATTGGCCTCCAGGATAAGATTATACTCCAGAGATGCCGATGCAGAGGACGCTGATGAAGACAAAGAGAATGAGCTTTTCGAAGCTGGATTTTTCACTGAATCCAGCAATATGATTAAGGGTGTCTCGCCCGACTTCGCAGGCTTCCAGGAGCACGTGTTCCGTCTCAATCCAGGCTTGTCAACCACTAACAACTACCTTGTTGACCGCATCGCCCGCCAACAGGTTTTGCGATACAAAACACTTCTCAATGCCAGAATTAAACATAGAGGGCTTGGTGAAGATTGCCCATGCGGGTCTCTCTGTTCCACACTTGGTAGTCATCCTGCTCTGCCTATCAACGTGGGCGATATGCAAAATATCGATCCGTTGCCCAATAGCCTTAAACCCGACGACTTGGACCCTGTTGAGGGTTATATAACTAAAGAAAGCTTCCCGCCAAACTTTCCACTGCCGCCTACACGACATCTTCCGGCTGAATTTGAATGTTCGCTCTGCTTCTGCTTGAAAAAGGCTAACAAGCCTTCTGACTGGACGAAACACGTCTATAAGGACATACAGCTCTTCACTTGCACTTGGGAGCGGTGCCGAGATCCTAAGACATTTAAGCGCAAAGCTGATTGGGTACGCCATGAGAACGAAGCCCACCGTCACCTTGAGTGGTGGATCTGTGACATCGAGGACTGCCGTCACGCCTCCTACCGCCGAGACAACTTCCTCCAGCATCTCGTGCGCGAGCACAAGTTCACAGATCCTCAGTACAAAACCAAAGCCGCCATCAGCCATGCTGGTCTCAATTCAACGTGGCAAAAAGTTGAGCAGTGCCGCCAAGAAACCCCCGTAAGGGCACAGGATGAGCCCTGCCGGTTTTGCGGGCGACAGTTCCTGACGTGGAAGAAGCTGATGGTCCACTTGTCTAAGCAGATGGAGCATATAAGTTTGCCTATTATCCACCTGGTTGAGTCTCAAGACCTAAGGCTGGAAACCATTGCTTCTGTGCAGGATCATCCGCAGACGGCCCCCTTCTGAGAACCAAAGCAGCCACTATCTCATCCTCGTTCAGCGGTCGTTAGTCTGCCCACAGATCCTGGCTACGCATCTGTCCCAAAATCCGAGAGCCCGAAGCCCAGTGGCGAAGAACCTCTAGATGATCCATTTGACGATAACGACACTATCCGTACAGACAGACAAGAGCTCCTCTTACCGCCGAGCCAAAAGTCTACTTACATAGAGAAGTTTGCCGACCTTCTGCATGGCGTCATCCCTTTGGACGACAGCCGAGAAATCTGGCTGGAGAGGTCATTGACCCCTCTTTTGAGAAAATTCGCTATCAGACTTCGTTCTACAGCGACAGAACCTGAGATCAAAGAGGTTGGCCTATTTGTTAGACACTATCGCCAGTAAGGGACCAGGGACAATGATCGATAATTAGACCAAAGCTGACCAAACTAAGTCGCATAGCCGCGAGGTTGAAACAGCATATCCTCAACGAAATTTACCCAGATTATTCATCGGTGGATTCTGAGCCGAACACGCAAAAGCCGCACGAGAGGCTTCAAGACAGTGCTTCACTCACATTTCAGGAAAAGGTGTTGCGATGGAACTTGACGGAACCCGACAGGGTTGAACAAGAGGAGAGCTCGGTAGACAATAAATCTTCTGTCGTGAAGCTGGAATAGCTTCGTGTGGCTAGTTTCAGTGATCTCCACTTGAGAAGTGGCGCACCAACCGCACGGACCTTCGTTGAACCAGTATTTCTACCAGTTCTCCGGTCCGTAGATAGATTCTTAAAGGAACAACTACTTTATTCTGAAATGACTAGACGCTGCGGTTCATCACATCTTCTGAAGACTCTATGCCGGATGGCGAGGAGCCAGGTTTCCCTGGGATGGAGGATACAGTTGACGCGCTGAACGAGAACTTCGCCAGTTACAGGGAAAAGCTTCTCACAACTACGGCCTTCTCGTGGCTTTTGACTGAGTTTGAAAAGCAAGGAAGGCTGGATTCGGACAATGCGACAAGCATCGATGGTATCAGGGACTTTGTCTGGACGACTTTGAGTGGTCCCAAGAATATGCCCAAAAGAACTGCATTATCGGTCCAGCACGCTGACTTTGAACTGCATTGGGACCCTACCTACTTCGCCAAACAGCAGGGTTACCCGGACGTCGCGGCCCTTCACGGTTCATTAACCATCAGTGGCTCTGCAACAAATACGCAACTGTTACCTTGCTTGTCGTATCTTAGACAATGTTGGCCACTTTTGGGAGAAGATGTTTTGTTGGGGCTTACATCCATGTTAGATGAAAGCACTGGAACAAATGTCGAAAGTATGTCTCCAAGTCCAGAGAGAATGTGGACACGCAAAGCAATATATGAAAATGCTGACGTTTGCAGAGTCACTGTATGATGGCACCGTCATATCATATAGTCTCAGTGGTACAAACACTATGATCAGTTGCACGGGTATGGTGGACTCTATCAGCGACGTCGCAGAAGTACTGGCTTGGCTCGGGTCTGCTTTACGTGGAGGCTGTGCCCAAGGACAAGATAACCTACATCACGCCGCATATATCCTGCGCCTCCGCAACTGGCACGCCTTTCACAAACCTTGATCGCTTTGACAAGGCCCATTTTGTACTGATATTCGAGGAAGAAGACACAGGATACCGGGAAACGGAATTTGCCAACGGCTTTTGTTGGTTCGGCCTGTTCAGAAACTCTGTCATAGCGAAAGGGTTCCCTGTTCTGCGTCGTGATCACGACTTTGACGGCTTGGAGATCCCGCTATTCGTCATGGGATATCTTGCTGATGCCAGCAAGCTAACTCTGTTCAACAACCAGGTTCTCCTCAAGGGGTTCAACGTGGCGTTGGTCCCATCTTCTCGTTCAGGGAACATCATTGCCTGGCACGTTGTCATAAACAAAACTGGAGAGCGGTTGCCTTACTACGATAATAGAATTTCGAAACTTAAGACGCAAGATGAATCCATCTCGATAGGGAACGTGCATGGTTTAAGGCATGTTCTTGGCTGGACATCCGAGGCATTATGCAATATCGGTAGGCCCGCGTGAATGATTACAGGGGTTGTGTCACAAACTAAACTCTACTTCTCGAATCTTATAGGATCGCCTGACGCCAACTACCATGATCTATGGACAGACCCCGACTTCGTTCGTCCTGGCTTTGTACTGGAGAAATTCATCCTGCAGGGAGGTCCGGAATTCCTCACCTTTGGTGTCGAGATATCCGTGGGCAAAAAAGACCCGTCGCCCGCCATCAGGCGTGGAAAGGATAGTTACCTCGAAAGTCTGGAGCTACTCGAAAACGAGTACATTGTTCTCTACGATACCGGTACCCGTCAAGCCTGGCTTTCAAATGGTGTCAATGCATTATTACACCTTGTCAGGGCATCTCTCAAAGAGAATCTCGTGGGCTCGTCCAGCAGACACTACATCTTCACCGACTCGAAGCTCCGCGAGAGCACATATCCCTGTAGCTCGAGGGCGGCGATGGACGTGCTCGAGGATGAGGACAATCTGCAAATGCCAATATTACGGCCAGTTTTTCGGGGCAATGGCTCAAGAAACGCCCGGGCTGAAAGTCCAACCTTATTTATCTACCGAGTAAACCAAATCCGACTCTCCCTGGAACAGTTGTTGGATTTCCAGGCGCAGGTCAACACCCCGGGGATGTCGCTGCATCTCGCGCCCAGGAGCCAGCTTGAAGGCTATGTCTTTATGGATATCGCTACCCGACAGCGCCCTAAGCCACGATTTGTAAGTCTGAGGCAATCCAAGTTCAGCGGAAACTCGTGGGTGGATTTCACAAGGACCATCGGGGCCATTACGCTCTTCGGACATGGGTTCGGCAATCTCATCACACCAGCACCCGGACTGGCAGGGTTGTGCGATAACTGGCGCCTCCTGCCAGAGGGTAAAAACCTTCTCGCCGTCAGCTCTTACGATCTGATGAACATCCTGAGGAAGAGAGGGCCACAGGATGCACGCCACTTCAAGTTATGTACTGGTTTCTTCTGGCACAAGCCCGCGGAGCTATTTGAGGATTGTGTCTGCAAGACCAGGCTCAACTGGGGCCTTCAGCGACCTTGTGATAGAGTCCAAGTCATCTTACCCGCAAGCTCTTTGAGAAAGCTCGCTGGAACAACTCCGCCTGGTCCACTTGACCCTCAAGGTGCTGTCATCTTCGGCCACAGCTCGCGGTTTCCATGGAAGCTACCAGACAGAGGTGATATCGAGAAAGACAACGAGCCAGAACAGGTTTTAGACGACTTGCAGGAGAGTGTTTCCGCAACCAGAGTCTCGTCCTCTTCGATGTTCTCTCCAACCCCTAGTCACGATGACTCGACCATACCAACACAGGATACCTCTCAAACTGGAATCACAACGCCATTGAATACGGAAAAAGCAAAGGTTCCTCAAGATACGCAATCAATACGGGATGATCCCATGGTTATAGACGTAGGTGAGGTTGTTGACAAGGAAGCTCACAGGTCTATTAAACGAAGGTGGCGCACTTTTATGGAATGGACCGGTTCTTCGGGACAAGCCTCGGGCAGTGGCAAGAATTGAGTATTGTATGGTTCACAGAATGAAGGGGGCATATATTTTACAGGAATGAGTTTGTACCTCGAGGCTAGACGTCACTGTAAACATCTACCGGAAGGCAGCTTAAGACTAGATATGATAAAGAGGCTGCTAGTACGCATAAAACAAAATCGCTTCCTGGTTACTCTGTCGAATCTTCCTGTTCTCCTTGACGAGCATCCACCTCATCAACCACGCGCCCGCGGCGCACGCAACGCAAAAGGCCGCACTGCTGGCCATGGGAATGACATATCTCGGAGCGTCCGATGTAGGCCACAGGTACTATAGATATCGTTAGCGCGCTCGCACACCCGCTGACGGAAAACGCATCGTGGAAGCTCACGGGAGTCCAGATGAAGCTGACACTGGCGCTTGTGTTGACAATTGCCAGCGCCGAAGCCTTCTTCTCCTTTGTCTGTCCGCACGTACTTCCGACCCAACCGAGCAAGCTACCGGAAATCATAGAAATCAGCCATCATCTTCGCGTCGAGACTAGAAACCCGTCCAAGGGGAACAGATGACTTACATCGAGTTCACGCCATACGTCCCAACCGTGAAGACTACCATGGCGAAGTACCGGGCCCCCGTGTTCATCGTCGCGCACGCGAACACGAACCCGAAGAGGGCGACGCCCTTGGCGATGGTGATGTGCCACGTCCGCTCGTTGCGCCGGCCCGAGCTCCACGCCCACGCGATGGACAGCGCCCCGGCGATGAGGTACGGTGGGCACGTCAGCACGAGCGTGATGGTCGTGTCGAAGTTGAGCGTCTCGACGATGGTTGGGAAGAAATTTTTGAAGCCGTTGGTCGCCAGATGCATGTGCTGCATGTAGATGAAGACCCAGACCTTGGGGTCGACGATAGCCTCACGCAGGCCGGCCCACGTGCTACTCTGCACGCGCGCGCCGACCGTATCGCGCTCGATGCGGTCGTGCGCGAGCTGCCGCTCGGCGGGGGTGAGCCAGCGCGTGGTGAGAGGCTCGTCCGGGAGCGTGAAGCAGGCCATGAGGGCGATGACCAGAGTCACGACGCTTTGCAGCACGAAAAGCCACCTCCAGCCCTCGAGCCCGGAGACACCCTCGAGGCCGTGGAAGACGCCGGCGGCGATGAGCCCCGCGAAGGCGGTGGCCAGGATGTTGCCCGAGTAGAGCACGCTGATGCGGGTGGCGAGCTCCTTGCGGGTGTAGAAGATGGACAGGATGTACAGGGCGCCAGGGTAGTATGGCACCTCGACGACGCCGAGGAAGAAGCGCGTGAGGACGAGGCCCTTGTAGTCCCGGACGACGGCGGTGAGGCCGCTGACGACGGCCCAGGCCATCATGAAGCCACCCATGTACCAGGAGGGCCGGACGCGGGTGAGGATCATGTTGCTGGGGATCTGGCCAAGGATGTAGCCGACGAAGAGAATGGAGACGCAGGTCGAGTACTCAACGCTGCTGAGGCCGAGCTGCTTCTCTAGGCCGTTGAGGCGGGCGAGAGCGATGGCGTTACGGTCGAGGTAGCTGGAGGGCGTTAGCTGCGTCAATGAAAAGTGTCTCTGACTAGAACGCTGTGTTTACTTGAGCCAGTACATGAGCCATAGGGTTGGCTGGTAAAAGACGAGTCAGATAGAACATTGCGAGGAGTTTCGGGGGCTTATCCGCTGGCTCACCATGATCCAGAGGTCCAGTTTCCTCACAAGCTTGATTTCAGCAGGATCAGTCTTGGCCGTGGCTCCGGAGTAGTCGACCGCCGCGGAAGACTTCTTCTCGTCGTCCAACACATGAGAGTGTTCCTGGTGCAAAGCCTGCTGCTTCTTAATGTCGGGCGCAGACTGAGCTAGGTGGCCCGCGACAGAAGAGTCCGTGGGAGTCGCCATCTTGATCAGGGAACTACCGGCTTCTGCGAGAGATTTGAAAGCGTATCAACCCGGATCTTGTCAGGGAAGCTGAAGAAAGATAGGAGAAACCTAAGCTGTATTTGTTCTCGGGGCTCAACGCTCCAGAAGACCGGAAATCTCAACGCCTTCGCTTTCCCCGCAACAACCCCGGATTTGAGATCCTTGGGCCACCGCGATACCTGCGGGGGTTCCCACTGACCATATGCGCGTGATAGCCAGGGGCCCATACCGCTGGATCCAAATGACGGCACCTCAATGTATGTTACAGTCACTGCGGAGATATGAGGCGGCAAATGTTTGCTTCGGCCAACGGCGCCGAAAGCCGAAAGAGGGACTCTTGCCGGGAAACGTCCCCTCACAGCCCTTGTACAAAAGGGACACTGGGGTTCAGAAGCGTCGTTCCTTATCCGACCATACACGCATGCAACCAATGGGATCAAATGTCGATTGATATGCTCGCATATCCCGTCCCGGTCTGACTAACGGCAAAGCGTTGAGAAGCTGTAAATGGCATCTTGAGCCTCTGTGGGTGGCGCTCTCGGCCTCGACGCCCGCGCTCATCTTCTCGGCCGTGGACACCGCTTTCATAGGCCATACATACGTCTATGCATGCCACACTCGTAGTTGGACCATTACCCTGGTCCCGCGGCCTGAGAACCCGAATAGCAGAGCCATTATTGGATCGTTGAGGCTCTGACTCGGTGGACATGCAGGCAGAACAAGCCCGCCATGAAGTACGTGATCCTTGGCTTGGATATTGATCTGCGAACTGCGAAAGCTCACGACTCTAGATAGATCTGTAATGTTCCCAAGTTAATTGTTATTGTGAATTTTTATCTTGAAGGAACTCATCAGCACGTGTAAACCAGACGCGTCTTGGACTACTTATACGAAACCCGCAAACGCTGCGTCTTCACTTCAACAAGCCCTAATCTTCCTCGAAAGACCCATATGCCAACTCTCAAGCCCCAGTTCCATTAAACTCACCTTGGACCTCAAAAGACCCTTCAAACCATGATTGAGAAACCGCCCATCAGAATCGGAAACGTCTCCGGCGCGACGGGCGACCACCCGCACGCCATGGCGCGCATGGTCCGTTCCGGCAACGTCCACGTCATCACGGGTGACTGGCTCTCCGAGATGAACATCGCTTGGAACGCCATCGCCAGGCGCGACGTCGACCCGGGTCTTGGGTACGAGAACGGCTTCTACGAGCAGCTCGAGGCGTGCGTCGACGACGTCATGGCCGGGGGCATACGCATCGTCACCAATGCGGGCGCGCTGAACACCGTTGCGCTATTTGACAAGGTCAAGACGCTCTGCAAGGCAAAAGGATACCCCGAGGGCGCGGTCGCCGCGGTGTTGGGGGACGACGTGTCCGGCTTGTTGCGGGACAGGTCGAGGCGGAAAGACCTGACGTTTCCGCACCTGGACCACCCCGAGACCACGCCCGACGACTGGGGCTTCGAGCCCTGCTGCGGTAACGCGTACATCGGCTGCTGGGGGATCGTCGAGGCTCTGAGGGCGGGCGCGCGCATCGTCATCTGCGGCCGGTGCACCGACGCCTCGCCCGTCATGGGCGCCGCGGCATGGTATTACGGCTGGCGGGAAGACCAGCATCAGGAGCTCGCGGGGGCGCTGCTGGCGGCGCATCTGATTGAGTGTGGGCCGTACGTGGTGGGCGCCAACTTCTCCGGTTTCAAGGACTTCCTTCCCGAACTGGTCGACCTCGCTTTCCCAATCGCCGAGATTGCTCGCGATGGAGGGTGCATTATCGGTAAGACGACGGAGGGCGGCGGGCACATAACTCGGCACACGGTCACGGCTCAATTGCTATATGAGCTACAGGGCCATCTCTATCTCAACCCGGACGTAGTGGCCGACCTGTCGGACGTTCGAGTCGAAGAGCAAAAGGGCTCGGGGGAAGATCGCGTGCGCGTTTGGGGCGCGAAGGGGCTGCCGCCCCCGCCCACCACCAAAGTCGTGTTCGCCGCGGAGGGCGGTTATCAGGCCGAGGCTACGTTTTACATCAACGGGCTAGACGTGGACGAGAAGGTGGCCATGATGAAGAACCAACTGGCGCATCTTTTCAAAGACGCCAACTTCAGCCGGCTGAGCATTGAGCAGTACGGCACGCAGGTGCGGAACCCCAGCTCCCAACAGGCCGGCACCGTGCAGCTTCGGGTGTTTGCGCAGGCGCGGAAGAAGGAGGATATCGCGGCGGTCAATTTCAAGGTTCCGATATACGCCGTGCGGATGCAGAGCTATCCCGGCTACCACATGTCGCTGGACTTCCGAACGATGGACCCGAAGAGGTTTATGGAAATCTTCCCGGCGTTGATACCGCAGTCGGCTATCGACCATCGTGTTCTCTTGGGAACGGGAGAGTCGATAGTCGTCCCGCCGCCTGGCAATACCACGACGTATAAGGTCCTTCGACCGTCTGCGGATACGGTAGATCCCATAGACCCGGTCTCGCTGGGCCCTACGGAGTTTGTGCCGCTGGGCAGCATAGTCCACGCGCGGTCCGGCGACAAGGCCGATAACTCCAACGTCGGTTTCTTCGTTCGCAACGAGGACGAGTATCCCTGGCTCCGGACGCTTTTGACCGTCTCTCGTCTGAAACAACTGTTTGGCGATGACTGGTTCAAGGGCAACCCGGATCGGAGAGTGGAGCGCGTTGAGTTTCCAGGCATCTACGCCGTGCACTTGTGAGTATCATTTGCTTTCCGGTATGATTTAGAGCTGAATAAAGGTCGATTAGCCGTATCCTCGATAACTTGAACGGAGGCATCGCGTCTTCCGATCGTATAGACGGTCTTGGTAAAGGTATTGCAGAGTATTTGCGAAGCCGATACGTTGACGTACCACGAGCTTTTCTTCAAAGAGGACGGATATAAAGGTTAGATGATAGACAATCAAGATTCCTGTGACCCTAGATATGATAGCTTATGATCGTGGAGCTTGCTGTCATGTCTATATCCTCTTAAAAGTAACGACTTGGAGTCTCTCCCATTCCAAATAGCCAGTCTTGGGAAAGCTGAGCAATGGCATCGCTGTGGTATTGGTCATAGCAGATGTTCTGGAGGTCCCCAAAGCAGTCTCGCAAAGTATCGTCGACTGTCATGTTCACAAAGCTGTGGCTGGGTTGCGCATACATGGCATCCTCCGTGTTCAATTCCATGGAGGGTACTTGCATGGGTCCTCCCACCTCGCTCGCGGATTGCACCGGAAATGTTGAACTGGAAGATATTGTGGCGCGGCTGGTTTGTGCCTCGACAATGTCGGCAACAACGGCGTCACTGAGACGATCAAAGACCTCGGAGCAGTTCCGCGCCATTGCCCATCTCTCTGACACCGCCACTAGGACCTTTGAGCAGGCCCGCGTGTCATTGACCACTTGGCTAATGGTCGGGGTGGATCGCAAGGTGGCCTTGAGTGTGGTCGCGTTCGAAACGCTTCGGTTTTGCGCGTGCTGTAGATGGTTGCGCAAAGCGTAGATATAGGACAGTCCGGCGATGAAGATGGAGTGCAATGTCACCCAGGAGTAGTTGATCTTCCTCGAGCGATGCAGGTTGGCGTAGAGGTTGATAGCTTCCTGCGATGAATCAAACATGTGCTGTAGCACGGTGCTATTTCCCGTTGCGTCACAGAGAGTTGAAGACGGACGAAACAGCATTAGGATCCCGTTGTGGTAAAGCAGCTTGTACCACTCGGCGGAGCGGAAACTCGATCTACTTGCTAGTGAGGCGGGTGGCACATCGCCTGGGATCAACGGTATGTTGGCTGTTTCCGCGCACCAGGACCGCAGCTCCTCGACCAAAGCATTCCGGCTATCCTCGTACGTGATGGTGGACTCTCGGTTTGCGCCAGTTCTCCGGTGCAGAAGGTTGAGAATCCTACCACAGATAAGCCTGTACCGTACGATGTGGACGAATATGGAAGTCCCGAGGTTCCACTCCGGAGTACCGAACGATGCCGTCGACAGTGGATGATGGAGAGGCACAGAAGCCGGCGTATTGGAACGAGGGAGATCGACATCGATGTCCCCCAGCTGAATGGCTAGTGGCCGGCCGAGAATGAGGCTGGCAATGCGGTCCATGGACACCACGCTCCAAAAACATCTCCGTTTGGTCTCTACGTCCTCTTGCCACGCGTCAGCATCTCCTTCGCTGCCGTCACGGGACGGCGGGGCGGTATAGGTTGACGCCTTGTGCAACCCAAGCTCGAAACAGGTCCTCGCGGCCACACCAATGAGGTGCCACACGCTGGTGCTCGTGTCATGTGAAGTGGTGCCCATCCGATACTGACAAATGAGGAGTAACGCCTGCAATGCAGTGATGCCCCCTCGGGAGAGGACATCGCCTAGTCGTGTCATGGCACGGTTGTAGTGGACCTCAGCGTCCCAGATACCATTCCAATTCAGCTTGTAAACTTGCGCTGTCCCTATTGCAAGGGCCATGTCTATCAGGAAGCTATCGACAGGATCTGCAGCGTTGGGGTTGCTTGCGTCATAGACAGCGTCAAGGGCCCTATCCAATGTCTTGGGGGACAGAAATGGGTAACAAAGTCGGTCGTGGCTGCAATAAGCGTCCAGTATCTCTGCGGTGAGGCTTTTGGGTGGCAGATTCGAGACCCCATTAGTTGCCAAGCTTCCTAGTCGATCAAGATGGTGGGAGGTCGAGTTGGGGTATTGGAAGGCGCCATGATGAGAAGACCCAATAGACTGGCCATGAGACTGTAACAAGTTGGCGAGGAACAAGCCGCTCGTCGAACCGACAAAGTCCCGGCCACCGCCAGCATTGAGTGAAAGATGGATGACCTGGCTCGCGATCTCTCCGCTCCCCGCCGGCGCCTGGGTGTCTTCGGACTGCAGACCTAGGCTTGACGTCGTCTTTGGGGTGGCCAGTCTGTCGTCAGTGACGGCTTGCTGCGGTTGCTGTTGGAGACTGGCCAGTCTCCCCGTCAGTCTGTCGTTCTCGGCCTGCAGATCTCGTATGTGCTGCTCGAGCCGCTCAACATCTTGTCGTCGAAGCTGTATCTGGTGTTCCCTTGCTGCGTATGTGCACTGAACATTGATCCTGGCACATGGCGCGCAGGATGGCCGTGTGCGGTCGCATTTGACCTTTCTGCGGTGGCAGCGCAGGCATGCGCCAGTTCGACTAACGGAGCCAGACGGCATCGAAGCTTAGGCTTAGGCGAAGTGACGACAACGGGGTACAAGTTGAGATGCGACATTGAGCAGTTTAGGCGCCATTGTTGGTAAAAGTTGCCATGATGATGATGCAGTTGGAGAGTGCCAAGGAGGGGTGGATGGAAATGGACCCAGGAAGTGGGAAGAAGTCTGGGGTAATCAACCACCCCGCCTCCGCCTCCACCGGCTGGTGGATCTCCCCAGGCTTGGCAGTAAATAGCTAATGCCATGCAAAGGGTGTCGACGGGCAAAGATGCACGCGGAAAGTGTGTCACAGCGTTGTTCAGCACGTAATCTATCAACTCGATGCTTATCTCTAAATCATATGTCCAATTGTATGTGCGCCGTGTACTCTACAAGTCCACTCCCTTACCACCATCAAATCCTGATACACTCAGGTCATTCAAGACCAGAAACTATCCGCCATCTAGATGAAAAGCTTGCTACCATGGTACTTAGTGTCCTGGGCATAGGTGGAAGCAGCAGACGCCTTGGTGCGCTCAGGGAATCCCTTGAACGACACGGCATAGGTGGCAACAGAATGGGAGACCAGCTGGATACAAAGTTAGCATTGAAATGAAGGCTAAAAAATACCGTGGAACATACCTTGGTGTTAATCTCCCAGGCGGTCAGGTTGACGTTGCTAACATCGTCACAGAGCTGGTGGTAGCACGGGTCGTACCAGTCACCGGCCTTGCCGCCAAAGAGCTTGGCCTCCTCCTTGGTCTTTACGCCCTCCGCGCCAGTAGCAATTCCACCGCCGGGAATGCCGTTGCGGATGAAAGCGTCGTAGTCGCTACGGCCATCAAAGGGAATGAAGGTGTAGGGGAGGTCGTGGGCCTTGTACCAGTCAACGTACAAGTTGCGCAGCTCCTCGGAGCCGGTGGGGTTGACGGCGTTGGTAGCGTTGTAGATCTGGTATGCGTAGTTGGGGCTACCGAGCATGTCATAGTCCATGAAGAGACGGATCTTCTGGTTCTCCTCGGGAGACAGGACAGAGACGTAGTAATCGGAGCCCAAAAGGCCTTCCTCTTCGCCGGCCCACCAGGCGAAACGAACGCAGTTGTTGACGCTGAACTTGGTGAGCTGAGTAGCAATCTCCAAGAGACTCAAGCTGCCGGAGCCGTCGTCGTTGATGCCGGGGCCCTCGGCAACACTGTCGCTGTGACCGCCAAGCATGACGCAGTTATCCTGGTCGCCCTCGAGCGTTTGGGCGAGGATGTTGGTCGTCTGGATGGTGTTGACAACAGCGTCAATGTAGGCGATGGCGTCGACGGCGTCGCCCTTGCGGAGCTTCTCAAGAATAGGCTTGGCATCGTCGCCGCCGAGACCAAAGGTCGCGACGTGGTTGGGAGAAGGGGTGCCGAGAGTGCCGTGGACGGTCTCGCTCTCGTAGTTGTAGACAACGGCAGCGATGGCGCCAGCCTTGCCGGCCTGTTCGCTCTTGGCACCGAAAGCGCAGGTGCCACGGCGGATGAAGGCGATGTTGCCGCTCACTTCCGACGGGTAGTCGGAAGCATCGCAGCCATCGTTCTTGACGTAGACGAGGTCGCCGTGCACGGGCTCCTTGTTCTTGGTGGGGGGCGTCAGGGCTATGGGGGCGGCCGACGCGGGCACCTTATCGCCGATGACGAGACGAGATTCGAAGACATTGCCAGAGACGGCGGGGAACGTCTGGTTCCAGACCTTGTAGTAGTCGCTCAGCTTGGCGAGGTTGAAATAGATATAGTCCAATGTTCCGAGATGACCTGCCCCGACGGTAAGCATAAACAAAATGGAGTTGACGGAGCGGCGAGCTCACCATCGCTGCCAATGACGCGCGTAGGATGGTTGTATTCTTCCTCTCCCAGCTTAGCAATATCGTAGAGCTCTTTCGCACGGGAGAGAAGGTTGTCGGCGCTGATGGTGTCTTGGAGAGCCTTGGTCTCAACCAAAGGCTTCTTGGACGAGGAGGATGACGAGGACGGAGAGGTTGAAACGAGAGGCACTTCATCGGCAATCATCGGTGCTTGCTGACCAGGTACCTGCATCTGCAGGGCGGACGCGCCACCCAGTAGGGCGAGTCCGGCCAATTGAAGTCGACGCGCTCCGGCCATTGTGTCTGTGTGTAAGTGTGATTTCTCGGTTTCTTGGCCCAAACCTTGTGATGCTGAGATGAGGTTTGGATGGAGGTTGGGGAATTGTGTGTCACGGATGTCGGGCGCGACGGCAACGGTCTCAGTCGAGGAGCTGTTGCGATATAGTAGACGACCGATATCGCGAATCAGTTAGTCATGCAGCCGAGGCCCACAGCTCGTCATACCGTCGGTAGCTCTTATCTTATCTGCTAGTGCTTACATAAGATCTCATCCGATAAGACACCGTAATGAGGAGGAAGCGGAGACATGGAGCACGTCCAGGAGCCCCTCGCTTCGCTACAATTACGTTATTTTACGCAGATTACAGCTGTCAAGGTGCTGCCGCAAGACCCCGTCGACCCCTGATCCCCCTCTAACAAATCCAATCTAAGGGATTAAGCAGACTGCTCTCCCCCACCCCCAGATGCGGCGATGCGCATGTTTTCATAGGGGGAATTCGGGACACAGTGGACCAAGGGGGATCTTCAAGCCTCCAGTCCAAGGAGCTCCGCCTCTCTGCCCTGGGCTGTGTTACGTAGCGTTTGCATGTGTGCTTGCGTCTGTCTTTCTTTGCTGCGGCCGCTCACGACTCTGCTCCAAACAAATACACTTCTTTCGGGCCCTAAACTTAGGACGAAGTCCAGGCAGGCCCAATACCCCATTCCATCTTCTGCCTGGTCACTCCCCTCTTTGTGGCTTCACTTCGTTCCCTTCGACCACTCTGCATGGTCTCGGTGCAGAATCGCCATGATATTGAGCCAGAAACCATTGCTGTCCGCTGTCCAGAATGGGTGATACAAAAGCTTCGGGAGTGTGGCCACATGGTGTGTATTGACTGTTGCTGGTTTCCTGCCAGAGATGGCTTCAGGGTCCACCTGGAGCTCGCTCGAAAAGTTTGATGGGAACTTTGTTGGCTGACTTGCTTCCCTTCTGCAGATGCCGCCTCCTGGGCCTCCATACCGACCGAACTCCTCCTCGCTGAGCTCTCGAAAAGGCACGGCCATGATTCTGCCAACGCAGAAGCAGCCGGCGCCGGAGCTACCAAGCCGCAGTGCGGTTCTTCGACTAAAGAATCCTATGATACCGCGTTGCACATTGGCGCCCTCATCCTGATATTGGCCTTGAGCACGATATGTGAGTGATATACGGAAGTCATGATAGCGGATGGATTGCGAAGGTTGTGTATTTGGAATTCGATGTCGACATCGTACCTCTCGAGGTAGCGCGTCAAAATGTCAAAAGTCGCTGCTAACCAGCATCCAACAGCTTGCGGCATCCCTCTCCTTCCCCGACGATCATCGAAAGGCCGATCCCAGAGCAAAATCCTCTTCTACTGTCAACACTTCGGCACCGGCGTGCTTCTCGCGACATCCTTCGTCCATCTTCTCCCAACAGCCTTCACCTCCCTCACCGATCCCTGCCTGCCTTATGTCTTCAACCAAGGCTACCCGCAGATGGCCGGCTTGATCGCCCTGGTAGCCGCACTGTCCGTTGTCGCGCTTGAGTCCTACTTGGCAACCCGTGGTGCCGGCCACACTCATTCACATTCACACGAGTACGAGTACTGGGACGAAGAAGATACCGCCCAGTCTCCCGTCAGAAACCAATATGGGACGGGAAGCATGGCATCACACAGACACGGCTCTCACCGCCCAGAAGATATCAACCTCGACAACATAGATGCTACTCAAGGATTGATGGCTGGCGCCTCGCCTCTGCCTAGCTCGACACCGACGCAAGCGAAAGCAAAAACCACCCTCTCCCACAGGCGCGACAGCTTCGACGACGATGACGACGACGATGATATTGACATTAACGTCAACGAGTTGGACCCCGTGCCTGCCGACGAACCCAGAGGACGACCAAGCTCGCCCGGCAGCCGCCCCAAGGTTACAGTGACACCAGGCGCACCCCATATTGTCACAGAAGAGGAGCAAAGCAAGCTTCTCCGGCAGTGTCTCCTGTTGGAGGGTGGCATTCTCTTCCACAGCGTCTTCATTGGCATGGCCATCTCGGTAGCCACAGGCCCAACGTTCATCGTCTTCCTCATAGCCATCAGCTTCCATCAGACGTTCGAGGGGCTCGCCCTCGGCAGCCGCATCGCCGCCATCCAGCTGCCCAGGTCGTCGCTTCGTCCGTGGCTTATGGTTCTCGCGTTCGGCGGGACGACACCGCTCGGCCAGCTCATCGGCCTGATTGTACATAACCTGTACGATCCCATGAGCCAGACCGGACTGTTGATGGTTGGTTTTATGAATTCTATTTCGGCAGGCTTGCTTCTCTTCGCTGGGCTCGTACAACTACTGGCCGAGGATTTCCTCTCGGAGAAGAGCTACAAGATCCTGCACGGCAGGAAAAGGCTGAATGCCTACATGGCCGTGGTTGGCGGAGCGTCACTCATGGCCATAGTGGGGGCGTTTGCTTAATCTCTCCATAGATACTTGCGCAAGTTTCGACCTCTGCCACTAATACAGCATCATTGATCAAGCACTCTGTTTAGCTCGCTGTCGCCTTTGGAAGTAGCCTTGACTTTTAGGAGAACGGCTTTACCGGCGTCGGTTTGGCTCGGATGTGGCCTCGTGCAAATTTGACAAGGTAGGACAAGTGAAACTCGTATTCGCTAATGGTCCAGGTCTCGACCACAAAACGCAAACAAGTGGTGACCAAACGGCTAAGAGTTGATGAGCCTATGCAAGGGTCCAGGATGCGACGGCGCCGTACACAACGACAAAAAAGGGAGAGAGAAAAAGCAATCAACTACTGCTTTTCTATCTATAACAACAACCAAAAAGCAAAAGATTATTAACCCGAAGAGTGGCTGTGCCAATCGCTGTGAGGATTTGAGCCTCACGCGGGGGTCGAACCCGCAACCTTGAGATTAAGAGTCTCACGCTCTACCGATTGAGCTAGCAAGGCGGGTTACTGGAGCCGATCCAAGGATCTGCTGTTGTTGAGGTTGGATGGCAGTTGAGTCATTAAGAAGGGATGGAGCTGTGATGGTGAAGAGATTTTTTTCTCTGTATCTGCCGTGGGGCCCGTTCCGTGCGCTCCGGGTCTGGGGTCCGGGCGCCGGCCCACCTCCAAGGACCAATGAACCTCAACAACATATGGATACACGTTGGAGTAAAGCCCTGTTCCTCAAAGGATTGATCTCCAGAGATGTGATGAACTTAAGAGTCTGTAAAGTGAAGTAAAGGAAGAAAGAGAAAGAAATGTGATTGATTTCTTTACAGGCGTTATGATAGGCCACAGCTGCCACACCGGCACATACTTCACTTCATGTCAGAAAACGATGGAACTTGAAAGCACACGACAACAAGCTGTGACTTGCTTGTTATAGAACGCTAGACCTCCAAGGCCTTCAGTAGGTGGCCGTCTCACGGGTTGAATATCTCCGCTTGGTTTTTCAACAATAACGATGACAAAGCTTGAGTCTGCACCAAATCCTTATAAAATTGTCAGGAAACCGACCTTTTCCATCGTCTCCTTTGCAACAGGCATCTATGTTGACTTAACCGCAAGCGACATTTAATGGCTTGAGGCCCAGCTACTTGGTTCCGACGACCTTGGCCACTGCTTGCATCATTCACCTATATAGTAAAGCTATTCAGGGTTGAATATACAATGGCCGATACCCAACCCAACACTGACGAGGGTGTCGACAATGTCGATAAAAGCGCCTCAGTCAGCATAGGCTGCAAGCGCAAGCGCGAACAAGACTCGGAGCTTGGTAAGCCTTGTCAAAATTCCTCCAATCATTAATCTCTATCAATTCACACTGACATTGTCGTCAGATTCCGATGGCAACTCCCGACGTCGGACCAGGGAGAGTAACAACAGTGGCGATGTGTCAAAGAACAGAACTTCGATCCCAACGGCAGACTACACCGTGGGCTGGGTAGGCGCCCTCCCGCTGGAAATGGCTGCCGCGAGGGGGATGCTTGACGAAGTCTATCCAAACCTACCCGAGCAAGATCCCGCCGACCACAACAGTTATATTTTGGGTGAGGTCCAGGGGCATAAAGTCGTCATTGCTTGCCTGCCTGCAGGGATCTACGGAACAACACCTGCTGCTACGGTTGCGAAGGACCTCCTGCGGACCTTCAAGTCGATCCGGTTCGTTCTGATGGTTGGTATCGGGGGCGGTGCGCCGTCACAGGAACTCGGACGAGACCTTCGGCTGGGTGATATTGTTGTTAGACAACCGTCCGGGACTAGTGGAGGTATTATCCAGTATGACCGGAGGAAAATGGTGCAGGAGGGAGAGTTCCAGCGCACCGGATCACTTAACGAGCCGCCCCAAGTTGTGCTAGCCGCGCTGAGTCGACTCCAGGCTGATCATCTGATTGAGGATAGCAAGATGCCCCAGTTTCTACAGGAACTTTTCAGCAAAATCCCAGAACGGATGAAAAAGAAATTTAGCCATCAAGGCGTTGCCAACGATCACCTGTTCCATGCAGGGTACGACTACGTCAGCCCAGACGCAACCTGCGAACAGTGTTGTGATCAGTCTCAAACAGTCAAACGGGACGGTCGAGACGACACGGATCCAGTCATTCATTACGGGAACATTGCCTCTGGCAACCTTGTCATCGAGGATGCAAAGACGCGCGACAGGCTTGGCGAGGAGCTCGGGGGAGTGCTCTGTTTCGAGATGGAGGCCGCGGGGTTGCAGGATTTTCCGTGCTTGGTGATCCGCGGCATTTGCGACTACGCGGATTCCCACAAGAACAAGGATTGGCAGGAATACGCTGCTGCGACAGCCGCCACGTTTGCCAAGGAGCTTCTTTCGGTGATACCGCCAACCACGGTCCAGCAGGACAAACCCATACTGCAATCAGTTTTTGGTAAGTAATCATCTCACTTTGACCTTCACGTCCATTTTCATCTTGACTCTTATTTTGAATCTTATCTTGACTCCTGCGACTCCTAAATCTTCAGTCCCGTTGGTTCGCTCCATCATTCCATGGTGCGATGCCAACACTGCGCCCATCAAGGCAGAACTCGATCGGCGACTAGGTGCAAACAGATACAAGCTTTCAGTAAGTACATTTTTAGTATATCACTACTTTTATATACTTATTTTATAAGATTCAGCATGGACACTATATAGTAGATGCTGCTCGTAAGCTTAGTTCGGTAAGGCTATATACATCCATGAGCCATTAATTTATCTGCTGACGTACAATGCAAGCCTGAGATCATTGAGATTGACGAAAGGGTTCATGTCGGGATGCTGAGTATCTATGGATGGTAGAGGAGCTGATCTGGATCACGTGCTAGACTATGTGATCCACCTTAACGGCTCTTTTACTATCTACAGCACTACTACTAGCTAGCTTACTAGCCCTCTTTCTCTTCTATTTAACTCTAGTAATATCTTTAAATATACTATAGTTGAACCCTTATATCTAGTATTAGATCCTATAATACTAACAGTTCACACTTATTATAATATATTATAATAACAGAATAGTTAGAAATAGGGCTTAAGGATTGTTAGGGGACATCTAATATTAGAGCTAATTACAGTATGTATCTCCCTGCTACTACTGCTGCCTATGACACATGAGAATTGTCATTACATGAGAGGATATTAAATCAAACGAAATACCCTGGAGATATCCAGGTATCTACCCAGACCATAGAGATTATAAATACCTCTTGGGATAAAGGTACCACAGTGTGTGAAGAGAACTGCAAGATAGAAAGGCACCTTTTCTGCATTCAGGCATACTCGGGCAGTGAGTCACTTGTGGCTGCGTAGAAGGCGGATAAAACGGAGTCTCAGATCTGACCATCTTGACCACACTTCGTTTCACTCTCCCATACAGCAACTTACCATCTCACGTCTTGTACGAGAGACCATCAGCATACACTACTTGGGTTCTTACTTCATCGTCAGTGCAACACTTAAGGGAAAAGAGAAGTCGACATCGAGCTGTTGGTTGATCGTCAGTGACCATCGTCCACCCGCCACAGGTACGTACTTCCACCCCCTGTCGGCAGCCCGCCCGCAGTTCATCCGGCGCCAATGCAGGACTGATTCGATGCGCCGCAGCGCCCGTCACCCGCTAAAAATCCCAAAGGCGGGGCAACTTTTTTTTCTTTTTTTTTTCTTTCCCTTCTAATTCCTGCCGCTGCGCCGCGCCGATCATATTCTGGCCCCGGTGCGCTACCAAACCAGCCTCTGGCATCGAATCCCTCCATCGTCGCCGACCCAAGTCAACGCATCGACGGCCTCGTTTTGGCGGCGCATCTTCCCTTCTGTTCCCGAATTCCACCGCAAACCCACCAATGCTGTTCAATCGGTGACCTCCATGTCCCTCGTATACATTTCGCAGATGTAGGCCCAATACAATTGTAATCACGACATCCAATCCATTGTCGAAACGGCGAGCTCTCCCGAGGCGCAAAAGGCTCCCCCGCCTCTCCCCCAGACAAGCGCAAGGGGGGAAAAAAATCCCCAGGCAGGAAAAAAAAACCCCCACTACCAAAGTCGCTCGGCCTCAACCTTCTCTCGCCCGAACCCCCCGCGCCGCCACGAGCATCTCTTCCTCGCACGAAAGCCTCCCGGGAGACCGCTGTCCTTGTACAAGAATCCCCCTCCCGTAATCAAAAAACCAAGACCGAAGACAGACGGCCGGAACACAACCCCCAGACAGGCCGCAGCTAGCCGCCGCAAATGGCCCCAACCCCCCCCGCGGCGTCGCCCTCGGCGGCCACGACCTCGAGCACCGACTCCAAGATGGAGATCTGGAAAGAGACCCTCTACGAGCACTTCCAGAAGGCCGGCGACGAGAACCAGCTCTTCACCCAGTACGACATCCTCGACTTCGACGTCATCCCGAACCGCGACACCGTCACCCTCCTCAAGGTCCTCCAGAGCCTCACCAACGACCGCCTCCTCATCGCCGTCTCCTCCCAGACCGGCCTCGCCTGGCGATGGCGCTCCGTCGAAGATGCCGAAAAGTACGTCTCTCCCTTCTCACCCCCTCATTGCATTCCCTCCCCCCCTCCCTCTGCCGCCCCGATGCTAACACCATCGCCCCCAGGTACAAGCTCTGCTCGACCGACGAGCAGCGCATGGTCTACGGCGCCATCGACGAGGCCGGCGGCGACGGCATCTGGTCCAAGTCGATCCAGAACCGCCTCAACATGCACGACTCGGTCCTCAAGACGGCCCTCAAGCAGCTCCAGGGCAAAGGGCTCATCGCCCCCTTCAAGAACGTCGAGCACCCCAACAAGCGCATGTTCATCAAGGCCTCCATGCGCCCCTCGGAGCGCGCCACCGGCGGGCCCTGGTTCACCGACTCGGCCTTTGACGAGGCCTTCATCGAGGACCTGCAGCGCGTCATCTTTGACTACGTCAAGCGTAAGAGCACCTACCTCAGCACCGGCTCCTCCTCCTCCGCCGCCGCAGGGACGGGGACGGCCACCCGCACCGCCGTGCCCAAAAAGGGCGTCCTCAGGGGCGGCCTCGACGCCAAGGCCAGCAAAAAGCGCGGCGCCGACGAAATGTCCTCCGACGACAAGACCTCCTCCGTCCCCGCCGTCCAGCCGCCGCCCCCCCGCAAAGTCCCCGTCAACCTGCCCCTCCCCGCCGGCTACAAGGAGTACCCCACGGTGCGCGAGATCGCCCGCTTCATCTCCCAGTCGGGCATCACCTCGGACACCATCCTCGGCGAGGAGGACATGCAGAAGCTCGTCGACGTCCTCGTCTTCGACGGCCTCATCGAGCCCATCCGCGTCGCCGGCCGCCTCGGCTACCGCGTCACCCGCGCCCCCCGCCAGAGCACCACCAACTGGGCCGCCAGGCAGGACACCGCCCCCGCCGACGAGGGCGGCCCCGAGCCCTTTGTCAACGGCTACACCGAGGCCCCCTGCGGCCGGTGTCCCGTCTTCGACCTCTGCGAGGAGGGCGGCCCGGTGAGCGCGAGCAATTGCGTCTATTTTGAACGGTGGCTGGGCCTGGAATGACACACACACACACACACACACAGAGAGAGAGAGAGAGAGAGAGAGAGAGAGAGCAGGGGCCATCTTTCGGACAAAGAAGGGCTTGGAAGCAAGATAAAAACAGATGCGTTGTTGGTTGGTGTGGGGAGGGGGGTTCATTGGGTTGACTCGATTTACATCATGGGAAAGCATTGCATTGGCGTTGGCACGATGACATCAAAAAAAGAAACATAGGGACACGGTCGGCATTGGTTTGCCAGGGTAGTAGATCTTTTCATCCTCCCAAGCGGAATTAGTTTTAACAGCAGCGGCCCCATAGGCAGCAGTTGCTTGCTATTCAAAGTATACCACAAGATGTTATGTTTGAGCCCACCACTGCGTCGTCATCTTGAATACCTACTACAGACAGGCCAGAACCGTACGTTATGGCACTAGGGTCATCACGGCATAGAATAAGCAAGCCATTGGAATGGTGGCGAGTCACTCGTGAGTCGACACAGTGGCAGTAACTTTTTGTCTTGGCTAGCTAAGTAGCAGCAGTGAGGCTGATGGCTGCCAGGTGGCGCGTTGGCGTACTTCCCAAGTCTCGACCAAAAAAATGTCCTCCCTTCCCGTCATGGTGATTCTCGCGACATTTCAGAAGCAGGACCTAACGTACAAAGAACCAAGCGAAGGGCGGTTTACAACTCGCCAGAGTTGACAATGGTGGGGCGCTTGCCGTACTTGACGGTACCGCTGGAAGAACCGGTGGCCTCAAGGGCCTTGACGATCTTCATGCCGCTCTCGTCAGCAACCTCGCCGAAGACGACGTGGCGGCCGTTGAGCCACGAGGTGACGACGGTGGTGACGAAGAACTGAGAACCGTTGCTGCGAGGTATGTCAGATTGGGCGGACGTCATACAAAAAACAGTAAGAGGCTAGACTCACGTGTTGGGGCCGGCGTTGGCCATGGAGAGCAGACCGGGCTTGTCGTGCTTCAAAGAGAAGTTCTCGTCGGCGAACTTCTCGCCGTAGATGGACTTGCCACCGGTGCCGTTACCACGGGTGAAGTCACCACCCTGGAGCATGAACTCGGGGATGATGCGGTGGAAGGAAGAGCCCTTGTAACCGAAGCCCTTCTCACCGGTGCAGAGAGCACGGAAGTTCTCGGCGGTCTTGGGGACAACGTCGTGGAAGAGGTTGAAGACGATGCGGCCGCTCTGGGCTGTAAGGCAGAGTCATCAGTCAGCAAAGCTCGGTGAAGGTTGGCTAGGTGACGGCGAGCAACAGCAACAGAAACGGGGAAGACGAGAGTGTGGTAAATGGACGCTGCAGAGCGTGCTAGAGCAAGGCATTGCAATGCGGAAGGTCATGCAGACGCCATTCGTGATGATTGCTGGATGGAAACCCAATGGCAAAGGGAAAACTTACGCTGAACGGTGGAGGTGGGCTTGTTGTTGCCGTCGAGGACGGGGCCCTCCCACTCAATGTCGAAGAAACTAAAAGAATGTCAGTCGTGGTGTCATTGAGAGCTTGCGATGGTCTTGAGCTTGTGGGCAGAGGTGGTGGAAGACTTACACTTGGCCAGGCATGATTTTGGATGCTGAAAAGAATCGAACGGATGGCTTGGTAGATGCAGGAATCACGGTTTGGAGAGGTTTGATGAAGGCAGAAGGTCGAGAAAAGGGCGAGGGTGAAACGGAGGAGCAAGAGAAGGTATGGCGGGGTAGGAGGGGTCGCAAAAGGGTTGGTCTCATTTTTTCAACAGCTGGGTGGAGGGGTTTATTGTTAGCGCAAGAGCTCCCCACTGCGGATACCCAAATGAGCGAATAGCAGCGCGGGAAAGAGAGAAAAGAGGGGTGGGAAGTCACGTGAAATGAGCTGTTGCTGAGGTCAATGACGGTCCGGGAAGTACCTGACCGACCAGGATGAAGTATCCGTGCCTTCCACGACGTGGTGACGGAGGGGGGGGGGGGGGGGGGGGGGGGGCTGGGGGGACGTAGGCGGCGGCGGGGAGGGGGCAGAGGGGGGGGGGGGGGGGGGGGGGAGGAGCAGGAGGGAGGGAAGGCAAGGTAGAGAGAGAGAGAGGGAGGGTAGGAGGGGCAAAGCGATCGTCTTGTCGATTCTCTGGCTTTGGTACTATTTTTTTTTTCTTTGGCTTTGACCTTGGCATTGGTTTCGCCTCAGTCCAATTGCTGCTGCTGGCCTGATGTCCGTCCCCCGCCTTGTCTTCTCGCGAAAGAGCAGCAGAGTGGGATGACTTCATCAGGCCAGCAAACATCCCTCAACCCCCAATTGAGCTTAGCGTAGCTCAACAGAGAGGCTAGAATACAGAAGGACGGCCGGCATTCAGCCAATTCCCATTGCCAGGGCGATCAGCCAGCAGTCGGCCTTCGTCGTGTTGAGCAACTGAACAGAGAGAGAGAAGTGAGAGTAATCCCCCAAACTCAAATGTGGAGTCTGAACTCGCAACGACGACAACGGTGGCTGTACCGGCTGGTAAACCGAAAGACACAACGCAACGCAATGCTCACAGGCATGTACCTGTACCGCCCGACCGGCCTTACCGCCGGTACCTGGATAAATCCGCCGCCCTTTGTTGGGCGGCGAAGTACCTCTAAGCAGGGCAGAACAGAGCAGAGCTACAAGAGCCATTGGGTAACCTCCGGTGCAGCACGGGCAGGAAGGCGAATGCACGTCAAAACCCCCAGGCCAATGCTCATTGGAAACGACAGGAGAGAAGGGGGGGGGAGGAGGGGACGACAACGAAGCTGACACGGCTAGGGTGGGAGCTTGAGCCGACGGTGACAGCCAAGTCACCTTCCCACTCCACTGGCCCACGTTCTTCCTTGACATGTTCGGAAGCTCGTGGAATCTTGTTTGAGTATGTGGTAGAGCGGGGACGGCGTGGACGGACGAGTGGATGGTACAGCAGCAACGAGCGGTGGACAATGACATGACGAGCGGGAAAGGACATGGAGCGAGTGAATCGGCCATCGGCAGCCAGCAACAGTCAACAGCCGAGAAGACCGACCAAGGCCGCCGTCCATTCCCAGGTCAGAACAATGGTCTCCCATCTACCGCCCGCCGTCTTTGACTGCGCTGTACTGCCGAGCCCGCCGCTTGTCTGACGAGGCAGGATCAGCCCAGCCAGCCCAGAGGCGGTGCAGCTCGAGCTCGCGCTTTGCTTGAAGCTATCCAAGCCAGCCAAGCTCAATAGCTGGATACTCTTTGCCGGGAGTTTAAGCTGCGGGAGAGGGATGGGCAGAGAGCTCCTCACTCCTTCTAGCAGACCAAGTGGCTTGCATACGAGCCGCTGCAGCCACACAGCGGGCTCTTGAAGCTCCCAATGGGTGGCTGGCTGGCTGGCTGGTTTTCAGGTGGGATTGCAGACGGCGTGAGACGGGAAAAGGTAGGGGGGAGAAGCTTTGGGGGCGGCGAACATGTTGTATGTATGTATGTGACTTGTGGTTTGGGAAGGTGGACAGACAGAAAGAATAGTTTTCTCTACGTACCTCGATGAGCAGGATTACACGGGAAGGGTGATGGTACAGATAGACAAGATGAAGAATGGGAAACAAAAGTTGTTGGTACACACGCAGGCCGATGGATGAAAGATCGGGTGTCGCTGATGAGAAAGAATCGAGACTTTTGAACTGGCCTCTCAGGGGAGAAAAGTTTTGGTGAGGCCAGGGACTTTCCAAAGGGGGACGGGAGGCCACGGCACGGCGCGACGTGTCGGGACAACCTGAGGAACACATTTTCATGACTAGGTAGAGCAGGGAGCTGCCATTTGGCCCATTGGGTTCCATTGGAAGCACGGGCACAGGGGGGAAGGCCCATAGAATTCTGGACAGTTGTCCCAGCTGGCCGCCCACGGCGTCTGGTCCGCTAAACTGACCTTGGACTCTGCAAGGCCATCAGGATATGCCTGACGATTATGTGAACTTATGTAGGTAGGTATTCTGGGAAAATAGCTGAAACCTTATTGAACTCGTTTGCATCGACAAGTAGCAGGTGGTAGGTGGTAGGCAGTTACCTAAGCTAAGGTGCCAAGGTCGAGCCTGAGGTACATCCAACTGAGTGACCGCTTTGTATTGGTACCTCAGTTGCAGGGAAGATGAGAGGCCATGAACTGTACTTGTACGTACTCCTCCCGCTAGTCCCGGTCGCGCCCTGTTTGTCGCCATCCTCAATTGCTTCACGTGACGTGATGCCATTTCCTCCCCATCCCTCCTCAGGTTGGGCCCGGCGGACGGTACGTACCCCATGCTGACACCCCGATTCCAACACTCGCTGCCATTCACTTGCAACGAGTTCATGATACTTCCCACAAGATTCACGTATCACAGCGGCGAAGAATCTTCATCGACGGCGCCTTGCCTATGGGAGATACTCTCCTTTTCAAAGCCGCCGTATCACCAGCAGCCAGATCAGACTACGAGAGGCATCTCACATGGAGAGAACCCCAAGCGGGGTGACGGAGCTTCCCCTGTTGCTAAGGTCTACTCAAGATGCTTCCGAAGCAAACCCATCTGGCCCACGAGAACCGAAAGCAACGGTGAGCTCAACATCTCCTGAGCTGAAATTTGTCACCATCTCCCACCCAGATGACATTCGCCGACGCAAGGATGTGCGTACCGACATTCGCCGTCATGTCATGAAGAAGATAGGTCAGCAACGGCGACGGCCAAAGACACAGGCAGGGGGAAGGGTATCGTCCGCATCGTCACGCCCATCAACGAACCAAGAAGGTCAACATAATATCCCTCCGAGTAGCAACATGGGTACAAGCCTGGCGCTCGGCACTCCGTGCATGATGCTACCAATACTATGGGACTTTCCCATCGAGGCCAACGATCGCGCCGTAGAGCTTATTCGGTTTTGTACGAGAGAAACAATCGTATCGTACGAGTCTTGCTGGCCATTCGCTTACTCATAATCCTCCCAGTGAACGAGCAGCGTTCCGTCTACCAGCCCTTTCGCAGTATCTGGTTTGACATAGCATTGACTGATAAAGGTGCATTTCACGTAACGCTAGGGAATGCCGCCGACTTTTTGCTGCGGATGCAAGGAGGCCCAGATCCTGATAATAACCCGGAGATGCTGCAGTACTACTCCCTCTCCGTGGCCCATTTGAGAGAGCGCCTCAACAGTGCTGTTGACAGCATAAGTGATGGGATGGTAGCCCACATTCTGTCCCATCTCTGCCTTTGTGTAGGTATATTCATCCAATCCCATTGGAATCATGGCTGACTCTTTGGTCCAGATGAGACGCCAAGACTGGACAGCATGGAAAGCTCACATGGGTGGCTTAGCAGCCATTTCAAGGCTTCGAGACGGTCTTACTCATCTGGGCCGCGGAGTACATACCTGGATTCTTTTGTGAGTCCCTCTGTCTCTTCCAGTTAGTTGGTGGGGGGGAAACAACGTGTGTCAAGCTCATTGCAAAATAGATCGGACCTGGGTGGAAGCATAGTGCATGACACAGTCCCATGGCTGCCCTTGCCTTCCTGTTTGCCTTCTCCATGCAAGGCACCTCTGAAGAACCTGCCAATACGACTGCAAGAGCTTCTACCACGATTGGACCCGAATTCAATCGCCATGACACAGACTATTCAAGCCTTGGAAAGAGTCCTCTTTGTCGCGAACGAAGTGAACACCAAAGGCCATTCTCCGCTCTTCTGGCACCAAGACGAAGTTGGCATGAGCCTCCTCGGGCCGTGTATTCATTTCCTGCTGTCCATGCCTCGCCCTTCGGAGGACCTGGACACGACTCTCCGATTAGATGAGCTCATCACGGAGATGGTGCGACTGATCAGCCTCTGCCTCATGTCAAGGCTCAAGGCGATGTTTTCGTTCAACGCGCCCGAGCAAGCTCAGCTGGAGAGTAAACTATCCAGATTCACCTTCTCCTACGCAAGATTTCTCGGTGGCCCCTACCGTGACCTGAAAGTCTGGGTGCTTGTAACAGCATCTTTGTTGCAGGACGGCGGGAGTCGAGATGTGTACCTGGATGAGATTCGGCGAGATATGGCTGTCACAGACGAGACAGATGCCACTGTTTGTGTTCAAATCGCAAAGGATTTCATCTGGTTTGAAGTTTTAGGGGAAGCGAGTGCAAATAAGTTAATACAGGACATTGCATTGTACAGTGATGGACCGGCGGGATGAAAAGGGCCTGCCTTATAACGAATGGCTGACTACACTTTGAGTCATCGTAGGTCAATTGGGAACTCTACACTATCGCCCGCAAAAAGCCATTGTGTTCATAGGGCCATCTTATTAACGGTAAGCCCATGAAGTTAACTGTTGGGCTTACGCGAGCGGTTTGACACTTCATCCACCATTGATGCCGCCACTCGCGGATATGAATTGCCCGGTGATCCATCGACTCTTCTCGCTTGCCAAAAGAAGCACAGTATCGGCGATATCCTCAACGGTTGTCACTCGCTCTTCCGCTCTGGTTCGTGATACGAGGAAATCTTTCAGCGGTTTGACCTCAGGAACGGGTGGCAGCGAATCTGTCGGTGTGGGGCCCGGCGCAACCGTGTTTACCGTGATGTTCTTGCCATCACGGCCAACCTATACATGGTTAGCAAATTGGGGATCGTCTACCTTTGTACTCCCGTGTATGGTGTGATTTGCTATGGAAGAGTATAGGAGGCAATCTCACCTCTTGAGCCAGCGTCCAGGTGAGCTGATCCATGGCCGCCTTGACAGCTCCATAGATTGCCATCTGATGGAATCCCATCTTTGAGGCAACGCTACCAATGTTGACGACGCGGCCGTTTTTAGGCATGTGGGGATAAGCCGCCTGGAGGAGCAGCACTGGGCCGACGACGGCGACCTGGAACGATTTCATCATGTCCTCAGGAGAGGTTTGTAGCGCCCCTCCCGGCACCATGTACGAAGCGTTGTTGACTAGATTTACGTTAGCAGTCCGCCTGTACCTGTATAAGCACACTGGCGACTGGCTGTGATAGGTAGTCGGAGCTATGGCACTCACCAATGATGTCGACGTGGTCGACCCCGAAGCTACGCAGCGTCTCGTCCACGAGTGTTTTGCTGCCCTCGGCGGTAGAAACGTCAGCCCTGACCGAAACGACGACGCCTTTACCGACGGCCGCCTCAATGCCAGAGACGACCTGTGCAGCACGGGTGACGGAGGATTCAGACACGTAGTTGATAGTCACGCGGGCGCCTGCCCTGGCCAGCGCTAGGGCAATGGCCGCGCCAATACCGTTTTCCCGGCCGGAACCGGTAACGATGGCTACCTTGCCGGCTAGAGAAAGGCTGTCAGTCGACATTTTGGATGAGTGTAGAGATGAGTGGGAAAGTGAGTATGTAATTGTGGAAAGGGATCGGTTGTTGCTTTTCGACAGCCAGATCGATTTGGACGGGCGACGAATTCGCATATTTATATTGTTCATCATCACTTGAACGATCCCATTTCGGTTTGTCTATTGCCTTAATGCTCATTCATCTGACAAATTGAAGCCTTGCGCAAGTTACAATATCTCCTCCGTTCAACCAATGGTTCATACAGCATCACGACCCATACCATCAAGAAGTGCACAGTTGAGCCAAGACTGGCACATCGGCACTTGGGCCCTAAGCCAAATCGGGGCATTGGTCCCCTTGCAACGTTCTTAGTAAAGGACGTGCTGATTCAAGCAAGTGTTGATGTATTCGCGATGTTCCAGTGCATATGATTCGAGTGGAATCTGACAAACCGAGGCTTTGCGCAAGCTACAATATCTCCTCCATTCAACCAATGGTATATGCAGCATCACGACCCACGTAATTGGCACCTGGACCCTAAGCCGGATCGGGGCATTGGTCCCCCCTGCAACCTTCTTCGTGTCAAGCTTATGTAAAGTACGTTCTAATTCAAGCAAGTATCGACGTACGAGTGGAATCTCCAGAATGGCTTCAACTGTTACACATGAGTGGTTTGGCCTGTTAGCAACAGGCCGCAATCGGTGTTGGTAATTAGTCACGAAGCACAACGGCTAGTGACGTTTCTCAGATAGTTCCAAAGTATGTGACGCGTTACAAGAAAAAAGAAGAGATATAAATGGCCCTCGAGGACGCTGCTCTTCCGTGTGGTTTTAATTTCAAGGCAGACACAGAATCAACCATCTTCATTGCAACGATATCAAGCATCAGAGTCCATCTTACAAACATACTCGTACATCGAATTCAATACCACACAAGATGTCGAAACTCATCACAATCCTGGGTATCACCGGCGTACAGGTGCATTGTTCTTCTCCCTTGGACTTGGATTTGCGTATTGATTTTCTGACATGCATAGGGTGGCTCTGTCGCGGACACTTACCTCCGAACGCCAGGGTGGAAGATCCGCGGTGTTACGCGGAACCCAAAGTCGGAAGCCGCACAAGCCTGGGCCGCAAAGGGCATCGAAGTCGTCCAGGCGGATCTCGACGACGTGGAGTCACTCAAGCGTGCCTTTGCCGGAGCAGACGTGATCTTTGGCGTGACCGACTTTTGGACCATTATCAGAGACCCTGCCAGCAGCGCAAACAAGCGGCTCGACCAGGAACTCGTCGAGTATTGCTACGAGGTTGAGCTGCAGCAGGCAAAGAACATAGCCGATGCCGTTGCCACCGTACCGGGCCTCCATCGCTACGTCTTCAGCTCCATGGCGAACGCGACCAAGGAGAGCGGCGGCAAGTTCAGCAAGCTATACCACATGAACTCCAAGGCAGAGGCCGCCGAGTACGCGCAGACCCTTCCCGCTCTCAAGAACAAGTTTTCCCAGGTCCAGGCCCCCATCTATTTCCAACTCCCCTGGCAATGGGGTCTTCCGACGACACCCAAGAAGGTATGAACGGACTCCCGCATTCTAATCTCGAATTCACAAACGACTGACATTTTGGGGGGGGGGGGGAACTGTAGCAAGCTGATGGGACTTGGCGCATGAGCGGCATCGGCCCCGGCGACAAAGGCATCCCATTCGGCCACGTTCAAAAGGACTTTGGACCCTGCGTCAAGGCCGTCGCAGAAGGCGAGCCCAACATGAACCTTTTCGCGGTCGGCGAGTACGTGTCGTGGACCGAATACCTCAGGGTCTTTTGCGAAACCCAGGGCCTCGAGTACGGCGGCTACGACGAGCTCTCGTACGACCAGCTCTGTGACCTGCTGCCCGGCGGTCTCGGCCACGAGTTCGGTTCGAACGTGCTGTTCGCCTTCGAGTTCGGGTACGCCGGGACAGACCCGGCACTGGTTGCGCCCGACAAAGTAGGTTACGCTGTAGAAACTCGCCTGTGTGCTCCTTTTGCTGATAACAACCGCTAGCTTGGCATTCAAATGACTTCATTTGTGGATTATTGCAAAGAGACCGACTTTTCTGCGATTCTGCTTTAGGAGCGGGAGGTATTAGGGGTGAGGGGGATAGATAGACATGGGAATTAAACCCTTCCGTATTATTTTTCTCTTCCATACTTTCCCCTTCCTGGACAGGCTTTGCGTGTGTGTGTGTGTGTGTGTGTGTTGTCTGTAGTGTGTGAATTGTTGATGTTAACCAACTGTTGTGGTAGAATGTATACGATGTACATAGGTACGTACATATGGAAGTGCTTAGTAATAGACGCGTGCTCCTTCATCACGTGACGTAGCATCATACTCCTTCTCCACTTCCCTTCCTCCAATCTTATCGCTCGGCAGAAGATACGTACCCCCCTGCTGCCCCGTCGTCCGAAACCGATTGACCAGACTGAGCCCGAAGCCTGAAAGTTCCAGGGTGGCCAGGTTGTCAGGTCGCTGGAGTTGCGCATCCGTCGTCCTTTGAAACGTCGACAAAGAATCACAGGGGAATCGAATCTTGCTATCTTCACCTGCGCCTTTGGGCTTTCCGATTGCCGTCCCATCGAATTGCTTTCCCTATCTTGTCTGCCAGATCCGCCAAGATGGATTGGAATAATCTCAAGGACACCGTCGCTAATATGACCTTGTACGACGTCAAGGCCGGCGTCAGGAAGGTCCAGAATGGTAAATCGCCAGCTCCCCAATTCGAGATGCGCGTCATCGCGTGCTGACAGCGTCCTCCATAGCCGTCATGAACTACACAGAAATGGAGGCCAAGGTTGGTACTGTCCATTTACCGCTTGCCGTCGTCCGTCTAACAGCTTCCAGGTTCGAGAGGCGACCAACAACGAACCTTGGGGCGCGTCCTCGACGCTGATGCAGGAGATCGCCAACGGCACCTTCAACTAGTACCTACCCCCCCCCCCCAATCCAGACCAGACAGCCTCTTTCGCAACGCTGACGAGCCTCCAGCGCTACCCTCAACGAAATCATGCCCATGATCTACCGCAGATTCACAGAAAAGTCCGCCGAGGAGTGGCGGCAGATCTACAAGGCCCTCCAGCTCCTCGAGTTCCTCATCAAGCACGGCTCCGAACGTGTCATCGATGACGCCCGCGGTCACATCACACTGCTGAAGATGTTGCGTCAATTCCATTACATCGACCAGAACGGCAAGGACCAGGGAATCAACGTCCGCAACCGCGCCAAGGAACTGTCCGAGCTTTTGAGTGATGTCGAGCGGATCCGGACGGAGCGCAAGAAGGCACGAGCGACCAAGAACAAGTACACCGGTGTCGAGGGAGGTGGCGGCCTCGGCTTCTCCAGCGGCAGCAGCAGCCGCTACGGCGGGTTCGGAAGCGAGTCCGGCGGCTACGGGGGCTACTCTGGTGGTGTTTACGGTGACGGCGGCGGTTTTGGTGGACAGGAGGCCAACGACTACGGCAGAACACAGGCACACGGCGACAAGTTCGAGGAATACGACGAGTTCGACGACGACCGCCCAGCTGCCAGCTCCTCGGCGTCTCGGTCCAAGAGACCCGAGAGAGCAGCGGCAGCCCCCAAGGCCGAACCGCCCAAGAAGAAGGAGCCCGAGGTGGACCTCTTCTCCTTTGACGACCCGGCGCCCTCCTCGGTGCCCGCCCCTGCCGTCGCCCCGGCTTCCTCCAACGGCTCTGGTCTCGCGTCTCTGTCAGCCCCGGCTGCCAGCAATGACGATGACGAGTTCGACGACTTCCAGTCCGCCGCCCCAGCTCCAGCTCCCGCAGCTGCTACCCCACTCTCTCCTCCCCTCATGACGACCAACTCTGCCACGACCTTTGCCGCTCCTCAGCCCGTGTCGGCGCCTCAGCAGGCCAACATTGGCAACATGGTCAGCATGTCCTCCATGTCTCCCGCCCCGAGCGCCAACTACTCGGCGTTCAGCACTCCCGCTGTTGCCTCGCCCGCAACACAGGCAAAGCCCACTTCTTACCAGCCTACGGGGCCCAACTACTTCAGCTCCGTTCCGGCTGCAGCGCCTCAGGCAGCTCGCGGCTCTGTCTCAGGCACCCCCGGCGCAGCCGCACCAAAGGCATCCTCGGCCGCTGCCAAACCTGGCGCTTCTGGCGGCGACGCTTTCGGCGCGCTGTGGTCACAGGCCAGCTCTGGCGTGAAGAAGACGAGCACGCCCACCACTGGACCTGCCCTGGGTCAGCTCGCAAAGGAGAAGAGCAGCGCTGGTATCTGGGGCGCTCCGGCCCCCGCTCCCGCGGCCTCGGCACCAAAGCCCGCCGGCGGCTCATCCTCGGCCGGCGGAAACCATGGTCTGGACGATTTGCTCGGCTAAACAGAGTACACGAGAACAAGATGGAGACGACGATAATTGGGAGAGTTAACGGAGCTCGCCTTCGCAATGCCGTCGAACCGACAGTGAAAACAGCGATGCGGCGACTCGGCAAAGGTAGGGGAGGGCGAGGGGGATGGATGTCTGTGTGTGTGTGCTGATAGGCTGCTATTCAAGGCGTATCGGCGGGCAAAAGAAGACTGCAACGCATGAAACCATATACTGAAATTTGAAGCGAACCACATTTTTCAAGTCCTGCCTGATGCATTGGCTCACGTCGTGCAATATGACATTGTTTTCTTTCTCTCTTTCCCCTCTTTCGATGTCCCAATTACTTGACGCGTCGGCACGCGTAGTCTGGGCCGTCGAATCTGCCCATGCCCTTGCTCTGCCCTGCCCTGGTATTCGGGTCATGACAGCAATTGCAGGACCTCACAGGCCTCTGCGGCCGCCGGCGCGACCTCATGCACCCGCAAAACCTGAAGCAAGCCCATCGTCATGGTGACGGGCGGGTCGAACCAAGTCCAGACCGTCAAGCACTCCATCGCGGACGGTGGTATTGCATGATTCCGACAGGCGCCCAAGGCGATCAGAAAGGCGTGGCCGCCCGCGGACCAACTAACGCTGTTCCGCGGCTGCGGAAAGGTCCAAGAGGCTCGAGTAGCAGTTCGCGGTCCTGCGCTGGCGTTGGTTGCTTCCAACCAACGGGGGCCCAAGAAAGGATTGGATGCTACCCTCGACACATACACCCGCACACAGAGAGAGAGAGCTGGCTTGGAGCCAAGATATGCGGCCCAGGTCGGCAGCCGCCCGACCAGGTTTCAGGACCGGTACCTTGCATGGGACATCCGCTGCTAGCTCGTATGAACAGGCGCCTCAGCCTCCGCCGCTCGCTGCCGTCGTCCCACACCGGCCGCGTCTGCTGGGCCTCCTTCTTGTCCGACTTTGTCGTCCAAGACAACAAGACAGGGCCGGGAGAGAGGTCCACCAGGTCCAGACCCCTCCCAAGGTCGAGCAACCGGGTTGAAGCAGACCCAATCAGATCCCGGCCAGCCCCCGGGCGAAAAACAGCCGCGGCGCCGTCCAATCCCGAGCAAGAGAGGGAGAGGAGAGAGATACGATGATGGCATCTGGGCGCGCCTATTGAGCTCCACCTCGTTCCTTTTCGTTCATGCAATGGACTTTGCACACAGTAGAGTCGAGTCCTAAGGCAGAGAGAGTGGCCTCCAATCTCCCCGGATCTGCGCGCCATTCGTAGCCGCGTCGCTTGTCTACACTAAACCACCAGCCGAAGCGCCGCCCGGCGAATACACAACCCAACCCCCGGCCGCGGGCTGTGATTGGCCCGCCCCAGCGGCTGCTCACACCTAGCCGAACGGCGTGGATCCGGGGTCTTTGGACGAACCACTGGTCAACCACTCCATCTCGACTCATTACGGATGTTCACGAAAGGTACCCCGGGTTGGCGTGCCCTTGACGCAGGAACGGCCATGTAGCTTTCGTAGGTTGCGCGTGGGTGTGTATGTCCCCCGTCCACACACAGGCATTTCCTCACAAGGCCAGAACGGGCCCAGAAGCGCGTGTGGATGTGGGTTTTTTTTGGCTCGATTTAGCAGCATAACAAACAGTGCAGGGCAGATGAGGTACCTTGCCTTTTTTTTGGTGATCAGCAAGCAAGGGAAAAATACGAGGTCGGTTGAATCATTCGTTCGATGCTCGAGCGAGCTTCGGATTCGAGATGTGTATAAAGGAAAGCCATCTCATCCACCCTCGATTGCTCTTCTCTTTTTTGTTCCTCATCCAACACAAACTACAACATCCAAAGACAGCTTTACCGTCTTTTTCCTTTTTTCTCTCTCTCTCTTTTGTCCTTTTCCTTATTTCCTAGGTCAAACTTTCCTTGGTCAAGTTTAGGGTCTTCCAATCTCTCTCTCTCTCTCTCTCTCTCTCTCTCTCTCTTTCTCCATCTATCTACTGGCTTTCCATCATCTCGTACTTTTTCTTTCGGTCCTCGGTTCTCCTTTTCTTAGGTCACGACGAACGGATAACGAAGCGACTCGAAACCGGAAAACACACCATCTTTCTTTATCGGTTCTCTTAACCACCCAATTCCTTTCTTTTATAAAACCAGTTTCTCATTCAGTCGCTTCACCGGAGCGACTACCGATCCCCGTCCGCCCAAAATTCCCTCCTCAACCCCCCCCGCCTGCATCCCCTTCCCGCCCCGGCGATTCCCCGTCCGCACGGCCCTCCGCCTCGACAACCCGCGCCCGAAGCTCACCCTCGTCACCCCGGCCTCCCTCGCCCGCGACTTCCGCCGCGCCCGCACCATGGGTTCCGCTCCCC
Organism: Colletotrichum sublineola; assembly: GCA_020631755.1. Lineage (NCBI taxonomy): Eukaryota > Fungi > Ascomycota > Sordariomycetes > Glomerellales > Glomerellaceae > Colletotrichum > Colletotrichum sublineola. The sequence continues at coordinate 4,531,593 of JAHSQG010000005.1, read as the reverse complement.
GCCTCGGCGCCCTCGGGCACACCTTCACCGCCATGCGCGCCATGCAGTTCGTCTCCCTCGTCGCCGTCGTCGGCATGGTCGCCGACTTCATCTCCGAGATCAACGGCGCCGACGCCATCTCGCCCCCGGTCCTGGTCGGCACTCTTGTCATTGTACGTCTTCATTCTCGTGATAAAAAGCCGCACTCGATGTGCATTATGGATTATGGGTTCGTCAAGACTAACACTCCCCCCTTTTTCCTTAGTCCTGCATCGCCACCCTCTACATCTCCATCACCTACATCCTCTACTACGACAACATGCTCCCCCTCCTCCTCGCCGCCGCCGCTGACACGGCCCTCCTCATCGCCGTCATCGTCGTCGCCTGCCTCCTCGGCAAGCCCCTCTCGTACCTCAACTGCGCCGCCCTGCCGCCAAAGTCCGGTAGCACCGCCAGCTTCATGGCCTCCGTCACGGCCAACATCAAGCCGGGCTCCACCCTCAACTACTTCGTCTGGGTCGGCGCCGACCAGCCCACCTGCTACGCCATCAAGGCCGTCTGGGGCCTGTCCATCGCCCTCTGCGTGCTCTTCGCCTTCAGCGCCATCACCGCCGTCTGCCTATGGCGCCGCCTCAAGCTCGTCCCCGCCGCGACCAAGGACATTGAGGGATGAGGGTGCGCCCGTGATGGGGGGGCCGCGGCGGCGGTCGGAGGTGTCTGGTACGGATCTTCTTCTACTCCTTCTTTCCCGCCTCCCCCGACGAGGGAGGTCCGGGCCGGTTGCTACGGCACCAAGAAGAAGAAGAGCCTGGGCACCGCCGCGGTGCTGGCCGGGGAGAAGCGGTGGGACAGCAGCAGCGGCGACTCGGGTTCCGACTCGGACGACGCTGCCGCCGCCGCCGCCGCCGCCGCCGTTCCGCGGCCGTGGTTCCCGCCCCCTCCCATCACGTCACGGGTGCCGCACAAGCGCGTGCGCGTCGTCGAGCAGCGACAGCCCGTCCACCCGATGCCGGTCCTGCCCGAGCTGGTCGTCTCGCCGGTGCTTCCCGCGTCTCCCGCCGCCGAACGGGCAGCGACGCCGAAGACGCCGACGACGCCGCTCGGGACCCTCCTTGCGCGGGGCAAGTCCAAGCGCAAGACGATTATGGAGTTCATCGACGGCTGGTGGGACCTGGGCCTGCTGGAGCAGCAGAAGCAGACCGCGCTCGCCAAAGCTGGTTCCCGGAGGAAGTGATCCACCCAAGTGTGTGTGTGTGTGGGTGTGTGTGTATGTCTTGGGGTTTGTTCTTTTTTTCTTTTTTGAAAAACGTCTGCTCTGCTGGTAATAGAGAGGTGTCGACCAGAGCGGAAGAAGAAGGAGAAAAAAAAAACCGGGAGTAATGTCTACTGGATAGATTTGTTTTGACATTCGGCTTGGGAATCATCTCGCGAAAACGCAGACTGCAACTGGTTCTTTGTTCTGTTCGGGGCGTTGTTTTCGGTAGTCTTGGGCACTGATAACACAAGAAGAAAAAAATTGAACCGCAAGTCTTTTTTGGTTGCTGTGCCTCTCTTCTTTTTTGGGTGTTTGAGCCGTGAAGAGTTGGAAGAGCGTCCCCCCGAATCGTCGGTATCGCGCAAGAAGCCTAAGCAGATCGCTGATGGGAAGAGCTACTACTCGCGGAGAAGGAGTCTCTCTTGTTGACGTAGGGCCAAAAGTAGGATTTCTTCTTTGATGAATTTCAGCCAAAAGGGGGGCCCCCCTCATATCACACAGACTGTTTCAAGTCAGGAGCACGGGGTGGCCGAGGACCTTGAAGCAGGCGGCGAGGTCCCAGCTCTCGTCGATGGTGTCCCGGCGGGCCCACACGTTCTCCATGACGCCGATGGCGGCGGTGAGGGACCCGAAGACCTCGAGCGGGCCCATGCGGGCGGCCATGTCGCGGAACATGCTCTCCTGGTGGGGGTCGGCGAGGCAGCCGATGACGCAGAAGGGCCAGACGGCGGTGCGCAGGCAGACGGGGCTGCGCAGCCGGTTGAGCAGGTCGAGGGTGGCGCGCACGCTCGCCACGGTCTCTGGGCACGAGGGCTGCCAGCCGGAGACGACGGTGGAGAGGTAGGTCAGGGCGGCGTAGGCCCAGATCTTTGTGTGGATGCGGGCGGCGGCGTCGACGGTGTCGTGCTGCGTCGTCTGCCCGTACAGCGTCAGCGGGTCTGGGGGCAGGCGGGTGGTGTCGACGTGGGTGGGGTGCGGGGGCGGGTAGTCGCCGGCGGCGGCGACGAGGTTGTCGGAGCCCATGGTGAGCAGCTGGGGGCACTGGTTGTCGACGCAGGCGATGCCCTCGCGGAGGGCGAGCTCGAGGCAGGCGGCGCGGGAGACGAGGTGGGTCATGGAGAGGGAGCCGGCGCGGCGGGCGTCCTTCTTCCAGGCGTCGAGGGCGGCGATCTCGCCGATGAGCTGGAGGACCCAGCTCTGGCAGCCAAAGTACTCCTCGAGGCGGAGGCGGGGCTCGAGCTCGAGGCAGCCGCCGCCGCCGGCGGCCTGCTCGTCCTTGCGGGGGGAGAGCAGGTGGTGGTGGTAGGCCTGCAGGCTGGGGGCGCGCTCGAGGGCGGTGGAGGAGATGATGTCGAAGTAGAGCAGGGAGGCGGTGAAGAAGCGCAGGGCGGCCTGGTCGGAGCTCCAGGGCCGGTGGGAGCCGGGGGGGAAGCGGACGCCGGAGAAGAGGGGCATGGCCATGTGGTCCATGGTGGGGTCCCAGCGGTCCGGGCGGGGGAGGATCTGCTGGAAGACGACGGTGGCGGCGTCGAGGTGCATGTGCCAGTGGTCGTTGGCGGCGATGGTGACGTCGAAGATGAGCAGCTGGACGATGCTCTCGAGCACGCGGCAGCCCTGGCGCAGCTGGTCGTCGACGCCGCCCTCGTTGATGCGGGCCATGTCGGCGCGGAGCTCGCGCAGGGCGAGGTCGAGCTGGTGCTGCAGGCTGGCGACGGACTTCATGCGGCAGGGGGCGTGCTCGGCCTGGGCGCCGGTGAGGACGACGCCGAAGAAGTGGGACGAGAGGCCGAGGGCAGTGTGGTAGAGGGCCTTGTTGTGGTTGAGGACGTTGAGGAGCCAGCCGCGGCCGCCCTCGAGCAGCGCGGGTTTGTAGAAGGGGAAGAGGAAGGGGAAGACATAGTCGAGGTAGATCATGAGGAAGGTGAGGTTGGAGTCGTCGGTGAAGGGCGGTGAGTTGGACTGGTCGGCGGAGATGGGCACGGAAGGGTGCGAGGCCGGCAAAGTCGCCGGCGGGGCCGGAGCTGGAGCTGGAGCTGGAGCTGGAGCTGGAGCTGGAGCTGGTGCCGGGGCCGGGGCGAATGCCGCCGGAGCGGCGGCGGTTGGTGGGCTGGAGTGATTCGAGTGGCTGGCCCATTCGGGACTGAGCTGGCGCATCTGGTTGGGTGAGGCGCCAGGGAGGGAGGACTTGACGGAGCCCATGTGGAAGGCCGGGCTGGAGGAATCGCCGGGGGTGTCATTGACGGTGGAGGGGCTGTTGGAGTCGTTGGCGTTGGAGGAGCCGCCGTCGAGGCTCAGTGGGGGCACGGGTGGCATGGCTTGGTCGCCATCGTCGGAGCCCGGAATGTGGTTACCGTCGACGTCGAGGCTCTGCAGGTACTTGCGCTCGCGGCGGTTGTTGGCCTGGATCTTGACCTGCTTCTTGAGGCTGTCGGCCATTTCCTTCTGGCGCTCCCCGCCGTCCATCCAGTCGGGCTTGACGTCGCTGTAGTAGCAGGTGATTTCGAGCTGGGCGCAGCTGTCGCAGACGGGACGGACCTCGTCGCATTTCTTACGGCGCAGACGGCAGGTCCAGCAGCCCTCGGAGCTGCGGATTTTGGCGGACGAGGACATGCTGTTCTTGAAGCGCGACCGCAGCCCCGAGAGGGACGACATGTGTGAGAGGTCCTTGTTACGCGAGAACATGGCGAGCAAGATTTGGTGTCGCACGCAGCGTCGATATGGGGTAGGCGAGAGATGTCATCCAGAAGGGGGGTGGAGGGCGGAGGATGGAGGGGAGGGGAAGGGGGGGATGAAGAACAGATGAGGGCGTTAGAGTCGCGGTTGAGACTGAGAGCCGTCGTCGATGAGAGATGGATAGATAGAGAGGGACGGACGGAGGTGAGGTTGAGTGAGTGAGATGAACGGATGGCGTGGTTAATTACGACGTTACTGGAAGAGGCCTGTCGCGTCTTGCATTCCCTTGCCTTCTTCCCTTGTCTTTCCCTTGCCTTGCCTTGCCTCGCCGCACCTCGGGACGGTACCTTGGGTGAGTTGGGGGTATAGGTAGGTATACCACGTACGTAAGAAGACAGGGACTGGGTATATATGTGTGGGTGTGATTATGAGTGGGAGAGAGACCCAATGCCCGGATTTGTAATCCACTTAAAAGCGGGACCCGTGGAAGAGCCCATCAGCCTTGGTGGTGGGGGTTGCTTTGTACCCTTTTGGTGATGAGAATGGTACACTATGTGAGAGTGCGAGTGCGAGTGAGAGTACGAAGTACATCTAGACGTATGGGGATAGACATGGACATATCATAGCAACCTAGCTCCTGACGTTCCGCTTGCAAGTATGGTTGGTACGAGTAGGGATACACACATGGCTAGCTACTACGAAAAGAGAGAACAGAAAAGGGGGGGGGGGGGGGGGGGGGGGCGATGGGGGAAACGGAAATGACCAGCAGCGGGTTCTTCAACAGATCGGGCATCTAAAAAAAAAACAAAAAAAACAAAGTGCTACGTGTGGATATACACAGCGTCGTAGGCATCCGGACCTAGGGATAGAAAGAGAAAAAGGTGGTGGATCTCCTGTCATCCCAATAGCAAGCCTGTCGTCCCTCTCTCCCTCCCATCTGCTCCCCTTCATATCCAAAAACCCAAAAACTGCGCACCACCTTAAAACTACCGAGACGTGATTTGATTATGTCAGCTGCCGATCAACATATGGGCCTTGGAACCAATCAGAGCGAAGCTAGGTTGGATACGTAGCCATGTCCCCGCACGTGACCGGGGACGTATATGTATGTACGTACTCCGTAGTATACCGGTGATCCGCGATAGACGAGGCAAGACGAAGAATCCCCCTCCTATATATATCATCCATACCATGGCAATATCGAGATATAAGCTGCGACACGACCGTGGGATGTGCCAGCATTAACCGCGGAGGGGGGGGGGGCACCGCTTGTCGGGTTCTCTTCTGTCTTGTTCCCCTTTTTGGCTGACTTTTACATGCATAGTGCGTAGGTGGTATGCACATGTGAAAAGCCAATCGTGTTTCCAATATACACATGCCCAATGCCCTCCCATTTGCATAACAGTCGAAACTCATGGACCGAGCGCCCCTTGCCCACATCGCCTCAGTCCACAAACTTAACACATGAATTAACTGCCGCTGTCTAACGCCCGTTTGACGGAGAATCAGGACATGCCACTTGGCACCCCACCGAACTGACTAGCTTAGCTGCCTGTGCCCATTGTCCACCGCCCCTCTCTCACCATTTCAGCCCTAGCACAAGATACCTGCACCCACCCGTAAGGCCATGGCCGATCTCGCGCGGCACCGTCTAGTGTAGATAAATTGAACACTAGTATTGTCGGCCGCCGTCATTTCACCCATGAGTGACCCCCATTAATATAGTCGCATCGAGCTGCCCAATGCGGCGGACCTTGTCTCTGCTAATCATGTAGTCGAGCCTTGGCCATTGGCTTGTCGCTCGCTTCCAGGCCACCAATGTTGAAACCTACGGCTACCGAACAATCCACACTCGACTACACCGCTTCAGCTTTTCAGATGACGTCGTTGCGTCGGCGAACGTCGTCGTTCAGCGTGACTCAAGCCGCGGAGCTGTTCAAACCTTAATGATGGGTTTAGTATCTAGGGTACCCCAGTCGATCGATGTCAGGCATCGCAAGGGCTCGCTGGCTTTGAGTCAAGCCCTGCCTGCTACTCTGGGTAACCGAGCCAGGCTGTCAGTTCGAGAGGACGACACCACTATGGAACCGTAATCCCCCGTACGTCAGGCTATAGACTAGTAATGGTGCCGATGCTGTTGCCGCTGCTTATTGGCGCCTACCTACCATTGCATTATTGCTTGTATCCATTGGTAATGAAGCCTCAAACACCAGTTTCTATGCACTACTAGGCGTTTTTACGTCCGTCAAGTAATAAAGATATAGTACAGGCCAGAGAGACTATTTGTCAGGTTGTGCGTACAAGGCTTGAGCGCTGAGATATCAGTTGAGATAGACATGTCCTAAAAACTATAATGTCACGAGGTGATATAAGGCGTTAATTGCTGCCTGTAATTAACGGCGTCGTTTTTACGACAGTTATGAGCCCAGTTCGCTCTGGTGCCAGTATGGTACAGCCCCAGAGGTTAGCGTCTGAGCGTTATAGACCCTACGGGTTTGATTCCCGTGAAGGCCAGGGACAGATCTGCCTGGGCCCACCTATAGGCAAGAGGGCGCCTAACACTTTAGGCTGTTAGTGTTGATCTGTCTATGGTTGGCAGATCTAGGGGGGTGATGAGCTTCCCTGTTAACCCAGCCAGACAGACCACAGAAGTAGGTGTCTACAATCTGGGGGGGTGTGTCACAAGGTGATATAAGGCGTTAATTGCTGCCTGCAATTAACGGCGTCGTTTTTGCGACATATAACAAAGCGTAAGACTAATTTTAGACATTCTCTAGGAATGGATTGGACGGTTTCATTTCATTTTGCATTCGAACAATGAACCTTTACTGTTTTTATAGTTCAACTGATCTTCTTACACTAGATGAACCGACTTAGACTCCTTGTAAGGAGGGACTAGGATGATAGGTAACAGTAAACACGACTATACAGCTTGATTGCCTAGTAACTACTCCTACAACCATCAGAAATGAAACACAATATGATATAGATTACATGCGTGGAAGTTGTTTCCACCTGAAAAGCAACCCAATCCTCACCCCTAGAGTTGTGTTACACACATAGCCATCAACCACTAGTGAAAAGATATTCCGCGTCAGCCCTGGCTTCGGACACGATCTCTCCAAGACGTCTGGAGAGGTCTTGGGCGCCGAAACGTGCTTCTACATCGACTTTGAGCAGGTGGTTCTCAACCATATCCAGCAAGTCGCCCAACGCGGTGCCTGGTGCACTCCTGGGACTACACCTGAGCCTGGCCAAGATCCGAAACACCTCGGGATGTACTTTGGCAGCCGCTCCCATGCCCTTGTAGAAGCGAGCCCACGGCCGAGGCTCCCCTTGCCTCGCTCTCCTGGGCGTCCTGGCACTGTCGAAGGCTTGTACGGCGTCCCAGCTCTCCGCCAACCAGAGAGCGAACTCGAGGAAGATGCAGCCCATTGACCAGATGTCGTATTTGCGGGACCTCGCCTGGCGGAACGATTCTTCAGGGGCTTCGTAGGACGGTGTCGTGGACTTCGTCACCGTGGCCTTGCCTAGCCTCTGAAAAGTGGTTTCGGTGTGGATTCGGGATATCCCAAAGTCGGCAATCTTGAGAATGCCGTTGTTGTCGTCGCCGCCGGTGAAGTGAAGTATGTTCCCGGGCTTCAAGTCGCCGTGCCGGCAGTTTGCATCGTCGCCGACAAACACGTGGAGGACTTGAAGCCCTTGGGCTAGCCCGAGCATCTGCTCCAAGCACCAAAGCGCCAAATGGCGGTCCCGTGGCCTGAAATTCTGACATTTCCAAAAGTCCTCCAGGTCTCCGCCCTTGGCAAACGGAAAAAGGATGCAGCTCCTGTCGCCTTGCGAATACGTCTCGAGATACTGTGTGATGTGCTTGTTATCTCCGAGACGCCTTATTGATGCGAGATTAGCTCGTTCGGTCTCAAAGTCCTGCTGATTACGGCTCGGGAACTCTTTTAAAACGATCTCGTGGCTGTGAAGCCCAGTCTGACCAAGTTAGCGTCTGGCAGCCTTGGGTGCGCAAGGAGACGCAACTCACCCCGGAGAAGTGTTGATGAGCGGGACGAATCTGGACATAATACACGAAGCTGCTTGACCCTTTCTTGTGGGACTCGTCGACCTTCTGGAAAGGCATCGGTTGCCGCGGATGAAAAGTCCTGTGTTTCCCAGACGTACCGAATACCGGAGCAAGCAACCGCCACTGATGATCAAGAAATTGGTCTACCGTTTGACTAGACCATTTTGGCGGCAATGAGAACCTTTTGCCACCGTCCCGTTCGGATCTAAAGGCGTCACCACTCTTGACTAGTGGAAGATCGTCGTCGGTCAAGCCACTGTTGAGAAGTTTTTCCGTATCTAAAGATTGGTCCAAGAGCACAAGAACCAGGAAAACCCTTTGCGCATGGGACTTGATCACCCTCTCCGCCAATTGCCTCCTTGAGCCCTTCCACCAGACCTGATGTTTCGAATTCCTGCAGAGTTCCCTATAGATACTTTCGGTGGTGACAAGCTCCTTCATCACATCAATCGGAATATAAGTCCGTTCCCTCTGAAGATCATCGATACCGTACTTTCCACTGATAGCGTCATATAGGCTTGGGCCGCCTTGTTTGGCGCCCATGTTGGCAGGTTCCAGAACGCTTCTCCAATGGCGTGTTGCAGAAACGCAGCACATATATCACAGCCTGACCATTGTTAGGATGATTGCGGTACTCAACATAGCATATGGGTTAGCAAGCTACGAACCGACACTTGTAATGTGTTCAACGCCTTCAGACTTGTGGCCAGCTACAACATACAGGCTTTTGTAAGAGGCAGCCGTGTGAATGTGAATGCTTAGGGAACCAAAGACGCATGAGGGTGATACCGGACCTAGTAAGAGTTCCAAGGATTGTAAAAGTAGTGCGTGGGTTCGTGACTAACCTCCTGTGGACAAAATGGTTCGCGGCAGCGGGGCGCAATAGCACAGCAAAAGGCAGTCTTTGAGCCGCAGCACAGCTCACGCCGCCGGTCAAGCCCCCGACACCATTTTGTCTTTCGAAGCCTGTAGTAAAAGAACGCAACCCTCTCATTTCCTCGAAACAGGATTGGCAGAACCAAGCCAAGGATGCGGTTCTCGATAAGAGTTGCATATGTGCGGGGGAGACAGGTGACCTCGGCTGCGTGTCGTCCAAGCATGCAAGCACTGCGCCGGGGTGGTTTGGGGGGGGATGGGCTACACCGATATTGCACGTAGTGGTTGTGATTGTGACTGGCATATGCATGCATGAGTTGAGACGTACCGCCACAGTAAGAAATTAGGTATCAGGCCACCAATGACCTACGTAGATACTGCCTTGCAGATATAAGAGCTCTACGATATTGGTTAAGAGATGGTTCCCACCACCACTTTGAAAAGTGGTTGCATAAAAGGCAGCCGATGGAGTGGTTGCCTTCTTCCAGGCATCCAAAGGAGAGTGCGCCCTTCAATGTTCTTGACGTTGTTGAATGTTGAGGAGGCTTAATCGAGCGCCACAAGCATGGTATCTTGGCTGAGGCCATGCGCGTCATGCTGCAGTATTTACCCAAAGACAGAGGAACACGTCGACAAAAGCGCCTCCAACGAGCCCGCCTCTGAAGATAGCCCGCCCCGGAAGGTGAATCTTCGTCGGGCGCAAACGGAAGGGATTCGTCCGACATCGATCGGTTCAAGTGACATAAAACTGGGTAATCAACCGAGAAGACACTCCTTTCCAGCTAACGTTGCAGAGTTGAGACGACGAACAACGACGTTATCGTTCCGGCAATACACAAAGACCATCTTGAAACAAATAGCACCAAAGATGACGGCCATCGAATTGCTTAGGGAGCGTATTTCGAAAGAGGTAATCGAAGTTGAGTACAAAAGCACCAACAAAACGCAGGAATGGATCTCATGGGCAAGCATCAAGAGCATGATCACGGAAAAGGCAGACGATATGATTGGCGAGCTGACAACGGACAAAAAACTTGCCAAGAGTTTGAAAACGTTTGCCCTTTCGAAAGCAAGTCGACTTTTTGCTCTTCTGGTTCACATAGGACGCGAGGGCTCGTTCGAGCAGTTCTCCCACAACGAATTCGGCGACGAAATGTTCCCCATCGAAATCGTTGGCAAAGGCAGCCAGCGGGCAGTTGTGTCGACGACAACGAAGAAGAAGGCTGATTTCCTTATGAAACAACTTGCATACCGCGAAATACATACGATTTGCGAAATGTGGCAGTGGATGTTCTTCGTTCCGATTTTCAGGCAAAACGACAACACTGCGCACGACTTTCACTGGCGGTGCCAGTTGCCTTTTCTACACGAGTACAAAACCTACGATTCAAACTTCAGCTCCGTTACACACCTTGTCATGCATCGCGATCACCTACAATTCGAACGCGATGATCAGATTGTATGTGAATTTCCAGTATCCCGACGTCATCCTACTAAAGTCTGCTTGAAATACTTTCGACCAATATGCTAACAATTTATCAAACGCTAGGGTGCTATTCTTGACAATGATGGCAATCCTCATGTGGCCGTCAAGAAGCTCTTAGCCCGGGGCACCGCTGAGAAGTTCCAGGAAGTTGTCGAGAACGAAGCGTCAGTTTTGGGCCGTTTCCAGGATTACAATCACCCGCACTTCATCAGAGCCATTGCAAGATATACTCAGGAGAACCATCATTACTTCATCTTTCCTTGGGCCCAAGGAGGAAACCTCCGAGAGTTTTGGAAGCACCAGCCCAGCCTGAGCAGTGCATCGCGCAACTTCAGTCCCGACGATTGGGGTGTCTACATCAGATGGTTCTTTGACCAATTAGTTGGGCTTGCAGATGCCATCGAAAAGCTACACTACCCACCCAATGAGTTTGGAGTATCATGCCGTCACGGAGACCTGAAACCGGAGAACATCCTCTGCTTCGGCATCCATGATTCAGGCCAGGGGAAAATCCCCAAGGGCGTCAAGCTTGTCATAGCGGATGCCGGACACGCCAAAGTCCACGAAAAGGTCACGGAGCTTCGACCAGACAAGACGAACACGCCAACCGGGACGAATACCTACAAACCGCCGGAAGTCGTGTACCAGTCCAAGGACGCTAGGTCAAGGCGATACGATATCTGGTCCCTCGGATGTCTGTACCTCGAATTTCTCATCTGGATTCTGTATGACAACGAAGGGCTCCGAAAATTCCGTATCGATATAGGAGTCAATGAACCGTTGTTCAAAGAACACCCAGAAATAGCTGTGAAGGACATGGTCAGGAAGTGGATCCAACACATCAAAGAAGACCCCCGATGTTCATCGGCCGGGCCGACAGCACTTAGACGGTTCGTGGAGCTCATCGAGAGCAGACTCCTCGTCGTCAGGATCAACAGACGCCAAAACTCAAAGTGGGAATCTGAGACGACAGATGATTCGCAAGAGTATGCTGAATCGTCTTACGGAGAAGGCAACGTCCCGCGGACGTTCATGTTGTTAACACGTCCAACACTCGACGTCAAAGAGACTGATGCCAACGAAACGGAGCGAGCAAATGCGCAAGAAGTGCTCAAGGAGATGCAAAAGATACAGAAAGCAGCAAACCGAGGCTCGCTTCCGTGGATCAATTGGGATGGTATAGGGAAATCAAGGTCACCTTGGCCCACGGCCAGCCTCGATACCTACAGCCGAGCGGGCTCTCGCAGGGGAAGTGAAAGCAAGCCGCCGCAAGCACGGGTATAGTGTTCTGCTGCCAAGGATTGCCATCCGTCAAAATGGCAAGTGCTAACTTTGGCAACTGGAAGAAGAACGAGGTCGGTTTCTGAGAACTTTTCGAATATACAAATTATCTTTGCCAAGCCGCTAACAGCGAGTTCTTCCAAATTCAAGAATGTAAGTCCAACCCCCTCATGATCATGTTACTCATGTATCGAGAATTTCCCTTATTTTATGGTCAGGTGGCGGTAACTTACTGTTGTAGTATGTACGTCTTGCCTTCCGAGCGCTAGCGAGTGACGTATACTGACCGTTCTGCCATTATGATAGATGGTATAGCCTCGATAAACCTAACAGTTCAAAACACCACAGCTAATAGGTCGGATTTATTACTTTTCCTAGTTTGTAAGCTCTTTCTTGCCAGTTACCCATGCGTTTTAGATCTGTTCTGACCGTAGTCCCTTGGTTCAAGACTGTAAGTTTACCAAGCCCCTCGTGTCTCGGAATTCCTCCACCACATTCATTCTACAACTTATTGGAACGAAAACGCCGATCTGACTAATGAAAAAGCCGGTAAGTTCTCTCCCAGAGAATACCACTGGACATCGGCCAAAATATGTCTGTGGGCTGCTGACCATTGAAATGCAAATGCTAGCTGGACAACAACTGGGAATATAAGACAGACGAAGAATGTGCTCGCTCGATTGTGGCGAGAAATAAAGAGATCAACGACACTGTTGTCGATTCCTTGTTATGTCAGAGATGTCGCGCATTGGAAATATGGTCGGAAAGTTGCGAGTTCACCGACTCACTCGCAGATTTGGAAACGAGACAACGTTCTTGCGACTTATGCCGGATATTATATCGATCTCTGTTGAGAAGGGCAGCTCGAAGCAAAGAGATTGTCAAGTTTCTCAGGTCTGGCTCATCTCTGACTTTTGGAGAAAAACATTGGAACCCAATCTTGTCACTTTGCACTACCGAAGGTAAGTGCTTATAGTCCCTGCCTCAGAATGACTTGGGCTGTTTGGTGAAAACAGCTGGCACCCAATCTCCATGCTTTGATTCGTATTTCTGTACTTGACTACTCAGCTAATTGATGGAATTCACTAGACTCAGATTCCTTGAGATTAAACAATGTCCAGCTTGGTTTCCCTTCGCAGTTGGATCCAGGAAGCAAGACGCATGTCGATATTCTGTTAGAATGGGTCAAGACATGCGACAATCGCCATCCGTTACCAGTGGATGAACCATTTTTACCGACACGACTCCTTGCGGTTGGGAATGAACAAGGCAGTCGAGTTCAACTGATATGCAGCAGCAATCAGGGAATTCCCAAGACTGAAACATACGTAGCGCTGTCGCATCGCTGGGGTTCGCCGGACCAGAAACAGCCACCTGATGTCAGGTTTGCATCCACAACCAAAGAAAATATCAACAAGATCATGAATGGAGGGGTGGATGATGTGGATTTGCCCAAGACGTTCAGAGATGCTGTAACCATGACTAGAAAGCTCAGGATTCCGTACCTGTGGATTGATTCTCTGTGCATCATGCAGAAGTCAGGCAATGGCGAGGACGAAGAGGCAAAGGCAGACTGGGAGCGCGAGGCAAAACTTATGGAAAGAGTGTTCAGTTCGGCATATCTCACCATTGCCGCGAGCTGCGCCGAGCACAAGTTCCATGGGTTCCTCCACCCGAGAATACTGCGGCAGACTGTCACAATGAGGGCCGACGACGGGGCACGATTCCATGTCTGTGAAGTCATTGACAACTTTGACCTCGATGTTGAGCAGGGCGAACTGAACAAGAGGGCCTGGGTCTTGCAAGAACGTGCACTTTCGCGTCGGACGATACATTTTACACAAAACCAAACATACTGGGAATGCGGCGAGGGCATCCGTTGCGAGACGTTTACCAAGACTGAAAAGTAAGTTTGGTTCCCACTGCCATGGCATACCAGTCTGCCACACAGCTCTCTGACCCAAGTTGCAGCCGAAAAGCGTCTTTTCTTGGCGATTCAAACTTTCCTTATTCGGTGAAATCCCATAAGCAAGGCCGGCAACTCCAGCATTACCAAGGCCTTTATGAGCGCTACTCGACGCTGGGTCTGTCGTATGATACCGACAGACCAATGGCTATCTCTGGTCTCGAGAAAAGGCTGATGAGCGCGCTCGAGTCTGCCGGTGGGTTCGGCGTCTTCCAAACCAATTTCCACCGGGACTTGTTGTGGCAGCGCCGAAACTCTGAGAGCACTCTGAAGAGGATCGATTTCGGAACGGCAAACCACGCCAAGATCCCGTCGTGGTCCTGGATGGCATACAGCGGAGAAATTCGATACATGAACGTCCCGTTTGACGACATCCTACGCGCAGACGACATCCAGTCGCCTTTCCAAGCGCTTTCGCCAGGGGTGTCGTACACCGATGCCGACCCGTGGGGCCGAGCCGAGCTTCGCGCTCCTGTACACACCATTGCAGTGCAGAAGCCGGATTGGCTTATTCTGGATGAGCCAGAACGGCAGCTGGTCCGGCCTCTCAGATGCGTTATCGTGGGAAAGAGCAAGCATCATAAGACCGAGCAGCCAACGTGCTACGTGCTGGTTGTGTCTCCCGCTGGCAAGGAGGGGAACAAGCACTTATTTGAGAGGGTTGGCGTTGCATACCTCAGAGCAGAGGAGATCGTGTGTCAGGAGGCTACGGTTGTCAGTATCCGGTAACTTGCAGGTAGTATGTGGTGCGTGGAGCGAGACTGGCAGTATTCTTAGATGTCTATCCCAACGAAATTGTGTCCGCAATGGGATTTATGGACATTGATTTGCTTGAATTTTCATTTCATGGAGTGATGTCCAAGTTAAAACAAATACTGATAAACTAAGTTGGGCAACACTTTCGACCGGGTGTCTGATGGCTTCAAGTACGTTACGTTGCCCTTGGCCTGGATTCTTCACACCATAATCCCAATGAAGTCCGCCCAAGGGAAATTTGGTATCACTGGTATCGACATAAGTCGAAGGGGTGACGGTTGGGCTGAGGTTATAGTTAGTCTTGCTTCCAGCGGAGATAGTGTGGGCGGAAATCGAAGGCGGGCTATGCTGTTGGTGAAGCCTGATGATAGCAGTAAGGTTGAAAAGGCTGGGGGATCTATTCGCATTTAACTTCTCCTTTACTTTTATCGATCCAGTGTTAGGCGAATTGAGATCAGGGCCAAAGGTCTAGCAGGAGCAGAAATAGAGGAGGAGGAGGAACCAGAGGGATTCTCCTCAAGCTCGCCCTTCACAGCACCGTGGCGATAGTAGCATGTAGTCGTCTTGCAATTATCAGCATATCAGCACAACTTGTTACCTTCAGCTTCTCCGGGTCGACGAAGGTATCTTGCTTCGCCCTTGGCTGAAGAAGGAAGTCGTGTGGAATGTGATGGAAAATTGAAAAAGCGGATATGACGTCTGATGAAACAAAGGTGAAGAATAAAGGTAAAAGAGCGGATGACGCATGTGAAGAAAGACTAGTTCAAAGTACAAGTAAAAAGTTGAAACCAATTGATATTTGTAGGCACATGGGAAAGGTGTTTTTTTCAGCCGAAATAGTTAGCTTCTGAATTTTAAATTAATTGTAGAATTTAAAGACGTAAAACTAACATGGACTATGGTCATTCTTTTATGTTAAGGGGACTGGACTACTTAGGCTAGCAAACTAACCTTTTGAAGGCGACTTATACATAATGGCGGTCCCGTTACTTCCGTGTTCTTGTACGCAATAGGCGGTTATCTTGTCTCTTCATGTTAATCTTACTACGCTGCAGTAATCATAGCAACAGTTCCTGCAGATCTAACTGCTGATAACTGTTGGTATTGCAAATATTTCCCAACGAAGAATGCAATTTGTGAGAATAGTATTGCTGTGACGTCGTCACAGGCAGAAAATCTGTACAGACGTACTTGTGATGAAAGGATCATAGTGGATGTTGTCTATTAGTACTTGGTTCTACATTATAGCTTGGTTTTCTACCTCATGAACTACTAACGAACTAAGAAGTGTCCGATTTGGCGCTCTGAGGATCCTTTTCGACAACAGTAGAATAATCTGGCTTCTTTGCGGCTTCCACTTGCCCCCGGTTCTCAACATCAGAGTCTACCCCTACGAGGCTAGTCTCGAATCCCGTGACAACACAAGGAATCAGTGACTTCTTATGGGGAAAGAAGAGATTCAGTGCGTAGTATACGAAGATGGAAAGGAAGAAACCGTATAGCCAGTTGAAGCTGAAGAGGTTGTTCAGACCACTGGCAAGGCCAACAGACGGGGACACCTTTGCCACGAGACCAGGCAATAATGGTATGATAACGACGAAAGTCGCGACCGCTGCGCGCCAATTGGTGCCATATTTGCCGTATCGATAGATCCCTTGCGGATCGTAGAGTGCAGGCACGTCGTACCGCCGGCGCTTGATCAACCAGTAGTCCGTAAACAGGATACCGGCCATGGGCGCCATGAATATTGAATAGGCGGACATGAAGTTCATAAATGCGCGGCCCGACGCCACGATGATCCAGGGGCACAAAGCCCACCCCCCGATAAAGGAGACGAACACGGTGCCCCGGCGGTTGTTGAACCACTTGGGCGCGAGCATCGTAATGTCGTTGGCAAAGGACACTGCATTCGCGCTGATGTTGACACTGATCTGCGCCAGGAGCCAGATGGCGGCGCAGAAGAAGGCCGCGGCGCGGCCGCCGGGTGTGTTTTGCCACGTGGCCATGATCTCGAGTGGTGTCCAGTAGGGGACGCCCCAGATCTGCTGCGCGGCCGCGGCCGAGATGACGCCGAACAGAGCGACGATTGTCTTGAAGAATGGAATGACCGGCAACTGCCAGTACTGGGCACGGCTGTTCTTGCTAAAGCGAGAAAAGTCGGGAATGTTCACAGCCAGGGTGCTGTATCCTCCGGTCACGCTTGTCTAAGAGACATTAGAGTCTGTTGGTACCTCGAAGAAACGAATATGCCGCGGGATTGGGATAACGTACCAGGCTAGAAAGCCAAAGCCAAGCTCGTTCGGAACCATGAACCTGGGATGGTGCATGGAAGAAATCTCCTTGGCCGCCGGCCCGGACAGCAACCCATATGACCTTGTGAGACCACCGTTAGCAATTGGCTTGGGACAACACAGAGAGAACGGCCGTACAATTCCGACTGCCATAGGTAGCGTAACAACAGTCTTAACCCAGAACACGTATTGAAGCTTATGCGTTGGAACAAGCAGGAGCGGAAATTGAATGAGCCAATATAGGAAATACGAGATCATCCCGACCGTCGTCAAGCCCGCTGACGCTGGCAAATGATTAGGAATGTGTTGGAAACTGGGCCATATGGATGATATAATCTAGATGATGTCAGATAAGCATTGCGACATTAGGTTGTCAGAAGCCACGGATACGGCAGACGCAAAAAGACTTACAGCTGTCACGCATGTTGCCCCGTTTGCTGTCTGCACTCCAAACCAAAACATGGCCAGAACGCCCCTGGAGACAACCGCAAAGTAACTGAACCCGTAGCCGAAGCTAGCTCGTGAGGCAATGGGAAAGGCGATATGAAGATTCGAACCGATCGCCCCGTTTAGAACTGTAGGGACGGCGTTGCAGAAGCCGGCCAGCAGGACGATGAGAATGGCATCCGTTGGAGTCAAGCCTAAGCGCAAAATTTGTCAGAGTGGACCTCAAGTCGAGGAGACGGCTGTAATGGCAACTGACCTGCCGCAACTATTGCTGAACCGGTGCTCCATGTAGAAATAGTCACAAGATCAGAGAACCAATAATTAATGAAGGCCCATGATCCCCATGTCTGTCTTTCAACTGGTATAGGGTCCATGTCGGCGTTTGTCCACACATCAGGCGGTGCGATGCTGCTGGGTTGCTTGGGCAGTTGCCAACTCGATGGTTGTGTGAGTCTGAGCATAGTTTTCTCTTCCACGGAGCGAGCTCGCGCTCGCAGATCGAGTTCCTTGACCATTGCGAACACCCAATGCCAGAAACAGTTCGACGTCAATGAAACTGGCAAGGCAGAGACGATCAGTTGTGATCCGGACGTGACAGAGCGAAATCACCGAGGGACAAGGTGAGCTCTAAAAAGTCGAGCTCAAATGAACGCAAGGTCATCCCCAGAATATAGGTCTTGCCTTCGCCATGACTATCTTGACCCATGTTCACTTGAGCACAGCAGGCTATATCATGATATGAGGGCCGTAGCCCACCAGGAGGCGGATTGCAACAGCCGGGTCTTATCTTGTCAGCGACACTTGCGGTAGCTGGGGAGCTTTGTGTCCGGCATTGGATTCGACCAACGACATGGAGAGGAATCAAGAGATAAGACACGTTCCCCGCATCAGCACCGGATCTACACGTCGAGCAATCCCATGCTCGGCCGGGGCTCTATCAGGGGTCCTCATTGGAGTGTTTCAGCCAAACAAATCAGCTACATGTATTACGCAGCAGCAAGCTCCTCCTTAAATGTAATCGGCTGATTAGTGGCTATCGCAATCCGCTGTGTCGCTCCCTTTCCAACGATGCAACGGTCGGTTTTTGGACTCAGGATTAAGGCTATTCGCCTCTGCAAGATAGGATGCCCGGGCAGCTATGCGGTGGCACCTTCTGATAAGGCGCCAACTCTCGTTTTCCCTTATCTCCCCAGAGCCGGCATGCTCGACAGGGATGTTTATACAAACTCCCAATCACCCCGGCCGAGGACATCCGAGTACTCTCTGAACCTCGGTCAGACCTATTGAATTCCCAAATACTGGGAGAAGGGTTGTTTTGTATGAACACTATGGCATCATCCCTGACGAGCCGTAGCAGGCTAGCCTGCGTCGCATGTACACGCCGAAAGGTCAAGTGCAGCAAAACAGTGCCTTGCACGAACTGCCTCAGGAGGTGAATGCTTCCTAACCTCTTTTCTTGAACCAAAAGTTGACCGAGATCCAGGGGAGAAGAACAATCCTGCACTTCTGATGCAGTCGACAATACGCGACCCGCTTCCCCAACATCGGCGAGACCGTCCTCTGCACAACCACGTCGCTCAGCATCCTCTTCGAGCTCTAGGACCAGCATTGAAGAGATTGCTTATCTTCGTCGCAAAGTTTCTGAGCTCGAAAACGAAGCACGAGTCAATTCTTTGAGCAATCCGAGGAACCATGGCAGCCCAATTGAGTATGGTAGGCCCGGCCCTCCAACTAATACCTTATCCGATTTCAACGCCATACAAGACGATCCGAGGTTGAGAGAGCCATTGCTACCACAAATCGTTTCAACTGAGATTGTCCCAGAGAGGATCGAAGTTGACGACCGGTCCATGAAAGATGCTGCTTCTATTCTCGAGTTCCTGGCCTGGGGTCGCCGGAAAGATCCCGAGTATCATCCAACTGTGTCGCCTGAAGCGACGGCCATCTTTGCCCCAGGCTCGGAAGGGCCTAGAACCCATGAAGGCGAGAAAGAGACAGTGCTGGATTTCGGTGAATGTTCTCAGCTAGCCGTTATCCAGCTCCTGCTACCCGATTCGCGGGTGGTATGGGACTTGGTTCAGTATCATAACGAAAGCCTGCTGTGGTATCATGGCTCGATTTTCGCACCGACATTCCGGACGCAGCTTGCTGCATTTTACTCGGAGCACAACGGGTTAATTGAGAGCGAAGGAGTTGACCTCCAATGGGTTGCGCTTCTCTTCTCTGTCTTGACTGCAAGCTTGGTGTGTGCACCATCACGACGAGCGCATGCCTGGGGCTTTCGAGACAGCGAGCGCGAAACTCTCTCCAGGCGTTGGTTCGAGGCGATGGTCGTGTGTCTAAACCGCGCCCATTACACGACAAATCTGAGCATCTTGTCATGCCAGGCCATCGCAACTGCCACCATATCGGCCCATCCTTTGGGTCATAGCAACTCTCAGAGCATCCACCTTGCTGCGGCTGTTCGCATAGCACAGTCGCTCGGCTTGCATAGACTGAAGTATGACATTGCTGAAAGCAACGTGGAAAAAGAAACAGGAAGGCGTGTGTGGTGCCAACTTTGCAGCCAAGATTGGTTCGGCATTCCTTTCTCAGAGAGCTATCTCATAAGTCCTCTGTATTCAACCTCGGAGCCGCCTCGGAATTGTCACGATCATGACCTTTTACCCCAACCGAAGGATGTTCCAACGATAACGAGTTACTCTCGTTTCCTCTTGGACATCGCCAAAATCATGCCCCAGCTTCAAGATGGGTTGATGACCAATAATACGGCATACACCCGCTACAAACAAGTGCTGATTTGGGATGCTCGTCTACGCATACTTGCCACAGTTGAGCGTCCAGGCTTTCTCACAAACACTCCTATTGAGGCGAGTTGGCCGATCTGGGTTCCTTGGGCCCGACGAACTTTGGCCATCAGCTCCAGTCATAAGATCATCATGATTCACCGTTCCTTCCTGTCTGACAGCTTCACGAACCCCGCATTCGCATTTACCAGATTGACCTGCATCGCGGCATCCAAGACAATAATCAAGGAGTACAAGGCTGTATCTCAGGAGGATGGGCCTGTCCTCTGGGTACATCAGGCATTTTCGGTGGCCGCTTCCATAATCCTTCTACTGGACGTGCTACATCGGACACCGGGAGAGGCAGAGCACGCTGAACACCGTCAGCTGGCGGAGAGCGTCATCGGGATACTGGAGTCATATGGTAACAGCGCGATTGCCGCCAGGGGCGTTAAGCTGCTTCAAGCCCTGATCTTGGAAGTTTCCAGTGCCATGAGCTTGAGGCAGAATAGGAAGCGGCCAAGGGAAGATGACGGTGTGTGTACGCCGAGCGGCAAACACACAGCAAACTTTGATGTGCACAGGTTCGTCAAGAAATTCTGCGAAGCCAATACGGCCAATCAACATCGGGAACAAGAGAACGACCGCGCATCACCTAGACCCAGAGAGCCTCTTGTTGAAGCTTCTGTGTCGGACACAACTCAAACTCGTCACGGAGAAACTCGCAGTCATGGACTCAACATGCCGGATCCGAGCCGAGCGGACGCTACATTCACTTTCCCTTTCGGTGGCTTAGATAGTGGAAACAATTTTGAAAACCTCTTGTATCTAGCGAACTATGATTGCTTTAATTGAAATGCGAGCACATATGCTCTTGTCTGTACTCCAGGTCAATCTAGAAAATCTGAATACGGGCATAGCATGCTGAACCTAGTGTTTGTCTATCAGGAAACAGTTGGCGTAATAATGTCGCTTCCTGTCATTCATCACGGAATAAGAAAATCCAAATTGAGCACACAATTCGTATTGAATAATATGCACGACTCAATTCGTTACGTTGACATCTGTGGGGAGCCCTTAATTTTCGCAAAAAGTTGTATCAAGGCTTCTCCGACACCTTCTGGGTCTTCCAATGCTTGTTGATGTCCGCTCTTGACAGTCACCACCCAGCTTTCGCCACCCATCAGCTTGCTGAGTTCAGTAGATCGGTCCACGGGACTGATAATGTCCTTATCGCCGGCAACGAAGACCGTCGCACATTTAATAGTACTGTAATCCGGATCCGTGTGGCTTGAATCAACCAATGCCTCGCATGTCTGAGCGTATCCCTCAGGGTCGGAGGCCGCGACAGCTTTTCGTACACTCTCTCTTGCAGAGGAACTTGCGGATTGTTCCAAAGTATCTGGATAGAAATTGGACACAGCGGCGGCATCAGCTGCAAAGTCTATGCCCCCATTCCTGACGTTGCTTGCAAGGTCCATCATCCGCTGCTTCACGGCAGGGATGTGGCCAGCAGCTCGGCCGGTCCCGAGGAGAGCAAGGCCAGCAACTGCATCAGGATATTTGGCGGCGTAGTGAAGGGCGATAATGGCGCCAAAAGAGTGCCCGATGCAAATGATCTTTTCCGAGTCGGACGTGCCAGCGCTTTCTTTGATCGACGAGATGAGACCGTGGATGTCGAGAACTGTGTCGGTAACAGTGATGGGCTTTGATGTTTTGTTCAGTGTCGACGTGCCGAAGCCTGGAAAATCAACGAGAACGATGTTGAACGATTTTGGCAACGCCGGGAGCAAAGGAAGGAATGTTTCGCTTGATCCGCCAAGACCATGAAGGCAGATTAGAAGGGCACCCGAGGCTATACCGGATTGAAGAAAATGTATCGTGTGCCCAGAAGGAGCTGTGAAGCAAGAGGAAGTGGTCATTCTGACTGTGTTGCTGAGTTGACTGTACAGACACTATGGCTGGACGTAGGTGCTAGAGAAAGTGATATTCCAAGACAGGAGGGCCTTGTGTATCGGCGCCAATTCTTTCAAGCCTCAAAAGAAATTTGATTTGTTTCCGTTCCAGATCCTCTCAGTTGGGGACAATCAATGTCTACAGAGATGTAGGAACCCCAGTCCTCGGCCGAGGTGGAGCCCGAGTGTAGCAACGCACCCGAACGCCTAATCGGATGACGGACACTCCCCGGGCAGCATGTTTTCTCACCACCGCTTTAATGTGTCCATGAGACGACATGAATCATTTAAATGCGATGCTAATAAGTGAAGACTTGCACGTGTTTGTTTGTCTACTATCGGAAATCCATTCTTGTCTTATAGGCCTAGGAAATATTTCCGCGTTATCGAGAAGCATTTCAATTAAGCAAAATGGTCATCGCCTCAGTCGTCACAGAAGAAGCCACGGACTTCCATCTCTCGGTGGTGAAAAGTCACTTTCAGCTTCCCCATGCCGAGAAAACCACAGGACGGGTGGTTCCCATCCAACATCCCGAAACCAGCAGTGTCGATTTTGGTGCCGAAGTGTACGGAATTGACTTGAACTCTTTCACCGATGCCGACTTCGACCTCATCTCCAATGCCCTGCACACGTACAAGTTGCTGGTTTTCAAAGAACAGCCGCAGATGCTTACACCGCAACAACAATACAAACTAACCGCGAGGTGCGGCCACTTCTTCATATAGGAGTCTAATGCATTATACTAAAGCCTGCCTAGCTTCGACCCTGACGAAACGACTGGTGGTTTCGCACATGGGAAGGATCCCTTCTTGACGAGCCATAACGGCGTTGACATCTACGGTATTCCCAAACGCCCAGCGATTCCCGAACAACCCCAAGTACACATCCTTGGTCGCGGGCCGTTGCCTGACAACCATTATGGCTTTCCGCCTGGATTCGAGGTTCAGGGCATTGACCATGAGGAGTGTCATCTCCCACCACACATCCCAGCCGCCGATCGAGAGAAAGGCGCGTCCCGTTTCTATCAATGGCACTTTGATGGCGCATTATACGCGATTCCTCCCCCCCGTGTAGGCTGTTTGTTGGCTGTAAAGACGCCCAAGGGGCCCGATGTCACTGTGAGATGGGATGACGGTACCGGGACCGAGATGCGGATGGCGCCGGGGTCAACGGCTATGGTAGCCGGCAGTAGGGCTCTGGCTCTGCTCGATGAAGAAACCCGTAACATTGTTTTGAACAGTCGGATTGAATATGCGCCTCATGCATTCGCATGGATGACCGGAGCCCACAGCACGCGTCTAGGACACTTGCTGGAGACAGAGGGATTGGAGAAGCCCCTGGACGAGTTGCCTAAATGGGACAGGAACAAGATTTGCGTGTATCCTATGGTCTGGACCAATCCCAAGACAGGAGAGAAGTCGTTGCAAGTACACGGCCAAGGGGCTTTCAAGCTCCACTTGAAGGCCGAGCCAAACGGTCAGGAGACAGTCGTGGACGATTTGAAGGAGGTCAGAGATTTCATGGACAAGTAAGTAAATGGGTCATTGATAGCGGTCCTGCGACTAACACCTAAGCAGAATAATGAGGCCAGCCTTGCAACCCCAAAATATCTACGCCCATCCCCATCAAGAACAGGACGTAATCCTGTGGTACAACCGAGCTTTGTGGCACAGCATCGTAAGTCAGCATCGAAGACGAGTGTTTACTCTTTTCTAACTCTTGAGCAGACAGAGTTTCCCAAGGCCTACGGGCCTCGAGTGATGCACCAGTGCAATATTGCCGCCAGTGATCATCCTTCAGGGTAAAGGCCGCGAGTAGATACAGAATGATCCACGTAATCGTCCTCTTATTGAGTTGATCAAATAATGTAGTTGACTATTTGAATTTCATTTGGCATATTCCCTATAGTTGCTCGAAACGATCTCATGTCAATTCTCCATGTTTTATCATGCACAGCTGGGAGATCAACAATATGCTTGTTAACCCGTTGCACCTCTGCACTTGACCACAAAAATGCATTTCACAAGACTGGTCAGTTCCTGCAGCAGCAAAATTGGGTCCGCTCTGTATGATGCACTGCTTTTGATAGCTCCAATCGATGAATCAATTCGACTAGTCGGCTGTCTCTCACTGTCTAAGGCAAGCATTTCAGATATCATAAGGTCAGATAGTCTCAGGGAGGATGTGAACACAACAACGAAGAGCTTGAGGATCAATTGATCCGAGCCAGCGGCAGTCGTTTCAAGCTTCTCATGAGCGTCTGTTGTACAGATACTAACTCATATCACTACTCAACCACCTGTCCTTTCCATGCCCACACAGCGTTATCCGATCCTACCAATATGAATGGGTTCAAGAGATAAGGTCACTGGCCACTCAGATAGGAAGATAAAATGGTACAAGTTCCCTGGTGATTGAGCGTGGGCCACAGGGTGACCTCAAGATAAGCTCGGCCGAGCTCGCGGGGTCATTAAAGGCCCAGGCTCATTGGCCACAGCTCTGCTCATAATTACTTCCTCACTGTCCAAGCGTCACCTGTCGTCCTTCAACGCATCGACGTGACAGCATTCCATCACCAGAATTATCGCTTCGACGGTATCTAATTGGATCTTTCCTTCAAACAAGAAACCAAAAACTCTGATCACTTCGCTGCCATGTCGGAGAAGACGAAGTACGCCGAGCGGGAGATTCCCGAGGTATGCTATGACTACTCGCCCATGGTCCGTTCTTGTATCCACGATAGGCTGATGTCCGTGTCCCTCAGATTTCCGTCCACGATTTCGAAGCTCGGGTCGATGAGATCACCTCCCAGCTCTGTAGCGCCGCCGAAAATGTCGGGTTTTTCGCCATCAAGGACCACGGCATTACTGAGGCTGAAGTAGACGAGATGTTTTCTGTGTCTGAATCTTTCTTCCGACTCTCGGACGAAACCAAAGCGACCGTGCCATGGACTCCTCAGAACGTTGGCTGGGAGAAAATGTCGCAAATCAGACCGTCGACTGGCGCCCCTGACACCAAAGAGTCATACCAGCTCCAATTCGGCGACCACATGGAAGGAAAGTGGATGGGCGATGAACATCTGCCTGGGTTCAAGAGCCGGTCTCTGGCATTCATGCATCGAGTGCAGAGCGTGTCTGAGAAGCTCATGCTATGCTTGGCCCGTGGGCTCGGATTCCAGGATGACTATTTCGTCAAATTTCACGACGCCAGCCGCCCAGACTCTCAATCGTGCCTCCGCCTCTTACATTACTACGAGACCCCCAAGGTTAACGACGGCAAGATATATCATCGAGCGGGAGCGCATGCAGATTGGGGTTTTCTGACGCTCCTTTTTCAGCGTGGTGAACAGTCCGGCCTGGAGATCTGCCCTGGTCGAGAAGTTGTGACGGAGCATGCTCTGGGTGACGTATGGACCAAGGTCGAGTTCAAACCAGGTGTCATTGTGTGCAACATTGGCGATCTGCTGATGAGCTGGAGCGACGACCGGTTCAAGAGCACGTATCATCGAGTCAAGGCACCATGCGAAGAAGGTGATTATTATGGAGAGCGGTTCAGCATGGCCTTCTTCAACCAGCCGTGCAAGGACGCAATCATTCAAGGGCCAAAGAAGAAGTACCCAGCGATCACGGGCGAGGAGTTTAATAGAAACGCGATGAACCGGATGTATGCCGCTTTGCAGGCAAAGATGGCTGCCAAAGAAGAAGCGGATGGACAACAAACGAAAATGGAGACGCCAATGATCAAGTCTCAAGGCTAGGAACTGTTTCATAGATATCTTCAAATTCACCGTGCGTTCGTTATTTTGTTGCGCTTTATCAATGGAATTCTTCCTCGGTTCAGGTCAAATGTGTTTTGCAAGAAACGTGATAGACCCGTTTAAGTAGGATTAGTCACATTTTGGGATGCCATCGTTAACGAGGGAAGTATTGTTAACAAGGATGCCTCTGCTCCAAATTGATCGGCAACCCCTCTGTACTGACCAGTTAAGGCCGATGACAGGTCTTACGTGGGCATAAATGGTTATGTTTGGCCGTCTACCTGTCGTTGATGGCAGAGTCGTATCAGTACTGCAGCCAGTATTTCCGATGGTGCTGCGAGAAGCGAGGACATTGGCTGCAGGAATCGGCCGACCAAAAAGGTACCCATTGCCGAGAATTTATAACCTCGGCCGAGGTGCCCGGAACGTTACAATGCAACATTCCAGCAAGGGCATTGTTCATCCGGCTCAATGCAATGGGCGAAAGTCTGCGTGGGATTTCGAACCTGTACCCAGATAACCAGAATAGTGCCTTGCATGTTTAAATAGTGCGATTACAGACAATTAGACTCTCCTATATTACAACAAATTCATCCATAATAACTCCGCTCTACATTAGAAGCATACCGACCGCATCAGTACATACCGACTACTTGTAAACCCTTGTTTCTTACAATGTCTCCTGGCGTGCTCGCTGCTGGGACTAGCTTCACAATCGCCCCCGTGAAGAAGACTGCTGAGGAGAAACACAACTTTGGTGCCATTATCGAGAATGTGAACCTTGATGACATTAGCGGTAAGCCTCCCATGCATGCGAATCGATGGCACCTAGCTGATTGATACTCCTAGATTCGGACGTCCAAGCACTGTCAGATGCCATTTGGACGCACAAGGTCGTTGTCGTCAAAGGCCAGAAGCACATACACCCAAGCAAGCAGTGGGAGCTCGTTACCCGTTTCGATCCAGAGGCGCAATTGGTGCACTCGCATGGCGACCTGGCAACCTTCAACGCGAAGGGTGGCCTTTTGTCGGTATGTTTGCTGCGCATTTCTTGATGTATTCTCATTTCTGACCAGCCTAATACAGAAAAGTCGCGATGTCGTAGGAATTCCAGGGGTTGAAAATGTTCGAGTCGTCGGCAAGGGATACCAAGGGGATGATCACTACGGCCTGCTCAAAAAGACCATCAAGAAGCCTCTCTCACACGATTGGCACGATAAGGACCTCCCGGACGACGAATTCGATTCTGGCCATACCCGCTTCCAGCGTTGGCATATTGACGCGCCTCTGTATGACCGCGATCCAGCCTGGTTCACAACGTTGCGCTGCATCAAGCGTCCTACGTCGCCCGAGGTCACGATTCATTGGGACGACGGAAGCGGGTATACCATGAAATCAGAACCCGGTCTGACTGCTTTTTTCAGCTGCGTTCAGATGTATGATCTCATGACCGAGGAGGAAAAGCGGATAGCGGAGCACTCTTGGATTGAGTACGCTCCTTATCCATACAAGTGGATGGGAAATTGCAGAGCTAACGCCAATGGACTTGGCGTGGTCAGCCAAGGGAAGGAGTTGACGCTCGAGGAGCTGAGCGCCTATGACGAGGCTTCCATCAAGAGGTACCCGATGATATGGGTGAATCCTGTCACTTCCGAGAAAGCCTTCATGGTGCATGGGATATGCGCTCGGAAGATGTATATGCGATCGAACGCGGATGAGAAACCTGAAGTCATCGATGACGTTGTTCGGATTCGGGAGTGGCTTAGACCAATCCAGGAGCGGGTGCTCAAGCCCGAGTATATCATGTTGCCCAAGGTCGAGGAGGGAGACATCGTTATGTGGGCAAACTACCAGATGTTCCACACAGCTGTGGACTATCCTGACCGTTTGGGACCGCGGACGATGCACCAAGCAAACATTGGGGCAAGTTCAGGGCCCGTGGGCCCAGTTCCTATTCCTGTTGTTGTATGAGAAGATTTCCGTGGGGCCGACTGTTGATTGGCAAGAGGCCAAGGAGACTGGACGGCGGTAACGGCGGAACAGGACGTTGTTGACTTAGTTGGCGAGACATGGATCTCGTAGCATAGTTTTATTCCACTTGATAAGATTGACTCACTCTGGGATGAACTCGGGATGGATGGGCTGTCCCTGTCTTGTGCATCTTCCTCCGCCTTCTCTCGTCTTGACATATTTTTGTCTCTTAGTTGCACTACTGCCTCTCCAATATCGCGTCTGGCTGGTGACGCTTCTGTAATGCTTGAGACCGTTTAATATGTCCTGCACTAGTCATTTATCATAGAGAGCATGTTTGAGCTTTGTTTTCATGTTACAAGCTGGAACCGTACTGCTAATAAAGACGGCTCAATTTATTATAAGCCTAGCAGCTAAATCTAATTCCTATATAGAGACTAGTAATAGTAAGCCTCGTGGTGTTATAAGATAAAGCCTGCTTCTATAACATCCCCCTTTCTTTTAACCCTCCTAAACATATGCGCTGTCTCAGTGTGCAAACAGGTGCCTCACTATAAATTGTCACGTCACAAAACGATACCGTTAGTGACTTAGGCAGTAACTAACGCTTATATATCTCGTGACATAAATCAACCTAATGTTTAATTACCACAACTCTCAGTGTATTTCCTTTAAACTCTATAACCTTTAAGCTTTATCTAGCTTCAGTTAAAGTACGTATACGGGTGCGATAATTCTTGTTGAATTGATGGGTGCGTGTCTCTGCAACGTGTAACTCTCTCTCTCTTTCTACGGCTGGCTTCAGTGCGGGATTTATGGGCGATCGGATAGCGCTGCCCATTTGGGCGGATTGTCCCCGGGCCTCGCCGTGCATATTGCAGCTCCTATAACTAATAACTCATTACTTATATTGACTGTGCCAAGTGTATTACTCGTCTCGTACTTTATTATAACGTATCTGTTCGAGGTACTAAGCCTGTCTCAGACCTTGTTAGAGCTTTCTTTTATTGAAACCCCCCCATGTAGATTATCCTCGTGACCCTAGCCTCACCCGCCATATTGTGGAAGGATCAATAACCTCATCCACCTATTGGCCTGACGGTGCCAAGCCGAGGAAGCTTTGAATGCAGCGCACTCAAGAGAGCACAATTTCATTCTAATATAAGTCAGTTTTTACAGTTCTTTCACTTATAAATAGAGGAGAGCATGCTTTGTCTTTCCAATTTCTTGTACAGTCTGTATTCGCATCTTCTTATTTCCCTCTGCTTCATATTTTCCTCTAACACTTCCATTCTCAAATCAACCAATATGCAGGTCACTTGGTTTATTTTGCCTCTGTTCTCAGCGCTGGCCGCTGCTGAGTTAATCTTGTGCGATGCATGCACTGGGCCATGCGTATGTCTCCTGTTTATTAACATAATCCAAGACACAGCTAACAGCTTTCTAGGTTACATGTCCGGGAACAACACCAGGACCATCGGAGAAATGCCAAGCCCTTGTATGGAGAAATGTCTCCCCCACCTACTATATTCTATCATTTCTAACTTGAGTTTTAGTGTGGCAAACCTAATGGAGCATGCCAGGATCAGAATCTGTATTGTGTAAGTCTTATCTCTGTTATGGCGCATCACTGTTACTAACTTCTTTAGTTCTAAATATGTAATGTTACTCTGATATATTATCAATAAGGTCTACGACTAGCATTGAGTCAAATACATCACATACACACATAGATACACAATATCCCCGAGATCACTAAAGTTTGTATGGACCAAAGTTCTTGTATCCTTCGCCCTTGACGAACGTCTGTAACCACGGTTCCTGCGTTCTTGCCTCCGCAAGCTCCAGAAACAGCTTCGCAGGTGCCTCTCCGTCGATCTTGAAAGCGGCCGAGCCGTCTGCCTTTCGCTCGTCAACATAGTAAAACCTGCAGAGTGTCAGTCCCATCAAATCGGCTGTTTATGGACAGTATGGTTGACAGACCTGAACCCTTTCTCTCTGTATTCAGAGGCAGCGGCCATCATCATGTGCGCCGATGCCGACTTTCCAGCGCCTGATTCCAGAAACTGCGGAAGAGGCGCAACGTTGAGGATGTTTCCTGTGAAGAAAAATGTCTTTGGAGCATCGGCAGGGAGCTCAGCAAAGCCGAGGACGGCTTGCTGGGCAGCAACAAAGACACTGGTGTTATTTATAGTCATGTCTCGCTTGAAAGCATCCAACGGGATGCCAAATGGGTCGCCGGGACGGGCGAACGTTGCAGCACCCGCTAAGAATCCTTGATTAGCAAGAAATTTCATTTACCGTTCCTGGATATCCAAGGCCTACCGTTATAAACGACTACGTTTGGGATTCCCAGTTCCTTCTTGACCCTGGTGAAGGCATTGACAACATCATCGGGATTGGCGAAGTCGCTTTTGATGTTGAGCTGCTCTCTTGTGCTATCTGCCTCGTCTAGCGATCGGGCTGCGATTGCGACTTTGTAGCCTTTGCTTCGAAACGCGCTCGTGGCTGGCAGGCCGACTTTCGGCCCCGCACCGAGAATCGGAGCAACGAGAGGTGATCCAGATATGTTTTCAAAGGTAATAAGAAGGCAAGCTAGGGTGTGCGTGCTCAAGCATAAAGGAAGGGGTAACGTAGAAAGTCTTTGCCTGCAGTATTTATGCTTGTATATTCAGTAAGACAAAAGATGTTACGAGTTAGAGCACATAGCAGGGTATAAAGGAATTAAGGTCTAAAAGGCTTATTCTATCCAAGTAAATATATAGAAAGTAAACCTCTATATATATAGGTAAAGTATATAAGTAATAAGTAAAACGCTACGTAATAAAGCATATAATAAAGTAGCTACTAATAGCTAAAGCTATTATAATAATTCTACTTACTATAACGGCTTAACATCTTAGCAAGCAAGCCTACAGCCCTATAAAAGCCTCTTCTAACATCCAGTTCGCATTAGAAGCAATAACTTAGTTAATCTCCTGGATCAGCTAATTCTGCGTTTCAGGATAAGCCGCCAGAAGATAGAGGGCAAATAAGAATGTGTGGGCTGAGGATTTATAACCTCCTAACGCGTATGTAAACAGGTTCCTATAGATCTCCAAGTCGTCTAGCTATATATCCGTCTTAAGGTTATCTTATAATTCTTTACCCCGTCTCACCATAAAGCTAAGAAGGTTCTAACTCGCCCTGTAAGTACTACCGCTTATTAATCCCCAGCAGGTAGCAATCATTTCGTTAAGATACTGCTGCATCTTAATAATGGCTTGGCGAAAGGTGCGGATACTAGACGGTAGGGGCAGGCTAGGTAACCGCATAATTAACCAAGGGATTAGTTAAAGTATTAAGATACCCTTAATGCTGGTATATAAGTATGTATTATAGCTTAGTAAGTATCCTATTAGAATTTGTTCTAGCTATTTCAAATTATAGCTAACGCTATAGCAGACTTAGGTAAAGACGTATAGATACAGCTTACAAACGTCCTTAATAGGATTAAGAATACAGCCTTTACTAACTGCTTTATAGTGCTATACTATCTGCCGTGTTTATCTAATAGCCTCTACCTAGACCAAACCGTTAGTTTTATTACTTAGGGTCGTAATAGTAGCTTTTTAGTAATAAGTCTAGTTATTGCCGTCTAATAAGACTAGACTCGTCCCTAATACATCCAGTACTTCTATAATAAGATAGATCAGTACTTTAACTTTTAGAATCTATTTCAGCTTAGAAGGAAGTAAAAATTTACTAGCATAGTGACTTATCTTAGGGAAGTTGTTAGTATATTTTTATAGTATTTAGTCTGAGACGTAGTAGTTATAGGTATGAATTTTAACATCCTAGGGTGTGACATTCACAAAAGTGTCACCATATTGCTTATGGACGGTAGACTTAGACCCTCCGGTGGTGCAATCTACCCACGTCCAGTTAAGGGTGCTATATCTCGTCTAGTTACCAAAGCCAAAGGGAAGGCGCTAGAAAAATAGAACGACTCGTTTGCAGATGATGATCCATAGGGGATTAAAGGAGCTAACGGGGCTCCAGACGACTAGAACCCCGATTTGCTTGGCGATACGGATATTCCACACCAGAGAGAGAATAGAACGGACGAGGTAGCTAAGCATGTATAGCGCGGGAACAAGAGCTACGGCGATGATGATGGAAGCCATGTTCGACTTTGCAAAGGATTTGTTTTAGTAAGATCGGGCTACCTGGCAGTGACTGAGCGTGTAAATAACAGAATACCAAATAACAGAGTATAACAGAGTACCCTCCTGAAGGCATCTAGCAGAATGCAAAAACCTATGCTGTGCTTATTTATATAGTGTTATGCCAAACGCAGTATGTTCTGGCGCAATCCTGTTTGAAATACGTTCTACATGACTAGGAGCCCTCCAAATACCTACGTGACACAATGGTGTGCGTGTAGCAGATCCATTGTATTAGGTGTTTGGCATGATACATATACTGTATTTTCCCGACTGTGTTCCTATCATTGGGTGTACCTGTGCGACCTCGAGAGGAACCGCTTGGATCAGGTACTTAAGCAGGAATGTAGTTCCTGGTTGGTCTGAACTACAGGAATACTTTTCACAACTTCCAACTAGCAACCAGAAGAAGGTGTATGAAGGACCTATATACACTTTTCTAGATTAGCAGTGATAATATTTCTTATGTGTAGATAAAAAAGTAGGTTTCAAACGCTATTACCGCGACAGATTGCAAACTAAATCTCCGCCACCGATGATCACCTCCATGCTATCCAGCTAAACCTGCAATAGCTTGCGGCAACTAGACCAAAACGAGCCGATGTACCCGAGGTCCGGTCCACTCGCCTAAGAGGATGTAACGTCGGGGCTACAGAGCGGCACACCGGTTGGGTTTTGAATCCCCCCGGCAGTGCGGGGTTTCTATGAACCGGGGTTCCCCTCGAATGAACAAACGATGAAAGGGCGAACGGCGGCTGCCGTTTCTTCTGGCATGGGGCCTGTAATGTAATGGATAATGAGGGTCGACGGAAACTTTCGTAGGTTTTCTTCAACAAGCTTTGTGGCGTTTCAAGGAATCTGGCAGCTTTCGTTTCCCGCCATCACTTGACTTTGAATTCTGGCTTTACCTTGGCTGTTCACTGCATCTGGTAGAAGTCAAGAATAAGCTTGACGCCAACTCGTGATCGAAACCTCTTTCATGATGGACTCGACTCTGGACACGAAGGGCTCACACGCCCCTAGCCGCGGTGACATCGAGTCATCCGCGGTAAAGCAGGTATATGTGTGTGTCTGTGTGTTTTCATCTCATGAGAAGATCCGGGGTTCAAGACGCGACAACCGATCTAACAAGACTTGCCCAGGACTTCTCGCCCTCGTCGTCTTTCCCAAGCGACGCCGAAGAGGAAAAGGCCCTCCTTTGGAAGCAGGACAAACGCATCATCCCGCTGTCGGCGGGCATCTACTTCCTCTGCTTCCTCGACCGCTCCAACATTGGCAACGCAAAGATCCTCAACTCGTCCACGGGCCACGACATGCAGACGGAGACGCACATGTCGAACCGCGACTTCACCATCGCCCTCATGATCTTCCTCATCGCCTACGCCACCTTCGAGGTCCCCTCCAATATCCTCCTCAAGAAGCTCCGCCCCTCGCGCTGGCTCGCCTTCCTCATGTTCTCCTGGGGCGCCGTCACCATCGGCCTCGGCGGGGCCACCAACGGCGCGACCGTCACGGGCGTGCGGTTCCTGCTGGGCGTCTTCGAGGCCGGGCTGTTCCCTGGGCTGGTCTACTACCTCACGTTCTGGTATCGTCACTCGGAAAGAAGCGTCCGCGTCGCCATGATCCTGGCGAGCGCGACGCTGGCGGGCGCCTTCGGCGGCGCCATTGCCTACGGGATCGGACACATGAACCAGGTGCACGGCATGTCTGGCTGGCGCTGGTTGTTCTGTCTAGAGGGAATACCGTCTTGTTTGTCGGCCTTTCTTGTATGGGCTTACCTCCCAGACTACCCCGAGAGCGCGGGGTGGCTGTCGGAGCGGGAGAAGGACATTGCGCTGCAGCGGCTGCAGTTCGAAGGCAGCAAGAGCAGCCACAAGAGCATGTCGTGGGAGGAGGCCAAGATGACATTGACGGACTGGAGGCTGTACGGACACTACATTGTGTACTTTGCCATGTCGACGCCGTTCTCATCTCTGTCGCTCTTTATACCGTCCATCACGTCCGGCCTGGGCTTTTTCGACCTACAAGCGCAGCTCATGACCGTCCCCCCATACGCAGCAGCATACGGTGAGCCCCCCCCCCCCCCCTTTTTTTTTTTTTTTTCTCATTGTGAAAACATGCCTCTCTTCTTTTTTTATGGGAAAAAAAAGTGCTGACGCTCCTCCTCCTCCTCCAGTCGTGCAGATCCTCGTCGCGTGGTCTGCCGACCGCTACAACGCGCGTGGCGCGCACTCGGCGGTGCTCGCCCTGGTTGGCGCGATCGGATTTGTTGTCTCAGCGGTGCTGCCGCCCGACGCCTACCACGCGCGATATGGGTGTCTGATCGTTGGCGCATCGGGGGCGTTCGCGTGCGTCCCCTCGTTACTGGGTTGGCTGACGAGCAACGTATTCAGCACGGCCTCGACGGGGCTCGCGATCGCGCTCAACGTCAGCATCGGCGCCGGGCTCGGGCAGATCCCGGGGGTCTGGATCTACAAGGCCGAGGAGAAGGCGAGGGGGTACCCGACCGGCCACTGGGTGAACGCGGGGCTGCTTTTCGTGGTCGTCGTCGGGTGTGCCGGGTTGAGGGTGTACTACGGGGTGAAGAACCGTCAGATCCTGAGGCGGGCTGCGGAGGATGGGACGGAGCCGAGGTTGTACAAGCTGTGAGATGTCGGTGTTGTACCGGCGACGGACGTTCCAGTGCACTCGTGTGTGTGTGTGTGTGTTGTTGAAGGCCACGGTGTTCTAAGACATAGGTACGTGTTGTTGAGCGATTATGTGACCGATGATCACCCCTCAACCCAACTATTTCGTAAAAGCTGTCTGGTCCGCTCTGTGAGGTCTGGGAGGGTTGCATTGAAGCACAACGAGAGGTATTGACTTGTCTGTGTCTCTTCACCAGCGTCCCCGCAAAGCAAGCGGTTTCACGATGATACGGCGTTGTGGCAGAGTGGTCTAATGCGCAAGACTAGAAATCTTGTTCCTTCGGGAGCGTCTGTTCGAATCAGGCCAACGTCGATCTACCAGTACTATTTTTGCACCAGTCGCAGATTAAGCCATTTGAAGAGACGTACGGATACGCTGTATGTATACCCACGCCGGCAGCAAGGCACAATGACAATGGAAATCGTGCAGATCTTGACAGCGGGCATAGTCCCGTAGACGCAACCTTTACGGAAGCGCAGCGTCCGCGACGGGATTGGTGTCCTGCAGATCAGACGAGCTGCCAAAGATTATTATGTCTCTTTTTCAGGGGCCTCTCATTTCCCTACACTCAGACACCCTTCCCGCAGGACTCGGAAACGGGACAAATGCAGGGATGGTTCTCAGCCGCGAGACACCCAAATGACTAGTAGTAAGCCTGCCATGCCGTCGCGCTGGAAGTCAAATTGAGTTACTTGGATACTTGGGCGAGGGTGGCCCTTGTAACTATCACCCCCCCCCCCCCCCAGGTATGCTGTTGTTCTGAATCTCGACACCGTCGCCTAAACCCCGCAGATTCCCGTCCATTCTCCGCCTTGATTTTTTTTTACTCATTTCATTGTTGACACGATTGGGGTGTACGAACCCCATTCATGTGAAGAATCAAGGGTCACCAGGCACTGCCGGTTTATCGCCAGTTGAGACTCATCAGCAAGTGCATCCGATAGTCTTGACATTCAAAGGGAGGTGAAGAGTGCAGGCTCCCAAGAGCCATCCTCGCAACAGC
The DNA here is from genome assembly GCA_020631755.1 of Colletotrichum sublineola. Classification (NCBI taxonomy): domain Eukaryota; kingdom Fungi; phylum Ascomycota; class Sordariomycetes; order Glomerellales; family Glomerellaceae; genus Colletotrichum; species Colletotrichum sublineola. Next base: position 4,496,142 of record JAHSQG010000005.1, on the reverse strand, counting down.
TGGAAAGGCCTGCCTCGTCGGATCGGAAAGAGACGCCCTCGGGCAACGCCAGACAGACGACAGACACCATGCCCGCTTTCACAACCCTTATCGGCGGCGGCCCGACCCGGCGCGCCCGCATCGTTCTCGTCGCCGCCTTCTTTATCGTCTCCATGCTGTTTCTCAACAGCTCACGATTCGGCGGCGGCGGCGTCGGGTACTTGGATCCGGCCCAGGCAGCACCGCCGCCAACACCCCCGGGGAGCGGGCATGCCGCAACCGGCGGCGAGCAGGACAAGGACAAGAACCTGCCCGTCGTCCATGGCGAGCCCGACACCGCGGGCGACAAGCTAAAGGCCGACGCGGACGGCCAAGACTCGTACCGCGACAAAGATGAGGAGCTGGGCAAGCAGCTGCCCGCGACGCCGCCCGCGGACTGCGTGTCCTTCGAGGAGTGGATGCGCCAGCGGCCCGGACCGGCCTCCGAGGGCAGGCGTAAGTTCCCGGCCAACCGACCGCGGCCGGAATGTCGCACGTTCCGCTTGCCCGCCATGGAGGAGCTCATGAAGCGAATGAAGGGAGTCATCAAGGACCCGGACCTGTACCGGCTGTTTGAGAATGCGTACCCCATGACGCTGGACAGCATGGTCAAGTGGCGCGGCTTCGCGAGCGAGACGGACAAGGAGACGGGCGAGACGAGGGTCACCGACCAGGAGCTCACCTATGTCATCACGGGCGACATCGACGCCCTGTGGCTGAGGGACAGCGCCGAGCAGATCAGCCCCTACCTGCCGCTCCTCGAGGCGTCCCAGGATAAGGACTCGCTCGCGAGCCTCTGGCGCGGCCTCATCAACGCGCACGCGCGCTACATCATCATCTCGCCGTACTGCCACAGCTTCCAGCCGCCGCCGGAGAGCGGCATCCCGCCGACGCACAACGGCGCCTACGTGCACAACAAGCCGATGCCGCCCTACGACCCGCAGAAGGTGTTCGACTGCAAGTGGGAGCTGGACTCGCTCGCCTCGTTCCTCAAGATGTCCGTGTCGTACGCCGACAAGACGGGCGATTGGCAGTTCTTCTCCAAGTACAACTGGGTCGACGCCGTCGAGGCCGCCGTCGACGCGGCGGGCGCCATGCGGCTGGGGACGTACTCGCCCGAGGGCAGGGTGGAGAAGTCGGCCTGGACGTTCACGGGGTGGACGAACCGCGGCAGCGAGACGCTCACCAACGACGGCCTCGGCAACCCGATCAAGGAGAACGGCATGGTCCGCACGGCCTTCCGGCCCTCGGACGACGCGTGCATCTTCCAATTCCTCGTGCCGGCCAACATGATGTGGGCCAAGTACCTCGAGTCCGCGTCCGAGATCATGGCCCGGCTCGACGGCGACAAGGCGCGCGAGCTGACGGGCAAGATGCGCGCACAGGCGCTCGGGATCCGGCGGGGCATCGACAAGGACGCCATCGTGCACCGGCCCGGGTTCGGCGACATATTCGCCTACGAGGTGGACGGGTACGGCAGCGCGAACCTGATGGACGACGCCAACGTGCCCTCGCTGCTCGCCATGCCGCTGTGGAACTTCACCGAGTCGACCTTTGCTCTGCCGGACCCGCCCAAGGGCGAGAAGCGGCGCGACTACGCCGAGGTGTACCGCAACACGCGCAAGTACGTCCTCAGCGACGCCAACTCGTACTACATGAAGGGCCCCGTCATCTCGGCCGTCGGCGGGCCGCACGTCGGTCCCGGCAAGGCGTGGCCGATGGCGGCGGTGATCGCGGCCCTGACGGCGTACGACCCGATCGCCGGGGTCAAGGACGTGGAGAAGGAGGTCGGCGAGCAGCTCCGGATGGTGCTGGACTCGACGGCGGGCACCGGGGTCCTGCACGAGAGTGTCAACAGCTGGAGCGAGCACGACTGGACGAGGGCTTGGTTCGGCTGGGCCAACGGCCTGTTCGGCGAGCTGATACTGCGAATCGAGGAAGAGGAGAAGAAGAAGGGCGGCAAAGGCGGGCTTCTGGAGAAGAGCTGGCAGGATCCGCCTGCGTCGAGCACGGCGAACTAGCGTCAGACGTGTTTGTCGTATTGGAGCTGTTTGTTAGATTAGATGTATGCATTATCAGACGAGACAAGTTTGCTTTACGAGGTAGAGTATGTATATGGTTAGTTTGGGGGCGTCACACATCGTGTTAGATCTCAATTTTGGGTATTCAAAAATCGACACCATTACTTTACAACTGAGCTTTATATGAGTGTCGACACCATACCTGGCGAGGATGTGTGGTGTTGGAAATATGCCTGTAAGAAAAAGAAATTGAGAAAAAATCAAAGATACGACGTTGGCCTGATTCGAACAGACGCTCCCGAAGGAACAAGATTTCTAGTCTTGCGCATTAGACCACTCTGCCACAACGCCGATTCATGACTGGTGATATGTTTGATCTCTATATAACACATTTTCCCATCTCCCATACGAGTGTCTCCCTTGCTCCAGATGCGTCTCCCATGTCGTACTTGTCTCAGCCATCTCTGATTCTTACATTTTCACACTCTGAACCCCATTTTATCCCCTTAGTGCTTGAATAGTACAGTACATTTCATCCCCAGATCCCTCAAAAACCCAACTCAAAAACAAGCCCGAACATGATGGACGTGAGTCGCTCCGTGTAAGTCCCGTATACGAGACTACTCCTTTATACTATTCATTCACATCCATCGACTCTCATCTCCGCCCAGCTGCCCAGGTCCACCCATCCCACCCGTTGCAACAGAGGCCCAGCTCTGTTCACATGGGTTCACATCCGTCCAAAGCTGCTCATCCCCCGGCATGTAGTCATGGCACCCTAGCAGGTCCCATATCATATTCGCATCCCAGTCCGGCATCTGCAATGACGCGAGTAAGTCCTCCTCCACCCCGTAATGTTCGGCGACCTCTTCACGGTCCCCTCCCCCCACGCGATCCTTCAGCTCCACCACCTCTGCCTGCGCCGCCACCATCTTGGACCACCTTGCCCGCCTGACCTGCGCGATTTTCACCTTTGTCGCCCCGAGGCTCCAGATCCCGCCCCGCCACTCGCCGCTGTCTACCGACATGTCCCGGTACGCGGCGTCGATGCCCTGCAGCTGCGCGACGACCCGGTCGAGATAGCCGTCTACGTCGAGCATCAGGCCCGGCTGCGTCGCGAGCTGTGCCTTGAGCGCCACGAGCGCGCGCGGGAGATCTTTATCCGGCAGCGTCGTCTGCCATGGCGAGGTCCCTCCGTTTGCTGCGGCCGACGGGCTCGCCGAGAACGCGCGCGTGTTGCGGCTGATGGCGGCCTCTATCGCTCCGAGGGCGATGTTGGGGTTGTCCCGGGACGGATCGAGGGGCTCCGCCTGTAGGGAGGTCGAGAGGGCGTCCTCTCTGGAAGCCAGCCAGCCCCAGCGGCTCAGCATCATGACGGCGTAGACCATGTGCGACACCGTCGAGAGCGTCATGCCGTAGAAGGACTCCTCGGGCATGGATAGCCAGGCGTCGAACCAGGCCTTTAGGGCGGCGTTGGATTGATAGAATGCATCAAGAGCGCTCGTAGAGCTGGGGCCGATCGAGCCCAATGACTTGGACAGGGAGGCAAGCAGCTCAGCGTCGATGTTGGGTGGCTCGTGGATGCGAAGGCGAGCAGTGGCCATCCGGACCTTGAGGTGAGCTGTGGGCATGGTTAGCCAACTGGGTCGGAATACTTGGGAGTCACGCTTGCCGTTGTTCCGTAAGCTTGGAGGCATCTCAGCTTGGAGCTTGTTGAACTCGGCGTTCAATCCTACCGTGTAAGCCGAGACGGGAGCTCGAGCAACGTTGTCGACTTCTTCGTCGTCGTAGTCTCCGGACCTCAAATCTGCTACCCTCTCGCAGAGACGTTGGATCTTGACAATGTAGGCGAGGTGCATGTCTGACTCATATTCCTGATTTTCTTGGAGTTCTCTCATGCACTGCTGCATGTATCTCGAGTACCTCAGTGAGTCAATCTGGTGGATGTCCATGGAAACACTGCCGCTGTTAGGTGACATCCCGAACACGGCTCAAGGAAGGGCCGTACTCACCAAGAACTGAGGTACCACACAGCCAGCAACACGCGTCTTTCCTCGTTCGTTCGTTCTGGCGTCTCCCAGGGCCGCAGCACCATTAGTCTAGTACGCTCAGGCAAACTGGGGCTCCTCTTCAGGCCCAACTCGCCCACGAGACATGCGGCCAGTGAGATAAGCTGGTCGAGCTGTCCGTGGGAAATGCAGTGGTGATGGAACCAAGCCACAATGACTACCAGGCCTAGAAGAAGGTCGAAAGACCGTTCAGCACGTAGAAGCATGTAGTCAGCAATGTGGTTTAGCAGGCGGTACATCTGCCCTCTCATCGACTTCATGCTCCGGAACGACGACACCATGCGGATGGCAGCCATGAGGAAGGGCCTCGTCGCGCCAAGGCTGGCGGCAGACACGTCCTCGGGTACCAGTACGAACGGGAACCGCGGCGCCATCACAGTACGGTAAACCTTCAACAGGTTCTCGTCTGTATCGGGCGGTGGCGGCGCTTCGCCCGGCTCAGGTTTGCAGATGCATGTCGGCGGCATAAAGGCATTGTATAACGCGGGGATTTTGATGGATCCCACGTCGGCAAGCTCGATCGCCCTGTTTAAAGACACGTCGTTTTGCGTATAAAGGTCTGGTCTTGGGTGACCAGGAGGCGATGCCCGAGAGGAGCCATTGGGCACCAGAGGCGTCGGGTCTGCACAGGTGCCCAGCTGAGTGGTCTCGCCGTGAGGCGTCAGGGCAGAGGTTTCGTCTGATACCCGAAGTAAGTTGACAAGACGGTCCAGCCGCTCTTCTAGCCGACGTGTCCTCCTGCGGAAGCGGATGTTAGGGATGCGAGTTCTGACTGTAGGACCTACTGAGTCGGGCTAGTGCTTCTGGCGACGTTTGGCGCTCAACCAACACTAGCCAAGCTCCAATGAATATAACACGTCTCGGAGGCGATCTATTGACCTTGAATCGTCACAAGAAAGAGACAGGCTACTTACGAGGGCCGACTGGGTTTCGGTTGGCTTTGTCTCTTTTTCCTCGGTTTGAGCATCTGACTCACACACTTCTTGTCCAGGCGCTCGCACCTAACGGCAAACACAAGGTCTTTAGTTCGATAGTGTTTCTCAACAGTAACGTGCAATGTAAAAGCCGCCGTGTCATCTCCAATCCGTTGACCAAGATGTGGCTTCAACGTACCTATCACACCTCGATCCGGGTGTCTCGTTCGTTCGGTGACACTTGGCCTTCGACACGGCGCACTGAGTACAAGCGGCGCCCCACGCCACAGCGGACGCGACCCGGCGCCGTTCCGGCTGGGGGCTGCTTGTTGATGAGGTCGGCATCTCCGGCAACGAGTCGGTGGAATCCATATTCTCTACGGGGTTTTCCGGCCCCCCGACAGTGAAATGGGTTTTGGAAGGAAGATAAGTCAAAGCACCCACATCTGGGACACCCCCACATGTGGGACACCAAAAAATGCCTCCCAGCCACCTCATAATATTAATACCCTCTATATTCAAACTATTATTACTTTTTCTAACCTTAACCAAATCACTTTATTTTCTCAGCATATATTCTTTATTACTTAATAAGCTAGTATACTAAAGATAAGGTTAATTAGGCTATCTAAGATATCCTAGATAGCATATTAACTTACTAAGCCTCTAGACGATAGGGTGTACTATAATCTATAATCTATAACCGTATATATAGGATATAGAGTAGAGATACTATATTTATTAACCTCTAGCGCCTTTCTTAGACCTAAGAGTCTAAGCTAGCTAGCTAGGTATAAATCCAGGCTGATTTTAGGCTCCCTCTAACCTATTAATAAGTAAGGGAATTCGCTAAGTATATCCTCTATACGATAGGTAATAATAAGCCCCTAGGTAAGTAATAGATAGATAGCTTCCTATAAAGAAACCCCTCTATTAAGGTCTAGAGAAGTTATTCTATTAATTCTAGACGTATTAATAGAGTAACTACTAAGGTTATTAAGCACTAGTTTAGATACCTTATTATCCCTTAGATTACTACTATTAAACTAGCTAATAGATATAATATAGATAAGACTAGTACCCTTAAGGGTATAGGGGAGAATAGGCTAGTACTAGGTAGGGCTTAAATAAAGGTAGTAAGGAAAAAACAGCTAGGATTATAAGTATAGGTATCTATTATTAATTGTATATCTACTTAGGGTACTACTATCTATCCCTTAGTTATATATAAGGGTAAAATAGTCTAATAGTAGTAGTTTCCTTTAGATCTATACCTATATAAGGGATAAGAGTTTATAGTAATAGAGAATAGCTAGACTACTAATAATACTACTATTAAATAGCTAAAGAAGGTCTTCCTCCCTTAGATAACCCCTACTTAGCCTAATTAGGCTAGACTCCTTATCCTAAATAGGTATAAGAGTTATATAATAACTAAATTTATATAGATATACTATATAAATAACGTCTATCTATTATTCCTACTACTATACTCCTCTTATATCCTCTAGCTATTAGTGTTAGTATATCACCAGGTGGGTAATATGGTTAACCATACGTATCAATAGGCAAAGTAACGAATAATAGGGGGTAAATACCATGGTTCAATTATGCGTAACTAGAAGAGAATTATCGTGGGTTCTGCCACGAATAGTTAGGTAAATATCCCCTAAATCCACAGTAGATCTGCCGACAGATTAATAGTTGATCTGCAGCCGGTTATCAGGGTTACGCCTGGTAAGTCCAATAGGATCCGCGATAGTTAATATCACAACACTAGTAACTTTCTCTTAAGGAGAAATTCGCCATGGATTTATAGCACTTTACTTATTAACTACAAAAAGCCTAAAAACACAATAAAAACAAAGATCTAAGAGTATTACATACTCTTTACATAACAGACCTATCATATGTATAAAACCCATCTATTTATCTATATCCTTACTACGCCATTACTAACAAGCTCCTCTAACGCCTTATTAGGCAACAACTTTATAAATCCATCCGCTAGGTTATTATTACCATAGATCTATTAAATCTTATGTATCTCCTGGCGCTTATATAACTACTATAACGCCATTATATCAATTATAAGGCGTTTCTCCTTTATAGTACTAAGTTTCACAAGACACTTATAGAGGGAGTAGGAGTCAGTACATATAACCATCAGGATCTATAGGTATTTAAGGCAGTTAGTAACCATTACTAGCATAGTAGTTATCACATAGGTAATATCAGCGCTAGCGACTATCATATAGATCTTAGAGGCTAACATACTCTATATAACCCTCTTATACTTTATTAAGCTAAAGTAGATAATATTCCCTTTAATAGTAAATTTACTAGTATTATTAGGGGTTTTTATAGTAGTATTATCTTTACTATGTTACTTATTTATAAGAATAATAATAAATCTAAGCTATAAGGTAAGGTTACTATTATTAGTAAATAATCTATTAATAAAGATAAAGAGCTTTATAGTTATAAGGTTAAGTAGTTAAAAATAAAGGCCTTAGTTAGGGTTCTTTATTTACTACTTAATTTATTAGTTAAGCTCTTTAATATTACTTATATCTAGTAATTAGTACTAGGTAGTAATAGAGTAGTTAAAGCATGCCTTAGGCTAGTAGATTAAGGCGATATACACGCCACAGGCGTGCTGCTTAACGTACTACTAGTATGATTCTAGCGAATTAGGGTTAATAGGCTATAGTTGCTTGCCTTATCCCTTCTAGTAAAGGTGAATATTACTGTTATTATTAAGAGAAAGCACGCCACTATTAAAGGTAATAGGTTTACTAGGTTTAAGGAATTACTTCAGCTTTACTATAAAGGTTACTTTTATTAACTTAGTATCTTTATAGTTAGAAAACAGTTTATCTATAAGGCTAATAGTATTATTAGTCTATATACTAATTAACATAAAATCTTTATTATTTTATACTAAAATAAGTAGGTAAGGGTTAAAGGTTAAAGTATCTATCTAGAGGGCTTTTCTATAATAGTTATTATATATTACCTACTAGTAGGTTCTAGCCTTAGGTATGCTATATAACAGTTACTTTACCTCTATTATTATATTAGTATTATAAAGGTATTAGATCTTAATAGGTAGTCTTATAAGAATTATATAGTTAAGTAGTATTACTAATTACGTATATACCTATATTATATTATATAGCCATAACAGGTGGTTTTTAAGTAATAATAATAGGGTGATAGTAAGGATTAACTATTAGGCTATTTACTAGATAGTTAGTAACTAGGTAAGTATTACAGCCTTCCTATTATTAGTATACCCTTAGATAACAAGTCTTAACTTCTTATATAGGATCTCGTTTTTACCCTTAATTTCATATACTAATCGCAACTTAAACACATAGATACCTCTATAGTGTTTTTCATCGTATTAGACAATATAGAACACACCCTAGGCTATTAGTCCCTTAATCTCTTAGTAGTTAGACTACTTAAATAGTTTACTAGGTATAGTTATTACGCCCTTCTTATAGAGTTTAATAGTAAGTATATAGTTAGTATCCTCTTTTACTATAAAGTAGTTAGTAATTAATAGATTAGTCTTAGTAGTAAATATCTCTACTAGGTTCTTTTATAGGCGGCTGCGGCGCCGTCGCTATGGCTGTTCTATAGCAACTATAATACCTTTATATATTTCACCCCCTTACCTATTAAGAAGCTTAAAGGGTAGGGTAGTAACACTAGTATCTTATACTTACATAGTATTATTAGGATCCTCCTTATATTAGTAGTAGGGCTTTACTATAGTAACATAGAAATTCTATAGGCCTTATAGTAATTTAACTATATAAGTAGTACTATTATTAGAAAGTAACTAGAATAGGCCCTACTAGCTGTTCTTTTCTTACTATATGTAGACTAGAGATTAAAGAGGTAGTATAGTAGTGGCTGTAGTATCTAGGCTGTTACGTATTGCCAGTATGTTATTTACCTGTCTCTTAGCGTAAATTTGCTATATTTCCTCTATGGCTTTTTATATTATCTCTACCCTTTTGATAGTTAATAGTACTAGTAGCGAATTATTATTAATTCGCAGGTATACTCTAAAGACTAATAGGGTTAGTATAAGGCTGTTTAGGCTAGTAGTGTTGTTTACTGCTTTTACTACTATTTAGAGTACTACTTTAGGTTCTATATCTATCTCCCTATAGAATATCTTATACGCTTAGTAGAGTGCTACATAATAACATTTAACCTTTCTAATACTATTATAGGCCTTAATAGGTATCTCCTTAACGTTAATAGATAACATATAGGCGGTATGCTTAAACTTAGTAGTATAGAAATTAAGGCCTGTATTAGTAACAATCTAATCTAGTAGGCTGAGATATATATTAATCCAGTATATCTATAGTACCTCCTATATGTACTCTATAGTAATAGCATAGAGGAATTATATAGCGTTAAAGGTAGTTACTATGTCTATAATATATAAAACTAGCTTATTACTATTAAGGTATATTATATTAATAATAATTTTATAATTAAACTTATAGTTATTATAAAGGGTGAATTTAAACCTTCTTAGTGCCTTTAAATTTAGCTAGCAGCTGCGGCAGAACTTGTTTATCTCCTTAATATTAGAGATTACCGTCTTGTAGCTAGCATGTTAGAGCACCCTATAAAGGTACTAAACTAAGGGGTGGCCGAATTAGTAGTATATTTACTGTAATTTGCTATTAGTTAGGTAGTGTTAGGCAATAGTGCGCTTAGGTTGTTCTAGTAGTATCTATATGTGGCCCTATTTCTATACAATAGGTATAATCATATTGCCTTTTACTAGTATATTAGTAAGGTTATTAAATTTCACTCTATAGTAATCTATATCTTTTAAGTAAAGGAGGAATAGGGTATTAGAGTCTATTATGTAGAAGGTAAGATTCCCTATAGGCATAGGGACTTCTATAGTGCCTGTTAACTTAAAGTAATTACTACTACTAAAGCAAATTGTTACTTTGCCGGTACGCGACATATCTAGTAGGAGTTTATAGTTAAGATACCTTTTTAATATAGTATATTACTACTAACTAACTATAGAGACTCTTACTACCCCTATATCTAGTATAATACCTTAGAAAGTTATAGTAGAGTAATAGTTATTAAAGGTAAATACCTTATTAGTAGTAGGTTTCTCCTTAGTAGTCTCCTCTTTATATAGATTATCCTTTGTGATTGCATAGAGTATAGCCTGGTTATATAGTTAGGTAAATACTTTCTAGCTATTAATACTATCTTTACTATAAAAGGCTATAGATATAAAGAAGGTATTACTATTAAAGGGGCTATTACTATTACCTAGCTTGTATTTATCCTTAGCTCCTTTAAAGTTAATAGTACTCTCTATCCCCTTATAGTTAAGTAAAAAGTAGTTAAATGTTAATAGTAAAATATCTATTAAGTATGTGCTTTTATACTACTAGAAAGAGGATTAGTATTCCTCTTTAGTATACTTAGTTAACTAGTATCTAGGTTTCTTATAGATAAAGTACCTCTTAGCTATAAAGTTGCCCTTATTTCTTAGGTCTTTATGTAGTAGGTCTGTTTTTAGCTGTAAGTAATAGTTATAGTTACTATTATACTTATAGTTAACCTAGTATTACTTATTATTACTAGGGTATTCTTTAGTATAGTATTAGGCCTATAGTTTATAGAAAAGTATAGTATTAGCTATGCCGTTATGTAGCTATGTGTAGAGTGTGTTATATGTTGTAGGTGGGCTAAGTAATGCCATGGCGCACTTAGGTACTCCTTAGTAATAGTTAATAAGGGTATTATAGTATTCCTTGTCTTTTAGCATACTGTTATAGGTTGTAGTATATACTAGCTAGGTAACCTTCTTAATAAGTAGATTAAGGATTTTATGTTTGCTTTTCCTAGGGTTGTTACGTATAGTGGATTTAAAGGTAATTTAGTATAACTCTATAATCCTAGTGCTATAGACCTTATCGCCTTTAAATTCTAATTTAATATTTACTATTAGCATATTAAAATTACTAGTAAATCCATAGAGATTAATAGAGTAATACTCTTAGGCGTTACTACTTAATATTATTATTACTATAGCCTTATACCTACTAGTAGGGATTCTAACGCGGTTATAAAGCTTGTAGAAGGTAGGAAGTTTTAAATTAATTATCTTATATTAACTACCTATATACTTTAATATAGGATTATTAGAGTAGAGCTTAATAAGATTGGTTAATTATTATGAAGTTAGGCTGTTACTTAGTACTATTCTACTATTAAATTAAGCAGCTAGTATAGTAGATTTATAGTCTTGTGATCTCTTAACTATAACTGTTATTAGGGTTAGGCTTACTTAGGTGGAGCTTTTACTTAATAGTAGTAGTAGCTTAAACAATAGGTTGTAATAGGAAGAAGCCTGTTAAAACTAGGTATCTTCATGCTGTTCATATGTCTTAGGTTTAGCTGTAGATTTAAGGTTAGTTAATAGTAGTTGCCTTACCCCTAGTAATAAGTAGATCCTTTAACCTAGTAACCTATTAATAAATCTAGGGTTTGTAGTCCTTGCTTTAAACCTTAGGTTGGTTCTGGCCACTTTATTAATCTCTTCCTTAGTCTAGATGTGTATATTATCAGCCTCTAATACCTTATATACATAAGAAGCAACCTACCTCTAGTTTAATTCAATCTAGATACCATTATTAATTAGGAAGTCACAGAATTTAAGGAGGACTTCCTTATTAATACTATTATAGTCTTTAACCTTCTATTTATAGAGATAATTACAGGCCTATTACTATAGTTAATTAGCTATAAAATCTTTATATTAGGCTTTTATTATAAAGTAGATAATAGTAGTATCTAGCACGCAGGCTCTATGTTTCTACTTAATACTACTAGGCATCTTCTTAATATTAATAATACCCTATAGCTATGGGTTAACATACTTTACATACGCCTATAGAATAGGGTATAGGTCTATAGTATCCTTAGCCTCTTATGTATCCCCCTGCCGTATTGCGTATATTCCCTCCTCTTTATATTAGCCTTCTTGTAGTATTTCTTTAGCCTCCTTAGTAGATTAGTAGACTATATTAACTTCTTCTTCTAGCGTTATTATTACTACCCTCTGTTAGCCTAACTACCCCTCAAACACATACGTTTCTTCTAGCAGGCCAGAAGGCATATCTATACGTTAGAGGATTTACTACTAGTAGTATAGGTAGCAAGGATTCATAGGGTATTTACAGCACTTTCGCGTTAATTCATAACTTTACCTTAAACTTATAGTAGAAACTTATTACTTGTTAAGGTAAGCCTTTATATAATACTTATTGCTTATTAAAATAAGCCTTCTTTATATAGTATCTATATAGTATTTCTTAGCTATTAGTATATAAAGTAAGGTGTTTTTTATAGTTAAGTAGTAATTTCTTAATACGTAATAAAATCAGGGTTGTTTACAGGATAGCTATATATCTTAGGCGACCTTTTAGTTATATTAGTTTATAACATACTTCTACTAGTAGCCTCTAATTAACTATATAATATAGCAATAAGTATAAATAATTTGCTATAAGGGTGGTGAAATTTGTCTCTTCTAGTTAGTACCTTACTAATCTGTGGAGTTCACACGCAGAAGTAGGAATTAGTTAAGATAACTACTATAGTAGTGAAAATCAACTACTAATCAGTGTTGGTATATTACTAGGTAGGTAATATAGTTAACTATACGTATTAATAGGCAAAGTGATGAATAATAGGGGGTAAATACTGTGGTTCAATTATGCGTAACTAGAAGAGAATTATCGTGGGTTCTGCCACGAATGGTTGGGTGAATATCCCCTGAATCCACGGTGGATCCGCCGACGGATTAATGGTTGATCCGCGGCCGGTTATCGGGGTTACGCCCGGTAAGTCCGATGGGATCCGCGATAGTTGATATCGCAACAATTAGATTAATTAGTCTTTAGCCTTATTAAGGCTGCCTATTATAAGGGGTTAAGATATATTATCTAGTAGAATAATTTAACTATTATTAGTAAGAGGAACTTTATATCCTATTATTAAAAAGCCTATAAGGCTAGTATAATAGAGAGTAATATTAAAAGTAGCTAAAAATATACTAAGTTATAGCTAGTTAGTATTAGTAAGCCTCTAATAAGCTCCTATCTACTACTAGATATAACAGCACTATTAACACTACTTAATAAGGGTATCTAAGGTATCTAGGGTATCTAAGATACCTAAGATATAGAGGATTAGCTATCTACTTTATCTACTATTAAGTAGTTAACGCTAAGGAAGATAAGGGAGCTAGATAATTAACTATAGTTATTTAGCTAGCTAGATTAATCTATTGCTACATAACGCTAGCTATTTAAGAAGGTAAAAAAAGGCTTCTAGGAGCAGGCCTTTAAGTTAGCTACTACTTAGCACTAGATAGAGCTCCTCTAGGCCTAAGTTAACAATAGTAAGCCTAGGAAGAGAAAGGCTATTAAGATAGATCTAAATATAAAGTTTATAACAATCAGAGAGGTATAGGAGGCCTAGCGTAAGGCTAGTAATATTATAAGTAATACAGATAAATCCAGCACATCTAATACCCCTAGTATAGCTAAGGAATGTATTATAGTGGCATCACGGGATTATTAATAATTAATTGAAAAGGATAGTGGTGGTTGTGATGGCATCATTTTGAAGTGGCCCAGATGTGGGGGTGTCCCAGATGTGGGTGCTTTGACTTATATCTGCGCCTTCGGGTATTGCGAGATTCTCCGTCACGGCGTGCGGTGAATCAGAGGCGATCCTTTATCAAAGAAGAAGCAGCTCCGAGTTCGCCCGGAGGATAGACGATGGAAGGTTGTGTTCTCCTCGCTAGCGTCAAGCCGGCCCTCATATCTTCCGCTCGCCGCCTTCGGCCCGATGTCAGTGGCCGGACCTTTCAACACCTTTGCAAAAGTCCTGTTCCAAATTGAATCGTAAGGCTGTGCGAAGCGGGGGAGATATCGCCCCCAATCCCGGCAGCGCAACAGGCAGCCAGCATGTAATCAGCCCCCTTACCCACATGTAAGCAGCTCATAGCTAATCATGCTCTAGTGCGCGCCACGTCAGCAGAAGGGGGATATAGGGCAGTATACATCTGACCTGACGTACCATCCCATGGCTCACTTGATTTAGGCCCACTTATGGATAAGAAAGATAAGGTAAACTCTAGGATTAGTCTAAGAGTAATCTAGGATTAATCCTCTAGCCCTAGCCCTTACATCCTTTTATACTACTTATAAAGGATAAATATATACTATACTCGAAATCTATCCCTAGCTCTGACTACTGACCCTAACTGCGAACCATAACCTGTATCTATAAACTTTAAAAGAATTAATTATACCTTACCTGACGTGCCCTCTAAGTTTCCAGGGTTAGGGTTAAAGTAGACCTAGTTTCCAGGGTTAGGGTTAAAGTAGACCTAGGTCAGGTCAGCTGCAACCTGGATGTAGGGGACGGGCTTTCGGTCAAGCTTTGGTTTTACTTTCCATGCCATGTCTTATCGTCTGCTTTATGATCTACACTCAGAACGGGGGTGACGGCGGGATTCTGCCTGGCACGACGCATAATATGATAGGTTGAGGGGCCCAGGCATCATTTGAACATGAAAGCCCCGACTGCAACTGACACAGCTCGAATGCGGAGACGATCAACATGAATGGTTTTTGGGAGACAGAATTTAGTGAAGTTGCCAAGTGTAAACGCAGATGGCTGTGTTATTTCATATGTAAATGCTGGTTGGCCATGCAAAGCGCGGCGATCTGAATGTAGCTAGTATCTTGGGTCGCCTTGCCTTACTTAGCTTTGGCCTCTAGCTAAACATGCCCCATCGGATGTCCGTATAATATACTTGGCTATGAGAGTAGTGGATAGAATCTTCATGTTTATTTATATTTCTATCTGGAGTCTAATGCTTAGATGGATGTCCGGGGGTGATGCACCGGGGAACATCACCCTATGTTCCCGACCAAAACGTACGGGGGCCTCCTTCTTTACATAGTAATTCGCTAGAGTCTGCGAAGCAATTTTCGACTATCCCGTTCAACAAGGCTATAAGGCAAACTGTGCCTAGAAGAGAATTACGCATGTCGTTCTATCGCAGAGTCACCACATAGGTGGCACACGGCATAGGACAACGACCGGAATAATATATATCCTGCCCCGGCATGACTCACGATGCCCCCATATGCATCGCGATAAGTCCTAGCCCGGGTATCAATCATAGTGGACAATGGGGCCAAATGATCAAGTGCACGCTAGCGTTGGGCGAAAGGAAATGGGTTACTTTACAGTTCTATAACAGCAGCAGTAGCTACAACGGCAACAATAATACCAATAACAACAGCGACAACAGCCGTAGGACTCACCATGGACAACTTTCTCGCCAAGCCGGCCGAGCTTTGCTGTCTGAAGGGAGCTTTTCATACGGGCGAGCCGACCGGGTCATTCGAGGAGATTGAGGGAGTCGCTACCTACGTCGCCCGACCTCACCCGGAAAGGTCCAACGGCAACGTCATCCTCTACTTCCCCGACGCCTTCGGTTTTCATATCAAAAGCTTCTTGATGATGGACGCCTACGCCGAGTGCGGCTACCTGACGCTTGGTGTTGATTATTTCCTCGGGGTAACTACGAGCTTCAACACTGTTTCCGCGCTAGGTACTATGACAAGCAATACTGACACAGGTGCCGCAGGATTCCGTGGGAAACCACTCTGCATCACCTTTGGATGACCCAGACTTTGATTTTGAAGCTTGGAAGAGCAAGCATCTCACCTCGTCGGAAGAGGTTGCTGCCAAGTGGGTAAAGAACGTCAAAGCCAAGTACGGCACAGACGATGGTGTCAAGTTTGCCTGCGTGGGTTACTGGTGAGTAACGGCCCCGAGATCATCAAACCTACCCCTGGCAAAGAAAAAAAGAAAAAAAGAGAAGAAAAAAAAAAGACTGAAGGTGTTGATCGCCAGTTGGGGTGCCCGGTTCGTTTGTCGTCAGCTATCTGCCGAGGGCATATGCAAAGTTGGGGCCATCGCCCATCCTTCATTCATGAAGGAACGCGACGTCTTCAACGTTGATGGTGAGCGACAGTGATACTTCCTCGTCCTGACCGTAGCTGAATCCTGAAACTCCAGAGCCCATTTTCTTTTCGGTGCCGACTACGGATGAGCTTTTTGCGCCCACGGAGCGAGGCAGGACCGTCGAAATCCTGACAGAACGCGCCAAGCGGTTCAACATGCAAATCTTTTCCGGCGTGGACCACGGCTTTGCGGTAAGAGTTCGGCCCTTGTTCCACTTAATACAGTGCACTGATGTTTTTGGGTGGGAAGACTCGGATCGGTTTGACAGACCCCTACGAAAAGTGGGCAAAAGAGCAAAGCTTCAAGAGTTTTGTTGATTGGTTCGACTTTTGGTTGTCTCCGTCGTGAGCGGGAATGTTAGTTGGAGCTATCCTATATATCCACCTAGATGAATGGCAGCAGTAAGTACAGGGTCATGTGCGAGAGTGGAACGATGGAGAATCCCACGGACGAGACCAGCGGTGGACGCGTGTCCGGCCAGCGAGACAGGGATGACGAATGGGGCCCGAGGCGAACGGAGCAACGCCATCTCGAGGAAAGCAAGCGGGGCCGGACTCCCTGTCTGTTGTCGGCCGAAAGCTCGGCCGACTGAGGTCAGACAAGGAGCGCCCGTCTGAATGCATTAGCACCTGAGATACCTTAGCTTACTTAGCTTTGGCCTCTGGCTACACCACTTCCTATCGGATGTCCGTATCATCTGCCTAGTTATAGGAGGAATGAGTGCTTTTTGTCATTTGAATTTCAAAAGTTTAGTCCTCAATTTACAATCACCCCAAGTTGACATTACGATAGACGCTGACAGCCGTGGTTAGGCGTTGTAGTTGGACCACTACAGCTGGGCTCTGCTACGAACAACTAGACTATCCGTGCAATCAATCCGGCAACGCGGTCATGACTGGAAGTGAACACTCGGCAAATAAACACAGGTCCTGGACAGAAGTTGCCGCCGCAAAACGAGCGATTCGAGACGCGCAACTTCGAAAACATGAACCGACGGATGGGGACTCGGCCTCGGCCAGACTGGGCGTTGATGTAGTCGATATCGAAGCCTTGACGGACCTTTTGAGATTGGGACGCGTTTCGGCCGAGGAACTGATTCATGCCTATATTGCAAGGTGAGTACACGAGTCCCGCACGCGATATGTCCTCAAGCTGATTCGCTGGACAGGGCCTGTGATGCGCAGAGAAAGGTAACGACTGGAATCAGAACCACCATCAGTGGCAACATGCACATCTGACAGGTGGACGACAGACAAATTGCCTGACAGAAACGTGCTTTGACGACGCCCTCGAGCGAGCTCGGCAGCTCGACGAATTCCAGCGGACGCGTGGTCGCTTGGTAGGTCCTCTACATGGCGTGCCCATATCTGTCAAGGACCAGGTCAACATCAAAGGACTAGCCTCGACGTTGGGCTACGTCGCCAACGCCTTTACCGCGGCAAAGGAAGACGCGCCACTGGTGCACACACTGAAGCAGCTCGGAGCAGTCATAATCACCAAAACAAATGTTCCACAGAGCATAATGGTGAAGACCACCTCCCCCTGCACATCCTTTGCAGAGTCGTCCTCACATGTGTGCTACCGACAGTACTAACGTATCCAGTGGTGCGAAACCGATAACCCGCTCTGGGGCTTGACCACGCACCCGGCCAACCCGAAGCTCACCCC
The DNA here is from genome assembly GCA_020631755.1 of Colletotrichum sublineola. Classification (NCBI taxonomy): domain Eukaryota; kingdom Fungi; phylum Ascomycota; class Sordariomycetes; order Glomerellales; family Glomerellaceae; genus Colletotrichum; species Colletotrichum sublineola. Next base: position 4,478,328 of record JAHSQG010000005.1, on the reverse strand, counting down.
CGGGGGCTCCTCGGGCGGAGAAGCAGCTTTGCTTGCTCTCGGCGGCTCGTTGATCGGTTGGGGAACGGATATTGGAGGCTCGATCCGCATACCGAGCCACATGAATGGGCTGTGGGGCTTGAAACCCAGTGTAAGTCGGCATGGTAGATCATCGCATCTGCCACGATGACGCGCTGACGGCCTATGCGTTACAGAGCAGACGCCTGTCGTATCGAGGGGTGATGAACTCCCAAGAAGGCCAGCAGTACGTGTCGTCGGCCATCGGCCCGATGGCGAGGTCCTTGAGCTCTCTCACAGCGGTGACCAAGCTAGTGATCGAAGCCGGGCCCTCAACAACAGACCCCCAGATCCCGCCGCTCCCTTGGAGAGACGACGTCTTCCGAGAGTCGTCCTCGAGGCGTCTCGTCGTCGGTGCGATGCTGGACGACGGCGTGGTCAGGGTACATCCGCCTATTGAACGGGTGTTTCGTGAGCTTGTCGCCAAACTGCAGGCTGCCAGCCATGAAATTGTAGAGTGGGACACGAGCTTGAACGAGGAGTGCATTCAAATCCTGGTGAGACGCCCCGGGATACCCAGCCCGATTCCCTGCACAGACAGTCCAGAAAGTTAACCACACGGGAGCTAAGCACGAATGCTATGCCGCCGATGGGGGCGAGGATATCCGAATAGCCGTCGCCGAGGGTGGCGAGCCATTCATGTCGGGAGTCCAAGAGTTCGTCGATTTAGGTCACCCGATCTCGGTGTACCAGTACTGGCAGCTCAACAAGAGAAAAGTCGCCATGCAGCAGTCCTACCATGACATGTGGGACAGCGTCAAATCGCCGTCCGGACGGCCGGTTGACGTCCTGTTGGTCCCTACCATGCCACACACGGCCGTGCCTCACGGATCGTGCCGCTGGCTCGGGTACACTAAGCTGTTCAATCTTCTCGACTACACGGCCTTGGCTTTCCCAGCCGGAAAGGCCAGCCAGGACTTGGACGGAAGCATCTCTCCGCACCACACGCCGCGCAACGCCCACGATGCTTGGAACTGGGGCCTCTATGACCCTGTGGCTATGGACGGCCTCCCCGTCGGGTTGCAGATTGTCGGACGTCGATTCGAGGAGGAAAAGGTATTGGGGGCGGCTCAACAGATCCGGCAACTGCTGTAAGCCATCTGTGGATGGGGTGTGATCTAAATGCAGCGTCATATGAGAACCGTTCTCATGCCTTACTCTTTTGTTTTATTACCCACGTATACTAGTGTTCGTTACCAATCTGCGAGACCGTCGAAGCGCCCACCCAGGGTATAATACTATTCTAGAGTTCCATTCCATGAGTATGTAGGGCGCCAGGTCTGCAAACTCCCCATGGCGTCCGGCCACATTCACGGGATGTGCCCACTAGAAAAGGTGTTGGTAGCGGGTCTACCGCTATTGTGGTTCGGTGTGGTAGACTTGCCAGTGAAGAGTAAGGAGCTTTTAATAATATATTTGTGATATGTAGTGTCGGAACGTTTGCTATTATTAACGGGACCATCAAGACAGAGGCTGCAGATAGAATACCATGTACAAAACGGAAGCCTGGCAAGGGCAACGGTACACGGCTGTTCCTTGGCATTGCCACTCGGGTATTTATAGACCACACCTAATCCGCTCTGTAATGGACGACCAAGTACGTGTGAACAACTCCCAATGGCGCTTCAGCTTCACATTCCTCCCTGCATACGCGATCCACCTCATCACCACCATTTGCCACCCGCCGATACACCGCTAAGAATCCGGATACAGGGACCGCTTCAGTCCATTCAAAAGCTGGCCCCCAACGTGCAATGGCATCCTATTGTGCCTTTCCCACAACCTGGGGGACTAGAACTTGCAAAGATTACACATGAGACCTTGTATGGGCAAAGTCGGATCGATAGCGCGCCAGTTGTGCGGGATGAGTACCTGGCCTGGGTTATGGAAGGGAGGAGGCCACTTGAGTAAGACTGCATATGCAACTACAGAAGAGATACAAGGCCTAAACTAACAGCCTCGCTCCAGCTATATTGACTACTATGGGGTTACTTTGGATCACCTCATTTCTCCCCATGATCAAAACCCGGAGGTCCTCGTGATCAACATCATCGAAGTGGATGATAATGGGGGATATGCCGACGGAGGGAAATACGCAAATGAGGTTCTTGCATTCTCAGTAAACCCAACGGATTATACAGGGAAGAAGGTACTTGCAGTGCCCAGGTGTTGTCAGCACAAAAAAGGCACACAGGATCGTATTCTAATCAATAATATGGTGGCTGAGCGGAGGATCTAGCGCTACCCCCTCCTCTGGTGTAGGTCTAGGCGAGAAGGCAATGTGAATAGGGAGGGACGAAGATTGATACGGATAGTCTGTGATATTTCTTTTGATTGGTTTAGGTTACCGAAAACAGGTCACAATTGCAGGTAAAAAGATAGCATCCCAAGGTAATGCAGAACCCGTGTTTTCCAAAAGTGTAACTAACGTTGTATACCTGTGCGGCCTTAAGAGAAGACCGCCTTGGCAACTAAGGTACTAATACAAGGCGGTCCGGTCCCTCTTGAGGTCGCACAGGTACACCATCATAAATAAGTATTAATCACGTCACGAGTTAGCATACCGACTTCCCAACCACCATTTCCTCGTCTATCCTCTTTGCGGTTCTCTGATCATATATATCAACGTGAATCCTTTTCCGAGTAGACCAGGGAAAACACCCACAGAGACGATGGCAAAGGTCGTCAGCAAGTTCAGTCGCCAACAGGTCACAGAAGCCATGTTGAAGGACGCAGCAAAACTCTTCAGCGCAAACTACGGCGTCTGGGGTAACAAAGGATATGGAAGACCAGGTAATTATGTCCTTACCTCGATCGATCTACCCGTATGTTGCCTACTCACAATGTCTCAAGGAACTCGAGTCAAGATGAGCGCGGACCGCCTTCGAGCACAATGTCTTCCCGAGGGATCTAAAAGCACATATGTCAATGTCACCATCGATGGCGTCTTAGCAGGGAATGCTTTCGCGTGTCGCTGGGAGCATGCGGGTCGTCAAGTATGCTGGGTCACCCAGCTGGTCGTCCACAGCGACTACCGAGAACAAAGACTCGCAACTATTTTCCTCTCGACCTTGATCGACAGCGACGATGATGTGTTTGGCATCGCGAGTTCCCATCCCGCAGCGTGCAAAACCCTTGCCAAGGCAATCGGAGGTACGCACCAGAACCTCCCGTCTCTTTAGCGAACTCTTTGCTGACTAGCTATCAAGATTTCCGGTTTTCCGACGTTTCGATGGACTTTGCTCGGGAGCATGCGGCTAATGTCTTGAAGGCGTCGCCTATCACTTATATTCGCGAGGCGAAGCTCCGCGGAAGTCTCTTCCACTCCGACGATACCAGCGGAATGGTGTCGGGCGTGGATTCCAACTACTATATTGATCACGCTGAACCCTTTGAGGCTCTTGCCTGGTTCAAAGAAGGTGGGAACTGGCCTCTCGGTGAACTGCCTGAAGGACATGAGTTTTTATTTCTTGTGGAAAAGGCGCGACGGAGGCGCTCACACTTTGCGTCGCACCCCTCCGGATAAGACTAGCTTGGCCGTCAGGGTACGTGCGAGCTAACGCCATGTATCAACGCACGTGTCCCAGGTTTGGATGAGAGGGGAGATAAATCTTCCAATGGTATGAAAGATGGGACGAGGAGTAGGATGAAGTGAATACTCGAAGGATAGTGACAGGGCCGAAAGAGTCTAGACCACCATACTATAGACAACCAACAGATCATCCAATGATTCTCTTGCCTAGCAAAATAGACCTCGGAGGTTCACCTCCGATAAAGACAACAGGATGCGCCAGTAACTCACTATGTGAACATGAGTACGTCAGACTGTCAAGGTTCCCCTGATTGCAACATCTATATCAAAGTAATATACACACTTTCAGCGCTGTTTCCTAGGCCACCCCTTCTTCTCGTCCCGAATGTCTTATTCCTTTGCGTTATCACCCACGTAATTAATACATAGTTCGAAAATCCACGAGATTCTCTTGCAGTTCCTCTATCATACCCTGGCCAACCTTTCCTTCCGAGTATTTTCACTTTGGAGACCTCTTTAACAGTGAGTGCCGGGAATACGCGTCTATTAGTGTCCGTTACTAGTCGACGAGACCGTCGCAGCGCCCACCCAACATGTAGTATCCTGCTGCCCGAACAGGCTGTCCCGGCTATCCCGCAGCGACAGCGTCAGGCGGTCGAGGGGATGCTCCAACGACTGCAGGAACTGGATGAAACAGGTTAGCAGCTGTCCTTACCAGTCGATGCAGCCGCTTGCTTAGGAGACGTTAACAGCGTTTGTATTCACACTATAGTGGATAAGGTGGCTTACAACTGTAAAGCTGTCAAGACCTGTGCTACTGAGTTTATACGTGCTGAAGAGGGCCTTCGGCTAGGCCTATAGGCTTCTATCCTTATTGTTAGTAGAGAGGCTAAACTACCTAGTTGATTAGGTTTATTTATGGCTTGTTCTATCGTATCGTCTTGCGCGCATTGCTTGCTCTCCTCCACCATGGGGCAGGGACTGCCCTCCTACTTTTCCTCTTTTCTTCACCGTCGTCAACAGCAGCAACATATCACGATATTGCCCTCAGTTGCCTCATTGCGTCCCATCGGGCCCTCATAGCTTGAGACCAACCTATCTACAATCAAGACCAGATTAAACCACTCACACCGAGACAATCGTCCGCGCGCTCAACATCGCCTATCATTGCTACCAAATCGTCTGACACAGATTACTACACTCTCCATGGTCTATCGAAACTGTGCGGGAGATGGAAGGCCAGCAGATAGGTAGGTTGGCACACACAACTAAACCACACCACTATACCAAAACATCCACTCACCAGTGCACCCGAAGTCCCTGTCACCAAGGGTGACTAACCAGACGGATCAATCCACCCGTAAGATCAAGAATGCCACTGTTTTAGATACCCCTAAGCCTGATCAGAGCTAGAAGTATCTCAGAATAAGGATATCCCTTGACTTAACGGCTAGTCAAGCTGCGGGTGCCGTTGTTACTAAGTAGTAAAGGTCAGTGTGCTAAATATATCCTAAATATCTTGTCGAGCATATCGCAGAGGAGAGGTTCTTCCTCAGCTTAACCAGACCCCAAGGGTCTGATCAGAGCCAGAAGAACCCTCTGGATAGGTTTAATCAAGACTGTTGCGTCTGGCTTGTCACTTTTGTTCCTCAAGTCATATTATCAAAGGTCATGTATTCAAAAACATATGCGTATTCTTGCTTAAAGAAAAGGTTGATTGAATGATCGATGCTTGCCTTCCTCCATCCTCTCTCAAGTGGGTTATGCCACTTTTAAATACTCTGCTAATCTAGGTGTTGAGACCTTGAAAAGCGTAAAAAGAAACTCTGAAATCCTGCCCTGTTCCACCATCCATCCTATTTCCGCCCACTTGTCGTGCTTCCCGCACAACAGCCACCACCGTCGCAACAAGCGCAACCCCTTGCGCCTAGCTCTGCGAACACTCCCCGCCGACCATCTCATCAACGAACTTCCCGTGCTCACTGTCGTTCGTCAACACAGACAGTACTGTCTGCCAAACAGAGTCACATCAGCAACACCATCACGCGTGGCAGGCACCAAGTGCACACTGTGAAATGTCGTTTCGTTAAGAAAATGGCCAAATGGATCAGAAAACACCAGCTGTTTACAGTCGACCACCAGGCCTCGCCCGATGCCCTCTGCAGCATCGTCTGCGCAACAGACAATCACCAGCTGTTCCGAGATACCTGCGCTGTTTGAATCCTCTGAGTCGGACTGGTGCAAGATTAATACTGTCTGCCCTGTAGGGTCTGGCCAACCGTCCGTACCAGCTATCTGACCGAGAAACTGCATCAAGGGTTCTACCACTCTGCCAGTATTCCATTTCCGCTTAGGGTTATAGTGGTGGTCTTGCTTTGACGCATCGTGGAGGCGGCACCCAGCATTGTAACATCCAGCCCAATGAGCCGCTTGACAATGACTGTCGTCTCGTCCCGGCTCATTCAGTCCTCTCAGGTGCACCACCCTGCGTGTCTCAAAAAAACCAAGTCCAACAACCGTTGTTGCGACTAACTCGTTGGCCTCCACAGCCACCATCGTCACACAGTTATGACTTACGATCCTCTGTGTTCAGCCTGCGACAAAGCAGTTTCGTTGAACAGACGCGTATGTCCAGAAACACTAGCCTCTCCTCTGGTCGTGATCACTCTTCCTGTCGTCTGGATGGGCCGTTACTCTATGCAGTTCAGGTAGGGGGGGAATGAAAAGAAGATGAGAAAACGCTCTTGCGAATTCAATCCTCTGGGGGATATGTCACTGTTTAAATGCCCTCTCGCCGGCGTGCGGTACTCCTGTCCCCCAATTGACTCCATCAGTCGACGAGTTGTCACCAACAGCGTATCGTGCCTCGCCCTGTTACATCCAGTCACGTCGCCGTGCTCCTTGCTTCTTAGGCCGCATTGCCAGTCCCCCGTCCTTCATTGATTGGTTGGTTGGTTTTGTCCTACTCGGTTTTAGCCGCTTTTATCGGCTGCTATACCCGAAGAGAAGTGTCTGGCCATCAGCCGACGCGTCCACGAGAAGTCGCGATGCCCCCCCCCCAACTTCGCCTTGCTGTTGAACCAAGGTCAGCTTTTTCCAAATTCCTCACTATACTGTCTATCCTGTCTGTTGGTTCTCGCTGTTGAAGATTTTTTTCCCGCTACCTCTTTTTCTAGCTGTTTGCTTTCCCACCTTGGAATTCTCTCTCTCGTGACTTTCTGCTTCGGCTCTGTCGATGCTTGCCACCTTGTATGGTTCTGCGTGTATCAGTTATAACCAGGCACCTTGCCTTGGTGATAGAGAAGTTAAGTGAAAATAATCCATGGTTATCGTGTTTCTATTCAACTAGAACCCATATATTGTGTAGAGTATTCAAATAAGAATCAGCTTGGTCGTCAGGCTACGTTGCAAGCTAACGCCATATATGAATGCACGTGTCCAAGTCGATCGACGACATCGTCAACATCAGTACGTCAGAATGACTGTCAAGGTTCTCCTACTTCCTCGCCATCTCTACCAAAGCAGTACCATCCACACTTTCAGCGCTGTTTCCTAGCCCACCCCTTCTCCTCGTCCCGACTCTTGTCCCCGCCACGCCTCACCAGCGCCGCGAGCCTCTTCCGCACCCCGCCGTTCCCCTGGGCGACCGCCGTGCTCGCCACGGGCTGCGAGAGGCTCGACCGCCCCTGCCGGCTCAACTGCGTCGACGCCCCGAGCGACGACGGCGCCGACGACCTGCCGCGGTGCCGGGCCGACAGCTTCTCCAGCCCCCGGACGGCGAAGAAGCCGGCAGCCCGCTCCCATACCTGCTTCGCCTTGCCCTGCGTGACGAACTCGTAGATCTGCAGCGAGAGGGCGATGAGCAGGGCGGTCGCCACCAGGCTGAGGACTACAGCTGCGCGTCAGTCTCCAGATGAAACGGTGTGATGTGGTAATGGGTGGGCTTACAGCATGTGAGGAGGAGGGTTCCACCCGTGGTTGGCTGTCTCACTCCGACGATTTCGATTTGGAAAATGCCTGGAGGGAGCACTCGTCAGCACCTCACCAATGTTTCTTCCTCCCTGCCAATGTTTTTACGGCAAACTCACTAGTGGCCCAGGATATTGGCGCCTAGGGGATGTACACTCTGTTTAGCGGGGATTCAGTTCGCGAAGCTAGGGAGAAGGGGCACTTACAAAGACGACAGTCGCCCCCGTGAAGATGAAGAGAATCTTGGACTGCTCGCTGGCAGAAAGCGCCTCTTCAATGTTGGCTTCCCTCTGTCTCAGGTCTAACAACGTGGTGATCTGAGCCCCTCTCTCGTCAGCAAGCATCCCACCACATCAAAAGCTCTCCCATATACCACGGGGCGGGAACCATCAGAACCAGATCCCGGAGACGGTTAAAAAAAAAAAAACTAAAAAAAAAAAACTCACAGAGTCCCGCACCCGGTTCGCGTCTTCCTCCAGCCTCTTGAAGAAGTCCAGCGTCGGGTGCTTGTACGCCTTGGCCGGCTCGCCCGGCAGCTTTTCCGCCGCCTCGCGGAACCCGTCGAGCACGCGCTCCTGCGACCGCAGCACCCGCTTGATCATGTTGATCTCCTCGCGCACGTCGTCAATCTCCTGCAGCAGCTCGATCTCGGCGCGCAGGTCGTCGAGCACCGTCTTGGTCGTGCCCATCCTGCTGATGGTGGCCTTGAAGTCGGCGTAGCGCTTCATCGCCTCGTTGGACTATGCGCGCTGTCAGTCCGGTGTTCCGTGTTCCCCGTGATTCACTGACCCGCTGCCCCCTGGAAGATCCAGACAAGTCGAGGAGGAATGAGGACAAGAAGAGGAGGAGGGAGGCGAACAAGGACTCACAATGTTGGCAATGGACGCCGCAAACACGTTGCAGTAGCTCCGCGGCCCCTCGAACTGGAAATGGAACTCCTCCTCGCTGTACCCGGCCGCGCTCTCGACGATGGCCTCGACGATGCGCATCATGTCCGCGTCGCTCGACCGGATGCCACGCATCCCCAGCACCCGGTGCTTGATGCTGTTCAGCAGCGTCTTGGCGTTCTTGTTGTCCCACCGGTCCGGGAACGCGCTGATGACCGTGTCTGCAGAAATCTCGGCGGTCAGTCTCCTTTTTCTCTCGCGGGGGAAGGGGGTCCCTAGATCGGACCATTCCGGTGAAATATGAGGACTCACTCTCGTCAATCTTCCACACCCAGAGCTGTGCGACGACCAGGATCTGCTTCCTGCTCTCCCGGTCCATCCGCCTCTTCTCCCGCGAGATCTTGGCCTGCACGCTGCTCGCCTGGTCCTGCCGCCCCGCCATCCGGCCCAGCTCCGCCTTGGTCCCGTCCGTCTTCTTCTGCTTCGAGCTGCTCTGCCGCGACAGCGTCCGCTGCACGTGCCTGAGGAACGCGTCCGTCTGCTGCTCCTGCTCCTTGTCCTGCTGCGTCGTCGTCGTCTCCGTCCCGAGGGCCTGCCGTCGACTGCCCCCCACCGACTCCGTCGCCGCCGTCGTTGTTCCGTCCGCGTCGAGGGGCCTAGCAGCAGCCGCCGCAGTGGCCATGCGGGCCTCCACCCGGCACAGGTACCGGAACAGCACCTGGCTCTGGTCGCGCAGCGCCAGGTCCGCGGCGTTCAGGGACTCGTGGTACGACTGGTCCAGCGACCGGGGCACGTGGAGCTCCGACTTTGTGAAGCTGGCGCGCAGCTTCGCCATGGCGTCAAAGTGCGCCAGGTGCGGGAACAGGTAGTGCTGGAGGTTCGTCGGCATCGCGCTGAGCGGGTGCCGCCTCTGCGTCGCCGCCGGCGTGCGCGACGGCCCGCTTCTCTTATCGTTTCCGGCAGCACCGCCGCCTTTCTGGGCCCCCACGAGCCCGAGCGGCCGGAGCGACCTGGTCTCGTCGCCGATCTGCACGTCCTGCAGGCTCCGCTTGGTGCCCTCGTCAATGTCGACGTCAATGACAGGCAGCACGATGGAGAACATCTGCGACTTGGACGACGCGGACGTCGAGGCCGCCTCTGTCGTCTCCACCAGGGCACTCAACCCTCCTCCTCCGGGCATCACGTCTGGTCCGCGACCACGGTCTGCCGAGCCTTCATCCACAGCAGCAGCACCTGCCGTCGCCTCCAATTTGAAATGCGGCTTCCGGTACGGCGCGTTGATGCGGATCTCGTGGAACGTCTCCTCGATGAAGGCCACGATCCGGTCGCGCTCCGCCTCGGTCCGGCGGTCCATCGCGCAGATGCGCTGCACCAGGTCCGTCACCCACGCCACGTTGTTCGCCGGTAGGTGGAACCACCGCTTGATCGGCTTCTCGTCTCGGGCTGCCGCCGCCGCCGCCGCCGCCGCTCCCCCCCGCGACGTGTAGGAGCTCTTGCGTCGCTGCTGGTTGACGTGCCTCCGCATCTCCTTCATGTTCAGCCCCCCCGGGCTGTTGTTGCTGCTGCCGCTGCTGCTTTTGCCGCCGGCACCACCCTCCTCTCTCGGCGGCTGCAGCAGCGGCGAGTGCGGTGGCGACGACGACGACGCCGGGGCGTGTGTGGGCGTGCTGCGGACGGGCGACATGCCGGGGGTTCTCGGCGCTGGGCTCGTCGCTCGCGAGTGCGCCCTCGACCGCGCCGGAGTCCTCGTCGGGCTACCAACGGGACTGCCGACGGGGCTCTTGAGCGGGCTCTCCACCGCCGGCGGCGGTGGCGGCAGCGGGCACAGCTTGAGCTCCGTCTCCGGGTCGTACAGCATATCCCAGACGCTCAGGCTCGCGAAGCTGCACTCGCTCGTGGGGCACCAGAACAGGCCCTGGAAGTGGCGGCAGGCATCGACCTCGGCCTCCTGGTTCGGCTTGGAGGGCGGGCGCGCCCTTCTGGGCCGTGCCAGGTCCCACGCGGCGGCGACCCCCTGCTTGGGCACGACCTGGGGCGCGTCAAACAGGTCGGCGATGGAATGGCGGTTCAGCAGCTTGGCCAGGCTCTGCGGGGTCTCGCCGGTGGACGAGATGACGGTCGGGTCGGCGCCGGCCTCGAGCAGGTCGCGCACCAGGGCCTTGCTCTCGTTCTTAACGGCGTGGTGAAGCGGGGTGCAGTCCTCCGTGTCGACGAGGTTAACGTCGGCGTCGGCGGCCAGCAGTGAGGCTACGACGGCGGCGTGCTCGAACATGACGGCGGCGTGCAGCGGCGTCTGGTCATCCTTGTCCTGCGGATCGACGTCGGCGCCCGCGGCGATGAGCACGCGCGCGACCCCGTCGTGGCCCTCGGACGCCGCCTGGTGCAGCGGCGTGCAATACTCGGCGCTCGCGGCGTCGACGTCGGCCCCGCGCTCGACCAGCGCCCGCACGATGGCCTCGCGCCCGTGCCGCGCCGCCACGCTCAGCGGCGTAAAGTCGTTGGCGTTGCGCGCCTCGATGGACACGAGCCCTGTCGCGAGGAGCATGGTCACGACGGCCTCGTGCCCGCCCCGCGCCGCGTCGTGGAGCGGCGTGTCCCCGACAGCGTCCTTGGTCGCCGGGTTCGCGCCGGCGTCGAGCAGCACGCGCACGGCGGCCTCGCAGCCCTTCCGGCTGGCGACGTGCAGGCTCGTCGCCAGGTCCTGATTCGGCGCGTCGACGACGGCGCCGTTCTCGATCAGCACTCCCACGATGCCAGCGTGGCCGCTGCGGCTGGCCTCGTGCAGCGCCGTCTCGCGGAAACTCTCCTCAGCCCTCACGTCGGCGCCGCGGGCGAGCAGGGTCTTGACGACGTCCTCGTGGCCGTTGCGCGCGGCGAGGTGGAGCGGCGTGCACATGTCGGCGTCCCGGACGTTGACGTCGCATTCTGGGTTCGTCTCGAGGATGGCGAGGACGATGTTGTCGCGGCCGAGGCGAGCGGCGTGGTGCAGGGCTGTGCGCTGATCCTCATCGCGCGAGCGGAGGACGGAGGGGAGGGAGGTGATGAGTTGACGGACGTGGGCTTCTGCCGTCTCTGGATCGGGGACACCCGTCGCGATGACCTCGATGAGTTGGCCGTATGCTGATTGCGTGTTAGTCGCGAGGGTCGAGAGTACGAGAGTGAGACCTTGCCTTCTTTCATGGGAGAATCCATGGTGTGTTGATTCAGACCAAAGGTGAGTCTAAAACACCGAGTAGAAACAATAGAACAATAGCATATGTAGAAACAGAAGGGGGGAAGAAAGAAAAAAGATAACAGAGCCAAGCCAAAATCATCTTCAACAATGAGATCGAGGGCCTGAGTGGCGCACATCTATATGAGATGCATCGACGCGAAAGTGAGCCATGTTCCTCTCCGGTGACGAGCCATCACGAACCGCTGACACTGACACGAGCGAAAAAATCAACGGGCCTTTTTTTTTTTTTGGCGCATCACTGCCGGTTTCTAGTCTATGGCCATATGCTCATTGGCACGACGTGTCTCAGAATATCCGACGAGCCTGGTTGACTCGGGGGGCATCAATGCCGAAGTAATCCATTTTCATAGTCGACTGGCCGCGCAAGTCATTCAGCACAATCATCCACACATCCAGGGCTCTCACGTGGAATATCTCTGTTGTTGGGGTCACACTGCAACCACTACGAATGACCTAGTAAGCCGTTGTTAACGTTTCTTCGTCCAACCATTACGCATGACCTGTTTTTCTTTTTTTCTTTTCTCTTCCCCCTCCGCCGTCTCCACACTACATTACGCCACCCCCCCCCCCCCCCCCCCCCCCCCCATCTCCTTTTTACCGGCCGACGCGGATAACTCCCGCCGCTACCAGCTTCTGCACCTTGGTCCTGATGTCAGGGTTCTTCATGTGTTCCGTCAGGGCCGCAGGGTCCGTCTGCGCTTGCTGGAGGATCGACTGCATGATGGGGTCGTTCATGATGCTCATGATCTACAGGGTATCTTGTTAGCAAAACTAGCTGCGGACGAAAAAGGGAATAGCCGGGCGTAGCGCCGAGCAGGTGCGTATACTCACCTCAGGGTCGCGGGCCAGGCGCTCCTTAGTCTGTTCCTCCGTCTCGTTCTCCCGCGTCGCATACATGGCGTTGAAGGCCTTTTGCTGCTGCTGCTCAATCTCGCGAGCGTTAGCGCTCTTGTGGTGCTCCTGGTCGACCTTGGCCGCCTCAGTGCAGGCGTCGACGGCCTTGGAGTACTCGCGCATGCCGTGGAAGGCCTGGGCCTTGCGGATGTAGGCGCGGATGAAGGTCGGGTCCTTCTTGATGGCCGTGTTGCAGTCCTCGACGGCGCTGGGGAACTCGAGCAGCTTGACAAAGGCGGCGGCGCGGTTGCTGTAGCCTCTGGGGTCGTCGGGCGCGCGCTTGATCATCTCTGAGTAGGCGGCGATGGCGCCGGGCCAGTCGCTTTCCTTGAACTTCTTGTTGCCCTCTTCGCGGGCCTCCTCGGCCTTGGTGGGGTCGATGTAGGCCAGGCGGGCCTGCTCAATCTTGTTGCGCTCGGCGGCGCGCAGCTTGGCGTTGACGTCGGGAGTGCGGTGCTCCGTCAAGGACTTCTTGTAGTTCTCGATGGCCAGCTCAAGGTTGCCCTGCTTCTCGTAGGCGGTGCCGATGCGGGCGTACGATTTGGCGATCAGCTTGAAGTCGGCGTAGATCTCGCGGCCCTCCTCGACGGCCTTGGTGCAGGCCTCGATGGCCTTGTCGTAGTCGCCCTTCTCGAAGTAGGCGGCACCGAGGTTGTTGAGGTAGGTGATGTCCTTGTATAGCTCCCAGGCCTTGCTGTAGTGTGCGATGGCCTCGTCAAAGCTGCGCTTCTTGTAGTTCTCGGTACCCAGGGCCTTCTCCTTGTCGGCCTCCTCCTTGGCCTTCTTCTTCGCCAAGGCCTCCTCGTCGAGTTCTTCGGGTTCGGGCTCAGGCTCGGGAGTGGGGGCCTTCTTGGGAGCGGGCTTCGGCTCGGGAGGGGGAGGAGCATCGCGCATCTCGGCGTCCTGAGGCATGTCGTCAGGCATGCCCATCTGCATGTCGACGCCCATCAGGACGCCGAGAACCTGCAGCATGCGAGGGTCGGTGAACAGGTCGGGCGAGCCCTTGGGGTTCTCCTTCATCTGCTGGAGCTTGGCCATGAAGGCGGGGTCTGCGAGGAAACTGGCCGTCTTGGGGTTCGCGGCGAGCTTCTGGATGAGTTGGGGGTCGTTGAACATGTTGCCGAGGCCGCCAGTCGGGTCGCCGGCGTCTGCAGTAAGTCAGTCAGTCCGAATTTTCTACTCGTTTGCGGGGAAGGGGGTAAATGAGCGTACCACCACCAGCCTCGGCCTTCATCGCCTTTTGGGTGGCGGCGAGGTCCTTCTTCAAGCCAGCATTATTGGGGTCGACCTTGAGTCCCTCCTCGTAAGCGTCGTTGGCGGCGAGGAGGTCACCGAGACCGTAGTAGGCCGTGCCCAGGCGTCCCCAGCCCTTGGGCCAGTCGGGCTTGATCTCGGTCGTCTTCTTGGCGTCTTCCAGGGCGTGTTCCCAGTCCTTCTTGGATGCGTAGGCGGCAGAGCGGTTGCTGTAGAGGATGTGGTTGTCGGGCTGGAGCTTGATCGCCTCAGTGAACTTGGCGCTGGAGGAGGTCAGTGTCGCAATTCAGAGTCAAGGGGAATGGCCGGGACAGAGGGGGAAAAGAAAAAAAGAAAAAAAAAAAAAAACGTACACAGCCTCGTCAAAGTTCTTTTCGGCAATGGCCTTGTTGCCGAGAGCCTTGAGCTCGTCTGCGGAAGCCATGGCGAGATTGTGATTGTATGTATGTACGACTTTTTGGAAACTCGAATTAGACGTTAAAATACAAGAGTAGCGCCTTTTGGGGGGGGGGGGGGGGGTATCTGATTTGGCTGTTGTGAAATTGGGGAGAGAGTGAGCGAAGGAGAGAAAAGGTTCAAGATGTTATTCTTGTCTCGTCGCGGGGTTGAGGCGGGCAGCCAAAGGCCGACAATCCGCAAAAGAAAACAGTGCCCAGCTGCACCTTCTAGGTGTTTCGATGGTGGGAGTAGCACCACCTGCTGATTGGCCAGGCAGGACCGGGGGGGTTGGATGGGGGCCTGGACCGTGCTGTGGGGGGGTTCAAGTTCAAGGCTGAGCTGGAGGTGTCCCACTTCTCGGTGAGGGAGCTCCGGGGGAGTGTTGGGTCACCTCGGTGAGCTCGGTAAAGGACATGGTCCATCGTGAGCATGAGAGAATGGCATGTCTTTTTGTTCGAACGACTTTCCATCGGTCCAATTACAGGAGCCTTGATACTTACTCACTTATTCAAGAACCACTGCAGCGGCGATGACTTCAATATCGACTAATTTATACCGTCGACATAGGCATTTCACTCCCTCTTGGCCAATGCAACGATACTAAACTCCAAGTTCCCGTCGGCGTAATCCAAGAACTTTCTGACGCCCTTCTCCAGCGCCCCCTCACTCAGCATGTCCTCACCCTCCTCCAACAGCCCTCGATCGACGGGCCCGTCCGACCCGCCCTCCAGCTCCCACAGATGACCGTCCTTGCCCTTTACAAAGGCAATAAAGTGGTACCCCGGGCGTTCCTCCGCAGGCGGCGGCGCCGTGTCTCCCTTGCGCGCCGCCCTCATGTGCGCCTCTTCGAGCTCCTCGCTCTTGTACAGCACGTCCGCCCTTGCCTCCCACCGGAGCGGCTCCGCTTCCTTCAACAGCCCGTCCAGCAGGGACCCCTCCGTCACGGACTCCCGCGCCTCGCCGTTGCCGACGGCGTGGATGAGCGCGTACAGCCCGCAGGCGTTACCGATGGTCTGCAGGAACCAGGTCACCGGCTCGCCCGGGCCGGCCCCCTCGTACGTGACCCCGTCCTCCTTGGCGCTTCTGGTCCCGTCAGCGGCTCGGACCTTGTAGTACATGGGCGCCGGGGAGATGAAGATGAGAGCGAGGGCGGGCCGCGGCACGAGGTCCAGCAGGGCCGGCTCGTCGAGGCTGTAAACATCGAAGAAGCCCAGCGAGGGCGAGACGCCGAGGTCGTGCACGAGCGACGTGAAGACGTCGGGGTTGTTTTCGAGCGGGATAAAGGTCTTTTTGCCCGTTGGGGAGTAATAGACACCGTCTGCCGGCATGGCGGCGGGTTGCAATGGGACTCAGTTAATCCAAGTTGAAGCCCACGAGGTATTCAATATTCAAGAGTCCCAGGTCTGATGGCTGATTAGGTAATATCTCGATTTGGTTGAACAAGTTGATTGTATCTTGGAGATGGGAAGGAACGAAGCGTGGAGGGGAGGTTATGCGTGATAGAAGGAAGGTACGGCTGGCTGCGTGACATACAAACGGCAGTTGCACGGTTGACGCAAGCCCCTCGCTGCCTGCCTGCCTGCCTGCCTGCAGATCCCCGCACAATAGATTGTTCCCGCTGCCACATTGGGCAATAGGATTAATTGAATTGATTCCAATGCTGCACTATGGCATCTATGGAAGCAACAATTCATCTACGAACAATGGTACTACTGACTGCTAGGCCAGGTACTGGGGATAAAGGAGGCGCTTCTGTGGCATCTGAGTCTCTCCAAGACGGATCAATTTGCGTCCGTCTGATAACTGTACAGGAGGACGTCGTGTTCAATGACACCGACAACTGTCCTTACTGCCTGGTGATCTCCTGAGCAACGGTTTCGAGATCAGGGGACAGAGTTGGTCAAGAGTTGTCTAGTACAAGGGGTCGCCTTATGAACAACAGACAATGATATTCATCCAATTTTCCTACTCCCAGTTCCAAGGGAGCCACTAATACACCCACCTACCTGCACCACTTACCCTACCATGATGACCCATCGTGCTGAGAAACATGCCTCCTGACCGATGCATATCTATCTGCACTCGCTTTGGAGGCACCTTAAAGTACCTCTCAAACACACCATCATTGACACCATGGGGAATGACGGTGAGTGAAAGCGTCGTCAACTTACCCGGTTATACCTTACTTTCGGTCCCCTGTGGACCCCTTCAATTCCGACCGCGCTCGGATCTCGGCAGCCCACCAAGACCGAATGCCCCGGCCGCCGTCTGGTACCAAAGTACCGCCCTCGCCTTGTCTCGCCATCCCCCCCCGGCTAGAGCCATGATCCCACAGCGGCATTAGCGGGAGCTCCCAGATGAAACCACACCAGAGCTTCCCCCAGCAATCCCCCGACACGGGCCAATAATGACGCGCCTTTTAATCAGCCAAACGTCTCTGCATCACCCCACGCCGAGCAACACTTTGGACTCGAACAGCTGCGTGAACAGTGGACAAAGCTTCCCCCCTCCCGTCCCCTCCCTAGCATTCCATCCAAACGAACCCAATCCGAAAGGTGTGTGGTGCTGCAGCTTTTGGCCTTCGTCACGCAACCCCCTCCCCCCGGCTCTCAATCGAAAGCCAAAAAGAGGTCAGCGAGTCGTACCACTTTGTTCCCCCTTCCCGCCAACCCGTTATATCAGTCTCGTCATTCGCTCCGTTCCGGCTCTCGTCCTCTCTTAAAATGGCCGGATACCTCTTGCTTGTTATCCTAAGCATCCTCATGAGCCTGCTGGTTTCTAGAGCGCCCTTCATGATGACCACCACGCCGCAGACGACGAAGCCCTGGGCCGACGGGCCCATGAAGCTCATCACGACGCCGCAGTACGAGACGAAAAAGGTTCCGTCATCCGCCCACCCCCCTCTCTCCCTCCACTTGTAGATGTTCGCTCCAACTGACTGGCTGTTCCGAACAGACCGATCTCTTCACGCTGGGCTCTACTCACATGGCCTTGCTGCACAACTCGATCCTGCGCGGTTATAACTCCATCTACCAGCAGGCGCCCTACGTCCAAGACGCCGGCAAGGCCGACTTTATCGGCTACTCCCGGACCTGGTACAAGTTCGTCAAGTCGCACCACGACGACGAGGAAGAGTCCCTCTTCACCAAGGTCGAGGACCTCCTGAAGGACAAGGACGTCTTTGCAGAGACACACAAGGAGCACGGTACGTACCTGGGTGCCTTCCACAACAAGAACCCTCCCCCGAGAGACGACCCCTCCCCCGACTGACAGGCGACTTGCAGAGTCCTTCCTGGGCGGCCTCGCCGAGTTCGACAAGTACTTGACGTCGCTGTCCTCGCCCTCCGACTTCTCCGGCACCAAGCTGCTCGACATCATGAAGGGGTTCCAGGAGCCGTTCGAGAGCCACTTCCACAGCGAGATCAGCACCATCGCCGGCCTGGCGGACCACCCGAACGCGCCCAAGGAGGGGACGCCCGAGGCGGCGAACGCGACCCTGACGTTCAAGACGTGGGGCAAAAGCACCGTCACCAAGGCCGGCACGGCGGACGTCGTGCCCTTCTTCCTGCTGAACCTGGACCGGACGGCCGAGGACGGCATGTGGGCGAACTGGCCGCCGATGCCGGCGCCGGTCAAGTGGGGTCTGGTCAACATCGCGGGCGCGTGGCACTGGGGGTGGTGGAAGTTTGCCAGCTGCGACGCGGCCGGGCGGCCGAGGGAGCTGTACGCGCTGCAGTCTTCCGGGGCGGAGGACAAGACCAAGGCTGAGTTGTAAGAAATGGTATTCGTCTGCGGGATCAAAGTGCGGCGTTTGAGGTGGGGGAGGGGGTGCTTTTGGCACCTGTGTACTTGTAAGAGAAATATTGAGATGAGCGCAGAAAGAGTCGGATTCTTCACTTTGGTCGCGTGGTATCGGCCGGATGCTCTTCGCCAAATTTTCGCCAGGGTCCGAGTCGGTTTTTGTCCCAGACAGAAACAGACAGGGAGACCCCCGAATTAGCAACGGGGCCGCTCGTCGGCGCAAGCCGGGCGATCGTCGTCGGGATGGATATACATAGTACCTTGGCTCTGTCCGCATTTTGCAAGAGGACGTGGGTGAAAGAGTCAGGACTCAGCGTGTTGACGAGATTGCCACCTGAATGCCAGGCTTCTGGATGCAGCAGGTCTCCCTGTCGGGTTCATATTCTGTCCACTTGGCACTGAGCGCCGATCTTTGTTCTTTTCACTGTTGCTCTTTCTGTGGCACAGAATACCAAATAGACAGATGCAGCGGTGAGGGACGCAGGGCATGCGGTGAATCAAAAACGGGATCGGGATGCGCCGTAATGTATCGTGCAGCGGCGGGATGGTAGCCGCTGGTGCCCAGCGATGAGGGAGGGAGGGGGGAGCTGCAGAGAGTAATTTGGAGGGGCGAGGCGAGCTGCAATGCGACGCAACACCGCCGGCCGGCGCAGATTATAAATTGCACATGCAGACGCACCGCGCCGGGGCGGCGGAACCCTGGACGACCAAGGCTATTGGGGCTCTTGATTGTCGCGACCACGAACCCCGACGGGATGGAATGTTGGATCCCTGGTTATGGGTTCTCTGGACCGCACGGTCTGCTAACGATCCAGACGAGACTCCATCCCACGCCGTAGACAGGAAGGGCATCGGGTGGCCAAAGTCGAATCCTTCGCAAATGCTCTCAAAATATCACCAGATCAGTCCAAGGCGGCGCCGGCGTCTCTTGGCAGATTCCACCATCAGCCCATGGAGCCTGGGGGCCATCTCTCTCTCTCTCTCTCCAACGGAAATCTGAGGGGCTCAATTGGCTCAGGCTGGATCTGCTTGACGAAAATCTTGTTCGTGTTTGGTTCTCGCTGACGCTGTTCCGCATACCGGTGGTACAGGCCAAACAAGACGGCAAGTGGGGGTACAAGGAAGGCATCGAGAGGCAAAGTAGCAAAATGGGGGAAAGCTTATGAGTTCCATTTTCGCGGTGTACGGAGGACAGATGGGCTTTCTTTCTTCTTGGTGACAATCAGCTTCATGCCGAACAGGGCCGGATGCTTAGCAGAGACGGGAGGTCGGTTGTGCATCGGTCCCTCCACCCGGCCGCTCATCAGCACTCCATGTGGTGCTATCTCTTGGTGGCGACGTCTCCCAAGAAGACGACGAAAGCAGTGCCTCTCGTACTACCTTGTGCTTCTGGTTCTGTCGTGCAGAAGTCAGACGTGGGGTGGATAGGGATCCTGGCCTTTGCGAGATGCCATTGGGTGAGGTGGGGATGCGTCGACCTGATAAACTTGCTCAAACACACGCAGGATGCGTGAGGTAGAAGCAGGTAAGAAGCGATAGTATTTTCTTGGCGGCAGAAAGAGTGTCTTATTTTCTCCTTCTCACCTACAGTACCTACCTACCTACCTAGGCAGGTAATTAGATGTTTTCCATGCACTCGCATACCGAGTACTGTGGTACATACCTACATGCATGCTGAACATACAATACCACTGCTGGTACATAACTGCCAAGGCATGCACAGGTGAAAGAGAATATATGCTACACAGAAATCTTAGCAGATCAATGTATAATAATGGCGAACCCACTTTAATATGAAGGAGCCTGGGTTTACCCTTCATCACCCTCAGGGTTGTCAGCACCGCATTGGTTCATAAGTACGGTAGGCAGTAAAGTTCTCGTCGAGTGGAGTTCCTCATCTGATAACCACGACCACATCCTCGTCTCTGCATCTAGGCCTGCATCGTCAGCCCCACCACGTACATACATAGTGCAGCACATACACAGCAGATGCATGGAGCAGAGAAGAGAACCAAGAGGTGAGAAAAACAAAAGGTCTACCGAATCGTATCTACCCTTGTTTGCCTTTCGGGAAGGAATTTGGCGCAACCTCCTCACTAGCCACTCCTTCCCATGGAAATCTAGCGCAAAATGGCCCTTCCCGCTCGCTACCTTGTGGGCTTTTCACCATAATTGCCCGTCTACATACATACTCGGGCAGGTAGGTACCTACCCACCTACCTATATAACTCTTCATCCCGACTCAAGAACTTTGTTTTCTTTTTGTTTCTCCAGCTTGGTTCCCTGGTCAATATCAATAATCAGCCTCCTCCCTGCTAGCTTCAACACCATTGCCGGTCCCCCGTTCCCAGAAGCCCGTTTCGAATACTCCGGTATCACGACACCTAACCACTACCTTACAAATTCGACAATACTGTTCAGCCATGGACCACGGCGACATGACCATGGCCACTACTACGGCCGCCATGGCTGCCACCGGCACCATGAACATGCCCATGCCCGCAGCCACCAGCAAACCTGCCATGTCCATGGGAGGAATGGGCGGAGGCAGCGGTTGCAAGATTTCCGTAAGTGCTCGAAACTCAACATGAAGGCCAACAAAAAAAACAAAAAAAAAAACACGTGCTGACGTCTTCCTCTTAGATGCTCTGGAACTGGAACACCATCGGATCGTAAGCAACATCGTCACACGCTCGCCATGGACTATGCACTGACAAACCTGTCCCCAGTTGCTACATCAGCAGCTCCTGGAAGATCACCTCCAACGGCATGTTCGCCGGCTCCCTCATCGGCGTCATCCTCCTCGTCATGCTCCTCGAGTTCCTCCGCCGCGCCGTCAAGGAGTACGACCGATACCTGATCCGCACCCACAAGGCCCGCTACGCCGACGCCGGCGCCGCCTCTCCTAGATCCGCCAGCGCCGACGACCACGGCAAGGTCCCCTCCGCCTCCACTGCTGCCGTCACCGCCAACGTCATCCCGCCCTTCCGCCCCACCGTCTTGCAGCAGGCCGTCCGCGCCCTCCTTCACGTATGCCAGTTTGCTGTCGCCTACTTCATCATGCTGTGAGTCTTTCTCTGCTGCTTCGTGCTCCACTGCCTATGGGACAGTGCTGACTCTGTCTGCCCACAGGCTCGCCATGTACTACAACGGTTATATGATCATCTGCATCTTCATCGGCTCTTACATCGGCGCCTTCATCTTCCAATGGGAGACTCTTTTCGACGAACCCACTTCTGCAGCCAGAGAGGCCACCGTTTGCTGCGGTTGAATAACGGGGTCCGCCACGGATCAAACTTTTCCGACACCAAAATAAGACGTTGAGGAGGAAGAACAGTACTATACCCCATGCGACAGCTAGCTGCCTTAATGCCCTTTCCGACAAT